>JBANSL010000006.1:64421365-66821365 GCA_037127255.1 Persicaria tinctoria
GTATCTCTTATTTAACCTCTTCCATACATCTCCATCTGAAGGGTGACACATTATCCCCTGTTCAGGTACATGATTTGCATGCCAAGTCTTAAGGCCAGCGGTAACCTCAAACACATAATCTCTGCAATCGCGGGGTTAGAGGCAGGTAGAACAACTCTTTATATACACTTCCATTTTGATCATATGATTCATATCTATCATGACTACAGAACTTACAAGATGTTGCATCGCGATCATCCTTCCACTACAACATACAACCGTTGGGCCACATGATGATTCTCTCCACTGGTAAGCCAAAATTACGAACCACTTTCTCTGTTTGGTAGTAACTGTTTGGAATGTTATGACCCAGAGGTAACACTTCGTCATACAACTGGACAAAACCATTGAAGACGCTTTGAGGGATATTGTATTCACACTTCAAACTCATAAGCCTAGCCACAAAGGACAATTGGTGTGAGTAGTAACCCTGGCAACACTGGTTGGTCGGCGGCCTTCAATACATCCCAAAGTCGTTGTGACCACCCATCTATATCATTTGGCATGTCTTCTCTCATTTCATTGTCATCATTGACCATCTCAGGAGATGCCATTCCCTGATCTACTTGGTAGTCATCAACAATTCCACTATTAGAAACAACATCAACATTAGGGACATTAAACCACAAAGGAGGAACAAAATTAGGCCCTACCATATCAAATACCATTCTCTGCTCCGGGTTTAACTGGTCATAGAAATCCCATTGGTTACTCCCAGAAGTGTGTTGTACAAATGTCTGATTCCGTTCTCCGTGCGCTCTCCACCAATAATAATCAAGCATAAATCCTCGTCGATATAAGTGCTCCTTAACTTCGTCTGATCCCCAAAACCTGAGGTTAACACATCTCTTACATGGACACTTTATCTTATGTCCATCCATGTAATATAGTTTGGAATTTGCAAATTCTACAAACTCGTCAACTCCTAGCAAAAATTCAGGTTTCAGCTCTCCATTATCAGGCAAGTACATATCATACATCCAAGCACGATTGTTCATTTTATCTACACATATTCATAATTCAATACGTCAATTATCATAATAATTGGACTGACCGGTTTGTCAAATACACTAATTAAACTCGATCTAGTTAGACAACCGAAACTAAAACCTAGATAACTACATATGAAAGTAAAAGACCTTAAACTCTAAATACTAAATCAAATTTAAAGAATAAGGACGTTAGACGATAATGAATGAACTTGAAATTAAAGAGATTTGAGATGTAAATGAGAGATTTGTACCAAGGGAGATGAAAGCGGGAAGGAAACCCTAGCTAGCCTAGATCGTAATTTATAAAAGATTTTGAAATGTAAGACAATGAATAAAATAATTACTTAACTGAGGCTAGCTTGAGCTGAAAATGCAAGATATTTGAGAGATTTTCTTTAATAAAACAAGAGGAGCAAGCAAAAGATAATGCAAAGTATCGGCTGAAAGTGAAAAGAAAATGATAGTGTTATGTTTTTAAGTACGTAAATAGGCACATAACTAGCCACGGTTATAGAGACAAACATAGTGATGGATTTAGACACGATTCTTGATAATGCAAATTGATAAATTTTCTAGATGTGACAAACTTTGTAATTCTCTTTCAATTTTTTCGACGAATGATGAGTTTCGTTTGTAGATCTGTGACGAATTAGTGACGAATTAATGGCTAATTAGTGACGAATTAAATTCATGGCTAAAATCTATTGCAAAACAGCATATTTTAGTAGTGTAAGGACATATAATACATCTATACCTAGAATAAAGGATGCTCTGATGCAGTATTGGAATGTAAATCACACAAGCATGCTGACATTATATATATATGCATGAAGCGATTAAATGAATCCACATAAAATGTCAAGTGGCATATCCCCATATCTCCAACTATAACCACTCCAGGGTCAATATCCAAACCCACACCGGGGTTAAATGTCCGTACCCACACCGAGGTAGGACAATCGGCTGCCGCCGAACCAAAAATATATAAATCATATCTCCAACTTTACCCACTCCGGGGTTAATATCCATACCCACACCAGGGTTTAATATCCGTACTCACATCGAGGTAGGACGCTCGGACACCGCCGAACCATAAATATATACATCATATCTCATGCTTTCCTTTGACTCGGGACAAACCCGATAGTGCTGGGTTGTCCTATGACCATAACAAAGGCTATATGACTCACAGATAACGATGGTTCTGTTCCAAACACATAAAGAACACGGATGCACATTCATATATGCAAGTCCTAAGCATGATACTAAATGGCATGCAATTATGCAACACCTACGCAATATATGACACATCATACATTCAATTAGTCAGCAAACAAGCCACTCAGAGAATAATCTAATCACACAATTTAATCTCTAGTTCAAGGTTCGAACGAAGACTCGTCTGGGCATCTTCGGCTTTTGGGGTTGGGCTTAACATCAAGCTCGTCGACCCTACGATGTGTCCAAATCGAGAAGGGGTCGGAGGTAAGAGGATACCAGCGACTGTGGGTTCGACGGCGGCAAGGTGCAAGAGAGGGCAGGAAGAACGAGTCCTTTCCAAGGTTTAATTCCACGTCAGCAAAGGCAGTCTGAAGGAGCGGGGGTCGGTATCTTCAATGGCGGATAGCTGAGGGTACGAGAAGGAGAAGCAAGGTCGAGGCCATCTTGAAGGATAACAAGAAGGATGGTGTTAGTGGTGCACAAGTTTCGGCGAGGAGAACAAGAAGCATGAAGAAGCAACCATATTCATTGGGGAGCTCGATGAAGGAAGGAGAAATGTGGGCGGAGGTTGAATGAGAAGGCAAGGGGTGGCCATGGAAGCTCCCTTGCGCTCAGATTCGAAAATGAGAAAAGGGAGATATGAAGTCTGAGGATTGAGAGGGTGGCTGGCCCTAAGGGTATAAGTAGTTTACATAGCATCATTTAGTTAACCTAGAGGAATTATGTTAGGAGGGGAATCCAGTCAACAAAATAAATATAAAATATATAATCAAACCAACTCCCTATCCAAGCAAATAAAATACAAGAATTCCTCTCGCTGTAGTGGTAGGGTATTCAGGATCGTATCCATGAGGAAGTGTGTCAGCGCTCGCCTATTTAGTTCCAAAAATTGCCCTGATGTCAAACAGAAGATTGACTCGACGTCGACTGGAATGACTCGACGTCGACTCAAACTGTCGAATTCCTGTAAAAATCCTACACAACAGAAAACGGACAACTCGATGTCGACTCAGTAGGGTGGACTCGATGTCGAGTGGGTGTGTGCAATGAAATCGTAACCGTGCAGAAAATAAAAGATAGAAAAGAACATCTGAAGAATATAGGATGGATGAGGAAATCGATAAACAGAAATAACATAAATTGATGGTTTTGAATTCAATAAACTAAAGACTTCCAAGATCGTGGTATCAACGCCACAACGATAACCATGAAAGAATCATGCCGAAGATATAAAAGTTTATGCCTTTTCATCAAATAACTTTCGTCATTAACAATTAGGAAGATAGAGACTTTCGTATAAACCCTAATTGTTACCACCCTTTTCACATAATTAATCCAAATATGCATTCTGATCACTTTCGCTTCTATAACACAAATAAGGATCACCTGCTACCGTCGTAGAAGAATCTTGCAAATAGGGATAGAAGATGAAATTGCAATAAAGATTGTACCTTCGATTCATTACCTTACATGGCTACCGCTGGGCTCACCCCAGCCCTCAAAGGTGGGTGACTACTCGCTCTTCATTATAACAAACATCAATAATGTAAAAGAAATAACTTGCATTAGATTAAACAAAAGCTTACAACCAAACAAATCCACAACGTCTCGTCTCCGCTCTAACTCTACTCGGCCAAAGCTCTCCAAAAAACCTCTAAATTTCCTAACTAGTGTTTGCTCAATTGCTTGAGAATAGAATGAATAAAAACTCAGCCCCTAGGGTTTTATTTATAGTGCTCAACCCTAGTTAATCTAGGAAAGAACAATCTATCTATAATTATTTTCTATCTATCTAAACCTATGGATAAAATATTGATAAATAAATATATCAAAACAAATAAAAACCCCCTAGGTAATTTAGGGATAAACCACAAGGGATAGATGGTCTTTAACTTGATAAAAGATCCTTTGCTTCGTGGCCAAGTAAAGCCTCTTCCAAATTGGACTCGGATTAGGACGTCGGATCGATTCTGGGGGCCACTCGACATCGAGTCAATCGACTCAACGACGAGTCATGTGTGGTGTCCTGATCCAACTAGCACTCGACCTCGTCTTCTTCACTCGATCACGGCTCCGAGGATGCACTCGACATCGAGTCTATGACTCGACGTCGACTCCTTTTGCATCTCGAGTCTGGCTGGCACTCGATCTCATCTCTCCAAGGGTACGTGTTGAGTCGATCCACTCGACATCGAGTGTGGGACTCGACGTCGACTCCTCATGTCGAGTGGTCTGCTTTCAACATTCTACTCTGTCTTAAAACGCACTTTCCTGAGTCCTCATTCGTCCGAGTGACGCATATGAGTATGCATTGGAAAGGTCTTTTTGAGGGTTACAACTCTCATGAAGACGTCATAACTTGATTCAGAATGATGAATGGTAAAAAGTGGTGTTTCCTCAAGTTGCACCATCTTCTGCTATTCCTTAGCTTCTCCAATGTCATCATGACTTTCCTTTAAGCTCCAAAGTATGTCTGATTTCTGCAAAAATAAACAAGAACTTGTGTAAATCTCCATATTTTGCAACTAAACATAAACTACACAAATTCTGTATAAATCAAACCTAGAAATATGAAATGCGGACATAAATCGTTATGAATGTAAGCGAAAAACATGGTTATTTGAGCGCACATCAAATTAAAAAATTGGCCCGTTATTATTAAGTTATAGAAATCTCACCACATTCAATAACAATTTTAACCCAAATAGATTCTGGTAAATTTTAAAAACGTCATAAAAGTCGTCATACTCACCTTATCCTTCCAAACAATATTCCTTCTTAATTCGAAATCCATAATACATTTTCATGTCTCGGTATAGGGAACCAGAACATATCTGTTTTTAATCGAATTCAAATATATACCAGAACTTGCTTGAATAAAATAAAAATTATTTTGATCGAGGATGAATATTTTCAAAATTCCCGAAATCTCAGAAATTTAATATTGAATTTTAATCATAATTCGTAAAATAATTATTTAAAGTTTCGGGTCTTTACATCATCAACCTCTAAAAACAAGTCTCGTCCTCGAGACTAAAATCCTTTTTAAAAGCAATAAAATATTTTGAAAACTCAAGTCAATTCCTATTATGTCAGTCAACCAGATTTTCAAGGATTCAAGAAGCAGTTTATCCACCTTTAAATTAACGGCTAATCCCCCATTCCACTTCCTAAGTTCCATTTCTCATGATCAGTCTCAACATCAAATTCAAATATTAACCTATCCAAAATATCATCATGGCAAAATTCATCATATCGGACCTCAACATTTCAACCTCATGATATCACATATCAAAAGTCAGAATATCACGTCATCAGTAGATAATATAATCACGGAAATCTGCAGATTTTAATCAACCAGAAAAGAACACAATCATCATACTCACACATCACCACACTAACCCGAAATGGCATAATCAACATCATGACGAGCACATAGCCGGACAAATGAAAAACGTAACTCACGGACCAAAAGGCATCTAGAGTACACTCACTATCAAGCTCATGAAGTCAGGGTCACGTCCAAGATAGGCTCATTAAAATTAAAATCATGTTCCGATCCCTAATTACAATCATGTCTCCCATTTCTTAGAACCAAAACCCATAGATTTTCTAACCAATTCGTTCGTAAAACCTCAAAGTCAAGACTCAAGCTCTCGAGTTATCTTGCACAATATCAAGCTGCGGAAAAACAATTATCATCATAAATAACACATGCACTCAGAAGGGGAAACATAAATCACTATGTTAAAAAGTCAGTATGTTAAACCTCTCACACTTCCGCTGCGCCACTCTGATCGTGCTAACTAGCCCAATTCTTGTTTACACTATAGACAATTATATAAGGATGGCACAAGGCCTAAGTTGTAATCGAAGAAAAGAGAAGCTAAGGGATAATTCGACTAACTCTTGACACGAAGATAGACTCGGATAATATATATATGGTAAGACTGGACAGGAAAATTTTGTTGATGCCCTTGGGAAACCGTTAAAGTTACTATAACATCACTCAAATCATCATGTAACACATCAAGTCATAAAACATAACGTTGTAATCTTGCACACTAACATGAATCTATCTCAAGAGGCAATGGTAATACGATTCTAGTATCACTGTCATAACATGTGGTAAGGTACAAGGTAAATAACCTAACATTATTAGAGAAATATCGATACACATACTATTACCAAATCAAATCCTCACTAGTAAGGAATATCACCTATAATGACTAGGAAATACTATCAAGGTACAACACTTAAATATAAACATAAGATAGAACTAACAATCTACCATCCGAATATAACTAAATATATTCAATACATGCACGAGGGAATCCTACATTCCACTATGGTGTAAGGGAACTAAACAAACATGTAAGAAATAGTATTAACATGTCTTAAAAGTCGCGAAAGAAATATCATATAGTTTACTAGTAAGAACAAGTGTAAGTGTGTGATTCATGCAATTGTATCAAAAAGGCATCCATCAACACATATCTCATACAACTATAAGCTCAACATGGCAGATAGTATAATATCAACAATTCTTAATATATTAACCAAGGTGTGGTGCATAGACATGCAAGTGTATTATAAACGATAGGGGTGGACGTGCGAGCACACGAGGCTCAAACTATTAGTGCGTAACGAGCATAGAAACACATCATGTGGCAAGTAGAAGGTAAGCATGAAAAGAATACCACGGGCTTGTGTATCTGCTGGTGTAACATTTCGTTGGCTAACCTGTGATTGGTTTTTGGATGAAGAGAAAGTTTACTCATTTAATTTCTCCTCGCTTTCACCAAGATTCCCTTGTTTATTCGTTTCAAACCTCGTCTGCAATATTAGAGCCTATACGCATGGTACTATTCATATAAAATAGAGTATAATGGGGTCAAGGGGTAACAAAATAACTCTAATGATTTCAAAATCCATAAGCAATCATAATTTCATAAAACCATATGACAAGGGCAAATATGCAAGATAGGTATACTACCGAAATCCTATTACATGAGTGATCATACGATTAATATAAATAGAGAAAAGAATCACATAATCATAATCTCAAATACTTAATTTCTAAATAGTATTAACAACATATGACAAGGTGTAAACACACGAAGTTATGGTCTAACAATTAATATGATGGTACACAACCATTCAAAACAACTATGTAACCACACAACATGCAAATATGTGAAGTATAATCGAAAGCGATGTCAGTCTAAAACGGTGATGACTAACATGGATATATAGAGTATAATGATATAGATACGCATACCAACTAAGAAGCACATGATCATATTCTCATGGTCGAGCTACCATGAGCCATGCAATAATTAATGGTAATCAATCAATGTTATAACTAGGGCATAAAACCAAATAATCATCTTTTCGAAGCAGATATCATATAAGGGATACTAGTAGCACATAACACAATAGAAATGCATATAAGTAGTGTGTAACAACATACATAACAATAACACACAGTAAGTCAAAATAATCATGCGAAAACATAACAGGAGCACAAGAGAGGTGTAAAGAAAATAGTACGTATGACCATGGAATAGTAGTGACTGTCTAAAGTTACACAAAACGCCATGATGTGTCTATACATGTCAGTCAATAAGGCATCAATATTACAAGTAACTAAATGTAATGTCATATTAAGTCATGGATGCTCAAGTGTGGGTACCATAAAAATCAAATAATAGTTTCCAAGGATAGCATAGTACAAGAGAATAACATGTTGTATATGTCGAAAGATCATCACATACATTTATATATCTATCGTGGTGGGTGGTCATCATGTGATGTGTAAGGTTTTTAAAGCATGTCAATCATAGAGTTATATCACATGTTAAGAAGAGACAAGGATGAGAGATACATAGCTAAACAAGACGTTAATGTAACGGCCCAAATATAAATACCCAAGTTACGTTTCGAAGGTCGGATACCTTCATTCGGATCTTGCAATCCAGGTACGGGTCGAGGTTTCAAACCTCTTTAAACATTAGTAATTAAAGCGGGGACTCGAACCCCAAAACCATCGCAGGGCCATTGGGTACCCTTAACCTTTCCTAAGGACTAAGTCGCGAAAATTCGTTTAAGAAAAGCGGAACGGAAAACGAAAGTAAAGTACAACTTGCCACGGCGGAGCCGGGTCAAAACCAAAACCTTAATTAAATAACACTTACCCAAATTAGCGGGTTAGGCCCCTTCTTCACTTTTGCCCAGGAGGATTCCCGTCATAGAAGCTTGGAGCAAGCAAGGAGCAAGTACCTAACACTATCCACGAAGTCAGGCCCAGAGACACATGCGGGCCGTAAAGGCCGCGCTGATGCCATATAATATGTCTATACCTAGAATAAAGGATGGTCTAATGCGGTACAAAATCTAAACACACAATGCATGCTTTATCAGGATATAATATAAGTGCAGAAAGACAGTAAAGGCGCCCAAAAAATGCCAAGTGGCATATCCCTCCCCTACAGGCCTATACGTCTACCCCCCTTTCTGTCAGGACAGACACTGGTCAGTTCAATTCCATAGCATATCCATCATCATATAAGTGCACATCAAATCAATCATCGTCATCATCATCATCATCATCATACTCATCATGCTCAACCCCGATGATGTTGGGCTATCATATCATCTCATATAACGACACAATGACTAAGGACAAACCCGATAATGCCGGCTTATCCTATGAACCTAACAAAAGACTCTAGGACTCATAGATAACGCCCATTCTCTTTTCAAACACATAAAGAATAGGGATGCTCATTCATAAGTGCAAGTCCTTAGCATGATACTACATGGCATGCTTTTATGCATTTGCAACACCTACACACTATATGACATATGAGGCAGGAGGTCCGAGTTGTTGAGTAAGCTCCCGTAGGATACTTACCTGGAGGCGCATAAAATACAAGCAATAAACACCAATAATAAGCAATTTCCAACATATCACAAATCACCTAACAAATATACAAATATGCATAAGTCTATCTAAGTCACACAGGGCGCCCCTAACTATCATACATACTTTACATATCTCATTTCAGATCATTTTATCTTATCTCAACATATAATATCTCATCCATCATCTCATCTTGCATCATCATATAACATTGCATATCTTATTTAAATTTCACATAATTCTCAAGTAGGATTCAACAACAAATTCACCGAGTTAAATCAAGTAAATCATTTTCCCAAAGTTTTCCGAATTCTTAAATCTCAAGGTAAGTCAACTCAAAGTCAAAACAATTTCTCAAATCATACTTGTCCAAATCAAGGGTAAGTATTAAATTTTCTAAGTCACCCCAAAATATGGTTTAATCAAAATATTCCGGTATTTTGGTTTTCAAACAATAAATCATTTAAGAGATAACTCCGGAAACTTGAAAACCCTCTTAAATAATACTTTATCAACAATATATAATTAACATAAGAGGGAATGATAGTAAATGACCCTTGACCCGAAAAACTTTGCATGTCTAACCCACTATCCATACAATTTGCAAAGATTAACCCTCCCCCCTTAAAAATTTGCAACATCAGCTGGTAAAAAGAGAAGGTGAAACCGGGGAAATTAATGAGGAGAGAGGGAGTGACGTAGGGGAGAGAGGAAGAAGATCCTCAAGGTGAGTCAGGGCTCCGATCAAAGGACAAGGGGGAGCGAGGGGGATGTGTGACAGACGCCGGATCGGAGGAGTCAAGGGGAGCGGCGGTGGCGGAGGCGCCAAAGAAGGAGCGGCGGTGGCAGAGCCCCTTTGGCTTCTTCTCTTTGGCATCTCTGACTCTCTTCTCTGTTCGAGTGCTCGACTTCTCTGGTGTCGGCAGTGGTGGATCATGATTCACGGCTCGACCGACGGTCCTTGACTGGTGTCGGTGGCGGTGCTCGACTGGCGGTGCGCGACTGGATTCACGGCTCGACTGGTGTCTCTGACTCTCTTCTCTGTTCGACTGCTCGATTCACGGTCTGATTGTCTTCGAATTGTGATTTGTTTGGTTGTGAATTGTGGATCCAATTGACACAGATCCGGTGCAGGGCGGCGCTGTCCGAAGAGAAAGTGAAGGAGGAGGAGGAAGCATCAGAGGAGTCAAGGGGAGCGGTTGTGGCCGAGGCGGCGGAGAAGGGCGGGCGTAGTGAGTTCCGAGCGCTCTGAGGGTTGATTGGTTGATCGATTTGAGAGAATTTCATATTTGGGGGTTCTGAGCGCTCTGAGGGTTGATTGGCTGATCGATTTGAGAGAATTCCTCAGATTTGAACGAAGAAGACGATGAACAGGCAGTGGGTGGCGATGGCTCCGGCGGCGCTCCCTACCAATAGATGGGATCACCTCTGACCTCCTCCTTCACCCCTCCTCCAGGCAGAATCAGACCGCTGCCACCCACCCGTTTCCATCGCTGCGATACGCCACCATTTGCAGCAACTAAGTCCTTCATGGATCGCATGGCCGAGGAGCTTCTCGAACCTTCTTCGGCCTCTCCCAGTCTTCTTCATCATCCATTTCCAAATGCGACTTTGGTTTTAAAATTATTCCTTGCTTTTAGATACTTTTGATGTAGGCGATTCAAACTGTGTGTTATTTCGATGGGAGGAAAGTGAATAAATTGGGCCAACGACTTGATCGAGATTTAGGCAAAATACTTTCTTGGTTGTTGTCTTGTGGTGATTGGTTGCTGATGAATTTGATAGATGCACCTGAATATGTTTTTTTTTTAAATATTGTCTTTGTTTTTTACTGATTTATTTCAAATTTCCAAACGATTAGTGTCAGACTAGTTAGTTTGCCAATTCTTATTTAATGTCCGCTGATTGCAAGTTCTGGAAATGGGTAGGAATTGATATTAGTATAATTTGAACAAGGAGCTGTAAATTCTTGTGTTATCTTAAGTGCAGTACTTTTATTGTATGATGGAACGGGTCTTCATTTTGAAACTCATTGCCAATATGAGGAATCCAATGGAGGGAATCAAACAAAAATTTTCTGGAAAATGAAGGACCAAGAGTTGGTAGTTGGTACTAAAATTTTCCTCGTCTTGTTTGATGAACCAATCAGAATCGATGAGATCACCTCCGATCAGAAACGATGAGATCACAGCCGAGTTTGGGGACACTGGAATAGACAAGGGGGTGCGTCGGATGCCCCTTCTAAGAAAACCGAAGAGGTAATTAGGGCCCCTCTGACTGTCATGTCAACTGCAGTATGTAACATGTAAGTAATTGATAACTGTCATGTAAGATGAAATATTCATTGTGGTGTACTGGTTACAGGACAAGGCGGATTGTCGAGCCGTTGAAGGTGATGGTGGAGGAAGTGATGTAATTAGTTGTTTTCAATTAAGTTTTTAACACATTATAAAGCGTGTTAAAAAGTCAAACGACTTAAATTATGAGACAAACGGAGTATTAAATTTATAGTTGTCTACTAGACATAATTTGTTTTTTCTAGTATATAAGAAGCCCCTTGTGGTAGTAAGTGTTTTCCCTTCTTATAGTCATGTAAGAAGCCCTTTGTTTCGGGACAAGTCCAATCAATAATGAAGTCACATTAATACTTGTCATTATGTACACTATACATAATGACAAGTCTAGGCATGCCGTATTATATCTCTCATATCCCTCAACGACAACCTTTTCGTTACCATCCTCGCTCTTCTCCCGCTCTTGCTCAAGGCTAGGCATGCCTCTCCTCTGTTGTTGGACGGCTGAATTTTAAGAAATCGTGACTGTTGAGCCCTCAACTAATATGGTTTCCGCCAAATGCAACCCGTTCTTCATCATGGTAGATTTGCAGCCACATCGGCGAGAGAGCAGAAAACGGTCGCCATGGTAGATTTGCAATGGCGAGAGAGCGGAGACGGATTTGAGGAAGGTTAAAGGTTATAACCTGTCATGTTAAAGGGTATAACTGTCATGTTAAGATCATTACCTGTCATGTTATTTTCTTTCATTAAGAAGAAGAGGATCGATTTGCATTATCTGTCATGTTATTCGCATTATCTTTCCTGTTAAAGAGTTTAAGAAGCATGTTTTAGAGCACATGAGAGCTAAGGAAGAGCTAAGGAGGAGCAAGGAGGCACAACATTGGAATTCGTTGAAGGAATATGAGGAATGTCAAGCACTGCAAAAATGGCGCTCCCCGCCCCTTGCACGGCGCCCGTCGTTGCCCCAGATCCCGAATATGCTGTTTTGGATCCGAAGACAATTAATTTATATTATTTCTTATTAATTCCTTTAGGGTTTTTGCCAGCCCTTGGAGACTCTACTTAAGTTATTTTCAGTTTAGTTCCGTCGTATGTGGCTATTGTGTGAAACTATGAACACCACTAGAGAAAGAGAGAATTGGCCTATGAGCTGCTAAACTCATAGTTTCGCATGCGATTCGAAGACATGATTGTTTGGATTGTGAGGATTTGAGTTTATTTGATTATTCATATTCTTAGTTTATCTTGTGCTTAATTTTTATTTGTGTTCCTTTATATGCCTGATAAACATGTTAGGAATTGCATCTCTAGCTATGAATTCGTTGTTGTTTTCTTGATAGCAAACAAAGGTATTGATGATAGTGATGTCTCTTTGTCATTGTAGTGGATGATTTTAGTTGATCTATGTTGAGAATATTTGATTAGGATTGAGTTCGGTATGCGCTTATCTGTCTTGATTGAACAGAGTCAATGTGCCAATTGGTATTGATTACTTGAGTTCTTAATACTATTCTTTAGTGATATCGAATAAGATGAGTGAATCTCTGCGAATCTCTCAAATTTAGTCAAGTAGACCTAAGAATATGAATAATTGATAAATTAATCTGAGGACCATGAATTCCAACCATTTTCAGAGAATTACAGTTGAAATGTTCTTTCAATTTTGATATCAGTCTGCTTTGTGATTTCCAGCCATTGTCAGAGAATTACAGGTGAAATGTTCTTACTTTGTTATTTTCTTGATAGCAAACAAAGGTATTGATGAGAGCGATGTCTCTTTGTCTTTGTAGTGGATGATTTTAGTTGATCTATGTTGAGGATATTTGATTAGGATTGAGTTCGGTATGCGCCTATCTGTCTTGATTGAACAGAGTCAATGTGCCAATTGGTCTTGATTACTTGAGTTCTTAATACTATTCTTTAGTGAAATCGAATAAGACGAGTGAATCTCTACGAATCTCTCAAATTTAGTCAAGTAGACCTAAGAATATAAATAATTGATAAATTAATCTGAGGACCATGAATTCCAACCATTGTTAGAGAATTACAAGTGAAATATTCTTTCAATCTTGATATCAATCTGCTTTGTGATTTCCAACCATTGTCAGAGAATTACAGGTGAAATGTTCTTACTTTGTTGTTTTCTTGATAACAAACAAAGGTATTGATGATAGTGATGTCTCTTTGTCTTTGTAGTGGATGATTTTAGTTGATCTATATCTGTCTTGATTGAACAGAGTCAATGTGCCAATTGGTCTTGATTACTTGAGTTCTTAATACTATTCTTTAGTGAAATCGAATAAGATGAGTAAATCTCTACGAATCTCTCAAATTTAGTCAAGAAGACCTAAGAATATAAATAATTGATAAATTAATCTGAGGACCATGAATTCCAACCATTGTTAGAGAATTACAAGTGAAATATTATTTCAATCTTGATATCAATCTGCTTTGTTATTTCCAACCATTGTTAGAGAATTACAGGTGAAATGTTCTTACTTTGTTGTTTTCTTGATAACAAACAAAGGTATTGATGATAGTGATGTCTCTTTGTCTTTGTAGTGGATGATTTTAGTTGATCTATGTTGAGGATATTTGATTAGGATTGAGTTCGGTATGCGCCTATCTGTCTAGATTGAACATAGTCAATGTGCCAATTGGTCTTGATTACTTGAGTTCTTAATACTATTCTTTAGTGATATCGAACCAGATGAGTGAATCTCTACGAGTCTCTCAAATTTAGTCAAGTAGACCTAAGAAGATGAATAATTGATAAATTAATTTGAGGACCATGAATTCCAACCATTGTCTGAGAATTACAGGTGAAATGTTCTTTCTATCTTGATATCAACATGCTTTGTGATTTGCAATTTAGTTACTTTTATATATTTTCTATTTGTCTAAAGGTTATTGTTTTTGCTTTAAAGAGTCTTGTCTAGAGTTATTGAATAGGAAATCGCTTCTCCCTGTGGGTTCGACACCGGACTTTATTGCTATACTAGTAGTTATTTGGTTTATCAATTGCTTGATTGCCTAATCTATTGGTTGTGTGTTGATGTTTAATTTGGATTTTTATTACTAGTTTGGGAAGGGCGGAATTGTCAACGACATTCGTCCCGCAACATACCACTTCCACCATGTTCGTTGCTTGAGTGTATTCAATCAAAAGCCATTGGAAAATTTGTCGTTGCCTGAATACTACCAATTTTTTGTCAACTTTCAACATTTGTTCAAGTGACCGCTTCTAATATGTCCGTTGTCTGAGTGTACTCAAGCAACGAACATTGGTAGTAGCTAGAAGTCAAGTGCTTGGTGGTGAAGTTGTGTTTGTCCAGGTGATAATTTTTCAAATGTATTGGAATATGTTGGTCGCTATAAGCCCATCCAAGGTAGAGGTTGCCTTGGATCACGTTGGAGTGACGAAGTTCCCATTGTCTGTCACCTGAACCTTTTTTTAGCAACGAACTGTGAAATATCTCCTTGGCCAAACCTGCACCATGGCGTAGTGGGAACTACGACTATCTAGTGTAATATATATGATCGATCCAGGTCATCGAAGTCGCTTGCTGGCTGCAGCAGTAAATGGATATTGGATGGTAGGGCTGGGCAAAAATTGGATCGAACCGGAATCGGACCGTGACCAGACCGGAAATTACGGTCTTTGGATCGGACCGGAAGTATTACAGTCTGGTCCACGGTCCAAGAAATTTTGATTTTCGGGTTCCGTTCCAAACCCGAGACCAGACCAGAATTTCCGGGTCGGATCGGAATTGGACCGGTTTGTGTTGATTTGAAAAAAAAAGGAGGCTTACGTGCCTAATAAATTACCTACTCCCAAAGTCCCTAACACGCTTCTCCTGTTCACTCTTCAGTCTTCACCTACTTTCGTCTCTCTTTGGGTCTCTCTAAAGTCTGTTCTCGTCTTCGCGTCTCCACTCGGCTCTCCTCCCTCGTGCTCACCACTTCACCAATCATCAGACGTCACTGTCGGCGCTCCTGTGCTCGCCGCTAGTCACACCGCTCTCTCACGCCCAGTCATAGCCGCCCATCGCCAGTTCGCCCTTCACCGCCCGTCACCACAACCCTCTCTCTCCCAACTCTTTTTTAGATTTGTATGTATATTTTCATATTTATAAAAAGGTGAACGATTTTGGTCTTTAGATTTGGAGAAATGTTAAATATTCATCCCAATTTCAGATCTAAATCTAGGGGTTGAGAAATTTTTTCAATTTGTACTTTAACTTTCAGATCTAGTTTCGATTTTAGAAAATTTGAAATTGTATTTTGTACTTTTGAGGATTTGATATCAAATATGAGGCCATGATTCATGAATGGAGGCCATGTATTTTCATTTTATAGAGACTTGAATTAGGGACTTTTGGGTTGTGCCGTTGTGCTCTATTTTTTTCTTTTTTTTTCCTTTTTTTTTTCATTCAAATGCAAACTACGGGCTGCAAGAAACTCCGGTCCTAATGGTCCAAATGGTCCGCGGACCGAAAAACCCGGGACCATATATCCCGGTCCCGGTTCGATTCACGATCCAAGTTTCCAGAATTTCCGGTCCGTCGCTTTTAGACCAGAGCGGAAGCTCGAGCTGCATTGACGGGAAGATAAAAGATGGTCCCAAAGCTCGAGCTGCATTACAGCGGAGAGGGGTGCGGAAAAGTCAGGCACCAAGGAGAGATGGCAGACTCCCTCATGCGCCGTTCTTAGTGAAGTCGGAGGACATACCAGAGATATTCGAGTGGTTTGCTAATGTGAAGTATCCTCATGGTTACGCCGGAGCTTTGCACAACAAAGTCAACATTCGAGAGAGGAAGTTCTAGGGATTGAAGACCCATGATTGTCATGTCATGCTTCAGCGTCTTGCTTCCCATTTTCGTCCGCGCATACCTTTCACTTAGTGTTGCGAAGACATTGGTTGCGCTATCGAAATGGTTTCAGAAACTGTGTGCTA
Source organism: Persicaria tinctoria (assembly GCA_037127255.1). Lineage (NCBI taxonomy): Eukaryota > Viridiplantae > Streptophyta > Magnoliopsida > Caryophyllales > Polygonaceae > Persicaria > Persicaria tinctoria. Next base: position 64,437,797 of record JBANSL010000006.1, read on the forward strand.
GGGAGTTGAGGAAGGAGGATGTACGTCAGATGGAAGATGAGATAGTGCATATTCTGTGCAACTTAGAGATGGTTTACCCCCCCACACTTTTGCAAAATCATGGTGCATCTTCTGGTTCACCTGCCGCAACAGGTGCTTGAAACTGGACCTGTGCATTATATGTGGATGTATCCAATTGAAAGGTATGCTAGTACTTTTATAGTCTCTGGTTGAATTTGCTTTGGTTCAACATTATCATCATCATGGGTTTTGATTTTTCTAGGCAACTTGGCGACTATAAAGATGAAGTCAAAAGCCCCCGTTACCCAGAGGGGAGTATTGCCGGGCGTTACACCCTCAAAGAGGCTACTACATATTGCAACATATACATAGGGCTACGAAATGAGGACAGTGAATATGAAAGTGCTACTGAGGCCTCGAACTATGACATTAATGTTGTGTCTGGCCTCGTGCGTCCACATGGTGAAATCACTCGTGGCCAAAGGTTAAGTGATGTTATGATTGCAGAGGCTCATTGGCAGGTGTTGACTAATTTTCGGGAAGTTGACTTCTTCATGACATCACACGCGGAGCTCTACGAGCAACAATATCCAGAGTCTAATGAGAGGAGGCGCAGAAGACATTTTCTCGAGTATTTTTACACATGGGTAAGGATGTGTGAGGTTCTTTTTTAACATAAGGTGTTCTTTTTCCCAAACCTTAAACTGACATGTTATATCATATAGGCGGCTCAGTTGCACAAGGATGGAAACACATTCCTTAAACCCGAGGTTCTAAACTTGGCACAGAAGCCAATGCAATGCAAACTGTACTCCAGTTGTGTAGTGAACGAGGTGAAGTTTGTGTCGTGGGAAAAAAGATAAAGATCTGAGGACGCAAAACTCAGGGGTGATGGTGGAAACAACTGATGCACGCTACTACGGGGTACTCGAGCAAGTGGTTGAGCTACTATATGCTACTCGCATGCCAGTCGTATTGTTCAAGTGTAGTTGGTTTGACAATGATCCTGAAAATAGTGGTAGCACCAAGCTAGATCTAGGCTTGCTATCGGTAGACACGAACACTAGCTGGTATGAGGATTCACCGTTCTGTCTTGCACTCTTAGCAAAGCAAGTAGTTTACGTAGATGATCCAAAGGCGGGTGAGGCATGGAAAGTAGTGAACATAATGTCCCATAGAGGCGTTTACGATCCTCGAACATTGGCGACACGCGGAGATAACCTTACCACTGAACCTGAAGAACCATATCAAGAGTGGGGCCCGATGATCAATTTCGAAGGTATTAACTTGATATTTTTTATATAACTTACACTTTATAACATAGAATTTTAGTTAAGACGTTTTTTTATAACCTGTACGTATAGGTTCTCACATATTTTTATAACTTATAGATCTTAATCTCCACATTGATCTTCCCTTGGAGGAAGAAGACGACGAAGAAGGCGATGAAGCAGCAACAACAGAAGAAGAAGAAGAAGAAGAAGAAGAAGAAGATATGAATGACGGTTGACGGGTTTATATTTACTATGATTGTCAAATATATGTATGAGTTTCTCTTAAATTTTTTTTACGACATGGTGGTTTTTGGTGCGGTTGTTAAATATATGTGGACTATGAGCTAAATATATGTGTACAAGAGTCGATGGAGTGAGTATACATGGAGTATAAGCTAAAACAACCCTGTTTTTTCAAACAGTGCAGACACTCAGGCGACGGACTTTGATCTTTACGGTTGCCTGAAGTGAAATTATAAAACTCCCTCCTTTTTTTTTTTGGAGCATAAGACTCCCTCCTCAATTTCACCAAAAATTCAAAATTCCGACTAAAAATACACTTCAGGCGACGGACATCGTGCTTTGTGGTTGCCTGAGGGTATGTATTAAAAGCCCAAAGCCCAATCCTTAGCTCTAATTTCATTCTCCAAAACCCTAAGTCTCTTCCACTCCTCGCCGACAACCAAAACCTAAGCGGCTTCCCTCCTCACCGGCTCGCCATCACCTCTCCTCTCCGATAGCCACTCCTCTCCGACAGTCACTCCCTCCCCCAAAATGCCTCCCAAATCTAGGTTTGTACAAAGCACCCTCAATAGGAAGGCTTCCTCGACCTCCTCGGCACTGGTGCCTCCGCCATTGCAACCGGAGGAGGTGCCAACGCCCTCGGCCTCAGCCCCTGCTCCGACAGCAACTCCGATAGCCCCCCGCCGCTCCCACTCTCGCGAGGCTGCTCCTACTCTCGCTTCGATAGCTACTCATCTCCTCTCCCAGGAGGCTACTCCCACTCCCACGATGACCCCGACGCCACCTCCTCTCAACGAAATGGCCATGGTCACCAGGACTCTTGTAGAAGGTGCTCCGAAAGTTCCCCTCCGCTCCATAAGATGTCAGAACAAGGATGATGGTGAGTAAAATCTCCAATCAATTTTATTTTTATGTGTTGTTCTTACACTTTGAGATGCGAATTGAATGGGGTACTATAACTCTCCAATCATTTTTTTTTGTTTCATCTGGATACTTACCTGACTAATTGAATATGTTGTTCCTTGATAGAATTCACTATTTCGTGTTTGGCATTATTTTTCTCTCGATTTCAATCCATGCCTTTAGTAAATTATGGTCTTCAACATTCTTATTTTTCTTGCTCAGTTAACTCTTACTGAAAAAACACTTGTCTTAATTGCATTGTTTATATACAAAATTTAAGTCTAAGGCCATCACATTTATGCACATTTAGCAGTATAAATTTAGCAGTAAAACTCATTGATATCATATGCTGATTCGTGATTCATTGGTTCTTGAATTGTTATATCATCCCTTGTTTTAATCGTCTGCCATCCCTTTCTACAAAAGGACTCTGAGGAAGATCAGTCCACCTCACCTCCTTGGTATTACTGAATACAACCTCTACCTGAAAAAATGGATGTTACATTGATGATCAACCTATGGATTCTATAATACCTTATAAAGCATTAAGCCAGTAATAGTATGTAAATCAGTTTAGCTGGTTGAATTTAATAGCTGGCTCAATAACTTCAAATTTTAGATCCATTCAATTATATAGTTAAGAAAATATGGATCTTTAATGGTTGAGATTTAAAATTAATGTAGCTATTGAAAAAACTTTGTTTATGGATGAATGGTTGAGATTGTATATATATGCTGCGACTTTGCCTTGTTCTTCACAGGGCTGGCAACGACGATGGATCTCAGTTCTTCTTCTTCTTCTTCTTTTTACCTTGCACTGAATATGCTCTCTTGCTTTTGACTGTATCTTCTTTTGTTCAACTAATACAATTCAGATAAGTAGGAATCAAGAACTACTTAAAGGGGGCCTGGATTATACTGTATAAACACAGTAATCAATCATTTAATATGAACACACAACAACATAGCCTCAACTGGACTAACCTGTACTTATCATCTTTGACTTGTTCTTACTTCTTACCACACCTACCTTTATATATTAATTAGAGAAAATTGGGTAGAGTATACCCTTTCAAATTTTATCATTTGACTTGTACTTTTTTTTAGGTAATTGTACTTTTTAAAAAAAAAAACAAATTCTATCATCTCTCTATGTAGAATTCCTTATATTCCCCTCTTTTTTTTTGTGATCAGCCTTGATATGTTTTCTTTTTGCAGGTACACCGCCGGATAACCTGCGCACAATTTCTAGCCAAAAGACAGAGCAACTAGTTAGAAACAATGGGGGGAAGCCCCTAGATGTCGTGTTCTCCAAGTTCCACAATGGGCCCGACGAGAAGGAAAGATATGACACCTTCATCCGCGGCCTGGGATGTGCGGTGAGGGATTTAGTCCCAATGCTTGCAACGTCCTTTCTCACACTCACAGAGGCGCAACAAGCCCCTGTCATGGATTACTTGAAGGTACTAAAAATGCCCACTTTGCTCATTCATACCCTAATGTCATGTCAAATAAAACTTTAACAATTCTAAACAGAAACGGATCCTTTCAAATTCATAATTTGTCCACTAGAAAGATAGAGAGAAAGATTATTCAACTTCTAGTCCAACCATTCATCTCTTGAGGCATATGATGAAAGCATATAAGAATTCCAATAACAACATCCTAGAAAGAACTAGATATGTTTATGATTGAAGAAACCATCTGTTGTGTGTTGCATTAGAGGTATTTTTTATCAATCCATCTGTTGAGTGATGAATGAATGCTTGTTTGACACTTCCAATATCCATTATTTGGTCACTGGTCAGCAAACCTGTCCATAAAATATGAAATAAAACTCACACATTGATTATAGATGACATCATTTATATACAATATTATAACTTGTTCTTTGCTTCTAGATGTATTATAACATCCCCAAAGAGATAGAAGACGGATTCGTAAAAGTTAAATCAAGCAAAGCCTACTCGGCTTGGAAGCATGAATGTCATGCACACTTCAAGGAGTATGGAGGAGATGAGCTTCCATTGGAGTTTGAGATGCGTCCTGAGCAATGGCGATACTTGGTCGAGGAGGAGTTTATGAACGAAGCAAAACAGGTAATATCTTCTCTAATTTTATCATGGCAAATCATTTTACTCACTATATTGAGAGCAAACAGGTAATATCTACTTGTACAATCATTGACCATGGTACTCTTAGTCGTATTTTCTTTTTTTCCAAGTTGTTAACATGTTCTGCTGTTATCTACTTGTACAATACATAGTTAACATGTTCTTCTTTTGATTGAAGAGCTTAAATAAAGACTATGGTTTGAAAATCAGAACAAATAATTATAAATTTATTTGTTTTGCATATTCTTATATGGACAATTTTTTTTTTCTATTCCCCAATGTTGTAAAATGATCACTTTGACTTGTATGTCACGGCTGGTTCAAGCATCCTTTTGATATGTCTATAGTTTCACATAAGGGGTAGGGCTAAACATTTGATAATGAATAAGTATCTAGTGCCAAACAATTGAATGACAGTGGTAGGAAAACAGGAAGATAAAACAAACAAGGACGACAATTTTTATTCTTTTTCTCTCCTTTTGAGACTCAATTTGAACCGTGCTTGCAATAACCAGGCCATCTGCAAGAGAAACAAGGATAACAGGAACAAGAACCCTAACACCATCAACCACCACAGTGGCCCTATACCCATGAGCTTCCGAGCAGAAAAGCTCATAAAGGGAAAAAAACCCTGCAGGAGTGGCACAGGCAACCATTAACATGTACGAGAAGTGCCCAAATGCAACGGACCAAGTGGTAAGACATAAGCCTTAGTTTTGTTTCCTAAACAATTAATCTGTTTCCTAAAGTTGTACTATGTTTGACATTTCATTTTCCTGGAATTATATTGTTTCCTAAATATAATATACTTATTGCCCAAATGTTTATTTGCCTCATTACATCCTTTCTGATTTTTCTTTGAATTAAAACATAACCTCTTTTGACAGGAGAAATTGAAGAGCCGTGTTCAGGAGTTCCTCCAAACTCAAGGAGATGTCTCTGACCCTAGCCAACGGGAACCAATGCCCCTTGAACAACAGACATCCATCATCTTGGAATGCTTTGGAGAACGACGAGGAAGACAAGTGCGAGGTATATCTAATCTAAGTTTCTGTATTAGATTAGAATAGCTCATAATCGAAGGTAGCTCATACTTTTAAGTTTCTGTTTTATATCCTCATTATCTAAAAAAAATGACAGCATTCTCTGTATTAGATTTTCTGAAAACAAAAGAAACCTAGCTCATGTGGTCTGTGTTAGATATTCTGAAAACTGCTGAAACTTAGCTTATATTGCAGAAAAAAAATAAAGAAACTTATCTCATATTTATAAATTCATATCAAAGTCTAATCAACTGAGCTCATATTTCTGAACATTCATACAAGTTTGGTCAATCACATATATTTAGCATATATATTTATTATATTTGATTGAGCTAAGTTTCATTATATTTGAATGAGCTAAGTTTTCGAATAATGAATATATGAATGTCTAAATAATGAATATCTAAATAATGGGCTAAATTTCTGTACATTCATATAAGTTTATGACATTCATATATGAGTGTCTAAATAATGAGCTAAGTTTCATAAACTTATCTTTAAATAATGAATATATGTATGAGTGTCTAAATAATCAATATAAATGGTGTATATTCATATATACAGCTGAATATATATGGCTAAATAATGAATATATTTGACTGTCTAAATAAGTTTCAGAAAGTTTCTGTACATAAATAATTATACTTTATTAATGATAATACTTTATTAGATGTGCATGTATATGAATGAATAAATGAATTTATCTGGCTAAATAATTATACTTTATTTTGTACATAAATGAATATATATGGCCAAGTCATGAATATATATGAATGTCTAAATAATGAGTATAAATTATTATACTTTATTAGATGTGCATGTATATGAATGAATAAATGAATGATACTACTGTTTTTCAAGGTATGGGAGCAGCTGGTGAGCGACCTTTGAAGAAAAGGGGGGGGGGGGGGGCCTAGGACTGCTTGGGCTGAGGAGAGTCAAAAGGTGGTGGAAGAAGCAAAGCTTCAAGCGCAACGGGCACAGGAAGAGGCCGAAGAATTAAGGAAGGAAGTGAGGGAAGTTAGAGTCGAGAATGAAGAGATTTGGACTCGCATGGCAGAAGAGATGAGGGCTTACATGGCATAAATGGACAAGAAGATGTTGGAATTCATGAGCGCATCGACAAGCTCCCAGCCTTCGGTCACCTCGGCATCGCTCCAGGCTATTCAATCTAATACCGATGCTCCTCTCGTGTCCTCTCAGTCGTCCTTGCAGCAGTAGATGGTATCAGATCCTCTTAAGTCTCACCCCTTTTGCATATTATCTCCATATTATCTCGATCCAAATTTCTATTAGACAATTTTTGGAAGCTAGATCAAGTACTTTTGTGCATGTGTTGTTAGAATTGGATTATTAATGAAGGATGCATATATATATTAACTCAATTAGAATTGAATGATTTAATCTATGTGTGTGTTTGGACTGTACAAGATTGGTTTTCTGCAGCTTGCATATATGTGATGATTGTGTTTGTTTGATGTGTTGGTTGGCCCTTGAGAATGCCCTTTGAATTGGAATTACAGGTTTGGTGTACAAATAATGTGCATATTATAGGTATAAAAAGTACAGGGTATAAGCTCATGCCAATATATTTTTTTACAATTAAAAAATCACTCAGACGACGAACATAATAAACAAGTTGGTTGCTTGAATAATAAAAAAATATACCTGAAAGGACTCAGGCGACGGACATATTAAAAATAACCCTCGCTTGCTTTATTTTCCTAATTACCAACCTTCTTCAGGGGACGACATTATTTATATATGATCGTCGCCTGAGTCCATTAAATATTGTTTCTAATTTCTCCGACCACATTAGAGCGAGGAACTTTTTCCGTCGCCTGAATACCAATGGGTGGGCTTGAAGAGCCCGGGGGTCTGACAATGTATTCAGGCGACGAACATGTTTTTGGTTGCCTAAGGTTACGCAGGCGACGGGCAACATGACGCCCGTCGCCTGAATACTCAGGGGACGGTGTCAAGGCGACCACGGGTCAGGCGACGGATGTTCGTCGCTTGAGTGGTCAGACGACGAAAAACCCCTCTCAAGCGACGAACTGTGTCCGTCGTCTGGAATGTAATTTGGCATAGTGCCAGCCCTTTTGGATGGTGGGTATTGGTGGTGTGCACGGTTACTACATGTCTACATGACCACAATTTTGACTCTCAGGGATTAATGGGATAACTTAACAAAATAATCAGTGCACTACTTAGTGCATGATCAGTTAGTTACAGTAGCTGTTAACAGTAATTTCACATTATTGATGTTGGGGGGTTTGTTTAATGACGATACAGTAAGTAACAAGCATGTCTTTGCACGTTAAGTTTAGTACATGCATAGTAAACAGTAGTCTCAAATCAAATGATCTATTATCCATTCGGAATTCATGTGCAATTAGTAAGTAACAAGCATCTCTTTCCCCTTCGATCGGCTACACTGGTCTACTGCGACAATGTCTTCGCTGTTTACCTGTCGTCGAACCCAGTTCAGCACCAGCGGACGAAGCATATCGAAATTGACATCCATTTCGTCAGAGAGAAGGTCGCCCTAGGTCAGGTCTGAGTTCTTCATGTCCCTTCTGCACATCAGTATGCAGACATTTTCACAAAAGGCTTACCTACTCTTCTTTTTACTTCTTTCGTTCCAGTCTTGCTATTCGCTCACCTCTATCTGTGACTGAGGGAGGATGTTAGCATTATATTATTTATACATGTACAGTTACCATTGTACCCTCAGAGTTTTCACCCATTTATATATATACAGGAGTAGGCCTCTGAGATCCGTTAAGGACTCAGTTCTCCAAACACTTACAATAATAGGTACAATGAAACTTTAATTAGTATAGAAGTTAATGGTTACTCTTCCTAACGTTAAAACCAATAAAACTCGCTCAGCTTATGTGCTAGACTATTAGCCTATAGACGCACGCGTGCACACGATTCTGAATCCCCAGTCCAGAATCGTCCCCAGTCCCAATGTCTTCGATAAAATCACCACCGTGATGATTTGCTAATTTAATTTAAGACATATAAATTGATAAATTGATTCGTTAATAAAACTTAACCGGCCCAAACTCGATATATGTTTCAGAAATCGGATTAATTAATTAATTAAACCATGCGCATATCCAGCTCACTCCACCAAAAAATATTTATAATATATATACCAAACGATTCCTTATTTTTTGAAAGAGGAGGAGATATAATATAAACTTATAAAGAGATCGAGAGATACGTGTCGTCGTCAATTTTGGTCACCTGATGACCAAGGAGATTGAACACCAAATTAGCCAAAATTCCATTGTTAAAACAAAAATGGCCTCACAATTCTCACAAATCTGTTCGCCTCCTGCTCTATTGTAACCGTGATTAATCAGTACGTAGATGCATTTCATAGCGAAAAGCAAGAATTAATATATTTTGAATTAATAAAGTAATAGAAAATCTTAACTATATATATATAACAAAAAGAGACCGAGGGAAATAATTAGTGCAATAAAATCATGCGTCAATTGCACCGATTCATAGCAACGTACTCCAAACAACGTATACGTCTGTGAGCTAAAATCAAAGAAAAATCGCAATTGGGATGCAACTAGTTAGGATTGTTTTCTCTTGGTGGTTTAGGCTTGTTGTTGTTCATCCAAATCTTGAAATTCCGCCTTTTGACACCTGATTTCGCACAAAACTCGTCTACTCGATCACCGTCTTGCTTCTCCGTTCTCCACCCTATCCTCTCGCTGAACTCCATCATCTTCTCCTTCTGCTCCTGCGTGAACTTGGTCCTCACCCTCTTCGTTCTGGGCCGACCACCGCCGTTCACGTGGACCCCACTCGAGCCCCCTTCAAACCCTAACATCGTTCCTCCTCCTGCTGCTGGTGGTTGGTGTACGTGATCATCAATTGCAAGAGGACCCAACGGGTAGAACATAAGGGCAGGTTCCGGAGTGGCCATCACCTTTTTCGCCAACCTGCCTCCGATCTCTTTGCGGTGGAAACTCCGGTGGCAGTGACAGGCGGCGCACCTTAGGGACTCTGGCGTGCCCTGCTTTCCATTAGCCATGAATTCGCCGCACCCGTCCAAGATAGTTTTGCCCAATTGGGCACCGTGATTCCTTTGGCATTCTCTGTATCTTATCGTAGATGGATTCGAAACGGCGTCGTCTTCGTGGACGTGGAGGTTATTCTCCATCCTAGGTGTCTTACTCGTCATTGATCTGTGTTGGGTTTGGTACTCCATTCTTCTTTTTGGGATCGAAGCTCTAGACCCGAAACCTGTGTTTCCCTTTAATAAGGCCGCGCCGGGTATGGGAAAATAAACAAATCTAAGTTCCCCTAAACCCTAATTTCTATTTATATACATCTTAATCAAACTTATGACCTAATTAAACGTATATTTTAATATCTTTTAACCTTTAAATTTAACATGATAATCTACATATAATATCTTCTTTCAATATATGATATCAATATAAATCTCTCTTAGCTTCTATCTATATTAATATCCGTACATTGTATTCTATATAGGAGCGGATATATCATTCAATGCATTCTCACTAATTTTATTGACGCAAAGAAAAAATAATCATAATAGAATATTTGGACGGCTATAAACTATAAACAAAAGGATAAAATACAGTACTATTTTATTCATAATCATAGTAATAACATACATAATTTTTTTGCCAAACATGCACTTTTTTTGAAAAAATTGGTGAATTATTCACTTTTTTGGATAAATTGGTGAATTGTCCACTATATATACTAATTCCCCAATTATATAGCGGTGATTACTAGGATGTCCTAATTTTTGGACTTTATTAGGGAAATGGCTCCTAACTGCTCCAAATTAGCAAAATGTCCACCCCTTCTCCCCCCCCCGGTGCCCCTGTGCCCCCCCTTTCGCGTTGCTGAAACGGAATTGCTGAATCTCTTGTTTCAACACATATGGTTTCAACAACCCCTGTTTCAGTTTTTTTTTTAAGTTTTTTTTTCGCGTTGCTAAAATGGAATTTCTGAAACTCCTGTTTTCAGCACATACGATTTCAGCAACCTCTGTTTCAGTTTTTTTTTTTTAAAAAAAAAATTTGTTCAAGATTTTTTTTCCGCGCTGCTGAAACGGAATTGCTGAAACTTCTGTTTAAGCACATATGGTTTCAGCAACCCCTGTTTCAGTTTTTTTTTCCAGTTTATTTGTTCGCGTTGCTGAAACCCCTGTTTCAGCAGATTCGGTTTCAGCAACCATTGTTTCAGTGGATTTTTTTTCCGCGTTGCTGAAACAAGGGTTATTGATGCTGAAAACCCGGTTTCAGCAAAGTTGTTGATGCTGAAACCCCGATTTTAGATGCTGAAATTGTTGCTGAAATCGGAGTTATTTTTTTTCCCTTTTTTTCCGGATCACCACTTCGATATCGGAGTTGCTGAAACCGAAGGTGTTGAAACCGGAGTTTCTTTTTTTTTTCGCGTCGCCGCTTCAACATCGGAGTTGCTAAAACCGGAGTTTGTTTTTTTTTCAAAAATGCTGAAATGTTGAAATAGTACCTCATACAATTTTATAAGAATTAATTTCAGCATACGAATTTTGCTAATAAAGAATTAATTTCAGCGTTTCAGATCACACAAAAATCAAGAAGCTAATAAGCTATCTAAGAGTTTCAGCAAGGCAAAAAAAATGATGAAATTGCATAAACAACATTTGATGTCTGACTTCGACCCCAACAATGAATTAATTTCAGCATTTCTGATCACAAAAAAATGTTGAAATGTTGAAATATATGTTTGTGTGTAATATATTGCAGCTCATACAATTTTATAAGAATTAATTTCAACATTTCAGCATAAGAAAAAGTTTGACAAAAAAAATTGCTGAAATTGCCAATATTTAAACTTTCAACAAAGCAAACTCAATCACAGTACCAAACTAACCACAAATTCACAAATAACAAATTCTGGAAAAGAAAAAGAAAAAGGAAAATCAATATGTAAACCTCCAGATCTTGATTCTGAGATCCACCTTGCACTTGGCGGCGGAGGTGGTGGCAACCGCCGGCGTGGTCTTCTTACTAGTGGCGTTCCATTTCGGTTGGAATCCGCGGATTTCGTCGCAAGTAACTCGGATCCCGACTCGCTTGCTCTTCAGCTTCCCCATCTTCCCCATCTTCACTTCAACCTTCGTATCGACCTTCATGCTCAACGGAAACCCGTTCTTCTTCCCCAGATCCGATCTCAGGGCACTCATGGAGTCCGAATCAGATAGATCTTGTGGAAAACGATGGCAGGCGCCGATTCAGTTGATGCAAGGAGAGATCAGAGAGTGACCAATCGAGGAAGAGAGAAGCGCAAACAGAATCCCGACCACGGAGACTCCAAGGTGGAGATGCAACGAAGCCGCCGAAGGCCCCACAATCGCTAGGCTCTGCTCCTCCAACCTCGATTGTCATCCTCGTCGTCGTTGGAGAAGAAAAGGGAGGAAGGAGCATATCGATTGTCGTCATCGTCGTCGTTGGATGTCGCCATTGCACAAACAAGAAGCGGAGGAAACCATAGAGGAGTGAGAACGGAGGCGAAGCGGAGGAGGAGGCTCAGCAGCAGATCCGGAAGAATCGAGAGACAACTCTCCACCGTCGATTTCGAAGAATCAGGGAAAAAGGAATAAGAGAGAGGAGGAAGCACGAGGATGAGGGAGGCAAGGAGGGAGACGGTGAATAAAAAAGAAGGGGGGGGCACGAAAAAACCCGGTGGACTTTAACCTAATTTGAAGAGGTCGGGAGACATTTGTCAAATTTAAGTCAAAATAGTGTCTTGTTCGACACATTTTCTCAATTACATATCAAAACAAACAGATCCATCAAGCAAGGTTCTTGATATCCCGATTTCTTGACTCTCTCGATCTCTCTGGCCGCTCCCTCGAGCTCGCTCGCTCTCGCGATCTCTCGTCCTCACCCTCGCCCCCGCTCGTCGCCGGATCTGGAGGCAAAAGGTTCTCGATCTATCGACTCTCTCGATCTCTCCGGCCGCTCCCTCGAGCTCGCTCGCCTTCTCGCTCTCTCGTCCTCACCCTCGCCCTCGCTCGTCGCCGGATTTTGGAGGCGAAGCTTCGACGTCGCCGAATCTCGCATCCTCCAGATCGCCTTCGATCTTGCTTTCGGATTCAATTTGAAGAACTGGAATGGATCTCGCATCCTCCGATTTCCAGATCTGAATTCAATTCGACTAATTGGTTCGACAAATCAACTGAGTAGGAATCAATTAATTCGAAGTCGATTTGAAGTAGGTGGATCACTTGGAGTTGCGGCGTCGTGAGCGAGCGAGGCGGAGCGATTGAGGTCGAGCGAGGGAGCGAGGGGCTGGAGGTTTTAGATCCGACCGGAGCAAGGTCGAGCCACCGGAGATCCGACGAGGGACTGGAGGTTTTCGAGGTCGAGCAGCCGCGATTCCTAGCAGAGCGAGGCCAAGCGGCGGAAGGAAGAAGGACTTTTCTATGAAATTACAAAAATCACCCTACGAATATGAGAAATTAAAAAAACTATCTATTTTTTATTATGTGATCCATAATCTATATTTTATTTTTATTTTTGCACAACAAAATGTTATATTTGCACAACGTACTTATATTTGCATGACAAAATGTTAAAAAAAATAAAATAAAATAAAAAAACTAGACTTGGGTCATATTTGGTCAACTTAAGGTTAAATTTGCACAACGTACTCCTATATTTGCACGACAAAATGTTTAAAGAAAAATAAAACTAGACTTGGGTCATATTTGCACAACTTACGGTTATATTTGCACAACGTACTTTTATATTTGCACGACAAAATGTTAAAAAAACTAGACTTGGGTCATATTTGCACAACTTACATTTTAATTTGCACAACATACTCTTATATTTGCACGACAAATTATTTAAAAAAAATAAAAAAATAAAAAAAACTAGACTTGGGTCATATTTGCTCAACATACGGTTATTTTTGCACATGCACAACATAATCTTATTTTTTGCATGACAAAATGTAAAAAAAAAAAACTAGACTTGAGTCTTATTTGCTCAAGATGCGGTTATTTTTGCACATGCTCAACATACTCTTATTTTTGCACGACAAGATGTTAAAATAAAAAAAAAAGAAAAAAGAAAAAGAGTTAGACTATAGGCAAGATGATAAAATTGCTATGGGCAACATGTGGACGTTTCGCCAATTTGTCCCAATCTTTATCTATCTATTTATTTATCTATGTGTATTTATATATGCTAATGTCATACATAAAGTAGTATGTGGCGGATACTGATTGATTCTTAAATAATTTTCCCACCAAAATAATACTACCAAAATTATACTAATAATTAAAAATATAAAATTTTTCTAATGCTAAAATTTTTCTAAATTATTTTTAGGTAGAAAGACATCCTTAAACCCAATTAACGGTAAAAATTATTATTCCAAGTAGATTATTTTTTGATGAAAGGAATTATTTATATACAAATTATTATTATTATTTTTATCAAAATCTATCAACAGACAAATAGGAGTAACTATAAATTAATACTCCATCCGTCCAAGAATACATGGCCTTTTAGGTCTTGAAACTTTGTCAAAAATACATGGTCTTTTAGATGTATAGGTAATTATTACCTCTAAAATTACTACTTTTTTACTTGTTAAAATTAAATAAAACTCTTGAAAAAATTAAAGAAAACCCTTGAACTTCCAATTACTATTTTAACCTTTAATAATAATGATGAGATTTAAGATGCAAAATAGGTTTCTTAATTAGCGTGCATGAGCCTAAAAGGCCATGTATTCTTGGACGGAGGGAGTAGTAATTATCAAAATCTATCAACACCCAAATTGGAGTGGCAAATTGTCGAATTTCACTATTTTTTTAAAACCTAATAGCCACGGTAAATTTTGTCGTTGCTGTTAGGGGTGGCAAAACGACCCAATACCCACGACAACTCTTGCCGAAGTTACAATCAGTGGCGAATTCGCCTTGTAAGTTTTTCGGATTGAAGGCTTGTCGTGGCTAATGTCGTGGGAAAAGAGTACCAATTGCCACAACAAGCCTCTGCCGAAGCTAGGTAGTAGCGTGGTGAATTTAAATTTCTTTTTTGTAGTGTAAATTATATCTGACAAGCACTACTTTACATAGTAGTAATACTAACAACAATAACCAAAATGGAAATTTCGCCAGGTACCCCTGAGGAAATGCTTTTTTTTTTCAGAATGTATAAAACTTTTACCTTTTTCACTTGGTACCCCTCTGGTTTAGAGGAAATTCGCGTTGTGCCCTTGTTAAGTTTTACATAACAGATTCCGTTTTTTGTTTTGTTTTACAAAACAGAGATATAAATAGAAGATAAAGAATGAAAAGAGGAAAAAAAAAACGAAAAGGAAGTACAATTCGATGGCAGTGAGAGAGAAATCGCGACTGAAAGAGAGAGGAGGCAACACTGCTCGGAGGTGGAGGTCACTGATCAAGAATGGACATGAGAGACGACATCGTAGTCTGAAAGAGAGGCGGAGTCCGACCGGCTTGATGTTATGTAGTTGAAACCTTTTGAAAATTAGGGTTTCGGATTTAGGGGTTTCGAATTTAGATTGTAAGTTGTTATTTCGAATTTGGGGGTTTTGAAGGAAGCACTCTCATTGTTGTTTTGTTTTGTAGGTTGGTCCGACCTATTCCTCTTTCCTTGTGCATATTTTGCTTTAGGATGTCGGTTTACAATTTGTAAATTTGAAGGTGTAGAAGATTTACATATTTTGCTTGATGGAAAAATTGCAACCAACAACTTGGTTTGTTGTTGGCCAGATGATTTCAATGATGAACAATATAAATTCCATTTTTTTTCCAATCTAGAAATTAGGGCTACTGATTTCGATGGATTTCAAGTTGTGCATTTAATTAAATTGAAGAATGAGGTGGTACAAAATAATGTTTCCCTATTTGTTTGATTCACTGGGATGATGGTGATTTCTTCTTATTTGTCATAATCATTCTTCAAAATCTTCTTAATTTAAATGGAGATGCCCCTCCCAAATGATTTGTTGTCATTCACTCTTTCAATCTTGTTGGATTCATTTGGCATGATTAAATTTTAGGCACCGAACTAATTAAAGGTTGAATATTGATAATTAATGAGAGGGTTTATCGACAAAATAAATTTATAGTCAATACCCCGTTATAGTATGGTGGAGTCAGGATCGTCCACGGGAGAGAGTCAACATTTCTTGTTTAGTGGCATATCATTTTAAGGACAAGAAGAACTTCCAAGGCAAAGGATGATCGCAACAACAAACACTTGTGCAAATAAACTAACCACATAAAAATTCATGCTTTTATCATCAACCAGTAAATTAATTTACTTTCATATAAAGGACCTACTTGTTCTATCTTTTCTTAACTAAGATCATTTAACTAGCGTTAGAAAAACCCTAATTACTATTCAAGTTCACAACTTCCTTCTTTACGGTAATTGCAACAAAGAATTCGTTAGACTTTCGTCAAAGGTTAAGCGCATAGCTAGATGATTGTAACGGCCCGGGATTATGATTCCCAGGTTACGTTTCGAGGGATAAAACCCCCCGTTAGGACCTTGCGCCCCGAGTACAGGTTGAAGGTTTCAAACTTACTTTAACGTTTTCAAAGGGGGATTTCATACCCAAAATCGAAGGGATCGTTGGAATCCCCGGGGAAGTCCCCTGTACCTGTCGTAAATCTAAGCGTGGAAATCGGAAATAGTGCAACTAGCGGAAACAAGTATAATACAAAAGTGTGCCACGGCAGAGCCGGGTCAAAACGGAGTCAAGAGTATAAATCCCAAAATATAATCAGAGTCTAGTGAAGTCTATACTCCAACGCTCACTCTCCGCCGACAAAATGACCCGCGCAAATAGGCAAACAGCACCGATAGGATGAACATAGATAATACCTAAAAAATTGATATGGGGCGGGATCAGATCGATGCCCACTTCTCTGCATCCCAACCATAAGCACACATATACGCTAATCCTAATAAAGATGCTTCTAGATGCATGGCGGAATATTAACACACTAACATGCTCCTAAGATCAAATGCATAATAATAATAAGGCCTTAGCACAGAATACCAAGTGGTATATCCCTCTCCTACCTCCACCCCTTCCGATAGGTGGAGACTGGCCAGCTCGTGAATGCATTCATTCATAATTGGGCGGCACGCATGCCTAACCC
This sequence comes from Persicaria tinctoria, assembly GCA_037127255.1. Classification (NCBI taxonomy): domain Eukaryota; kingdom Viridiplantae; phylum Streptophyta; class Magnoliopsida; order Caryophyllales; family Polygonaceae; genus Persicaria; species Persicaria tinctoria. Next base: position 64,454,583 of record JBANSL010000006.1, read on the forward strand.
GCTCCACAATAAAGCCCGCAGGCATATAATAAAAGGAAGTGCATGACTCGATTGACTCAGGGTACCCGATGAAGCTGGGCTACCCTATGACCCTAGCAATGACTCTAGTTACTTCACAGATAACGGCCGTTCTGTTTACATACGCATAAAGAAATAGGATGCTCAACGATCAATGCAACCTAGCATGGTACTACATGGCATGCTGATCATGAATGCAACACCTAGTATATCATGCACCTATAGCAGGGAATCACTCTATTCAATCTGAGTAAGCTCCGAAGAGACTTACCTGGTATCGCAGAACAGCGAAAGGCAATCAACCAGGCAATATGAAATCCAACACGTCACAGATGATCACCTAACAAGTATAAGTACATGAATGAGTCTATTTCTAAGGTACAAAAAGCATAGAATAGTCACACACACAACTTCACAAACTTAACATAATAACCATCTCATCATCATTTCCATATTATCAACCTTATCTCATAATCTATCATCTCAATATCTCACAACCATACTCAATATAATTCTCCAATTCACCAACTTAGGATAATCCCCATTTCATACTTAACCAATTTGCATGCCATCATTTCAAAATCTTACTTAGCATATAATTGCACATCTTCATCATAAACATCTAACATTTAACCACAATAATAAATCACCACAATATCACATATTAAATCTCAAACAACATCTTATATTTTAACCCTAATAATATTACATACTACTTCTAACATCTTTTATTTTAACATCTTTATAAAATATTTATAAAATCCCAACAATATTCATTAAATCAAAACATTCATTTTTAATTTACCAAACCAACCTCACTTTATTAAAATTACCAAAAACCACCCACTTATTTTATAAAAGTCCAACCCGGCCCCCTTGTTTTAATTAAACCAAACCGGGCCCTTCAAAAGTTAGTCCCAAAGAAGCTTCCCATTTGTTTCTTTCAATTCAACGAGCTGGAGGTTTAAAAGAGGAAGGGGGGGGCCCACGCACACAGGGAGGAAGGAAGGAACGAGGAGGAAGGAAGAGAGCTCACCGAGAGGGCTTCGAAGCTTCGTCGGAGTTCGTCGGGATCTCGATGGACTCGCCGGAGTCTCGATCCGCGCTAGCTCCGCCTAGGACGGAAGAACGGGGGTTAAAGGCGGTGCTTTTCACAGCTCGAAGTCGAATGGAAAGGGAAACGAGCCTTACCGGGGTTCTCGGAGAAAACAGGGAGGAAGGAGAAGGGAAGAGGTGCTGCTCGGCGGCGGTGGTGGCTCCGGCTGCTGCTGGTGGCGACGGCGGCGCTCCGGGGAGGAGGTGGTGCGGCAGTGGTGGAGGTGGCGGTGGTGAGGGGTGGCGGTGGTGAGGTGCGGCGGTGGTGGAAATGGCGTGAGGAAGCTCAAGAACCAGTTTTGGCTTGTGAAATGTCGAGAGAGAGAAGGAGAGAGAAGAGGAAGAATCAACACAAATCTGATTTTTCCAAAGGTCAAATTGCACATAAAAGGTCCATTTTTTTGTGAAGGGTGAGGTATTGTTTGTTTGCCAAAATAAGGGGGTCAAAGAGTGGGGGAAGGAAAGGAGAGGATAAGATTTTACTATAATTAGGAGGTGATGAGTTGGATTAGGATAAGAGAAAGCAAAAAGAGAGGGAGGGGAGGTGAGGATAAGATTTTACTATAATTAGGAGGTGATGAGTTGGATTAGGATAAGAGAAAGCAAAAAGAGAGGGAGGGGAGGTGAGGATAAGATTTTACTATAATTAGGAGGTGATGAGTTGGATTAGGATAAGGATTCGGAATATGACGGAATTGAGAGCTCGGGTCGGGGATTTAAATTTCCGCTGATTGATCGTTCAAAACCGAAATGAAAGACAGAATTGATTTTTAAATCGGAAAATTTGGGTCGGAATTTATTTTAAATTCATTTTGATTTTCTTTTTCCGAAAATTAATATTTTAAAAATCCGAGCCTTTACACAAGTGGTCTAAAAGAATCGAGCAATCGATTGCCATCACACATATTTAGGCAACTATAAGCAAAATCAATTTTAATTGTAACTAAGAATTCTTTTAGACTTTCATCAAAGGCCGGTTAAGCACATAGATAGAAGAAGATAAAAACATCAAATAATCATAGATTCATTCATCCACACATATGCCTATTGTTGGGTTCACCCCAACCCTAGAAGATAGGGGAACTACTCACAAATTGCCATGGAAAACATAAATTCTAAATAAGAAAACATAATATGAAATTGCAATAATATAAAACCTGAAATAATCGTTCAATCGCCTTCTAGAAAACTGTTGCCCTTAAGTTGTTGTGACTTCATCGTATGATGTGTGTCTATTCAACCCCTAATAAGCTTTATTTTATAGATAAAAACTAAGACTTAATGATGTGATCGTAATCGTCAATGAGCTCGATTCCTTTATCTTACAAAACTTTGTCGCTAGAGCCGAACATCAACTGATGTATAGCAATTGGCTAGTCGTGCCAATTGCTAAAAGAATCCCCCGATCTTACAATTGATCCTCACGTGATTAACCCCGAAATCCTAATCGGACTCTCAATCAATCTCTCCTATATGGCTTGAATTAATTAATTACAAACAATTAATTTACCAAGGGCAACGATAGCAAGTTCCTTGACAAATTGAACGTACGTGGTCGATCGACTCCGAATGAAATTGGTATTGGCCACGTAAGTCGACAATTACGGCTGATCTACAATTACTAATCGGTATTAATTTTGATCAGACGAATGTGAAAGGAGTCTGAATTGGGTTAAATCGAAATTAGTTTTGATCGGAAGAATGTGGAACGATGAACGTAAGATGGGTACGGCGGAATTAGGGTTGACGAAGAGAAAGCACTTAGCCAAGTGCTTCTCTTTTAATTTCAACCTCTGAATAAAAGATAACGAACACAACTTAAATAAGGCGTTGATGGTGAGATTGGTTTCTTGCAAAGAAACCCTAGCCATCTCACTTTTATCTAAAATAAATAAATAAAAATCTAAGATAAATACTACTTATTTTGTCTATCTAAAATGACTAAAATTAAATAGAAATAGTTCATTAATGAGCAAGGAGATAAATATCTCCTCACTATTATTTTCCCCAAATAATTAAATAATAATAATTAAAATAGATAGGATAATTGTCCAAGCAAAAACCGACCAGCCCTACAGAACCCTTAGCGACGACCCCAAGACCCTCGATGTCGACCCTTCAACAAGGTTGAATCCATGGTGGCGCCTTCTTCTTTCTCGGGATGATCGGGTCCTCGAACTGCCTTGGCCCACAGAGGGTCCATCTTGATGGCATCATTCTCCCCCACTTAGCTTCAAGTTATCCTTAAATCGACTCGTTGTAGGGCAGTAGGGGAGCAGCAACCTTGTCTTGAATAAAAAGAGAACTATAACGAACAACTACTAGGAGATTTCGATGTCGAGAAACCTCAAAAACAGTTGCGTCCATGATGGCCTTGGAGCAATCAACATCAATGATCTGAATTGGCTCCTAGGTCATACTTTTCTCAACATCAACGACCTCCTCCTTAGGCTTAACATCAGCGAACAAAACCTCATGAACATCGACGGACATGGTAAGCATTTCCTGTGTAGAATTGCAATAACCTTGCAGATCAGATTCGAAGGCCTTCCCGGGAGAGTCTGGTTGCATATGACCCACCGTTGGAAAGATCTCCAAGTTATCTACGCAGGGAATCTGAGATGAGGCATTTCTGATGTCAGAATCAACGGGAATCTTCAAAATAAACTCGTCGCGCAGTGCTGTTTTCTGGGCACGTTGGGCAACGAATTCCTCCTTCATCTTGGCCACAATGACATCAAGCCCAGCTTGAAGCCATACCTCATCCTCTCGTCGTCGTTGTCGTCTCTTTTTCTCCTCAATCTCCGCATGAAGTTGAAACCAAAGGCGATGCCTTTGAGCCTCCCGTTGTCGCTGCCAATACCTCAAGAGTTCGGGATCATCATCCCCATCTCCCCATATCTCCCAAGTCATGAATCAAAACATTAGTAGAACCAAAAGCCAAAAAGAAATTGCGAAACCTGAATCTGATACCAGTTGATGTATAACAATTGGCTAATCGTGCCAATTGCTAAAAGAATCCCCCGATCTTACAATTGATCCTCACGTGATTAACCCCGAAATCCTAATCGGACTCTCGATCAATCTCTCCTATATGACTTGAATTAATTACTTACCAACAATTAATTTACCAAGGCCAACGATAGCAAGTTTTTTGACAAATTGAACGTACGTGGTCGATAGACTCTGAATGAAATTGGAATTGGCCACGTAAGTCAACAATTATGGCTGACCTACAATTACTAATCGGTAATAATTTTGATCGGATGAATCTGAAAGGAGTCTGAATTGGGTTGAATCGAAATTAGTTTTGATCGGAAGAATGTGGAACGATGAACGTAAGATGGGTAAGGCGGAATTAGGGTTGACGAACAGAAAGCACTTAGCCAAGTGCTTCTCTTTTAATTTCAACATCTGAATAAAAGATAACGAATACAACTTAAATAAGGCGTTGATGGTGAGATTGATTTCTTGCAAAGAAACACTAGCCATCTCACTTTTATCTAAAATAAATAAATAAAAACCTAAGATAAATACTACTTATTTTATCTATCTAAAATGACTAAAATTAAATAGAAATAGTTCCTTAATGAGAATGGAGATAAATATCTCATCACTATTATTTTCCCTAAATAATTAAATAATAAAAATTAAAATTGATAGGATAATTGTCCAAGAAAAAACCGACCAGCCCTACAGAACCCTTAGCGCCGACCCCAAGACCCTCGATGTCGACCCTTCAACAAGCTTGAATCCATGGTGGTACCTTCTTCTTTCTCGGGATGATCGGGTCCTCGAACTGCCTTGGCCCACAGAGGGTCCATCTTGATGGCATCATTCTCCCCCACTTAGCTTCGAATTGTCCTTAAATCGACTCATTGTAGGGCACTAGGGGAGCAGCAACCTTGTCTTGAACAAAAAGAGGACTATAACGGACAACTACTAGGAGATTTCGAGGTCGAGAAACCTCAAAAACAGTTACGTCCATGATGGCCTTGGAGCAATCAACATCAATGATCTAAATTGGCTACTCGGTAATACTTTTCTCAAAATCAACGACCTCCTCCTTAGTCTTAACATCAGCGAACAAAACCTCATGAACATCGACGGACATGGTAAGCATTTCCTGTGCAGAATTGCAGTAACCTTGCAGATCAGATTCGAAGACCTTCACGGGAGAGTCTGGTTGCGTATGACCCACTGTTGGAAAGATCTCCAAGTTATCTACGCTGGGAATCTGAGATGAGGCATTTCTGATGTCAGAATCAACGGGAATCTTCAAAATAAAATCGTCGCGCAGTGCTGTTTTCTGGGCACGTTGTGCAACGAATTCCTCCTTCATCTTGGCCGCAATGACATCAAGCCCAGCTTGAAGCCATGCCTCATCCTTTCATCGTCGTTGTTGTCGTCTCTTTTCCTCCTCAATCTTCGCATGAAGTTGAAACCAAAGGCGATGCCTTTGAGCCTCCCGTTGTCGCTGCCAATACCTCAAGAGTTCGGGATCATCATCCCCATCTCCCCATATCTCCCAAGTCATGAATCAAAACATTAGTAGAACCAAAAGCCAAAACGAAATTGTGAAACCTGAATCTGATACCAGTTGATGTATAGCAATTGGCTAGTCGTGCCAATTGCTAAAAGAATCCCCCGATCTTACAATTGATCCTCACGTGATTAACCCCGAAATCCTAATCGGACTCTCGATCAATCTCTCCTATATGACTTGAATTAATTAATTACCAACAATTAATTTACCAAGGCCAACGATAGCAAGTTTCTTGACAAATTGAACGTACGTGGTCGATAGACTTTGAATGAAATTGGAATTGGCCACGTAAGTCAACAATTATGGCTGACCTACAATTACTAATCGGTAATAATTTTGATCGGACGAATCTGAAAGGAGTCTGAATTGGGTTGAATCGAAATTAGTTTTGATCGGAAGAATGTGGAACGATGAACGTAAGATGGGTACGGCGGAATTAGGGTTGACGAACAGAAAGCACTTAGCCAAGTGATTCTCTTTTAATTTCAACCTCTGAATAAAAGATAACGAATACAACTTAAATAAGGCGTTGATGGTGAGATTGGTTTCTTGCAAAGAAACACTAGCCATCTCACTTTTATCTAAAATAAATAAATAAAAACCTAAGATAAATACTACTTATTTTATCTATCTAAAATGACTAAAATTATATAGAAATAGTTCCTTTATGTGCATGGAGATAAGTATCTCATCACTATTATTTTCCCTAAATAATTAAATAATAATAATTAAAATAGATAGGATAATTGTCCATGCAAAAACCGACCAGCCCTACAGAACCCTTAGCACCGACCCCAGGACCCTCGATGTCGACCCTTCAACAAGCTTGAATCCATGGTGGTGCCTTCTTCTTTCTCGGGATGATCGTGTCCTCGAACTGCCTTGGCCCACAGAGGTTCCATCTTGATGGTATCATCAACCCTCGTTTGAGAAAACTATGTGGCGACACCGTCGTGTTTTGGCTCTCTTAGGCTGCATAAAATTATGATTGAAGCGGATCAGCACTTGTTGGAAAGCATTTTTAAGTAGGTACAACTTCCATGATGATCATTTCTCCTAAATTAGCCTAAAATATGCTCAATTTGGACATTCTTTTCATTAGCTCAAATCTAGACATTGTTTTCATGCTTTTATTACTGTCAAAATAAATCCCACTTCGATTATGCTTGGATATTGTATTTTTAGCCTATATATTGCTTGTAAAAACTTCATTCTGAATGAAGTCAAGTTGAGTTAAGTTAAAAGTTAAGCCACTAATAGCTTTCTACGATTCCGGGTTAAGGATCGGGTTCTTGGTGAGAGGATAAGAGCGAGCCATTTGATGATAGGTCGAGGGTGACACCCTAGTGAGATGCGAAGGTTTCAAAGAGTCGAGATCCTCGGAGTGCGATTCCGAGAGGATTGAGATCAAGTGTAGGGGATTCAAGGTTGAGAGGCATGCGAATCTTGCTCCACATGATACGTTGTAATCCCCAACGACTCGAATTGTTCGGATCGTGCGACGTCTTAAGATGGATCTTGACTCGTTTGTGTGCGGTATTGACTGAATCTCGATCACCCGCTTGAATCAGCCCTCTCGACCCCGGGATCGGCCAATTAATTAACAAATTGTTAACCAGTGGTCAACAATGGCAGCTGGCTCAAGACGTAACTTCATGCTATGAATTCCAAAACACTAACGTATGAATTTGATCCACAATTGAAGTCAATAACGTAAGAAGGTAGAGCGTAATTAGGGTTGAACAAAGAAGAGAACACTTAGCCAATCGCTCTTCTATTCAATTCAACGTGAGAATAAAAGATGACAAATACAACTTAAATAGGGTTTGATAGTAGATGCGAGGGGTGCCTTGCAAAGGAAACCCTAGTTCTCTCATTTATGTAATAAATTAAAATAAACATAGATAAATATTAAAAATATCTCATCTACCTAGATATCCAAAAATAACCATAAGTAAGGAAATATCAATTTCCCCACTTTTTATTCAACAACTAATAAATGAAAATAAAGAAAGATATAATAAAAATATCCCAAGACAAAATCCGGCAAGACAAGGCCCAGTCGATATCGAGTGACTCTCACTCGATATCGAGTCAGGCTAGACGATGTCAAGGTGGAATGAAGTTGCACACCAAAAGCTTGAGTTCACGGTTGATCTTTGAGCAATGCAAGCTTTCACCGTGAATCGTCTTGTCGTCGGGAATCATCGGATCTTGATCGCTATATATATTAAAAGAGATTTCATTAACAATTGCATGTATTTCAAATCAAACATAATAAAGGAAGAAATGGGAATTCACATCAACAACGGCAAACTACAAACATATAGATCTTAATTTTTAGATAAATGTGAGTGCAAGAGAATCGATAACTGGTCGAATTGGATTACCTATAACATCTTTAACTCGCATAAATATTTATTTTAATGAAAAAGAAATAAGATTTTGAAAATATAGAGAATTTTTTTAATCCCAATAGAGAAATGAAACCCTCCACATTAAGTTAAAAGGTCATAGAAAGACATAGTTGAATTTGTAAATTATAATTATAGAATAGAAATTTGTACATTACTCAACTCGAAAACTATAACGTTATTGAGTGGGGGTAGAAAAACGCAAATTGAACTAAATCAAGTCGATTCTCAAAGTTTTACTTTTACACTATCCTATAAACAAACAATTGCATGCACATACTAATTAAGAGTCAATTTGAATAAATTATAAACAAACAAACAAACAAAGTAGAAAGATAAAATGCTAAAAATTAGATCGATGAAAAGATTGCAAGAAATTTAAAATAAATTAGAATGATCAATAAAAACTTATAGTGAGGAAGACACATTGATGGAGATATGATAGAATTTATAGAATTGAAGACACAAGGGTATTTTTGTATATCAATCTTGTTGAAAAGACCCAATATAGATTTTGTTAGTTATTTAAGTTTATCCGAATTGTTATTCAAATTCAAAATTGCAATAATATCCAATTCAAAATAATTTTAACAAAATTAATAAAAATAAATTTAAAAATAAAATCAATCGGTTAAGATTTAGGAGAAAATGAATTAATTAATTAATTACGTATTTAAATAAGTAATTTGATTTATAATAAGTAATAAAAAGAAAACCAATTAGCTTTTTTAAGTTATTTAAGTTTATCCAAATTGTTATTCAAATTCAAAATTGCAACAATATCAAATTCAAAATAATTTTAATGAAATTAATAAAAAACAAATTTAAAATAAAAATCAATCGATTAAGATTTAGGGAAAAATGAATGAATGAATTAATTATGTATTTAAATAAGTAATTTTATTTATAATAAATAATAAAATGAAAACCAATTCGATTTTTTAATTTATGTAAGTTTATCCGAATTGTTATTCAAATTCAAAATTGCAATAATATCCAATTCAAAATAATTTTAATGAAATTAATAAAAAGAAATTTAAAAATAAAATCAATTTGTTAAGATTTAGGGAAAAATGAATGAATGAATTAATTACATATTTAAATAAGTAATTTGATTTATAATAAATAATAAAAAGAAAACCAAAATTAGATTTTGTTAGTTAGTTAAGTTTATCTGAATTGTTATTCAAATTCAACATTGCAAAACTATCCGATTCAAAATAATTTTAATGAAATTAATAAAAATAATTTTAAAAAGAAAATCAATCGGTTAAGATTTAGAGAAAAATGAATTAATTAATTAATGACATATTTAAATAAGTAATTTGATTTATAATAAAGAATAGTTTATTTAAAAATTGAAAAATACCTAATTGGTTAATATTCCTATATTAAAGGAGAAGACGCCACATCAACATATAAAATCCAATCGAGACCAAAACCTAATTGACACCTTCAATTTCAAATACATGATTAGATCGGACAGTGCAAACAAACTAATAAATATTTAAACACAATTACCTTTTCATCTATCAAAATCAGGTTAATCGAATGAAGTTTTCCAGGATCATTGTAGCTTAGGGACCTAGACATTCTTAATACGCGAACCATAATATTCCATTGGATTCGTGTGGTGTTTAGGTGTTGTTGTAGTAACTCGTCCAGGTAATGAAATTTTCGAGTGCTACACTCAACGTTTTCATCGTCTGAAAAAAAAAAGATTAATTCAAAGTGCAAACGCATAAACTCCATAATGAATTCCATAACGATCTAAACTAATCCGCACAAATAAATAAACTAAACTAATGTGCACATACGTGATTAAACAACTCCATCATCAATTGATTTAACTCAATCAAACCGAAATGAATCTCACAAGCGCATAAACTAAAATAATATTTAACGTACCTTTTTTTCGATGCTTCCTATTACTACTACCTTTAATATTTGTCATTGTGGATAGCTCGGTTGAAAATAAAATCTACGTCTACGTCAACCTTACCTTCTTCGATCTATATCTTTCAATTAGAGAATCAATTACTACCGGCTAAATTCATTTGCAATCAATTACGTAGTCTCAGTATATAAAAATGAAATGAAATCGTAACAACGTGATCCAATCGTAACCGATCGGAAAATTAATTAATTAATTAATTAATTAACCACTTGACCTGATCCAAAATCATAACCACCAGAGATTCGACAAAATCCTATTGACGTACAAATTCTATACTTTAATTAATAAATACTTTAATTACTTAAATATGCAATTATTTAATTAACAAATAAAAAAAAATTAAATTAAAAACCCCTACTTTAAAGGAGAAGCCGCCACATGTCGTAGGCGACTTCTCCTTTAGTATTATAATATAGATTAGGTGGACATACTAAATGTCGAATGCAACAGTAGCCTAAAACAAATGAAAGGAAAATTAAGATGATCTAATTAGTAAGCTAAATTAACAAATTAGGGTAAAGGCTAGCAAATTGGAAAAAATTAGGGTTCTTTTGTGGTGTAAGATCAACAATCACAATCAACTAAGAACTCAATCATAGGCATGATATAGCAAAATAAGGCGATGAAACTTGCAACTAAGAACTCAATCATCTTCCAAGTTATAGATCCAACAAGTATATCACCAACTAGTGCCAATTTTAGGGTTAAACGATGAGAATTTCATGAATTTAATAACACATCAAATCGGCATAAGGGTGAAAAAATTAGAGCACGAAATAAAGATCACTCAAGTAAACGAATCAAGGCTTAAGACTTGCATAATCTTGTCTCTGAATACCAGTTGATACATTGTAATCCCCAACGACTCAAATTGTTCGGATCGTGCGACGTCTTAAGATGGATCTTGACTCGTTTGTGTGCGGTATTGACTGAATCTCGATCACCCGCTTGAATCAGCCCTCTCGACCCCGGGATCGGCCAATTAATTAACAAATTGTTAACCAGTGGTTAACAATGGCGGCTGCCTCAAGACGTAACTTCATGCTATGAATTCCAAAACACTAACGTATGAATATGATCCACAATTGAAGTCAACAACGACGGCTTGACTCAATTGCAATCCAACTTAATTTTGATTGAAGGAGAATGTGAACAAATAACGTAAGAAGGTAGAGCGTAATTAGGGTTGAACAAAGAAGAGAACGCTTAGCCAAGCGCTCTTTTATTCAATTCAACGTGAGAATAAAAGATGATAAATACAACTTAAATAGGGTTTGAATAGTAGATTAGAGTGGTTCCTTGCAAAGAAACCCTAGTTCTCTCATTTATCTAATAAATTAAAATAAACATAGATAAATCTTAAAAATATCTCATCTACCTAAATATCCAAAAATAACCATAAGTAAGGAAATATCAATTTCCCCACTTTTTATTCAACAACTAATAAATTAAAATAAAGAAAGTTATAATAAAAATATCCCAAGACAAAATCCGGCAAGACAAGGCCCAGTCGATATCGAGTGACACTCACTCGATATCGAGTCAGGCTAGACGATGTCAAGGCGGAATGAAGTTGCACACCAAAAGCTTGAGTTCACGGTTGATCTTTGAGCAATGCAAGCTTTCACCGTGAATCGTCTTGTCGTCGGGAATCATCGGATCTTGATCGCTATCACCACATATCCCTTCTTTTCAGTTTCCAAAAACCATAAAATTAGCCCCACAAAAATAGTTTTCGAAAGCTCGAGCGTTGTTCGATCCTGATCCTCGGGTCTCATCACTTAATCCCAAACTAAAGAGATTTTATCTTTGGAAAATATAATTCGATCTATTATCTAGTCTAAGGAAGATAAAATATATCTAAGTCTATCTAACTTTTATTTATATCTAAAAGATCCTAAAAGAAACTAGATAAAATATATCTAAGGCTTTATTCATATCTTGTCTCAAGATAGCAATTAGTCCAAAACAGCCCAATCATTGTCCGCAGTAGGTCTGCGTCGACACCCTGGATTGTCGATGTTGATAGGGTCAGGTGTCAATGGGAATCAAAATCACCGCCTCTTCTTTTCCTCTCGAACAGGTGTGCCTACATCGATAGGCATTTTTCACATGCAGTAACTTTGCTTTATCGTCAAGTGTCGACATCGATAGGCAGGGTGTCGACGCCGATAGGCTTTTATGCACTTCTTCCTCTGTTTTGCTCGTTCCTTTTCTATTCTTTTTGTGTGTTTCCTTGATCTTTATCCACTCTTTCCTATGCTTCCTAATTGCATCTTTTAAGCTTCAAAATCTACAACACACCACCAAAACTTGTTTAAACTCCATATCTTTGAATAATACGAAAACTAACACAAATGACACACTTTCCCAACACAAAAGCTAATGAAAAGACTCATTTTGAATGAAAACATGATGCAAAATAAGAATAAAAATGGGGACATCAAACTCAAAGATGAGCACCCTTGGGGCTTATTTGAGAGACGAGTTTTAGTATGTTCGTCGTCTGAATTACTTTCAAGTGACGGAGTCATGCATGTTCATCTGGCTTAGTGATAAAATGATCCCCATCTCGATCTCTTTGGTTCTTGCCAATGGCTTGAATCTGATCTTGCTCGATCTTCTGATTTTATTTGGATATGAGATTAAGACTTATAACATATTGAAATAACGCTATTTATTGACGTATAGGAGATATATAGGTGATTCATTAGATGAAACGAGGGGTGAATGCTCCTTATTGCCTCCTAGCTCTACCTATTACTAGTTTTTTCTTAAAAAAAAAACAATGAAAGAAAGTTTCAATTCAAATTATAAAGTGCGAATGTTATAGTTGTATTGTGTTATTATTAGTCGCACATAAATTCTGCTAAGCATGTGTTCCATATATTCTCCCTGTTTTTAGGATCGAGATCATAGGTCGTAAGATTCCTAGAAATAAGTCAAAATAAAATAAAAACAAACCATACCAAACAAATACCTTGATTTTAAAATAAAATTAATCGTTGTTTCATTAAACAAACTAAGTAACTAGCATAGTCCAATAATATCCATTTAACATTCATAATTGGTCAATAACGTCTTAAAAAGTATAATAATAGTTGCTTGTTGCAGCCGCCCTAACCCGATCCTAGAAGCAAAGAGTATTTATACACGATCCGGATTAAAAGCTAGACTAGGATCGTAGGATCGTAAGATCCTAAGATTCGGATCGGGATCCTAATAACCATAATCCCAACCATTTACATCCAATTATACCAACAATCAACCATTTACCTCCAATTATACCAACAACATATGTACTCAAAAGCGTACGACCGATTAAATTGGAATTTCTCATTTGAAGTGTTAAAGATATTTGGTTTCCACCCAACATTCATAAGTTGGATCAAAGAATGTATTACAACAGTTTCTTTTTCAGTCCTAGTGAATAGCTCCCCAACAAAGCTATTTGTCCCATCCAGGGGAATTCGTCAGGGTGACCCGATTTCCCCATTCATATTTATTTTGGGAGCAGAAGTATTAGCAAGAAAATTACATCAAGAATCTTTAGCTCCAATGAGTAAAGTTAGTTTTAAATTTGGGCATAATAGTCCAAGGGTTCCTTTTCTCGCCTTTGCAGATGATATCATTATTTTTGCCAAAGCATCGTTAAGTGCCAGTAAAAAAGTTAAAGATATTATAGACGAATATTGTAGAATTTCAGGACAAAAAGTGAATTTCCATAAATCAGCATTTCAAACAACAAGAGGTGTACCGAGTTCAAGAATTCAGCTACTACAAAACTCCATGCAAACCCCTCATTCGAGGACACTCGAGAAATATTTAGGGTGTCCCATTATAAATGGAAGAGTTAATAGGACGACGTTTGAAGAGATTATAAGTAAAACAAAGAATCAATTGGCAAAATGGAAGGCTAATTATCTATCACAACAAGGGAGATCCATTCTAAACTCCAACTTGTCAGCTAAACCGTTGTTTGCGATGCAAAGTTTTATGCTTCCATCCTCTTTGCATAAAGAATTGGATCAAATAAACAGGAATTTTTTCTGGAATAAGGATCTTTAATATAAACCACTTATCAGTTGAGATAAGATATGTAAACCAAAAAGGAAAGGAGGGTTGGGAATATGAAAAGCTCAAGTGATGAATGAGGCACTTCAGATGAAATTACTATGGAAAACTCTTGCGGAACCTGATAAGATTTGGGTGAAAATTATTCGGCATAAGTATCTACGAGAAAACGACATCCTAAATCATGAAAGGGTAAAAAATTCCTCTTGGCAGTGAAGAAATGCCTCTTCCCTTATGGACAAATTTAAGGAAGGTCTTATTTGGTCTATAGGGAATGGACGAACTGTAAAATATTGGAAGGATCCATGGATTTCTCATAAACCCGTCATTGATATGGTGAATACCTCACAGAATACTGATTTAGATGCCAAGACAAGTGATTTTATCATAACGGGAAATGGTGGAAAGAAAAGTTAGATGAAGTCCTCGATCCTGATTGGGTGAAACGAATTATGGATATACCTCTCTCTGTCCACCAGATGTCTGATAGGCTGTATTGGAGGCTTGATAAACAAGGATTGTTCACGACATCTAGGGCAGTAAATCTCCTGTCAAACCATGAGGCTTTTGAAGATAACCCGTCTAATTGGATTTGGAAGGTGAACACTTTGTCTAAAATCAAAAACTTCCTTTGGAAAATCTCTCAGAATGGACTACCTACAAAGGAAAGATTATGTAAAAGAGGTGCATCGATTCCTAATGTTTGTGGCTTCTGCAATTCGTATGGAGAATATGAGTTTCATTTATTCACAAATTTCCCTTTTGGACAATGCCCAATCTTAAAAACGAAAAAATGTGCAGAAGTGATCAACAATATTCTTATCAAGACAAGAGTGGCAAATCTATAATGGCAAAACTAGGAGAATGTTTGAATACAAATGAAAAGGAGGACATGGCAATCAAATGGTGGTCAATATGGTACTATAGAAACCAAATAGCTTTTCGTAGTCTAACGGTTCCTTCCCATATTGAGATACAAGCTTTCCTAAAATCTGTCAAAGAAAATTGGAGAAGGGCAGCAATGGAATAAATGAAAGACGGAAACTTTTCGTCGGGTCTTCGGATCAGCCCTAGTCGTAAACTTAGTAGAAAGAATATTAAGTGGAGAAAGCCACTCCCTGGCTATTTAAAATTAAATTTTGATGGTGCAATAAGTGGAATTGGAGGAGCAAGTGCAGGGTTTATCATTAGCTAGGAACTGTGAGGCCAAGGTTGTTAAACTAGGTTATAAGGAATTAGGTTCTTTGTCCCCGCTTATGGCGGAAACGCTCGCTCTCAGAAAAGGAATTATTGTTTCAAAAGAAAAATAATTATCAAAAACTCATTATTGAAGGAGACTCTCTCACTGTTATAAAACATCTTAAATCAAATGGGTCTTGCCCTTGGGAAATAGAATTAATGTTGGGAGATATCAAAGGATTGTTACAATCCTTTCGGGATATCTCCTTCTCCCATGTGCCCCGTGAGGGTAACAAGGCGGCTGACAAGGTGCACATCTTGGCCGCTTTGTTAGCGAGTTGGCACTGGATTCTCATCCAGATCTTATTGATCTCATCCGTCGGGATGCTATCGGTTAGGAGTTCCAACCGAATTTTTACCTAATAAAAAAAACAACATATGTACTCACGAGACTACAAATTATTAATTTCTCGAATGCTTGAAACAAAAATAGTACATAACATCACATTATAATGTATTGCTAGGATTTTACTAGAGTCTTACGATTCTAGCCAATCCTAGCCGATCTCCACCGATCATAACCCGATCCTAGAAGCAAAGAGTATTTATACACGATCCGGATTAAAAGATAGCCTAAGATCGTAGGATCATAAGTAGAGATGGCAATAGGACGGATCGGATCGGGTTTTGCCAACTCTAATCATGATATATATTTTAATAATCAGATCAGGAACCTAATAACCATGCTCTTAACCATTTACCTCCAATTCTACCAACAACAGACTCACGAGACTACAAATTATTAATTTTTCGAATGCTTGAACATTATATTGAACATTAAATTCTCATTACAAATGTTTGGATTTAATTTGGAAAATCGGTTGTCTGATGAATTTTACAAGGAAAATAGGATTAGAGACAACAATTAATAAATTCAACCAACCAACGGTTTCGTGATTCCAATCAAAACCCTTTCCACTATAAACTATTCCATCGATCCCTCTCAATATCGATCCCTCTCAAATGAAAATGGGGCTTAAGATGAAAATCCTTCTTAAAGTGAAAATAGTCTAATTTGGATGTAAATGGGCCTAATTTAAAGGTAAATGGGCCTAATTAAATGAGTAGTGAATAAATGGGCCTAATTTTGGTGTAAATGGGCCTAATTGTATGAGTAAATGGAAAAATGGTTAAATGACCCTATTTGTGGGGTAAATTTCACACGCCCCCCCAAACTTTCCATTCATACAAATATTGCCCTTATTTCAATTATGAAAATTACAGATTTTAGCCCGTAATTTTTATTTGAAATAATATTGTTAGCTCAAAAAATGGTATAGTGATGTGCCCATGCACAAAGGTTCGAGTTCAAAATCCTGCATAAGCTATTTATGGTTGCTTTTTTTGTGTTCCCGTTCATGAATAAGATTATAAAGTGCAATAATAAAATGATAATGTGCACAAATAAGATGATATAATGCATATATAACATTATATTGTGCAAATATAACTTTAAGTTGTGCAAATATAACACTATGTTTTGCAAATGTAACATTATATTGTGTCTATCTAATAATATAATGTTACGTTGTGCACATATAATATTATGTTGTGCGAATATAACATTATATTGTGCAAATATAACTTTAAGATGTGCAAATATAACACTATGTTTTGCAGATGTAACATTATGTTGTGCATATCTAATAATATAATGTTACGTTGTGCACATATAATATAATGTTGTGCGAATATAACATTATATTGTGCAAAATATAACTTTAAGTTGTGCAAATATAACACTATGTTTTGCAAAATGTAACATTATGTTGTGCATATCTAATAATACAATTGTGCAAAAGCAAGATAGGATTGTGCAAAAGTAGGATACAATTGTGCATAACTAAGATTATAATGTGCATGATTAACAATTTGCGATTGTTGCTCTCTTGTCTATTATGTAACCTATGTGGGATTTGAACCCACATATTTGTGCAAACGCACATTGCTCTACCAATTGAGTTAATAGGCTAAATTATGATTTTCATGCTAAAATAGAAGAACCTAATCGACCTAAAGCATATCCCAACAAAATTCTAAAATCCAATTAGCTCATGATTCACAACCAATTTGGCAATGCTATGAACATGAAATTAGCTCCAAATCAACCCAACATCACAACGATATCATCAATTTCAATCAATTTGGATGTTGGCAAAAAAACCCAAAATTCTAAAATATATCGCAATAAAATTCTAAAATCCAATTAGATCATGATCCATAAATAATTTGACAATGCTATGAACATGAAATTAGCTCCAAATCAACCCAAAAACACAACCATATCATCAATTTCAGTCAATTTTGCTTTTGGCAAAAAGCCCCAAATTCTAAAACACATCGCAATATAAAATTCTAAAATTCAATTAGCTCATGATCCATAAACAATTTGACAATGATATGAACATGAAATTAGCTCAAAATCAACCCAACAACACAACCATATCATCAATTTCAATCAATTTGGCTTTTGGCAAAAAGCCCCAAATTATAAAACATATCGCAATATAAAATTCTAAAATCCAATTAGCTAATGATCTATAAACAATTTGACAATGATATGAACATGAAATTAGCTCAAAATCAACCCAACAACACAACCATATCATCAATTTCAATCAATTTGGCTTTTGGTCAAAAGCCCCAAATTCCGATCCTAAATCAAACCCTAGGTTTTCAATCTCAACCTAAATCATTGAAACAATCTAAATAGTTGTAATAAACAAGTTTAGGGTTAGAAATCATACCAAATTCGAGTGGAAACAAGGAGCAAAATCGGGATTTCGAAGGTATTCCGAGCCAAAAGCACTGATTAGCGATGTTGGGGAAGATGGGCTCGGTGTAGGCTCGGCTGGGCTCGAACCATGGGGGTTCCGGTCTCGGGGGGTGCGCTTGAGGGAGGGGGTTCGAGCAGGTGGTGGCTGGTGGCCGGAGGTGGCTCGTGGGTGGCGTGGGAGGCCGACGAGCGAAGCTGCGACGTGAGGCGTCGAATGCTCAAGATGGGCGCGTATGGGCTCGAACCAGGCCAAGCCAGGGCTCGGGGGTTGCGCACCGGGGTGGGCTCGAGGGCGGCTGGTCGCTGGTGGCCGGAGGTGGCTCAAGGTGGGTGTGGGTGCGTGAGTCCGAGTGCGACGCTGCTTGCCTGCTTCTCCCGCGCGTGTAATTTACTTCATTTTCACTTTAAGAGAAATTTTCATCTTAAGCCCCCTTTTCACTTTAACCTCACCCTATATATATAGGGTGGTTCTGCTGTAAACACTAGGGTTGGCATGGTACGGTTACCACAAAAAAATGGTGATTACCACGTACCAACCATAAACTGGTGGTACACAAATTTTCATACCACGTACCAACCACAAGTCATGGTTACCGCATATGTGGTAACCACGATTTGTGGTTACCATCGGTACATTACCATGGTTACCAAGCTTTAATTATGTTTGTATTTTTTTGAAACTCCTTGACTACCTTTCGATGGTCATCAAAGTTATCGAACGAAAAAATATGATTACAAAAAATAATATGATTACCATCTTTAGAAGTTCAAATAAATCAAGTTCAAAACCTAAAGTACAAACAAATTCAAACCAACCAAGTTTAAAGTCTTCGAGAAATAAACAAAGTTCAATTGTTCAAACATTCAAAATGTTCATGCAAGTTCAAACAAAACAAGTTCAAAGTCTTTAAACATTCAAAATGACCAATTTAGGTCAAAATCAAAACACAAAATATAAATTAAAAACTTAAAACTCAAAGGTAATAACAATAAAACATTAAATAAAAAAAATTAATATATATACTTGGTAACCATGGTAACCATGGTATTCAGATTTCATTACCATTACCGTACCACCTTCACGTGGTTACCACCACGATGGTTACCACCACGATGGTTACCACCATGTTGGTTACCACAACTGTGGTTACCAACATAGTCGGTTTGTGGTTGGTACGTGGTTGATATGGTAATTTCCGTACCATTTGCCAGCCCTAGTAAACACCTCTTAGGATGTAATTTGTGAACGAATCTTGACCATTAAATTGAGGAGAATGAAAGGTGGAGATTAATTAAAATTATAATCTTGACCATTTTTTTTAAAAAAGAAAAATGTATAAACATGCCCACGTGGGATAACTAGGCACGTGTATACACCCCTACGTACTACTTTTTTTTTTGTTTAAAAAAATCTTACGGTTTTTTTTTTGCTTGGCTTTATCTTTTTTTTTGAAGCAAGATAAAGATTAGGTTGGGTCGGCCACAATAGAGGCCCTTCCTAGCGCATCCTTCCGGACGAGAACTCGCAGTTCTGGATCATCCTCGCAGCAAACGTCGGCAGGGTAGACATGGGCACTACACGCAAGGTAGTCAGCCACAACATTCGATTCCCTGAAAATATGACGAATAGCAACATGAGTAAAGGACGAGATATCAGACAGTATATCAGCTTGTAGCATCTCAATTGTCCATGGGCATTTCCATTCCCCCAGTAGAACTTTTATGACTAAAAGATTGTCTCCTTCGATCAGAAGTGTAGAAAGATTCAACTCTTTTGCCCTCAACAAACCCATTCTGAGTCCGAGGCTTTCGGCATAAATCACAGAGTTCTTTGTGAAGACAGATCTGCCTGCTGAGACAATAGACCCATCGGAGTCGCGGATTACAAACCCATAAGCCGAGTTACCATTTTGTATTACTGAACCATCAAAATTGAGTTTGTAACTATTCGGCGGTGGTTTGTCCCATTTCCCGGACCGGTCCTCAGTCCTAGCTTTCGAAGCACTGTCCCACTTCGGGTGGTTTTGCTGGCTCTGGCAACATTGATTTAAGGTGATCAATGGTTCTGACGGATCATCAGCTAAGAGCTTTGATTGCTTCCAACAGTGAATAGTAGTGCTGTGTAACATCAGAATTTCATTAATGGTTACTTTTTTCGTGTGATCGAAAATAAGTTGGTTTCTAAAGAACCACATGGCCCACCAAGCTGAAGCTAAAGTGGCAAAGGAGCTGATCCCGATTGCACATTTTAGAGCAGTAAGAGGAAATTCATTTACTATGACACCAGTAGTGATCCGCCCCGGAATATGGATGTGTAGAGCTTTCCGCAAGGCGGTAGCCATGGGACAACGAAAGAGCAGGTGATCAATCGATTCATTTGTGTTGTCACAGAAAGCGCAACCAACTGGTACAGCTATATCCGATTTTTGAAGTCTGGTTTTGGTCGGCAGGCCATCCCTAGAGATTTTCCATAGAAAGTGTCGCACCTTCGGAGGGACATCGAGACTCCAGATCCAGTTGCAATCGAAATTTGACGACCCGGTGTTCGCAGAGAAAAAGGAGTTAGCAGATGCGGTTGAGAACCAGCCGTTTTTGCTCGGGCCTCAGTACAGACGGTCCGTAATTGGATTACATGGTAAGGTAATGCCCATGATGTGGTTTATGTAGTCCTGTTTCAGAACGTTTTGTAAAGAGTCGCATATAAATGATTTGTTCCACTGACGATTTGTGATAAAATGAGCCACCGAAACGCCCATAAGATCATCCGGTATGGGTATAAGTGTTTTGGAACTCAACGGCTTCTCGAAAGCCCAATTATGGGACCAGAAATCAATTGTTTCCCCATTTCCAACCCGCCATTGAAGACCCGGGAGGAACTGAGACCTGATGGACATAAGACGTGACCATTGCCAAGAGGTATTACCTTTTTTATTATAGCTATAGAGGTCGTGCCCTTTCAGTTATTTGTGTGAGATGACTCGAACCCAGATGTTATCCGGTTCAGCAATGATTTTCCAAAGAAGCTTCATTTGGAGGGCTATATTCATAGACTCCGCCTTATGAATCCCCAAACCACCTTTCATCGTGTCTGAACAGATTTTGTCCCAACTAATAAGCGGTGTTGCTTTAGAAGATTTGTTCCAAAAGAATTGTCTGTAAACTTTGTCAAGTTCATGAAGAACGTGAGAGGGCAGTAGGAATGCTTGCATAAGAAAGATTGGCTTGGCACTCAGATTTGCTTTGATTAGCACCCGTCGCCCTTCTGCAGAAAGGTTCGAAGCTTTCCATTTTGTGAGTTGGTTTTTGGTCTTGAGGACCACATCCGCGAAAGTGTCCCTGTTGGTCCTGCCATTGACGACGGGACATCCCAAATATTTGTCAAAATTGTTGGCCTGGGGAATGCCTAGTACTGCTATAATCGAGTTTATGGCTGTAGCAATAGTGTTTGGAGATGCTTGGAAGCTGGATTTCTCCAGATTCACTTTTTGACCTGAAATCAGAGAGTATCTGTCTAAGATGGACAGTACGGAAGTACATGCCGATTGAGAGGCTTTGCAGAAAATAAGGATATCGTCAGCGAACGCTAGAAAAGGAATCTTGATACCCGGTCGGCCAAAGGAAAGTCCCACATCCTCACTAGCTAGCCTTTTGCTATGCAGAGTACGTGCTAGTACCTCAGAGGCTAGGATAAAGAGAAAAAGGGAGAGGGGGTCTCCTTGTCTTAAACCTCTAGAGGGTTGAAAGACTGTGGTTGGTTCATCATTAACGAGGACCGAGTAGGATACTGTTGAAACACATTCTTTTATTCTATTAATAAATAGTTCATTAAACCCAAACTTCGATAATACTTGAAACAGAAACGGCCATTCGATGCGATCGTAAGCCTTTTCCATATCAAGTTTAAGGGCAACCATTCCCTTTTTGCCTTTCTTCATTCAAAACGAATGCAAGGCTTCATGGGCAATCAGAATATTGTCCTGGATAGATCTCCCTTTTGTGAAGGCTCCCTGTAGGGGATGTATAAGCTTGTCAAAGATCTTACTTAACCGTGCCGAAATAACTTTAGCTATGATTTTATAGATTGTAGAACATAAGCTGATTGGCCTGTAGTGGTTGACTGCAGTTGGATCATCGCACTTCGGTAAGAGTGTAATGAAAGTATGGTTTGTCTGACGTAGTAACCTACCACTAGTGAAGAAAGCTTTGACAGCCTTCGTTACAGAAGGGCCCACGGTGGGCCAGAACTTTTGGTAGAAACCAGCCGGGAAGCCGTCAGGGCCCGGAGCCTTGTCTGGGCTCATAGAAAATACCGCCGCTTTTATCTCATTGTTAGTAACAGAAGCAGAGAGCATATCGTTATCATCTTGTGTAACTAACACTGGGATAATCGCTAGGTCTGAAGATAGATCCAAACCATGATCCGAAGAAGTTTTGAACCGATCTTTGAAGTCGCGAACAAATTCTTGTTGGATTGTATGGAAGTCAGTTGAGGTCTCCCCACCGAGTAGTAGTAAAGACTTGATCAATTTCCTTCCTCTTTTAGCAGTAGCTATCTTATGGAAATAGGCTGAGTTGGAGTCATTAAGTTTTGTATGTTTAACTTTAGCCCGCTGGCTCCAATAGCGACGGTGAAAGTCGAGCATACGTTCTCTTTTGTTGAGTAATTGTTTTAGGATTTGGACATCCCGGTTGTTGTAATGTGAGATAAGAGTTGTCTGTAAACTTAGGAGCTTTTGATCCGTTACTAGTATTTGGTTGTGAATATTGCGTACTGTATTCTTATGCCATGTTTTGGAAAGTCTTTTGAGAACTTTAGCCTTGTGTAGCAATTTAAACATCAAGGAACCTGTTGGGTTCACTCTCCAGGCTTGCGAGACTAGGTTCCTGTAATCAGCCCTTGAGGCCCAAGCCAAATCGAATTTAAATGGCCTATTCTTGGGCTGAATGTTATGGCGAAAATCTATGGAGATAGGGGCATGATCAGATCTAGTAAATGGATGGATTTGAGTACGAAGTGAGTAAAAAATAGTGAGCTTATCCGTGTGAATAAGTAAGCGATCTAGTTTTTCCAGACAGAGGACCACATCTTTTGATTTTCGTTGCCAAGTAAACTGACCCCCGCTAGATGGGACATCTAGATGAGACAGATTATTCTTTAGATCTAGTAAACGTGTGAAACGTGCGTTTGAAGGATAGACTCCTCCAAGTTTATCATATGGGATAGCTATTTCATTAAGGTTTCCCATAATACAGAAAGGAATAACCAGTGACTGAACATAATTGGTGATCGAATCCCAAAAGGCTGGTTTGCGCCGCTCATCAGATGGGGCGTAGACCACCAGAAACGCAAAGGAGCGCTTTGTAACGTGATCCAAATAGTTAAAGTGTATGAATCGGCTGCGAACCGAAATGAGTTCGATGGAACCTTGTGCGGCAGAGATATCTTTCCACAGAAGACAGATTCCCCCCGAAAAGCCAATCGCTGGATCAAAAGCCACATTTGTGAACCCACACTTACGCAGTGTGCTTTCAGAAGGAACCTTATCAGTCTTAGTTTCTAAAAGAGCTAGAACGTTTATATTATTATTTTGACAGAAAATATCCACATTTGTCCAGAAATTACGGCTCCGGATGCCGCATGAATTCCAGGTGCAAATATTCATGAAAACCTTTTAAGGCGAACTGTTTGTACTAATCTCGAACCGACGGGCTCTGTCTTTAAATAAGGAATCCTAAGCGAGCATGCTCGGTTGAAGTAAACGAGTCAAACCAGCTTAGTTGTTATTCGAAAGGTTAAGTGTGGCGAATCTTTGTAAGGTAAATCTCGATTGGAGAAGCTGTATACGGCTGTATCATTTTTAAAATGAGATTTTATATAGGGTAACGGTTTCCCGCACTGGCTTTGTACACCGCTCGTAATGGGACCAAGGTGGTCGTGTGTGACCCATAACGAAGGGTGCTGAACGACGCTGGGAGGGATCCCTGGGTATATCGACCTATCAGCGTACAACTTGGTAGCATGGATTACGTAAACGAGGTGACTTCCCTTTATTCTTGTACTTGGATACTGCATAAGAGCTGTTGATTTCTCTAATAAACTTGTAAGAGTGAATAAGTCCGGTAAGGACAATTGTTTGAACATGCCTGGTAAGGGTGGAGCACTTAATATAGTCGGGTACATTTTAATGAAATAAACCACTAAAAGGCCACCAAAGCAAAAAATAGAAATGACCAAGAGAATACAGTTCTTATGATGGCAATTAGTTACAAAATAAGCCAAGGGATTCCCTCGCTTGGTTTCCAGCTGACTGAACCAACAGACCACAACCAAGGAAAACAAAGCATAGCAGGGGCAGCGCTCGACAAACCACCTCAGAGCTTGAACCAGCAACCCATCAAGTAGGTGAATCACGCCCACAGCAACCAGACGGCGACAACTACGTACTACACTGCAGAGGGATCCCTTACAGCACCTGGAAACCAACAAGAGCAAGGGGCAAACACTACCCAAAACGCAGCAAGAGGTAATGAAAGAAATAGAGTAACTGAGCGAAAAAAGAAGCAAGAAACACAACCCGAGAGCAGGTTTAGGAGCAGAAACCCGATGGGAGAGCTGTGAAAGTAACTTCCAGATACTGATAGTGTTAAGGAACTTGTACATTACTGGCTTGTAGGCCCCGGAATCAGACGAGCTGATAGAAAGAAGAAGACTTACCTTGCCATGATCGCCTAGGCGAGATGCATTGCTTGTGTAGCAACCGAGTAGGACAGCAAACAATGCCACTCTCAACAAACCGCCAGTGATGGAGTACCTGAGAGACAACATAACGAAACAAGCAGTCCGAACAAAACCAACTGAAAACAGCCAACACAGAGAATCCAGATAAAAGGCACGAACAAGCAAGCAGTACAACCAACACATGGAACTAATAAGAACAAAAGCACCAAAAGCAACCCCAATATTATAGAACAAGCCGAACAGGCAACCACACATAGCAGAAACGAAAAATAAACTCCCACCAAGGGAGATCAAAAACAGGAGATGAGCCAACACAATCCCATTCCAACCCCAGCTACCAAGGCAAACCCAACCCAAGACCACATGGCCAAACAAGCAAGACAAAGAACAAGCAAACGACAAAAGATTGGGGTTGTAAATCATAGGAAACTAGTTTTTAGACTTCTTCAGAAGCGATGAGGCCGAGTCTTCCGGCGGCTTGTCTTCACGGCGCTTGCCTGCTTCCACCGAGGCGGACGGAGAGCTGATCCCAAGCCTGCCAAGGCGGCGGCTGACAGAGCGAGCAGTCGATGAAGAACCCAGCGACTAGTAGGACTCTTCCGAAGAAGCATTGATCAGTCCGGGCTCGACTATGGCAGCCACCACCGGCTCCTTGGGATCGACTTCCATAGCCTGCTCAGGCATGACGCTGGTGGCACCAGGAGAAGGACAAGCCACCGGAGCCGACTCACACCAGCCCAGAGCATCATCATTAGAAGCGGGGAGCATCCCATCAGATTTCGGAGCCAACTCTTCGGTCTGGACGACCGTCTCAGCAGTAATCGGGCTGTCCTTAGGAGGAGAGGCGGGCGGAGCTGAAGAAACAAACTCGACCACAATACCCTTAATGCCCGCCATGTACGGCTTAATGCTTGATTTAGCCGCACCCTTTCCCCTCTTCGGGCCAACCTTGGTCCAGTCCAGGTCATCAGAAGACCCAACTCCCTCCTCCGGACCCGAGGTGCAAACTCTACTAACTGTTGGTTTCGGTTTAGGAACACGATCAGGGAAGTCATCATAGACGTGGTTGAACATACCACAAAACCCGCAACCTTTCGGAAAATCCTCGTAGTACACCCTCAGAGGCATAAGCTTGTCATCGTCATCTGGGATGGCAATCTCCCCTATAATCTTGTCAAGAGCAACATTGAGACAGAATCTAGTGAAATCCACACGAATTTTCAGATAGGAAAGCTTATCAAACCGGATAAAAGAGCCCACTTTGAACCGTTTCAGAATAACATTCATAGCTTCTTTAGAAATAAACTCCACAGGTAACTTGGGAATCTTAGCCCACAAATCAACATGTGTTACACCAGCAGTAGAGGGATCAAATTCAGGAAACCATTTTAGGAGAACAAATAATTGCCCATTGTAATGATAGGGACGCTCATCCCACACCCTTCTAAGGTTGGAAATATGGACGAAACGAGCTTCAAACCACCCAAAAGTCCGATCGACAATTTCGATCGGACCCGCACAGTTTCTCCACTCACTACGAATCTTCATCTTTAGATCATTAAGGTCAGAAAACCCCCCATAGATGGTACCAAATAAGATGTTTTGATTAGCAAGGAGGACAGCCTTACGCATTTCAACCAGTTTGTTGAGAAAATCCGAATCATCATCAGGATCCACAGAGCCCTCGGGAGCAGCATCAGACAACACAGCTTTGCCCTTTTCCGAAGCCGAGAATTTCGGCACCGGAGGGCGGCTGCCGGTGGTCGGCGCCGGCGCCACAGGGGGAGCTTTAGGAGTGGAATCAGAGGGCACTTCAGCCGGCGATTGAGTTTCTTTGAGAGCATCCATGAAGGATTTAGAGGCCATGAGAGCGCACAAGAAGAGAGGAAGAAGAAAACCTTGAATTTTGGATTTAGAAAAGAGATCGGGAGAGATAAAGGGGGAAACGTAATCCCCAATGCATACTGTGGTATGAAATATATAGTGATGGTGCTGGTGGGCGACAGAGGGAAGGAAACTTACAGAGAAGGAGAAGCCGGAATTCAGTGACAAGACCACCGAGGCGACAGCAGAGACAAACAGCCAGCCACGCCAACGGAAGAAGGGACGTCTACGCCCCGGGCACCGCAGGACCCTCCCACCCCTCATAAATGCGAAGCCAGAGAGTATGATGACCATCCAAGTGGAAAGTCGCCACCCAACGACGGACGAATTAGGCGACGCCACCTCTTCCAAACCGGCTAGGTCATAGCCAAATCCATCAACGATGGACGGACAGAGGATGACGGGTCGGAGGTAGCCCACCACGGGTTGATGGAGGTCTAGGCCAGACATAATAGGGGTAGAGGTGAGGGGGAACGGGCAAGCCACAGAGGCGCAGGCCGGGGTACCGGGGCGGCGGCTGTGAATCTCCAAAGTGAAAGAGAAAGCGCGCGTGAAGGAGTGTGTCAATTGGCTCATTAGGGTTTCGTCCATTTTATAAAGTTTATTAGTGGTGGTTGAATTCTTTACTTGGCTTTATCTTACAGTTTCAACTTTCAACTACTATTTAACTCATTTGATTTCTATTTGTTTTATTTTTTTTGCTTTTTCCCTTCTTTTTTTTTTTTTACATTTGCCGATCTTG
Organism: Persicaria tinctoria; assembly: GCA_037127255.1. Classification (NCBI taxonomy): domain Eukaryota; kingdom Viridiplantae; phylum Streptophyta; class Magnoliopsida; order Caryophyllales; family Polygonaceae; genus Persicaria; species Persicaria tinctoria. The sequence continues at coordinate 64,482,067 of JBANSL010000006.1, forward strand.
TAATTTTGATAATTATGGATAATTTATATTTATGCGGTTAAATTACAAATATTATTTATATGTAAGGGAACGATTATTCCGTTAAACGTAACTTGAGAGACTATTCAATTAAACTTAAGAAATTATTCGTATGTAAGATGACGATTATGTGCGTGTTTATTAGTTTTGGGGGTTAAAAGAAATATCCACAAAATTGTACATTATTCGGTGAGGTTACAAACATTATTCATATTTAAAAGTAAGTTTGAAACAATTATCTATAAAAATTATGGTTCAATGAGTGGTTTTTAGAGATTATTCGGTTAAACTCAAGTAATTATTCGCATATATACATGCAATATTTTTGTCATGTTTTCTTGGGTATTTGGGAATGCATGAGTTATCCATAGTAATAATCAAATTGTTCGTTACTATCTGATAAATTATTCGTAGAAATTTCTAAATTTTTCATTGATATTGATAAATTATTCATAGATATAACTGAATCAATGAATAATTATTTTTAACCTTTCTTTTATCCATTATTCATTGATATCTGTAAAATTATTCATATAGATAATTGAATTATTAATAAATTCACGGTTTCACTTTGGAATTCATATGTAAATTGTGCTCGATATAAGAGATGCTTAGAAGATATACAAGAGATTATTCGTATATATACAAGTGATCTATATAAACTCTTAATTTAGAAAAGTTTATGATGATGTGTCAATCTTAGAGGCATTTTAGGAGTCTTACAATTTTTTTTTTGCCATTTTTCTTGGATTTTCTTTAATTCTCCTTTTTTCTTCTTCTTCCTTTAATTATCTTTTTTCTTTAATTTTATTAACTATTGGGCTTAATTCAAAACATTTAATTCAATCTAATATAACTATTGGGCTTAATCAAATTTATTTACTAACTATTGGGCTTAATTCAAAACATTGAATATAACTATTGATTATGACACATCACATTTAAAAAATGTTATAATGATATTGATATTATTATTATTGAGTAATTTAAAATATCTATATATATGTTTTATACTTTACATAAGATTTTTTTAAAAAAAATTCTGAAATAATTATAAGATACATTAATTGTAAATTTTATTTTTATTTTTTTCATAACATTTATTAATATTTTATAATATATATATATATATATATATATATATATATATATATATATATATATATATATATATATATATATATATATATATATATATATAATATTTTAGTTTATAAAAAACGCGCCATGGCGCGGGAATCGTACTTGTTCTTTATATATACAAGAAAATTCGTTTAATTAAATTGTGGTTGATATTCCTATTTATGATCGGGTAATGTGGAGTAAAATGGGAAACCATGAATTATTCATTCAAATTATGCAATTATTCGTCGATTTATGATGAATTATTCATAGAAATTGATAAAATTTTGAGTAATAATAATTTTTTTTAACAACTTTCGATGTTTTGGGTGAAAATTTTAACTTTATGCGGTTTTTTTATTACCCATTTAATTAAATTTATGTGTTTTTTTTAATTTTATTTTATGTGCCCCCAATAAATAAATAAAAAATAAACAATAGATGGTGGGGCCCAGTCGTAAGATCCTAGAATAACATCTTTCGATTTGTCTACTTGTTCAGGGAAAAAAAACTTTTGGATTTTTTAAAGAGAAACCGAAAGGATTTGTATGATAATTTTTTTTTTTTTAAAAAAAAGCTATCGGATTTGTAACACACGCATGAAGATGGGGTGGGGTGGGTTTGGTGTGGGTCCCATGTTTTTTTAATATAAAAAAAATCAGAAATAGAGATTAAATCTCCACCCTCCATTTCACTCAATTTAAAAGCTCAGATTTATTTACAAATTGTATTGTAAGGAGTGTTTACAAATGATCATATATATATATATATGGTTGCTGCTTTCGCCTTCTTCTCATCAAAAATTGATGCTAGGAAGCAGCCTTACGGCGCTGCGGACGTGTCCTCGTTTGATGATCAAAAGACCTTCGGCCTCCCCATCGGCGGCAACCATGGGATTGGACTTAATATCAGTGCCGGTACTGGGCACGGCCTAGGTGTTGGTGGTGGTGTTGGCGGTGGTATTGGAGGGGCTACTGGTGGGCTCGGTGGTGGAGGCGGTGCTGGCGGAGGAGGTGGTGGTTTGTTGGGAGGGGGTTTAGGGTATGGCGGTGGAGCTGGACTTGGGGTTAGAGGACTCAGGATCGGCCTCGGAGGAGGCGGTGGTGGCAGGGGAGGGCTTGGTGGGGGGGGGGGGGGGGTGCTGGCGGTGGCTTTGGCGGGGGACTCGGCAATGAGATCGTTCCATAAATTAACGTGAACAAAGTTATATGCCTATTTATTGTAATCAATAATGTGTGTCCTATGTTAACCGTCATATGTCTATCTAAATATTTGTATAAATTAAATTACTAAAAGCATCTGGTATACGTTGCATTCACTCGTCAGGCAACAAAAAAGAAAAAAAATTATTAAACTCCTTCCCAAAATCTACTCTTTTCTTCCTCCTTCGAGCGATCCATGACCACTAGGGCTTCAACCCCCTCTCACAACTTGTACTCCCCTGCCCAATACACCCCATCAATAAAAAAAAATATCCTCTTCGGGCTAGGAAAGGGCTGTGCCCTCTACAAAACGACCCCCGCGCGCCCATAATCCCTCTGTGAGGTTACAAAAATTTAACCCAACATTAGGGTTTATTGATTCAGATGGAGGCTTGCTATCAACTCTTCATTCGGCCGCCCAGCACAAAATAAAATGCAAAGATGCGGTTCTCAGTGATGGGATGGTGCTCATGTGGGTTGTTGCATCGGCGTGGGTAGGGGTGATATTCGAGCCGAACGAGCCGAGCTCGGTGTGTTCAAGCTTGGCTCGAATAGAAAACGAGTCGAGCCGAGCTCGAGCCTAAATTTTATTCGAGCTTTTTTTGATGCTCAAGCTCGGCTTGCGAGCCCAAACACATGTTCGAGCTCGGCTTGTTTAAGCTCGATCAAGCCGATTTGTTCGGCTCGTTTGTCCGAGCTCGTTTGTCACGCAGGAGATCCAAACATCAAAATAAAATTACATATATTTTTGATGTTTGTTCAAACATCATATTATTAGAAATTCACCAAATAGAAATTCACCTTGATACATCAGATTACCCCAAATACATTACAGATTCAAGAAATTCACCTCTTGCATCCGATTACACCAGGAAATCAATAAACACAATAAATAAATTACAAATTAAAGAAATACAACAGGAAGAGTCGAAGAGATCTGGGAGAGATGCCAGATCTTCGAGAGAGATGCCAGATCTGGGAGACCGAGACTCGAGAGAGATGGTTGGGGGAGAGAGATCCGGGAGAGATCTAGGATAGATCGAAGAAGATGAAGAATGTACTTGGTCGGGAACTCGAGGTGCTGCTGGAGGACAGCCGAACAACGATGAGTCTGAGTCGAGGAGGACGAGCCGCGAGCGAGGAGGACGAGTCGAGGAGTACGAGCGAGAGAAGGAAGTCACCGGCGTCGCGCTGCTATTGCTGTTGTTCACCGGCGGTGTCTGAGCCGAGCTCGGAAGGAGGGCCGACACTACCGCTGTTCACCACACTACTACTGCTACACCTCTCTTTCCCCTTTCTCACTCTGAGAAACCCTAACTCCTCCGATACTGTCGTGTTGTTTTGGAATTCAAGAATAAAAGTTTCTTCATCAAAAAAAAAATACAAGTTTAATGTGAAATATTTTGGGCCTGACATAGAGAGGCATGAAGATGTTTGGGCCTGAAAAGTGGGTAGATGAGCTCTAGCATCAGCCCATCAACCAGTCAACCACCCCTACTTCCATATTATCGAGCTTCTTGTATCGAGCTTCCGAGCTCGGGTCGAGCTCGGCTCGGGCTCGGTTCGAGCCTAAAAATATGTTCAAGCTCGGCTCGTTTTCCCTTCTACGAACGAGCCCGAGCTGATCTTTCTCGAGCCGAGCCCAAGCCGAGCTCGAGCTATTCGGCTCCTATAAAGCCCTAGGCGTGGGAGGTGTTCGAATGTGTGGTGCAATTTCTTTGCGAAGTGGTGTGGGTGGTTGTTCTTTGCATTCCACCAAAAATACTGGGACATAATTAGCCCTTCGGTCACCAAAGCAATCGAAGGTTTTTTTCCATTCAGAAAGAATGCTAAAATAGATCAATAAAACCTTCATTTCATTAATCGGTCCCTAAATGCGACAATATGAAAACTACAAACAATTATAGACCTATAAGCCTTTGTTCGATGATATACATGTAATTGCGAAGATTCTGGCGGACAGAATGAAAAAATTCTACCGAAAATAATCCACCCACTTCAAGAAGCTTTACTTCTAATAGAGCGATCCAAGACAATGTACTTATAGCACATGAAATATTGCACTCTTTCAAAAGTAGAAAGGGCCGAGATGGATGGATTGCAATAAAACTAGATATGAAAAAAAACCTACGACAGAATGGACTGGGATTTCCTTCTAGCAGTTATGTCCAAATTTCCCTTCTCCCAGAAATTTTATGGATGGATAAAAGAGTGCATTCAAACTGTACGATTTCCCATTTTGGTGAACAATAAACCAACAAAAAACTTTTTACCCTCATAGAGGTTTGCGACAAGGTGGCCCAATATCTCTGTACCTATTTATCTTAGGTGCCGAGATCCTTACTAGAAAACTACAACAACAAAGTGAACAACCCAGACATACAATTGGATTTTAAACTTTCCAGAAACTGACCTACCGGATTGTTCCTCTCCTTTGTTGATGACATTATGATATTTGCCTAGTCGACTTCGAAAGCATGTCTCATGGTGAAAAATATTTTGGACCATTATTGTCAGATCTCGGACCAAAAAGTCAACTACCAAAAGTCTGTATTCTAAGCTACAAAAGGTATTACAAATGACCATAAATAAAGAATCCAAACTGACCTTCCAATTTCTAACTAAACTGCGTTTGACAAATATCTCGGATGCCCGATCATTAATGGCAGAGTGAATAAGAATACTTTCGAAGAAGTTATTGGGAAAACTAAGAATCAACTAACAAAATGGAGGGATAATGAACTTACCCAACAATGAATTAGAGCAACCTTAGTCAAAATGAATCTCGCGGCAAAAGCCTCTTATATAATGCAGCAATTTATGCTCCCGGCAATAATGCATAAAGAACTCGACGAGATAAACATAAGTTTCTTTTGGAACAAGGATTTGAAATATAAACCACTCATTGGATGAGATAAAGTATGCAAACCGAAGAGTGAAGGTGGATTAGGACTCCATAAAACTAAAGATATGAACAAGGCGTTGCAGATGAAATTACTATGGAAAATACTTGCGGAACCACATAATGAATGGGTTAAAATTGTTAGAGAAAAATATGTTAAGGACAATGAAATATGGAATTATGTAAGGAAAAAGAATATTTCATGGCAATGGGCAAAATTGATGAAGATAAAAAAGAAGAATTATGCGAAGGATTATTTTGGTAACTTGCTAATGGGAAAACTATTAAATTTTGGAGGAAAAAATGGGTTTAACTTAGATTTTAACCTCTGAGAAAAAAGTCTGCACAACCAGATAGAAGAACATGAGACAATTGACCAATACATATACCCGGAGAAAACATGGAATAGAGAGAACTAGGAGAAAACCTTTCCCCCCCCCCCCCCCCCCAAGATGTGGTGGACCAAATCTGTCATGTATTTATTCCTTCTAATGAAATCGAAGATAGATTGTACTAGAAACCTTGTAAAAATGGGTGGTTCTCCCCTGCCAGTGCGATAGACCCAAGGGCGACCCTAGGGTGGGGCGCGCGTAGGCGGCCGCCCCACCTTTTTTTTCCCTTTTTCCTTGTGTTGTTTGAATTTTTTATCCCACCTTTTTTTTTCTTTTTTTTTTTCTGTTGTTGTGCTTCATCGAAAAACAAATCTCTTACTTTTTGAATTTTTTATCCCACCTTTTTTCCCTTTTCCCTTGTGTTGTTTGAATTTTTTATCCCACCTTTTAGACATATTACCTCTTCTATCTTGCTCCCCTTTTATTTTCTGTTTGATTTTTTTATCCCACCTTTTTTTCCCCTTTTTCCTGGTGTTGTGCTTCCTCGAAAAACAAATCCCTTACTTTTGTTATCCTCTTTATTTCAATTTGTTTTTGTTATCCTCTTTATTTCATTTGTTTTCTTAGCTTTATTTTGCCTTTCGTATATAATTACAGTGAATTTATACATATTACCTATTCTATCTTATTAATTATGACGACGGTAAATAATTTATTTATTATAAAAAAAATTATATCTTTTATTTAGCATATATTGGATGTTTTAGTTTTTCCTAAAACACTCAATTATAGGATGATGACATTTCAAATTAATTTTCTCAACTTTAGTAATATAAAAGATTTCATAAATATTTTATACTTTTAAAAAAATAAAACATTCAAAATTTCAACATCCTATTAAAAAAAATTAATTTACTTAAATTTAATTAGAACCCATAAAATAGGAGAATTAAAAAAATTATAATGATAAGGGACTTATAATTCATTGAAACCTTTGTAGAAAAAAATAATTCACATTATATAATGATCTATATTTGTACTATATCATATGACATAAATATAAACTTTTTATTGTAAAAAATCTCCACAATGAACTTTATAACTGTTGTGAGCCTAATTTGCCATGTCTTATAGTTACTTTTATATCGTTTACTGCATGTATTTCATGCATTTGGGTTAGAATAATACAGAATTTGTGTAGTATATGTTTATTTGCAATACATGGGGGTCTACACAAGTTTTTGTTATATTTCGCAGAAATCGGACGCACTTTGGAGCTTAAAGAAAACTCATGGAGAAGCTAAGAATGGTGCAGCTGGAGAAATGACCATTTTTTAGCATTCATCATTTTGAATCAAGCTTTAATGTCTTCATGAGAGTTGTAGCTCTCAGAAAGAGCTTTCCAACGCAAAGTCATATGCATCAATCCGACGGACGTGGACTCGGGAAAGTGCGTTTGAAGAACAGAGCAGAAAGCTGAGAGATTTACTCGATATCGAGTACATTTACTCGATATCGACCAAAAGTGTCCAAGCAGTGCTTGGTCGAGGACGGCCAGATCGAGGAACTGAAGGCAGAGCTACCCGACTCCAGAGAATTACTCGAGATCGATAAGAGTTGAGAGTCAGCCCGGAGTCGAGAAGGAGAGCTTGATCGAGAAGCCGAAGACGAGAACATGTCGGGTTACACTCTACTCGAGATCGAGGACACTCTTCGATATCGAGGACAGCAGAAGCAGCACCCGAGCAAGTCGAGGACCTGCTACCCGAGACGCCAAGCCAAGCTGAAGTCGACGTCCATGTTACTCGAGATCGAGTAAGTCTACTCGAGATCGAGGAAAGCTGTCCGGAAACACGTTACACAGTTTGAGCTGTCCTACTCGGTTTTGAATTCCTTGGGGCCGAAGATTGCCGAGTTCTATCCGATTCTATCAAGATCCATCATAGAAGAGAAGAATTATCCACATGAAGATATTTTAGTCCTTTAGATATAATTTCCCTTTTTAGATTTACTTATGTTATTCCATTTATTTATCTTTAAAGCTTTTAGATATAGATTTAGATAGAGATAGAGATTTCTATCCTTGAATAGCAAGGAGTAGAAGGATATAAAAAAAGCCCATGGGGCTGATTTTAGGAATAAAATTCAGAAGCTAGAGAGGTAGTTCCACATAGACGGTTTAGGAGTTCGAAGGTTTTAGAGTTTTGGCATCCAACGAGAGTTGGAGTGCCGGGATTGTAAAAGCTTTGAGTTTAGTTTAATGCAAGTATTTATTTCCTTTCAATCAATGTCTGAGGTTGCGATGAAGCACGAGTAGTCCACCCAGTTCTAGGGTTGAGGCGAGCCCGACGATAGCCATGCGTGTTTGAGGTAAAGATCCGACTTTTATCTTGTTTTGAGCATCTGCTACTTGTTATGTGTTTATTACCCATCTAATGGAGGTGCATGCTAACAACTTGGATGGTAAACATAAAATCGGTAGAGACAATTAGGGTTTCTTGAAAGAGTTGTCTAATTGTTGGAAAAGGCGAAAGCTTAGTCCTTTGATGCGATTCACATGATTATCTGTTCATTCCTGCCTTATGCATGTTTGGTTATTGTTGTTGCAAACCCCAATCTTGGAAGTCTTTTACATACAGTTTAGTTCGAAATCACAAAAGCATTTGTCTTTACTTTATTTCGTTTTAGTTGTCTGTTTTCCGCGATATCGAATAGCACTCCTTGATATCGAGTACTAATTCTCGATCCAGCATCGTCGTAGCTTTTCCTGTGCAGGTGATCGAGAAAGCCAACTCGACTTCAGCAGCATTACTCGATCTTGAGGAAGCCTTAGTCGAGATCGACTAAACCCTGTGCCTGCTGCTGCGCTGTTCGAATGTCCGATATTCTGTAGAGTAACTGTACTCGAGATCTAGGACCCCTGTTGTCGACCACTTCTGTGAGATTCCTCCGCTGCCTAGAATCCGCTGACATGCTTCCTCGTGGATCGATTCTGACTTCCCACTACTGCATTGGGAGGAAGTGTTGTAATTATTTGCAAGGGACGGAATCTGGTTTGCTTTGATTTATTCATATTTTTATTTGCAATCTCGATTTCCTCCTACAAAAAATTTGTTGGAGTATGGAAAGAATGTTTGAAAAATATGGAAAATTTAATGAGTGAGAAAAAATATGATCACCTCAGGAGATAAAGGTAGATCGGCCCTGCTCGCTGGGATAATAGTTAGGCGAGATGGGATGCATTGTGAGGAGTCCAAAGCACTAAGTATCCGGGGCCATTCATGACACCCATATTTGCGACTCGCGAGAAGGCAATGCTAAGGTTAGAGAGGTAAAAACATTATTATTGAAAAAAAGCATTATAGAAGAGGATGAATCAAAGGAAGAAGGGATGTGGTTAAGAAAGTTTGGAAATACTCCATTTCCCCGGATCGTTAGCACCACATCGCCAAAAACTGCCCACCTTTAGCCTTTTACCAATCTACTCCTTATTGAGCTTAAATTAAAGTACTCTTGATTATTAATGCTTTGTCACTTATGAATGTTTTTGCATAACCCTCCTTTTGTGAGTAGATGATGCTTTTTATTGCACATGCATGAATTATTGACACTAGTACCTTTTCGAGAATGGTAATTGATTGCAGGGTCATATGGCAATGAATCTAAGATGTTGAGAGTTTGAATTCTTCCCCTATATGACAACTAAAAGTATCGCTTGAGGACAAGCAAGCTTAAGTATGGGGTGTTTGTTGTGAGCCTAATTTGCCATGTTTTATAGTTACTTTTATATCGTTTTCTGCATGCATTTCATGCATTTGGGTTAGAATAATACAAAATCTGTGTAGTATATGTTTATTTGCAATATATGGAGGTCTACACAAGTTTTTGTTATATTTCGCAGAAATCGGACGCACTTTGGAGCTTAAAGAAAACTCATGGAGAAGCTAAAAATGGTGTAGCCAGAGAAAAGGGCATTTTTCGGCATTCATCATTTTGAATCAAGCTTTGATGTCTTCATGAGAGCTGTAGCCTTCGGAAAGAGCTTTCCAACGCATGGTCATATACATCAATCCGAAGGACGAGGACTCAGGAAAGTGCATTTTAAGAACAGAGCAGAAAGCTGAGAGATTTACTCGATATCGAGTACATTTACTCGATATCGACCAAAAGTGTCCGAGCAGTGCTTGGTCGAGGACGGGCCAGATCGAGGAACTGAAGGCAGAGCTACCCGACTCCAGAGAATTACTCGAGATCGACTACGTTACTCGGGATCGACAAGAGTTGAGAGTCAGCCCGGAGTCGAGAAGGAGAGCTTGATCGAGAAGCCGAAGACAAGAACATGTCGGGTTACACTCTACTCGATATCGAAGACACTCTTCGATATCGAGGACATCAGAAGCAGCTCCTGAGCATGTCGAGGACCTGCTACCCGAGACGCCGAGCCAAGCTGAAGTCAACGTCCATGTTACTCGAGATCGAGTAAGTCTACTCGAGATCGAGGAAAGCTGTCCGGAAACGCGTTACGCGGTTTGAGCTGTCCTACTCGGTTTTGAATTCCTTGGGGCCGAAGATTGCCGAGTTCTATCCGATTCTATCAAGATCCATCATGGAAGAGAAGAATTATCCACATGAAGATATTTTAGTCCTTTAGATATAATTTCCCTTTTTAGATTCACTTATGTTATTCCATTTATTTATCTTTAAAGCTTTTAGATATAGATTTAGATACAGATAGAAATTTCTATCCTTGAATAGCAAGGAGTAGAAGGCTATAAATAAAGCCCATGGGGCTGATTTTAGGAATAAAATTCAGAAGCTAGAGAGGTAGTTCCACAGAGACGGTTTAGGAGTTCGAAGGGTATAGGGTTTTGGCATCCAACGAGAGTTGGAGTGCCGGGATTGTAAATGCTTTGAATTTAGTTTAATGCAAGTAGTTATTTCCTTTCAATCAATGTCTGAGGTTGCGATGAAGCACGAGTAGTCCACCCACTTCTAGGGTTGAGGCGAGTCCGACGATAGGCATGCGTGTTTGAGGTAAAGATCCGACTTTTATGTGTTTATTACCCATCTAATGGAGGTCCATGCTAACAACATGGATTGTAAACATAAAATCGGTAGAGACAATTAGGGTTTCTTGAAAGAATTGTCTAATTGTTGGAAAAGGCGAAAGCTTAGTCCTTTGATGCGATTCACATGATTATCTGTTCATTCCTGTCTTATGCATGTTTGGTTATTGTTGTTGCAAACCCCAATCTTGGAAGTCTTTTACATACAGTTTAGTTCGAAATCCCAAAAACATTTGTCTTTACTTTATTTCGTTTTAGTTGTCTGTTTTCCTCGATATCGAATAGCACTCCTCGATATCGAGTACTGATTCTCGATCCAGCATCGTCGTAGATTTTCATGTGCAGGTGATCGAGAAAGCCAACTCGACTTCAGCAGCTTTACTCGATTTTGAGGAAGCCTTAGTCGAGATCGACTAAACCCTGTGCCTGCTGCTGCGCTGTTCGACTGTCCGATCTTCTATGGAGTAATTGTACTCGAGATCTAGGACCCCTGTTGTCGACCACTTCCGTGAGATTCCTCCGCTGCCTAGAATCCGCTGACACGCTTCCTCGTGGATTGATCCTGACTTCCCACTACTGCATCAGGAGGAAGTCTTGTAAATATTTGCAAGGGACGGAATCTGGTTTGCTTTGATTTATTCATATTTTTATTTGCAATCTCGATTTCCTCCTACAACAAATATGTTGGAGTATGGAAAGAATGTTTGAAAAATATGGAAAATTTAATGAGTGAGAAAAAATCCGGTCACCTCAGGAGATAAAGGTAGATCGACCCTGCTCGCTGAGATAATAGTTTGGCGAGGTGGGACACATTGTGAGGAGTCCAAAGCACTAATTACTAAAAAAGGCTATTTTAACCACGGCAAATAGCCACCGTATTAGTGATGGAATACAACATCGGTTGCTAAATTTCATGAGAAAAAGATGGAGTGTCACCGATGGATGCAATATCAGTGACACCAAATAATTCGATGCTATATACGTCACTATTGGTCACAGAATTCTAGACTTTTGGTAAATTGGTGGCAAAGTAGCCACGAATGTTGGCTCGAACAATAGTTGTCCCGAAATCGGTGGCTAATTAGAGACGAAATTGCCAACAATTTTAATATTGTCACTGATTTTTCAAAGAATTTAAGTGGTGTAGCAAAAGTCAAAGCTAAATGAGTTACGGACTTCGTCACAAGAAAAAGGCATCGCTGAATTCGTGGCTAATTAGAGATGAAATTAGCTACGTAGTACATTGTGTCACTAGTGCAAGAAAAACAATAAAAATGATGCAATGTCCTAAGGCTATTGTCTTCACTAAAACTTCCCGATTGAATCCATGGCTTTAGCATGGCTGATTCCGTGGCGGAATCCATGGATGAATCCGTGGCTTAATCCATGGCGGAATCCGTGTCTGAATCCGTGGCTGACAGCGGAACTATAAATATAAACAGAAAGCATTATTTGTAACCGTAATATGTTTCCTATCCTCTTAAACCCTAATCCAATTTCCATTAACTCCGAAACTCTACTTCATCAATACATTCAGATATTGCAATCAACCAATCAAGGTGAGTATTTAATTATCTACAACTTTTAAATTTTCACTTTAATACATGAATTATTGTAGAAAATACGTGTTTTCTTGCAATTCGTGTTTTATATATTATATGTTCTTAATTCGTTCGCCTATCCTTTGTTAGGAGAGTTTAATAGGTGTATTTTGTTGAATTGAAAAAACCTAGTGTTAATTAATATGACCAATCTACTTGTAAACATGTGTAGCGAAAATGAACAATAGTGCTTGGATGTATGATATGTACTGGCCGGATCGTGGAGGATTGAAGTCTGAATATTTTGATGGGGTTGATAAGTTTGTAGAATTCACAGCGGCTCAAGAACGTTAGATGGATGGAAATTTGATCAAATGTTGTAATCGTCGATTTTACCTACCAGATGATGTCAATGATCACTTATATCAACATGGATTCTTGCTTGATTATTACCGGTGGACGGCACATGGTGAGCCAGTTGAGTCATCTCTTCCTCAATCAGGGAATAGTCAATGGGACTTCTATGGCCAATTGAATTCCGAACATAGAATGGTATTCGACATGGCAGGACCTAATTTTGTTCCTCCTTCATGGTTTAATGCAATAATGTTGATGTTGCTTCTAATAGTGGAACGGGAGATGATCACCAAGGCAATAAGGGAATGGAACCTCTGGAGGCGATTATGAATCTGATGCTACTCATGAAGGAGCTGCTAAATCTGAGAGTTCAGAGTAAATCCATAGCATTCTATTGTTTTTATAAGTGTTATTTGACTCATTTATATTTTTTAGCCATTGTCGGATTCTATAGTTTGAATCAAAATAAATCCCTAGCGTTATAATTTAGTTTTTTGTGATTTAATATTTTTTAGTACTCTAGTTATCAGTCTTCTATGTCAGAAGTCGGAACTGTGTGATTTGAGTGTTTTTTAGTATTAGACATCAGAAACTATTCTTGTTGTATCCTTTTTTAGGAATTAGGATACATGGTAGCTTTTTTTATTACCGCTCGTTGTTACGTCTGACATGGATATATAATTTATATATGAATCCATTTGTTCACCTAATCCTATTGGAGAAACACTGTCTTGCTTCTTTGTCAGGCTGCCAAAGAAGCAAGATATGACAATGAAGCTTGAAAAATGTCCACATGGTCTTTGACTTTTTCATTAAAGTTTCATGGATTTAAATTTATTCTGAGAATGCCATCTCACATTAGTTATCATTTTCAATTGATCATAAGAAGATACTGAAGATTCGATAATATAAAAACAATGTAATAAGAAATACTAGAAGGGGGGTTGAATAGAGTATGCCCGTTTTTCGCAGAAAGTCTCAAGACTTTTGGAGCTTGTACCAAAACCTTTGAGATTAAACCTGAATCACAAAGTTAGGCAATCGAACCAAGTGTGGAAATAAGGTAAAGCAAATAAGTAAAGAACACGAGTAATTGTTTACGAGGTTCAGCACAACTTGGCCTACGTCCCCGCCTAGGGTTCTTCCACAACCCTAGGATTCAAAGGCTTTATTGATTCGCTTAGCTTAGGATCCTAATAGGTCACCGAGAAGCCTCTCTCCTATACAATTGTGCAATCTAGTCAACTCACGTTCCCTTGGAGTCCTAGACCAATCTAGAAGAGCCCCACCTCTCTCAGCTATCTAGTACAATCCTCTTACTGTCACAAATCAATAGCCTAGTGAAACTTCCCGAGTTATAAACTCTCGAGTAACACTATAAATGAATATATCCTATAAGCTCACAGTGACTCTCAAAGGCTTTGAAAAAAGAACAAACTCTAGAGCGCTTAGTAGAGAGACACTTGGAACACAGATTTCGCTTGAATGAATGAATGAAAGCTCGTGTAGCACTTGTTATCTCTGTCTTCTTCTTTCTTTCCTTTATATAAGAGTGGAATGGCGCCTGAGGATCTTCACCAATGGCTCTATGAATCATGCTTGATATTCAATCTTCTATATATGGACACTTCGAAGCCATGATCCGTTTTGAATAGGATTTCCTCATATGCACCAAAGGAAAGATATAATCTCGAATATACTTCCTGAAAAGGTTAGTCACACACACATATATATATATATATAATATAACGGAAGTATATAATAAGATAAAATAATATTCGGACAAATAATATAGGTTTTGTATTTCATCAACTGTTAATGCTCCAAGGCCTTTGACACAAACATCCTGTCAAAGCCCGTGAAACATTTATTCCATTTTCCATCAAGGGAGGGAGTTATCAATCTCCCCCTTGATGAAAGACAAAACTTGTGCATCCCTGCAACTTAGTCAAACATAGATAATGAAATAGAAATCAGACTAAGTACCTGCAAGGGTTAGACAAATGTTGGATCAAAAATTTTGAAGCATGTAAAAACTATCCAACTGAAAACCATAAATAAAAAACCAAGGTCTTCCAAGACCTTTAAGCATAGGTTTTCAAAGTCTAAGCACCACATATCATCTCCCCCTTTTTGTCTTTCAACAAAGGGCGGAGGTAAAATAGTCACCAAAACAGTTACCAAGAGTTTTGAAAACGTTTCCAAAAACCAGCAACGTAACAAGTTTCAGGGGTGGGATAGGGTGGGTTAGGGTTTAGGCTTAGTCATCCGGAGCATCATCAGTGAGCCTCGTCCACAGTCCTTCCAGCATCTTGGAAATCCCGCTCATCTCCGTCATAATCTCCTTCTGCAGCTCCTTAATATCCAGGCGAACCTCCTCCAAGCCCAACTCTAGGTTGTCCATGCGTTCATCGAAAGCTGGAGCAGTGGGAAAGGCTTTTGAAGGAGTGGCAAGACTCAAGGTCCCTTGGGGAGACTGAGTGATGCCAATCTTTTCAAGGCCTTTAGAGTCGAACTTACCCGTATGACGCAGCTGTTCTTCATTTTTGACATCAATTCCAAAAGCTTTGAAGATAGGGGTGAAAAGGGTAGCAAAGGGGGGGGGGAGAGCCTTTTCTAGCTTTTCTGGAATGAGCCATGGTTCCAAGGCTAGTGTTGGCCAGATCAAGATCAAGGCCATTTAAGATGCGATAGAGCAGGACCATAGCATTGTCGGTAAGGAGTGAGCCAGAGTTAAGATGGGGTAAGAGGCATCGAACAATGATGTTGAAAATTATTTTTGCCTCAAGGGTTAGGGATGAGTGGGTGAGTTGCTTTGAGGTGCTGTTGGATGCTTGGAGTAGGAGATACTTGGCTCGGGTTGTTGGATGTTGAAAATTATCTCTTTTGAGGAGTGGATTTCAGAGGGTGGAACTGGGGTAGGTAAGCCTAGGAAATCTGCAAAATCATTGGAGTTGAGAGAGATTCTAACCCTTTTGACAACAGACTCCAAAGACCAACCATCGGTGTCGTTTTTGGCTTTTAGGTTAATGTAGAAAAGTCTGGTAAGCTGGGGGTAGTAGACAGTCTCAAGGTTAAGAAGGGTCCAGGCTGGGGATTTTTTGAGGAGCTCAATGCAAGGTAACTTCAAAGCTTCAAAGAACTCAACATCTAAAAAATCAGAACAACTAATCTTACGAGTTCGAAACTCGTCTACCCACTTACCAGCAGTCTCAGCATCTTGAAACCAAGAGGAGGGCAAGGATTGATTTACCTGGATATAGGCTGGGGGGTCTGCATTCTTTCTGCGCGCAACTGTTGGAGCAGCTCTTTTGACCGGTGCTACAAGACTCTTGACAGTGCCCTTCCTGGTGCACTTGGGGGATGGAGGCTTGACAGCAGCAGGGGCTTTCCGCTTCTTCGGAGACGGGGGAGGAGGAGGAGAAGGAGAGGAAGATTCTTCATCCTCTTCCTCATACCCCGAGTCCTCACCGGACCCCGCTTCATCTCCTTCAGGTTCCTCGTCATCTCCAGATCCCTCTTGCTCTTCTTCTTCTTCTTCCTCAGGCTCCTCCTCGGATGGAACCTCCTCGGCTTCGGCTTCCTTCCGAATCCGCTCAGCTTCTTCCTCGACCAGTTTCTTAGCAAGTTCGGCCTCCTCATCGGCCCTTTTCTTCCTTAAGGCCTCATCCTCGGCTTCCTTGGCAACATCTCTTTCTAGGAGGGCGTCTAGGTCATCTTCATCCTCTTCCTCGTCCACTTCCTCGGCCAGAATCTTCCACTTTCCTTTCTGTTTAGCACTGATCGGCTTCTTAGCAGAGCGCTTTTGAGAGCCCTTGGGAACAATGGCCGAGCTCTCAGCGATGGTGCTCTGGACGACAGTTGGGACGATAGCTTGAGGAGCGGGTTCAGGTGTGGGAGAGGTAGCAGTGGCCTGATGTCCCTTGGGGGTGGCGCCAAGTCTTTTGGGTGTGACAGCTTTCTTGGTTTTGGGTGCCATGGAGGAAATCGGTTAGGGTTTTCTTAGAATGGATTGAGAGGTTGAAGAAGGAGAAGATGAAGGGATTTAGATAAGTTCTGAGTGTGGGTTGTAATCGGGTACATGATTGGGTTTAAGTAGAGGGAGTGATAGGACGGGTTTAGAGTTCCAAGGAAAGAAATCATCACATTGCTGATTTGAAAGGTTTCAAATTCAAATTTCAAATTTTCCATTAAAATCGGACTGAATAACCAAAAATCTAGTTCCAAAAATAAAATATCTTTACCGGTTAAGAAAATCACTAAAAAGGGCAATTTTTTGAAATCCGATTAAAACAAATATAATTGATTAAATATCTAAAAAGATATTAACCAAAAATATATGATCCGATATATGTAATCCACCATTTAGTTTACACACTTTGACATGGTTCTCAAGGGTCTTGACAGTAAGTAGAATTTATTTTTCGTAAAGGGAAAGCTCCCCCTACGAAAGTGCATCCTTGTTAAGCATCCCAATCTCTCGTCTTATGAAGGTGAACATGTCCTCTGTCAAAGGCTTAGTAAAAATGTCAGCCCATTGATAATCAGTAGAAATAAAGGATATGGACACATCACCTTTTTCAACATGATCTCTAATGAAATGATGCCTTACATCAATATGTTTGGTCCTTGAATGCTGAACAGGATTCTTAGTGATGGAGATGGCACTTGTATTGTCACACTTAATTGGAATACCTTTGAGGTTAATGCCAAGATCTCGCATTTGTTGAGCTATCCAAAGGATTTGGGAGAAACAGGCTTCAGCTGCAATGTATTCGGCTTCTGCAGTGGATAGGGCAACTGAGTTTTGCTTCTTTGAGTGCCAACTGATCAAAGATTCTCCTAAGAATTGGCAACATCCTGATGTGCTCTTCCTATCCACCTTATAGCCTGCAAAATCTGCATCAGAATATCCAATTAAAGTGAAATCCTTTTTGCTTTGGGTACCATAGTCCAAGTTCCTTAGTGTCATTGAGATATCGAAAGATCCTCTTCACAACCACGAGGTGAGATTCTTTAGGATCAGCTTGAAACCTAGCACACATGCAAACACTAAACATGATGTCAGGTCTACTAGCCGTCAGATATAATAAAGATTCAATCATCCCTCGATACTCCTTTTGATTGACACTTGTTCCAGTCTTGTCTTGATCTAGAGACAATGTTGAGCTCATGGGAGTCTTGGCTGCCTTGGATTGATCTATCTTGAACTTCTTCAAGAGATCCTTAGTGTACTTGCTTTGGTTGACAAAGATCCTTTTCTTGGTTTGATGAACTTGTAATCCCAAAAAGAAGTTGAGTTCACCCATCAAGCTCATTTCAAATTCCCTGCACATGATGTCAGAAAATTCCTTGCACAACGATGTGTTAGTAGCACCAAATAATATATCATCAACGTAAATTTGAATGACCAAAATGTCCTTTCCTTTAGTCTTGATAAAAAGAGTCTTGTCGATCAACCCCCTTTTAAAATCATTTTCTAAAAGATATTTTGACAAGCGCTCGTACCAAGCTCTTGGAGCTTGTTTCAAACCATAAAGCGCTTTGTCAAGTTTATAAACATGATTGGGAAATTCTGAGCTTTCAAAACCTGGGGGTTGAGCCACATAAACTTCTTCCTCTAAGAAACCATTGAGAAAAGCACACTTGACATCCATTTGATATAACTTTATGCTCATAAAAGATGCAAATGCTAATAAAATGCGAATGGCTTCAAGCCTGGCTACAGGAGCAAAGGTCTCCTCGTAGTCAACACCTTCCTCTTGATTATAGCCTTGAGCAACAAGCCTTGCCTTGTTCCTCACAATCTTACCATTCTCGTCTAGCTTGTTTCAAAATACCCATCGTGTGCCAATGACTGATTGATGCTTTGGCCTAGGTTTCAAGGTCCAGACTTTGTTTCTTTCAAATTCGTTAACTTTGCATAGCAATGATCCAGTCTGGCTCCTGAAGTGCCTCATCTACCTTCTTTGGCTCAATAAGAGAAACAAACGCGTGAAAAGCACAAAGATCTTTAAGTTTAGAACGAGTTTGAACACTAGAAGTAGGGTCAGAAATGATATCCTTTAATGAGTGTGATGAGGAGTATTTGAATTTCCTTTTACTAGTCTCAGCTCCTTGATTTGTCACACCGGTAAGATTGACTTGTGGTACATCTGACTCCGTGGTCCTGTTAGATTCAATTACAGCAGTTTCTGACGTCTCAACACTGTTGGATTGGACACCAAGGGCTTTGGACGAATCTTCAACACCTTGGGCCAATTCTTCAGTGTTGAGAATCGATTCTTGCATGTTCCACTTCTCTGTGTTCTTGGTAGCAGCATCATCACCTTCCTCGTTCTTTTCATGGATGTTAAGATCTATATTATCATCACTCGTGTGCATGCATTGCACATGTCAATACCTTTGAAGTCCATCTCAGGTAGCCCTCTTACAAGCCCTTTGGACACAAGCTTCTGTAGTGTATGTGGACTCACATGACCAAGTCTCCTGTGCCAGAGCTTTGGATCGTCCGTCAAAGCCTTTAGACAGGTTAAGCTTCCTTGTGCCACTTGATCAGTATTTACGGCGTATATATTGTTGTAACGATATGCAGTCAGAATAACTTCACCTGTATCTTCTCTGCACACTATACATCTTTTCTTGTTAAATCTGACATTGTTACCACTATCACATAATTGAGAAACACTAAGCAAATTATACTTTAAACCATTAACAAGATAGACATTTCTAATACTATGGCTGGAATCACTTCCAACACTACCAATACCAACGATGTCGCATTTCCCTTTGTCACCAAGAGTGATTGTTCCCGTGGATTGCTCTTTTAGATCATGAAAGAGAGAACTCTTCCCACTCATATGCCTCGAACATCCACTATCAATAATCCATTTGTGTTCTTTCACCTTGGTGATCTCCTGCAAGACAAACATCAACCTTTGTGGCTAGACCAATAAGCAAATTTGGATCCATTGTTGGGGTAAACCATATTTGGTAAAATAGTGCCTTTTGGGACCCAAACTTGTGTTATCCATTCTTTTCTCAAATGAACAGGAAATGTATTACGAATAATATATGGATCCTTTCTTCTATAAGGGCGGGTCTCTTTTACATGTCCCTTTCTAGCACAATGGTGACATATAAGAGAGGTTCTGCTTCATTTTGCCTTTACAAAAGTGGTAATGTGTTGCTTCTTTAAAAACTTTGGATTGTAACCAATACCACTTTTGTTTAGAGAGCTTTGTTGCTCACCCAACATCTTATCGAGAGTGCCTTTGGATTTGGTAAAACTTATGAAGGATGTCTGTTGGTCTAGAATCTTATTATTCAGGGAGATCTTCTCGTTCTTTAAGTCATGATGCTCATTTCTTAGAGAGGAGAGATCTTGCTTGAGTTCAGATTTCTCCGAGTCAAGCGTCTTGAGTTTAATTTCAAGACCTGAATAAGAAGCTTCAAGACCTTTGACCCTCATAGACAGATCCTCAATAGTTCTTTCCTGGTCCACAGTTCTCTTAATAAGAATGTTAGTTTGGGCAATAAGCTTTTCTTCATTGGCAATCATATTGGAAAGGAATTCCGATAATACCTCTTTTGGACTTTCCATAAGTTCTCTTACAGTAGCTTCAAGCTTTTCATCGTGGGATTCATCTTCTGAGGCCATAAGACAAATGTTGGCCTTCTCATCGTCGGAGTCAGAGTCGGAATCACTCCAAGTAGCCACCATGGCTTTCTTCTTCCATTTGTCACCTTTCTTGGGCTGGCTCTTTGTCTTTTGAGGGCAGTCCTTCACAAGATGATCTGTTTCACCACATTCAAAACAAGACAACAGTTTAGTCTTCTTTTCATACTTGTTGTATTGAGGCTTACCTCGAAGTTTTGAAGACTCCGATCCATCCTTGTTGTTGAATTGCTTCTTCATTTTGAGAATTCTAACAAGGCCTCTTGTGATTAGAGCAAAAGGATCATCCTCATCGTCATCCTCGTCTTCGGAATCAGATCTATCCTTGGGCTCATCCTTCTTAGACTTGAGTGCCAAGTTCTTAGTGCTAGCTGGAAGTTCTCCATCGTCTTCATTAAGGATCATCTCATGCGTGATCAGCTTTCCAAGAAGGTCATCAAGGGGTAGAGTGGTGAGGTCCTAGGCTTCCTCTATAGCTGTTACTTTTGGACCCCATTTCTCCTTTGGAAGGCACCTTAGTATCTTCCTTACTTTCTCAACGTTGGTAAAGCTCTTGCCGAGAGAGTCAAGGTTGTTGGTGATTTATGTGAATCGTGTGAACATGGCCTTGATTGACTCATCAGACTTCATCTTAAAGAGCTCATACTTTCGAAGGAAGATGCTGATCTTGATGTCTTTCACTTGGCTTGTTCCATCATAGGTGACGACCAACTTGTCCCAAATCTCTTTAGCTGACCTACAAGATGAAATACGGTTAAACTCATCAGTGCTAAGACCACAATAAAGTAAGTTAATAGCCCTGTAGTATTTGGAGATGGTTTCAAGATCTGCTTGGTTGTATTCAGACTCCTTCTTTGCAACTTTGGTGTCATTTGGTCTATCTTTTTCTGGAATCGTCGGACCATTCTCTATAATGTTCCAAAGCTCTAGATCTTGGTCTATGATGAACATCTTCATCAAAGATCTCCAGTGGACAAAGTTGTTTCCTACAAAGAGTGGTGGTCTGCTTGTGGACCTTCCCTGTGCAAATACTCCGCTTGCTTCACCAGACATGATCAAAAACTCACAAGATTGTTAGATCAAAAACAGTGAGTAAAGCTTTGATACCAATTGAAGGTTCGATAATATAAAAACAATGTAATAAGAAATACTCTAGAAGGGGGGTTGAATAGAGTATGCCCGTTTTTCGCATAAAGTCTCAAGACTTTTGGAGCTTGTACCAAAACCTTTGAGATTAAACCTGAATCACAAAGTTAGACAATCGAACCAAGTGCGGAAATAAGGTAAAGCAAATAAGTAAAGAACATGAGTAATTGTTTACGAGGTTCAGCACAACTTGGCCTACGTCCCCGCCTAGGGTTCTTCCACAACCCTAGGATTCAAAGACTTTATTGATTCGCTTAGCTTAGGATCCTAATACCTCACCGAGAAGCCTCTCTCCTATACAATTGCAATCTAGTCAACTCGCGTTCCCTTGGAGTCCTAGACCAATCTAGAAGAGCCCCACCTCTCTCAGCTATAGGCTTTATTGATTCGCTTAGCTTAGGATCCTAATAGCTCACCGAGAAGCCTCTCTCCTATACAATTGCAATCTAGTCAACTCACGTTCCCTTGGAGTCCTAGACCAGTCTAGAAGAGCCCCACCTCTCTCAGCTATCTAGTACAATCCTCTTACTCTCACAAATCAATAGCCTAGTGCAACTTCCCGAGTTATAAACTCTCGAGTAACACTATAAATGAATATATCCTATAAGCTCACAGTGACTCTCAAAGGCTTTGAAATAAACAACAAACTCTAGAGCGCTTAGTAGAGATACACTTGGAAGACAGATTTCGCTTGAATGAATGGATGAAAGCTCGTGTAGCACTTGTTATCTCTGTCTGATTCTTTCTTTCCTTTATATAAGAGTGGAATGGCGCCTGAGGATCTTCACCAACGGCTCTATGAATCAGGCTTGATCTTCAATCTTCTATATATGGACACTTCGAAGCCATGATCCGTTTTGAATAGGATTTCCTCATATGCACCAAAGGAAAGATATAATCTCGAATATACTTCCTGAAAAGGTTAGTCACACATATATATATAATATAACGGAAGTATATAATAAGATAAAATAATATTCGGACAAATAATATAGGTTTTGTATTTCATCAACTGTTAATGCTCCAAGGCCTTTGACACAAACATCCTGTCAAAGCCCTTGAAACATTTATTCCATTTTCCATCAAGGGAGGGAGTTATCAGATACTTTTCAGAATAATTGTCATCTTCAATTTTTAGACATTATAGGATTATATAGTTTGATTACTTTGTAATTAGCCTATGTAGGGTTCGAACCTACACCAATGTGTATTAAACATATTGCTCTACCTTTTGAGCTAATAAGCTTATGATAGTTATCAAATTTCTAGCAGGTTGGGTTTTTTTTCCCTCAAATCATTTTGCAGTCAATTGCTGGCCTTAAATTGCAGATACAACAGCGCATTCAAATACGAAGATCTGAACCTCAAATACAGATCTGCAGGAAGATCATAAAGAAATACGAAGACAGATATACAGATCTGCCAAACAAACCAAAAAAAGGAGAATTGCTACGACGATGAACCGCAAACGAAATACAAATCGCAACAGAGCTCAAAATTACGAATTCGCTCTTGTGAATTCGATAGCTTGGATACCATGATAAGAATCAGCTAATAGGTACCCGGCAATATAAACAAATAAGTTCTGAAGGCAACACTTGCACTTAAGTGACTCAAAATTTCAGCTAATAGGTACTCGTGTATAGAAACAAATAAGTTCTAAAGGCAACTATATAGAAGAAACAAATCATGAGGCGGGCTTTGATAGTAAATGAAGCAATCTTGGGATTTTGGCATGAAGAAACACCAAAAGCCACTAACGATCTATAAATTTAATCAAGCACACAACTCAGCAAATATCAAAGATATACATCTCAATTGGTCATCGAGTTAGAGATCGGCAAATGCAATCAGCTCTAAGAGCATAGGACCAAAATGATGCAGGGCTGGTGTGATGTAGTAGAAACTAATATTGGTTAAGAACCAAAAAGATACCTACTTTGATACTTGCAACTCAAGAGCATAGGACCTTACCAACGGCTTTTAAAAAAAAACTCACCAACGATTTCTAGTTACTTTAGAAAATATAGGGTGAGAAAAAGACACGACATTAAACTATTAACTATACCTCATTATCAGTTCCATGTCCAAGCTGACCATACTGTAGAAGACCAGCAGTTCTGTGAAAACAAAAAAGCAAATTGAGCATCAGTAACTAATCTAGTATTATTGCCACAACAGTCAATGTAATTGAAAGCAAACTATGTCACAATCGGTGTCATTGCATTTGGTTAATTCATGACTCACCAAGGAGCTCAGCCAGTGTCATTGCTTCTGGTAAGTGTCATTTTTGATGCGAAGAGTAATTCAACCATTATATGCACTAAAGGAAGAGTCTCTAAATCCAACCATTATCAACGATTATTCAGCCAAGAAATCAAGCATAAAAAAAAGCCAGTATATGCGAATTCAGCTAACAAAACAACCGTGACAGAGCTGTACAAAAATCAAGCATCAACAACCAACCATTATATGCGAATCCAGTCAAAGAAAACAAGCACAAGATAGCAGTACGACAAATCAAGCACCAACAGCCAACCAGTATATGCGAATCAAGCATCAATAGATAAATTTACAATCAATTTCAACATCACTGAGCACAGTCTCACAAATTGGGTTGCATTCAATTTTAATTTCACACTTACTTGGATATTTGAGGGCTGAGGCCTGAGAAGAAAAGGGGCGAGGTGCGGCGCGGCAGCGGGATTCAGTGGCTGGAGAGAGGACGACGGCGGCCAACGGTCGGAGTCGGAGATGGAGGCTCGGCAACGGTAACGGAAGGACTTCACTGTCCGGTCGGTCGGAGATGGCTGCTTGATCTGCTTCCCCTTCGGGCCTTCAGCCTCTTGCGAAACTTGGGAGCATGTGGCTAATTAGTTGTGTTCACAATATTAGGCTTTCTCACTTTTCTACATCAAAACAATGTCGTTTTGAGTTTTCTCCCACCCTAATTCTAGCCTCTGCTTAGGGTTAATAGGGTTTAGGGTTAGGGTTTAGGGTTAGGGGTTAGGGTTAATAGGGTTTAGGAGGGTTATGTGATCATTGGAGGTTTACGTTATAAGGTTGATTTGATCTACCTAAAGCAGGTGTATCAAAAATAAAATGTGATCGAAAATTCCATATGTAGACTTCATAATGTACGAATTTAATAATATGTGATTATTCTAACCCTTACAAAGTCGAAATACAAGACAACATATAATCAATGGAATAGCAATATTTGATGTAAATACAAGATAAGTTTTATCAATATTTGATGTAAATGTATATTATTAATTTATTTTATTATGTTTATTTTTAGAAAATCGCATCATGGATTGAGAATTACACTACTTGTTTTGATTATCAACAATATGCAACATGTCTGTAGTATTTTACATTTACCTCTTATATAAACTACTATTCAAAGGTAAAATTTACCGTCTCATATTATAAAATCTCATATTATAAATATTTCCATTAAAAAAACTAGCCAATGGCTCAATGATTGCATAACATAAGTAAAATTTACTTTGTTTATATATCAAACATATATTTTTATATACTATATACTATTAAATACTAAATATTTCCATAAAATTAAAATTTAACAGTGGCTCAAAGGTACGTAATTTGTAACATCATAATTAATGATTTAAAAATCGA
The DNA here is from genome assembly GCA_037127255.1 of Persicaria tinctoria. Classification (NCBI taxonomy): domain Eukaryota; kingdom Viridiplantae; phylum Streptophyta; class Magnoliopsida; order Caryophyllales; family Polygonaceae; genus Persicaria; species Persicaria tinctoria. The sequence continues at coordinate 64,507,076 of JBANSL010000006.1, forward strand.
TTAGGAGGGAAATGAAATTTCTAAAAAGTTCAAATAATGATGTTAAAATCGATTAGGAGGGAAGTTAAATTTACTTTAAAAAAAGAGGGAAGTTTAATTTAGAGAGGGTCAGGGACGGAACCGGGAATGAAAATCGGGGTAGGCTAAAATTGTCTTATACAATTATCAAAATTTTAAGAGTTATTAATATCACATGTACACTACATATATACACACCTAAAAAAAACTAATAAGGAAAAAAATAAAATATACAATAAATAAATGTTTTTGATATATTTTTTTATGGAGAAAAAATAAATTTGTATTTAATATAACATATACAACACAAAAAAAAAACTAAAGAAAGGGTTGGGTAGGTGGGAACCACGGCAGGCACGCAAAAACGCAAAAAACTGGACAAGAGGGATTCGAACCCGGGTGGTTTTGGCTACCCACGTATTGAACACTGAAAAACAACCAGCTGTGCTACATGGGTTATATGATACCTACTACTCCTAATTATATATGTTCCAAAATTTTGGGGTGGGCTGCAGCAAAGCCCACCCCACCCCTAGGTCCGTCCCTGGAGAGGGCAAAATGAAACTAAAAAAAACTTTCATCTTTATCTGGCGGCAGAGTTCAATTGGGGCTCAAATTCATCAATCTCTCTCGCTTCTCGCTTCTCGATCATCTTGCTCTCGCTTCTCGCATCTCATCGAGCTCATCTCGCTCTCGCCTCTCGCTCTCGCATGCTCCACGACCTCTCTCTAGTTCCCCCTTCACGTTGTTTAGGGCTTTCAAATCTGGTATGTTTCTCCCTCTTTGTAGTTAAGATTATGGTTTTATTTCACTCTAGTTGTCTGTTTATTTTGGTCTGCTACTTGTTACTTGTTTAATTTGTTATTGAATTTTGAGGGGCTTCAATTAATTTTGTTAATTATAGTTTTATCGCTTATGTGGTCCGATTTCTAGGGTTTAATCAATTTTGTTTAATTTGTTATTTCGCTCTAATTGTCTGTTTGTGAAAAAGATTTGTATCTTGGCCGGAATCGGGAAATTTGTTTCTGATAAAGATTTGTATCAACTCTGTTTTGAATGTTTGGGATGTGTCTGTCCAAATATCGTGATGTTTATTCAAATATCTTTGTCATTCCAAGTTTACACTTCACATCAGGATAAATGCATAGGCTTCTCTTTTATCAATTTCATTTACCCATTCAATGATCTAGGACTATATTCAGAGTATGGATGTCGTTTGATGAAGTTATTAGCCAAAAAGATGCACATGATGATGAAAAAAGATGTTTGATGATTTTAAGTTGCAAGTTAGAAGAACATGAACTGTGTGACAACATGTATATTTTTGTGAAACTATTGCTGGCACTAGTTAATTGAGAAATGCACAAGTCTGATGCAAAGAGATTGGTATGTTTATGTGCCTTTGTTTCATCTTGTTGTTTTTGTTCATTTGTTTCAATTTCATGTTGTTAATTCTATTCCCTAGATTGCCTAATAGCTAGAGTGATTTCTTGGCTGAATTCGCATATAATGGTTGGTTGTTGATGCTTGATTTTTGTACAGCTCCTTTACGCTTGTTTTCTTAGCTGAATTCGCATATAATAGTTGCTTGTTGATGCTTCATTGCTTGGCTGAATTCACATATAATGGCTGGAATTGGATTCCATTTAGCCTTTTTTGTTTTAAAGATTTCTAAATCAAATGTACAACTTTTGAAGTCTAACCCCCACAAAATACACCCCCTCAGTTCCCTTTTTAAATTATTAATTGAATAAGTAATTAATTACAGACAAATCAATCCTTGTATAAAATAAGAATCTTTTAGTATAAATAGGCACATGGAGGTTAACGAGATTAAATAATGAAAATACATTAAACAACTTCTCAGATGTGCTTGCATTGTATCATCATCATCGATGTAACCAGTAAAATATATATGATTTAATTCAATGTATAAGGATCTGATTGGAGCAACCCATTAACAAAATGATATAAATTAACTATCCCTTAATTAAGGATTAAAAAATTTAACTAAGGAATTGCAATAATCTATGCGGACTAATGTGAAAGATTTAAAATCTTGCAGTGGAATTGTGCAAATGTGCAAGTGCAAAGTCAAACTCCACCTGCACTTCAAACTTAAACGTATCACGCTTTCCTTTTTTTTTTTGTTTGGTTTTGTCTTTGGTCTTCTTATAAAATGGATAAGCTTTCAAAAATGTTTATTCAGGTCATTTGGTAAAAAATATATTTATTTTAAATTAAATTTTGTCTTCACCCATCTTTTTTTTTCTTGAACAAAATGAAATGTTGGAAACAAGTATTTATAATTTTACATTATATGGCTGAATTTGCATATACTGGTTGTAGCTTGATTGCTTATTGCAAACTTCCATTTTCTGACCAATTCCCACTCCCTAACTGTCCTAGACCCCTGATAAAAAAAATCCCCTGCATTTTCTACACATCATCCCTCATTAACATCTGCAATTGAATTTTTTTTTTAAAAAGGTTGCTTTCTTGAGTGATTTGATCAACTTGAATGATTTCAAACTTCATTTCTGTACATTTTTTGAACCCTAAGTCTGACCTAAAACTGTTTGTGGTATCTGCACTGCTGCTACTGTAATGGTAAATGCACTGCTGCTGCTGTAATGGTATCTGCACTCCTGCTACTGTAATGGTATCTGAACTGTGATGATGTAGAAGCAAATGTGAAGGTTGGTCCAGCTTCCATGAACAGTAATCATGGTATTGGGAAAGACAACAGCCTTGATTTCACCTCTTTGTGTACTATTTCTGGGAAAATAGTAAATATCTGCTTATGATTTGCTTGTTTCTGATATTTTCATTTTGTAGTTGTTATGGTTTTGAGAATTGATGAAGAGACTGCCTTGTAGCTCATGATGTGTGACCCAACTAGTTAGGTCTTTGGTCACAAGGTACACAAATAGTTTCCTGTCCAAAATTACTAGGTTATTCTTATATTTATGTAACTAGGTAAAAGCTTCATTATCTGTATGAATATGTTAGTCTTTTGCTGAGCTTGAAGCAATCACCAAGTGCATTGAGAGGCTTTTATTTGAATGCCCGATTTTATTTGAATGCCCTTTTGATTGCAAAATGATTTGAGAAAAAAAAAACTTCAGTTGGGGTTGCTCTTTTGATTAGCATTTGCTTCCATGCACTTTGATTTATTCTTTCAGCTTCATAACATTAAAAATGCATATATTTTTGCAGACTGATTTGCTTGGAAAGGTACCATCACCCAAAGAAAAATACGAGAGATGTCACAAGATAAAGAATGGTACTTGGAGCACGGATGTAGGTCTAGAACTTGTGGTAAGTTTACATTGAATATATTGTGCTTGTATCCATATAAAATCTCATATCAATGGTAGTTAGCTTCTCTTTGAAATGCTAGAAATAATTGAGAGGGTAGTGATAGTAGTAATGAGGTTAAGTTGATAATATGTTGATTAGGTCTCATCAAAACCATGTAGTTTTTTGTGCTTCATCGATCCGTTTGTTAGCAAAATTTAGCAAGTTATTAGCTCTATTTATCAGCAAATTTCAGCAAGTTATTAATTCTCCTCAAGTTAGTTTTAATCTTTTCGTTTGCAAAATTATGCTCAAGTTAGTTATTCTATCTATTTATGCTTCATTGAGGTCAACCCAAGAGTTATAGACATCTTATTTGTGTTTATTTTTCTGTATACAATTTATTTATTTGTAGGAAAAGTTTGATGCATTGATTGAACAAGCAACCCAAGAGGCTCATGAAAACGAAAAGCCTCATTTAGTTGATTAGAACGAGTGGTGAATCAAGGCTGCTGGTGTACATAAGGGAAGAGTTGTAGGCATGGGTTCTGATTCAGACAATATGTTGCAAGTGACTCGGTATTTGCACAATAACACACCCCATGTTGCTAGTGAACCATATGAAGCAGGCTCTTTGAGAATGGAAGTGAGGGAAGAAAGGGCTGATTTGTCGGAGAAGATGGCAGACTTAGGGGCGAATGTGGAGAAAAGCCAACAAAAGATTAGACAAGAAGTGACCAACCTTGGGGGAAACCTTCAGCAACACCAGCAGCAGGTAAGAGAAGATCTAACTAACTTAGAAGACCATGTGAACAATTCCGTTGAGGCCCTCCACGAGGAACCTAGACTCAACAATGATGAATGGGGTAAAAAGCTTGACGAGCTTATGTTAAAGATTGATTCCTTCTTTATTTCTAAATGATCTTTCTAGTGTTTAAATTTAAGTGATTTTAGGATGGTGACTTTATTTTGGATGTTTTTCATTGGATTGTTACGTTTTATTTTAGACCTTTCTAGTATTATGTTTTGTTTTAGATCTTATAAACTATAGTATGTTAACTAATAAGCACTCTTTTAAAAATAGCAACAAGGCTTTTTGTCTTAAAGTTTAGATGCGGGTTTCACCATGATTGATAATGTATTTAGTCATGAATTAGGTACGAATTTGGCCGTGACTAGCTACGAATTTGCCCACCCATTAGCCACGTGTTAAACTACTTTTAACTACATAATCAGCAACGAAATAGTTATGTATTTGTCTACTAATTTAGCTATAAACTTAGTTATGAGAGTAGCCACAAATTTTGTCATGATTTTGGCGCGAATTTAGCCACAAATTAGTTACAAACTTTGATATGCTAGTAGCCACAAATTTTGCCATGGTTTTGAGGCATATTGTGCCACATATTAGCCACTCCTTTTAGCCACAAAATTGCCTACTATATTAGCCACCATTTGTGTATAGATTTCGTCCTCAAATATGACAAGTTTTGATACATATGTAGCCACGAATTAGAGACGATTTGAGTTGTGGGTTTAGTCACACAATTAGCCACCTATGTGTTCACTGATTTTGCCATGAACTAGACACACCTATTTAGCTACGGATTTTGCCACAAAATAGCTATGCTTTCTTGGGCTAAAGGGTGACACAATTTAGGGACGCCTTCAGTGAAAAATTTGTATTTCGTGGCTAATATCATGGCTGTTCTTTGTCCCTATTTAGCTGCGCTGTATTTAGCCACCTTATTTTATTCCATGTCAATATCCGTCGCTAAACTATTTAGTGACGGACAATGGTATCTAAATCTGTGGCTAAATGCCGTGGCTAAAACAACTTTTTTTAAGTATCCGGGGCCATTCATTACACCCATGTTTGCGACTTGCGAGAAGGCAGTGCTGAGGTTAGAGAGGTAAAAGCATTATTATTGAAAACAAACATTATGGAAGGTGATGAATCAATGGAAGAAGGGATGTGGTTAAAAAAGTTTGGAAATACTCCATTTCCCCGGATCGTTTGCACCACATGGCCAAAAACTGCCCACCTTTAGCCTTTTACCAATCTACTCCTTATTGAGCTTAAATTAAAGTCCTCTTGACTATTAATGCTTTGTCACTTATGAATGTTTTTGCATAACCCTCCTTTTGTGAGTAGATGTTGCTTTTTATTGCACATGCATGAATATGTGACACTAGTACCTTTTCGAGGATGGTAATTGATTGCAGGGTTATATGGAAATAAATCTAAGATGTTGAGAGTTTGAATTCTTCCCCTGAATGACAATTAAATGTATTGCTTGAGGACAAGCAAGCTTAAGTATGGGGTGTTTGTTGTGAGCCTAATTTGCCATGTTTTATATTTACTTTTATATCGTTTTCTGCATGCATTTCATGCATTTGGGTTAGAATAATACAGAATCTGTGTAGTATATGTTTATTTGCAATATATGGAGGTCTACACAAGTTTTTGTTATATTTCGCAGAAATCGGACGCACTTTGGAGCTAAAAGAAAACTCATGGAGAAGCTAAGAATGGTGTAGCTGGATAAAATGCTATTTTTCGGCATTCATCATTTTGAATCAAGCTTTGATGTCTGCATGAGACTTGTAGCCCTCGAAAAGAGCTTTCCAACGCATGGTTATATACGTCTATCCGACGAACGAGAACTCGGGAAAGTGCGTTTTAAGAACAGAGCAGAAAGCTGAGAGATTTACTCGATTTCGAGTACATTTACTCGATATCGACCAAAAGTGTCCGAGCAGTGCTTGGTCGAGGACGGGCCAGATCGAGGAACCGAAGGCAGAGCTACCCGACTCCAGAGAATTACTCGAGATCGACTACGTTACTCGAGATCGACAAGAGTTGAGAGTCAGCCCGGAGTCGAGAAGGAGAGCTTGATCGAGAAGCCGAAGACGAGAACATGTCGGGTTACACTATACTCGAGATCGAGGACACTCTTCAATATCAAGGACATCAGAAGCAGCACCCGAGCATGTCGAGGACCTGCTACCCGAGACGCCGAGCCAAGTTGAAGTCGACGTCCATGTTACTCGAGATCGAGTAAGTCTACTCGAGATCGAGGAAAGCTGTCCGGAGACGCGTTACACGGTTTGAGCTGTCCTACTCGGTTTTGAATTCCTTGGGGCCGAAGATTGCCAAGTTCTATCCGATTCTATCAAGATTCATCATGGAAGAGAAGAATTATCCACATGAAGATATTTTAGTCCTTTAGATATAATTTCCCTTTTTAGATTTACTTATGTTATTCCATTTATTTATCTTTAAAGCTTTTAGATATAGATTTAGATATAGATAGAGATTTCTATCCTTGAATAGCAAGGAGTAGAAGGCTATAAATAAAGCCCATGGGGTTGATTTTAGGAATAAAATTCAGAAGCTAGAGAGGTAGTTCCACAGAGACGGTTTAGGAGTTTGAAGGTTTTAAGGTTTTGGCATCCAACGAGAGTTGGAGTGCCGGGATTGTAAAAGCTTTGAATTTAGTGTAATGCAAGTCGTTATTTCCTTTCAATCAATGTCTGAGGTTGCGATGAAGCACGAGTAGTCCACCCAGTTCTAGGGTTGAGGCGAGCCCAACGATAGCCATGCGTGTTTGAGGTAAAGATCCGACTTTTATCATGTTTTGAGCATCAGCTACTTGTTATGTGTTTATTACCCATCTAATGGAGGTCCATGCTAACAACTTGGATTGTAAACATAAAATCGGTAGAGAAAATTATGGTTTCTTGAAAGAGTTGTCTAAATGTTGGAAAAGGCGAAAGATTAGTCCTTTGATGCGATTCACATGATTATCTGTTCATTCATGCGTGTTTGGTTATTGTTGTTGCAAACACCAATCTTGGAAGTCTTTTACATACAGTTTAGTTCGAAATCCCAAAAGCATTTGTCTTTACTTTATTTCGTTTTAGTTGTCTGTTTTCCTCGATATCGAATAGCACTCCTCGATATCGAGTACTGATTCTCGATCCAGCATTGTCGTAGCTTTTCCTGTGCAGGTGATCGAGAAAGCCAACTCGACTTCAGCAGCTTTACTCGATCTTGAGGAAGCCTTAGTCGAGATCGACTAAACCCTGTGCCTGTTGCTGCGCTGTTCGACTGTCCGATCTTCTGTCGGGTAACTGTACTCGAGATCTAGGACCCCTGTTGTCGACCACTTCCGTGAGATTCCTCCGCTTACTAGGATCCGCTGACACGCTTCCTCGTGGATCGATCCTGACTTCCCACTACTGCATCGGGATTAAGTCTTGTAATTATTTGCAAGGGACGGAATCTGGTTTGCTTTGATTTATTCATATTTTTATTTGCAATCTCGATTTCCTCCTACAACAATAACCAGAAATATTTTAAGTGTTGTAAGAATTCGAATACCCTTACATACATAATATTAATTTGCATAAGAATTCAATATATAATGATCTATAATATTGGTACTATATCATATGACATAAGTATAAACTTTTTATTGTAAAAAATCTCCACAATGAACTTTATAACCGGAAATATTTTAAGTGTTGTAAGAATTCGAATACCCTTACATACATAATATTAATTTGCATAAGAATTCAAGTGCCCTTTTGTATGCCTCATTTTAATAATTGTACAGAGTCTCCAAAATTGATTGAACGACCCTGCAAATCATAAGTTTGTAATTCCGCCCCACTTTTCATAGAGTTCTGCGGCCGCCACTGCGTAGACCACATTACCCGAGCGAGAAGAATGACCTCGGAAAGATTAGAATGGATATGGAAAATCGATTGCCCACCAAAGATAAAAAACAAATTTCTTTGAAAAAAATCTATTAAATGGTACGCCTACGAAGATCAGACTATGAAAAAAAGGAGTGCATGTGCCTCTGGATTGCTCGCTCTGTAACCATAAGGAAGAAGACTCAACTCATATATTTACTGAATGCCGGGTTACTTTGAAAATTGTTGGAAGAATAGATAAACAGATCGAACGAATATTACGAAATATAGATAACATAGACAAAACATGCAAATATATAATTTCGGAAATCTTTGCAAAGCTATCTCCTGAGCAGAGTTCAACTATAGCCTTCTTCCTTTGCGGAGTCTGGTTCTTGAGAAACAAAATCGTGTTTGAAAATAATGATAATAGAAATTTAGAAGACTGGATAAAACACATTGAACAACTACGAATAAGCTCTAAAAAAGCTCAAAGCGAGGCTATTGATGAAGAAATGGTAACCAAAAAACCAAATACCCCCCAGATAAATAGAAGAAAACAAAAGCTTATAAAGTGGAAAAAACCCAAAGATGGTTTTCTAAAGCGTAATTTTGATGGAGCAAAAGTTGACTCTAGCCTTGCTGCTTCGGACTTTGTAATTTGTGACTGTCTTGGTATATTTCTTGCTTGTGGAGCTCAGGGACATGGCACGACCTTTGTCTTACAAGCCGAGTGCTTCGGGCTCCAGGTTGGCCTTCGTTAAGCCTTTAGGATGGGTTGTTCACACTTGGAAGGGGATGGTGGCTCTTTGTCGATTATCAACGCTTGTAAATGAATGTGGAAGGTTCCATAGGAGATCGAGATGTTGGTTTCAGACGCCCTCAGATTATGTAGAGCCTCCGCCGATGTCTCCTTTTCTCACATTTATAGGGAAGAAAATGGTGTTGCTGACATGATGGCTCACATCGGACTCACGTTGACACTTTTTGTTTCGTCCCCCCCTGTTGAGATCGAATCTCTTTTCCGTCATGACGCCCTTGGACACTGGTTCAACCGAGGTTGACAAAGCCCAAATCATTGCCTTGTATAAAAAATATATATAAATCGATATCTTAATAAAATAATATTGCTCTTTTTTTTAAAAAAAAAATCTGGCCTTTACACTCTTATGCATTTTTTATGTGAAAATTTGAAGAAATATACCCGTTCTTTTGTATAAACTATATCCTTTTTTTAGTAGGCAAAAAGGGGGTGGTTCTAATGAATTAGAAGACCACCCTGATCATCCTTTTGGATGATGTTACATAATTCCCTATTAAAAGGGATATTAGACATATTACAGATGCCACTAGATCTAGCTATGAAATCTGCTGCACCATTAGCTCGTCGGAAGCAATGTTTGAATTCTATGTGCTCAAACTTCAGTTACATCTTCTTGATCAATTCAACTTGCCACCATATTTCATTTGGGCTTTGTGTTGTCATTTATGGCCTTGATCAACTCCATATAGTCTCCTTCAATTACTACTCTGTGTAGTCCTCTTGCTAAAGCAATTTGAACACCTGCACAAAATGCAGCTACTTTTGTTTGGATAACAAAACCGCTATCTACCTGCTACTGAAAAATATCAATCACGCTTCCATCACAGTCCCTAAGAATCCCGGCCACTTGGCAAAATTCAGTGGATTTAGTTGAGCCATCTACATTAATTTTGTAGGTGGCCCTCAACGGGTTTTTTCCAGCTAATCATGATTTTTCGTCTTGTGTCTTTGGTTTTATTGTTTGGGCTAGATGTAGTAGCAGTCAGCCAATCTCTGACATGCATGAGAGTTCTAATGGATATATCGGAGATTGATTCAAGTTTTTTGTTTTCGAAGATTATACCATTTCTAATTTCCTAGATCGATTGTGATACGTTTGGGATACCCGATCCTTCGCCTGTGGGCTCAAGATCAAGAACCACGCCGTATATTTGCCCCATCTTGCAATCCTCTTCCGATATCTCCTGATTAACAATTGAGTTAAACTAATCAAACAACAAATCTTAACTTAATAAATTGCAACTAATCAAACTAACTAAACTTAAACGTAAACAACATTAAACGAAACTAAGTAATACTAACTAAAAGCAACAACTTTTATAACTTAATAAAATTAACAACTAACCTATATCGATGGAAGCAATTTAAACTAAAGAATTAAACTAACTGAAAGTAACAGTGATAACTTAATTAAATCTAATCTAACAAAATTGCGTCAAAATAGAAACAAGTAAAGCGAAGAAAGAGTGAGTGTGCGAGGACGATGCGCGCAAGAGGCGAGACAGCGAGACTGCGAGCGCGCGCGCGAGCGGGAGCCGGGGTTCGCGGAACTGGATGCGCAGACTGGGGCTTCGCTGGAAATAGGACTGAGCACACATGAGCAGGTCCCCTCAGGGTGTGCGGAAGCTAAGCCTCGGCAACGATCGCTGGTGGCGAGGGCGGACGCAAGCGCGATCGAGAGTGCGGGGTCGTGGAGCAAGGCGCTGGGTTGCGGGAGCGAAGACTAGCGAGCGCAGGGGCTGGCGCGCGCGGCGACGATGGAGCCGCGCTCACAGGGAGCGAGCCGGGATGCGGCGTCACCAAGTTCCGGGTTCTCTCTTGTGACGGCTTCCTTGGGTTTAGAATTTGATCGGTCAAGAACAAGGTACTGGTCATGGTGATGGGTATAGGTTCGGTTGATGATGAACCAGATGAATGGTGATGGTGATTGTGAAGGCCGACGGTAACACTATAAAAGTAACGATAGTGGTTTGGATTGATAATCGAGAACCCTTTAATCCATAGAGGGGTTTCTCAATTATATTCAATCTGATTAATTCAAAGTGCATAAACACGAATATATAGAAAAGCTATGGGAGATCTAACCAATCCTTCCTTGCAAAGGAAAGGGGTTTGGATAGATCTAAACCATCTAAAGATAAGTAAAATAGCTTTAAGATAGAATTAAATCTAAAAAGATATAATTATAAAACTTATGGGACAAGATTTATCTAGAAGAGATATAATCTTGTATATTATTAATCTAATTGCAGAAAATAACAATTAATAAAATAATAAACTAATTTGAAGACTAGAACCGGCCCACACATTGGAAGTGCTCGACATGGGCCTTGTGTACTCGACATGAGACTTGAATCTTCTTCCATGGTGGCGCCTTCTTCTTCCTCTTGAGGACAAGACTCATTGCCATCAATGGCCCTCGAATCGGTCTTGAGAACTTGCCTGGATCAAGATCATTGTTTGACCCACAGAAGGCCATCTTGATCCACATCATTCTGCCCTTCTTTGCTTCGATTTGTCCTCGAATCGAGTCGGTGATGATCAAAGGGGAAGGAGGAACCAGCCAACCAACAAAAAGTAACTTCCTTGACAATCAACTTGAGATGGTGCCAGCAGAATTTGAGGAAAAGGAACCTCAAAAACAACACCTGTCGTAGGGATCATCGAGCAATCAAAAGGAACCAAATTAAAAGGCTCAATAACCCTATGGAATCCAGAATTCTCAATATTAGGAACATTCTGAAGAGGTACAATAGCTAACTCAAGAGAAGTGTCCCCAACGTCCTCATCGTTGTCGTCAGAAGTACCCAACACATCATGTGCAGCGCTGCAGTCTACTTGCAGAGCAGTTTCGGGTGCCTTAATGGAGAAGTTCTGCAGTGTGTGACCCACCGTTGGAAGGCTCGTCGAGTCAGCTTCGTAACAAGACTGAGTTGACTCAAATCCGAGGTCAGAGTCAACGGGAATCTGCGAAACAAGTTCGACGCGCTCTGCTGAATCTGGGCCCACGATTTTGATCTCATCCTGGGCTGCGGGCGCGACTGAGTCAGGGGTGCTAGATGGTATGGCCGCGGGTGCAGCCTGATTGGTGTCTGTGCCGCAATGCGCTTCCCGTCTTGCAGCAGCCTCCTTCTCGGCTTTGTATTGGCGTTGTCGTGCCTGGTCCTTCAAAACAGCTTGAGGCGAAAGGGGTAGGAGAGTAACTCTCCTCCCATCACAGGTGAAGGCATATGTATTCGCACGACCCTCATAAATAACAGAACGATCATATAACCAAGGACGGCCTAGCAAGATATAACTACAATCCATTCGAGCAACATCACATAACACTGTATCATGATATGATCCAATAGAAAATGAAACTAAACATTGTTTGGTGACCATAATATCAGACCCATCATCAGTTATACCATTTAAACCATAGTGAGTAGCTCAAGGAGTAGTAGTCAAATGAAGGTAATCCACTACCTTTTCATTGATGAGATTGCAGCAACTCCCACCGTCGATGATGACACTTAAGGTAGCCTCACGAACCACACACTTGGTGTGGAATATGTTCTCCCTTTGATCAGCCATGGGAGACTCCTGAATGTGTAGGACCTGTCGATTGACAAGGCAGAGAACGTCGCCGAACTCTGTAGTGTCGATCTCTCCAGCGTGTGGCGCAGGAGGGGTAGGGGAAGGGTTGGGGTTATTGGCGTTCGACATGTTCCTACAATAGCAGAAAAGAAACAAGTAAACGGAGCAAAGACCAGAAACCAAGTAATGCAAGCCCTATTGATTCCTAAGAGTGATTCAGTTTTAGAAATCAAAGAGGCGAGAAAAACAAGGCACCAAATTCAAGCAATTCCCCTGGACACAGAATTTTGCAATATTGAAGACAGCAAGTAATAATCAAAATTGCAAATTAAATCAGCCACAAGTCGGATAGCAGGGATAGCAAGTATAAACAAGCGGCTAATGTGTCTGGAATAAGTACTACAATGTGATGCTCGAATAATATGAGTAAGCAACAATCGACAATAGCAATCACAACGGCAGACAAGTGCACACACTCCGTCAACTATTATCTGACAGTTGCAACACGGTTCAGAAAAAGATGGGTGTGACCAAGGCTCATGTGTCGGCACAGCACAAAATCACACAAAGTAGGGTTCTTTTGTAATGCTTAAAACCGATTAGATCATCTAACATGTAGCAAGAAAAGAAATAACAAGGGAAGAGTTACTAACTCAACAATGTAATGTATGCTAAACTTTTTTTTTTTTTTTTTGAATGATGCTCTCGGCTTTTCTGTATTTTTTAATTTTTTTTTATTTTTTATTTTTTTGCTATGAAATAGCTGCTGTAATAGGGAAGAAATTCCAAGAAAGGACGAAAATAAAAAATAACATTACGCTACGATGATCTAAAAGTAAGCAAAAATAAAGAAATAAGAAAAATAGGCTAGAAACGGGAGAAATTAGGGTTCTTTAGTGGTGCAAGTTCATATAATGCTTTAATCCAAGAATCACAGTCATAAGCATGATATGTAGCAACAAGGAATAAAAGATTAAAACTTGCAATCAAGAACTCAATATCTTCCAATTAAAGATCCAAACAAGAAATAACTAAAATAAAGTGCCAATTTTATGGGGGAATAATAAAGATTTAACTTTTATGCAGCGGCTATGGTGAAAAAAATAGGCACGAAAAATAAATCACTTAAATAAGAAATCAAGAGAGTAAAGAACTTGCATTAACCTAAAATCCGATACCACTTGATACGTTTGGGATACCCGATCCTTCGCGTGTGGGCTCAAGATCAAGACACACGCCGTATATTTGCCCGATCTTGCAATGCTCTATCGATATCTCCTGATTAACAATTGAGTTAAACTAATCAAACAACAAATCTTAACTTAATAAATTGCAACTAATCAAACTAACTAAACTTAAATGTAAACAACATTAAACGAAACTAAGTAATACTACCTCCGTTCGGAAAAACTTGTCACTTTACTATTCACGCACGCTTTTTTATGAGATAAAAACTATATAAAATATCTAGTTTTTTAATTATTTTTTTAACAATTTCGTAGCTATTATTAATAAGTACAAACTTGTTAAAAAAAATTTATAAAAAAATAAATATTTTATATAGTTTTTATCATTCTAAAAAAGAGTGCGTGAATAGTAAACGACAAGTTTTACCGAACGGATGGAGTACTAACTAAAAGCAACAACTTTTATAACTTAAGAAAATTAACAACTAACCTATATCGATGGAAGCAATTTAAACTAAAGAATTAAACTAACTGAAAGTAACAGTGATAACTTAATTAAATCTAATCGAAAAAAATTGCGTCAAAACAGAAACAAGGAAAGCGAAGAGTGAGTGAGTGTGCAAGAGGCGAGACAGTGAGAAAGCGAGGGCGGGTGCGAGTGCGCGAGCGAGCGGGAGCCGGGGTTCGCGGAATTGGATGCGCGGACAGGGGCTTCGCTGGAAACAGGACTGAGCACACATGAGCATGTCTTCTCAGGGTGTGCGGAAGCTAGGCCTCGGCAACGATCGCTGGTGGCGAGGGCGGACGCAAGCGCAATTTAGAGTGCGGGGTCGCGGAGCAAGGCGCTGGGTTGCGCGAGCGAAGACTAGCGAGCGCAGGGGCTGGCGCGCGAGGCGACGATGAAGCCGCGCTCACAGGGAGCGAGCCGGGATGCGGCGTCACCAAGTCTCGGGTTCTCTCTTGCGACGACTTCCTTGGGTTTAGAATTTGATCGGTCAAGAACAAGGTACTGGTGATGGAGATGGGTATAGGTTTGGTTGATGATGAACCAGATGAATGGTGATGGTGATTGTGAAGGCCGACGGTAACACTATAAAAGTAACGATAGTGGTTTGGATTGATAATCGAGAACACTTTAATCCATAAAGGGGTTTCTCAATTCTATTCAATCTGATTAATTCAAAGTGCATAAACATGAATATATAGAAAAGCTATGGGAGATCTAACCAATCCTTCCTTGCAAAGGAAAGGGGTTTGGATAGATCTAAACTATCTAAAGATAAGTAAAATAGCTTTAAGATATAATTAAATCTAAGAAGATATAATTATAAAACTTATGGGATAAGATTTATCTAGAAGAGATATAATCTTGTACATTATTAATCTAATTGCATAAAATAACAATTAATAAAATAATAAACTAATTTGAAGACTAGAACCGACCCACACATTGGAAGTGCTCAACTTGGGCCTTGTGTACTCGACATGAGACTTGAATCTTCTTCCATGGTGGCGCCTTCTTCTTCCTCTTGAGGACAAGTCTCTTTGCCATCAATGGCCCTCGAATCGGTCTTGAGAACTTGCCTGGATCAAGATCATTGTTTGACCCACAGAAAGCCATTTTGATCCACATCAGATTGCCAAATGAAGCAAAGATCCTCGAAGTTATACGTGGTTGGTTTATATTGGAGGATTTCACTTAGAAAGGTGTTTTGAGTGGTGTTATTTGATACAGATTTGCCTGTAAGTTGCTCATAGGCAGCTATAACTCTCTTGGTGATGGGGCAATGAAGGAACAAGTGATCAATGTCTTCATCCTTGTCATTACATAGGCAGCATTGAGAAGGAACTCTATTGAAATAACAGTTAAGTCTTTCTTTTGTTGCTAATCCATCTTGTGATATTTTCCAAATAAGAATCTTGATATGCAGAGGAAGGTTTAGTTTCCAAATCCAATTGCCCTTGTCAATGTTCTGGATGGAATCGCTCATTATTTTTTAACAGATTTTGTTGTAAACTGTCCATCCGGATTTAATTTCCAATCTAGCTTATCGTTTGTGTCACAAGCGGGTATTTTAATCTTCATAATTTGATCGATAATATTGTTGGGAAAGAGTTACTGAAGAGTTTGGAAGTTCCATTGCTTGTTTTGATCGATCAGTTGGCTTACCTTAAGGTTTGGGTCATGGTGCATTTGGTTGTTTTATAGATTGCATCCTATTATCCAAGGCTCCTTCCAGACGTTGATTATTTCCCCATTTCCAACTATGTAGACGTGGCATCCATAATATCTTGTTCTTGAAAATATTTTTCTTTAATCACTTTAATCCAGATGTTGTCATTACAGGTATAGAGTTTCCATAATAGCTTCCTCTGAAGTCTGATATTTATGTCTTTTGCAAGTCTTATACCTACTCCACCCTAATCTTTACGTTTGCAGTTTTTTCTTAGCTTAGAAACGGGGTATATCTCTCTGATTCTAGTTTGCCCCAGAAATTTTTTTTGTTAACCTGATCAATCTAGCATAGAATTCCTTTTGGAAGGAGGAAGTTTTGCATCAAGTATTTTGTTTTAGAAAGAATATTTGCAGTGATGAGCGTCACTCGTCCTGCCTGAGATAACGACGAGGCTTTCCATTTAGACAATTGCTTTTTGAGACTCTGAATGACATCTTGAAACATAGCATTCTTGATTCTTCCGCTGAGAAGAGAGATGCATAAATATTTTTCCAGTGTTCTAGATACCGGGATGTTCATTTGATTAGCTAGAGAGCTTGAAAAAGAAGGACTTATATTTTCCGAGACCTGAAGAGAGCTTTTTCTGTAGTTTATAGATAGTACGGAAAGGTTTGAGAAGTTATTAAGCATGTTCCTTATAGTATGGATGCTATTTTGAGAGGCTCGAGCAAAGATTATGGTGTCATTTGCAAACGTTATGAAAGGAATTGGAGTACCATTTATAGTGAGTTTTATTCATACTAAGGCATCATCTAGTTTTGCTTTCTCATGCAATTCTCTTGCGTGGTTTTCCATTACAAGGATGAAAATATACAGCGTCAGGGGATCTCCTTGTCTGATGCCTCTTTCTAGTTTGAATTGAGGTCCGGGTCGGTTGTTAACAACGGTCGAGAAGGTAGTGGTTGTTTTACAGTTCATGACCCATCTAATCCATCGAGGGTCAAAACCAAATTTGGTGAGAGTTGTTTTAATATAATCCCAGCTGATTTTGTCAAAGACTTTCTCCATGTCGATTTTTAGAGCCATCAAACCTTTAATACCCTTTTGTTTATGAAAATTGTGGAAGATTTCATGTGCAATTAGCGTGTTATCCTGAATTGACCGACCTTCCACAAATGCGCCTTGAAATGGATTGATGAGCCTTGGGAGATGTATTTCATTCTATTCTCTATAATTTTAGAAATTATCTTATAAATCATATTACAAAGACTAATCGGTCTGCCATGGTTTATGTTCGAGGGATTTTTTGTTTTGGGTATGAGAGCTATAAATGTTTGATTAATTTATGAAAGTAGTGTGCTAGAGTGGAAGAACGTTTTTATTGTTCTGGAAAGGGATTGCCCAATGATATGCCAGTATTTGCAATAGAATTCTTGTGGTTAGCCACCAGGGCCGAGGGTTTTATTTGTTGCCATGTTACTTACCGTTGCTTTAATTTCAGCATTTGAAGGAGGTGTTAGCAGGGTATCGTTCTCTTCTATTGTAATTTGTGTGAGGGCATGTGGTCATGGTTATTAAAATCGCGATCCGAATCGTACGACCCTAACGATCATATGATCCTAGGAAGAATTCTGATCCGGATCGCTTGTACATACTCGTTTATACTGGAATCGTGGGTGGGATCGGGTAGGATCGGTTAGGATCTTTAGGATCTTACGATCCTAACAATCCTAACCGATCCTATTAATTTCAGATGTTTGTGAAATCAGGCCCATCCAAATTTTAGTCTACAAAGCCCATGTCGTTATTGTGATGAAATTAGACCCATTTCTATTTTTTTTAATTGTGTTTTAATTTTTGGGGACCTTAAACCCTAAAATCCCTATATGTCACTCGTTTGTTTCCTCAACCCTCAAGTCTGAAGCGGTGAAGTGAAGCCTGAACTCTAAAAAAAAATCCAGCGACAACAGTGCACTCCGGCGGTGGCGACTCTTGGTGGCAGCCAACGAGGCGACGACGAGCATCCTGGTCCTGACTGTGCAGCGGTGAGTAAGCAGCAATTGTTGCTTCAGCACGAACAAACTGAGTGTCTGAGTTGAGACTTGACGTCTTGACGAGGTGAGTCTGTGTGAATGTGTTTGGATCTGTTTTGGTTAGTGGTTACTGACTTCCCTCTTTGCTTGACGAGGTGAGTCTGTGTGAAGTGTAAACGATCTGTTTAAACCCGAACACGACCCTTAGCGTTCCAAAGCAAACCACTTAAATCATATTCACTGTTGATGTGTCCGAATCATGGTTAAATAGGCTGACTGAAATTGGTTTTTACCTGTGCTTACAACTCTATTTGTTTAATATTTAAGTGTATTAGATTGTTTATTTTTTGCTGTGCATTGCCTCTAATTCAGATTGCTACAACTCTTAATAATGATAGAACATGAATCTTGTAAAATGTGTTGTGTTTTGGTTACTAATTTTATTACTTTACTGCCTGATTAATACTCCCTCAGTTCTTAATTAATTGACGTTATCCCTTTTTGCACAAGAATTAATAGAGCATCTGATATTCAAAGTACCATTGCAATAATTAGGTCAGAGGAGAAGAAATATGGAAGTCTAGGGGTCATAGATGGCTGATCATTAATGCTCTGATGAGATAATATGCTTTGAAAATTGTTAATTTAATTGTTACATGCTCGGGAGAATAAAAAGTGATGGTGGGAAGAGTGAACATAATTAATTTAAACTTGGGTATTGTAAAAACGACAAATAATTTGAGGAAGGTAAATTTGTGTGAAACGTCAGATATTTAAGAACGGAGGGAGTATTCTGTTTTCCCTCGTTTATACTAGAGTCTAGTGTAGTTGACTAGTTGTGTTTGTGTGAGCTTTTGAATTTTCTAATTATTTCTGAAGTCCTATGAATTGGTTTGTTAAATGTAGAGTTTTAATTACAAATTTAGAATTTCAAGTAGTGGGTCTGTTAAACAACCACTAAAGAGGTCTAGATGCAAGGGTGCTAGATTAGACCCGGGATGGGAGCATGCTATTGATGTGAATAATAAGCAAAAGAAAGTTAAATGCAAGCACTTCAATAAGGTGTTTTCTGGTGATATTCATAGGCTTAAACATCACCTTGCTGGAACCCATAATAATTTTGAGTCTTGTGCACCGGTTCCACCCAATGTTAAGGAATATTTTATAGCAGCTATGATAGCCAATGCCAAGGAAGCTGAAAAAAAAGAGCAGGATGCTTACTGATATTGGTGAAACTGATGATGAAGAAGAAAGATCTATTCAGCAGGAAAGAAATAGGAAGAGAAAAATCAGGATTGATGAGATTGTCAACAAATTGCTAGGTCTTTGTATACGACTGTTGTTCCTTTTAATTTTGTGAACAATCCCGAGGTTCCCTTAATGGTTGATATGATTGCAAAGTTTGGACCGGGATTGAAGCCATCAAGTTTCCATGAAGTTAGAGAGACGTTTTTGAAGAAGGAAGTGAGTAATGTTAAAAAAACTAGTTGATGAAAATAAAAAGAAATGTAAGAAATCAGGTTGCTCTATCATGTCAGACGGATGGACTGATAGGAGAAGACGAACACTATGTAATTTTCTCGTTAATGGTCTCAAGGGAACGGTTTTCTTTTCATCTGTTGATGCATCTGACATCTCTATGACAACAGATATAATCTTTGAAATGCTAGATGATGTTGTGGAAATGGTTGGGGAGGAAAATGTAGTTCAAGTTGTTACTGATAATGGCGCAAACTACAAAGCAGCTGGAGAGATGTTGATGGAAAAAAGGAAAAGTTTATATTGGACTCCTTGTGTTTCCCACTTTATTGATTTAATGTTGGAGGATTTGGACAAGAAGATTAAGCTTCATGGTTCTATAATTGAAAGGGAAAAAAGGTTAACAAATTTTTTATATTCTAGAACATTACTTCACTCGTGGTTGAAAGAGTTTACCAAAGGAAGGGAGATTATTAGGCCAGGTGCAACCCGATTTGCTAATTCCTACTTGACTTTGAGATCCCTCAATGAGCAAAGAGGAGCTTACAAACTGATTTTTTTTTGTAATTCAGTACTGATTTCAGTTTTGTAATTCAGTGTTTACAAACTGATTTTTTTCGTTTCTGTAATTCTGTACTGAATTTTTTTTTATTTCTATAATTTAGCACTCATCTAGTACTGATTTTAGCACTATAATTTATGTCTGTAGTTTAGCGCTGATCAATTCCAGTTCTGTATTTCTTTAATTCAGTGCTGATTTTTTTTAGTTTATGTAATTCAACCTTAATTTTACTTGTATCTGTTTTTTATTTACATAGGTGCAAGCCAATTTTGGATATAATTGATCAGCGTTGGGGTTCTCAGCTACATAGACCATTGCACGCTGCTGGATACTCTCTAAATCCACATTTTCACTACAGCTCTGAATTCAATCCAGATGCCAAGGTTGGTTTGTATGTATGCTTGCAAAGAATGGTTCCAGATCAAACTGAAAGGGTGAAGATTGATATGCAAATTGATGACTTAAAAAATGCAAGGGGTCATTTTGGCTATAAACTGGCTATAGACACAAGAACTACAAAACCCTCAGGTCAGGTGTATCTTGTATTGCTAGGATGTGTATATTTATTCATTATTCAATGTATAACTAGGAAAATAATAATTGAATGCCTATTATATATGCAGTTGAATGGTGGGATTCTTTTGGTGCTAAATGTCCGGAGCTAAGCCGATTTGCTATAAGAATTTTAAGCTTAACTTGTAGCTCTTCTGGTTGTGAGAGAAATTGGAGTGCATCTGAGATGTTAAGCTATCTTGTAATTAATATCATGTTGTAATTGTTAATGGCCTTCCCAAGTTGCTTCTAGTCTACTACATTACTTAAGAAACTTATATATTATTAGGTGCACACAAAAAAGAGAAATCGTCTACGTCAAGATAAACTAAATGATTTAGTTTATGTGATGCACAATATGAAATTAAAGAATAAGGAACAACAGAAAACACGGAAAACTAAGTCGTCATACAATTTGAACTTGGAGTTGAAGGACATATCCTTGGATGATGAGTGGATAGCCGAAGGGGCTAGTGAAGATCTTGCACCCCTCACAAAGGAGGAGTGGAAATCTATCATTGGGAAAGCCTTATGCACCAAAGATGATGATACATATTCATGTTCTAGACGTAATCACTATTTTCCATATACTTTTCTCATTTCTCCTTTACGTTTATTTAAACTTACAAATTTACAATACATAAGTATTTATATATTTATTTTTTCCTTATTTACATTTGCATAGGTGATAATGTTGAAAGTGGCCCCCATGAATCAACTCATGGAAGTGGTATTGGTGGTGGTAGTGGTGAACCTATAATTACTTGTAGTGAAGATGAAGCTATCAAGATAAATGATGGTGAAGATGGCGATGATGTTGATTTCCTTGAGAGAGATGCTAAAATTGTTTATGATGACATTACAAACTAGAGATGGGAGGAGGACTTTCTAATGTTTACGAGTGTTAGCACTTATCACATATGACATTCCAGAACAATCATGTGATGTGGGATGTGGGGTTTTAATTTTTTTGTTAATCTTGTTTCTTAGACCATTTTTTAGTTTGGTTTATGGATGTCAAGTGACTTATTTAAACATTTTAAGTATCATATTATACATTTTGACATATTATCCTTGACCAATTAGGAATGCTAAGGACTTATTATTGGCATATGTTAGTTACTTAGTTTATTTAAAGGAGGAAATGACTAATTTTGTTTAAAAATTAAGGTATTTGTTTGATATGACTTATTTATATTTGATTTTTTAATATGATTTTCACTTTTTGCTAGGATCTTACGATCATACGATCCGATCCTAGACTCTTGCATCGATCCTACATTAGGATCTCGATCCTAAAAACCATGCATGTGGTAGAAGATCAGGGGTTATGATTGGGCGAGAAGGTTTAATGAATCTCTCTACCATTTCTTTAGTGATTTGGTTAGTAATTTCATTTGGGTTTGTGAGGTTTTCACCATCCTTGGAGACAAAGGATGAGATGTAGTTTTTGAAATTCTTGACCTTCACAATCGTTTGGTAGTAGCTAGTATTCTTACCACCTAGTTGCATGTGCTTGGTCTTCGCACGCTGTCTCTAGTATCTATAGTTGTAATCAAGAAGAGCCAGTTTTTCCTTTTCCAAGTTCATGAGTTTTCTATTATCCCAGTTTGAGAGCATGCCCCAAGGAAGTTTTGATTGAAGGGTTAAAATTTTCTTATTGACTTCAGAGAGTTGTTTGAGTATGTTGTTGCTCTGGGTTTTACACCAGTTTTTAGTATTATTCTTAAGAAGCCTTTTTTTTTCATGAATTTAAATGCATAGGAGCCAGTAAATTTGTTTACCCAAACTTGCTTTACCATTTTTTCATAGAGGGAATTAGTCGACCATGCCATTTCAAATCAAAAGGGAGCACCTTTCTGAAAATCCTTGTTACCAATTTAAAGAGTGATCGGACAGTGGTCGGACGAAGAGAAGGGGTGGTGTTGGACACATAGTGACGCGTTTGGAATCCCCGATCCTTTGCCTGTGGGCTCAGAATCAAGAACCCCAAACTGTTGATGGTTCGATCTTGCAATATTCTTGATATCCTTGATGTTGAACAAGTGTCTTGAAGGTAAGAAAGGTGTGGGAATGGCGGAAGCGAAACAAGAACACAAGCAACAACACAAAGAGAGCAATTGCAACAATGTTGGAGAAGCCGCGGGCGCGGCCAAGGAAGCCGCGGGCGCGGCCATGACGCTGGCGACGGTTCGGGGCAGACTCAGCGACAACTTCTCTGATCCAGCGACGGTTTCTCAGGATGGGTTTCTCCTTTGTGTGTGGTTTGGGATTGTGTTTAGATCTTGGTTTGGTATCGGATGAACAAGAATATAAATTGATTGTGAAGGCTTTTGGATTGGGAATCGAGGGAACCTTTTAATCCTTAAAAGGGTTCCTCAATTATAATTCCAATATAATTTTATTGAATGTAGAAAAGTGTTTAAATAACAAAGCATGCCAATTCTATCTTTGCAAAAGATAGAGTTTTGGCTTAGATAATTAAATATTAAATCCTAATAATATTTCTAAATAAATCCTAGATAAATATTTCTACTTAGTGGTCAAGGAAAATATCTAGAAGAGATAAACTTTCCTTTTCCACATTTATTTACCTAACTAAGTATTTCTAAAAATAAGGCATTCCATAAATAGCTCCAACAACATAGGAGTTACTAAATATGGAAATAACTAAAAATAATAATAATAATAATAATAATAATAATAATAATAATAATTAAATAATATCTTTTCCTTAATCCATGGTGGTGCTTTCTTCTTTCTCTTGAGGAAGACATTCTTTGCCATCAATGGCCTTCGAATCGTTCTTGAGAGCTCGCCTGGATCAAGATCATTGTTTGACCCATAGAAGGCCATCTTGATCCGCATCATTCTCCCCTTCTTAGCTTTGATTCTTCCTCGAATCTAGTCGTTGATAATCAAAGGGGAAAGAGCAACCACCAAAAGGTAACTTCCTTGACAATCAACTTGAGATGGCGCCAGCAGAATTTGATGCAAAGGAACCTCAAAAACAACACCTATCATAGTGAACATTGAGCAATCAAGAGGAACAATATCATTAGGCTCAATAATCCTATGAATTTCAGAAGTCTCAACATTAGGAATATTCTCTAGAGGTACAATAGCTAACTCAAGAGAAGTGTCCCCAACGTCCTCATCGTTGTCGTCAGAAGCAACCACATCATCTTGCAGAAAATTACAGCCAGCTTGCAGATCAGTTTCGGATGATTTCCCGGACAAATCTTGCAGCGTGTGACCCACCGTTGGAAAGCTCGTCGAGTCAGCTTCGCAACAAGACTGGGTTGACTCAATTCTGAGGTCGGAGTCAACGGGAATATGCGAAACAGGTGCGACGCGCTGTGCTGTTTTCCGGGTACCGAAATCAACAGAAGGCTCCTTAGGCTCAATTACCTCGTCGTAGGTTGAGGCAACTATTGCCGCTGGAGTAGGGGTGAAGGCTGAAGCAAGAGTTTGACAAATTCTATCCGAGATGGCCTTCGCCAATTCCTCCAAGTCCGCCTCTCGACGACGTTCCTCCTCCTCTTATCGTCGTGCCTCCTCAGCCTCTCTTTGTTGGAGAAGCCGAATCTGATAGCGTTGTCGACACCTCTTATCTTCAATCTCCAATTGACATTGTTCTTCCTCTTGACGTTGAAGCCAAAGTTGGCGTCTTTTGACTTCGCGTTGACGCTCTAGGGTTTGTTGTTGTAGCCAAGCTCTCCGACGTAACTCTTGTTTGCGTCGTTGTTGTTTAGCACGTTCCAAAGCAAAAAATCCATCCAATGGATCGGGATCATCCTCCCAGTCGCCCCAAATTTACCAAGCCATCAAATCAAATTGTGAATAACATCAAGAAAAGACAAGAACTTACGAAACCTTCGGCTCTGGTACTACTTGATGCGTTTGGAATCCCCGATCATTCGCCTGTGGGATCAGAATCAAGAACCCCAAAGTGTTGATGGTCCGATCTTGCAATATTCTTGATATCCTTGATGTTGAACAAGTGTCTTGAAGGTAAGAAAGGTGTGGGAATGGCGGAAGCAAAACAAGAACACAAGCAACAACACAAAGAGAGCAATTGCAACAATGCTGGAGAAGCCGCGGGCGCGGCCCTGACGCTGGCGACGGTTCGGGCCAGACTCAGCGACAACTTTTCTGATCCAGCGACGGTTTCTCAGGATGGGTTTCTCCTTTGTGTGTGGTTTGGGATTGTGTTTAGATCTTGGTTTGGTATCGGATGAACAAGAATATAAATTGATTGCGAAGGCTTTTGGATTGGGAATCGAGGGAACCTTTTAATACTTAAAAGGGTTCCTCAATTATAATTCCAATCTAATTTTATTGAATGTAGAAAAGTGTTTAAATAACAAAGCATGCCAATTCTATCTTTGCAAAACATAGAGTTTTGGCTTAGATAATTAAATATTAAATCCTAATAATATTTCTAAATAAATCCTAGATAAATATTTCTACTTAGTGGTCAAGGAAAATATGTAGAAGAGATAAACTTTCCTTTTCCACATTTATTTACCTAACTAAGTATTTCTAAAAATAAGGCATTCCATAAATAGCTCCAACAACATAGGAGTTACTAAATATGGAAATAACTAAAAATAATAATAATAATAATAGTAATAATAATAATAATAATAATAATAATAATTAAATAATATCTTTTCCTTAATCCATGGTGGTGCTTTCTTCTTTCTCTTGAGGAAGACATTCTTTGCCATCAATGGCCTTCGAATCGTTCTTGAGAGCTCGCATGGATCAAGATCATTGTTTGACCCATAGAAGGCCATCTTGATCCGCATCATTCTTCCCTTCTTAGCTTCGATTCATCCTCGAATCTAGTCATTGATAATCAAAGGGGAAGGAGCAACCACCAAAAAGTAACTTCCTTGACAATCAACTTGAGATGGCGCCAGCAGAATTTGATGCAAAGGAACATCAAAAACAACACCTATCATAGTGAACATTGAGCAATCAAGAGGAACAATATCATTAGGCTCAATAATCCTATGAATTTCAGAAGTCTCAACATTAGGAATATTCTCTAGAGGTACAATAGCTAACTCAAGAGAAGTGTCCCCAACGTCCTCATCGTTGTCGTCAGAAGCAACCACATCATCTTGCAGAAAATTACAGCCAGCTTGCAGATCAGATTTGGATGACTTCCCGGACAACTCTTGCAGCGTGTGACCAACCGTTGGAAAGCTCGTTGAGTCAGCTTCGCAACAAGACTGAGTTGACTCAATTCCGAGGCCAGAGTCAACGGGAATCTGCGAAATAGGTGCGACGCGCTGTGCTGTTTTCCGGGTAACGAAATCAACAGAAAGCTCCTTAGGCTCAATTACCTCATCGTCGGTTGAGGCAACTATAGCCGCTGGAGTAGGGGTGAGGGCTGAAGGAAGAGCTTGACAAATTCTATCCAAGATGGCCTTCGCCAATTCCTCCAAGTCCTCCTCTCGGCGACGTTCCTCCTCCTCTTGTCGTCGTGCCTCCTCAGCCTCTCTTTGTTGGAGAAGCCAAATCTGATAGCGTTGTCGACACCTCTTATCTTCGATCTCCAATTGACGTTGTTCTTCCTCTTGACATTGAAGCCAAAGTTGGCGTCGTTGTTGTTTAGCACGTTCCAAAGGAAAAAATCCATCCAATGGATCAGGATCATCCTTCCAGTCGCCCCAAATTTCCCAAGCCATCAAATCAAATTGTGAATAACATCAAGAAAAGACAAGAACTTACGAAACCTACGGCTCTGGTAGCACTTGATGTGTTTGGAATCCCCGATCCTTCGCCTGTAGGCTCAGAATCAAGAACCCCAAACTGTTGATGGTCTGATCTTGCAATATTCTTGATATCCTTGATGTTGAACAAGTGTCTTGAAGGTAAGAAAGGTGTGGGAATGGCGGAAGCAAAACAAGAACACAAGCAACAACACAAAGAGAGCCATTGCAACAATGCTAGAGAAGCCGCGGGCGCGGCCAAGGAAGTTGCGGGCGCGGCCCTAACGCTGGCGACGGTTCTAGGCAGACTCAGCGACAGCTTCTCTGATCCAGCGACGGTTTCTCAGGATGGGTTTCTTCTTTGTGTGTGGTTTGGGATTGTGTTTAGATCTTGGTTTGGTATCGGATGAACAAGAATATAAATTGATTGCGAAGGCTTTTGGATTGGGAATCGAGGGAACCTTTTAATCCTTAAAAGGGTTCCTCAATTATAATTCAAATCTAATTTTATTGAATGTAGAAAAGTGTTTAAATAACAAAGCATGCCAATTCTATCTTTGTAAAAGATAGAGGTTTGGCTTAGATAAATAAGTATTAAATCCTAATAATATTTCTAAATAAATCCTAGATAAATATTTCTACTTAGTATTTCTAAAAACTTTTCTTTTCCACATTTATTTACCGAACTAAGTATTTCTACAAATAAGGCATTCCATCAATAGCTCCAACCACATAGGAGTTACTAAATATGGAAATAATTAAAAATGATAATAATAATAATAATTAAATAATATCTTTTCCTTAATCCATGGTGGTGCTTTCTTCTTTCTCTTGAGGAAGACATTCTTTGCCATCAATGGCCCTCGAATCGTTCTTGAGAGCTCGCCTGGATCAAGATCATTGTTTGATCCACAGAAGGCCATCTTGATCCACATCACATAGAGGTATGAATTTAGTAATAATATCTTGTTGAGTGAGAGCATTGTCCAGAATTTCATAGCTGTTGTTTCTATCATTATTGTTTTCCGCCAAGTGAAAGGGGATCCTATATAAGGGATTGTATGAAGATTAAGTTCCTATTTGATTTGTTTTAAGTCTTCGGAATCTAGCAACAGATGGGCTGTTACCACCCATCTTTTCTGTGTCATTTTCGATATCATTCAAATCACCCAAGATAAGGACTAGTAAAGAGTACTTATTGACAACACTAAAATTTCATTCCAAAATCTTGTTTTCTCCTGCTCAACCAATGTGGCATAAACAAATAGAATGGATATATTAAGGGTGTGTCTATGGAGGTTTTGATAAAACAAAATCTATCATGTTGCTTCAGGATAGTAGTGTTTTGTAGAACCTTACTACTTTTCATAAGGATCCACATGCCACCTTTTGCCCCTACTGAGCTTATAAAGATGGACTTATGGAAGCAATAGATGCGGAGTTGGCTATCAAGAGGAGGTTCAGTCGATTTGGTTTCAAAGAGAGATAGAATATCAAGATTGTTACTGTGTCTTATATGGTTGACTTCTTGCCATAGGACAGGTCGTCTAGAGCCCCTAATACCCCAATAGCCGATATTAATCATAGATCATTGGTAAAAGCTATGTTAGGTAGCTTACAGACATAGTTTTTAGATGATTTGTAGTGATCTTGTTCAGGGATTTTAATAGTTAGGTTTAGTCTTGTTATTTTATTAAGGGAAGTTTGGGCTTGGCTGTCATGGATATACAAATAAATACACATAACGAAAGGTAATTGGAATGGCAGGGGGGATGATGTACCCGGGCCACTGTCCACATAAGGATTTCTAGATAGATTCTAGGTGAATCTGCTTTGCTTCCACGGCCAGTTGTTGATCTCTTTCTTAATACGTGATCTTAATATTTTCTTGTAGAAAAGATTTTGTTGAATTCTTATAAAGGCTGTTGTTAATTGGTAGAAGGTTTGTTGTTGCTTGTCCCCACACAAATTTCAAACCAGAAATTGATGGGGATTTGCATATTGGTTTTGGAGAGCAAGGTCAGAACAAACGTATCTGTCCATACGCGCCAAGTGAGGCTCAAAATGGTTGTGAATATGAGGGGAGTGTCCTCACTGTCATTGAACTCGAGCTGAAGAAGATTATTGAGGCCATAGTCGGGTTTATATTTTTCTTGAAATTGGGAGGGAACAACCAGAAGAGGTAGTACCAAAGCACAATAATAATAATATAAAATAACAACTAGCATAATCCGATTATATGTATTAGAGGGGGTGACATGAAGGTACCCACATGTAAGGGAAAAAAGAGGTACCGACAATTCAAATCATTCATCATAACTTGATAACTACCACGACAATAGAAAGGATTATAAAAAAGCCTTAGCCAAGGACTAATAAGTAGGGTCAAAATAGCACTATAGTGCTTAAGATTATTTAGATGCAGCTGAGCAAAAGCAAGGCCAGCTGCAAAGCCCTAAGTCCTAAGGCTCGCCGACATCAATTCTTCTTCTTCTTTGACTTCTTGTTGGCTGGGGAGGAGGCTTCATTCTGATCATATCAACTTCCTCCGAGGATCTGATGACAATGTCTCCCATCTTTCTTATCACAGGGTTGTCTGATTTGAGGGAGGGTTGAGATTCTTGTGATTCAATGCTTGAGTCCACCATCTTGCTTTTCCTTTGAGCCTTGAGAAGCTCCTCATATTCAGCATCAGTGAGGAGGGTTGAAGGTGTTATGCAGGGTAGGAGGAGTTGAGGCCATGAGAGTGTGGAGGATGGACGGAGAGCATTGTTGAGGGCTATGAGTTGGTTTATCAGCTCATTAGAGAAAGAGGGAGTAGCCATCTGTTGGGGGACATGTTTGGGTTGGATAAGGATGAGACTGGTGATGGGGAGGATACCAAAGTTACCTTGACAGGGCTGCATAGTGTGAGACACAATGGGATCAAGATCACCTTGGGTGAAAGGGGTGAAAGTACTGGGCATATTAAAAAGCTTGGGGTCATGTCTGTTAGGATTAAGAGATGGGAGAAGAGCATGGAGATCGACATTGGGGTTCTCTTCAAGTACAAGATTGAACTTCCTAGGATGTGGTGCATTCAGTGGGAAATCGTCATAGGTATGATCATACCCACCATATCACCCACATCCATCCAAGAAGTCCTCGTACCAGATTCGGAGCTTAACGGTCTCATTGTTGTTCTTGCGGATGTGGACAAAGGTGACAAGCTTAGAGAGGAGGAAGACATTGATCCAAGCCTTAGCAAACCTGAGCTTATTTTGGATGTTAGATACCTAGTCGATTCTGATTAGAAAGCCAACACCTCTAGTTGCAAGGATGTAGGCGATCGCTTCAGCAGTCTAGAATTGGTGGGGGAGTCCTGGTATCCTTATCCAGACTTCAGCATTTGGTGTATCCTCATCAAAGGGGTTGTAAGAGTATGACCAAGGATAGATAGCCATGAGCGAGCCCTGGACATGGTAGGGTCTATTGCTCCACACCACCGCCCTGTCTTCCTTGTTGGCAAACTTGAAGATGAACCAATCATTTCCGATTATGTTCGCCCCTTGCTTCAGGTCAATCGAGTTTTGGACAAACCTTCCCA
The DNA here is from genome assembly GCA_037127255.1 of Persicaria tinctoria. NCBI lineage: Eukaryota > Viridiplantae > Streptophyta > Magnoliopsida > Caryophyllales > Polygonaceae > Persicaria > Persicaria tinctoria. Next base: position 64,536,802 of record JBANSL010000006.1, read on the forward strand.
CCAGACTGAACTCCGAGAGCTTGTTGTGGAGTTCTTTGACACCAGGATCGGTATAAGGGTTAGTGATGTGGCTGTCAGAGATGGGGTTGGGTTCCATGGCCGGGGTTGAGCTCAAGGGAGTAGCCTGAATGGGTTGGGACTCAGAACTTTGGGAAACAAGGGCCTGGTTATCAAGAGCTAGCGAGAGGGTAGGCTCAACAATCTGAGTTGTGTTTGCCATAGAGATCATTTGGGTGGGAATTGGCATAGTCTCCAAGGGGATTCCATGCCTAACATTATTGATGAGAGCATCAACATAGGTCTATTGAGGATCCATGGCAGAGAACAGAGATCATAGAGTATGACAGAGATGAGAAAGGTGAGGAAGGCGCGATTTGCATGAGCAGAAACAAGCGGTATTTATAACGATCCATGTGACTTTGTAGCCAGTGCAAACATTCTCGTTCTGAGTTATAATATTGGAAATATGAGCTGAAGTAATCGTAGAGTATGACATATAGTTTTGGTATTTTTGAGATGAAAAGTCGAAGTAATCATACCTCACTTTCCATTAGCTGTGTAGGCAATATTGGATCACACATTTCCTGGCTAGATTCATTCTCCTTTCTATGATTTCCTTGATGTGAATGATAAACCGGTTACCTCCCTTCATGATATCTCTGCCGATTCCAATTGCCAAGAGTAGTTTATCCAATTGAGGAGCCTTAAGTCGTCCCACCGTTTCAAGTTGGCCAATCCTCTTACTTGCATTGTAATTATACCTGCACAAACCTAGATTAGGGATATCATTAGGGCCGATATTATACTTAGTAATTGTTGTATTGGTAACTTGCTGGGGGGATAAATAGTTGGTATTGTAAATGTTTGGTGCCCAACGATGCAAAGCCCAAAGAGGCTCACTTGCTTGGGACTTGAGATTTGCATATAATCTTTGTTGCTAATTAATGTTGAAAGTTAAATTTGTAGTGCTTGCAGCCTTTTAAGAGAGGCATGCGTGAGGTGAGCCAACCAATTAAGACTACTTTTAATGGTGCCATTCAAGTGAACATTGATTTAAAAAAGAGGTTTGAAGGAGGGGGTATCAATACATCTGTGTTTTTGGTTGAGGGTTTTTTTTATTTTTATTGTATGGTATCTGTGTTTTTTGAAGGGAAATGATCATTTGAGGAAGAGGGATCAAAACTAGAGGTTAATTGCCATAGACAAATCAATCTCATCTTGATCTGATCGATCAGAAAACCCACCCAGAAGAACATCGACAGAGGAACTGAGGAAAACTCAAAAAAAAAAAAGCGTTTTCTTTTCCTCTTCTTTTTTTTCTCCCAAATATAAACTATACCCTTGATTTTTTTATTTAGCAATTGCACCTTTCTAGGTTGAATTTTTCTATATACCCTTGAAGTCGAATTTTCATCTTTTTAAAAATTAAAAAAGTAAATAGCTATAGATAAGATTGTTCAAAAGATTTGTTTAAACAAACGTATTTCACATACCTACAATCAAGGGAATGTACATGGATAAAATCAGTTTGTGCTAATATGTATACATACAATTATATAAGAATATTATCTTGTAATTATCCAATCCATGTGTAGAATATCTCTAATTTGTATTGTAATTACCTTCATGTAACCGTTCTTAATTCTTGTATACATTATTGTAATCAACAAAATCACATTATTGTAACTCATTTGTTGTAAACGATTTAATTCTTGTAACTAATGACATGTACCTAATCTGTATTGTAACTATATTCATAATTAATGTTTTAGTAGGTTACAACAAGTATACACTATGTTTCAACAGCCACAAAAGAGCGTAACATATAACATCAATAAAAAAACAAACAAGTTCCAAATACACAAAATAGGTTTTAAGAATCATAATTAGGTTTCAATAGGTTGCAATAATTATAAAAATAAAGGGTACAATGAGTATACAATATTCTTGTGAGTAACCCTATTGTAATTAACCATAGTCATCGCCCTAAATAGAAGATAAGAGAATAAACCTACTATTTGAACAAGTTGTGTTTTGTTTTAAAATTGACAATTCATTTGGTGTACGATTAAGCGTTTGTTTTAAATCTTTCAACAAGTTTCAAATTAATTCCAATTGTTTTTTTTAATGCAAATTATTTCACCTCCTACATGCAAGAAGCATTTAAATTAATTAAGCGATTGGAAGAAGTTGGTGTATTGAGTTAGTGATGTGTTTGAAACAATTATAGGAAAGATATAGATTTTTAGGTACAATAGATATGATTCAAGGAAGATGATGTATTGATTTTTCTATCTCTATGAAAAATACACAGGCAAATCAGTCAATGGAGGAAAAAAAAAGACAATTAGTGAAACAAAAACTTTTTTTTATAGTATGCAAACAATAGAATGTCAAAAAGATCATCATTGATCATCCTGGCTGATGATGTTACAAAATTCCCTACTCGTAGAGAGGTTATAGGGATTAAATTCATTACTACTTCTAGCTAGGAAGTCTACAGCCGAATTTGCTTCTCTGTAGCAATGTTACACCTGAACCGAAGTGAATTACTTCATTAATCTTGAGATCTTCTTTGTGGTTCTCATGATCTTCTCTATGGTTTATTTCTTTGAGGATGGTGCAAGAATGGAAGAAAGCTCTAGCTGGTTCACAGACAGAGTCTCCTACAATGTGCCAATATTTAGTGTAAAATTCCGGAGGATAGCCATTTGGAGTATGGACCCGGCGATTTGTTTTCAGCCATGCTAGTGACAGTTTCTTTAATTTCTCTGTTTGTTGGAATTTTTGTTAGGCATTTGTTCTGATCATCAGTTATTTCTTTGTTTAGATACCTTAGTTGTTGTGGACCTACATCCGGTATATTTGGGCAAATGAACCTTTCGGCCATCTCCTTTGAAATTTGGTCTTGAATCTGACTTTTGTTATTGATCAAAATGCCTTCTTTAGACGTGAAACTCGAGGTTGAATTTTTGCTACATCAAACTTTAACATTAGTTTGATAGTATCTCGTGTTTTTATCAGTTAGTTGTAAATGTCTAGTTCTATCTCGTTGCTTCCAGAATTTATAACTGAAATTTAGGATATGGTTTCTTTTGTTTTCTAGCCTATTTAGTTTGTTGACATCCGAGTTTGAAAGAGTGCCCCAAGGAAGAGCCTCCTGCAAATCCTTTATTTGTTGGTTTACTATTGATAGTTTCCGATCGAGGTTATGCTTGTGTGATTTACACCAGTTCTTAGTATTTTTCTTAAGTAGTTTTTGCTTTTGAATTAGCTTGAATCCAAAGGATCCATGCATTTTGTTTCTCCAAACATTCTTGACAATTTTCTCATAATTTGGATTTGTAGACCAAGCCATCTCAAATATCAAGGGGGACCTTTATCAACCGGGGTTGATCCTAGACTTGTAGTGATTAGACAATGATCAGATGAGGTGAAGGGATGATGGTGAACATTTAGATCTTTCAGTTATATTTAGATATCACGGTGAACAAGGATTATGTCAAACCGTTCAAAAGTGTTATCCACATTGCTCCTATTTTTCCTCCAAGTGAAGGGTGAGCCAATAAATGCAATAGTATGGAGATTTAGTTCTTGTTTTACCTCTCTTAATTAGACAAATCTACAAATAGACGGATTAGAGCCTCATACTTTCTCATTATCATACTCTATATCGTTTAAATCTCCTATGATTATTATAGGTAGTACATGACTATTTATTTTACAGAAGATATCTTGCAAGAAGGCTGATTTCTGGTTATCATTCGATGGGGCGTAGACAAACATTACAGCTACTGGAAGGTCATCAATGATCATCTTGATCATGACAAATCATTCTGTTTTTTCTAAGATTAAGCTATCTTCAATTGCGTTTTCTTTTTTGACTAGGATCCACATCCCACCTTTGCAGCCACAAGATGGAATAAAGATGAGCTGTTGGAAACCTGCTTCTTTCAGTTGCATCTCTATGGAGGATTCATAGCTTTAGTTTCCGACAAGGCTAAGATATCAATCTTATGTTCTGCTTTGATTTGTTTCAATTCATACCACAATAAGGGCCTTCGCGAGCCCCTAATGTTCGAATATCCAACCTAATCATAAAACTTCCTTATGGATTGCCCATAGGACTTGTTTTGAAAATTGACTTACTTTTGGGAGAGATGGTGCCACTTGAGCTCTTTTCATTCCTTGTTGCTCTTCAGTTATAAGTCGTTAGCTTACACTTGAGAGTTGGGAGGCTAACTATTGTAATTCCGTACTTTCGATTTCTGTTATTACCTTTGCACCTTTTATATATATATATATTCAATTTTGTAAGTTGACATTGGTAGATGGTCATAGGTTTTCTGGCTTCAGGAACAAAGCTAACTTTTGTTTTGTTTTTTGTTGGTAAGAGTTGTGGGTAAAGTTTTGTTTGGGTGACCACCACACAATGCCCAGGAGTATTGGTGGGGTTATGCCCAGAAGTGTTGGCAAAAGGATTAAATAAAAGAGAGCACACATTACCTGAGGCATGCACCTTAGCAGGGCTTTGCCCTCCCATATAGACCTGTGATGTGTTTGTTGGATGGGTTTTACAGTAGCAGGAGTGAGTCCAGGGGACTAGTTCAACTTTATGGTCTTCAACACTCAAGAAAGCAGCTAGGATCACTTTCATTTTCTTTACCTACAGCCAAACAAGAAGGCACCTAGTGGCACCATCTACCTCATAGATCATGTCAATATTGGGAGTGGAATACATGAGATTGAGAAGGAATCTAAGGTATCAATAGAGCTCGTAACTAGGATTAGATATAATACAACAGCAGAGAACATATTTGGTTTGAGAACCTGTGAACAAGACATGCATCCCAATGCCATTTGAGCATAAACCGCAAGAAAGAGTAATACCAAAAAAGCATCCAATGCCATCATATTGCTGACAGAAATTCTAAATCTTAATGAGATTGTTGCTTAACCTCATGATATTATGCATATAAAAAATCCAAGAGAATAAAGTCCAGTAGAGATCAAAGTCAAGTTTGGGTACAACACAAAAGCAACCGCATGCGCCAAGGAAGAATAGGGGCAAGCCAAACAACAATGTGGGTGCCAATACCAAGTGACTTGAATCATTAAGATAGACAACCAAGTATGAGTAGAAACGTTGTTTATAACAATTGCACCGTCAGAAAGAACGGCATCTATAATCATTTTTAGCATGATTTCATAAGGGGCTTGAGTCAATCTACATTTCTTTCTAACCATAGTATAATAGACATTATAATGGCAGTCCAGTGGTAGTAGGAAATCATAAGTATGAATATTACAGTGGTTTACTTGTGAATACATAAAAATCAGATACAAAGTATTTACAGGAGGGGGGAGAGTTAAACCTGTATGAGAAAGATGGTCTCTAGCTTGAATCAAAACCAACTCTTTATGATTCTTTAGATAGATGAAGCATGCGCCATCCATCTCCCCTTGAAATTGGGTTTCCTGCTCCTCGTATGATAAGTTCAAGTAGATGAATCCTTAAAGGTAGGCAGAGTCTTTTGTGTAAGGTTTATTGCAACTTCGCCCATACTTGAGCTACAATGTTATTAAAGGAGAGATAACTACAAATAGTGTAACCATTAGACATGCAAAGGGGTTTCAAAAGTTTTGTATACGAAGTTTTGTTGAGTAAGATTTGTTTTGCCAAGTAGCATTTATTCAGATAAAGCCTGAACTTCATCCCGAATAAATACTGTTGGGCATGGGTTTGTTCATAGTTAAACTCGTCATTAGAAATAATGCTGGAATATTGGTAGGTGGTTGTTTTCACAACCGAGGGCTTGTGTTTGAGATTGGTTTTCAGATTGAGGAGTGTGTTTGTATGATTAAGGGGAGGAAGGGCACTAGCGTCATCGACGCTGTGCCAAAGAGAAGCGAGGGCAAGGGGGCAGATGACGAAAGGGAACCCGCCGGAGAGGGGGTTGAAGGCGGCCAGATTAGAGCGAATGGATAGAAGGAAAGCAGAGATCCAGCGCGGGGGAGGTTTGGGAGGGAGAGCGAGGAGAACCACCCACATCAGCAGGTGGAAACGAGGAGGAGAAGACCATCGGAGGGGCCACCTCCGCATAGGGAGTCGAATTTGGAGGGTTCCAGAAGGTAGGCTCGTACATGGCCGAACCCATCGGAGCCGGCAACGTAGGAGAGAAGGACGGGGGTCAGGAAGATGAGTAGAGCCGTCGCCGAGGACCGCCCGAACTGAAGGGGACGCCGTGGCGGCCGTGGAGAAGCTGCAAAGCGTTGGAGGCTAAGGTTACAATTGGGGGTTTTTCGAGTGAGAAAGCGTTTTTTTTAGTGAAACAAAACTTAATGGGTACAATTACCCAAAGAAAAAATGAAAAGGTATATTTACCTAATTTTCCTTTTTTTATTATTAGTAATTGTTCCGTTTACATTATAAAAATACTAGGTAATATTTTAATTGTACAATTGTAACGATGCTTTGATAGTTGCAAACGGATCTATATTAAAAGAGTGGTCAATTGGTAACGGAAGTATTAAAAATGATATTTTTTTTATAAATAAGCATAGAAGGGGTGATTTTGAATAATATGCATGATATATTTTAATGTTAGTTCTCAGCCATTTATCCTATTTTCAATCCTTGAAAACTCAACTACAAAATATACACTTTCCTCAAAACTTACACCAATATACATCTATTTTGTAGGTTGAGAAGAAGAGATACCTTAAAAGCCTCCCAAACGTTCTACTTTTCTAAACTTGAGTATTTTCATACCCGAAGAGTGTGTTTCGATTCCGATTGCATTATAATTATAATTATAATACAAATTAAAAATTATGTGTTTGATAAACACAATTTAACGATGTTCTTAAATTAAAGTGTGTTTAAAATAAAATGCATTGTAATATGAGTGAGCCAAATAACATATAAATGCATTAAGTTTATAATTAATGCAATAGAATCCAAACACACCAAAGTGTTTGAGCATTGCAAAACTAGTGAAATTGATTTGTAATTTCAGTTCAAAGAATAACAAATTTGGACAACATCTGTAATTGTTGGCTTGTCTGGACATGCCCAACTTAGGAGACTATCCTAAATCATCATATTTTATTTAATAAAGATACATAGTATACGACTTCCCAAAAAATCCAAAGAAATAGGAAAGATGACATGTGGCATAATCTCCGATCTCCCTAACGGTGGGAAACACTAGTTTCCCGTAGAAAAGTTTGGCTTTTACAATTTCTCTAGCAAAAAAAGGAAAAACAAAAACAAACAAGCAGTTGCTCTCTCTCCCCCCACCCCTCGCTGTCCACATTATGACGCGTGCTGCAACCAGTAAAATCATTTATCTCCGGTTGAATCATGAGATCTATCAAGCAAATGAGAAAAGATGAAGCGATTTGCATTGTTCATCTCAATTTATTAGTGAATCGCACTCGATTTACTATGGTAATAGCATGATCATCATCACACGTTAGAACAACTGGAAAAAAATCGTTCCAATTTCTTTGAAATCAACGAATAGATAATCCAGATTCAGACACGCAAAAGGAACTTTCGAGAAGAGGAGGAATTAGTCAAAAAAAAATGGAAGCAAGAAAAGCGTCATCGTCGGAGCTGAGGAAACCACTCCTTCACACAGGGAGTTGGTACAAGATGAACGCCACAAAGCAATCGAGCATGTTCGGTTCATCATTGCAGCTTCGTGACAACTCTGTCTCCATCTTTTTATGCGTTCTCATTGTTGCCTTGGGCCCTATCCAGTTTGGATATATCGTAAGTCTCAATGTCTCGTCTCTCTCTCTCTCTCTCTCTCTCTCTCTCTCTCTCTCTCGCGTTTATTTCAGGCCAACAAAGAGATTCTAAATTTCTGTTAGGTTTGCTGTGAAGTTAGGATATTCTTCCCCGACTCAATCAGAAATCATTTCAGATCTTGGGATCGCACTCAGTGAGGTCAGCTGTTAGATATGATTTATTTGATTATAATTTGGCTCGTTGTTTGATTTGGTTGATCTAGTCCTGAGCTATTGTGTTTCTGAATAGTTTTCCGTGTTTGGATCGTTAGCCAATGTGGGAGCAATGGTTGGTGCGATTGCTAGTGGCCAGATTTCCGAACATATTGGAAGGAAAGCGGTATGTTAGAGACGTCTTTATTAGAAATTTTCAGTAGGTGGGATTCCGTTTGAAACTTTGATACATTATTCTCTACTGGTTCTTTCAGTCATTGATGATCGCTTCCCTCCCAAACATTCTTGGATGGCTTTCCATATCGCTTGCGAAAGTAACTTGAGAGCAATGACTATTTACTCTTTTTTTGTTCTAGCACTTGTAAGCCACATTTTGTTCCAATGTGTAATCTATATTGCTTGTTGATAATGCATAGGATTCCTCCTTTCTCTTCATGGGAAGGTTATTAGCAGGCTTCGGAGTCGGCATTATTTCATACACTGTAAAATATTTATTTGAAACATTTTTTCTCCTTGGTATATTTCTTGTGCTTCAATCGGTAGCCCCAAAAGTCATGAAGGTGTTTAGTTGTTCAATTGATGGCAAACAGGTACCTGTATACATAGCGGAAATAGCACCACAAAACTTGCGAGGGACTCTTGGAGCAGTAAACCAGGTTTCTATTTTTCTACATTTTTTTCTCCTTAACACAGTATTTCCTTAAGAAAGATAAACAGTGAAGACAATTTGTTAACTCCATACATCCGAACCCTTATAATCCATTTTGTTCTTAGTATTTCCATTATGAAGTAAAGAAAATAACTTGGACTCTATTTTACCTTACAGCTTGCAGTCACAATCGGAGTGATGATTGTGTATCTGTTTGGGATGTTTCTTGGCTGGAGGACGCTAGCTATCATAGGTACCAATAAATCTATCCCTTAAAACATCGTTGCAAGGGACTCATTTCTCAACATTTCTCAAGAACAATATGGTGCTTTTTACTCTTTTATAGGAGCTTTGCCTTGTGCCGCTTTGATAACTGGTTTATTTTTCATACCTGAATCTCCTAGGTGGCTGGTAATTTTATAATCAGAGATTATATATCTCTACCATCATTTACATTTTATGAGAGCTTTTATTTTGTTGATTTCATCATTTATAATTTGTAATATTTTTGGTTTCTCTACCATGTTGTAGGCCAAATTAGGGAAATTGGATGATGTTGAACTAGGTTTGCAAGTTCTACGGGGCTTTGATGTAGATATATCCGATGAATTGAATGAAATTAAAGTATGCACATGAAAGTTCTGTAAATCCCTTTTATCCAAGTTACAAGGCAAGAGTGTTTGCTTGTCTCTATAACATATAGAAACGTTGTAGCATATGGACTAATCACCATCTGGATACAGAAAGCTGTATTGGCAACAAGAAAAAGAACAACAATCCATGTAGCTGAACTAAATCAGAGAAGATATCGCTTTCCTCTTATGGTAAATAGATTTTTTTCAAACTAGTAATTCTTGTGTAATTCATTGTTCTGTTTATTAAAGTGAATGAAATTGAAAGATGTATGTCTCAAATTCATATGCATGAAAACTTCTCCTACAGTTAGGAATTGGATTGCTTATGCTTCAGCAGCTAAGTGGCATCAATGGTGTCATATTCTACTCTAGAACAATATTCGAAAGTGCAGGCCAGAAACACAATTTCTCATGTTGTAGATTGGAATCTTATCATAAGATTTTTCTTTTTAAATTTTCAATATGATTGGATATTTAATTTTTAGTTGAATACGATTACTATGATAAATGTCAACTAAATTTGTAAGTAGGATAGGTTTATGTGCTTAAGTTCTGCTTTGGAGTTATCAAAGAAGAAAGAAATTGTAGGTTAAGCATAAGAAGGATCGGTGTTGGCTTATAAATTGGAAAATAATGTATTGATCTTCACATTAATAGCTTCAGAGGACTATCAAAAATGTCAATCTGTCATATGATTGAAGATATTCTTGGTGTTTTATCAAATCAAACAGTAATCCATATCCATTAGCTCGATCTGAATAGGTGTTACTGGAGGCAGCGGTGCTACATTTGGCCTTGGAGCTATTCAGGTGAGCTGGATAACCTCTTCTTAATATTAAACAGGATGCCAACATCTTTTAAGGAGTATTTGGTGCTTCATGTCAGGTTATCGCTACTGGGATTGCCACATGGCTAATGGACAAGGCTGGGCGAAGGATTCTTCTTCTAGTATGTTCGCCATGAGATCTTGTTTCGTAAGAAAATTTTATCCAATCAAAGAAATAGTACAAGAAGGAAAACACCTTCAAAAGGTTCTTTTTGCTACAGGTATCCTCGATTGGAATGGGCATCAGTTTGTTTCTAGTTTCAGCAGCATTTTTCATAAAGGTAACTCTTCTCCTTGAATTATTATGTTCAAAAACTGGAAGCTTTCTGATGCATGGTGTTATTTCCAGGATGCTGTGTCAAATGATTCCATAATTTATAGCGTAGCAGGGTTGTTAGCCGTAGTTGGTGTTGTGGTATGGCTCTCTAATTAATGTTCATCCTTATCTTCTAATCCTCCTCCTAAAGTATATTCGTTATGACCCACCAAATGGGTGCATATATAACCCTATCATTCTTAAATGTTGACATTAGGCTATGGCGATATGCTTTTCTCTAGGGGTTGGACCTGTGCCCTGGCTTATAATGGCTGAGGTATTACATAGATCACTCATTCATTTACGTTCATTTTATGTTTAGTAAAAAACTCGCGTTATATGTTGTTTTTTATGGCTTGGTAATTTCTTACCTTAAGCAGTCAATAAGACCAAGATAAGAACATGTGTTACATTGTCATTCTAAATTAATTGATGATGATTTTTTGGTCAGATTTTACCGGTGGAGATAAAGAGTCTAGCTGGCAGTGTAGCAACGTTGGCAAATTTCTTCATGGCGTGGTTGGTTACATTTACTGCCAATATGTTATTTGGTTGGAGTAAAGGAGGTAAAGCCTGAATTTCTCTTATTGATTGATTGATTACTAGCATACATACATGGAACCATATACTTCCTAAACTGAGTTCCCATCACTTGTTCATAGGTACTTTCGCTGTTTACACAATATTTGCCGCCTTAACTGCGATGTTTGTTTACCGATGGCTACCAGAAACCAAGGGCAGGACTCTTGAGGAAATTCAATCATCCTTTAGGTCAATATAAGCACTGAATCTTCAGATGATAAATTGACCACGGGTGGGTTTGGATTCCAAATGCATTATCACTATAATGCAAAATGATAAGGCGATGTTTGGTTAACAAATTTTTTAAGGCGTTTAAATTATGATATTTTTGGATTCCACGACATATGAACTAAAATGCAATTATTTTATCTTGATTTATATGATTATTTGGTTAAATTATGGTTTTATCTCGATTTTTAATTTTACAACTAAACAGACACATAAAACAAGACAAAATAATTGCATTATAATGAAAATGCAATGGAATCCAAACACACCATATTCTCCATTTACTTCACAAATCATTCAGAGGTTTGCTTCTCATTATCAACTTGGGCTCTAGTATCATGTGCTACATTTATTTTATTTCCTTTGTATATAAGAATCATTATTGAAATGAATACTATTTGAGAAGGGTAAAAAACGGTGATGATTTTCATTTATTATCGGGTAGGTTTTTCCTCCGGAATTCTTACCTAATAAAAAAAAATATAAAAAGGCCATTGTTCCAAATAAAAGTTCTCCTTTAATCTATTATTTATTTTAATTAATCATTTCATTTGTGTTTTTCTCTCTTAATAGATTCGGCTCGAATAAAAAATGTCCTTTCTCTTTGATGCTTTCATGTCTTGATTCTACAATCTAGGTATTCGCAGATCACGACAAAGACAAAACATATTTACAAATTATTACTTATATGTCGTTAATAATGAATATTCATGAGGGGTACTTACTACTTAGGATTACAGCTCAGATGATATGGGTATCATTGATTCCCTTACAAATCCACTCAGTGTATTGATGGTAGATAGTGTACATTAATTTGATCGGTTTTTCTCCGTGAATAGGTAAATAAAGAGCAGTCATTCCGGGGTTCGAACCTGGGACCTATGGGTACTACCCAAAAGCACAAAGTTAAAGATCAAATTGAAAAAGATTTTCAAATTTCAATTATTTTTTGAAATGATTTTCCTAAGGTGTATAGATTCAAACCTAATGATTCAATTTTAATATAGTTTGGTAGTCTATGCCTAGAAAGATAATCTGATATGTGTACTAGTAGTTTTATGAACTTTGTCTGCAAATATCTAGCTAAAAGGGACCAAACTGCGAATTTCTATTTCTGGAAAATGACTATAAATTGACCAACTGACTTGACCATAAAGAAAACCAATATGTAGGCAAAACTGTGGGATGAACCCGTCTTAATCCTTACTCCAACTTTGAAAATGGCTCCCATGGACACACTGTTTTCCCATTGAAAAACAACCCTCTCAATAAGTAGGGGTATTATGTGAACACGAGTAGCTCGACTTTGACTCGTACTCGTTCGATAAAAACTCGGCTCGAACTCGTTTATTTTCTTAGGGAGCCAAGTACGAGCACATTTTTAAGCTCGGTCCAAATCTTGGCTCATTCGAATTACACTCGAATAGCTCGAATTTTATGGAATTTTTAAAATTTCTGTTAAGTTATTGTATAATGAGCAAGTAAAACTGCTTAGAGCTCGAGAAAATCTCGGCACAAGTTCGTTCATTTTCTAAACGAGCCGAGTATGAGAACATTTTTAAGCTCGAGTCCAAATTTAGGGTCGGTTCGAGCTTGTTCATATTCTAAATGAATTAAATATGAGCAAGCAATACTCGGTTCGTTTGACTCGAATAACATCCCTACTAATAAGTCCTCCCAAATTTCGATTGCAAAAGAATCTTTGAGGCTTGCTTTCTCATCGGCAATAGATGATGATATCAGAGATACAGGTCTCCAGGGAAGCTGGTGAAGTGTCAAAGCTCGTCCAACCGTTCTTGTACACCGCCAGCTGGTTTGGCGGGCTCAAAGTAAAAGTGCTTGAACTCAAAGTAAATGTTTCAGTCAAAGGGGGGTATGTATAAATGGCGATCCACTAATCACCTTCCTTTTTGTCCTTATTTGGTTGAGCGTGAGAAGAAAACTCCCTTGGAACTAAACTTCATTAACACAAGTTATCTTCCCAGAAATGGCAAGATTTTAGAAAACATGTTTGGTTAGAAAACCAAAGTAAATACAGATTTGATAGTGGGAGAAAATTGGATGAAAATCTTAGTCTTCCCCTAGGGGATCATACTTCCTCAGATTTTCTCTTTACAAGAAAAAATTCAACCAAAACACATATTATAATCGGAATGGCTTACTATATACTTTACTGATATACCTTTATTTCCAATTCAGTCTTTGATGATCGCTATATTTCCTAACATTTTACAATGGCTTGCTATATCATTTACGAAGGTAAAATCAAACTGCTTGCCTTTTGCTTTGTTGATTTTAGTGGCTTTGTCTTCTATGAATCTCGTAACTGATGACTACTGCTTAGGGGGCTTCCATTTTTTACTCTAGGGCTATTGGTGGGCTTTCGCGTTGGCATAATTTCCTACTCGGTGATCTCTAATTTTCAAGAATGGAATTGGAGAGAAAAACAGAAATGGAGAAACGTCTCTTTGATTGAAAATAAAACAATCACACAGCAAAATCAATATGTACAAAGAACATCTCCCTTTATTTATACAAACGGTAGAGCTTTTAACTAAGATCTAACAACTTCTTGTAAGAGTAAAATGACAAAATTACCCTTACAAACACTTTACTCTACACCCCCTCAAGCTGGACTTGTGAAGGGATGCACAAGACCAAGCTTGGCACATAGAACATGATGTTGATGAGCCCTAAGCGCCTTAGTCATCACATCTGCAGTTTGCAATTGAGAAGAAAAATGATTTGTAACTAAGAACCCTTGCTGAATAAGCTCTCGGATGAAATGGAAGCCGATGTGAACATGTTTGTTGCGCTCATGATACACTGGATTGGATGCAAGACTCTGAGTAGCTTTGTTATCACAGAACAAGGTGACATGCAATGAGAGATTGATGTGAAGATTAAAGAGTAAACCCTGTACCCAGATGAGCTCATTAGTAGTATAGGACGTACTCTTGTATTCACTTTCAGCAAACGATTAAGATACCACCTTTTGCTTCTTGGATTTCCACGAAATTAAAGCCCCTCCAAGAAAAACACAGTAGCTTGATAATGACCTACTAGAATCTGGACAATTACCCTAATCAGCATCACTAAATGGTGATAATTTAAGGTCAGAAATGGCAGGATATGAGAGAGCAACATTGAAACTACCTTTCAAATGACGAAGTAGATACAGAGCTGCATTTTAATGAGGTTAACGAGGACATTGAATAAACGGGTTCGGTTGTTGAACTATGAAAGAGTTATCAGGTCTTGTGAATGTCAAGTAAAGAAGACGACCCACCAATCTCCTGTAATTCTATGGATAAGGAATAGGTTCATTTTCTTCTGATGACAATTTGATGCCCCTTTGTATAGGAAAGGAAGCCACCTTACATTCCAAGATGTTTGCATCCTTAAGAATACCCAGAATGTATTGCCCTTGGTTCAAGAGAATTCCACTAGATGATCTAGATATCTCCATTCCCAAAAAATATCTAGCTATCCTCAGATCCTTGATAGTAAATGCCTTGTCTGAAGCTTGTTTACTAGATATAATTTTAGCACTGTTATTCCCCATCAGCAACATATCATCAAGATACACTAAAGCCACTGTGAAAGAATCACCATCTACCTTAGTAAACAGAGAATAATCATGTAAAGATTGCATAAACCCCAGCTTACCAAGGAACTTAGTGAGTTCCAAATTCCACTCTCTGCTAGCTTGTTTCAATCTATACAATGATCGATGCAGTTTACACACTTGTCGAGGAGCAACTTTAGTATAACCCAAAGGAGGAAGCATATATACCTCTTCATCAAGAAATCCATGCAGAAATGCGTTGTTAACATCAAGTTGATGAAGTTTCCAGCCTTTTGATGCAGCTAAAGCTAACACAATTCGAACTGTGGATAGCTTGGCCACTGGAGAAAATGTTTGTTTATAATATTTGTCCTTGTTTATAATATTTGTCCTTTGGTTATCACTCATGCTTTAAACCTCTCCACTTCTTCTTTTGGCTTGTACTTGATCTTATATATCCAACGAGAGCCAATGGCCTTTTTGCCAATAGGCAAATCTGTAATAGACCAAGTGTGATTGTTTTCCAATGCTTTTGTCGCGGCTCTCATAGCCAATTGTCATTTCTCACCATCTTTGGCTTGATTGTATGTCTGTGGGTCAAAGATAACACATACATTAACCAAAGACGGTACATAAGATGATTACAAATGAGACAAATGCTTGACAGAGAAGAAAGAGAACGATTGATATATTGAGATTCAGCTCTGGTGGGTAAGTCAGAATAGATGTACTCATGAAATCTTTGTGGTATGTGAATGGCTCTCTTAGAAGAAAGATCATGAATTACCACAACCTCTTGATTATCAGTTGCACTGTTACTAGAAGCATCAACTCCTTGATTACCAAATGTGCTAGGAGTAGAAGCAGTATCACTAACCCCTTCGTTGTTATGCATACTTAGTACTAACTGTGAATCACTAACAGCTCTTTGATGATTATGATCAAGACCATGTTGGAAAACTGGTGGATAAAAAATAGGAACTGAGATCTCAGTAGAAGCAAGGTTGACCAAAGGTAACTGAGATTGTTATACAAGAGAAACAGACTTAATAACCTTGTAAGGAAACACATGTTCCTAAAATTTCATATGTCTTCTAATCAAGATAGACTGTCTATCCATATCAAACAATTTGAAGGCCTTCTAATCAGGAGGATACCCAATAAATATGCACCTCATAGCTTTAGTTCCTAACTTGTCTTTCGGATCATTAGGCTGATAAGCATAACATAAATAACCTATTATCTTCAGATTGTCTAAGGAAGGTGGTTTCTCATAGAGAAGTTCAAATGGAGATTTCCATTTCAAAACTACAGAGGGCATTTTGCTTGTTAAATAAGTGGCACTAAGGACACACTCACCCCAAAACTTGATAGGAAGACAAGCAAAATGCCTAATAGCACGAGTTGTTTCAATTAAGTGACGATGTTTCCACTCCACTCTTCCATTTTGCTCAGGTTCAACAGGAGTAGATTTTTTATGAACAATACCATTTTGTTCAAACAGATTAACACAAGCCCTTTGCATGAATTCAATACCATTGTCAGTCCTAACCACCATAATTACGGTGGAAATCCTCTAGTCCACAATTGTGGTCCAATATTGTGGCCCGTATCGCTTGATTGGATGTGTCGAGTTATTTTATTATTTTTCCTAATAAATAGGGTAGTTGTTTAATTGTATTCAACCAATAAGAGGAGGTGGACTATAAAACGGACCACAATTACAGACCAGAGGATCCTCCAAGATGCCCGAGTGTTCACAAAAGCAGTTATCATTCTGTACACCCGAGTTTTATCTTGTATCAAATATACCCAAGTTGCCCGAGAGTGATCATCCAAGATGGTAAGAAAATATTTTACCCACAAAGAGCAACCTCTTTATCAAGCCCCCATACATCCATATGAACCAATTGAAAGGCAAAATCAGCCAAAGAATCACTTTGAAGAAACTGGAGTTTGTGATGCTCTGTTATATCACAAGAATCAAAAGAAAAGTTGTTAAAATCACAACCCTTACATACAACCAGATGGTTCATCTTGGAAACTGAAAAATGACCAAATCTAGCATGAACCAAATCTTAACTTTCAACTTTATTACAAGTACTCCGAGGATATTTATTCAATGGCGACTCAAAACATCCAACATCAAGACACCTGCTGATCTGAACACCAGCACCATCATTCTTAGCCTTCAAGTAGTATAATCCTCCGTCTTCAACTCATTTAGCAATAATGCATTTAGTTGTAAGGTCCTACAATGGGAAAGAGACTGAATTAAAAACAATCTCTGATCACTCAGCAACTTTGACACATACATTAAATTGTGCTGAAACTGTGGCACAAACAACACATGACTCATACTCAATTCTTTAGAAATAACAACAATGCCAAACTCCCTATCCAAGAATGAAGTGTCATCAGACAAACCAAGAGCTAGAAACCAATTTATCCAAAGAATGTAACTCAGTAAACACACTCCTGTTAAATGCTATGTGACATGTAGCACTAGAGTCTACAATCCAAGACCACTTATCAACATTGTGGTTACCTACTAAGAAAGAGAGACTAATGTTACCTGCAATGTTGACAAAGACATGATTAACTAAACTATCAGCTCCATCCATCTGAGCTTTGCCTTTCATCATCTTCACAATTTCATAAAAAATAGCATTCACCATGCTTGGGTCAGGCTTCACCCCATTTATGTCTAGGGGATTCTCAAACTATAACTCCATCTGCTGTCCTTAAGTATTAGTAGCAAACCAGCTTGAACTACCCTCCTGAGCATCACCATCCCTAGATCCCTTAAACCATTCAGGGTACCCAACTAGCTTAAAACAGTAATCCTTGGCATTTTCTTTTTCATTACAATACTCACATTGGCGCTCATACTTTGTTTTCTTATAATCTCTCTTGAACTGTAACTCTTCCCTGAGATGACTTATTTCCCACAACAAACACATTACTATCAGTTTGGTTGTTCCTACTCATAGTCAATGCATTCATCTCTGCCTATAAACCAGTAATGCATTTATGTCGCTTTATCTGCACAACCATATGGAAGATCATGTTCAAACCAGGAAGTGGATCCATCGAGAGAACATTGTTCCTGAGATGCTCATAAGCATCGTTAAGGCCCATCATGAACTTCATCACTTTAGCCTTAGTTTCCCTCTCTAAGATCCTCTTCAAGATTACACAACTACAACAACTAATTCCTTCACAATGGCATACAAGAAGGGGACCAAGAAGCTGCAGTTCATCCCAAACTTTCTTGAGCTTCCCATAGTAAGAAGGAATAGACAAATTCTATTGTCTTAGGTTACTGATCTCTCTACACAGTTAGTAGATAAGAGGATCATTAGATTCGTAAAATCTTTCCCTGATTTCATCCCACAACTCTTTTTAAGATTGAACATACATGAAATGTTCACCAATTTTGCTTGTCAATGAGTTAATAAGCCAGCACATAACCATATAATCCGCTCTACTCCATTTATCAAATTCATCACTATCCTCATCAGGCCTAACGCACACACCAGTAATAAATCCCAATTTTGCCTTCGCACCTAAGGTCATTCTCACTCCTATACTCTAACTAGTGAAGTTAGTTCCATTGAACAAGGTTGAGACTAACTGCATTCCCAAATGATCTGAATTCGATAAGAATTATGGATTAATATGCGCAGAATTCATACCTTTAGTGAATTCCCCAAATTGAATCAGAGTTGAACCAAAACCAGCACCGCCGGTAACTCCACAACCAGATCCAGGTGTCAGAGGTGTGACGCTGACAAATATGCCTCTTCCGACACCATTTCCACCTCCAACACCACCATTAACAAATCCAGAACCTTGATTTGGAATAATATTGCCTCTTTTAGCCATGCTGAACGAGATTCAAGGAAATTGCACTCAGAAATCGAAAACAGAGACGATCAAGCGTGTAGGATTTCAACCAGAAAACAAGATATCAAAGAGATCTAATAAGCTCTGATACCATTTCAAGAATGGAATTGAAGAGAAAAACAAAAATGGAGAAACATCTCTTTGATTGAAAATAAAACAATCCCACAACAAAATCAATATGTACAGAGAACAGCTCCCCTTATTTATACAACCAGAAAAGCTTCTAACTAACATCTAACAACTTCTTGTCAGGGTAAAATGATGAAATTATCCTTACAAACACTTTACTCTACACCAATCTTCTCCCCCTTTTATTTTTCTCTTGTCACTTGATTTTGTAGTATTAAAATTCTATTGGTTTTAAGGATTTTAATAGCTCTTTTTAGCTATCTATATATATATAGCTGAAAATTTGAAATAGCACTTCAAGACTCAAGAAAGCCCTTTGATCCGCTAATCAGATTCGATTTGTGACCATTTTTTCCTTAGGATCTCATCTTGTCATTTTCTTTTGAGGTAATGAAATTGGAACTCCAAACAAAAAGTTGTGTTGGATCGAACCCGGCTCGATAAAAAACAAGCAAACTATAAGCACTAAAGTACTCGACTCGTTTGACTCGAATCACAACCCTATTTCCGAACATAATTTGTGATTGATATTCAATGATAACCTACTTGACATTAGTTTGCTTCGACAGCTTGGAATTGCTGGGAATGATGCTAGTCTATCTGTTGGTCGGGGAATGTTTGTTAATTGGAGGGGACTTGCAGTGATTGGTAAAATAATCTAAATCCATTTTAGGTTCTTCATCTAACAACTTAATCATATCTTTGAGATTAATTTCATTCAACATTGTGCTTTTTGGGGCCTGATATAAGCATTTGATCTTCAGGAATCCTCCCGTGCTAATTTAGGGCCTGTTTGTTTGATAAAAAATAGCCCAAGAAAGGAATAGTACATCTCGTTACCCTTCAAGCTTGTTTGTTTAACATTGATTGATAAAAGAATTATTACGTTTTGGGCCATAATTGGATTACCCGCTCAATTACCCCTAAAAAATTAGGCCTTTACCTAATTTTCTCTCTCCCCAACTCTCTCTCTCTCTGTCTCTCTCCTAATACAACAACGACAAGCTCTTCTCTTTCTCGACGCAACAGAGCTCTCAATCTCTCAAATTTGTCACTCCAATTGTGAATTTGAAGTGGTGACAAGTACTTTCTTCTTCTTCTACTTCTTCTCTCTCTATTTGCTCGATTTTTTGGTGTCTTTGTGATAGATTTTCTATCCAACAAAACCCTAATTCATGCAAGTTTTTGGAAATTGCCAATATAGGTAATTCATTCTCTGATAACGCTTCTGTTTTGTCGTATCCCAATCAATTGATCCTTCTTCTGCAACCTCCGTTGCGAATCAGGTGATCCATCCCATTTTCGTTTCAGATCTCTTTTCGTTTTGCTTTCGATTATTTTTCACTTTTGCAATCGAATTTCATACTGATTGTAATGGAATCAACTGCAAATCAATGGATTTGATTAAAGTATATAAGGCACAGACCAAATACATCACAAACATGGGCATAAAGGAAAACAAGTAGTTTATCACATATCCATAGTGAATGAAATCATTTTTACCTTTGAAAAAAGTAATTTGATATATCCTAAAGTACATTGACAATAAGATATTTCCATTTAATCAATATATTTACATTTAATTAGTTTACCTTAGCAGCATCATGAACTCAGTAAAACCCAAAGCAATCACTTTGATAATCAACCCATGAGAAACGTAACTAATTTTTGTTTTGCTTTGCTTTGATTTTCTTTTAGGAGTGATCTGTTTCTCAATAGAGTACATAGTTCTGATTTTTTTTTATTATATGGTACTTTATGTTTGTGATCTTAGCTCTTTGTTGATCTTCTTCTTTTTGCTCTTTGCTAATTTTGATGTTATTTTAGTGGCTATATTCTCAATTAGCTATCACTAGAAATAGCTCGTCATAACGGATCATTGTCTAGGACGACAAGGTTACAACAACTACATGTGATTCATTAGCTCGTCATAACGGATCATTGTCTAGGACGACAACCTTGTCTAGGACGACAAGGTTGTTAATTGTATTTTAGTATCTGTCTATGAGGGTTTGTGGCTTTAAAATACACTTTTTTCCAGTTAGCTTCATGTAATCTTTGGTGATTTAAGGAAGTTTCTATAAGTAGATTAATTTTCTCATTATGTTGTTCCTTACCTTCTTTTCTCATAAATAGTACTATCTTGTTTGGGATCTATCCACAATGTTGAAGCGCAACTTTCATGTTCTTATTAAAATGAAAGGCTAGTATACTAATACCTTTTTTATGTTTGAATGTTCTATGTCTATATACATGGAAATAAAAGAAAGGATACAATCTGCATTGCTCTTGCTAATGACTCATGTGATGAGTCAAAGATTAGGATGAACAAAGTTGTAAGATCAAACTTGAGGGTTAGTGATACCTTTGGAATCCCCGATCCTTCGCCTGTGGGCTCGGAATCAAGAAATCCAAACTGTTTGATGGCCTGATCTACCAATTATCCTTGATATCCTTGATGTTGAACAAGTGTCTTGAAGGTAAGAAAGGTGTGGGAATGGCGGAAGCAAAACAAGAACACAAGCAACAACACAAAGAGCGCAATCGTAACACTGCTGGAAAAGCCGCGAGCGCGGCCAAGGAAGTCTCCGGCGCGGTCCTGACGCTGGCGACGGTCTGGCAGATTCAGCGACAGGAACACTGGTTCAACGACGGTTTCTCATGATGGGTTTCTCCTTTGTGTTTGGTTTGTGTTTGGGATTTAGGGTTTGGATTGGTATCGGAAGATTGGTTGAACAACAATATGAATGTCGAAAGGCAAAAGCTTTTGGATGGAAGCGATTGAAGAACCTTTTTAGCCAAAAAGGTTTCCTCAATATATTTTCCCATCTAATTTTATTGAATGTAGAAAAGGGTTTAAATAACAAAGTATGTCAATTCTATCTTTGCAAAAGATAGAGTTTTGGCTTAGATAAATAAATATTAAATCCTAATAATACTAATAAATAAATCCTAAATATATATTTCTACTTAGTGGTAAAGGAGAATATCTAAAGGGATAGACTTTCCTTTTCCACCCTTATTCACCTAACTAAGTATTACTAAAAATAAGACATTCCATAAATAGCTCCAACTAACATAGGAGTTACTAAATATGGAAATAACAAAAAATAATAATAATAATAATAAATAAATAATATCTTTTCTTTAATCCATGGTGGTGCCTTCTTCTTTCTCTTGAGGAAAACACTCTTTCCCATCAATTGCCCTCGAATCGATCTTAAGAACTTGCCCGGATCAAGATCATTGTTTGACCCATAGAAGGCCATCTTGATCCACATCATTCTCCTCTTCTTAGCTTCGATTCGTCCTCGAATCGAGTCGTTGATGATCAAAGGGGAAGGAGCAACCACCAAAAAGTAACTTCCTTGACAAACAACTTGAGATGGCGCCATCAGAATTTAAGGCAAAGGAACCTCAAAAACAACACATGTCATAGGGAACATTGAGCAATCAAGAGGAACAATATCAATAGGCTCAATAACCCTATCAACTTCAGAATTCTCAACATTAGGAATATTCTCAAGAGGTACAATAGCTAACTCAAGAGAAGTGTCCCCAACGTCCTCATCGTTGTCGTTAGAAGCAACCAACACATCATGTGCAGCACTACAGTCCAATTACAGCACAGATTCGGAGGTCTTCCTGGTAGAGTCTTGCAGTGTATGTCCCACTGTTGGAAAGCTCGTCGAGTCAGCTTCGCAACAAGACTGAGTTGACTCAATTCAGAGGTCGGAGTCAACTGGAATCTGCGAAACAAAATCATCGCACAGTGCAGTCTCTTGGCTAACGAAAGTATCCGAAACAACCTCCTTTACCTTCCCGTCGGCCCTATAGTCAAGAAAAATCACGTCCACATCTGAATATAAGCCATCCTCCAAGCGTCATCAAGCCAATTAGCTTGCCGTTGGGCCGCTTCCTCCAACTTTCGTTTTCGTTCCTCCTCAACTTCTCGTTGTTGGAGAAGCCAAATCCGACGGAGGCGACATTGTTGTTGTCGTTTCTCCTCCCCAATTGCGACTTGACGTTAACGCTCAAGGAGTTGTTGTTGTTGTCGATGGGTATCTTCTTGCCTTTGAAGCCAAAGGTGACGCCTTTGAGCCTCTTGTTGTCATTGACGCTCAAATTATTGTTTTTCCAAGGCTCTTCGCTGCAACAAGAGTTGACGTCGTTGTTGTTTAGCACGTTCCAAAGCAAAGAATCCATCCAATGGATCGGGATCATCATCCAAATCGCCCCAAATTTCCCAAGCATCCAAATCAAATTGTTAATAACATCAAGAAAAAGACAAGAATTTGCAAAACCTATGGCTCTGATACCACTTGATACGTTTGGAATCCCCGATCCTTCGCCTGTGGGCTCGGAATCAAGAACTCCAAACTGTTTGATGGGTCGATCTTGCAATTATCCTTGATATCCTTGATGCTGAACAAGTGTCTTGAAGGTAAGAAAGGTGTGGGAATGGGGGAAGCAAAACAAGAACACAAGCAACAACACAAAGAGCGCAATCGTAACACTGTTGGAAAAGCCGCGAGCGCGGCGAAGAGAGTCACGGGCGCGGCCCTGACGCTGGCGACGGTCTGGCAGATTCAGCGACATGAACAATGGTTCAGCGACGGTTTCTCAGGATGGGTTTCTCCTTTGTCTTTGGTTTGTGTTTGGGATTTAGGGTTTGGATTGGTATCGGATGATTGGTTGAACAACAATATGAATGTCGAAAGGCAAAAGCTTTTGGATGGAAGCGATTGAAGAACCTTTTTAGCCAAAAAGGTTTCCTCAATATATTTTCCCATCTAATTTTATTGAATGTAGAAAAGGGTTTAAATAACAAAGCATGTCAATTCTATCTTTGCAAAAGATAGAATTTTGACTTAGATAAATAAATATTAAATCCTAATAATACTAATAAATAAATCCTAAATAAATATTTCTACTTAGTGGTAAAGGAGAATATCTAAAGGGATAGACTTATTCACCTAAATAAATCCTTTTCCACCCTTATTCACCTAACTAAGTATTACTAAAAATAAGACATTCCATAAATAGCTCCAACTAACATAGGAGTTACTAAATATGGAAATAACAAAAAATAATAATAATAATTAAATAATATCTTTTCTTTAATCCATGGTGGTGCCTTCTTCTTTCTCTTGAGGAAAACACTCTTTGCCATCAATTACCCTCGAATCGATCTTGAGAACTTGCCTGGATCAAGATCATTGTTTGACCCACAAAAGGCCATCTTGATCCACATCAGTTAGAGTTGGAGATGTGATATCTGTTCACCAGTGTCGAGATCTGAAATATGGGAATCGTGTGCACATTCTTCCAATTGATGAAACTATTGAGGGAGTTATGCACACATTCTTCCAATTGATGAAATTATTGAGGGAGTTACTGGAAATCTCTTTGATGCATACCTCTAACGTAAGTATTTATTATTTTAAACATAAAATTGCATGCATATGTGACACATATTCGTTTGCATTTTTCATGTGGTGTTGCTGGAAAATTGCTCATAGTTTCATCAGTAAAATTGAGACATTTTGTGTGGCCATAATTGCATGCCCTATTGTTATTTTGCCAATTATGTATTTGTCACAATAATCCTTAGTTTGTAAGTTATGGCTATATATAAAGGATGTTATTGACTTATCTTAGAACATTTTTCAGGCAACTTGATCTTCTGGAATATACGATGACATCCGATATTGAAGATATTAGGCAACTCGGGCTGGTTAATACCCTTGAAAAACATCAACTTATGTGGAGACACACGAAGAATAGGTTGTTTACAGTGAGGTGAGCTTACCATGCGCCCTTGGAAAAGGAAATCAGTGAGGCAGAGGCAGTGGGGCCATCAGATTGTTGTGTTGTAGAGGGAGCCTGGAAGGCTACGTGGAAGCTCAAAGTTTTGCGCAAAGTGAAATCCTTTGTATGGAGATATGCGATAGAAATTTTTCCATGCAAAGCAAATTTATTTAGAATGAGAATCACGGTTGATCAGTGCTGCGACGTGTTGAAGGAAAAAGACAAGTTTACATGCTCTTTTTTAGTGCTGGATGGCGAGGAGGGTGTGGAAAAAGACCCTAAGTTTAGAAAGATTCTGGATGAGTTCTGAGACCACACAGGGGGTCACTACAGCAGTACGTGCTCGCGCGGGAACAAGCGAGTCTTCGAAGGGGTGCATGCTCAACCGGACGAGATAATAAGAGAGTTTGATGACATGATGACTAATGTTGAGGAATACATAAACGTTATGACAGCTTCCAGAACCAAGTCGCAGCTGGATGGACCGAGAGTGAAGTGGTTGAAACCTCTTGAGGGGATCGTGAAGATCAACAGCAATGCTAGCATCTCGCACATGCTCCAACCGGCAATTGGAGTGGTATGTAGAAACCGCCTAGGAGAGTTGGTGTTCAGAGGCCAACGTGGAATTCTGACGAGAGGGATTTCTCGAACAAATAAATTTATAGTCAAGGCCCCTGCTTTAGTATAGGGGAGTCATGTTCGTCCTAAGGAGAGAAGTCAGTGCTTCTGGTTTAGTCGATTCAGAATATGCGGAGTAGAGGGAGTAGTGGCTAGGGTTGTGATCGATGTCGAGAAGAACTGCGTTGACATCGATGGATGGACTGGGAAGTTGTGGTTAATTTCATGTAGGATTGCTCTGTGAAAACTTTATAAAGACAATAAAATAAATAATAAAAAGACAAACTTCCAAGGTTAAGGATCATCGCAACGATAAACATATGGATAGACCATGAATTACATAAAGATGCATGCTTTATAATCAAAGAATCAACTCTAGCAAATTCCAACAATTTAGGTAATAGGCTTTCGCATAAAAACCTAATTGTTTCTACCTTTTCTTAATTAGGATTAGTCGGCTTTCGCAAATAAACCCTAATTACTATCCAAATTCATAATTAATTCACTTTCGCTTCATAATTTCAAATAAGGAATTTTCTCAACTCTCGCAACGGATTAAGCACATAGGTAGATGATGATAAAGACATACACAATCACGAATTCATAAATCAAACACACATATCTAGGTTGGGATCACCCCAACCCTAGAAGAGGGAATTTAAAGGGAAGACATAACTAAAACTAACAACTTTAACATAAAACAAACCAAAGGAGTACACCGATCTTCACGAATCTCTTTTTCTCTCTTCTCACTCTCGGCCTCCTCTTCTCTTCCTACCTACCTTGCGCCCGAAGACGACTTTGCTTGAATGAATGAAAAACCAGTCCTTAAGGCTTTATTTATAGGGCTTGATCCTTGCTACCCAAGGAAATCAATTTCTATCTAAACCTAAAAGATATAAAATTAGATATTTAATGATAAATCTAAAAAGCTAGGTTATTGTTGTTGTTGTTGCAAGATGTTTGCAGGAATATAAACCTCATCTTCCAAAATATATCAACAAAAATCCAGCCATTTGTTATTGATCAGTTAGCATAACCTTCTAGCAAAACGATATAAAAGTATCAAATATCAGTATTGTTTCATTCTTCATTTTCCTTTTTCTCTACCTTTGGTTTCATGTCTTGATCTCATAGATCCATCATTCTTGCATCCACTTTCCTATTGTTTCATCCTCTTGCATTATGACCCAGATCTCTCTTGACCTTTATGTGCACTTCCTTCAGCCCCTCTTGCAGCTTGCCCACTTCCTTGAGTCCTTCTTGGGCAGTAGACCCGTGTTTGAGGCTTCCATAAGTTCTTTTATTTTATGTAAAAATTTTTTTGGTTTTAACGCTTTAATGGTTGGGTTTTTTCTTCCCCAAACCAAGCCGAATAAGTCACAAGGGTGATTTAGCGAAGGGCGAAGGTGAAGAGAATGTCCCGCACCCCGCTTAGTGGCTGGCTGTGGTTCCTTTCCGGTTCGGTGACAACGGGGACTCCGCTCATGAGTGTGGGCATGCGCCTGCTGCTAAGTGCTAGCTCCTAGTCCTCATTGTCACTCAGTCCGCCCCGCGTCCCTGCTGCTGCAGCCTTGAAAGTTCTTCTCATATCCGATTGAAATCTTTTTGCACCTTATAGCTTATATTTTGTCAATTTATGCTCCAAAATTTGATTTGAGATTCAATTTATAGGTAGGCTATGAGAATTCCTTTAGGGTTTTGATTTTGGAAACCAATTTTGTGAAATTAGAGTTTGTGATTTTGAGAATCAATCCTGACCCCCCCAGACCCCGCTTTAGCGGGATAAACTTGGTTGTTGTTGTTGTTGTTGTTATTGTTGTTGTTGTTGTTGTTATTGTTGTTGTTGCTTGTGAATTGGTCAATTGAATTTCGGGTTTCTGAATTTAATTTAGCATCCATCCATTGCATTGGTATGTTGGTGGAGTGCTAAAAAAATACGACAAACCTCACAAGTAATATTGGCTTGGTGAAGTGCTGAAAAATGCATTTTAATTCAGAAGTTACTTCTGATTTGCACTTGGTTTCATTGTCATTCTGTACCTTCGGTTCACTGCTAAGACGAAAGTCGTAGCTTAGATAAAGGGCTTTATTCAAGGATTATATATCAATACACACTAGGAACACATGATTCACCCCCTCAAGGTTGTCCATAGAAAATTCACTTTTCCGGATATAGCTTAGAAAAAATTAACCGCGCGCTATGTTGAGAGAGAAAAATCCAATATATAGGTTTCAAATGATATCCCTTGTAATTTGGTAAACATAGAGGTACTTTTGTAAACTTTTTTATCTGATAGGGTATATCCGCAAATCAACCAAAAAATGTTTCGGTTTGCATCATCCTAGTTTTATTACTAGTGAAATTACGCGGTTCCTTAATAAGTTATATTTTATCATAATTTTAAATTAATGTTTACTAAATTAAAAAAAATTAAACAAAACCACATATCTTTTCATTCATAAAAAAATCACAAAGTCATAAGATGTTATAATTAAGGTATTTTAATTAGCTATTAAATAATAAAATGAAGAAAAAAAATTCAAAAATATCGATGAGTAAAAAGGCTACTTGTGATGGAATTGGAATAAGTTTAATATAAATAGATAGATGAAATGAGTAAGGTTGTGTTTTTTTGCCTTTTTATTAGGTAAGAGTTCGAAATACTAGACAGACATTGTCTAATTGAGGGGCGAAAAAACGCAAAAGTACAATGCAACAAACGAAAAACACACCAGACGCAGAAAACCAATCCGAAGCCTAGCTATGAAAACGAGCTGCAAGTCTAGCATATTGAAGTGGGTTGTGTATTCCTAAGTATGGATGATGAGGGTAAGAGGGGTAAAGATTTTTATTCGATATCCATTCCCTGGTGTTTGATTGAGGGTGGGAAGAAGGAGGTGAAGGGTGCGATTTATACCTTTTTCTCCATCTTATTGGGGGGGGGGGGTGTGGATGAAATTGGGGACGAAAAGTAGTACAAAAGGGGTACTAGAGCACACACTACTACATTGCAGGGCTATTGTAGCGGCTAAAAAGTGCTACAAGAAATCAAGAAACCGCTTCATAAAGTCTAATGTAGCGGTTTTATAGCCGCTACATCTGCTGCCATTGCCTTAGTTCTAAAGTGGCGGTTTTATATAGCTAATGTAGCGGTTTATATATGAATACAACAACCGCTACAATACCATTAAAAACGCCACATAAAAGTCCATATGGGGCGGTGTGTGCATAACCTTTGGAAACGGATGTTTAAGTCTATGGTGGCGTTTTTAATTATAAAAGTTTTCAGGAGTGACTCTCAAAATAAGCATAGTCAATTAGGTTCCAAAATCACATAGCTATGGATTGTCATATATAAATCATATAATGAAGACTGCAAAAGGATTCACTAGTGCAGTATGTAACCATAAAAAGGCTAGGCATTGCAGATCAACAACTCAGTGGTAAGCTATTGAACTTTTATATCAAAAGTGCATGTGAACCTAAGTATTCTAGGATTTAAAAGTGCTATAGGATTTTGTTGCGCATTGAATACCGTAAATAAAGTCTTAATGGTGATGGTTTTGTGATGGATTGACAAAAGTTCTTTATTATTGAATGCGACAAGTAAGTAGCACATACTTAATTACCTGAAAGTATCACTACGCCGTTGACGAGTCTTAAAATTATAAATGGGAACTTGGATAGGTTGTCCACTTTCAAGCTTTACCATATATTTTAAAAGTTTTTTTCAATAACAAAAAGCATCTAAATTTAAACACAAACATACAATTTACTAAGCATATGAGATGGGCCTTCAAAGAAGTAGAATAAAGAATTAGAAGTGTAGTGAATTACCAGGATGATCAAAATTCTACTTGTGAGCATGCTCCAATTCTTTAGGATCAAGAGTAAAAATGAATCCCTATGACACGAGAATGAGTTACAAAGAAAAGATGAAGAATGGCAGAATATATTCATAGGTGTCACCTTTTATTTTATTTCACACATTCATCCATACCCCCTACGGAAAATCAACTAGAAATGTAAGTAAGATGATACACTCTGGAATAAGATGGCACGCACTTGGAATGTTTGGAAATTACAACAAAAGGGAAATTTTCTTGGAAAGTTTCTCAAAACTAATCTCACATAAAAAAAGAAAATAATTAAACAATCAATACAAAGTAAGATAAGCAACCAACACATTCAAGGAAGTTTGGTAATAATATACTAAACAAAAAGGCAAATCAGAGCCAACCATAAACCGAAATACGTAATTAACTTTCTTTTGAGAAAGTAACTATAGATATAGACAGTTGAAATGAAAGAGAAATTAAGAACCAATCCCTACTCCATTGAAAATAAGAATTAGACTTAAGCCACTTGCTTCATTTGTTTGCTCTTGTTCAAAGTTAGTAGCTTCACAAAAAAAAGAGCGGATTAGATATCTTAACCAAATAATAAAGATTTATAATACATAAAAGTTGTCAATACTTATAAAACCACTACAGTTGATTAAATCTGAAATGTTTTTTTTTCTTTGTTAACAACAAAGATTTTCATCCTATAAAAACACTTGCACTGAAACAATTTTTTCGTAGCTACATTAATTTGAGATCTATAACCCTCCAATGATAATCATGTTCCATCACAAGGCAATTTATGAACTTAACCTATATGAAACGAATCAAGATTAAAAGGTAAAATAAAACTAGTAAAAAATCTAATCACATTTCCTAAACTATTCCAGATAATAACCTGTCGTTTGCACTTACAGACAACACGTTAAACTAAACTCATACATCTTTGAATCCAAATAACAGAGCTTCAATGGTTTTGGTTATTCTGTCGATTATAATCCCTAATATATATATAATTCACTCCCTAATCCGAACTAGGGAATCTAACCCAAGGAGAACGAGATTACGTTGTGACAACCTCAAGCCAACAAGGGGTTATGACTTCCTAATCGAGATTGCTGGTGTCACGACTGAGCTTCAGCATTTTTGGAGGCAAGAGAAGCTCTTTTGCGGTCTACCGGTCGATATTCGGAGGAGCGAAGACGGCGTCAGTGTAGCCTAGCACCGGTGGCTACAGATATGAAGCGGAAAAGTCTTGGTTTCTCATCAATGGTAGACCAGAGAGAGCCCGAGAGGGGAGATTGAGAGAAAGGGAGATGAGACATCCGTCATTTGAGATGGAGATTTGAGATAGAGAGGCCGAGAGAAAGTGGGCAAGACATAGAGCGAAAAAGATGAGAGGCCATTGAAGGGGAGATCCCGAGATGGAGAGATGTGACAAGGAAGATGATGGGTAGAAGGGTGAAGCGGCGCTCAGTCCGCTCACTCAGCCTCTAATTTGTGGAGGAGCAAATACAACAAAGGCGATTTGCAAAAGTAGACTAAAAAAATATTTGTTTGCCAACCTAGACTAGTACATTGGTATTTGGCTAAGGGTAGAAAATAGTCTAGTTTTGCAAAAAAAAAAAGGGGCAACCGGATGAGGGAGTTGCAGGTGAAGGGGAGGGTCGGCACTGTAGCACCATCTGTGGAAGAGAGAAATTTGGAGGGGGGGAGGAACTATAGCTTTCAGGGGAATTGGGGTTGTGGCGCCAAGAAAATAGTGAGGGGGGGGGGGCATTTATGAGGGGAAGTTGAAATGATTGGAATTAAGGGTGTCAATCAACACTTATATAAGCTTGATTGATGGGTGTCATTCTTCATTAAATGCTCTGCAAAAAGAGAGGCACCATAGGAGACGAGTGGAAAGCATCCCCTTCATATATGGAAACTGGACACTTTTTGGCTTACCAATAGAAGACATTTGACTTACCAATAGACCACACATGTCCTACCATACCTGGAGATTTTGGAGATAATATGGAGGGCGTTGACCGTAGCGGCGGGCTGTTAGTGTAATATTGGCGCCAAAACAGGGTTCTTCATTGTGGGAAAAGGGAGATCATTTGTCTTACCAATATGATACATTTGTCTTACCAATAGAAAACATTCGTCTTACCAATATGCTAAACATGTCCTACCATACAGGGAGATTTTGGATATAATTTGGAGGGGATTGACCGTAGCTGTTTTGGCGGGCTGTCATTGTAATTTTGTTTCCAAAACGGGGTTCTTCATTGAGGGGAAGGGGGGAGCATTGATGAGGGGAAAATGCAATCATTGCATTAATGGGTGTTCCCCAAGCACATATATAAGTTTGAGAGGAGAATCTGAAACACCTCATCATGCCTTGGAAAAAGTGAGGCAGAGCAGAAGAGAAGCGGAAAGGACGGGGGAAAAGTCACACGTGCATCCGAGGAAACGATACAGTTGTCATCCTACCAATAGTGCAGTTACGGCCTGTCAATAATGTTCACTTGTCTTTCTATTCCCAGAAAAGTGCAAAAAGTTTGTTGGTGGCAGTGGCAGCGATGGGTAAGTTATCTTGTACCTTTCCTTTGTAGTTGTTCCCCTTTACTATATCAGAACTACCCCCAAGCTGATACTCTTTTCTCATGGTGTACTCCAGGTGATAGGGTATGTATCAATGTCGTGTTCAGCGGTTGATGGGCTGGCAGGAGTGGGAGCTTGGTCTTCAAGGGAGAGGCACGTACTGCAGCAATGGTGATGCCACAAAATATTTCCTACGACCAACTCAAGGAAAAGATAGTTTCCAAATTCGACGTAGACATGGTGTTGTACGACATTGAGCTCACCTACCTCCCTCCTTCGATGGGTCGGGCCACTCCGATTCGGGTCCGGGACGACGATGACATTAAAGCCTACAAGTTCTACAACACTGAATCCGACACACGAGCATGGCCAATAGCACTTCACGTCACATTACGGATGAAAACGACAAGCCCTTCCACACCCTCTAGTGAAGATCAGTCGGAAGACTCCGACAGGGCTGAGGACCTCTCGTCTCACACCCCACGGGAAAATCTCCTAACCGGGCCTCCCATCACGGAGGAAGACTTGGAAGATTGTCTTGATGGAGGCGGAGGGGCGGATGAGAAGGTTCGACGCTCGATCGAGGAGAAAGGGAAGTTGGATGACCTTAGCAGTCACACTGGAGAGAGGCATGCTTGTGTGATAAGTGTGTAGCGGGGAAGGGAGACTGTTGAAAGACTGCAAAGGACAGCGTAATGGATGGACAGGATGGCGAAGCTGGTAGGATGAATGACAACATAATGGTTGGACAGAGCGAAGAAGTGGGACAACTTCACAAAGTGGATCCGCTAGAGGAGGGTAGCGACATGAGCAGGTCTGATGCCATCCGACGCGAAAAGCAAGTGGGGATCGTCGATAGTGACGACGATGTGGATGTCCTACCCCCCATGGATTAGAGGACATAATAGACGTAGGAATCTCCGACGATGACATGATCGCCGGTGGTTTCCCCGTTAAAGTGGAGGAGGGAAGGAGACCGAACGAGACCTTTGAATTGTGTGATGGGGAGGCTGATGCAACGTTCAGAGAGATAGAGCGATCGTACCAAGGACACAAATAGCCTTTGCTGACGTTGGAGGAAGTGGAAGAGGACGTGGCTCGGTCCATTCCTTTACTCGGAGACCCTCGGGAGAGTGTGAAGGAGTTACGTGAGGGGGAGTTGTTCGATATGAAGGCTGCCATTCAGTCCAGAGTGAAGTAGGAATCTTTGCGCGGGTGCTTCGCGACCCAAGTTAAGCGATCGACAACAACGGCGTACGTGGTTGTATGCCCCGAACCGAACTGCTCATGGTACTATCGGGCGTCAATGTATCAGGAAACTAAGAAGTGGGCGGTTCGTAAGTTCGTGGACGCACACATTTGCAAGGTTAGTGTCATGAGAAACTACCACCGCAACGCTCGAAGTTGCACATGTAAGCACTTTGAAATTGACCAGATTCCTTGTGCACATGTCATCCCTGCGGCCAAGATCCGTCGGATCGACCCATACTCCCTCGTCCATCCTCTATACACAACAGAGGCTTGGCGCGTGTGCTACGAAAAAATCGTCTACCCAGTGCCACATCTTGACACATGGGCGGTGCCTCCAGAAATAGCTGCGAAGATTTGCTTGCCCTCGGTGGTGAATCGTGTGCCAGGAAGGCCGGAGATCAAGCGTTATCCATCCAAGGGCGAGGGTAGGGGTCAAAGCGCCATCGACAATAGTGTGATTTCATGGACGTTCAGGGTAGCTGACGAAGTTATTTTGGGAACTCATCGATACGCGCTACAATATTTTGGTGACACTTCTATTTGCAACAGTATTTTTTTCCATGTGTCTTATATTATGGGGAATTTAGGGGACTAATTGTAATGGATACTTGTAATGGATGTCATATTTTGGCCACTGTCATGAATTATCGGATATATTAGGTCTTTCTCTATTCGTACTACCAATATCATGTATTTATCTACCAATTAGTTTCTACTGATCCTACCATTAGTGTATTGTCATCTTTCCATTAAATTATGAAATTGATAGGTTACAAATATGTTGTTTATATCTTACCAAAGGTTTCGTGCTATCTGCCCAACATGATCGTATTATCTTACCAATGCTACAATTGATGCAAACATAAACTTAGCACCAAAAACATTGAACAGAAGCATAAATACCAGTTCAAACCATTACAATCAGAACTCACTAAAACCATCAACAAAAGACATTACAACCAACAACATAAGTTTTAAAACAAACATAAGTTTTCACACCACCAAAGTTTTCAAACGACTTAAGTTTCCAAACAAACAATATCACAATACAACAACATCACAAACTAGTAGATAATGTCTTAACAGAACCAAAAGCCATATACGACGGACGACGACAGTTTGGGGAGAGACCTACAAAGTGTTGCGCGATATGGAGAGTTCCAAGTATTGGCGGTAGGGTGCAATAAATTCGTCGTTGATGGTCTCGAATGTTTCTACGCCCTCTGCCACCAGCTGCAACGTCCTAATCACGTACGGTCCACAGTCAACACTGCAGAAGAAATGATTATTAAACAACATAAATTCATTACATCTTACCATTTCCATCATATAATCACACCATTGGTTGGATTATATCCTACCATTGTGTTTCTTCTATCTTACCAATATCAGTAGAAGTACATAAACCACGAGAGAAGAGACACTTACGAGGTTTCGTTCCGGGGGATCTTCAAAGTGAGGGATATGATGAGAGTGTTGGGGACATGGACGGTGTGCTTGGCACGGAGCTCCACAGAAAATTGCATCACCACCGGGATCAGCTTCGCAACGGGCTCGAGGTGTTCTGCAGCTCCTTGTCTTGGATTTGGTACCAGCCGTTGTCCAACACTTCGATTTTCCACCTTACAAGGTCGATGACGAGCCCGATCCAGTGCTTGGTCTTGTAATTCCAAGGCACTAAGATTTTGGTGTTCGGCACCGACCAGGTCCTGCCTTGGTTGTCTGGAAGTGTCCCCACAAAGTACTTCAGCAATGCCTTCGACACATTGCGACTTGTAATGCGCCTCACATCCCCGTCTAGTGCGTCCAAATGTTTCACCACTGCGTCCTGCCAGTAGGGGTCGAGCACGACGATGCCCGACTTCTTGTCACCCTCCCTGGCGTCCAATGCCTTCCGTACGAGGACCAGGGACTGCTGGAGGTGCTGCGTTTTGGGGTAAGTTCCATATTCCCATTAGCGTTAATCAGATGACGTAAGTGAATATGGAAACATGTGGTTGGTGGAATGTCTGCGTACCTCGGTGGATGTCCATACGCCTGGTGAGATGAGGGCGTTGAAGAACTCCTTGTTCAATTGGGTCCCCTTAGGGCCCTTCACCTGCGCCGGGAACTTCTCCATCCACGCCAAGAATGGGTCTTTCACTTCTTGTGTGACCATCCCCTCTTCAGCCGCGTCAGTGGTTGGACACGTTGACTTTGCACCCTTCTTGGCCCGCTTAGAGGGTTGAGTCACCACGCAGTACCCTAATCCGACTGGTTGCTTCCGATCGCGCTTGCCTCTCCTCATCTCTAGCTTCGTCTCCTAAAAATCAAACAGGAAGGTTAAACCCAATTTATTTTCAAACTGTAGTAATTATCCTACCCATATGACAGTAATATCATACCAAATGATAATTTTTATCCTACCATCACACTAACTTCATCCTACCAAAAGGGATACCTCCTATAATACCATAACACCAACTTAATCCTACCAAAATGCTTAAGCTATCCTACAAAAAGGGAAAACCTATCCTACCATCAGACCAACTTTATCCTACCAAAAGGGAAAACGACATTGTACGGTTTACCTTTCCATCCTCGTAATGGCCAACCATGTCTTCCTTCCACAAGAGTCTAAACACGAGTTCTACCCTCACCACTCGAAAACGGCGTGAATGTCCTTGTGTCCTACCCAACGAGCCATACTAGCATCCCACAGGGAAACGGAGTGGTGAGTAGGTGATTGTCCTTAGAGAATTCTGTCAAGTTATAATGATAGCCTCCTTGTGATTTCATGACATGCTATATTGGTATAATTCAGCATGACTTGCCTGGTACCTTGCATGGTTGCACTTATGAGTGGATGTATGTGTCGTATGTAATAAATTCCCATGATTGTTGTCTCCCTATTAACTAGGTCTATGATAGTGTGGCCAACTCTCGTTGCATGTTTAACACGTGAATCAGATGACTTAGCATGCCAGATTAACCTAATTGGACCTTATGATTGTGTACATGTTTAATGAGTATTGCTAGTATCATGTAAGGCATATACCTCCCATTTATAGGCCCTCGTATGATTTTATCATAGTCTCACTATGCGAATATGGATGTATGTGATGAGATAGTTGCTATACCAACCCTACATGAACTGACCATACCCTTAACATGATTTTAGGGTACATCTTAGCATGCTTTCCGTAATATGATGACTTGTTTAATTGTGTGTCTAAATGAGTGATAAGTCGTGCATATGACATCCTCTGATGTTGCATAACTTATGCCATATATGTCCAATGTCCAATGTCAGTCTGTGCATACATGTTCTTAGTCTGTCAAGCATGATTGATGAATGAAATGGTAGGTTGCTAGCTTGTTCTGCGCACATATAAAGATGATTATATGAACATGTTATGAATGGATAAATCAATATTCCTTGAGATAGGTGCATGCTAGTGTAGAATAATGTGATTGAGATTCGCCGTGAGATTGATATGTGTTGCTTGCCATAATTATAATCTCACAAAATACCTTGAATGCATCGTTGTAACTCTCGGGCTGGGATCTTCTCCTTGGTCTCGTCGTCCCTAGACATGGTTCATGTCTGAACTCTTAAGGAAGCTGTGTTGTCCATCCTTGTCTCTCCCCTATCTCCGTAACTTCTAACCCTTATGATCCTTCGATGAGCATCGATATGCAAGAAAAGACCGACGACCAAGTGGCACCGGAGCGGCAAAACGGAAGTGTGATGGGTCCATGACCCCTAGGCCCCAGAAACAATGTCCCCGATGGCAAAAAAGACGAATATGCTTCAAAGATGACAATCGTGAACAGGTTCCTCCTAACTGACATGAGGAAGAGCATTCTTAGTTCAAATCATGGATTCTTCTATACTAATCGGAATTGATGTTGTGTGATAGGCCTAGAACTGACATAATTGAATGTGTGATGACGAATGTGCTAAACTGGTAGCAATGATTGCCTAACTAACTTGTTTCTATGATGATGTGCCTTGGTGCTTAGTATACTGACTTGCTAGTGAGTAGATTATGGGTTATATGTCTTGTGGTGCTTCTTCTTAGGCATGAGTCGAGAGATTCTTCGGTAAGCTAGGTCGAAAAGTGGTAGAGGGATTGAAGTCTTTATTCTTGGTCATGAGATGAGGGAGAGGGTGTGCACGATGGATGCATTAACTTAGGTTGAGCCAAGTGAGTTAGGACTTGTAGGAGGTAGTAGGTAGTGGGGTTCTCAGATGAACTTCTAGGTAGGTCTTAGTTAGAGGTGGAAGTATAGACAAGTAGTGTGTGAGGGTGTAGGTAGTCTGGATAATCCTAGAGGTGGCTGGATAGGCTAGGAGTGGTCGAGGAGTTCTTGTAGTGGAAGTGCTATTATACGGGTTGGTGCGCTAAAGATAGTGTCAAGGTAGTCTAGGAGGGGAGTTTGGGAAACGTAAGGATGATCGATTAAGGAACGTCTGAGGAATCGTAGAATATATGACTAGGTGGTGTGTACTATTAGTGGGAGCGATTTCGGTAAGGGGTGAGGTTGCTTTGGAAATTATCGATCGAGGATATTAGGTTGTTCACATCAGGGTTGTTCGTGTGATGAGTATTTGGGGTTGCTTAGATAGGATTGGTAATGCTTGGGGAATTTATGAGTGGAGTTTATTGTGGCTATTGAGGTATTTGAGAATGTGAGATGAATCTTCGAGGAAAGGCTGGTAGCCAGGCAAGGATGTAGTTGAGATTCCTAGTAAGATTGTGGGCTTAAGGTTGAGATAGGGAGATTACGAGTATGGATTTGGGAACTAGGCAAAGCAGAAGGTATTGGGACGCTAGAGGATAAGAGATTTTAGAAGGTTGGTGAAGTTGTGGTACTTAGGAAATTCGGACGAGGATGTCATAAGAGTTCAGTGGGAATTCTATCGGTTGGAAAATCGTGGGAGAATTGGTCAAATTGCGATATTATGGGTAATTCAAGCTAGGGTGACATAAGGTTTCGTTGGGGATAATGGTCGTGGTTAAGGAGTGGTAACTTGAGGTAAATTCGGATAATGCTGGGAAGAGGATCTAGGGTAGGTCAGCTTGAGGAGTCATGAATGGTTCAGGTTTCGTGAGTTATGGAATGGGATGAGTAGGTAAAATCAGTGGTTGGTCATTAAGGATATGCGTTGGGGATGAGGGTCTTGGTAATTCGTGGTTGGGAGTAGCACGAGATGAATTTCTGCACTAGAGTTGGTCGAGAGTGACAGGTGTGAGATGATTAGTATGAGTTGGATTCTTAGATGTGGATGGTTAGTGAGAGTGGTCAGTGGTGCATGGAATATGATCAGGTTAGCAAGGTGATTCGATATATCTCTTTGGGGGATGATGTTCAGGCAGAGTCTTAAGAGCCTAGATAGAGTAAACGAGATTGTTAAGATGTGTCTAGATCAATCGTGAGAGCAGTATAGTTGAGGACTTGGAATTCCACTTAGAGGGTAAAGATGGGACTGTTTGAGGACCCCTAGCGCAAGGACGTGTTATATATGGAGTCTTGGTAGTAGATCGAGTTGTTCAGCTTGTCGGAATGAGGGAATTTTGTGATTTGGGTACTCCGAGAGATAGTTTTAAATGGTTGAATGGAAGGTAGGACTTTAGATCGGGAAGTCAAAGTGGTTTGAGTTGGTAGACCTCGGTGAATTTGATCTTAATTAATGCAAGAGCTGATGGGTAGTGGTCGTGTCTTGTCATGATTAGTAGTTATAGGCAGGTTCTCTTCAGGATGTGATCTAGCGTATGCTTTTCTTGGGGCCGAATGTGGTGCGAATTTTATGATATTGAAGATGTTGATTCTATTATGTATGGTTGTAGACAACAGTGAAATGTTAGTACTAACATAGTTATTTCCTGAACTCGATGAAATGCTAATGTACGGAAGTACTTGTTTGCCTCTAATGCGATGGCGCTTGGAAGTAGCATGAGTATGATGTGCTTATCTGATTGATATGACGTGCTTATCTGATTGATATGGTGTGTAAATTTTGTGAGATGATGTGATAAATCCTACCATGAACAATACAATGCTAGATATGTTATAGTATGTGATTATCCGTGACATGAGTATGACCTGGTTATGAATGTGTGAGACGATGGCTATGTTGAATAATTGCTATGATATATGATGTCATGAATTGGAATTGCTAGGATTATAGAATTGAATTGATGAGATTTGATTCTGACGTGGAACCTAGGAAGGGAATATGGGATTAGCCATCAGAGGTGGATGATTCCACCTCTTGAGATTAATTTGAAAATTTCTTGATTAACATCGGGTTAGGGAATTTTGAATGGTGTTTAAAAAGGACTGAGTTCGATTTAGAGAAATCGAACGTGATTGATAACTTCAATGATTTTGAGACAAAACCTTTTCAAACTAGGGACCCTCTTGAAATTTTGTAACCGAGCTTGCATTATGACGCCCCACGAAGTTGATACATGCATTTTATAGGGGCCCTTATAGACTGCTTGTTAAGACCTAGTGGATATGTTGTAATGCTTTTCGAGTTATGATATAGCCGAGAAGTCGGAGTAAGGATGTGGTAGAGGCCCATATTACATTCTTGCTACGATCTATTGGAGATATTATGATTATGACAATGGTACTGTGAGGATCTCATAGGGGCACTTATGAGGTACTTACGGGATCAATGGCATGATTCTTAGACTCAACAAATTCAAACTTCATCCCCTATTTTAAGATTATTTTAGTCTCGGGGACGAGACGTGTTTTTAGAGGTGGATGATGTGAAGGCTCGGAATTTGAAATCCTAAATTTCTGGAAAAAGGAAATTAAAAATGAACTTAAACTGAATTTAAAACTCATTTAGCGGATTCCAACCGAAATATAAATTTTGGCGAATAATTTCCGTCGTTTTACCTCAAAAATTCAAAATAATTATTGGATGGCGATATCCTCTTCTGTTTTAAAAATCTAATTGATCGAGAAAGCGAGAGTCGGAAAAACTAACTTTCAGGAACTTATTTCGGGATTCAAAATTTCCGTATTTGGAATTTATTTTCGAGTATTTTTTTAACCGATTTCACACACAATCCCCACCCACTCCCATCACTAACCATACCCACCCCTCACCCATTCATTCATTCTGTCATCACCATCACTCCTACTCCTACTTCCATTGGAACCCATCCCCACGCCATCACCACTCCCGCTCCCTTCCTCCTTCACCATCCCTCGTCACCACCATCCCCACCATCATACACCTATGCTTCCCATCTCCCTCACCACCACCTGCTCTCTTCCACGGCTCCACCACCAGATCACCATCACCACAATCTCAGTCACCTCCATAGTCATCGATCCCCACCACCACAGCGTCCATCCCCGTCCCCTGTTTTCCCGAGGCCAGCCAAGGCACCTTCCACACCTCCCTCAACGCCTCCAGTAGAAGCAGAGCCAACAAGAGCAACCACAGGAGCCACCGCAGCTCCGACGATCTCCCTTTTCCCTTATTTCCACAACCAAGGTCGCCGCCCGATTCGTTCTCGAAACAAACTTCTGGTAAGTCGTTCTCACTCGTTTTCGATCGGAATCATCCTCGTGGGAGCAGCAGGTGCGAGTGAGGGAGACGGGAGGGCCAAGGAGCCAAAGCGCCGCGTGGCAAGGAAGCGATGTCGAGCTCCGTCCAGCGCAGCGTCTGGGCGAGCAAGAAGTGGCGCCAGGCTGAATTTGAACAGGATGAAGAAGAACTCGTGGGCCCCACATCTTTTTCCATTATATCATGTGTTTTAATATTGAACCGGTTGGGGGTTTAGTCTAATTCGGTTCCGTTGGATTTAAATGAGTTTGGTTCGGTTCGGGTTTAACTACTTACTTATTTAAGTATTTAATGGTATTTAAAATAAAATATAATATTATTGGGGGTTTAAAATATATTATTTGGACCTATAGATTTTAAACGTAATTTGAAAAAGAATTTCAAGGATCGGAAAGTAATTTAATAAATAAATTTAAAAAGGAATTTAGCGAGTATTTTCAAGGGTCTGAATACTTAAGTATTTAACAGGGATTTGAAACGGTTTTGAAACTAATTTGGGAATAAGACTTATTCGATGACTAATTGGCATGATAATATGATCGTTTGACTAACGGTATGATATGTATGACTAATAGCATGATCTTGTGGTGATTTTTAGAAGAGATTAAATGATCGATACGTATGCTGATAATGATGATGTTATGACCGAATTGAGAAAGATCCTAATTTATGAGATATGATGAGACGAGATGAGAACTAAATACGAGATGATAATGTTAATAATGATGAGACAGTCGAGTTATCATATTTATGTGTATCTTATATGTTCATATGTGACTTGTGTGCCTTGCGTAAATTAGACTTAGACTGATTGTGTTATTTATGGGATTACTATGTGATCTTTGATCTGTTGGATTGCTTGCCATTGCTGATTATTGTTTGGATTTTGCGCTTCTCCAAGTAAGTCCTCTGGGGCTTACTCGGTAACCAGAATTCTTTCTAGGGTCATAGGATAGCCTAACTCCATCGGGTCCTAGAATTCTGCGTGTCCTAGAATTCTTTCTAGGGTCATAGGATAGCCTAACTCCATCGGGTTTCATCCTGAGTCATTCGAGTCGTTGGAACACCTTTACTATTATCAACATTATTATTTTCTTTTCACAAG
The DNA here is from genome assembly GCA_037127255.1 of Persicaria tinctoria. Lineage (NCBI taxonomy): Eukaryota > Viridiplantae > Streptophyta > Magnoliopsida > Caryophyllales > Polygonaceae > Persicaria > Persicaria tinctoria. The sequence goes on from JBANSL010000006.1 coordinate 64,578,417, forward strand.
ATCCACGATATGATGATGAGATTCGATATGCTATAGAATCGAACTGGCCAGTCTCCACCCTATCTAGAAGAGGGGTGGTGGTAGAAGAGGGATATACCACCTAATATTCTTTGTTAAGGCCTTACTAAATATTACATGTATATGAATTAGGAGAATGACAGTGTGGTTAATATTTCAGTATTGCATGAATGCATCCTTTATTCTATGTATAGACGTTTTATATGTCCTCAGCGGGTCAGAGGACCCGCGGGCGACCACTTGGTTTGACATTGTGGTATAGTTTAAAGTACCCGTTCCACTACTTGATTTCGTTCTGTTATGACGTGGTCCATCCATATGGCGGAGAATGAGTGTTGGAACCCTGACTTCGACAAATTTATACTTTTTGGGATTTCCTCCTACTTATATATTGTTTTACCCGGCATTGTCGCGTCACTGGTTGTATCGTTTTCAGAACTTATGTCCTTTGTTTGATAAAAGGGTTTTCCGCGTTGTAGACTTAGGACAGGTACATGGGTTTACCCCGGGGTCTCTAACAGACCTTTTGGATTTGGGTGCGAAATCCCACTTTAAACTACACATCTTCTGTTTCAAACCTTCAACCTGTACTCGGGGCGCAAGAAACTAGGGGTTTCATCCCTCGAAACGTAACTCGGGAACCATAATCCCAGGCCGTTACAGCTGTCGTGTAGCCTCTCGTACACCAGCCGGCTCCAAGGGAAGTCCAGAAAACGTGTGGTGTCTTCCAGCAGCAGCTTCACAACCCACCCTCTGATTCGAGTCTTCTTCTTCAACCCAAACAAAATGCCCTCCACTTTGACTAGGAGGGAAAGTTTGTACTTTTTCATTAGAGAGCCTGAGTCAGTTTATTTTTCGTGCTCCCACGCGCTTTCGACATCCTTCAGCCGCACCTTCTCCTTCTTGAAAAGCTGGTAAATGACGTCCTTGTGGTCGCCTTCCATCACATCCGTCGGGGTGGTGAGTAGTTGAGCCCCGTTATCAAGGCGAACTCCTGAAGCGAGAATCGCACGTGATGCCCCTAGATGGCGTACCACGTCTCGTGTTGCTTCCCCATCTTGAGCTGCCAAAGGGGGCAAAAGTGTACCAACTGTGCGGCAAATTTATTTCTGGACCCCATCTTGACTATGCCCCCAAATTGGATCTTCGTCAGAGCCTTGTAATCCTCCCAGTCGATGGTTATGTCCAGTCCTTCAAGCAGTTCAAAACTGGAATGCGATAATGCCCTCCCATTGAACTGGTCTTTCTCCGCCACTGCCAGCACAACATGCAATACATGCAATAATCTTAGGTTCCAAAGTTTTTTCCCAAGCATTACAACCACAAAAGGTAACTATCTCTGTTTCCTTACCTCCTGGCTGCTTGGTCCTCCCCTAAATTTCTTCTTTCCAGCCTTTGACATTTTTTTACTTATTGAACAATAGGTACCTGCAACACAATCACCAAACACATGCATTCAGACATTCACGTCACCAAATCAGCCATACCAACAATTTAAATATATCCTACCAATAGCATATTAATTTCCTACCAACTCTGCTGTCCTCTTCTGTCCTACCAATATCGCATTTCAGACAAGTTTGGTTCATTTTACCTCTTTCCCAACCCAAGAGATAGCCAACGTAATTTACCAACACCAATTAACCAACGATTCATCAAACATATAGCCATTTCATGAAAGGGGAAGTATACTGTCACACATAAAGTTTCAAACGTATAGCCAAACACCTACTCTATCATATCAGCTTTTCAAATATGTCCTACCAATTTCGTTTCCATATCCTACCATATCTGATATCCTCCTCTGTCCTACCTATTTTGCATTTCTTACATGTTTTGTTGATTTTACCTCTTTTAGAACACAACATATAGGCAAGGAGATTCACCATAACCAAATCACCAAATATTCATCATATATATAGGCATTTCATCAAACACTTGGTGGGCACTAACGGTTTCAACACTACAAAACTAATCCACCAAAAATTCCTACACCCCACTCGGCATACCAGTTGTTCAAATTTTTCCTACCAATTTCATTACCCAGTCCTACGAACTCTTCTACCAAAATTTCAGACACAACCTTCGATAATCTGTCGTACCAGATGTGCAGACCTCCCCTACCGATTACCCCCAATCTTGTGGATTCCCTACCCACTGACCCCCTCCTTGCCCTTTTGTCCCCAATTTCTTACCCAACATCCCCTAACCCTTACCCATCCGTTTCCCGACACCCACAAACCCTAATCGCATCCAACTCCCCATAATCGACTCTTCAAAGGCGCCCCTAACCCCTCATACTTCATTCATCTACTACTAGGCAAATATAATGGCACCCCCATTACTTAATTTCTTTACAAAACCGCCAGCAACCGCACCACCATTACCCCAAAACCGCAACTCAAAACACATCTCCACAATTGCTTACCTTCTTCTTCAACCTCTTCCTTACTCCTTGGTAGAGTTCTGGGTGAAATCGCCCTTCTTCTTCAACCGCTTCCTTCCTCCCGTCCCTCCTCCTTTTTCACTGGTTTTTGTTTTTTCGTGTCTCTCTCTCTCTCTCTCTCTCTCTCTCTCTCTCTCTCTCTCTCTCGCTTCAATCTGGAATGATGGTTCTCTCTCCCTCGTTTTGATTTTAGAACTCCCGCACTGCGTACCTTCTACAATCGGTTCTCAACAATTCCAAATTACTGGCATTTTTTTGCTTGGGGTAGACGGGTCTAGATTGCACATTAAATGGGATGCTAGGTGTTTTTTGCAAATAGGCCCGAAATTTTTTCTATTTGGTACAATTTTCTCATACAAAAATATATTAGGGTTTTAATTGTTAGGGAAAAAAAAGCCCAAAACCGCTGCAATAGGTTTTAAAAACCGCCAATAATAGATCCTCAAACCGCCACTTTAGATTTTTAAAAACTGCTACAATAAATGGAGTAGCTACTACATTTTTAAAATCGACACTTAAGCCGTTACAAAAGAATAAACCGCCACCTAAACCGCTACAATAGAAAAAACCGCTAGAGTGGTGCGCCACATTAGGTCGTTTATGTAGTAGTGCTCTTTTTTTTTAATGCGTGAGATCACACTTCTCATACCGTGCTTATAGTGGGTGCGCCCTCAAACAAACATGCTTATTATTTAACCGTGTGCCTATATTTTAAGCACAGTTTTATGTTGAAGCGTTCTTAAAATTGTCGTAATCCAATATCCATTCTGCTTGTATTATAAGAGCGTTTCAATTGAAGTGTGCTCAAATAATATTTAGTTTTAGCACATTTTGTTTTCAAACCGTGCTAAATAATAAGCACAATTTAAATAAAACATGTGTTCTTTCATATATCTCTCAAACGGATATATCCATCTCAACATTGGTTCAATGCAATACCTTACCTCCCGACCCAAAAGTCGAACCCACGACCTCTTGCACCCTCATACCATACTGAATTCGTCCGCTTCACACGCCTCCCACCCGAGATACGAAATTTAGTTATAACTTTATTCATCTACAATAATTTAATTACTAAAAAACCTCTAAATATAAAAAGATATTTTTTTCGTGAACGGTTTATAAAAAATAAATGTGAACGGTTTAAAAGAAAAATGTGTTCCCACTAGTTAAATTTGGTTTTGAGAAGACACTTTTCTTATAAATTGTGTTCGTTTTAATTTTTTTAAGCACGCTTTACATGAAAACGAAGCTAATTATTCATTTAGAATCAAACGAGAACGGTTCTATAGAAAAACGTGATTAGTTTAGTTAAATTTGGTTTTGGGAACACACTTTAAAAATGAAACCGTATTTGTTTTAATTTTTTAAGCACGCTTTACATGAAAACCAAGCTTATAAGTTTTTTAAAAATAAACGAGAACGGTTTTATAGAAAAGCGTGTTCATTTTAGTTAAATTCGGTTTTGGGAACACACTTTGAGAATTAAACCGTGTTTGTTGTAATTTTTTTAAGCGCGCTTTACACGAAAACCTGGTTAAATATTTTTTCAAAAATAAACGAGAACAGCTTTATAGCAAAGCGTGTTTGTTTTTGTCAAATCTGGTTCTAGGAACACACTTTGAAAATGAAATCATGTGCGTTTTAATTTTTTTAAGCACACTTTCACGAAAATCGGACTAAATATTTTTTTAGAAATAAACGAGAACAGTTTTATAGAAAAGCGTGTTGCTTTTAGTTAAGTTTCGGGTTGGGAACAAACTTTTAATATAAAACCGTGCTTAAAATATTCGGACTAAATATTTTTTTTAGTTAAGTTTGGGGTTGGGAACAAAATTTTAATATATAAACAACCCATTAAATATCGCTTTTTCACTTAACCACCCGCTATAATATAAATTACATTAAACCACCCATTAAAGAGGACATGTAAACAAAACACCACCCAAATGTAACCTCAGCTAGAAATATTCATTCAAATGACTAAAGTACCCTTACTTATGAATCAAATTTTCAAAGATTGCCATATGTAAATATCTACAAATCGAGAGAAATCATTGTAGCTTATAATCAATAAAAGAGTAAATCTAAAAGTTCAACCCAATCAATAATGTAAATGCCCAAATCGACCTAAATTGAACGCATTTAGAACAAATCGAAAAAATCAGTTTGATGTCCACTAAAATAGCCATGTTTTTATGCACATTTTAGCTCCTTATTCTATATACTTTGCATATTTCGGGCTAGGAATATGTTGAATTTATGTAATATATGCTTATTTGCAAGAAATAGAGGTCTAAATAAGTTTTGGTTTAATGTTACTGAATTTGGAGCCATTCCGGGACAAAACCAAGGAGAGAAGACGGAAGCTAAGTCTTACTCGATGTGGAGAAGAATTCCTTGATATCGACAAAAATGGTGAACCAGAGCCTGCTCGAGGAGAAGCTGCTCGAGGAGCTGAGAAGAGAAGACAACTCGAGTGGCAATTTTACTCGATGTCGAAGAAATTCCTCGATATCGACCAAACCGAGAGCAGCTGTCCGAGTCCAAGTCGGGAAGAAGCTACTCGAGAAGCCAGCGAAGCCGAGATCGATGATAAAACTCCTCGATGTCGAGGAAATTCCTTGATATCGACTAAAAGTTCTCTAGGCCGTGACGTTGTTGGGCCTATCCGAGTCGAGTTGGATTGTTTAGGATGCGAGGAAGTCCGAGTCTATCAAGTTCTATCAAAGATTTATCCAAGGAGAGAAGATTATTCATTAAAGACAAGAGATATTTAGATATTTCCCTTTAGATTTAATGTTGTATCTTTATTTAATTTTATCTTTAGAAAGTAGATGTAGATTGCTTTCCTTGATTAGCAAGGATTAAGCTCTATAAATAAAGCTCATGGGGCTGATTTTCTATTCGTTGAATTTTTAGAGAAGTAGTTCCACATAGAGTTTAGGAGTTCAAAGGTTTTAGGGTTTTGGCATTCTACGAAAGTTTGAGTGTCGGGATTGTAAAGACTTTGAATATAGTTTATGCAAGTTATTTCTTTTCAATCAATGTCTGTGATTGCGATGAGGCGCGAGTAGTCCATTTACTTCTGGGGTTGGGGTGAGCCCAACGAGAGCCATGTTGGTGGATTAGCGATTGCAAAAGGAGGTATTTTATCGTTATCATATTTCCTTGTGCTTCATCTTTGATTGAGAAATTAAAGAACTAATGTTGTGAAACTTGGGTAGTAATTAGGGTTTTTATTCGGATGTTTATAAATTCTAATTATGAAAAGGAATAGATGCAATTAGGGTTATTTATCGCGAGATCTATATTCCTACTTGTCGGATTGGGTGAAAGCCTTCTCCTTTATCGATAAAGTCACCGCCTTTTATGGTTTATATTCCGCTTTCATGGTAATCGTTGTTGTAAACCCCACAATCTTGGAAGTTCTCTTTCATCCATGGGTTTAAAGTTCGAAGATTTTGCATTCGTTTTTATTTTATGTCTTCCTCGATTTCGACCAAATTGGTCAACATCGACTACTGATATTCGATCAACAAGATCGTCGTAGCTTCTGAACTGCAGGTACTCGGTCTCGGCAAAACGTTACTCGACTCCGACGAATTTACTCGACATCGAGGAAATTCCTCGAGATCGACCAAAAACCGTAGCTGCTGGCTCCTCTGTTTCGACTTGCCCGACCTTCTGTCGACTAAACCCTAGTCGAGGTCGGGTAATATGTGGTCGACTTCTGCCGTGAGATTCCTCTACTGCCTAGGATCCGCTGACCAGCTTCCTCGAGGATCGAACCTGACTTTCTCTTGCTGCATCGAGAGGGAGTCTCGAACATTATTTGTTGGGATCCAATCGGTTTGCTATACTTATTTCGTATTTTATTTGCAATCTCGATTTCCTCCTACAACAAATTGGCATCGTTGCCGGGGAAGCTATCATTCGCGCCTTAGGTAGTTAGATCTCACATTTTCCTTGAGTTAGTTTCCATGTGTATGCGCCGTTCTGGTCAACCACCTAAGTTTGACTGCTTAGTCGATCTGGAACGCCTTATACACGTCCACTCTAGACTAAAAAGAGCAATGGCGGTCGCAGAAACTCAAGCACAGCTGATAGAGAGGCTTCCAGCTGAATTAGAAGCCAAGGATACCGCTCTCGCCACTCAGAGAGCATGAAGGGAGCAGAAAGCAGAGCGAATGAGGCAAGCAAAAGCTGAGCCTGCCCAATACCCTACCATTGCAAAGGATTACATGCACCCGACTCTCATCGTGCCTGAATCGACCATTCTAATCCTTGAGAATAACTTTGAAATTCGCACTGCCTTCCTTATTGAGATTAAAAATAATGCTTTTTATGGAAGATTTAATGAATGCCATCTGCAACATATTACCAACTTTACTGATATGTGTCGTACTCTTGTTGAAGGTACCACTTTGGAATATGTCATGATGAAGGTTTTTCGTTGGTCTCCGTTCACGATCCCTCACAACATGGGGTGAAGTGAGGCAGGAATTTCTCAACAAATTCTTTCCTCCTGCCAAGACATCGCTCCTCTGCCAAAAGATTACAGCTTTCAAACAGAAGCTGGGGGAGCAGCTAGCAAAAGCATGGGAATGATATAAAGATCTATTGCGATCCTGCCCTACACATGGACAGCCACCTTACATCGTTCAGGAGATCTTCTTCAATTCTCTTGACCTGGCTGGTAAGGATAGGATCAACACGTATACTCATTATGAGTATCTGACAATGCCGCCAACTAACGCATGGGCTACCCTCGACAAGCTGACCAACTACGACAACAAGTATGGGGCTCCAACAAACTATGATGAAGATGTCTACGCCAGGCCAGCCCCATCCATGCCTCTCTATGAGCCTTCTAAGGAGATTGACCCAGATGTTATAGAGCAGTACTACAAAGATCAAAATCGCAAGCTACTCAAGCAAGTCAAATACCTCTCTGTCAACCAACCTTGCATCGAATGCGGTTCACATCGGCACACCACTACTAAGTGACCACATACAGAGCAAGTCAGGATGGCAGAAACTCACGAGGACATAGCTTACGCAGGGGGTCCCAATCGCTATATGGGGGACCAAAGGTTCTATCAACCACATCGGAACCAAGGTCCTCCTAGGAACCGCCAGCCATACAGAGCTCCAGGACATCCGGAAAGAGGCCAAAGAAAGGACGATCTACAACTCATCCTCGACTAGATGAGGAGAAATCAAGCACAATAGCAGCAGTCTACAAGCGCCATCAATAATCAGCTCAAGAACATCAATACAAAATTTGGAGAGCTGGATATTTGGAAAAGGAACATTGATAACCAAATCGCTCAATTCGCGGCGCAGATTCCACGACAAACCGGGTAGGTCCCAGGGCATACAGAACCAAATCCCAAGGGGCAGCACACACATGTCACTGCTGTAAAGCTACGGAGCGGTCACAAATTGCACGAGCCAGAGAACGGAGAAGAAAAGGACAAGACAGTCCTCGACAACGTGCAGCAGCAACTCGATGTCGACCAACATTTGGTCGATGTAGAGGAAAAGCAACTCGACGTCGAGGAAAAGCCAAGCCCAGACTCGTCTGTACAGCACGGTAACTCAAAGTCGACAACAGTGGTCGATGTCGAGAAAATCCTTGTCGATGTTGAGGAAAAACAGGCCGATGTCGAGGATTCTTTATCACCTCCGGAAGCTATTATGGCTCAGAAAACTAAGAAGACGCTCCCGTTCCCTTCTAAGAACCAGAAAGATCCAACTGATGGTAAGTTTCAGCATTTTGTGAAATTGCTTCAGAGTCTAAATGTTACTATTCCTTTTACAGAAGCACTTCACGAGATGCCTGCCTACGTCAAGTTCCTCAAGGAGATTCTTAGCAACAACCGATCAATGACTGAGATTGCCAAGGAATGCAAGAAGATGGATTTCCCTGAGAAGCGACCTGACCCAGGTAAGTTTGCTATCACTGTTGGACTTGGTCGACATAGATTTGAAGTACTGTGTGACTTAGGAGCAAGCGTAAGCATTATGCCCCTATCCATCTGGTCAAAGGTAAAGATAGGCGCCCTGGAACCTATTGATGCCAAGCTCTACATGGCAAACAATACAGTGGTAATTCCTATAGGTATTGTTGATAATGTTCCTTTTAAAGTTTGTAGATTCTTTGTCCCTACAGATTTTATTGTAGTAAAAATGGCAGAGGACCTAGCTTGCCCCATCATCCTAGGGCGACCATTCCTAGCAACAGCAGATGCCAACATTGGAGTAAAGAGGGGAATTCTCACTTTCACCATTGGAGATGAGATTATTGAATACTTTTTCAACCCTTACACAGAAGAGGTAATGGAAATAAAAGCTATCTATTCAAAATTTAATGTTATCTCTTGCGATGAGCCTGCAGGAAAACTTTTGATACAAGAAGGGGCTAAGGCAGAATCCACGCTAGAGGAGGAAATAGTTGCTGCAGAATCGAGCGAGGAAGAGATCTTCGACGATGCATTATCGGCAGAGCTGAACGACTCACTCGAAGTCGAGCAGATTTCCTCGACATCGACCAATCTACTCGATGTCGAGGAAACTTTCCCGAAATCGACTACGACTACTCCTCCAGAAAAGGTAAGCCCCCTAAATTTCCTCGATGTCAAGCAGTTATCCTCGACATCAACTACCTTCTTCTCTACAGATACACCAGAAGTCGAGAAGGCCAACTCAACGAATGCAATTTTCCTCGATATCGAGGAAAATTACTCGACATCGACCAACTTTGCATTAAAGGTAAATTCTGATTTCTTTGTCGATTCTGATTTTTCTAACTCGATGTCAAGTAGTTTCTTGCAGATGTACAGTCCTATGTCCGATTCAGCGTTGTCTTCGATGTATGCTTGGTCGACGCCAACTCTTGTAGCTGATTTGGATGCTTCTTTCATGAGGATTGAGACGGATTACCTAGGGGAGATCATGAAGACGGAGGAAGCAGAGCCCATCTTGATTCCACATATCCCTTCTCTGGTGTTGAAGCCCCTACCTGACACCCTAAGGTATGAATTTCTTGGTCCTGACTCTACTTTCCATGTGATTATCAGTGCTTCATTAAACACACAGGAAGTAGACAAGCTAGTAGAAGTCCTCCCCACTCATAGGAAAGCCATTGGTTATTCTCTAGAGGACATAAAAGGTATTTCACCCATTACTTGTATGCATAGAATTCTTCTGGAAGATGATCACATGGCAACAATTGAGCATCAAAGAAAGCTTAACCCCAACATGAAGGAGGTGGTTGATGTCCACTAAAATAGCCATGTTGAAATGCATATTTTAGCTCCCCATTTTATATACTTTGCTTATTTCGGGCTGGGTATATGTCGAATTTATGTAATATATGCTTATTTGCAAGAAATGGAGGTCTACATAAGTTTTGGTTTAAAATTACAGAATTTGGAGCTATTCCGGGACAAAACCAAGAAGCAAAGACAAAAGCTGAGCTTTACTCGATATCGAGTACCTTTCCTCGATATTGACCAAAGAGGTCCGAGAAAAGCCTGGTCGAGGAGAAGCCATATCGAGAAACTGAGAAACGAAGCCAACTCGAGTTCAGGGCATTACTCGATATCGAGTAAATTACTCGATGTCGACAAGACTTGAAGCCACACCTAGACTCGAGGAAGGAAATCTGATCGAGGAGCCTAATAGAAGACAACCCGAGAAACACGTTTACTCGATATCGACAAAATTACTCGATGTCGAGTAAACCAGGAGCACATGTCCGAGCCAAGTCGAGGAGAGGTTGCTCGAGCAGTCCAGTGAAGCCGAAGTCGACGACATTTCTCCTCGATATCGAGGAAATTCCTCGATGTCGAGTAAAAAGTTCCTCGGCCGCATAACGCTGTTGGGCTTTCCGAGTCGAGCTGGATTACTTGGATGTGAAGCAAGTCCGAATCTATCAAGTCCTATCAAGATTTATCTATGGAGAGAGGATTTATCTACCACATGAGGATATTTGGATATTTTAGATATTCCTTTTAGAATTAATGTTTTATCTTTATTAAAGTTTTATCTTTAGATATTAGATAGATATTTCCTTCCTTGATTAGCAAGGATTGGAAGCCTATAAATAAAGCCTATAGGGCTGAGTTTTATTCATTCAATTCAAAAGCTACAGAAGTAGTTCCGCAGAGAAGTTTAGGAGTTCAAAGGTTTTAGGGTTTTGGCGTTCAACGAAAGTTGGAGTGCCAGGATTGTAAAGACTTTGAATTTAGTTAATGCGAGTTATTTCTTTTAAATCAATATCTGAGATTGCGATGAGGCGCGAGTAGTCCACCTACTTCTAGGGTAGGGGTGAGCCCGACAATAGCCCTGCGTGTTTGAGGTAAAGATCCGACTTTTATCTTGTTTTGAGCATTTACTACCTTTTATATGTTTATTACACATTTAATGGAGATCCATGCTAACAACTTGGATTGTAAACATAAAATCGGTAGATACAATTAGGGTTTCTTGAAAGAATTTCTTAATTGTTGGAAAAGGCGAAAGCTTAATCCTTCGATGCAATTTGCATGATTATTGTTATTTATCTTGCCTTATGCATGCTTGGTTATTGTCGTTGCAAACCCCAATCTTGGAAGTTTTCTTTCACATAGTTTTTTTCGAGTTTCGCAAAGCCTTGTTCTTCATTTTCTTTCGTTTTAAAGTTTTCTCTTTTCCTCAATATCGACCAACACTGGTCGACATCGACTACTGACGTACAATCCACAAGATCGATGTAGCTTCTGGTTTACAGGAACCCGAGATCGATGAAAGGTTTACTCGATATCGAGTAAATTCTTCTCGATATCGACCAAAACCCGGGAGCTACTGCTTGCTTGTTTCGACTTGCCTGACCTTCTGTCGAGTAACCTTACTCGAGGTCGAGCATCTGTAGTCGACTTCTGCCGTGAGATTAATCCGCTGACACGCTTCCTCGTGGATCGATCCTGACTTCCCACTTCTACATCAGGAGGAGGTCTTGTAATCATTTACAAGGGACGGAATCTGGTTTGCTTTGCTTTATTCGTATTTTATTTGCATTCTCGATTTCCTCTCTCGACAGTTGGTCAAGAAGGAGATCATGCGCATGCTAGACGCAGGAATCATCTATCCAATCTCCGACAACAAGTGGGTAAGTCCAGTTCATGTTGTCCCTAAGAAGGGTGGAATGACTGTTGAGGAGAATGAGAAGGGAGAGCTTGTTCCTAAAAGAATCACTACCAGCTGGCGGATGTGCATAGATTACAGAAAGCTCAACACCGCCACCAAGAAGGATCATTTCCCGCTCCCCTTCATTGACCAGGTACTCAAAAGGTTAGCTGAACATGATTATTTTTGTTACCTGGATGGATATTCTGTTTTTTGGCAGGTTCCTATTCATCTTGAAGATTAAGAAAAGCCAACCTTCACTTGCCCCTATGGAACTTTTGCATATAGGAGGATGCCCTTTGGCCTTTGCAATTCCCCTGCTACTTTTCAAAGGTGTATGATGGCCATCTTCTCCGACATGATAGAGGACATAGTGGAGGTATTTATGGATGATTTCTCTGTTTATGTTACTACTTTCGATATTTGTCTCTCTAACCTGCGCAGGGTACTCAAGCGTTATGAAGAGACAAATTTGGTTCTCAACTAGGAATAGTGCCACTTTATGGTAAGGGAAGGAATCGTGCTAGGCCACAAGGTGTCTAAAAAAGGTATTGAGGTGGACAGGGCTAAAATAGAGTTAGTGGAGAAATTGCCCTCACCATCATCCATTAAAGAGATAAGGAGTTTTCTTGGTCAAGCTGGTTTTTATAGAAGGTTTATTCAAGATTTTTCTAAAATTGCCAAACCATTAACTAAACTTCTCATGAAAGATGTTAAGTTTGTGTTTTCTAGCGAATGCCTTGAATCCTTCAACAGGTTGAAAGAAGCCCTTATCTCCGCTCCAATCATTCAATCACCGGACTGGTCACTACCTTTTGAAATCATGTGTGACGCCAACGATTATTCCGTGGGAGCAGTTCTAGGCCAGCAAAAGGACAAGCAACTACATGCCATCTACTATGCAAGCAAGACTCTTGATGTGGTTCGGGCTAAGTACACCACAACAGAGAAGGAATTTTTTGCTGTGGTTTTTGCTTTTGAAATATTTCGTTCTTATCTTGTTGGATCTAAAGTTATTGTCCATACTGATCGTGCTGCTCTTAGATATTTGATGACAAAGAAGGATGCTAAACCAAGGTTGTTACGATGGGTGCTTCTACTCCAGAAGTTTGATGTTGAGCTAAAGGACAAAAAGGGCATAGAGAATTCCGTCGCCGATCACCTATCCAGGCTCCCCAAAGACATGCTAGAGGAAGCCCAGGACACCACACCAATGGACGACTCTCGCCTAGATGAGCACCTGATGCGGACTGATACAGTTTTCCTCGACATCAAGCAACCTTCCTCGACATCGAGTAAATCAGGTGAGTATTCTTCTTTGCATGGATTTGAGCTACAAAGTTACTTGACATCGCGCAAAATTTCCTCGATGTCGACCAAAGCCAACTCGACAGACCACCAACAACCGAGCACAACACCAAGAGACATTGTAGTTTCCTCGATATCGAGTAATTTTACTCGAGATCGACCAAACCCTGGTAAGTCTTCAGGTGAGATTTTTCGTACAGATTCCGGTGAGGATTTCTCCTTTACCCCTCCTACTAGTCCTATACATGATATATATGCTATAAGAGGATCAAAGGTACCCTGGTATGTGGATTTTGCTAACTATCTTGCAGGAAATGAGATTCCGTCCGGACTATCCTCACAGGCAAAGAAGAAGTTCCTCCACGACGTTAAGCAATACTATTGGGATGACCCTTACTTGTTCAAACAAGGAAAGGACCATATCTTCAGACGTTGTATTTCGGAGAAGGAGGCTTATGTCACTTCAAGCGATGAATGCCAAAGAGCGGGCAACATTACTTGGAAGAATGAGACACCACTCACAGGGACTTTGGAGGTTGAGCTATATGATGTGTGGGGACTGGACTTTATGGGACCATTCCTTGCTTCAGGACCTTACAAATACATCCTTGTGGCGGTCGACTATGTCTCTAAATGGGTTGAGGCTGTTGCAACTAGGACCAACGACGCAAAGGTAGTTTCAAAGTTCGTTAAAACTAACATATTTCCTCGCTTTGGTGTTCCTAGAGTTCTTATTTCAGACGGTGGCTCACATTTCATCGGGAGAGGATTTGAGGTTCTTTTGGCTAAGTATGGGGTGACGCACAAGGTGGCAACACCTTATCATCCCCAAACTAGTGGTCAAGTGGAGGTCTCTAATCGTCAAATCAAAGTCATCTTGGAAAAGACAGTCTCTCACTCAAGGAAGAATTGGTCATCTAAGTTTGATGATGCGCTATGGGCCTATAGGACGGCTTACAAAACACCGTTGCGAACAACTCCTTACAACTTGGTTTATGGCAAGTCTTGCCATTTACCTGTTGAATTGGAGCATAAGGCAATGTGGGCCCTCTAAGAGCTCAACATGGATCTCGACGAGGCAGGTAAGAAATGTTTTATTGATTTGCAGGAGTTAGAGAAGCTAAGGTTGAAGGCCTATGAGAATGCCGAAATCTACAAGGAGCGCACCAAGAGATGGCACGATAAGAAATTGGTGCCTAAGACATATGAGGTAGGTGACAAAGTGCTTTTATATAATTCTAGACTGTGTCTGTTCCCAGGGAAGCTCAGGACAAGATGGAGTGGACCTTTCGTGGTTCACCACATATACCCTCATGAAGCAGTAGAGTTAATTGGCACTGATGGAACCACCTTTAAGGTAAATGGGCACATGGTCAAGAAATACTATGACAAAGAAGACCCAGAAGAGGAGATTCACGCCACCCTGGCGTTGGTCAAAGCCTAAAATAGGGAAGTGGGTCGAGCTAACGACTTAAACCTTAGCGCTCACGGGAGGCAACCTGCTTTTTCTACTCCTTTTTCTTTAATTTTATTTAATTTTCTTGAAATTCGTGCATAATCTCTTCTCGTTGCTAAATTCAGACATTCAAGGGTGGTTCCCTATCAGTCGAGTTCTTCTAGTCGGGTAAGCCCATCATTCCCTAACGGTCGAGTTCTTCTAGTCGGGTAAGCCCATCAGGTAAGTGGGAGATTTTAGGTAAGTTTTCATTCTCTAAAAAAAAATAAAAGTAAAAAAAATAAAAATAAAAATATATATATACTTACAGTTTTCTTTAACTTTCTTTCTTTTTCTTGCTTTTCGTTATTTTTTGCTTGGAAGCTTCTCCCTCCTGCTTTCCCCGACCTCGAGAACCTTAGCCGACAACCCAAGCCACCAGCCTTCATCTTCTTCCTCTCGCTCCCTCCCACCTCCTCTGCTGCACCTTGCCGGCCACACTGCCCGATTCCGGCCTCTCGAGCCCAGATTCCCGGCCGCCGAATCTCGCAGAATTCGAGCCCTCCTCCCCTGTGTACTTGTTGTTGCCCATAACCGTCGTCACTCACCTCCACGCTCCCAGATCCGACAGCCTTGCCCCAATTCCGGCCTCCTGAGACCCAAGTCCGGCCATACCAAGCCACCAGCAGCCCACAGCCGAAGCCCCGCCTCCCTCCCTGTTCTTGCTGTTGCCCGGGTCTCACTTCGCTGATCGCCTCCACCCACCAGATTCGGCAACCCTGCACCGATTCCGGCTTCCAGCAGCCCGGATCCACCAAGTCCGAGCACCCACAGCCCCGTCGAACCCAGTTTCCCTCACCCGCGCTACCACCAGAACAGATCGCCGGCCACAGTTGGTTTCTTGCACAAAACCGAGAAAACCACCCTTAATTTTCTCTAATTACATTTTTCTTCCCCTAGTTCAACTCAAAGGTACGATTTCTCCCTCTTTTCTCTCTAAATTTCAGATTAATATATTTTTATGAGAACCTAGTTAGAGATTGGATCTAGAGTTGTGTTTTAAATGTCTAGGGTTTCAAATTTGTTGAGGAAATTGATATTTATGATTAAGGGTTGGGTTATATGGAAATTGCTATATTTGGTGGGCTGATTTTTTAAATGATGTCATACTTAGTTCATTTATATTATCAAGGAAATTCATGAATTTTGAGATATATGATATACTTGGAAAATTTCTTGAATTTAGGGCTTTATTTAAAATTCATATATATATGTGGCATTTATTGTTTCATTATATGAGTTGTTACATGATTTGATAATATGAGCTTCCTCATCTTTAATTATTATTTATTAGAGGATAGCTTATGAACTAAGTATGGAGTTATTATATTCATTAGATATTATCTTATAAGGATTATTTATTTTGCAGAATTATGGTTGGGACAAATTACCCGGAGATGAATTAATTTTAATGTCGAAGAGACAAGACGACAAGCAGAGAACCTAGCAGATCGGGTCATCCGTAGATTTTCATAACAGGAGCAGCCTGGTAGCTCTTCCCTTGGAGGAGCTTCTGATTACCAGATTAGCTTCCACTTTCCCTACTTCGGTCCACCGCCCCACCAGTGAGCAGTTCTGTAAGTCTTTTTTCCTCCCTTTTGGCTATATTGCTTTGACAGTGAGGACAATTTCTATTTTAAGTATGGGGTGGGAGTAAAGTCTATGTTTAGGACTTTATTTGTTTTTATGTGCTTCCAGACTGTATTTTAAGTTTCATTTCATGGTTTGTATCGGATTATTTAGGACATGGCACAACTCTGTATTTGAGTTTAGTTGCATATTATTTATCGCATTTGCATGGTTAATTTCCATATCATTCGAAATATGCACTTTTAAAAGAGAGTTGTAAGGACTTCACCCAAGCTTGCAAAAAGTTCAAAAAAGAGAGTCATGGAAGCCAAGGCAACACTCGACGATGCAAATGATGGATTTGTTAGAGATATTGCACAAGATTGCCTAGAAAAGGGAAGTCTCAATGAAGTGCGATTTTTTATGGTAAAACCACAAAAGTGAGGTAAATTGATGTTGCTTTTGACATTATGCACAATAAGAGGATGGAGGATTTTCATTTTCCATATATGCTAATTTTTATGCTTCTACACATACTTATCCGGGGCCATTCATGACACCCAAGTTTGTGACTCGCGAGAAGGCAGTGCTGAGGTCAGAGAGGTAAAAGCATTATTATTGAAAAAAGCATTGTGAAAGGTGATGAATTTTATGAAGAAGGAATGTGGTTGAGAAAGTTTGGAAATAATACATTTCCCCGGATTATTAGCACCACATTGCCAAATATTGCCCACCTTTAGCCTTTTTACCTATCTACTCCTTTTTGAGCTCAAATAAGATCCTCTTCATTATATTTGCTTTGTCACATAAAATTGTTTTAGTATAAACCTCCTTTTGTGTGTAGAAATTGCTTTTCATTCACAGGCACGAATTTGTAGACACCAAGTACCTTTTCAAGGATGGCAATTGAGTGTTAGGTAATATTACAATGAATCCATTATGTTGAGAGTCTTTGCAGGTCTCCCCTGAATGATCATCCAAATTATTGCTTGGGGACAAGCAAACTTAAGTATGGGGTGATTTGATGTCCACTAAAATAGCCATGTTTTTATGCACATTTTAGCTCCTTATTCTATATACTTTGCAGATTTCGGGCTGGGAATATGTTGAATTTATGTAATATATGCTTATTTGCAAGAAATAGAGGTCTACATAAGTTTTGGTTTAATATTACAGAATTTGGAGCCATTCCGGGACCAAACCAAGAAGAGAAGACGGAAGCTAAGTTTTACTCGATGTCGAGAAGAATTCCTCGATATCGATAAAAATGGTGAACCAGAGCCTGCTCGAGGAGAAGCTGCTCGAGGAGCTGAGAAGAGAAGACAACTCGAGTGGAAATTTTACTCGATGTCGAGGAAATTCCTCGATATCGACCAAACCGAGAGCAGTTGTCCGAGTCCAAATCGGGAAGAAGCTACTCGAGAAGCCAGTGAAGCCGAGATCAACCACAAAACTCCTCGATGTCGAGGAAATTCCTCGATATCGACTAAAAGTTCTCTGGGCCGTGATGATGTTGGGCCTGTCCGAGTGGAGCTAGATTGTTTAGGATGCACGGAAGTCCGAGTCTATCAAGTTCTATCAAAGATTTATTCAAGGAGAGAAGATTATTCATTAAAGACAAGAGATATTTAGATATTTAGATATTTCCCTTTAGATTTAATGTTTTATGTTTATTTAATTTTATCTTTAGAAAGTAGATATAGATTGCTTTCCTTGATTAGCAAGGATTAAGCCCTATAAATAAAGCCCATGGGGCTGATTTTCTATTCATTGAATTTTCAGAGAAGTAGTTCCACATAGAGTTGAGGAGTTCAAAGGTTTTAGGGTTTTGGCATTCTACGAAAGTTTGAGTGCCGGGATTGAAAAGACTTTGAATATAGTTTATGCAAGTTATTTCTTTTCAATCAATGTCTGTGATTGCGATGAGGCGCGAGTAGTCCAGTTACTTATGGGGTTGTGGTTAGCCCAACGAGAGCCGTGTTGGTGGATTAGCGATTGCAAAAGGAGGTATTTTATCGTTATCTTATTCTATTCCCTGTGCTTCATCTTTGATTGAGAAATTAAAGAACTCATGTTATGAAACTTGGGTAGTAATTAGGATTTTTATTCGGATGTTTATAAATTCTAATTATGAAAAAAAATTGATGCAATTAGGATTATTTATCGCGAGATCTATATTTCTACTTGTCGGATTGGGTTAAAGCCTTTTATGGTTTATATTCCGCTTTCTTGGTAATCGTTGTTGCAAACCTCAATCTTGGAAGTTCTCTTTCATCCATCGGTTTAAAGTTCGAAGATTTTGCATTTGTTTTTTAGTTTTTGTCTTCCTCGATTTCGACCAAATTGGTCGACATCGACTACTGATATTCGATCAACAAGATCGTCGTAGCTTCTGAACTGCAGGTACTCGACCTTGGCAAAACGTTACTCGACTTCGACGAATTTATTCGACATCGAGGAAATTCCTCGAGTTCGACCAAAAACCGTAGCTGCTGCCTCCTCTGTTTCGACTTGCCCGACCTTCTATCGACTAAACCCTAGTCGAGGTCGGGTAATCTGTGGTCGACTTCTGCCGTTAGATTCCTCCGCTGCCTATGATTCGCTGACCAGCTTTCTCGAGGATCGAACCTGACTTTCTCTTGCTGCATCGGGAGGGAGTCTCGAACATTATTTTCCGGGATCCAATTGGTTTGCTTTACTTATTTCGTATTTGATTTGCAATCTCGATTTCCTCCTACAACACAGTTCTTCCCAATCAATATGGTAAAACATACAAGTTTAACCAATCTTAAGATTTATAGGTTCCAATTTTCGGCCAGGTGATTTGATCTTCCAAATAATTAATTTCTCAAAATTTATAGGTTTTAGGAAATTGAAGAAGATTTTGTTTGCCCCAAGTGGGGTATTTTGTAGGCTTTAGTGGCGATATCGATGGATGGACAAGCACTTGAAACTTTGTTAGGCGAGGTTGAAAATGGCGAAAGACTCCGTTATTAAGGATGATGAGTACGGAGTTGACGAGTGCAACGTGAACTGTGATGAAATTTCCTTTTAAAAAGTAAAGCCTGATGATTTTGAACAATGATAACGGGAGTTGGAGAATATTTAACGGAATATTCCACTTGTGTGGTGTTTTGTTGACATATCCTCTTTAATGGGTCGTTTAGTGTAATTTCACTTATAGCAGGTGGTTAAGTGAAAAAAGTGATATTTAACGGGTGGTTTTCTGTAATTTAGCCAATAAAAAAATAAGCACGCTTGTTAAAAGCCGTACCCAACTTACCGTGCTCTACCCTAGGGTTGCTCAAACGGCCGAACTGACCTGAACCGAACCAAGTCAAATGGTTCGGACCAAAACCGACGGCCCAAAAATTTGAGGAAGTAGCACCGTAGCCCGGCCCAAAACCGGATATACGATTCTCGGTTTTTTTCGGGGCGTGGCCCGAATGGCCCGAAGAGACCGAAATGGAAATGGATGGCTTTAACTCCAGTAAGTCTCTTTACATTGAATCTACTCCCCGTATTTCATCCATTTTTTGTTTCCTCAAATTTTGACCTAATGTGTCCCTTCTTCTTACGAAATCGCAAGCTGTGATAATGATTATCTGAAAACCCTATGTTTTCCTCCGAATTTGTGTGTGAATGTCAAGTCTGATTAGGTCTTGTGCATATATTTCTGGCTTTTTGGTGCGATTTACAACTGGGATTTGATTTTATTTAGGGTTCTATTTAGGCCTGGAAAATGGTACGAAAATTACCATACCACCATGTACCAACCACAAACCGACTATGTTTGTAACCACACTTGTGGTAATCGACATAGCGGTAACCATCGTGGTGGTAACCACGTGAAAATGGTACGGTAATGGTAATGAAGTCTGAATGCCATAGTAATTATCATGGTTACCGAGTATATACATTTTATTTTATTTTTATTTAATGTTTTATTGTTTTTACCTTTTAGTTTTAAGTTTTTAATTTAAAATTTTTACTTTATATTTTGTGTTTTGATTTTTACCTAAATTGGTTCTTTCTACTGTTCCTAGTATCTTCGTTAGTTCGTTGAAACAGACAAACACAAAGGGGGACCAAGCGGCAATGTGGCAGCCTTAGCATCCACTCTCTAGTTTCTCCGTTCAAGGCTTCCGAGTTCCAGCCGTTCAAGGGTCGCCCGTTTAGTCGTTGCTTCTGGCCTCCCGACCCCCCCCCCCCCGGGCGACCTTTCAAGATCCCCTAATTTCTCACTTGCTCTCTCAACGGCTCATCGGAGTTCATTCGGAAGAAGCACTGGCGCCGGAAGAAATTACACATGATAACCATGGTAATGTACCGATGATAACCACAAGTGATGGTTACCACATGTGGTAACCACGACTTGTGGTTGGTAAGTGGTATATAAAATCGTGTACCATTAGTTAGTGGTTGGTACGTGGTAATCACAATTTTTTTTGTGGTTACCGTACCATGCCAACCCTTCTATACCCTCGGAATAGGAAAGGCCTCAGGCACTCATAGGCGAGGTGGTGAGCAGTAGTAGAGAGGTGAGGGGAGCAGCAGACAACAAATCGAATTAGAAATGAAATGAAAGTGGAAACCTTGCTTTGCAGGCCGATGACCGGATTGAGCGAAGGCGAGGGAAGCAGGAGACGACAAACTCAATTAGAAAGAGGAGTAGGCGACAATCAGTAGGCAAGGCGGCGAGTAGCGGCGGGGAGGGGAGCATCGACTAAGAAGAAGAGATGGGAGGCGGTAATGAAGTGAGAGGAGCCGACCAGTTGCTCTACAGGATGATGAGCGAAGCGCCGAAGATGAATTGGAGTAGCAGAGAGGGGAGGCGGTGATAAATTATGGTTGTTTGACCTATCTCCTTATTTTTTCAATTTAAAAAAATAATAATAAATCCAGTTTTTTCGGTCTAGAACCGAAAACTAGGTTCGGTTCTAGTTTTCGGTCCAAAATCAAAAATAAAAAATTAAAGACCGAAGCTCAAACCGATTACTACAAGGGCTGAACCGAAATCGAGTTTTCGGGTCGGCTCACATTCTGAGGAACCATACTCCACCCCCTATATTGTGCTAGTGAGAATTTCCCTTTACCACAATTAGGGCTCTTTATCTGCTTAGACATTCAATTCGCACAACGAAATATTGCTAGCTGCACATCCACTTCTTCTGTCGATGGATTGAGATTTGATGCCGACATACGGAGTCGGTACTGATATGCTCGTAGATGTGACTACCTCGAAGGTGTAACTTCACTATACCCCTAGCTACCGACTTAGGACGTCGGTATCAGCACCGACACCGAGCCAATAGTGAGAGAATGACCGTGTACATAAATGCCCCCTTATTTGCTACTTTACATCACCATCTTCTTCACAACTGCTTTTACTCCCCGTCTTCTTTACATTGCCATCTTCACATCTCTTCTCAATCTTAATAGATAGGGCTCTCTATATACTTCTTTACATGGCTATTCATTGATAGTGCAACGGTGCAAGGCGACAATGGTAACAGGCTTATGCTAGCGAGGAGGATTCGTTGGACGTAACCTAGGGAGTTGGTGACCTACCATCGGTCGTTTACAATATTGATGCAATGTTCATGTCTCTCACCTTGTGTTGCAGTAATCCCCTTTATTGAGCAACGCGGTAGCATTATCCATCTTGGCCCTTTTCATTGTAATTGGAGGTAAAATTATAATTTTCTGAAATACCATAAAAAATAATCATTTATTATCTAAATACCTATCATATTATTTTTGAAAAGAATATCTATCTTCTTGACCCCCTTTATCCCCAAAAAAATAATTTTTCTCCCATAGAAAATGCCCTAGAAAACACATCCTAAATAATACTTTGGGTCACCTAAATGCACTGTAAAAATCTAGTGATATGGACGGTATCGATCGCGATTTCAAAAGTAGTCACAATCATAATTGATTACGGTTTTCAAAACCATAAAAATGTCACCCACTATAGTTTTCAAACTCGCTAAATTCTAAGTGGTCAATTCCAACGCAAAGGCCATGCGGATACTCTGTCCCATCGGCCCAATATATCAGCCAACCATTGTTTTGAAAACCATAGATGTAGTTTCTCACTATTTTGAAAATCATAGATGCTACCATGTGTTTGACAAGATTTTCACCGTAATCAGACTATTTCTCATAATTTTTAATATTGTTCTCACGATTCTAAAAATCGTAGCAGTCGTGATTGACCTATGATAGCAATTCAGTTAATACTCACTTCTTACTTAATGGATGACTTTGCAAACGCGTGTTCCCAATTACTGGACGAAATACTCACTTCTTACTTAACTGGTGACTCTGCAAACGTGTTCCCAATTACTGGATGGAATACATATTGTTAGGGGTGGGTGCATGACGAGATAAGGGTAATCCCACGTACTATACCGCGTAAATTTTTCAAGATGGAACCAAGATGGAATTTACTTTTTTTTTTAATCATATATCGGCCTTGTCTCTCACACGACGAGACCGGATAGTTCATGTCCATCAAATAAAAAAATATTATAAAAAAAAATTCCTATATATTTTACAATTTTCTAAACGTAATACACACATGCATGGAAAAGGGTTCTAGTGAAAAATAAATTACAGTGAAATAATGAATATTATGTCATATTCATATAAATATTATATTATATGAATATGAACATGTATATATGAATATTATCTTGTGTGAATATGAATATGATGTAATTATCAGTATATAAATATGATATTATTTATATTCACAAAACATAAAATGAATAACACAGTACTACATTTCCAAGCCTAATGTAACATTTTTTGTGTAACATTTTTGTAAATTGTTACCATATGTATCTATTGTA
The DNA here is from genome assembly GCA_037127255.1 of Persicaria tinctoria. Lineage (NCBI taxonomy): Eukaryota > Viridiplantae > Streptophyta > Magnoliopsida > Caryophyllales > Polygonaceae > Persicaria > Persicaria tinctoria. The sequence goes on from JBANSL010000006.1 coordinate 64,601,287, forward strand.
ATATATTTTTAACTTTTATTAGCAAATTTTTACATTAGCACAAAATTTGTTACACGGGATGTAACATTATATACACTGATGTAACACTTTTGCAAATGCAACATATTTTCTGTTATATTGTAAGTCATTCTAATAAAAGTAAAATAATAATTAAAATAAAAGAGGAGCCTAAATAGTGGGATTTAATTTTAGTTAGGAAGATTAATTATGCTTAATGTCAATTTTACTACTACTAGCACTCCAATCCATGCCACAGATATGACATGACATAATTTTATTTATATATTTTAAAAATATAATTTATTTCATATTTTAAAAAATATTTATTTATTTTACTATTTCATTTTAGGGTTTTTTTCCTAGTATTTCGGTATTTATAGTTTTCATATCGGATTGTTCATTTTATTTATAGATCCAATCTATTATATTTATTAGTAACAATAAAATTTAAATTCTAAAAGAAATATTATTCCACATTTATCTATTTTTTATTTCTCACTAATATCACTGCTAGAAACACGCAAGAATTGCCACGAATCGTTGGCCTCGGAATTTTTTGAGGTTAAATTCAAGGCTCTTACCCTCGATTATACACCAAAAACTTTTTTTCGACGCAACAAATAATCGAAACATTCTCGAGGCTAAATTTTGAGGCTATTTGGCAACAATAAAACCGACCAATAAAAAAAGGAATAGCTTATTCCAAACATATTACAAAAAGGCAATTTTATATTTTGTGTCAATGGAATTGAAGAGATACTTTAGAAACAGGCAATTTTATATTTCCCCTCATCTTGCCTAAATTTTTCTTAACTCAGATTAATTTTCACTTTTACTAAAATTTCCCGGGTCCTTGAATTTTCACTACGAAAGCAGCGGGCTTTGAAAATTTCATTGAAGCGGGATGAGCCCTAGAATTTCACATGAAGCGGGCTTTACAAAATTTCACCTATTGCTCTCATTCACATGAGCCGCCCAATAGGTAAAAAACCATAAAACTCTCTTTCTCGCTTCTCATCCACTCTCGGCGCCTCCAATGCCGACTGCTCGGCCTGCTCCTGTCCTCCCTCTCCTCTTTTACCCACTTTCCATGGAGTTCTCTTAAGCATTCCTAGATCGAACTTTGCCACCGATCGAGTTGTTGTTTGAAGTCTTCCGTTTATGAGCCTACTCCTGCTCCTGCCTGATTTGTTGTCCGGCATCTTATTTCCTTTCTCTGCTTGAAGTCGATTTTGCTCAGCCATTTCGCTTGTACCGTTGAGCCTGCTCCTGTCTCTCAAGTAAGTGAACCCATCTCTTTGTTTTGTTTTCTTACTCTCTTGACCTTACTGTCAATTACTTGTAGAAGCTTGTTACATGTAAAAAAAAATTTGGATGTATTATAGGGTTATTTACAAATTACAAATCATTGTTCTAATGTTTGTGTGACGGGTTTGGTGAGGGCGAAATTGATATGCTGCTCTCGTTTTCATCCACTTTTGCTGTTGTTAAAGCTCCGTAGATAAGCCTAATTTGTTAAAAGCTCTACAGTAAATGGATTTCAAGTTCTCTCCATTTTATAACATTGGAAAAGGTTGAATTTGTTGTGTGATTCCCCATTTAAATTTGAGACAAGCTCAAGTTATTGAGAAAATTGGGAAATTGAGAAAAATTCAGGAAAGTTTCCAAAGGAAATTGAGACAACAATATTGGAAACTTGAAAGGTATATACATTGAATTTTCAGGAAATCTTGCTATTTGCATTTTAAACCGCATACATTTTATTGTTCATCTTGTAATTTAGCTTTATGTAGTTCTGTAGTTTAAATTAAGCTTGTAGACAATTCGTCATTATCTATTGACTATATGTGGATATCCCTAATTTTCTTCAGTACATAAAGTTTTATTTTTTTGTGGTATTTGATTACATTAATGCTCTACGTAAAAAGGTTCTAGAGAGCAAGAGGGTCAGTATGTGAATGCTCATTTCAAGCTTATTTAATGTGATTATTTTGGTACTTCTCCTTTTATTTCCCTAGTTTGTCATGGCTAATAATTGCTTCTTTTTGCTTTCCCTTAAGATTGAGTTTTCAGCATCTAAACGCATTCATGGTCACTTGTGATGCTCGAGTTCTTGCTTTTTCCCTTTAAATAATTAGTTCAAACCCTCTATTCTTGTAATGAGCACAAAAGGTAGCATTGCTCAAACTTCCATTTTATTCTGTATGGGTTGGTTTTATAGATCACCTGCCCTGTTTGGTTTTAATCTCTGAAATCACGCTTCTCTGGTCACATACCAGACAAAAGAGCATTTTTTGCTTGAGTTTTTTTTTTATAATTGACCACTCTTTCCTCGTTATGTATGTATTCAAAAGAATTCGAGATGGAAACTAATTGTATATTACTTATTTCAGGTTTACATATTACACAAGGCCACAATAGAGCTTCTTTCAACATTGCTCGGGCTTTCAGGTGCAGTTAATTGTGTGAGCTGGAACCTACTAATCCTCATATGCTGGCTTCTGTAAATGATGGCCACAGTATCCAAGTATGGGGCTTAAAAATGATGAATTTGAATTGCAATGGAGCTCAAAGCAATGGCTTCATTCATCGCTCAAATGGGATAATATGATAAGGTCGAAGGTAACACCACCAACTGATTCATAGTGCATATTTAATGTGTTTAGTTATTTTACACTTGGATTAGTTTCTTTTTGCCATTGTGTGAATTTTTGTGAATTAAGTGTTATAAGTGCTTGTTGAGAAGGTAATTTTCTTTAGTATGAGAGTATTTTCTTGAGGGTCAGTGAGATCACTCTCTTGATCTTGAGGGGCTATAAAGAGACTTTGATGAGTGTGCTTAGTTATTTTGAGAATTGATGAATTCGGCATTACTGGATATGATGGTATTCTAGAGGGTTTGTGATCCCTCCCTTGGTCTTGAGGGGCCATAAAGATACTTTGATGAGTGTGCTACAGACCTTCATACATGATCCTCTAGTTGTGTTCTTAAAGTTGTGTCCAATTAAAACACACATGATACAAGTAAGTTTGTGTGTATTGATTCTCATATACTCTTAATTTCAGCATGATCTCTCAGCCTACATATGAATTATAGGTAATTTTCTTGATCGATAAAGTGACATTCATAGTATTAGTTTTGAATAACTGGTTATTAGCATAATTTTCTTGCTTTATGGGTATATTTTGAATAATAAAATCATTTCTTCACGATTTATTGAATTGATAGTTTCCCAGTTCTTTTAGTTGAAGATTTTCTTCTTCCATGTAACATTAATTTCTATCAGGGTGAAATGGTATCCATTCCATGATGTATATAATGTGTTCTCATATTATATTGTAGTGGAAATTACTCATTTTTTCTTCTTTTTACGTACAACTTTTTTATTTTTATCTTAAAAGAAGCTCATCAAGCCCCATGAACTCTACACTTGATGTGTTTTCTCCCAAATAAGTTCATGTAGAACAACATTTCTAGGCTTGTATATCATGGTTGTTCTATGATGATATCTTGTTCTAGTCCATGAAAAAATCACATTCTTTACTTGTTGATTTAAAGTGTTGACTAATTTTGCAAGATTGACTAATGTTTAAACAATGAATTTTATATTGCATATGTTGAATCATATAAAATTTATAGTGATGTTTCAAGACCTTAAAATTTGAAATGTATTGATCTTTGATCGAGTCTAAAAGGTCTTAATGTACCCATACTAGACATTTTGTTTTAGTGCTTTGTAATCTTGCATTCATGTCATCAAAAATCACCTAAACCTGATTGTAATGATTTCTCATATTATGCTTCTATTTTTCTCTCTTTTCTCCTGCACTTTTTTTGGACTTCAAAGGTATCTCTATTGTCCTATTGTTATGGCTCCAAGTTTAGTAGATTCAAGTACTGCACTAGTACTGTACATTTTTGGACATTCCTTTACTTATAACCTTTTACACTTTTTTTTTACTCGAAATTTTTGTGAGATGGTTAGTGTTTTTTCTTCTTTAATTAGCAAATAAAAGTAACAACACATTGCTAGATCACTTGGTTTGGTAGATTTATCGGCCAATCCTAGCAGTTTCAAAAATGTTTTATTTAATTCTCTTAGTACTACAGTGCTTGAATTCACTAATCTGTTTCTGGACATTCCTTTACTTGAATTCGAATTTGGCTTGTTTGGCATGCAGCTTGTTGACTTGAATTTGCCACAACTCATAACTTGTTACCTCTATGCAGGAAGCTTTTTTACTTGATATCAATTGGCAACGGAATTGGGGTCATATTGTTTATGGTAGGCGTCTTCTCTTTGGTTATGTTTTGTTGGGTATTTGCAAGTCATTTGCACAACATACAAATAAATAGAGATCATTAATATATGCTGAGGAAGTAAGATTTATAGACTATTTATTATATCTCTAAATTTTGCAGTTCATTAAAAGGTTGGAAGCTTGCCCGTGCAACTTATGATTGTCACTAGAGCATCCTTCATATACTTAGCAAGATCACTCGTCTTGTGGAAAGTTTAACACAACCACACTACACTAAATAAAGAAAAATCGCTTTAGAAAGAGATTTAACCTACTAGCGCAAGTACACTTTCCTTGGACATGTTCAAGAGGAAGGATTTTGTTTTGTTGATATTTATGCTTGTGGAAAGTTTGGAGACTTATCTAGCTGTATAAATTGTTTATGATTGTGGAAGAAATTTTAGGGTGAATCCCAACTGAAACATTTTTGTTTTAAATTTAGAAGGGACTTTATAGCCCGGATCAGTACGTAATTCGGGCTATAAAGTCCCCTTCTATTATGAATGGTGACTATATAGCCCGGATAAAAAAGTTATATAGCCCAGCTATTGGTAAAATATAGCTTGAAGATCAAGAAAATACATCCCGGACATTTGAAGAATATAGCCCGGATATTGTTCAAATGTAACATTGTTATTTGGTTGTAACATATTTGGTTAAATGCAACAAATTGGAATAAAGTAACATTTATTCTAAAATGTAACATTTATTCTAAAATGTAACATTTAAGTCAATTGTAACAGTTTTCATATCAAATGTAACACCTAGTCTCATTAATAAACCAATGTTACATTAGCTACTAAGGTTGTTGCATTAGGTCAAAGGCAACGGCTGCAAATGTAATCCTCAAAAAGTGTTATATTTTCCCCTAATGTAACATATTTATAGTATAATTTAATATTTTTTGGTGATACATTAGGCCTTGATTTGTAGTAGTGTACACCATATTCATATTGATACAATATAATATTCAGATATGCATATCGACATAACTCAATATTCATATTAATATTGCACAATACTTATTCGTTACACCGTATTTTCTGTTTCACTAACTCAATATATTCATATTAATATTACACAATATTCATTCATTACACCGATGCACATATGTGTGTATATACACATTCTATTTTTTTTTTGTTGAAATACGGTGTATATATGCACAATTTGCAGTGTACATTCTGTATTACCTACACATTATATTGTATACACAGTGTATTGTGTTATACGCACTGTGTTATACTCCATACGTTAGTTAAAACATGACGTTTTAGACATTTGCACATTTTTTAAGAAAGCAAATAAAAGCAAACAAAAATACACTTATATCTCTAATTATTACTTTTCTTTTTCACTTTATTGAAAACTACAACTAACCAATCCATAATCATTACAAGGGTAATTTCCAAAAGTGGACATAAAAATAACTAAAATGACATGTTTTTCTTAAAAAGATTTTACTCATAAAAGGACATATTTTTTTGTAAATGATGTAGTACATAATACCGAATGTAAAAACCAGGAAATTTTATAATATTAAATAATTAAAATAATGATTTATAATCATCTCAATTTCTAAGATTCGGGGGGTTTGAAGTTTCTGTCCTCAAGCTATTGGTTGTAACGGCCCATAATTATGATTTTCGGGTTACGTTTCAAGGGATAAAACCCCTTGTTCGAATCTTGCAATCCAGGAACGGGTCGAGGTTTCAAACACATTTTTAAGGTCAGTAATAAAGAGGGATTTCGAACCCTAAAAGTATCGTAGGGTCGTTGGGTACCCTTAACCTGTCATAGGGACTATGTCGCGAAAATCAATTCAAACGGAAGTAAGGTGAAAGCAAAATTAAGATACAAGGTGCCACGACAGAGCCAAGTCAAAACCAAATCATAAGTGGGTGATTACCATTTATAACGAGTCAGAGAATTAGCCCGGTTCTTCGATTCGTAAAAAGAGAACCCCGTCATATAGACATCGAGCACTCAAAATCTGTAGAAAATACCTTTAAAAAAAATGGGGAAAGGAGTCAGATCGAGCCACTCATGCGGGACCGGCAGTCCTCGCTGAGGCCACATAATATGTGCTATACCTAATAAAGATGCTCTAATGTAGTACGAAAGTCAAACACACTAGCATGCTCCTAGTTATAATAATGTGTAAAAATATTGCAAAAGGCCTAAGACAATGCCAAGTGGCATATCCCTCTCTCCTACCTCTGCACCCCTTCCAGTTAGTGCAAAGACTGGCTTGTTCGGTGCTATAGCATAGCAATTTCCTCGTGGTGGTGCACAAACAACGACGTAATCATATCATATCATCTCATCGCTTGCCCGATGGTGCTGGGCTATCATATCATGCTCATATACACTCGATTGAATCAGGGTACCCGATGAGGCTGGGCTACCCTATGGCCCTAGCAGAGACTCTAGGACTATCACAGATAACGACCGTTCTGTTTCAAACACACATAGTAACCACATGCTCAGCTCAATGCAATCCTAGCATGATACTACATGGCATGCTTTTATGCATATGCAACACCAAACATAAAATGCAACAACATGCATGAATGTCCAACCTGAGTAAGCCCCCTAGGGAACTTACCTGAAGATGCAGAACAACAGGATAATACAAGCAAGGCCCCAAATGCAAGTCCAACGCAATCCAACCGCAATACACACCTATCATCAATCCATTTCCATAAGCTACTGAACCAACATTCTCACACACACGAACCCGAGTTCTCAATATCCTTAAAACCAATCGACGGTAAAACCATCTTTCAAAACCTTTTCGATACGATTAACATCAACTAAAATCAATCTTCAAATCAAACCCATTGATAAAATCGTACTTAGCCAAATCCCGCCATTAAACATTTAAACCTTAAAAACAATCTCTCAAAATCATTTTATAGAAATAATTCCGGCATTTTATTTCCAAAACCTTGAATTTACTGTTTCAAGTAACTTAAGACATTTGTTAAACATTCCCAAAATAGGTCCATCTTTATGATTCACATTTATAAATCAAACCAACAATAATTAAATAAAATAAAACACCAAAAATCAATCCGTTTTAACAGTCCACATTTTGAAAACAACAATAGTACATTACTTTATCCTTTCTAAAACGTAAAACGCCACATAATTAAATAAATACTAACATATAACATAGTCTATATATATATAATATTTCCATGAAATCAGAAATGAAGTAAAATAGTAATAATAATACTAATAATATTCATCATCTAATCGTATAATAGAATCATATAATATATCACATATAACATCTAATAGAAAATAACAATAACAGCAATAACATCAGCCCAAACCGAAAATTCAAGCCCAGAGAAAGGAAGAAAGAAAGGAAGACCCTCCTGATCCGGATCCGAAAATTAGGCCCAACCTTCAATCTCACCAAGCTGAAAAGGAAACCCGATTAAAGGATCCGAATCGAGCCCAAACCCAAATAAGAAAAGAAAGGGATAAATGGGTTCTGAAGTTTCTTCCCCAAATCAGAACGGCAACGCTCAATCGGAAAGAGAAAACAAAAGGAGGAGACGGATCCAGGCTCACCAGCGGCTCCTCTCCGACTCAACCTTTCCCACCCTGATCGAAGACAAAAACTGACAAGACCACACACAGAGAGAAGCGAGAACACGAGAGAAGAAGGAGGAAAGAAATCTCACCGAGATCGACGCGCTCGCCGGAAAGATGGGGTCCGATTCGGCTCCGATTGGTGGTGTATTCAAGTCGCTTTGGTCTGGGACGAGAGATAGGTAAGTAAAAGAGGACCTTTATGGGGAAATTGAATAAAAAACGAAAGGACGCGTCCTCACCGACCATTGAGACGAGAACCAGGGAAGATGGGCGAGGTCGGCGTCGGCTTCGCTCCTGGGTTGTTCCGTGGTGGCTCGGGCGTCTCTAGGCTATGGAATAGCTGCTGCTGCTTCTTGACGGAGCGAGGAGGAGACGAGGTGATGCAGGGACGCGCTCGGAAGCGCTCGGCGGGTGCTCTGTGACCCGACTCCTTACTAGAGGACAAGGCTGGGTGGGGTTGCTGCCACTGCTGCCGTCGGAAACCAGAGAGTGAGGGCGGCGGCTTGGCAACAGAAGACGGAAGAGGAAGGATGATGGAGCGGGGGTTGTGGTGCTCGGCCTCTCGGGAAGGAGCAGGGACGGTTCGAGGTCGCGCTCAAGGGCGCTCGGTGTCCGGGATCTCCGTCGGCTACAACTGGCGGCTCCAAGAGAGTGGTTAGTGCATGCGTGGTGGTGGTGTCCGATCGAAGAGGAGGAGCTGATGGTGATAAACAAGGAGAGGGTTGTATTTGTCCTTGAAATGGGAATGGGAAATGTGAATAATGGACTCCTTTTTTATTTGTTGAAGTGGAAATGTGAGGAGAGGGTCTTCGACAATTTCAGATGGGAGAGAGAGTGTTGCAGGTTGGCGTGGGTACAAGCATGGGAGAGAGAGATTGTTTGGCTTCTTATTACTAGAAATGGGGGAGCATGAGACTAAGAGGAGGACGGGAAGAGTTGAAGGAGAGCTGTTGTTAATGCTACAAATGGTCAAAGGTAGGGGAGCTCTTTTCCTTCCCGAATTCGGATGACAGTGACAGAGAGGGGAAACAAGACCCACAAGTGGTCCCAAGGGAAAAAGAAGATAAATTAAGGGTAACCGAACCAAAAATCCTAAACCCCGCTAGCTCAATCAAATCCCGACACGATCAACATAATTCTTAAATTTTCCAATCCGAATTCATTAATGAAATCCAAATATCATTTCCGAATTTTTGACATATGGAAGCGGAATAAAATCTACTTTGCATAAATTTTAAAATTTGGCCGGGACCCGCTTTAAGAGTTTCGAGTTCGATTTATTAAATTTAGGAAGAGTTTTTCCTCAAATATCAGACTTAAATTTATTGTTTCTGAAAATCAAGGTTTGAAAATCCAGGCCTTTACATCACTTCAAAGTAAGAGGAGGAAGTTTTAAACTGCGTCTTCCGGGATTCTCACAACATCCTAGTCACGGTCGTGACGTCTCCAATTGGCCTTGACAAGTATGCAATAAGCGCCCCTATCACATCCTCGCTTCTACTTTTCGGAAGTACCACAACTCTAAAAGTTCTACAATAGCATCACTAGGTCTTAGCAAGCACCCTATAGGCGGCCCCATAAAATGCCTGTATCCACTTCGTGAAGTATCATAGAGTTGCCCGGGTTTGAAAAGTTTCTAAAGGGATTCCGCAATTGAAAATAAAGATTAGCCTTAAAATCGTTGAAATTCTCGATAGCGTTCATTCTTTTACAATCCAAGTTGGTCCTTTTTCAAAACCGTTCAAAATCTTCAAATCCAACGTCTAATCAAGCAACCTTACACCAAAACAAGTCAAATCCTTTCAAATCAAGATTTCGTCAAAATATTCCAACCACCAGATCAATTTCTCGTATACCAAACAATCAAATTCAGAAGCTGGGAGGTGGAGTCATCCACCTCTAAGGGCTAATCTCATATTCTCTTCCTAGTTTCCATAATCAAATCAATCTATCAGTCTCAATTCAAGCAAGTTTCACAAGCCATAAGCAATGCATAACCACATAACCAATCAATCCTCAACGAGTACACCATATGACAAGTCTCAAACATATGCCAGCACACTGCCACGAGATCACATCGACGTCTCCACATCATACTAAAGGTCGTAATATGCATCTATGCCAAAATCATAACACACATCTCGATATTACACAAAGGTCATAACAGGTACATCCTCATCATAAAGTCAATGAATCAAACTCATTGTCAACACATCAACACAACAAGTCATGTTATTAAGATTCCGCGAAAGGGGAGGTCAAACAATATATCAGTCATCGAATGTCAACATATTCACCAACCATCATCTTAACTCATCACAATGCCATATAACGATCATTTAGAAATCTGGCATCATTATCTCATATATACAAATCATATTCATCCTCAAAGTCATATTCATCATTTAACATACCCAAAATCATGCTTAACTATCAAATAACATAACATCATGCTTTATCACCCCATAATATAATACCATGTTTTCACATAGCAATATGTCATTATCTCATGATTCATATAACACATCGTAACATGCTTCAATATATCATGATAACACTAGTCACTACCAATTAGATTTTAGTATTTGCATTAAAACATGTAATATCATACTATATGAGGTTCATCATGGTTGTTATCTAACATTATGCCAGCAGATAAAAATAAATCACATAATCAAGAAAATCCTCACATCATACAAATCAAAATAAAACACAATCCCCCTCGCTCATCTCCACTCTCAAGTCAAGACTAATCATCTTCTACACTCGCCAACGTCAACTCAGACAAAATTCCCCAAAGAATCCCAATTCATCTCGATGCTCAAATCTCGCCCCTCCTTCCGCCAAGCACTACCACACCATCCACCTCTAAGAATCCAACTCCTATCTCTAACTTCACACCCGAGTGCCCTCTCCTACTATAACATCAATACTCTTAAAAGCCCTTTCTTAAACTTCTCACACTTCCCAAGATTCACTTAGAAGCTAGTCCAAAACCAACAAACATTGCCTCTTCTAAATCCTAAAACTCACTCGGTCTTACCTAAGCCAACATCCCTCTCTTGCGACTTCCCTCATAATATCACCGTTCATCATAACCGCTTAAATTCTTTCACCGCTCTCTAACCACTCTACCAAATGACCTCACCCACAATTTTAAGGAAGGAGCAATCATGAAAATCATCAAGCATAAGGTGTACATCATATCTACTAGCATCATGGGTTCAACAAGTCTCAGTTTACCATCATGCTCAATAATCTTTGCAAACATCATATATGAACATAACCAAGTCAAGCTAGCATGTTGCATTATAACCTTATCAAATACAATTCAGGCTTCTTAGCATATGTAGTTCACATTTTACAGGCAAAGGAATTCAAATCATGCTTAGCAACTCAGCATAGCAACAAGTCAAGACATCATGGTACATGAGATCTATAAGTCATCAAATCATATCATCATAGACAATAGGCAGTCAGGCAACAATCATCATCAAGTCAGCACATCAACACGTAAATCTCATCGCTAGGTCAGTGCAATATCGTCGTTAACAAAAATTAAAAGGGTTAGCAATTCGAATGGATAATAATTCCGCTTGCAAGTCATATCATACCCAGTAACCGTAATTCTCGATGCATGCCCGTTCCGCCGACATTATAGATCATGAGGCCCGTGGGTTATGGGCCCATGCTTCCGCTGCGCTATCGCTATCTAACTTTTCGTTCTCTCTTCCACGTGGTCGCTCACCTAATGTATCGCGCACGAGTCCAAGTTAGGGGAGATAGGGGAGTGACAAGGGAAGACAACCCAAATTTCTTTCAGGGACAAACACGGACCACAACTAAAGACGACAATACCCTAACCCGAGAATAGCAACAACGCCATAATGGAGGTCTATTAGGTTGCAATTATGACAAGTAGACACAAATTCATCATGAGGTATATCAATCATTTTAATCCACACTAACATGTACCTATCTCGAGGAGCACGACATACGTATTCGTTTCAAAAAGGCATACGAGACAAGATAGTAGTCCATTATCCATGAAAGTAGATATGCCTAGCAACTTAAGCAAGATATGCGGGATTTAATGGGCATCACAATTGTCACATATATGAACAATGCACGAGCTTAGTGTATGCATCATACGAGAACACATAGGAGCAACATAATAATTGTCTCATCTAACACAATGATCATAATAGGTCAAGTATGACATGTAATCGTACGCCGAGATACATTTAGAAAGCACATGTCCTACATGATACTAGCAACACATGATGTGATACAAGCACAGTCAAGAGTCAGTAAAAGGAGGTTAACAGGATGTTCACGAAACATGAGGAATCATCAAAAGTAACAAGAAGGACATCATGGGCAATAGATTATAATCATGCTAAGAACGAACCATCACAGGACACATATAAATGTACAATAATTATCACATCATAGAACATGTACAACATGTAATCATTTAGCGAGTCATATTGGAAATCATAAGCCCTACAGGATACTACTAGCACATATCGAATCATGACCACAATCAAGGTAACTCGACTAAATTCATTCTAACATTCATGCGTCATGCATATGCGAAATGATATAACGTAGTGTGTGATCATGCGAGGTGCCAAGTCATACATCTATGCCAGCAAAAGAGGAATTCATAACGTAATAGGGAAACACTACCGAGTGATAACATGTAAGCATGCTATGACAAACCATCACCGAAAGCAATCGATCATCGAATTCAACATCAATCTAATATGCATGAGTAAGACATTTCAAGAGTATAGAAAGAGGGAAGGATTACACTATCAGGGACCTAGCTCGAGAGAGGATCAGCAATAATGCAAGCAAAGTATAAATTCGCACAAGTCACAACCAAGGATCCTACATGATGCTAAAGGCTCAGCATGACATTCGATACATACATGCGCTTGAATGACCAACACATCGATGTGCAAGAAATCATATTAACATATCCTATGATATAGAAGCAGGGGAGGAATATAGCAATGCATAATGCAAGCCTACGCAACATGCAATATGACTAGCATACAAGGTATGTGTTCCAAGTCAACAACTATTTGAATGAGGCATGCATTTACCAAGACATCACGTCAAATAGCATGATCACAATTGAACTACTAATTTAGCCAACAAGCCACGGGTAACATTGACTAATCATGCAGAGGAACATCTTACGACATTCATACAAGAGAAGTGTAGCACACTATCATGAACCTATTTATAGGGAGAACATTAATCATGCAACTTTCTAACACATGACATTTACATTCATGCACTAGTATGACGATGCAACATACTAAGTGATGCATGCTTGAATGATAGGGACGTAACATGTGTAACTTGGAATCACACAATGGTCATCATGAACATCAAATCATGCATTCATCAAGAGTCAATCATACAACATATTCCCCATCCAACGCAAGTAATCACACAACCATATCAATTGCAAAACAACCAACGGTCATTAATCTGACGAATACAGAATAGATGGGCATGTTGTAGATTCTGGTCACAAAACGAGTAATAAGCATTAACGCGTCATAATCTAGCATCCTAAGGAGACCATGTACAAGAATTCATATAAGGGAGAGTTGATCACTGATGTAATAACATGAGCAACATTTTACAAATGAGCATTTGCAAGGTACATGCAGGAGGTTACAAAATCATGTCATGTAGTTCAGAGAGAGAGTCACCATTACAACCGGACAGAGATCCTTAAGGGCAACCATTGACCTTCTCCCAACTGACTCATCACGCCTCTTTCCCGTGGGACTTTGGTACGACTCTTTGTGGTATGAAAATAAAGGTTGATCATCATATGAATCAAGAAAGACAACCCCGTGACACCTTACTTTTGACTCAAAATGCCATCAAGAACCACCTTTCAATACTCACTCAGAGAACCTTCGTATCCATACATGATTCCGACACAATGTGTTTACCAACCCGATTCCCCGTGGGAGACGCTGACATCTAGGAGAAAGACTCGATAGCACCGTCAATGGGTTAACAAACATAGTGGAAGGGGCTGTTTCACACAAGATGGGTTTGACAATGTAGAAATAAAGGCACTCCCGCTATCCCGTTTGCACAGGTAAGTCAATGCACATTTCATAGTTAGGGCACCCAAATCAGATCTCTAAAATAGCAAGCATTCAGCACAGAATCAGTTAATAACACTCATAATGATCTCCTTAGAGTCTCTCAACCCATCTGTAAAGAACAGGCTGATATTTTGCCTACTGTTCCCAACTACACCAAATATGGGTGGTCTAGCGCCATTACTACCCACTCGCGTCCCCGTTTGGTCGGTTTTCCTCTTTTATTACAAGTCAAGTTCATTACTTAGTCCAATTTCGATCAGGAATCTTAAGTTCATTTTGCCCTTCTTAAAATCCTTTCAAATCCTTTGAAATTTATGGGCGGTTTTCCAAAGCATACACTCGACCCTTGCGTACCCGAATTGCACAACCTCAGCTCTGATACCAACTTTGTAATGGCCCAGAATTATGATTTCCGGGTTACGTTTCAAGGGATAAAATCCCTTGTTTGGATCTTGCAATCCAGGTACGGGTCGAGGTTTCAAACTCATTTTTAAGATCAGTAATAAAGAGAGATTTCGAACCCTAAGAGTATCGTAGAGTCGTTGGGTACCCTTAATCTATCCTAGGGACTATGTCGCGAAAACAAAAGTACTATAAGGGGTCCAAGACAATGCCAAGTGGCATATCCCTCTCCTACCTCTGCACCCCTTCCCGTTAGTGCAGAGACTGGCCATTTCGGTGCTATAGCATAGCAATTTCCTCGTGCTGGTGCACAAACCACGACATAATCATATCATATCATCTCATCGCTTGCCCGATGGTGCTGGGCTATCATATCACGCTCATATAGACTCGATTGACTCAGGGTACCTGATCAGGCTGGGCTACCTTATGACCCTAGAAACGACTCTAGGACTATCACAGATAACGGTCGTTCTATTTCAAACACACATAGTAACCACATGCTCAATTCAATGCAATCCTAGCATGATACTACATGGCATGATTTTATGCATATGCAACACCTAACATAAAATGCAACAACAGGCATGAATGTCAAACCTGAGTAAGCCCCTTATGGAACTTACCTGAAGATGCAGAACAACAGGATAATACAAGCAAGGGCCCAAATGCAAGTCCAATGCAATCCAACCGCAATACACTCAATCCATTTCCATAAGCTACTGAACCAACATTCTCATACACACAAACCCGAGTTCTCAATATCCTTAAAACCAATCGACGATAAAACCATTTTTCAAAACCTTTCCGATAGGATCAACATCAACTAAAATCATTCTTCAAATCAAACCCATTGATAAAATCTACTTAGCCAAATCCCGCCATTAAACATTTATACCGTAAAACCAATCTCTCAAAATCATATTGTAGAAATAATTCCGACATTTTATTTCCAAAACCTTGACTTTACTGTTTCAAGTAACTTAAGACATTTGTTAAACATTCCCAAAATAGGTCCATCTTTATTATTCACATTTATAAATCAAACCAACAATAATTAAATAAAATAAAACACCAAAACTCAATACGTTTTAACAATCCACATTTTTAAAACAACAATAGTACATTACTTTATCATTTCTAAAACATAAAATGCCACATAATTAAATAAATACTAACATATAACATAGTCTATATATATAACATGTAAGGAATAACCATTTAAAACCATTTTACAGTATAATTAAATTTCAGAGTTTATATTTGGGTTAATTGCGCTAAATATCCTAACCTTTATGGATAGTTGTGCTTAATATCCCGACCTTGTAAAATTTCGTGAAATATACTAACCTTTGGTGTTAGTTGCGCTCTCTACCCTAGATAAGTTTATTAAATTTAAAAATTACACAGATGATGGAAAAATTACACAAAATCACCCATATTCAAAAAATATTTTCAATGTACCCTTAATATATTTAAAATAGAAAATAGCAACTTTACTCCTTTAAATAATTAATATAATTATTTAAAATAATTAATTTTAATTATTTTTCTTAATAAAATATGTTATAAAAAATATAAATTTATATATATACCTATCTATAAATGAGGATTTTTACATTTATTCTCTCTCTCTCTCTCTCTCTCTCTCTCTCTCTCTCTATATATATATATATATATATATATATATATATATATATATATATATATGTTTTGGTCCATATTATTTTATACTACCTCCGTCCAAAAATACATGTCCCTTTACTATTCATGCACGTTTTTTTAGGAGTTAAAAACTATATAAAATATTAACTTTTTTATTAATTTTTTTTAATAATTATAAACTTATTATCAATAGGTTTATAATTATTAAAAAAATTAATAAAAAAGTTAATATTTTATATAGTTTTTAGCTCTTAAAAATACGTGCTAAAAAGTAAAAATACATGTATTTTTGGACGGAGGGAGTATATGCTAAAACTACATAACATCTTATGTGGTATCTTGTGATTGAATCTTAAAAAAAAATTCATATAAATTTCGTAGCATTAAAAAAAAGATTCTGTAAAAAAAAGCTAACTATACATAGATGAAATATAATATTGTTTTAAAATAAAATAAAATATTTAAAAAAAAATAAATATTAAAATATATGATAACTATTTATAATTAATAAAGATATGATAAACATATATTAAAAATAGGCAAAATCGGGTATATACTCATGGAAACTGGATTAATTGGGCATATAATATGGTACTTACATATTAATCTTACGTAAATTAAAGCTATGGCTTTATAAAATACTACCTCCGTTCGGAAAAACTTGACACTTTACTATTCATGCACGCTTTTTTAGGAGATAAAAACTATATAAAATATCTAGTTTTTTTAATAATTTTTTAACAACTTCGTAGTTATTATTAATAAGTACAAACTTGTTAAAAAAATTTATAAAAAAATGAATATTTTATATAGTTTTTATCATTCTAAAAAAGCGTGCATGAATAGTAAACGACAAGTTTTGCCGAACGGAGGGAGTATACTTTTAAGGAAAAGAAGATATGATAAGACATAAATTTATTTTTAAGTAATTGATCTTATTTAATTTTTTTAGAGTGCTGAAGTCCGTTGGGACTCGGGATCGGGGGTCGTGTGCACGTGTGCACCCTTGCGCTAATAGCCTAGCACATAAGCCGAGCGGGGTTCCATCCTAAAACCAATTGGCATTAGGTGGGGTAGCCCACTAGGTTATATGCTAAGGCTTTATGTTTCTCATATTCAATGTGGGACATTTTGTCTCTTCACATTGTTTCTCATTCTCAACACGCCCCCGCAAGTGCAACTAGGGTCGTCTTTCGCCTCTAGTTGACACTTGGACATCGGGTCTAGCATCTCATTCTCTTTTTAGCTAGCCCAGGATCGAGAGTCGGGCCGTTTGACTTTTCCGCTCTGATACCATGCTGAAGTCCGTTGGGACTCGGGATCGGGGGTCGTGTGCACACGTGCGCCCAAGCGCTAATAGCCTAGCACATAAACCGAGCGGGGTTCCATCCTAAAACCAATTGGCATTAGGTGGGGTAGCCCACTAGGTTATATGCTAAGGCTTTATGTTTCTCATATTCAATGTGGGACATTTTATCTCTTCACATTGTTTCTCATTCTCAACATAGAGCACGCATTTTGATATGTATAACATAAATTTCCTTTTTTTTATTTTGATTAAAATGGGGGATATTTTTTTTTTGAAAAATATTGGTGTCTTTGTGTAATTTTCATATTATGTTAGTGATTTTATTAATTTAAGAAACTCATACAGGGTAGAGGGCGCAACTAACAACAAAGTTCAGGATATTTCGCGAAATCTTACAAGGTTGGGATATTAAGCGCAACTATCTACAAAGGTCATGATATTTTGTGCAATTAACCCTTTATATTTCCATGAAATCAGAAATAAAGTAAAATAGTAATAATAATACTAATAATATTCATCATTTAAGCGTATAATAGAATCATATAATATATCACATATAACATCTAATAGAAAATAACAATAACAACAATAACATCAGCCCAACCCGGAAATTCAAGCCCAAAGAAAGGAAGAAAGAAAGGAAGACTCTCCTGAACCGGATCCGAGGCTTGTATCCGAAAATTAGGCCCAACCCTCAATCTCACCAAGCTGAAAAGGAAACCCGGTTAAAGGATCCGAATCGAGCCCAAACCCAAATAAGAAAAGAAATGGATAAATGGGTTCTGGAGTTTCTTCCCGAAATCAGAACGGCAACGCTCAATCGGAAAGAGAAAACAGAAGGAGGAGATGGGTCCAGGCTCACCGACGGCTCCTCTCCGACTCAACCTTTCCCACCCTGATCGAACACAAAATCTGACGAGACCACACACACACACAGAGAAGCGAGAACGTGAGAGAAAGAGGAGGAAAGGAATCTCACCGAGATCGACGCGCTCTCCGGAAAGATGAGGTCCGATTCGGCTCCGATTGGTGGTGTATTCAAGTCGCTTTGGTCTGGTACGAGAGATATGTAAGTAAAAGAGGACCTTTATGGGGAAATTGAATGAAAAACGAAAGGAAGCGTCCTCACCGACCATGGAGACGAGAACCAGGGAAGATGGGCGAGGTCGGTGTTGGCTTTGCTCCTGGGTGGCTCAGTGGTGGCTCAGGCGTCTCTGGGCTATGGAATAGTTGCTCCTGCTTCTTGACGGAGCCAGGAGGAGACGAGGTGCTGCAGGTACGCGCTCGGAAGCGCTCGGCGGGTGCTCTGTTACCCGGCTCCATACCAGAGGACAAGGTTGGGTGGGGCTGCTACCACTCCGGCTGTCAGAAACCAGAGAGTGAGGGCGGCGGCTTAGCAACAGAAGACGGAAGAGGAAGGATGAGGGAGCGGGGGTTGTGGTGCTCGACCTCTCGGGAAGGAGCAGGGACGGTTCGAGGTCACGCTCAAGGGCGCTCGGTGTCCAGGATCTCCGTCGGCTACTGCTGGCGGCTCCGAGAGAGTGGTGAGTGCAGGCGTGGTGGTGGTGTCCGATCGAAGAGGAGGAGCTTATGGCGATGAACAAGGAGGGGGTTGTATTTGTCCTTGAAATGGGGATGGGAAATGTGAAGAATGGACTCCCTTTTGATTTGTTGAAGTGGAAATGTGAGGAGAGGGTCTTCGGCAATTTCAGATGGGAGAGAGAGTGTTGTAGGTTGGCGTGGGTACAAGCACGGGAGAGAGAGATTGCTTGGCTTCTTATTACTAGAAATGGGGGAGCATGAGACTAAGAGGAGGAAGGGAGGAGTTGCAGGAGAGCTGTTCTTAATGTTACAAATGGTCAAAGGTAGGGGAGCTCTTTTCTTTCCTGAATTCGGATGACACTGATAGAGAGGGGATACAAGACCTACAAGTGGTCCCAAGGGAAAAAGAAGAGAAATTAAGGGTACCCGAAACAAAAATCCTAAACCCCGCTAGCTCGATCAAATCCCGACATGATCAACATAATTCTTAAATTTTCCAATCCGAATTCAATAATGAAATCCGAATATCATTTCCGAATTTTTCACATATGAAAGCGGAATAAAATCTACTTTGCATAAATTTTAAAATTTGACTGGGATCCGCTTTAAGAGTTTCGAGTTCGATTTATTAAATTTAAGAAGAGTTTTTCTTAAAATATCCGACTTAAATTAATTTTTTCTGAAAATCAAGGTTTGAAAATCCGGGCATTTACATTGGTTTACTCTAAATCCTTCGAAATGAGTTCTGGCATTATTTAGTTAAAAATTTAAAATATGTTTTGTCATGCTTGCATATGCGATTATTTAAAATAAAATGTGGAGTCTTTATTAAATTCAGAATTGGAAATTTGAAAATCTTTTAGAGTCGAATCAGATAAGGTAGAGAGAGCGGATTTCGAGATATTTTGTTTGGGTATTCAAATATCTTTTGAGGACCATTTTCTATTCTATTTCTTTTCCCTTTTCTTCTCTTCTCTCTCTCTCGTTCTCAGGGTTCTGTTGGAGGAAAACCTTGCCTTGTGAAATTGTACTACACAGCTCATCAGTTGTCCTTATGTGTATAAACGTGCTCCATCCTCCAACATTTGCCCCATCCACCAATACGCCAAACCCACCCTCTCTCTCCTTCATTCCACTGTCTGCAATTGCCAGGAAATCACCAGAAGAGTACAAACCACCATCGCCATTGTCGATTCCTTCCAAACCTCTTCTCACCTCCTCCTTTCCTCCACCTCCGGTTGCACCACACACATCTCCATCGCCTTGCCTTGCTCCTCCTCCTCCCTCTGGTTCTGATTGAACCCAACACCATCGTTTCCCTTCTCGGTGTTCAGTCACCAGCAGCACCACTACTTCCGCTGCCTTCCTTTCCCCGAGCGCAGCACGAGCGGCCTGGGCGTTTTCCGAGAGCCGAGTACCCATGGACCTCTCTCCGACTCAAATCCAAGCAATCAGCAGCCTCTATTTCTCCTTTCTGTTACACCCAACAGTAGCGGCACCTCCATCGCCTCCCCGACGGTCGAAGACGCAGCCCCGAAGCTGAGGTCGTTATCTTCTTCCTCGCCTCCCTATTTTCGCTCAAACAAGTCGGTAAGCCACTCCTTCTTCACCTTTCGCTCAATAAAGTCGAAAAGATCATCTTTTAATCCCTCCTCACTCGTCCTAGGCCAAGATCTATGCATCTCCGACTTCATCGAAGCCGAATCAACTCCGACGACCCCTTTTTCCAGCGAGAACTCCAAATCTCGGTGAGCTATTTTATCCCTCCGTCCTTGCGTCGTTTCTTCCTTGCTGAGTGGGTATTGGTCGGTTTTCATGTCGTCTAGGTGGGGAATGTTTGGGACATAACCAAGCCCCCCGGGAGATCTGGGATTCATCCCCCTTCTTTCATTCGTTTCCGTCGCTGCCTGTTCTCTGTTTGTCGGAGGTTGAAGACACAACCAGTCTCTTCTTTTCCTTTGGGAATTGGACTGGGCCAGACGCAAATCCCTTTTCTCGGGTCCCCCTCTACCTTCAGACTTCGTTTTCGAGAGAGTGGGTTCCGGTTTCGGGTTGCTGGGTGGATCCGGGTCTCTCCTTTCTTTCAGATTTCATTGGACGGGTTTGGATTTCAGTATTGGGTCCCTTTCTTTTCTTTGCTTCCGGGTATGGGTATGGATAGAGCTGGCAAGTCGGTCGTTCGGGTCGGGTTCGGGTCAGGCTTGCTCGGGTCGGGTCACTGATGGGTCGGGTCAGCTCGGGTAAAATTTATGGTCGGGTACTGGTCGGGTCGAGTTCGGGTCGGGTTCGGTCATAATGAATTTTAGATTGGTCGGGTTTCGGGTTAAATCGGGTCATGCCCATTCGGGTTCGGGTCAAAGCGGGTCGAGCTCGTTCGGGTTTCGGGTCAAGAGGCGGGTCGTTCTCATTTGAGTTTCGAATCAAAGTGGGTATATAGCCGTATTCCGTATAGTTTGTTTGAGTTCTCGGTCGAATCATATTCGAGCCGTTTGGATAATTAGGTTGATTTTGACTCTCGAATACTTAAATATGTAATTTACTTAAAATAAATTATTTTGACTCGGTTGAATAATTAAATATATAATTTTGACTCGGTTGAATACACTCATTGACATTGTCATTGACTCATCGGCTGTCAACCGATTTTCAAAAAATTCATAATCGAAAATTCGGTATTTGGCAAAATTCATAATCGAAAATTCGGTATTTGGTAATTGGTACATTTAGGATTTAACCTTATTTTAACTAGCAAGGTGCAAATGAGCTTATTTGTGGTTTGAATATATCATTGGCCCATTTCATTTTCAATGGCCATTTCATTTTTAGCTTTTGGCCCATTAGTTTTTTTTTTATTAGTTTTTAACAAATCTAGATATAAATAACTAATTCTATCAAAATATAATAATATAGATAAAATAAAGTAACAACTACAAAATTATTGATTTTGATATAAATAATTCTTCGATAAAAAAAGATATAAATAGAAACACGTTTAAAAAACCAAAATTATAAATAAAACTTATAAATACTTCATTTTCGATGGATTCGAATATTGGATGTATTTAAAGTCTTGAGATTTAAAATTTGAGATTGAGATTGAGATTTAGATCAAGATTGAGATTGGTTGAATGGATATAGTGGTAAGATACTAAGTACATAACTTAATTTTATATTATTATAAAATTTAAATTTATATGTAGATTGTATAATTTGTATTTGTAACATTTAGATGTTTATTTACATACTATGCAGCAGAAGGTGAATCTTTGGAAGAAGAGATGCTACAGCAGTACAACTTGTGTTTTGCAGATTATGTCGTTGTGTTGATGCTATTCTGCTGCTTTCTTGTGTTGTGTACTTGTGTTGTTATCTGCTTATTTATTGATTTTACCTGGGTCTTTATTCATATGATAATAATTAACAAAAATAATTGGTGTTTTATATCTTAAAGTATAATCATAAACTTGTGTTAAAATTAAAAAAAAACATTTAACATTCAAGCTTAAAATGTTGATGTTAAATAACCATTTCAATTCGGGTCGGGTCGGGTCGGGTTGAGAGTCGGGTCGGGTTTGGGTCGGGTTCGGGTTTATCTGTGTTCGGGTCTGTTTCGAGTCGGGTTCGGTCTCGGGTTCGGGTTATGAATGTCTCTAGATTTTCGGGTTGCGGTCGGGTTCGGATTCGGGTGAGTCGGGTCGGGTTTTCGGGTCGGGTCAGATTTTGCCAGCTCTAGGTATGGATCCGGACCGGGGAGAGTGGGTTTGAATTCTTTCTTCAGATTGGTATGTGAGAGTTGGGCTTTTGGGTTGGGTTTTATAGGGGTTTTGTGTTTTATGTTTTATGTTGTGTTATATATATGGTTGTGGAATAATTGTTAATTATTATTAGAATATTAATATGTTGATAGTCTAAGTTTGGTTGATAAATATATTTTCTAGAAATATTAAATATATTATAAATTGTTTTAAAGTGGTATTACTATTTGGGAAATATGATATTATTAGATGTTGCTTTGAAAATGTGAATTAAGGAATTTTAAAGCGAATTGTCAGTTCTGATTTATAAATGAGGTTATAAAGATGGATTTATTTTTGTATTTATTTTAGATAATATTGTTTGTTAAATTATCTATAAAGGGTTTTCGGTTTTGAAATGAAATGCCGGAATTAATTCTATAATATGATTTTGAGGTATTGGTTTGAAGGTTTAAATGTTTAATGTCGGGATTCTTTGTCTTGGTTTGATGATGTTGGTTTTAAGAAGGAAGTTTGGGAATATGGTTGGTACGATTTTATCAATGGATTTGATTAGAAGTAAATGATTTTGGTTGATGTTGATCGTATCGGAAAGGTTTTGGAAAACAGTTTTACTATCGGTTGGTTTTGAGCATGTTGAGAAATTGTGGTTCGCGTGTATGAATGATGGACCGGTAGCTTGTGGAAATGGCTTGATGATAGGTGTGTATTAGGATTGCCTTGGACTTGCATTTGGGTCCTTGCTTGTGCTATTTTGTTGTTCTGCATCTTCAGGTAAGTATCCTACGGGACTTACTCAGTAACCTGGACCTCCTGTATGATGTGTCATGTGATGTGTAGTTTTGTTGCATATTAAAGCAAGCCATGTAGCATTATGTTAGGATTGCATTGGACTGAGCATGTGATTACTATGTGTGTTTAAAACGGAACGGCCGTTATCTGTGATAGTCCTAGAGTCTTTGCTAGGGTCATAGGGTAGCCCAGCCTCATCGGGTGCCCTGAGTCAATCGAGTCAA
Source organism: Persicaria tinctoria (assembly GCA_037127255.1). Lineage (NCBI taxonomy): Eukaryota > Viridiplantae > Streptophyta > Magnoliopsida > Caryophyllales > Polygonaceae > Persicaria > Persicaria tinctoria. The sequence goes on from JBANSL010000006.1 coordinate 64,625,033, forward strand.
TATGAGCATGTTATTATAGCCCAGCACCATCGGGCAAACTTGGTTACTTTATGTTGATGTTTATTCCGTGGTCTGTGCACCACCACGAGGAAATGGAAATCGAGAGCTGGCTAGTCTCTGCACTAATGGGAAGGAGTGCAGAGGTAAGAGAGGGATATGCTACTTGGCATTGTCTTGGGCCCTTTACAATTGTTCTGCTTATTATAACTGTCAAGCATGCTTATGTGATTTAAATATTGTATTGCATTAGTCATCCTTTATCTTACGTATAGGTATGTTATATGGCCTCAGCGCGGTCAGAGGACCCGCAGGCGATTACCGGGCCTTACTTCGTGAATAGTGTTAGGTACCGCTCTTGTTTGCTCCATGCTTCTGTGAAGGGAAACCTTTGGCGAATCGAAGAACCTAGCTAATTCCCTATCTTGTTATAAATGGTAATTATCCACTTATGTTTTGGTTTTGACCCGGATCTGTCGTGGCGCTTTGTATCTTAATTTTGCTTCCGCCTTGCTTCCGTTTGAAATGAATTCATGAGTTAGTCCTTAGGACATGTTAAGGGTACCCAATGGCCCCACGATGCTTTTAGGGTTTGAAATCCCTCTTTATTATTGACCTTAAAAATTTAATTTGAAACTTCGACCCGTACCTGGATTGCAAGATCGGAACAAGGGGTTTCATCCCTTGAAACGTAACCTGAAAATCATAATTCTGGGCCGTTGTAAAGTTGGTATCAGAGCTGAGGTTTTGCAATTCGGGTACAGAAGGGTCGAGTGTATGTTTTGAAAACCGCCCACGGGTTTCAAGGACTTTTTGAAAAGGATTTAAAGGGGCAAAATAAACTTAAGATGTCTAACCCAAATTGGAATAAGTAATGAACTCAACTTGTAATAAATGAGGAAAACCGACCAAACGGGGACACAAGTGGGTAATAAAGGCGCTAGATCACCGCTATTGGGTGTAATTGAGAATGGTAGGCAAAATACTAGCTTGCTCTTTACAAGGGGTCCGGAAGACTCCAAGAAGATTGCACCAAGGTGGTTGGAGTGGCGAGTTAGGTAGGATCGCGAGATTTTACCCCTCCGGTAAGTCGCTCCTCGAAGAGCGACATTAGATAGCTTGATGTGCTTTATATATTGAGCCTGAGTACGATCTACCTCGAAGGATGTCATTATAATTGTCATTGACTGATTTTATGCTGAGTGCTTGATATGCTAAAGGTTTGATTGGTATGTCTTAACAATGAAATGTGTATTGGATTATCTGTGCAAACGGGATAGCGAGAGTACCTTTGTTCTTATGTGGTCAAGCCCAGCTTGTGTGGGACAGCCTCTTCCACTATGTTAAACCTTTTTCGGTTCTATCGAATCCTTCTCCTGGATGCCAATTTCTTTCACGGGAAATCAGGTTGGTAAACACATTGTGTCGGAAAATCATGTATGGACATGAAGGTTGTTTGAGTGAGTATTGGAAGGTAGTTCTTGATGTCATTTTGAGTCAAGAGTAAGGTGTTTCTGAGGTTGTCCTTGTCAATCCTTATGATGATCAACCAGTGTCTCCTTGCCATAAAGAGTCGTGCTAGAGTCCCACGGGAAAGAGGGGTGATGAGTCAGTTGGGAAAGTCAATGGTTTCCCTTAGGAATCTCTGTCCGGTTGTAATGGTGACTCTCTCTGAATTGCATTACATGATTTTGTAATCTCCCGCATGTACCTTGCAAATGATCATTAGTAAGAAGCCGCTCATGTTATGCCTTGCTTTCTGTCATGATTTTATTGTTTAAGCTCATGTTGTGGTTAGTTACATTGCTCAAGTCTCGTGTTGTGTCTTGCCTTCTATCGTGAATGTATGTTGTTATAGCATGTTCACTTGGCCTATTGATTGTATGATTGATTGGAATCATGAACCATATGATATGAACCTACATGATCGTTATTTCCTCCTGGATTAGGTTGATGATAGTGTGATCAACTCCTCTTTGTAGGAATGCTTGTAGATGATCGCCTTAACATGTTGGATGATGGCGTGTCAATGCTTATTATCCCTTTTGTGACAAGAATCTATAGCATGTCCATCTATTCTGCATTGTTCAGATTAACTAATGTTGGTTGTTTTGCAATTAGTATTGTTGTGTGATTACTTGCATTGGATGAAGAATATGTGGTTTAATTGAGTCTTGAGAAATGCATGTTTTATCCTAGTATGTGTTGATCTGCACGCATGCCCCGTATTCTAATCGTATTGCCCATTACTTGGACTCATGTTATGAATCATTGAACTTTTCTCATGCTTCTATATCGTGGAATATGATTGAATGATTTCTTACGCATCGTCATGATTAGTTGCATGCATGTATCGTACGTTATGTTGAGCTTTTAGCATCATGTAGGATTCTCGGTTGTGACTTGTGCGAACTTATATCTTGCCTACATCATTGTTGATCCTCTCTTGAGCTAGGTCCTTGATAATGTGGTTCTTCCCTCTTTCTATCACCTTCAAAGGTTTATTCATCCTGATTAGACTGATGTTGAATTCGATGATCGACTTGCTTTCTGTGATGGTTAATCCTAGTATAAGCTTACATGTTATCGCTCGGTAGTGTTCTCATATTAGTCTATGGTATCCTCTTGTGTTTACATGAATGTATGACTTGGCACCTCGCATGATCACACACCACGCCATATCATGATTTTGCATACACATGACCCATGAATGTTAGAATGAATCTAGTCGAATTGCCTTGATTGTAGTCATGTTTTGATATGTGCTAATAGTATCCTATAGGGCTTCTGCTTTCCAATATGAGTCGTTAAATGATTACATGTTGTATTTAGGAAACGATATATACACCGCTAATTTTTACTATTTACACCACTAATCACCGCATAGATATGCGGTGAGTTAATGACATTCTAATGATTGTCAACGTGCTACCGCATATACATGCGGTAGATCACCGCATCCCCATGCGGTACTAGCCTCCGTATAGAGATATACCTCATATACATGCGGTATGCACCCCCGTTCCGTTTAAACGGCACCGCATACCCATGCGGTAGGTATCGGATAACCCGATTTGAGCGAAACTATTCGGAGCAGCTGAGGGGACCGATATGAACCAAATACCACCGCATGGGTATGCGGTGTTTGCCGACACTAAGAACATGCGGTGTTTCCCGACACTAAGAAGTTATCGTACAGGCCTTGGACATCTACAATGGCATGAACTTGTAATAAACGCCGAGATCTGGAAAAAATCATATGTTGAATTGAAAAGAAAGATGATTATCGTACAATCCATGGACATCTGCAATGTTATATCCTTCTACAGTGGAATTAACTTGTAATAAACGCCATGATTTGGAAAAAATAATATGTTAAATTGAAAAGAAAGATTAATAAAACGAAAATGCGATATGGAGTTCGGTTGTGAAATGGAATAGACAGAGATACAACCCAATTAAACATATGAAGTTCGAGAAATGACATCAGAAAGTGGGAAATGCTAATACGGTAGGGGACGGCCACCATCACGACGGCGGTAAGCTCTATACCGTGCAATCCTCGCTGCAAACTGCTCGTCCCAACCGTCGACAGTGCGATCGTGATGCCGTGTCCATGTGACGTAGACTGGAGGAAGAGGTGAACCAGGCAACAACCAAATCTGTGAATAAAAGGTTAATATTAATGTTAGAAAAGAGAAACAAAACAGTAAAAAATTTAATGAATATGAAATACGAAACGTACCGGAACGAAATGGTTGCTGTTGCCGACTAAAGCTATTCCATCTAGCTCCTCATAGGCCGGTACTGACGGGCCACCAGTGGCGTACAGAGGTAGGCGTAACATAGGCATCATTTGTGACAAAATCACCAAAGGACGTTGGTGAAGCGTGGCAAACACCTCGCCCATGATCGGAATCTCCATCCAATACGTAGCATCATGACACGTGCCGAAATAGTTGACCCTCATGATGAGCTCCTGTAAGGCCGGATAGTAATTGTACCGATCTGAATGCACCTGCAACTCAACGGCCAGCTCTCGTCGAACTCGAGACCATGCGTCTTGTCCCAAGTTGAGAAGACAAGCTAAAGACCTATACCCACAGTGACCATCACCTGCAACATTTGTGACGGCTCGTACGAAAGTAATCATGAATTCGTCGACGTTGTCAGTGCCCCAATTGAATTCTTCTCGAGGTAGATTCTGTGGTGGAAGCGTTGTAGGTGCTGGTGTTGGAATGTCACTTACAATCTCCGGATCTGGCTCCGACGCCGATCGACCTCGACCTCGTCCATGTCCCCTTCCACGACCCCGTCCTCGGCCTCTGCCGACTCCTCGGCCCCTGGGAGGGTCGTCGATGGCAATGTCCTTGGACCCAGTGGCCTCCTCAGTACCTTCCACGTCATCTGTTTCGTTTGATGCCGGTTGACCCCGACCTCGGCCTCGGCCTCGTGCGGATCCAGTGGTCGCCTGTCTATCTGCCTGGCGTTGAGCCCGAGCACGCTCACGTTCCCAAGGTAGAGGGTTCGTCTGACAAGGGTGGCGAGTCCTCGGTCTCCCGGGCGGTCTACGGTCCTCCGGGTCAGGGGTGGTCAACGGTGTCTGGGACGGACGATCCCCGTCGTTGAATGCCGAAGCGATTCTCCAACGAGTATCCTCGTCCATAGCTCCGCTCTGGAACAAACTGATCATGCGCGACATGTCCACATCAGCTCTGCTGAGTGGAGTGTTATCCTGGACGTTGTCCACATGAGGCCTCTTGAAATCCAATTGCTTCCAAAAATTATGTATCTGGGATGGTCTGATGGGTATCTGCGTGTCTCGAGAAGCTTGCATGTCATGTGTGCATGGAAGACCGTAGACGTCCCTCCAATAGGCATCTCTGCATGGTTGCGACGGTGGCTCGGCTTCCATCTTTGTGTAGATTTCGAACAACAAGTTGAAACATTCCTTTGACACAATATTCCGAATTCGATTGAAAATCCATAGGCCGTGGGAGTCTGTAGGCCAGGTGTTGTTCGCTCTCCCCAATGTATTCTTCACCTCCCAAATTTGATCCGACATCATGAGATCGATTGTGTTTATCACGTGAGTGAAATCACCGACTACAGAGTTTAAGGTCTTTTTCAACACAGAATGAGCAGCCTCAACCCTAAAAGATAAGTGTGAATCGCAGTTGGAAATCGTTATCCCTAAACAAATTACGGGTATAATGAATTTTATATTGAAAATGTAGGCGCACCTGTTCGTCGTGGTCGTACCAAAATGCTGGATTGCGTCTGTCCATGCACGAACTATCTGCTCCGAGTAATCTCGTAACCACGTCGCCTCCAAATACGGCATAAGCCCTTCAATATGCCCCCACTCTGCATGCATACCCCTCCTGTACACCGCATGTGCAGGCGGTATGGTATACCGCATGTAAAAGCGGTGCCTAATACCTATATAATCCGGGGTCTCTGGCTACTATCTGTGCCTCAACATGTCGGACGACAGCGGAGAAAGCTCAAGCAACGACATAATACGTCAAGGCACGATGGAAGAGTTTGAGGCGGTTCTATACACTGGTAGTCCGCGGTCAAAGACGGTGGAGGCGATGATAAAGAGACTACGTGATGAAAATCGGTCGCTCCTAGTCGAAAACCAACAAGCACGTTGGCGGATTGATATCCTGGAAAGTCAAGTTGCAGTTCTGGAAGAGGAAAAAAAAGATCTTGTAATGAAGCTAGATCAAGCTACTGACACTTGAGTATTAGGGTCATTTGTATTTCGTTGCTTGTAATTTTATAAAGTTCGTTTCGAATCAAGATATTGAACGTTGGGTACGGAAATACTGTTCAAATTTGACCAACTACTACACAACGATCTGCAACGGTAACAAACCATCAACCAACTACTACACAAATACTCCACAAAAAACAATCCAAACTACTGCACAAAACAAATCCAAACTACCAACTACTACACAAATAGTCATTCTACCGCAAACAGAACACCCACATACATCATCCCAGATCGCACCGTCAAGGTGGGGCAGGCCCCCAAAACTGCTCATAGATGCGAGTGAGGTGTGCCGGAGTCAACTCAACTCCAAGCTGCCTGAGTCGCAGAATCTCCAACCCAACCGCAGTATGGCGCTGCTCAATAATGGTCGGCGGGGGTGGCGACGCCGGGGGTGGCGGCGGTGGGATGATGGGCTGGTGTCGAGGAGTGTCAGGAAGTAGGTATGGATGACTATGGCGGTGAAACCACTCCAAATAGTCATCGGCCACGCCATATGGGTACTCTTCAGAGGTCCGTGGCAACTCCTCCATGGGGAAAAGATGATCGAACCTGTGCGCCCAGTGGTTGTCAGCTGGGTGGAAGGTCGCCTCCTTCTTGCACTTGGCGGACTTCGGCCTGAGCACTACGGCAGGCCTGATTGGATCAGCGGGAATGTCCTGAACCCGACCAAATTGTCGCAGCACACGGTCCGGCATATACGGCTCCTCCTCGAACAACCACCGAATGGTGCCCCTATATCTCGAAAGACGCAGATCTCCATCAAAATCCAAGTGTCTACCATATGGCATGAACTCGATCTGCAAAGGAATAGAAATTGTTATTACGACTACAATCTGGTATATAGTATGACAACTGTAAGTGCGGATATAAATTGTGTTCGTACCTCGTCTACTGTCATCTCATCCAGCCTCCGCCGCAGAACATCCAATCGCTCGATGCGAGGCCTATCATCCCGGGTGACCGTACTGGAAAATGGTGTCGCCCCCAGGACGTACCTCACCCCGCGTCGCGGGTCCCGAGCTAGCCTCCGATCGAGCGTCATGCCGGGCTTGAACACCGGAAAGTGCAACCATATCCACACCTACAAAGGAACAATACTATCAGCAACATAGCCATTATAAGCTAGTTACGGAACTTCTAAAATAAATAATCACAGAACGAATGTCTTACCTCCAATAGTGTTGTACAACCGTCCATGTCCTTGGCCAACTCCCGAGTCGCCTCGCCCAATCCCCGGTACAAGCACGACAAGACCCCTGCAGCTAGAGAAAGATGCGACACCTGTGCTGCGTCCATAAACCTACGGATCACCTCCGGACGCAATCTTCCGCCCGACTTGTCGATGAACAAGGTCGCAGTCGCAATCATCCCCATCACAACACCCAAGATGCACTCCATATCATGCTCAAGTGGGGCGCCATCTCGAACCCGCTGTCGCATCGGGGCTATCTTCTGAAGGAGGAGCTAAACAGTAGGGCCTCCATGGTCCCATGCGCTCCTCCGCTCGTCCGGAGTCAAGCCGTAATACTCCCCAACTACTTCCCTCCAGCCGAGAACATCATCCACCTGGATACACTCCTCTCCGTCCAAACCAAGGCCAAGTATGAAGAGCACATCGTGCAGTGTGATGGTGATCTCTCCCCATGCGAAGTGAAAACTGTTCGTCTCGGGGTGCCAGTGCTCAACAAATGTCCCGATCAGAGTGTGATCCACATGATCCCAATCGAAATCTCTGAGGTCCCAGAACCCAATCTCCCGCACTGCGGGAAACCAGGACTCCCGTCCATCGACCTCCAACAACGCCTCTACACGGCCCAGCGACTGCCCTCGTCTCTGCGCACGCACACCCCTACGCAAGGCTTCGTCCTCCCGTGCAATGTGCGTCTCATAGTCTCTCAGAAGGGAAACTGAATGTGGCCCCCCGTCCAGAACCCACTGAGCAGCCCGAGTGGCCCCTGTCCTGCTAGCCTCGCCATGCTGCCCATCACCTCCTGCCCTACTGCTCTCTCCACGATGTCTCCGCCTCCTCTGCACTGCACGGACAGGGGGCTGTGCCGCCTGATCTCCTCCCATATCCTGACGAACATCGTCAGATGCCCCATACATCGGATCATGTTGCTCGTCTCCTCCAATATCCAACAACACATGCCTCGAAGGTCCAGCTGACTCATGCCCCCCGGCAATCGGCGGCGTCGCAAGCTGAAGCCCAATGATCGGCTCAGGCTCGGCAGTCCTCGGCGTCGCAAGCTGAAGCTCAATGATCGCCTCAGGCTCGGCGATCCTCGGCGTCAACGATGGCGCCGCATGCTGACTCCCAGGCGTCCTCCCTACACCCGTAGAACCAACCGGGGTGAACGACGCAAAATCTATCTGCGCAACGGCCCATGGCTCCTGGTCGCCACCTCGAGCATGACTCGTCCCGGCCCCCAAATCTCCGAACATAGGTGCCGTGTCATCATACGAGTTCAATTGTTCGCTCGCAAACCCAGTCCCAAAGTAGTCCCGATAACTGTCAGGATAAGTCTGCACCTCCTCTACCACTCTCTCAGCTGCAGTCTGCATGTGCTCACCCGTATGACGTGCTCGGTCCCCTCGTAGGTACTCCTCCAGCATCTCAATACCCTGGTCGCCTTGACCAGACTCTCTAGTCGACCGCACCACTGGGTCATCCGTGTGGTCAGACATCAAGTGCAGCTCAATCTGCATCAGACTCTGATATGTCTCTATAGATGACTGTGACGTGTACCCAGTATCAGCTCCTGCCATCTCAGTGTCCCTCTCCGGAGGATCCACTGCATCATCTACCGCATCGATATCCGTCTCCATCGGCACGGATGCACCCTGCAACGTCTGCCTCTCCCTAATGGCAGCTCTCCTAGCAGATTGTAATACTACCCTCTCTCCCAAATTTCTCGACAACAAAGACTGTGTAGTTTAGAATATATATGTCAGAATGCTATCTCTCAATTACAATACTATATCGTATGATTGTATAAATGTGACAACATTTTCGTAAGGTTTATTAATGATATCATCTTAATACTAACAATTCATAATAAAACATAAATATATACTTATTCGATTTCAATTTACCTACACCTAGTATTTCTCAGAATCCTTTGGCTCGAATAAGATACTATATCGTATGACTGGCTAAATGTTGCAAGATTTTCCAAAGGTTTATAAATGATTTCAACCTTATACTATCAATTCCTAAGAAAACATAAATATATACTTATTCGATATCAATTTCCCTACACCTAGTAACAATACCGTAGGGTCAGGCTGTGTCTCCAGCGGTGGCGGTACATCTTTCGTCCTCCTCCTCTGTATAGTGGGCTCCGGCTACATTATATATAACAATGAAATGTTAACACTATTTCCTTCAAATTAACAAATAAAGCAAATTGTTTATTATAAACATTAAATGTTACCTGTAACGGATGTCTCCGAACATGACCGACATCATCAGCTACGGCTTTTCCACGGTTGTCCTTCACCATCTTAAAACCCGGGTATAGAGTGGTGGTAGATATGGGGACGGGGAATGGATGGATCCAAAAGTCGGGCTCGGAAGCAAACAATGGGAGAAGATTGCAGTCGGCCTCGGAATGAAAGAGATCGGAGAAGATTCGGTGTGTCGGAAAACTGGGCCCCCACGCCTATTTATAATGGGCCCCCCAACGGTAAAACTCATACCGCATCTCCATGCGGTACCTTTTTACCGTTGTGGTAACGGTAACAAAATCTACCGCATGGGTATGCGGTAGGTTTTGTTACCGTTATCACAACGGTAAAAAGGTACCGCATGGAGATGCGGTATGAGTTTTACCCAAATTTCACAACATACCGCATGGGTGAGCGGTATTTTTTAAAACACCGTATGACAATGCGGTAGCTATCGGATAACTACGCCCCAACCGGGTTATATTGTATTACGGACTCCGTTTAAACCTAACCCACCGCACATACATGCGGTGTTTTTTTACGGTCAACATACATACCGCATGTACATGCGGTATGTTGGGCTCAAATTTTATTAATCCACCGCATCCCTATGCGGTGGATTAGTGGTGTAAATAGTAAAAATTAGCGGTGTACATAACATACCCCGTTGTATTTGTTATATAATGTGATAGTTACCGTTTTACGTGCCTTACGACGGTTCATTCCTAGCATGATTACGATCTATCACATGTGATGATCTCTTTGTTACTCTATGGTGATCCCTCTTGCTTTCAGGAACATTATGTTGAACCCATTTAAATGACTCTTGACTATTCCCTTGTCTTATCATGTATTGCTAGCATCATGAAGGACCCTATGCTTTCTAAATGTATCTCCTCATATGCATACATGTCATTCTTAATCTATGATATGATTATTGTTGTTAGATGTGATAATTACTATGCCGCTATGATGTATTCTTGTATGACGCTTAGTCTAACTGTTATGATGTACCTCGCCATGCTATATTTGACCTCATTGTTGATGTGTACACCACGCTCATACATTGTTCATATATATGATACTTGTCATCCTCGTTAAATTCCGCGTGACCTCGAATCATGCATGATCATTACTGGTTCCGCAAAGCTTGCTTGAAGTTTCTAGGCATAACTACTTTCATGGGATAATAGACTGCTAGCTTGTCTCGCATGCATCAGTGTAGGACTCGATTGTGTCTTTTGGAGTGTATAGGTATGTCGTTGTCCATCAGATAGGTACATGTTAGTGTGGATTAATGTGACTGATGTGATCCATGATGAATTCATTTTATTCGTCACAGTTGTAACCTAATAGACTTCCATAAGGGCATCGTTACTATTCTCGAGTTGGAGTCTTGTCTTTAGTCTTGTCACTTTTAGCCTTGGTCTGTGTTTAGTTCCGAAAGGAACATCGGGTTGTCCACTCTTGTCACTCCCCTATTTTCGCTAACTTGGACTCATGCACGATACATTGGACGAGCGACTGCATGGAAAGGAAACGGGAAGTTGGATAGTGATAGAATAGCACAGCGGAAGCGTGGGCCCATAACCCACGGGCCTCAAGATCAATGATGTCGGCAGAACAAGCACGTTTCGAGGAGGGTGGTTAACGAGTACGATATGACTTGTAGGCGGGAGTGTCCCCCGTTCGAATTGCTAATCCTTCTGAATTTATTGATGATGATATTGCACTGACCTGGCGATGGGATCTACGTGTTGATGTGCTGACTTTGTGATGATTGTTGCCTGATTGTCTGTTGTATATGATGATATGACTTGATGCCTTATAGCTCTAATGTGACATGATGACTTGATGTGTTGATACTTTGAGTTGCTAAACATGATCTAAATCCCTGTGCCTATAAAAGTATGAACTGTGAATGCTGAGAAACCTGAATTGTTATCTGATAAGGTTATGATGAAACTTGCTAGCTTGAATTGACTATGTTCATATATGGTGTTTTGCAATAATTTTGAGCATGATAGTAAATTGAGACTTGTTGATTTTGTTCTCGGTTCCTTTATATGGTGTTGTTCCAGATTCTTCAAGGGACAAGTAATAAGATGAGTTTATTGATACAAGATGGGTTAACAAAGAAGAAGAAAATCTACATCATGTTTGAAGAAGAGTTAGACATTGTACAAAACTTTTTGATTTCTTTAAGTTCTTTAGCTCAATTTTAGTTTTGATTTAAAATTTTGTACATTCAATTATCATCTAGATTTCTATCTTATTATTACAATTTGTGGTATAGATTTCCATTTAGGTAGTTGTGGTTTAAAGTTTTATGATTTCAACATTCGGTTATATTCATTCCACTTTCTATGAATTTTTCAATTTTGTTGGCTTTTTATAGCCCTACTATGAAAATAATCATGATCACAATTAGATCAATAACACACTTAAAAAAGGTTTGCAGAAAATTTCACAAGGGTGTCATAAAATACAACACAGTAGTGAAAAAAAGTGAAATAAAAATATATTCATTTAAATGTGATAGTGTCACTACACTTCGATGAATGTAAATATTGTCTTTAAATAGTTCATAACACGCAACTTTGAGGTATAACATGGTGTATAACGTAGAAACAATCATAAAGGATCTGAACTCAATTTATTTTGACAAGAATTATAAGACTTCTTTTCTTTGCTTTTAATAGGGCGGATAATTAGAAGAAGTGTGATCGCAATCAATTTATTATTCTTTGTCAAATTAGAGGTATCGATCATCTTGATAAAAGAATTCTTCACGACAACTGAAAACTTCAAATAACACCATGTTGATAGACAAAATGACATATTAGTAAAAAATTAACGTGCATCGAGTATTTTGCGTGGTGTGTCATACTTGGTCAAAAAATATTATGAAAAATACCGAACATGGTTCGGGAAAAGTACTAGTATTATATTAATTATGAATGAAGGCGTATGGGAAGAAATTAACTAATTAATGAATAAACGAGTTTTAGTATAAAACTTATTCAAATTGAAAAAACGGCACACGATGTGGGTAATGAACTAGTATATATATAATGCACATTATATTATATACCACAATGTTATAAAATAATGTATGGGGATGGGACGGGATTTGCCACATAAGAAACCTCTATCCCGCATCCTCTTCCAAATAATTTTTAGGTGATAATCTTTACACCGCATAATTTTACTATGTGCACCACAAAAAGAAAATCGGCCCTTTCTTTGTAAATTCGTGCACAACTACGAGCGTAGGTTTTTTTTTAAATGGTCATTGCGCCTCCAAAGGCGTACAACCTGGTTCCAACAAGTGCAGGGCGTGCACAATCCGATGGTTTTCCCGGTCATCTGCTACCTTCGCCTTCTTCTCTGCCACTCTATCTCCCAGGTGAGCTCACTTGGCTTGCACAATCGGTGCCCCACCAGAGCTCAACCGATTTTGCGACTCTGAAGTCCCTCTGTAGTACCGTCCTCCTTCTCTCTCGGATCGCCTCTGAGCCGCAACTCGGTCTCCGCAGTCCACCACCACCCACTGCCCACTGCAGTACAACCTCGTCGGAGATCACCCAAGGTCGAGCCGCAGCCTCCGCCCCTGTTCGACGCCGCACCCACGGGCAACCGTTCGAGCGCCGCCTCCGATTGCCATCGGCCATCACTGCCCGAGCCTGCCTCTAGTTGTCGCTGCCCATCGCCGCCGAGCTGCTGTCTTCGATCGCTTTTGGCAATCGTCGTCGGAGGAAGAGCCATGCCGATTGAGCTTCTTCGTCCTGTTTCCTTGTCTTTGTACATGATTTCAAAGAGAAGAACACTGAGATTTTGATTTTTAATCTCTTTTGATAACAATCGCGGAAACTCCCCTTATTTTAGATTATTCTCATTTGTGGCCCTTAACTAATTACTTATTAAATTAAGCGGCCAATATTTTTAAACCATTCGATTCTTGCCCATTTCAGTGACACCAAGCAACCTCGAAGCACCCACGCCGGATCCCACTCCCTGAAGAATTTATATTGGTATAGATTCTTAACTTCAAATTGAGTTAAGTAAAGTCAATTGTATGAAATATTAATATTAAATATTCCTTTTTTCGTTGGATTCAATAGATGTTAAAATCTTGACTTGTTGTCGTCAAGCGATCATCGAAGGTTAAGGCAAGTGATTTCGTTCAACGCCTTTTGCATGTTTCGTGATTCTTTCGATGTGCCTTTTAAATATTCCTTTTTTTGTTGGCAAGTTTTACAGTAGACTGACTTGTAGGTTGTGGTTCGTTAAGCCACCGCCTTACAAGGTTTCATGAAACATCCATCCCGGAATGCATATTCTCCGTGGGGTGGTAAAACAACGATCTGATGTAGGTCGTGGTCCTTGTTAAAGGCCCGACCGGTACCACGTATTAATATTACTATTATTATTATCATTATGATTAGTGTGATTATGATTATTATCGACTATTGAATAGGTGATCACTTCAGTTATTATACTTATCTGTCTCGGTTATAATTCCTTTTCTTATCTTATAATCAATCATTATGATCATCCGAGTCATGTTGCAAATTTTTTTCCTTTTTATTCAGTTTTCACTTTGAATATTCGTGTCTTTTCCTTAACCTATGACATACCGTTTTATGGTCATTGTATGGTTAAAGTCTGAACATTTTCCGTATTATTTGCTAGTCTTAATTGTACTAATCATCCTATTTATTGGATGGCTGGTATCCTTCGTACTCATAAAACACCAGACCATATTCCACAAATCTAGTGCAATCAGTGGAGCAAGAGAGAGTTGAAGAGCGGGCTATCATTTATGAATCTTTATACTATAGTTTTCTTGAAAGTAATTTATTTTTAAAAAACAATAAATATGTATTGATAACTTTCTTAATCACTAAAATTTCTTCTTTAAAATATTCACCGTAATTCTTACCAATACACACATTGTAAAGTTATGTATTTTGATTTAAAATAAACTTATTATATACAACAAGTAATATTTCTTTTGTTACAATATTTTAATGAATATTGGTAAGGATATATGCTTTAAAATGGCTTTGTTGGATTATGCATCAACTGAATGGTTCAAAATGAATAACATCCAACAAGAGATTGGATAAATATGTGAATTATAAATCCAATTGATTACTAAATCTATGACTAAGGAGTAATTGTCATGTGGCTCAATTAAATAAGATCTTAATAATTAAATAAGTTAATATTATACAATTAAATCAAATATTCGTTTAATATTTTGAATTAAACTTATAAGAACAAACTCCTAAGAGAAGGGTGTAATAAGTTCATTCAAGATGAACTCTATTATGATAATATATAGAGATTTTAACATAGACATAGGTTACATACCCATTTCATATTTTGAATTAAAACCATTTGTTATATAAAAAATAAAAATCAATTGAAAAAGGAAAAATGAGAGGATTAACCTAGATGTGACACATAAGCAAAAACTCTTATGTTTTAAGAGTTTATATAGACATATATATATATATATATATATATATATATATATATATATATATATATATATATCTATATTAATATTTCTATAATTCAGGGTTTCTATATATGATAAAAACAATTCAGATTCTGAATTTTAGGGTTTGGGGTTTTAGGGATTTTTTATAATTGAACTCTATTTCACCTTTGTTGAGATTTATGATTATCCGTAGATTCCATAACTTTAAGCATGCCCATGGCTCTTGTGGAGATTTCTAGTGAATAGGAATTACTGATATCCAATATCAAACTATGAAGGCACAATTAGCAACTGTTTCATCTATGACAATAGGTAATAGTTGGAAACTAATTTTTTTTTAGTGTTGCATCATATCTTTTTCATTTTTTATGCTTGATGGGGATTAATTCACATATTGCATTAGTCATAGATGGCCTGATTTTGTTTCAAATTATTTTGTTGTCAATTTACTTATGCCTAGCATTATCTATTTTTTGATATTAGGCCATGTGCAAGGAATGCCGGTAAGTTTAGTCTTTTGATAATTGATCACTTCGTTCGTTAGATTAGAATTAAAGATTCAGTAATGTGTTCTCTTTGTTCAGACAAATTTTATTGCATGCTATCTGTATTTTTTGAATTTCTAGCACTTAGGGTTTATTGAGTTGGGAGTTCCATTTTCATTTTACTGATTTTTTTAAATTGATAGAACTGACCTTGATCCTGAATGTGAGAATGAATGCCTTCTTGTATGTAATAGGAAAATGCTTAAGGGTTACCAGGGTGTGAGTTTAGATGCATTGCACATAAGTCTTGTATGGTTTGGATTAATTTGTGATCTTTATGTGTGTTTTCAATGAAGTCTATTATCTCAAAGGGAGAGCAATGTGTGATTAAACATGATGTGGGTTCAAATCCCACGTAGATTCCAAGATTAAAAGTTAAAAAATTAGCAATTTGTTAGAACAAAACCTTACATCTCTACAAGTAAAAATTTTTAACTTTCCCTCACACTCTCATTTTGGCAATAAGCCAACTTTCACCTATAGGTCAAAATTACTCTTTTTTTTCCTTCATGATTCAACAAAATGAAATGCTTGTAGCCTATGTAGGATTTGAACCCACATCTATGTGTATTGAACACATCGCTCTACCATTTGAGCTAATAGGCTAAAATATGTGAGTTTCAAAATAGAAATGGATGTGAATTTAGTCATGATTGATACAAAGAACCATGACATGTGCATTGGAATAATATTGTAGTGCACCTTTTTCTAAGTATTAAGATGCTCCCGAAGAATTGATTTTCCATCCAGATACAATTTACAAGCATAAACGCAACGCTTCAGAAGCTCTAAAAAATGTACTATATCTTAATTGGCTCATGTTCTTACCAAGTCGATGTTGTCTCGATTGAAATTTTTAAGATCAACGGTTGTTGTAGAGCTCCTCTGCCATGGCTCACCCTTCAGGAAAGCTGTCTAATGACAAACGTGCCACAGAACAAACGTGCCAAAGAACAAAGACAAGCTCAATATTACCCAAGGGTGTTGGCAATAAGTTCAGCCAGAATAAACAAGCAAGCAAAAATCCAACTTAAGCACATCAGCACCAGAGAAGCAGTAATGCAGCATAGGCAACAGATTCAATAAGTACAAGCATATGGAATAAAAAACACAGATATACCAAAACTGAATTACACCAAGTGATATCATCAGCTTTGCACATAAAAAACCAGCGCTAAGAATGATAAAATGGAATTAGAGAAAAGGTTCATCATGTGTAGAGAAAACTCATGATACCTCCATTAAGGCAGATGCTCTCGGTACAGAAAAAACAGACATCTATTGTGATAAACATGGAGAATTACCAAGCAGTTCTAGATTTTACAGCAAATGCATAGTGACCACTGATCACTCATGTGGGTTCTATAAATAGCTTTCTCAACTAAAAAATTCAGCATATTAAAGTGCAAATTCAGTGATAAATAGCTTTCTCAACTAAAAAAATTCTTGAATGTGGGAGTTTAATTGTGCAATTTTAATCAACCTGCACAATTCATCTGATGTGTGCCCATCAACATTGCAAATATGACAAATATGAAACTTATCGATCTTTAGATTCAGGGACATCAGCAAAAATTTCAAATGGGAACACTGTTCAAATTTGAACCTCAAACTGGGTTCCCTAAATCAGACACGACTAATACGATGACAAGTTGAGAACCTCAAACTCTAATGTCCTTGTGTCGATATCTCTTCACAATCTCCTTGTCCTCTCGGAAGAAGGAAAGAAGATTTCCTTTTTTCTAATCAAGTTAACGGTTTGGGGTTAGTAATTTAACGGAGGGGTATAATGCGGAATGTTTACAAAACTCGAGGGTATTATGCGAATTATGTCAAACTTCTGTACACCCCGTGAAAAACGCTTTACCTGAGGGGTACCAGGCGAAATTTCAGATAAAATTACAATGTTATCATATATGATTCTTTTTAAATACATTCGACAAAACTTTGAATGTTTTCATATATAATTCTTTTTATCTTAATTTATTGAGTATACGGTCAAATTTTTTTAAAATAATTATCCATTTGTACATTATATTTTAAATTATATATTTATAATTAAAATATAAAATACTTACAAATCACATAATTACTTTTACAAAAAGCTTGCTACTATTTTCCAAAAAATATTAATATGGTGCGCCTCTTGATTCACAACTCTGTGACTCAAGAGGAGTATGATAGTTTTATCTTAAAAAAAACCCTGCGCCTCTTGATTCATAGGGCTATGACACAAGAGGAGCAGAGTATTAAAAAAAACCCTACGCCATAGTAGGCGCAGCTCTACGCCATAAGAGGTGCAAAAATTATAGTGAAAAATCACTAAACGAAATTTGTGGTGAATATAGTAATTTTTTTTATAACAATCGCTTAATTTTTAGAGGAAATGGTAGTAAATACCACAAAAACAAAAAAGTTTGCATAGTAATTTTTTTGGGTGTGAATAAGTAATAACAATCGCTTAATTTTTAGAGGAAATGGTAGTAAATACCACAAAAAGAAAAAAGTTTGCAAAAATACCACATGGTTTGAAAATTTTGCACAACTTCCATTTTTTCCCCAAATTTGCACAAATGTGCAGGTCACAAGCTCCCCTTTAACCGGATTTTGCCCTTATTTACATACAAAAAAAAAAGGTAAATAAAAGGATGAGAGGGGAGAAAAGGAAGACCAGTCTGGCGATGGTTTGTGGAGAGAAGGAGGAGACCAGTCCGGCGAATCGGAAAACACAGGAGGTTGGGGACGAAGTTGTTGCCGGAGAGGAGAGAAGAAGACCACGCCGGCGTGTTTAAGAGAAGAGGTAAACCCCCCTTTCCATGTCCTTGAAACCCTCCTTCATTTTCTCCCTTTTCTACGATAAACGACGAGGGTGAAATCACCGGTTAGGGTTTGGGATGAACGACGAGGGTGGCAATGGTTGGACTGGAAATTGGGATGAACGACGAGAGTGACAATGGTTGGACTGGAAATTGGGATATGGGAAAGGTAGAAGACGATTGATTGGGGTTGGGGCCGTGTTTGATTTGGTATTTGATTGTTTGAAAGAGAAATTGGGTGACAGAGGTTTCGAATTAAGTGACAGTGATTTCGAATTGGGTGATAAGTGAAATTAGGTGACAGGGGTTTCGAATTGAGTGACAGTGGTTTCGAATTGGGTGACAGGGGTGTCGATTTATGTTTTTATGCTATTGGCCTTGTGATAATGGTTTATGGCAATGGCGAGGGTGGTTTTGAGGATTGGGGTTGTGTGGCTGATCGACTGAAAGATAAAGGGGCTGGGGACATGGGTGTGAGTGAGGCAAGGCCGGACCGAGTTCGGGAGAACGTGATGAGACCATAGAAGCCTGGGAAGATAAAGTGAGGAAGACACTTGAACTGATGTTAGAGAGGCTGAGAACTATGTCAACATGGATGCGGAGCATGGATGACAAGGTAAGTGTTTCGCCTAAAAAAATTTGTCCCAATTATGAACACCATTGATGACAGGAGGAAATAAACTAGCGACACGGTATATTTAATAAGTGACATAGGTAAATTTTCCCCAAATTACGAATAACATTGGCGAACCACCCCTCATTTATGTACTGTGTAGTTCAGATGAAGGTCATGGAAGGTGTTGTGAATGGGATGCGAGATGCCCATTGGAATGCAGGAGGTGTGTAGAGACCAATGAGAGATCTTCGTCGAGAGGATGAGGGGAAACATTGTTGTTATTGTAGTAGGTTGTTATGAACTTCGTTGTTATTGTCATAGGTTGTTATGAACGTTGTTGCTCCAAACATATAGTTGTCGACGGTAGTTGACTAGGTTGTTATTGTAGTACGTTGCTATGAACTTTGTTGCTTTCTATATAATGTTCGTTGGTCATAAGTTGTAGAATGTTATGATATTTTTATGATATTTGTTGATCGGTAGTTGACTATGTTGTTATGCTCGAAACTTTGGTTATCGACGTACCATCATATTCAAATAACTGACACGATAAATAATTTAGGTGACACGGAATTCCAAACATATGACAATGGTGATTTCCTTATCGAAGTAGGAGAAACGATCATAATTGTAATCATCAACTTCACACAAGTGCTAAGGGTGATTTCCTTATGCGACGTCTTCGTCCTCATCCTCCTCCTGACTGCTTGTGGATATGACCTCCAATCCCTGATACATGTCACCTTGGCAGTTTACCGTGTCATCCGAGGAGTAATCTGTGTCACCCAATTGGATCACATCCAGACCCTTACCCTTGTACCCTTTATACATATGCTTGTCACCAGTTTCAAAACCTTTGTCAGTAATGTCTACTGCACCCAACTCCTTACTCTTCCCTATGGCCTCCATCACCTCATCCAAGTGGATTACCTCCGAACCCTTACCCTTTTCACCTACATACATATGCATGTCACTAGTAGGGTGGCTCAGAATGGGCCCGACCCGGAAACCCCACCCGACCCGACCCGGAAAACACGGGGTCGAGGTCGACCCGAGACCCCTAGGGGTCGGATCTCGGGTCGAACTTTGGGAAATCTCGGGTCAACGGGCGGATCGGGGTCAGACCCGGCGGGTCTCGGGTTTGACCCGTTGACCTGGATTTTTTTTTAATTGATGTGTTCATATGCTGCCGTCTTTCCATGTTTATGTTGTTGTTGATTTGAACTTGCTGGACTAATTAGACCTACTATACAGAGTACTAATTAAGAAGGAATTTCAACCACATCATCCAGTGTTGTTATACCATGTATACTATATATGTATACAATGTGCATATGTATACCGTAAGTATACACTGCAATAAAATAACACATGTAAGCACACTTATATACTGGATATTATATATATATATATATATATATATATATATATATATATATATATATATATATATATATATATATATATATATATATATATATATTGTATAGTATATATAAGGAAAATAATAAAATATAAAAAATATTACGAGTATAAATCTATATGTGTTACGCCTTTAAAAACCGTAAAATATATCGGAATTTTAAAACTCGGGTTTCCGGGTCAACCCATCACCCGACCCGGAATTATAAATCTCGGGTTCGGGTCGGGTGGCGGGTCGCATTTTTAAAAATTCCGGGCCTTCGGGTTGACCCCCACCCGGAATGTTCGGGTCGGGTCGGGTCGGGTCGACCCGGATG
Source organism: Persicaria tinctoria (assembly GCA_037127255.1). Lineage (NCBI taxonomy): Eukaryota > Viridiplantae > Streptophyta > Magnoliopsida > Caryophyllales > Polygonaceae > Persicaria > Persicaria tinctoria. The sequence goes on from JBANSL010000006.1 coordinate 64,645,490, forward strand.
AGCCACCCTAGTCACTAGTTCCAACGACCGTTGAAGACGAGAGTGACGCATACTTTGGCGTTTCCCCCTGAAAATGAAAAGTGTGATCAACACTATGGTTCATAGGTATCTACTTTTCGCAAAACATGAGGAGAAAGAAGAGAGACGCTTACCCATTGCAACTGAGAATTAGGGTTTCTCATAAACCAAAGTGACTCGGAAGTTTCTGAACACTTACACGAACAAGGAATGAGGCCGACAAGTGCTCTTCAACTGGACCTTGATGCCGGCGGATTTTCTTCAATGGTAGCCTTCTTCTCCAGCACTTTTGTCCATGGGAGGAAGAAACTGAGTGTTCTCTCTCCTCCTCTCTTTTTATACTTTGCAAATGGAGGGAAAACCCCTTTCCCATCACCTTTTCCCTAGGCCATCATTACACTCCTCTCTCTCCATTTTTTTGCGCCAATTTTCCCACCAAAACATCCCTCCTCTCTCTCCTAGTCATTCCTCTCTCTCTCTCTCTTCGTCACTTATCTCTCTCCCTTGTGATGACCTGCAACCGGATTTTCCATTCCCCATTTTTATTTGCACAACTAACATACATGCTAGTTTTGCAAATTCCACAAAAAAGTGGCATTTTTGCAAAGTAAAAAAAAAGTGTATAATTATGCAAATTGCCCTAAGAGGAAATTGCACTAAATAGACAAAAAATTGGGCCTATTTGCACAAATAGACAAGAGGGTGAAAAAATGGGCCAAAATGGCCAGGCTATTTCTTGCAAATAAAACAGCCGGTCATTTGGAACTATTCATGACCTGATGTAGAAGGTGAAAGGATGAGGGAGAGAGACGATACACGGCAGTGAAGCTAGAGAAACGAAAAACCTGAGGAGAGAAAGGAGGAGCGACTCGACGCTGTTGTCCACTGCCCTCTCGACAGCGTCCGTCAGGGGCAATCCCAGCGAGAGAAGTCGGGGCTAGGGCGAACGGCGGTGGGTGAGGGTGAGGCGGCGACGATAGAGATAAATCGGCCATTCAGTTTTCACATAATTAGGGCAAACACTCCTCTCCCCCTCTTTCCTAGTTCTCGTCTCTCTGTGGCGCACGAACTCAGAGCTAAATTCGTGCGATAGTAGAGCTTCTTCAAAAGCTATGGCGGAGCCCTCCAAAGTCATTCACTTTCGGAATGTCGGCCACGAAATCTCTGAGGTCACTTCTTTTTTCTTCTCCCATTGTTTCCGTATCAATGCGAATTGAATTGAATTTACCCTTACCAGCCTCAATTTGATCTCTTTTTCTGTTGGATTCGGCTTTCGATTCCTCAGGATGATTTGCTTCAGCTTGTTCAGGCGTTCGGGGTTGTCTCCAAGCTTTTGATGTTGCGTAACAAGAATCAGGTTCCCCTCTATTTTCGATTTCAATCCCTCATTTTGCAACTCTTCTGGTATGGATCTTCTCCCTAAACTCTTTATTTACGGATTTAGATTCGCTTTTGGGTTAAGATTTGATATTGAGTTGGAATTTGATAGTTTAGGGTTTGAAATTGCGCGTCAGAATTGCAGGGTTTACCCGAACTTGATTCGAAAATCGTACTCACTCATCTCTTACTACATCTAGATAAGTTATTGATTCATCCATTGTTGTGTATTTCATTTTTGTGCAAACGATTTATTTACGGAGGATTTTTGCGATGGATTTTGATTCCGAGTGTTGTGCATGTTAACCCTTTAGCAGTTGTGGTTTTCTCCGTCGTGGATTTCTGTGTAGTTTGTTTGCGAAGAATTATTAGTTCTGCAACATATTTTACCTTTTGAGGTTGTGATTTAGGATATGTTTCAAGTAGTTGAATGTTTGGATTGGAGTGCAGCTATACCAAATTGTCCTGCGTCGAAATACTGATTACAGGCGTTGCTTATTGAATATGAGCGCTTTGTATGAGCCCACACAATATCTGTTTCCTAGTTCGACATTACATGGAAAGAGAATCCTTTAGTATCTTTCTTTGGTCACATTGGGATAAATTGTAAATTTATAATTTTCCCAATAATATTTATGTTTGACGTCCCCTGATAAGTGCTAATAATCTGGTCAGCTTGTGTGGTCATATGGTATTTTTGTTTGGGGTTTTAATATGGGATTTTTGTTTCGGGTTTTAATTTGTAATTTTTGTTGTGAAGATGGATGGAAAATAGCCTATTAGCTCGGTAGAGCATTGTGTTTGCACACAAAGATGTGAGTTCGACTCTCACATAGGCTAATGCGGAGTATGTGTTCATATCTCTCTGGACTTATACGATTGAACATGGTAGGAAATATATACACTAGTGGTAGGATAAATTTGTGAATCTGGTAGGACAAATTTATGAATATCTCTGAACTTATAAAATTATGATCTTGGTAGGAAATATATAGACTAGTGGTAGGACAAATTTGTGAACCTGGTAGGATAAATATACAATATTGGTATGATAAAAATGTAATCACCGAAATTCCTAAGTGTATTACTTGACACTAATGGTAAGATAGATGTACACGAATGGTAAGATATATTTGTACTATTGACAAAGAAGTAGAATTAATATTGACCAATCCACAAATCCCGGACTAGTAATCATTGAAGCGTGAATTCCCTAATCTAAATCTCAATTACCAATCCATAAATCTTAATCTCAATCCAATTTCTATCAATCAAAATTCATGAATCCAATCTAATTCAATGCTAGAACGACTGAATTAGAGCCTCTACCATTGGATATAATGTTACTTAGGTTTCCTTCATCTTCTGTTATAGACTGAAAATCCTCTACCATTGGTTGTTTTTATGAAAATTGTGGAACGTAATTTACAGATTCTTTCTAGCTTGATTTTCCTTGAAAGCTATTTAAATTGGTAGGATAGATGCAGAAACATGGTAGGATAGATGAAAAATAATGGTAGGATAAAACAACGATATATGTAGGATCAGAATGGTAGGATTGATGGAAACTAATGGTAGGAGAAAACAACGATATTGGTAGGATCATAATGGAAACCCAGTAATTCCTGTATAACTTGACACTAATGGTAGGATAGATGCACACTGATGGTACGATATATTTATACTATTGGAAAAATGTAAATGCATAATTGACTTTACGAAAAAAAATTACTTCCACATGAATCTCAGAAAAATGTAAATGCATAATTGAGTAAAACCTAGTCTGGAGAGATTTATGAATTTGTCTTACCATGTTCACAGAACGGGTAACTTTTTCCCCGTTCTTTCCGCTTCTCTCATATTCTGCCTCACTTTTTGTAGAGCATGTTATGGTGTTTCAGATCCTCCTCTCAAGCTTATATATGTTCTTGGGGGACACACATCAATGCAATAATTGCTTTTTCCCCTCATAAATGCCCCCCCTTTCCTCAAAGGAGGAACCCTGTTTTAGCGCCAAAACTACACTAACAGCCCGCCAAATCAGCTACAGTGAATCTTTCCAAAATATCTTCAGGTATGGAAAGACAAGTTTAGCCTATTGGTAGAACAAATTAATTCTATGGTAAGATGGACAATCTACAGTTTTCTGAAATGAACGGAGGATGCCTTTTGGTGCCACATGTCACTAACAGCTACTGACAGCTACAGTGTAGCTGCAGTGATCCACCCCTTCCCCCCAAAGAAGAACCCCGTTTTGGTGCCAAAATTACACTGACAATCCGCCAAATAAGCTACTGACAATCCACTCCAAATTTCTCAAAAATTTCAGGTATGGTATGACATAGTAAGCCTATTGGTAAGATAGATATATGATATTGGTAAGATAAATATACAATATTGGTCAGACAGAGGCCATTCCGTCTTCCCCCAATGAAGAACCTTGTTTTTGGCGCCAAAATTACACGGACATCCCGCCCAAACCATTACGGACATTCCCCTCCATATTATCTCCAAAATTCCAACTATGGTAGGACATAGTTGGCCTATTGGTAAGACGAATGTCTTCGTTTGGTAAGACTAATGTCTTCTTTTAGTAGGACATAGTTCCCAGATATGAAGGTGATGCTTTGCCCTCACCATGCCACTCGTTTCCTATGTTGGCTCTGTTTTTTCAGAGCATTTATTAAGGAATGACACCCATCAATCAAGATTTTATAAGGGTTTATTGACACCCTTAATTACAATCATTTACATTTCCCCTTATAAACGCTCCCCCTTTTTACCCTACTTTATTGGAGCTACACCCCAATTTCCTGACATGTGCAGCACCTCCCCTCCTCATTTCTCTCAACAAAATGAAGGAGCTACAGTGACCGGTCTCACCTTCACCTGCAACTTCCTCTCCCGGTTACCTTTTTTATTTGCACAAAATAGCCATTTTTTACCCCATGCAAATAATCAAGACACATGACTATTTGTGCAAAGTTTTTTTTTTTATGGCTAGTTATGCAAAATGGCCTTGCCCTAATTTTTATGATACGAGCTGGACCGAAATTCACCAATTTTTATTTTATTTATTTATTTTTGACTGGAACAAGACTAGAATTTGCGGTTTTGTGCCCAACGCTGCATCCTGTAGTCCCAATCAAAATCAGGAGCAAGTAAGGGATGAGCTTGAAGTGCACGTCCTATCAATAAAAGAGAGAGAGACAAGCAAGTGCAGTACATCTTTACAACCACAAACAACGACGAACAAGTAGAAGATGACACTTGGACTGATCAACGCCAACCCCGTGGTCCACGCCAAGAAAGAAAGGGTCGCCCGCACCGACGATCCCCACACCTCCCACGCCGCCGTCGATCCTCTCGACGTTTTCGATATCCTTTTTTATTCCGTCGCTTGATTATTATTAACTGCCCCACCAAACTGAGCGATCGTTCAATTCATAGCTAGCTGCTTCTATCTCCATATGGTATCCGAGTCTGAATCATCAATATCCTAAACTCTCGATCTGCTATATATGTTGCGAGGAAAGGGGCAAATTTTGACCACTGAATTTCAATTGTTGTAATCTTTGACCCGATTCGGCACATCATGTTAGGGATATAAGGGATCCGGAGCACCCGTATTCACTGGAGCAGCTCAGTGTTCTCTCTCAAGAATCTATTACTGTTGACGGCAAGCTTGGCCGTATTAGGTGGGGGTTTCTTTCTCTTGTTCTCTTTCTGTTTTCTTCTCCGTTTCCAATTTCCTTTCCCCAAAATTTGCATCTTTTGGCCGTATTATTGTCTTCATACACTTCCAATTGGCCAGGTTAAATAAGGAGGTTAGTGCATATGAAATTATCAATTTCTTGTTCTCGTTATTCAAATGGAATTGGTTCTTGCTTTACTCTTCCCTTCAATTTCAGAGGAAAAAAAAAAGAAAAAGAAAAACGAAACAGGTTTCTTTGCGCCTTCAATCTTGTGAACATCTTTGTATCATTGCAGCTATATTTGGACTCTAAATAGTAGCTAGCTACGAAAACATTCTATTTTCATGGAATGCAGATGCGAAAACATGATTTGGAGTGTGTAATTCTATGAGCTGCAGCGTAAATTCCTCTGAATATTATTGCTGTTGATCAGGATAACCTTTACCCCGACGATCCAGCACTGCAGCATGGCAACGGTTATTGGCCTATGCTTGAGAGTTAAACTAAAACAAGCATTCCCTCCACACTATAAGGTCCGGATTGTTTGCATATCTGTTCTCTGAAAGGAATGGAAATACAGCTTCTCTTTATATCTTGCTTTTTAAAAAATCTTAATTTGGCTTGAACATTTTAAAGATCAGTGCAGACATGTACCTCATCATTTGAACAATGGTAATTGATCCTATATGTGGAAGTTGTTGCGTTGAATCCCTTATTTTGCTCATTCGCACATTTGTGTGCTGATGAATTTATGGAAGTAGTGATGTGTTTCAGTCATTTCCTATAAGAGACTGAGTCAAGGGGAAAGTATTTAGCTGTTATGTACAGTGTACATTATAAATGATGCAGCTTTTTACTTGTCTCTTTTGCCGTGTTTCAAATGCTTGTTCATTAACTAAAATAAGACCTTAGCTGCCATCAACCAAATTTAAAAAGCAACAAATCATTTCAAAATTCATCAGTTTTCTTTCATTGAAGCTTTATTGTCATTGATGTGCCATCTTGATTTTTTGATTGATACTGATGGATATTCTCGTCTGAATCAAATGATTGAAACTGTGCAGGTTGACATCAAGGTATCTCCTGGATCTCATGCAAATGAAGAGTCAGGTAAGGTTTTATTTGTGGTTGATTGGTCTTTTGTTCTAGCCTTGGTATAGTTTGCTTTGAGGCAGGTTCTGAATTAAGTTTTACATGACTACAAAACTTGGTACTGGTAGTGTTTGCATCACAAATCTACTTATTTGGTGGGGTAAATTGCATCTATCATCCCCAACCTTTCACCAATGTTCCATTTAAGTCCCTAAGCTTTAGTTTGTTCTAATATGGTCCTCAAACTTGGGTTTTAGTTTCAACTATGGTCCTTCTGTCAAATTGGGCGTTAATTGTCCGTTAACTTTGTATGTGTGACTGTGATGTGGCAAGTATTTGTCCAATGTGAATGCCACATCACTAACATCATTTTTATCATTTTATTAAAATTAATGAAATAATAATTCCCTACTTTTAGAGATTTGTCAATTATTATTATTACTTGTCAATAATTTTCATTTCTATCAAATTTTTTTCAATAATTTTTGTTCCTATTATTTTTTCATTAAAAATGTCGTACTTAAACTATAATTTATGGTTTTCTTTCAATATTTATTAAAAATTATTATTATTATTGTTATTATTATTATTATTATTATTATTATTATTATATAATATTATTATTAATAATAAAATGAATTACACAAAGTTATTATTATTATTATTATTATTATTATTATGATTATGATTATTATGAAAAACTAGCGGTTACAATTATTATTATTATATATTCTCGTAATTATATTTTTACGTATTCTATTGTCTTTTTTCTTGTCCCTTTTTTATTTTTTTATTCCCCCCCCCCCTACTTTATATTTCTTATTGGTCAAATTTTTATTATTTATTTTCCTATTTTTGTATTTTTTTTATGTAATGAATAATATTATAATTATAATGGGGTTTACTACATTTGTCAATCTCTAAACTTTATAGTTAGTATAAATTTATTTATTTTTCTTTTATTTTAATAAAGTGATAAAATCATGTTAGTGATGCCACATAATTGAGATCTCTTGTTATACTGAGTGGGTGTAGCACCCGGTATAACACTTAATTATTTGGGGCATATATTATCATTAAAAAAAGGGAAAATTGCAAAAAATAGCCTAACCTTTAGGGGTAGTTGCGCTCAATAGCCTGAACTATAAAAAATGCAGAAAATAGCCTTAAGTATTTAACTGGTTGCGGAAAATAGCCTCAAGCTACATTAAAATTCAAATAATTACCTTTAAATTCAAATTAATGATAAAAAAATCTTAAGTTGTCATTAAATTCAAATTAATTACAAACCTTCTCCAAAACAATTTTTATTTAAAAAAAATCATCACTTCTTATATAAAAATAAGGTTACACTTAGGCCCCGTTTGGTATGAAGGTGGTAATCGGAATGGGAATGGGAATCGGAATGGGAATCAAAAATTGGAATCAACCATTACCGAGCCATGTTGTTTGGTATAAAGTTGGAATGAGAAATTAAAAAATTCAACCTAAAAACACACAAATTCAACCTATCCAATTCAAAATCACACCAATCAAATTTATCAAATTAATCATAAAGTAAACAAATTCAAGTTATCAATTTCAAGAATTCATTAAAAAAATTCACAATTTGTTTAAGAAATATGGAGGGTTGAAGAGTTACAGTAGTACTGTAATGTTCGACTGCAGCATAGGGAGCCTGAGGGCGGGCTGGGCGGTGGTGGGAGAGGAAGGAGGAGGGCGAGGGCAACCAGGCTGGGAGGTAGTAACAGAGGAGAAGGAGGGCGAGGAGAGTGGGCTGGGCGGCAGGGAGGAGGGAGGGCGAGGAGATCTGGATGACGGAGGATGACGATGATAGAGGACGACGACGATACCATCAGATCTGGTCCATAGCGGCGGAGACAGATCTGGTTGGGGCGAGAGGACGGTGGTGGCTGCAACTTCATCGGCGGATTGGACGGAGGCTATGGAGATGAAGAAGAACGAGGGTTGTTGAGATGAGCAGCAGAAACATCGCTTGAGGAAAATTGGGAATGGGTGATTACCCACCTTTTGGGCTGGAATGAAATGGGCTTCAAATTGGGGATGGGTGGATTACTAGTAATCATTCCCATTACCCATTTTTGCTCTACCAAACATTAATACGGGAATCCTTCATTCCGATTACCAAGTTTTGATTCCCGGTAATCCATACCAAACAGGCCCTTAATTGTTGTTATCTACACTCATAGCTAAATTAATTATAAAAACTATCTCAAACCATATAAATATAATTTAAATTTATTATTCTAAAAAATTAATTAGATTATTTACATATCATTAAAAGTAAATAAATACTTAAGCTTCTATTTACAATTGATCTAATAACTTCTATTCACAATTACTTAGATTTTTTTTTAAATTTATTTATTTACACAATTTATATGGTATAAGGTAGTTTTTGTAATTAATTTAATGATGAATTTAGCTAATAATGAATTAGTGAGAACAAAAATTTATGAGAAGTGGTAGATTTTAGAAATAAAAATTATTTAGGCCTTTTTTTTATATAAGAAGTGATGATTTTTTTAAATAAAAATTGTTTTGAAGAAGGTTTGTAATTAATTTGAATTTAATGACAACTTAAGACTTTTTTTTTATCATTAATTTGAATTTAAAGGTAATTATTTGAATTTTAATGTAGCTTGAGGCTATTTTCCGCAACCAGTTAAATACTTGAGGCTATTTTCTGCATTTTTGATAGTTCAGGCTATTAAGCGCAACTAACCCTAAAGGTTAGGCTATTTTTTGCAATTTTCCCTTAAAAAAAATTAAAATTATATTTATACCCATAGAGTTATATTGATATGTTTATAAACTTTTATTGTTAAAATTTATGTTTTACAAAAATAGAAAATTTATTTATTTTCTAAAATAATCAATTTTTTATTGATAATTTTTAAAGAGTAATTTTTCATAATAAAAGTATATAAATATCTCAATATAATTTTAAAGAGTATAACTATAATTTTTTTTAAAAAATTATTGTTAATTTTTGCTTGGAATAATCCAGTATTACATTGTAACATAAGATATCCACACATACTAATTTAACGCGTCGCAGTCACACATACAAAAAAGTTAACGGGCAATTAACACCCAATTTGATAGAAGGACCATAGTTGAAACTAAAACCCAAGTTTGAGGACCATATTAGAACAAACTAAAGCTTAGGGACTTAAATGGAACATTGGTGAAAGGTTGGGGATGATAGATGCAATTCACCCGGTTTGGTGTTCTATAATCTACAGTATGCACTTTCCTTCCTGGAACTAACAGTTGTCTAGTCTTAATATAGTTTTCTAGCATTTACATTTGCATTCCGGTTTTGTTCCAGTAAACAAGCAGTTAAATGACAAGGAAAGAGTTGCTGCAGCCCTGGAGAATGAGAGCCTTCGCCAACTTGTTGATGAATGCCTCTACTCGAGTGAATTTTAGTTTGAATGCCCAAGAGTTTCATCTCCAGCTTTTATGCGAACACAGTATAAAGTAATAAAAATCTATGCTTCGTGCACTTTCTGTAGTTCTTAGTGTTTAGGATGTTATGCTGTTCGATATGTTGTTAATCAATTCATGTTGTTGTTCAGTAGCACAGACATGACCCATCTGTAACTTATCTCGGTTATTTGTTGAATAGGATGAATGTAAATTTTACTTCCATGCTCAATTTGGTTCCTCATGTTATTTGCAGTGTGGTTGTGGTCGTGAATATGATGTCAACAAGGAGAGTCATTAGTCATATACTTTCGAAACGACGTCCTTAAAAACCAATAAAAGAATGATCATAATTGGCCCCTACTTTTCCAGAGATGGGTAATTCTCAATCCACAATAACAATCAAAACCAGTTTCAGAAAAAATAAAATAAAACAATCATCAACACCAGTTTCCCCACCTTCTACAGACTACACAGCCATGCCACTCTCAAATTGATAGATTTGACCATTAAAAAACATCATGCTATAGCCAATTATGTTGATTTCTTAATCGGCTGCAGGGGAAGGGAGTGAGCTTGGTTCAGAAGTGACTTCTGCTGTTGAGTGGCTGCTAGTGCGTGAGGCTAGTGCTGGAGCTGCTTCTGCACCTGAACGTGTGTCATTGAATCCCCAGAACTTGGCAGCTTTAACATCATCCTCAGCCATCAACCTCGAGAATTCTTCGTGGTCGTAATCCAGGGTGGTATTGCCCCCAAACTCACCAGGAAGGTTGTCTATATCAAAATGGGACCTCATGAGCTCCACACTTTCCTTCTTGTTTGGGTGAACAAACTTCACCTTTTCAAATGTCTTTGGGTCTAGGAAGTACCTAACCACCTAGTACATGGGAACACAAGTTATCAAAAGGTCGATTCAGATGCAAATATGATTCTTTGTGATGTCTTACTAGAAACAAATATTTGTCAGACATGACAAAACAGCAGGTACTCTGCAAAATGGTCAACGAAATTTCACCAATGACCTTTGGATTTTCAAAATCAAGATTATTCATACAAGTGAACTCATGTGAACTTCAGCTTGTGAGAATAGCATCCGTGTAAGGAGAGAAAGAAGAAGACAGACTGACCTTCCAGAATGTCTCAAAAATCCTTGGTGGGTTGTAGAGAAATGCTATTCCAAGTCTCTCGGGATAATGATTCTGTAATACGTTAACGACCTCTCGTGCTGTTTTCATTGGAATAGTGTTGCTCAATGACAAACCTGTGAAGTCTATCAGCCAGGACATCTGATCCTGTCCCTCTGGAAGGTTAAGGATGGCATTCTCTATCATATAAACAAGGTGGCGGATATTCCCTTCTGCTGACACTGTATTCTGCAAATACCAAAGAACAAAGAAAGCTGCATAAACAAAAAAACCGTCCATCTTCAACCAGTAAGTAGACGAGGTTAAAAGGCTACTACCTGCTTCCCTGGCCTTAGGATAAGCACAGATCTTCCCAACCGATCATGAAAGATTGCCCTCGATACTTTGCCAGTTTCACCTTCATGTGCAACTTCATTCTAAGGATTTATTTCCCAAAAACAGACACAAAAAAACTGTGACTATTTTGTTTACGGGGAGCACTGCAGCTTCAGTAGCACACCATTTGTACATATAAATTCAAGTTGAGGCTCATCCCAAAGTCAACGGTTCCTTTTGATTAGGAACTGGGTTTCTTCAAATTATGATCAAAATGATATCTTAATAATTTACTACAGCCTTGCGAAATGCGAACAAAAAATTTGGTGTGGAAAATAAGAATTCGAGTTTGAAATCCCCAAGCAATGAACCCCTTTCATTTTTTAACTCGTTGAGGCTGAAACTGGTTAACACCAAAAAGAGCATTCAACTTAAATACCAATATTGCAACATAAAAAAGATGTTTAAGTGAATTCAACAAAGCAAAAGTGCAAAACACCAAGATAGCATGTCATTGTACCCATCGGATTTCCTCAGGCTTGTAGATTGCTCTCCACTTGAGAGTCTCTTCCAACATTTTCTTTGCCTTGTCTACATTCCAGTTTCTCGCTTCTAAGTACCTCATCAGGCATGCATCCGTGCAGTACCGTGGACTTCGGCCAGATATGTTTCCGAGAGCAATTCTGAGCTCTTTGATCTAGTTAGAAATAATCATTACTCTCACTTAAGGAGATTTGAATCTGTAGCCATCATCAGATTCATAATCTATACCGAGATAGGTTAATTACCTTGGCATCGCGTTGCATAGGATCTTTTTCATCGTGACTCTGGGAATGCTTCCTCCAAAACATGTCAGGACAAATGGACTTGTGGGATGGAATCTACAGCTGGAAGATCTTACAAGTCAATTCATATTCAAGTATTACATGCAGGTCAGATAGAGTAAAAAATTGAACAAATTAGGAACTTGTGTACTAAGGACAGCTTAGTTCGATCAGATGAAACTGAGCTTTCCGGTAGGGATTCCAGACTAGCAGTACTTTCCAAATCGCAAACGGAAATTCAAATGCGAGGACTAGGAGCAGAATCTAAAATGTGAAACAACGAAAACTATCCACATGGCAACTCAAAGAATTGGAAGAAGGAAAAAACGCAACGGAAAAAGTTGAATTGGCCAGTCGAGGGAACGGAACCAGCTAGGGAAAGTGAGAATCCAACGGAAAGGGAAAAGAAGAGCAAAGCGAAAAGTAAAACAGGAGAGAGGAGATCGAAGTTGTGAGAGCTTACAGAGAGAGAGTGCTGCGTCGCAACGCCAAACGGTCAAGCGAAGCAGAGAGAAACAGACAGGGACAGGAGAAAGGTAGGGGACCAGTCAAGTTGGTGTTCCACATTTCTCTAACTGCAAGCGTTAGGTGGGAACGACACACAAAAAGAGACACCCCGGTTACGGTGACTTTAACATTCTAAAGTCGGTTTGGGCTGCGTTAATGGGTCTATTTCACCTTTGGGCCCGTTTCACCAAAGCCCACTTGTCCTTTTTTTTTTTCTTTTTTTTTAGCAAGATAAGAATTCGGTTCTCCAAACAAATCTAGAGAAATCGAGAGACCGGACAAACCGATAGATGGACTAACCATCATGTATAATCGAAAAAAACATACAGAAGCAAATGACTGAAGCAAATGACATAAAGAAATAACATGAAACAAATGACAAAAATAAAGTGCAGAAATAAACGTACAAGTCATCCTATACTGAACCTACAAGCTAGGAGAACAAACAAACGACCGGCCAAAAGGAAGATGCACACAGAGAACTCTGGGTAACTAGCGGAAATCTTAGATTATGGACCCCAACAGAGCCTTCAGATATCGATCGCACATCCACAACGTCTACGAACATAGCCAATCGATCACATATCACATGAAGTCTGCAGGACAACAAGAACAACACTGCATACCAATCCACAGGCCCAAATCCTAATCAAACCATTGCTCATTCAAACCCCCAAAAAACCCACCTTAACCCCTCAAACATGATAATAAGATCGCGATAGGCTGCACAAGGGCAAGCCAAGATAGAGACGGATAAGATGAGCATGAGAAGAAAAATAAACAACAATCAAAAGGAAAATGACAAAGGCCAGCGAGGATTGAAATTATTATTTTTATTTTATTTTATTTTTCCCAAGGAAAGAAAGTAGCGTTCAACAAGCGCTAAACCCATGGTGATGGCTGGCAGCCTCGGGGATTGAAAACTGAGAGGCAGCAGCGCCCGTGGAGCAGAAGGGAGGAGGGAGGGCGAAGTCGAGGGAGTCCCATCGGTGGTCGGAAACAAAGACGGAACAAGAATGGACTGCTGGAGAACCAGCTAGGCGAGGGGAGGCGGGCGACGATTGTGACGAAGGCCAAGGTGGTTGGCATCGGAGGCAGGGCCCGGAGGGGGCTGTCGGAGGAAGGCGACGTTACGGTGAGGCAATATGGGGTCGGTAAGCCGATAGGGAGGGCCGGGAGCAATCAAGGGGTGGTAAGAGGGGAGGGTCCTAGCCGGGAGGCGGGTGCCAGTGGCGAGATCCCCTTCAATATCACATCTCCATATGATAAGGGTATTTTGGTAATTTACCACTAAACACCAAAAAGTTGAATGGTGTTAACTGTTAAGTGGCTATAAGGTTTGGAAGTTAATTATTTTTATGGTGAAACAGTCTAAAATGCCCTCACTCTTTTTGTAAGCAAACAACATATACAAGCAACAACCTTGTTTATATAAATAAAAAAAATCTATGTCCTAGATACGAAAATCGATCAAATAAAAGGCACTCTCGACGATATGCGACCAAGGCACCCAGATTGCACAACGAGGAGAGGAAGGATAAAAAAAAACTAGGTCGAGCTTGCTCAATTGAGGACGATGTGAACCAAACAAAAGGTCTACGAGATTGAAACATCATTCATACAATCATGCATTTAATATAGTTTGCTCAATTAAGGTATCTACTTCAAAGGAAACTTGTCTAAAATTACCTATAGGTGGGAAGTCAAAAGAAGCCCCTTTGACATGACGATGTGGTGACTTGGTGATTGAGGCGGCGAAGCCAAAAAGTTTGATTGTTAAATCAATTGAGATATCAAGTTCAACCAGAAGATCTATTTATTAAAGTTTCACAATCAACAATTTTATTTAAAAAAAAAAAAGCCAAGACAAGGTCATTTTGGATGAAGTCAGGAAAAAAGATCACTAGATTTGAGATTTCAACTTGTAAGGTTGGTAAAGCTCTAACTTTGTTTGGTTTGTTTAGTTCGGAAATCTATTGTGAGTGAGAGCGAATTTGATATATAAAGCCCTTCAAATGAATCCATATGATCTATTGATCGAGAGAGCCAAATCCATATGAAGTCCTCCATTCACAATATCTTCTATATTGAATCTAGGCCTAGCTGTTTTATAACAAAAGGGTGCTTGAGAGTTTGAGATCATGAGATTGATTGTAATGTCCTCCTTGAGGGTTTCCATTCATTGATATAACATATATATAGGTTAAAAAGGTATTGGGCCTTAACGGGCTTGTAGCCCACTATACAATAGGAGACCTATGTAATCTATCAAACCCCCGCAGTCGAAACGGGAGGGGTCCGTACAGTGAGACTGGAACGAAAATCAATGAACAACTGTCTAGGTAAACCCTTGGTGAATATATCAGCGTACTGATAAGAGGACGGGACATGTAGAACGCGGACATGTCCAATGGCAACCTTGTCCCTGACGAAGTGGAAATCAAGCTCAATGTGCTTCGTGCGTTGATGCTGGACTGGGTTGCTAGCCAGATAGACGGCGGAGACGTTGTCAGTGTAGACCAAAGTGGCCTTCTGCAATGGGCAACGGAGCTCAAGCAGGAGATTGCGGAGCCAAGAACACTCGAAGACAACGTTGGCAACACCCCTGTATTCGGCCTCAGTGCTGGAGCGAGACACGACGGACTGACGCTTGGCTGACCAAGACACAAGAGTGTCGTTGAGGAAGACACATTAACCAGACGTGGAGCGACGTGTGTCAGGACAACCGCCCCAATCCGCATCAGTGTAAGCAACAAGATCAAGCTTAGAGGAAGGAGTGATCGTGGTGCCGAGCTCGAGAGTGCCGCTGATGTACCGAATGATCCGCTTTAACGCCTGAAAGTGAGGTTCCCTAGGTGCATGCATGAACAAGCAGATCTGCTGAACGGCGTAACTGATATCAGGCTTGGTGAAAGTGGGATACTGAAGAGCACCAGCAAGGCTCCTGTACAATGTCGGATCATCCACCAAAGGACCAGAATGAGCACTGAGCTTGTTGGATGTATCGACAGGGGTGGCGACTGGATTACAGTTGACCATCTTAGCCCGAGCAACAATCTCAGCAACATACTTACTCTGAGAGAGAAACAGACCAGACGCATGACGCTGAACAGCAACACCCAAGAAGTACGACAACTGACCCATATCAGACATGGCGAATTCCACACTCAACTGCGAAATAAGGGACATTCGAAGAGCATCAGAAGAAGCGGTGAGGATGATGTCGTCGACATATAGCAGCAGAAATGCCAAGTCTGAGCCTCTACGATAGATAAACAGAGATGTATCCGAACGGCTGCCAGTGAAACCCAAACGGAGCAGATGAGAGGCAAAACGCTTGAACCACGCATGCGGAGCCTGTTTCAAACCATACAGAGAGCGCTTGAGGAGACAAACATGCTTTGGACGCTTAGCATCAGCAAACCCCGGCGGCTGAAACATGTAAACCGTCTCGTTCAGATGACCATGTAGAAAGGCGTTCTTGACATCTAACTCATGGATGGCCCAGTTGCGCGACAAAGCTAGACTCAGGACCACTCGGATAGTGGCAGGCTTGACCACAGGGCTGAACGTCTCATCACAATCAATACCTGCCTCCTGAGATCTACCGTTCACCACAAGACGGGCCTTATAGCGCTCCAACGTCCCATGAGAGCGGAACTTGTGACGAAAGAGCCACATACAACGAATGACGTTCGCCTCAGGAGGGCGAGGAACAAGAACCCAAGTACCATTCTTCGTAAGGGCCCTGTATTCGTCGAGCATTGCCGCCTGCCAATTCGGGTCGAGGAGGGCTGTTTTGTGGGAGGTGGGAATGGGGAATAGGGAGGTCTGGGTGGAGGCTGCGGGTGATTGGGAGTCGGGAAGGATGGGGGCAAGAAGGGCTAAGCATGGGGATGAGACGGCGGGTGCAGCAGAGCTGCGGGCAAGGGGTGCAGAGGCGACGAGGGACGCGGCGGGCGCAGCATAGCCTGCGGTGGCCGCCGCCAGAAGGTGAGGCGAGGCTGGGAGGCATGCGGCGGGCGCAGCATAGCCTGTGGTGGGCGCCGCCAGTAGGGGATGTGAGGCTAGGGGGGTCGGGTTTTGGGTGTGAACGGCGGGTTGGTGGGCGGTGGTCATGGAGACGATCTGACGGGGCCAGAAGACCCCGGAGACGCTGCGGGTGTGTGGTCTGGTGGTGGGGGGTGGTAGGGGTGGATTTCGAGGAGAAGGAGGAGCACGGGGAGAGCTCTGGGGAAGAAGGAAGTGAGGGAATGGTGACTCAGACTCTGACGGAGACACATGAGGTGTGGGAGACGCAAAGGGAAATCACGACTCATCAAAGGTGACATGACGAGAGAGAATGATCTTGTGAGTCTTGATATCGAGGCAAATGTAACCGCGATGATCAGACGGGTAGCCAAGAAAGACACAAGGGGTGGACCGTGGGTGAAGCTTGTGGGGGGCGGTGGATGACTGATTAGGAAAGCACAAGCAAACAAAGGTACGAATGTGATCATACATGGGCAAAGTGCAATAAGTGCCTGAAACGGTGAGCGATGGTTGATGGTGGTGGAAGGGAGAATGTTGAGGAGGTAGCATGTGGTGGCCAAGGCGTAAGGCCAATAAAGAAGGGAAATGGATGCGTGGAAGAGGAGAGTGCGCATCATATTGGTAATGGTTCGGATGATTCGTTCGGCCTTGCCATTTTGTTGAGAGGTGTAGGGGCAGGACAAGCGATAGGAGATCCCATTGGTATTAAAGAAAGTGTGGAAATCTTTGTTGTCAAATTCGCGGCCATTGTCGCATTGGAAACACTTGACAGAGGTGTGAAACTGTGTTTTGATGTAAGCGTGGAATTTGGCAAAGATAGGGAACACTTGAGATTTAAAGTGCAAAGGGAAAACCCATAAAAAATGTGTATAATCATCCAGAAACAAGAGGTAATACTTATGACCCTCCTTGCTAGGCACAAGAGATGTCCAAATATCTCCTTTCTTACCTCGGTTTCCGTGAGAGTGTTTGGGTGGTGAGTGGGCGTTTCGCCCTAAGGGTGGCGTGGTCTCCCCGGCGGCCAGGTATGGGACGTCGGTTCTCCGGGAAGGGAGGGGAGAGCAAAGTGTCCGGAAAGGCCCTCACGGCACCAAAGAGGGGGGTTAGAATAGAAGAGAATGGGGGTAATGGTATTGGGGAGGGCGTGAATCTCACGGCTGGTGAGAAGAAAGGTAAGGTTGAGGGTAGTGCATTGAATGCGGAAGTCAGTGGAAGCTCTGGGAGTATTAATGGTGCCAACGGTTCTCAGATCCGAGTGGAGGATAAAGGTAAGGGGCCATTAATTGTGGAGAAGGATTCTGGGTCTGCTCCGCAGACGGGGAATCACTCATCTTCTCAATTTGGACGACATGTAAGTCCAGATCTGTCTTTCCTGAACGCATTCAAGAGAAGTTTCGAACGGAGAGATCAGAGATCTGCGAGAGCTGAAGCGGAAAGAAATCCATTTAAAGATAATAGGAACATCCTGCGGGCTGTGAAGCTTGAGAAACATGAGGATGTTGAAAAAGGGAAAGTGGTTATGCGGCCTGAAGACGTCATAGAGAAGGAGCAGGAATGGAAAGCGGTCCTGACTGGTATTGTTGCTGGCAGTCCGATACTGTACAACCGTATGCATAGTTTTATCAGATCTGAGTGGCAAATTGATACGCCGAAGTTACTACAGAAGCGAAATGGCATCTTCATTTTTAAGTTTAAGAGGGAAGATGATCGGGATTGGGTTCTTCGGAATGGCCCTTGGCATATTGAGGGTACTAGACCTCTTATTCTGAAGATCTGGACAGCCGGGAATCCTATCACTTGGGAAACTTTTGACAGTATCCCGGTGTGGGTTTGTCTTCCCGATTTGGATCCTACATATATGGGTGTTTCAGCTCTGGAACGGATAGGGAGCGCTATTGGGAATCCGGTTTGCCTAGACGAGAGAACTACAAGTGGGGATGGGATCTCCTATGCGCGGATGCTGATTGATGTTACAGCTCAGGATGTGGCGAGGAAGAATATTGAGATTGTGAACACCAAAGGCAAGTCTGTGCTGCTTAATTATCTATGAGTGGCTGCCTCGTATGTGCTCGGATTGTGTCAAGTTTGGGCATGAATTGTTGACCTGTCCCGTGAAGAAGAGCAGAGAAAAGGCTGGTGCGAAGCTAAAACCGAAGTGTCGATGGATACAGAAGGATAAACAAGAGATGAGTAACAGGGATTTGGCTGATGGTGACATAGATTCCAATCCTGCTGTGTGCACTTCAGATTCAATTGCTGCTGAATCCGGTCTGAACATGGTGATGGTGGAGCAGGTTCAGGTTCAGTCAGAGGCAGGTAATTGTCATGGACAGATTGGGAACCCAGATAAGGGTGAGATTGGAACTGGTCAGGGTTCAGCTTCTGTGGAGAATGATGGGACAGTCAGGAAGATAGGTGCTACTGGTTCAGTTGAGACAGCTAGCAATGCTGGGGTTAGTGGTTACAGTGCACACAGTACTCAGCAAAGCGAGGGAGTAGACAGCAATTCTGGACTCGCTGTCGGTACTGAAGAAAATACAGATCAGGGTTGGTATACACCACAAGCTAGGAAGAAGAAGGGTAGGAGTGCAAGTAAAACTGAGGTACCGATGCAAAGAAAGAATCTCAGCTATGCCAGCTGTTTTGCAATCCTGAATGAGGAAGCAACGGAAGGATCTTTGGGCTTTGATGAGCAACCTGACTTGGGTACTTCGAAGGGTGAGTGTAGCACTCATGGTGAAACATTTGATGGATAGAGTGAAGCTTGCAGCCTGGAATATATGCGGGCTAAATGACCGCATAAAGAATAATCTCCTAACAAGTTATTGTTGGGATAATGATATATCTTTAATAGCTTTTTTAGAAACAAAAGTATGGAAGAAAAATATTAGTACTGTGCAGAAAACACTTATGAGGGGCTGGGATTTTGTGGAAAATAGCAGCAGCTGTCATGATAAGGGGCAGAATCTGGATTACTTGGAATCCAGCGGTTTTTGAGGTGAAAGTGCTAGTATCTGATACCCAGCTGATGCATTGTAAAGTGGAGACGAGGGATCATAGCTTTGAATTGGAGGTCACCTTTGTTTATGCTGAAAACTATAAACAGGACCGTCGACCTTTGTGGGAACGAATACACAGCTTATCTAGGCAGATGCAGGTTCCGTGGGCAGTGATGGGGGATTTCAATTGCATCCTTGAAGTGGAGGATAAGTGGCCAATGAAGGCTGCATCACATGATGATTTTCAGGAGCTCTCTAATTTGATGTATGAATGCAGCTTCTCTGATATGGAATATGTGGGGGCTCGACACACATGGCACAATAGAAAGTGTGGAGGAGAAAGGATTGAAAGGAAAATCGACAGGGTGCTGATTAATGATTTATGGAGGGGCGTGTATTTGGAGACTAAAACGCTGTTCGATGTTCCAGAGTGCTCTGATCACTGTCCAGCAGTAGTGACATTGAGGAGTAAGCCAAATACTAAGAGATATCCCTTTAAATTTAAGAATTTCTGGAGCTCTGAATCCTCCTTCCAAGCTATGGTTAGAAGCGCCTGGCACATGGAAGTGGTGGGCTCTAAGCAGTTTATTTATGCTCAAAAATTGAAGAATGTGAAAGAAGTGCTGAAGTCTTGGGATCGAACAGTGTTCCCGGATTTGCAAGGGCAGATTAAGCTTCAAAGAGATTGCCTTCGAGAGATACAAATCAGATTACTTGTGGAGAAACAGAATGAAAATCTGGTTAAGAGAGCGAAGGAGACAGAAAAAGAACTGAGACAGAATGTAGGGAGACTGATTAGTTTGACAGTTCAGAGGGCAAAAATGCATTGGATCACCATGGGCGAGGAGACCTCCTCTATGTTCTTTCGTAGTGTAAAAGAACGGAGAGCTACAAATGCCATTCTCACTATGAGAGACGACAAGGATGTCCTGCTGGAAGACGATGATTTGATCAGAAAGCATATTGTCACATACTTTGAAGGTTTGTTTGCAGTTAAGCCAGATGAATATAGCTTCCCTGAAATCGAAAAAGGAGCTGTTGTGGACAGGGTGTATGACGAGGTGCTAGCTGCTAAACCGACAGCTGATGAAATAAAGAAGGCGGTATGGGCCATAGGAGAGAACAAATCTCCTGGCCCGGACGGGTTCGGGAGTCACTTCTTTAAGAGCTGTTGGGGAATCTTGGGAAGGGATTTCATCCGAGCAGTAACAGAAATTTTTGAGAAGGAAAGGGTGTTAAAGCAACTGAATGCTACTTTCGTCTCCTTGATCCCTAAAGTTAAAAATCCTACATACGTAAAGGATCTGAGGCCGATTTCATGTTGTAATACTATAATGAAAGTTGTGAGCAAAGTTATTGTCGGCAGAATTAAACCGCTGTTGGCTGAACTGATTGGTGATAACCAAGGAGCATTCATTCCCGGGAGGTCCATTGCGCACAACTGTGCTGTTGCTCTTGAAATTGTGAATGGGTATGGAACAAAGAGAGTGTCTCCTAGGTGCACGCTGAAAGTAGATTTGCAGAAGGCGTACGACTATGTCCGATGGGACTTCGTTCGTTTCTCATTGCAGCAACTGGAATTCCCATGTAAGCTAATAGCTATCATTATGGAATGTGTCTCGTCGACCTCCTTTTCTATTCTGATTAATGGGGCGCCGGAGGGGTACTTTGAGGGTAAGAGAGGATTAAGACAAGGAGATCCTTTGTCTCCTTACCTCTTTGTCATTTGCATGGAAATGCTCAACAGAATGTTGAAGGCTGCTGTAAAATCACCGGATTTTAATTTCCACCCAAAGGGCGAGGGTTTAGAGATTACAAATCTGGCCTTTGCAGACGATCTCCTCTTGTTCTGTAGGGCTGACTTGGGGTCTGTACAGATTCTACAAGCGTGCATGGATCAATTTTTTAGGGCGTCTGGGCTGCGGATTAATGTTCAGAAGAGCACTTGTTTTGTGGCAGGAGTTGAGGGGGAAAACCAGTTGGCTATTACACATCAGTTGGGGTATGACATTGGGAGCTTTCCTGTCACCTATCTTGGAACTCCACCGCATTCGAGGCGAGTGAAGGTTAGTGAATACACTGTCTTGTTTGAGAAAGTAGATACAAAGCTGAATCCATGGGCTGCTAAGTCTTTATCCTATGCGGGAAGACTACAGCTTATTAAAGCTGTGCTGGAGAGTGTGTTCATGTTCTGGGGTCAGACGATTATTCTTCCTAGAGCTGTAACGCAACAGCTAGAAGCAAGGTGTCGAAAGTTTCTATGGAATGGGAATTTGAACGGTAGAAATTATGTGGTTGCGTGGGACATCGTGACCAAACCGTTTGAGGAAGGTGGATTGGGATTGAGACAGATCAGTGTGAGCAATAGAGCTGTGTTCTCTACGCTGCTGGGCGATATTGTCCTGGGTAAAGCTTCGATTTGGACCCGATGGGTGGCTGTAAATTATCTCAAACAGCGTAGCATCTGGACCATTGAGAAGAGAACCTACGATTCCTGGCTATGGAAGGGGCTACTGGACATTAGAGATGAGCTGAGATCGGCCTCTATATTGGGTGATGGAATGGATTTATCGCCATATCTGAATATGAAAGGTTCCTTGGCAACACGGAAAATATATGATGCAATCAGACTTCGTAGCCCCCTTGTTGATTGGGGCGACATGCTATGGAAGGGTGCCCACTCGAGAAGATGGTCTTTTGTCGTGTGGGTGGCTATGAAGAAGCGGTTGAAAACTGGGCGGATTGTGAAGCACTGGAAAGGCCCGGATGCAGCCTTATGCCCTTTGTGTAGGCGAGAGGAGGAGTCAGAAGAGCATATCTGGTTCGAGTGTGAGATTATCAGGGCCACTCGGGATATAGTGTGGGAATGGATTCAGCTCCCACAAAGGATTGGAGGGGTAACTGATTGGCTCCTATGGTTCGCAGCGGAGGAAGAATCAGTGAAGAGGAAGATAGAGTTCAAGGTCAAGCTGATGGTATTCATAGCTTTTATTTACTTTTCTTGGCTTGATAGGAACTCGGTTGTATTTAAGGATGCAAAGTGTGAACCCAAACAATGGGCGAACCGTATAATTGAGTCTTGTAAAGCTCGTATCTCCTTAAGATGCAAAGGCAAGTCGTCTAGGGAGATACGTTGGATTAGAAGACTTCTAGGGGCGGTTAGAGAGGTATAGTAAGAGTAGTAAATGGGGAGTAGAGGTTTAGAGTAGGCGTTTTTTGGGTTCCTTTCTGGGTATACACACCGGTTTAGTGGGTGTGATAGTGGCGCTAGACCATCCTTTTGGGCAAGTCTTGCTTGACTTGTCTCTTTTTGTAATTACATATTACACATCTATATATTAACCAATTCAGATAATATCAAAAGGTGCAAAAGTAGTGTTTAAAGATCGCTGAAAAGGAAGTCTGGCATGCTTGCCTAACTAACAAGACGAACATAAACTAGAGCGATGCTCTTTATTACATTGGACAAGACTCTTAGAACAAAGTAAATCTAAAACTACAGGACTGGGATGACCAAGGCGTGCATGCCAAAGACTGGATGATGATGTCGAGAGGGCGACTGGACTTGACGGGCTGGATGGTGAGGGTGACGACACAGGATAGAGCTCCCCGGTGCTATTACATCTCAGGCGAGTAACCCCCGTAGTAAGATCCTTCACAGAGAAACCAAACGGATCAAACACAAGAGAAACATTATTGTCAGTGGTGAACCGACAGACAGAAATAAGGTTTTTGACAAGTTTGGGGGCAACAAGGACGTTGTTGAGGTGCAAAGGGTTTGTAGGGGTTGGTAGTGTGGTGTGGCCAATGCCCGAAGTAGCAAGGCGACCACCGTTGCCGACGATAATAGAATGAGCAGGACCCTTAAAAGAAAGAGAGGAGAGAGTACCTGAGGAGTTCGTCATATGAGAGGTAGCGCTAGTGTCCATGTACCAAGCGGCGTCAGGAGGTGTCAGCTGCATTGAGGAGAAGGCATTGTGCACATCAGTCGGAGGAGGGTATGCCTGATCAGACGACGGGTATGCCTGATGACCGACAGGGCGGGGAGCAAGACCCAACAAGCCCTGCTGACGGTTGGGATACGGGGCTTGTCCATGAAACGACGCACCGGGGTAGCCATAGGGCATCCAAGGAGGGTAGCCAGGGTTGGGGTACCAAGAGGGGTGGCGGTGATCGTAGTGCTGCGGGCGACCATTGCTGCGGCCGCCGCGGCCGCGGCCGCCGCCCCTTGGTCCCTGCTGGTCGTTGCTGCGGCCGGGCCGAAGGGCAAGCTGCTCGATGATGTCACTGGATGAGACCAACACCGTCTTGTCTTTGGCGGCGTCGGTTGTCTGACGTTGAAGGCGAGTCTTCTCCAGGATCAGTTGAGACCGGGTCTTCTCGAACGTAGGGAGAGGTTCTGTCTGCTGTATATGAGTAGCAGCAGCATTGTATTCGGAAGGGAGGCCCGAGAGTACCTGGAGGACGAGACGGCCGAAGACGCTTCCTCCTCCACCACCAAACCCGTTAAACCCTACAACACCAAACCCGCGCGCCACCACCCTGCTTTCCGCTGCCACTGGTACCGTCTCTCAGCACGGTCTCCAGTTCCTCGTCTTCACCTACAAGCTCGACCGCACCAACGACAACATCTGGCGTGCCAATGTTCTCGACGCGCTAGACGCCTTCGATTTGAAGGATTTTGTGCTCTCCAATTCCCCTCCGGAAAAGACAGTCACTACATCAGCATCCGAAGATGTTCCAGCAACCACCACTCCCAATCCGGAGTATGCCCTTTGGAAGAAGGGCGACAAGTTTACTCTTGTCTGGATTCGCACCACCATCTTCCGCCTTGCTCGGCTACATCGTGCGTTCTGAAACCTCCTTTCAGGCACGAACCACGATTGAACGGATGTTTCAAGCCCAATCACCAGCTCGCTCTATGCATCTGAAGTAGCAACTTCACTTCCTTACAAAAGGGAATCTCAACATTCTCGAGTATTTTGAGAAAAAACGCAGCTTTGCTGACTCATTGGCCGATTGCCTTCAGCCTGTGTCTGATGAGCATTTCATCGCTGCTGTCGTCCATGGCCTTGACTCCTCGTATGGTGCTTTCAAGGCTGCCATGAATCTCCGCTCGGACACTTTTCCCTTGGATGATCTTCTTGGTGCTCTACTGCGTGAGAAAGAACGTCTTCAAGATGAATCCCGCTCGCTTGGGGTTAATCAACCCGCTGCTAACTATTCTCATCAGCACTCCAGTCAGCAGCAGCAGCGTCGCAAAGATCGTCAGTCCAGCCGCTCAGCCCCTGACCGAAAGCAGCAACCACCGCCCTCCGACAGGCCCTCATCTCAGGGCAACTGTGGCTACTCCCGTGACTTTACCGGCGACTCCTCTAGTGGCCCTCACGGGCGATCTATCTGGCAGATTTGCGAACGATCTGGCCACTCTACAAAGAATTGCTTCAGTCGCTTGAATGTTCAAGCCTTCCCGTCTCGCCATCCGTCTAATAGGCTCAATCAGACGCCTCCTGCGGCCTACATGTCTTCACCTTTTCCATCGCTGATCCAAACTGGTACTTGGACTCTGGGGCGACGGATCACATCACCGGTGACCTTGGTAAGGTGTCTATCGACTCAGAATATACTTGCAATGACCAACTATCCCTCGGCAATGGTACAACTCTTCCTATAACTCATACTGGTCATTCACATATTCCCATACTGGTCATTCACATATTCCCTCTTATACTCGCCCTATTACATTGTCTAATATCCTCTTTGTGCCCAAAATGAACAAAAGCTTTATTAGTGTTGCCAAACTCATCAAAGATAATAACCTTTATCTCATGCTTTATCCGAATTTCTGTCTGTTGAAGGACATGCAGGGGCGGGTTCTTCTCAAAGGGGTCGTTAGCAATGGTCTGTATTGCCTTCCGCCTACCTCATCAGGCTCCAAGACGACGTTGGTTGGCGAGCGCACTACCCCTGCACATTGGCACCATCGGCCGGGGCATCCCAATAATGCTACTTTTCATCTTATGTTGCGTCAGTTTAGCTTACCAGTTTCACCAAATAAAGCACATGTCTTGTGCTCTTCTTGTTCCTTAGGTAAAAGTAGTCGCCTTCCTATTATTTCATCTCATGAGTCAAAAACAGCACCTTTTGAATTAGTCTACTATGATGTTTGGGGACCTTCCCCTAAGTTGTCTATCAATGGTTGTCGTTATTTTGTCTTGTTTGTGGACGATTGCACAAGGTTTACCTGGATTTATTTCATGACCCACAAATCCCAAGTGTTTCATTATTTTCAACTGTTTCAAAAACTTGTTCAGACTCAATTCCACGCTACCATTAAGGTCCTTCAAACAGATTTGGGGGGGGGGGGGGGTGAGTATTGCAATGTCTCCACTCTTCTTCAATCTCAGGGCATCTTACATAGAGTCTCTTGTCCTCATACACCAACATAAAATGGGATGGTAGAACGCAGAAATCGCACAATACAAGAAAAAGGTCTCACCTTATTGGCTCATTCCAAACTTCCTTCTGAGTTTTGGGAACACGCCTTTCACACCGCTATCTACCTCCACAATCCCATCCCCACCCCATTTCTCAATCAGGAGTCCCCTTTCCAACGTCTCTACAAAAGACAACCAGACTACTCCTTTCTACGGGCCTTTGGTTGTGTCTGTTTTCCCTATTTGGGGCCCTATCGGCAGAATAAGCTTGAGTTCAAAACTATTCCTTGCCTCTTCTTGGGATACAGTTCCTCTCATAAAGGGTATATGTGCTATGAGTCCACATCCAGGCGTATGTATGTCAGTCGTCTTGTTGTTTTCCATGAGTCCGTCTTCCCTTCCATTCCGTCTCTTGAGTCTTTCATGTCTCCGTCGTCTCCTCTTCCAGTTACAACTGATCTGTTAACCTCTATTGTTGCTTCGGAGCCCCTGCCAGTGCCACCGCCCGTGCAGCCGCCAACGCCACCGCCTTCACCTATGCAGTAGCCCATTGCTCCCGACCCCAGTGAGATCTCGCCTATTCAGCAGTCATCGCAGGCATCCACAGAACCGGCCTTCTCTTCATCCTCGTCTACATTCCACAACCCCCCCTTCGCCTGCCACTGCCGGCTCCACCTCCTCGTCGTCCGCTCCTTCCTCGCCGACGGCCACTGCCACCCCACCTCCCAACCCCTTTCCCGATCTCAGGCCGTCGGATACATCTATCTATCCGATGAGAACCCATGCTGCAACAGGCAACCTTAAACCCAAGGCCTTACATACCAGTAAACATCCTCTCCCTCCTGACCCCCAACCTGACGATGAGCCTCAATCATTCCGTCAAGCTCACAAACACCCTCACTCGTTAGCTGCCATGAAATATGAGATCGAAGCACTTCAAGGTTCAGGTACGTGGTCCTTAGTTCCTCGTCCCCCTGACTCTAATGTTGTTGGTTGCAAATGGGTTTACAGAGTCAAGCGTCGTGCTGATGGATCTATTGAGCGCTACAAGGCTCCCTTGGTTGCAAAAGGTTACAATCAGGAAGAGGGCGTGAATTATTTCGATACTTTCAGTCCGGTCATTCGCCCGACCACCATTCGTCTTGTTCTTACGATTTCTCTTGCTCTCTCCTTGCCTATTCGACAACTTGATATCAATAACGCTTTTCTGAATGGTGATCTCAGTGAGCGTGTCTTCATGGAGCAGCCGCCTGGGTTTGTTGATCAGGCTCGGCCCCGTCATGTTTGCTATCTTCAGAAGGCGTTGTATGGCCTCAGGCAGGCTCCTAGGGCCTGGTTCAGTAAACTTAAGTCCTTCCTCATTCACTCTGGGTTTCGTGCATGTCAGTCTGATTGCTCTTTGTTTGTCTTCTCCGTTCGGGATGTTGTGCTCTATGTTTTAGTCTATGTCGACGACATCACCATTACAAGGAGCTCACCTCAGGCACTGTCGCAGTTCACGACCAAACTACATGCGACATTTGCTCTCAAGGATCTCGGCCCTCTGCATTACTTCTTAGGGATTGAAGTTTCCAGGACGGATGGTTATCTCCACATGTGCCAACACAAGTACATTCGTGAGCTTCTGTCTCGTGCCAAGATGGAGGATGCCAAACCGATTTCCACTCCTGCTGATTCTCAGTCTCCACTTCAGCTCTCCGGAGATATCCTGCCAGATCCGACGCTATACAGGAGCATTGTGGGTGCTCTTCAGTACGTCACCATCACTCGCCCCGAAATCTCCTTTGTTGTGAATCGGGTGTGTCAGTTCATGCATCATCCCACTAAGGCTCAATGGATGGCGGTCAAGCGCATTCTCCTCTATTTGAAAGGTACTATCTCTTATTTCCTCCGCCTCCGGCCTGCCTCTCGCTACACCTTGGCTGCGTTTACAAATGCTGGCTGGGCATCGGATGTTGATGACCGACGATCCCAGTATGGTTTTGCGATCTACTTTGGTAACTCACTCATCAGCTGAACTTCGAGAAAACAAAAGGCTATTGCTCGGTCCAGCACCGAGGCCGAGTATCGTGCGATTGCAGCCACATTGGCCGAGCTGTCTTGGATTCAGCAGTTGCTGCGTGACTTACGGATTCGGCTCGACACACCTCCTGTGGTACTATCTGACAGTCTTAGTGCTACCTTCATGACTCGCAATCCTGTTGTCAACAATCGCTCCAAACATATCCATATTGATTTCCACTTTGTTCGTGAGAAGGTTGAGTCCAAGAAGTTATTCGTTAATCATGTTCGGTCTCAAGATCAGATTGCAGATGTCTTCAGCAAGCCCCTTGGCTCCTCTCGCTTCATGTTCTTGCGGTCCAAACTGCATGTAGGTGCCCCTCCATGAGCTGGTGGGGGTATTAGATAGAAGATGTCGATAAAATCTATCTTCTATATTTGTATATATTTTTATATATGGTTAGTTGTTATTCTATTCTTACCCTCTAATACATATCTTGTAATCTACCTATCTATATATTATTCAATATCTCTCTCATTGATTAAGTCAACAGAGATTTCTTCCAATTGTGTTATCTTTTACAGTTACTATGTGGTAACATTGAAGACTAGGTTTTGAATCAACGCGTAATTAAATAGAACAAATTTTAATAAACTAATTTTTTTTTTTTGGTCGGCTCTGCTAAATATACCTTAAGTTAATGTTAGTTGGAGTAGTGCGTCTTTGTCAAATGATAAATGGACACCGTCAGACCGCGGTATTGATATATAAAATATTTGGATATGTTAGTCAAACTCTATTTTATTATAAAATGATCGAGTAATTGCCGAACAAATTATTTTGCTGATTTGGAAAAGTAAAAAGACAAGGAGGGTTGACACTAAAATATGAAGCTCAGATGAAGTTGCTAGTGAATGAACGTACATAACGCTTTATGTCCACTCTATATATGCACTAGAAGAGGTCAAGAATTATATTCGCAGTTTGTATAACCATAGTTTTATATAAAACCATGTGGAGTGTTGACAAGTTGGTTAATTGGATGTTAATTAATGGACGCCACGTACGTAATTCCACGTATTTTTTTTTCCCTTAATTTTAGCAGGAATTATATATCTAAACTAGTCGGTGAGTGTGTGAATCCTCCATAATATTAAGCGAAGCTTTAATTATTTTGGCTATTAATCAACATTATTTTTTTTAAATTTATTATTAGATCTCCAACGGTCCGCTGGTACTAAGTAGATGGCGCCGGGTTTCAACCCGGTGGGAACTCGAAGGATCGACGATCCGTCGGGTCAGGGTCACTAAGGTTCAAGGGTTTATGCAGGTTAAGTGTTAGGGTTAGGACTGAGTTGATTTTGATCCGTGGACCCGACCAGTGGCGGAGCCAGGACAACCTGAAGGGGTGAGCGAGATTCAAAGAACCTAAAAACATAAGTTGATATACAATTTTTCCAATGGCAAAATCATTGCAGTGTTCATACGATCGGTTTACAATCTAGTGAACTAATTAGTA
Organism: Persicaria tinctoria; assembly: GCA_037127255.1. Lineage (NCBI taxonomy): Eukaryota > Viridiplantae > Streptophyta > Magnoliopsida > Caryophyllales > Polygonaceae > Persicaria > Persicaria tinctoria. Next base: position 64,674,905 of record JBANSL010000006.1, read on the forward strand.
ATACGAACACGACGACCTCTTGACTTAGCAAAGTCATCTATAACAGACTTCATGTAAATTTTACTAGCAAACTCTCTTTCGACATGAATGATCAAAGCATTAGCAAGAAAGTCATCGACCATTTTGTTGCGAATGTCGGTCTTCACATGTTTCATTGCCGAAAATGCTCTTTCGTTAGTAGTAGTAGACACTGACAATGTTAATACAAGGCGAATCAATCTACCCATGATTTTGAACTGCTCGTCCTTTTTTGTTTCCACCAACTTCTCCATCAATTTTGCAAGTGTCGGAACTTGAAACTCAGAATTGCGAAGAACAAAAGCATGATAATAGTGCAACTAAATCTTCAAAGCGTACCTTTCATGTTCCTCAAAATCCCTTGGATAGAACTCCACTGCAAGCTTGTAGACATCTTCTGAATTAAATGAATGAAAGCAATCTCTTGGCTCCAATCCTACTCTAAGCTGAAGTAGTCTAACTGATGTCTCATTAAACCTTAAGCTCAACTCGGTTAACTAAAAATCAATAGATTGATTGAAATACTCAACATGATAACGATGCTCTAAAGTCATTTGCCTTGCACCACGACTAATTGCACTACTCATGTCGGGTAGCTCTCCATGTTTTGAGCAAAAATCTGTAACTGTTTGAAGTAATTTCTCCCAACCTTCATCTCGTAGATCTTGAAGATGAATTCTTGCAGTGGATAGATGCTAGAGTGCAATGAGTATGTCAATGGATTCTTGCTGAAATGCTTGAGAAAGAAAATTGGTAATCCTCATAACTTAAAACATAAAGTGCAAGATAAATGCAAAATCAAAAGTCCTCAATTGTTCTAAAGCATCGTTGGCTTCTACTCGAGGCTTGGAGTTCAGACCAATCTCCTTGACATCCATAAGCACTTTATAAGTTGAAGAAAACAAGTTAATTATACTCCCAACGGAACTGAAATGAGAAATCTATCGAGTAAAACATGCACGTTTTAATGCTCTTTTCTATGCGATGCTTGTAGTTGCGTGTTGCGATTAGGAGATGACTTGACAATGTTAATAACATTTTCCAAGTAAGAAAAGAACTTCCAAATTGGATCACACTTCTTTGCAGCAGCGACTAATGTCAATTGCAATATGTGAGCAAAACAATGGACGAAGTATGCATACTGACAATCCCGGAGAAACAGGGCTTTGAGTCCATTAAATTTCCCCGACATGTTACTAGCACCATCATACCCCTGACCTCTCATTTTATCAACTTGAAGATTGTAAGTGGAAAGGACATTACCCGTCTCTTTGTAAAGTGTTTCCGAAGAAGTCTCAGCAACAACTTTGATAGCAAAGAAACGTTCAGTTAAGATACCGACAAGGTTCACAAACCTCAAGATGATAACCATTTGTTCCCTTCCAGATTCATCTTTAGCTTCATTAACAAGAATACAAAAACAAGCATCTTCAACTTCCTCTCGAATTATAAAACTAATTTTGTTGGCCATGATTGCCAAAATCTCTTTCTGGATGTCGAGAGAAATATATTTGACATTTCCTGGTGCATTGTTTAGTACAACCTCATTGACAACAGGTACCCAGATTGCTGAAAAAATCCACCCATTCAATCACATTCCCACGATTCAAAGAAAATCCAGACTCGTCATTGACGATGCCTTGGAAAATAGCCCCCTTAATAAATAATAGAGAAAGGACATCATAAGTAGGTTACCTAACACAAAAATCATAAACGGAGCATGCCATTAGCCATCGCGATTAAACTCATCAGACTCAAAGAATCCTCAAGCTCATTGTCATCCAACAAAGATTGTAAACCCTCCAATAATGGGACACATGGATCGCGATCAGGACCTTGAATACTCATATACATACCATTTACGCTAAAGAAACAAAGACCCCACGTCATCTCGCCCTAGACCAAGAGTAAACAGCTCACTAGCCAAACACATCCTCGCTGGCATCACCACACGTAATGACTCAAAACCTCTGACACGAGGGCATGGGTTACACGTGTCCTTTTCCACACCACGAGGTCGCCAACCTGTTGCTCCCTCAACAACCCTATAAATACCCCTCTTAGGGCTTGATCATGCACATTTAGGTAGTGTTAATATAGGCATTTAGATGGGTTTAGGTAGGGTAAAATGCATGAGTTTAGAGTAGTTTTCATATTTTCATTATGTTTGAATTAGAGTCGGAATCTACAAGTCTTGTGCATGATTTCAGGTGATTGTGGAAAGGTGGAGCTGAACTCATGTAAATGATAGAAGATGAGACGAAAATCAGAGCCTTAAGCAAGAGAGCCAAAGAGAGGAGCTGAACATATGGGAAAGGAATGGAACTGTAAAGAACTCGGGCCAAGATTTCATGAAGTTCGGCCGAGTCCATTGAAGAGAACCGAGTTGGTGATTCTGGGAAGAACTCGGGTGGGAAGAAACAAACTCGGCCGAGTTTCTTTGTGTTGCACCCGAGTTTTGTGAAAGGAACAACTGTTACGCTGTTGTTTATTTTTTTATTCTGAATTTTAATTAGTGGAAACATGAAACGTTAGGGGGACTGGTGTGTGTTTTTTGGGTTTTCTTTGGAATCGAACAGAAGGATCGAAGAGGGCTTGGAAGTAAGTAGATTTTATTTCTTGCTTTTGCTAATTTATCGATTATGAACCACTAAACCTCTTTGCTCGGGGAATTTAATCGAAGCTTCAGGTATTCTATTTCATTGTGAGATTTCTGTTCTTAATACTCTTATTTGAATATTATCAATTCTTTGCTTAGATTGTCTAGGGTTCTTGTGAATTTCCGTTAGTCTGATCAGCTGATGCCTTTTCATGATAATCTATAGCTAGATATAGGTAATTTCTGGTTGAGTTATCTATGTCCTTGAGTAGTAAAGTATAAATCTCTGAAACTGGTTGATTTAGGGATTTGTATAAATAATTGATTTGCAATTGATGCAATAACTGGTTGTGCGTGTCGATTGTCTTTGTTGATTTCCTTTAAGCTTAATTGATTATTGCATTGAATCTTGATAGTTTCAAGATTGTTTGATAATTAGGGTTTTCTGGGTCTGGTTGTCCTGTTAACTAGATTCGATAAGGAATTGGATTCAAAAGACCTAGTCTTTCCACAACAAAGTATTCAAGAGGAAGTTATCTTTTCGATATCAATGATCAATGAACAAACCTGATTGCTGAGATTGATTGACCTGAGCTATTCTCTCATATTCATTCACTTAATCTGTTTTACTTATTGTTTTGCTTACTATTGTTGCTTAGTTAGTTCAAACCATCAAAATCCTCCCCTTTATTTCTTGTTCTTGTTGACGCACTCTGATTTGCATACGAATCATAGACTCTCTGTGGGATCGACCCGTGCTTGCCAAACTACATTAGTTAAGTTAGTCGGTTATATTTGATAGGATTTAAGGCGACCGAAATTCCTCTGTCAAACTTGGCGTCGTTGCCGGGGAGTCAAATTTTTATTTGTGTGCTTGTTTTTGTGTGTTAATTGGGTTGAGAACCTCGCTTATGGTTCGCACTCGTGCTACTATTACATCTGATTTGCATTTTGATCCAGAGATCGAGAGAACACTTTCCAAGCTTCGTAGAGAATCTCGTGGAGATCAGGATAGGTCAGAAAGAGTTGAGATGGCTAATCCGAATCAGACTTTGAGACAGCTGACTGCCCCGAATCTGACACAACAACCGCTTGCTATAGAGTTTCCAGAGCTTGCTGACGGTGTGAGTTTTGAGTTGAAATCTGGACTGATACATTTGCTGCCGAAGTTTCATGGTCTTAGTGGAGAAGACCCTAATAAGCACCTAGCAGAGTTTCATGCTGTCTGCACAGGCATGAAGCCGAGGAACGTAACGGATGATCAAATCAAGTTAAGAGCCTTTCCTTTCTCTTTGAGGGATTCGGCTAGTGACTGGCTCTACTACCTCACTCCAGGGAGCATAAATACATGGGCTCAGATGCAGAAAGCCTTCTTGGAGAAATACTTTCTAGCAACAAAATTAAACAGTCTCAAGAAGAGCATCAGCAACATCGAGCAACATGCTACAGAGAACTTGTATGACTACTATGAGAGGTATAATAAGCTAGTGGTCAGCTGCCCTTATCATGGCTATTCGAATCAGGACCTCGTTCTCTACTCACATGGAGGTCTATTAGATGATGAGAGAAGAATGGTTAATGCTGCATGTGGTGGTAACATCTTGAATAAGACTCCTGCTGGAGCATTTGAGATGTTTTCTGAGCTTGCAGAGGGGGCAAGGCAATTCAGGAAGACGTCCTCTAAAACTGTGAGCTCGACAGAAGCAGACTCATCACTCCAGACAGATGTGAATGAGTTGAAAGAGATGATGCGAAAAATTCATGCTCAATGGGAATCAGCAGCAGGTAAAAGCATGTGGAATCTGTCAAGATTTTCAGCATCCCACCGATGCATGCCCCATCCTTCAAGAGCCGAATGTTGAATTGAATGCAGTGGGGGGCTTTGTACCACAAAGGCCGAGGCATGACCCTTACTCTAATAGCTATAATCCTGGCTAGAGAGATCATCCGAACTTTAGGTATGGGAATCCTCAACAACAGAAGTTTAATCAGCAACGAGCTCCACCGTTCAGACAACAGTATGGACCTAGGCCTCAAGGGCAGAGTTCAAGCTCATCCATGTCAGCTGAGGACATGATCAAAGCTCTGACATAGAATGTGACTACAATGCAGAACAACATGGTGCAATTCCAACAGGAAACAAAGTCCAACATTCAGAACTTGGAGAATCAGGTTGGACAGATTGTCGGTGCTTTGGGCAAGCTGGAGGCTAAGGCTTCTGGTAAGTTTCCATCTCAGACTGAGTTGAATCCAAAACAGATTGTGAGTGCTATGACTCTAAGGAGTGGTAAGAACTTAGAGAGTCGGGATGAGAACACGGTCCTCATAGATGATGAGGAGGAAGAGATTGTGGTAGAGGACTCTCAAGCTGCAGAGAGCCCTAAAGAATCTCAAGAGAAGGACGAAGAGACCACGAAGGTGGTGAGCAAGCCGGACATGCCACCATAGAGTTCATACAAACCAAGCCATCCCTTTCCTGATACATTGAGAGATACTCGCAAGGAAATCTTGGAAACATTCAGCAAATGTGAGGTAAACATCCCTCTACTTAATCTGATTAAGAGTATTCCTCGCTATGCAAAATTTCTGAAAGAATTGTGTACAATTAAGAGGAATAAAAAATCTAAGGGAAAGCAAAAGATTAGGGTTAGTGAACATGTGTCTGCTGTATTTCAGAAGCGTTTTCCTAAGAAATGTAGCGACCCTAGCATGTTTACTATACCTTGTGTGATAGGTGAAACTCGAATCGAAAGGGCAATGTTGGATTTGGGTGCATCTATCAATGTGTTACCTTACTCTTTGTATGAATCTTTAGGACTTGGTCATTTGCTTGAAACTAGGGTAGTGATTCAATTGGCTGATCGCTCTAATGTGTACCCTAAAGGAGTGATAGAGGATGTTCTTGTGATGGTGGATAAGATGGTCTTTCCCGCTGATTTTTTTGTCTTGGATATGGGACAAGGTAGTCATGAAGCTCCCATTCTTTTAGGAAGACCTTTTTTAAGGACCACGAAAACCAAAATTGATGTGTATTCGGGGTCGTTAACAATGGAATTTGATGGTGAGAGGGTCGAGTATAACATTTATGATGCTATGAAATACCCCTCGGATGATCATTATTTGTGCTTCGTTGATGTTCTTGAACCACTAGTGCAAGATATCTTTGAATTGAATTGTGTGGATGATGTCCAAGTTGCTTTAAAAACTCCTCTAGAGGACATTTCTATGGATTATGGATTGTGCACTAACCTGCAGGAAGTTGTGATGGAGTTAGATGCTTATTCTAAGTTACCTCTCTCTCCATTGGGCTCAAAACCCATGCTACTAACCTCGCCTAGCGAGAAGCTTTTGCCCTCTATTGTTCAGGCACCGGAGGTAGAGCTAAAGCAACTTCCGATTCATCTCAAGTATGTCTTTCTAGGAGAAGGAGAAACGCTACCAGTCATCATCTCAAGCAAACTTTCTAAGGAGCAAGAAGAGGAGCTAGTAGCGGTCCTCAAGGAACACAAAGCGGTTATAGGATGGACTATTGCAGACATTAAGGGGATTAGTCCCTCGACATGTATGCATAGGATCTTATTGGAGGACGAAGCAAAGCCATCCAGACAACTTCAAAGGAGGCTCAACCCACCTATGATGGAGGTGGTGAAGAAGGAAGTCCTGAAACTTCTCCAAGCAGGTATGATATACCCTATCTCTGATAGTACATGGGTGAGTCCCACCCAAGTTGTTCCTAAAAAGGGTGGGATTACCGTCGTTTAGAACAAACAGGGTGAACTAGTTCCCACTAGGACGCAAACTGGATGGCGGTAACTAGGAAAGATCACTTTCCTTTGCCATTCATTGACCAAATGCTTGAGCGACTTGCTGGTCGTGCTTTCTATTGTTTCCTAGATGGGTATTTAGGTTATTTTCAGGTGGCTATTGCACCAGAAGATCAGGAGAAGACGACGTTTACATGTCCGTTTGGGACATTCGCTTATCGTCGAATGCCATTCGGGTTGTGTAATGCGCCGGCAACATTTCAAAGGTGCATGGTAAGTATTTTCTCTGACTATGTTGAACACTTCATAGAAGTCTTTATGGACGACTTTACAGTCCATGGAGACAATTTTGTGTCATGCTTAGAACACCTTACACTTGTGCTCAAAAGGTGTGTGGATACCAACCTAGTATTAAACTCTGAAAAGTGTCATTTTATGGTCGAACAGGGTATAGTACTGGGTCATATAGTGTTCGCGAGAGGAATTGAGGTCGATAGGGTCAAGGTTGATGTCATTCAGTCCCTACCCTATCCAAATAACGTGCGCGAAGTCCGCTCTTTTCTAGGCCATGCAGGTTTTTATCGCAGGTTTATTAAAGACTTTTCCAAGATTTCCTCTCCTCTCTGTGAGCTGTTGAAAAAGGATGCGGTGTTTGATTTTAATGGAGAGTGCAAGAAGGCATTTGATGAGCTGAAGAAGCGTCTGGTTAGTGCCCCGATCATCCAGGCACCAGATTGGTCTCTACCATTTGAGATCATGTGCGATGCGAGTGACTACGCTATTGGGGCTGTTTTGGGGCAAAAGAATGGGAGAGCATCTCATGTGATACATTATGCGTCCATGACTCTGAATGGTGCGCAGAGGAACTACTTCACAACAGAAAAAGAGCTCCTAGCAGTAGTTTTCTCATTAGAGAAGTTCAGGTCCTATTTACTTGGCACAAAGGTGATAGTATATACAGATCATGCAATTGTGCCTAAACATGCTTTCCTTTTATGGCTTGCAGCAAAGGGAAGACTAACCACATAGGACTTGCTCAAATTCGGGGAAGTGGACCAAAACTGTCAGTTTTGTAACCAATACCAGGAATCCCATCCACACTTATTTTTTGCTTGTACTTTTTCTCGAAATGTTTGGTCACAAATGAAGGCTTGGCTTGGACTGTGGAGAGGAATGAGCACCCTGAGTAGTGGTCTCAAATGGCTTAAGAAAGAAGCAAAAGGAAAGGGATGGAGCTCTAAAGCAAAAAGATCAGCACTGGCAGCCACTGTGTACTTCATTTGGAAAGCTAGAAATGAGAAAGTATTTGAGAATTCAAGCAAAAGTGTAGAGGAGATTGTGCACATGGTTAAGCAACACGTCTACAAAGCCCTTTCACATGATTTTGGCATGCAATTCAGACCAGCTTCAACTCTACAAGGAGGGCTAATTCAGGCTACAACATAACCCAGCTAGCTATTGTTTTTGGCGGGTTTATTAAACTTTAGGTAGGCTATACCCTATAATGTAATTTTGCTCCTATTTCATACCTTCCATAGCCTAGATATCCAAAGGCTTACATGCCCGGATGTGCACTGCATTTTCATATCCTCCATTCGGGATTAGCCTATTGTTTTGGTGTGCTAGTTTGTGAGTTTGTAAATCCCCTGATGGCCTAGCCGAAGGGGGATTTATGCTCTCACAATTCTAGGGGGTAGGCCCGACTTCTGATAGCTTTGGCTTGAAGAGACATGGGGTTACTGTTGTGAGCTGAATCTGCCATGTTTTACAGTAACTTTTATATCGATTTCTGTATACATTGCATTCATTTGGGCTTAGATAGTACAGAACCTATGTAGTTTATGTTTATTTGCCAAATTATGGAATCTACACCAGTTTCTGTTTAATTCGCAGAAATCGAGGCATTTTACAGCAATTCTACAGAAGGTCGGAAAAGCTCAGAAAACCACTACAGAAGTCCAAGGTCAAAGCAGCGGAACCAGTCTGAGAGTCAAGGCTACTCGATCTCGAGTAGGCCTTACTCGACCTAGACGAGCATGTCCGAGCAACCTTGGTCGACAAAGCCTGATCGAGAGCCAGACCAACCCGAGCTCCGAAAGTCTACTCGATCTCGACAAGCCCTAGTCGAGATCGACGAAGCCCAGACGCCACACCCGGAGTCGACAAGGAGAGAAGCCGAGGACGAGGACGCCGAGCAACCCTACTCGATCTCGACAAGCCCTAGTCGAGATCGACAAGACCCACCGTGCCAGTCCGAGTCCTTGCCGAGGACGGAGCCGAGGACGACCAGGCGACAATCGCTGCCAGCGACTCGACTCGCTGCAGCGGACCACTCGCTGCCGCGGAAAAACCCGCTGCCAGCGAGATGCACCAAGTCGACGACGCCCAAGAGCCTTGTCGAGTAGAGCCACCCGAGGAGACCTAGTTGATGATCAGTCCTACTCGACATCGACAAGAGCTACTCGAGGTCGACGAGCCCAGTGAGCCAAGTCCGAGCACATCGAGCAGATTTAGCCGAGGAAGTCCAATCGACGAACCATCCTTGTCGAGGTCGACGAGCCGTCGTTGAGGTCGAGTAGACCAGATTCCAGAAACTTCTCGACGAGACCTGTCCGAGTAGACTTGGGATTCCTTGGGGCCGAAGGAGGAAGATTCTATCCGATTCCATCAAGTTCTATCATCAAGGAGACAAGATCTATCACATCATGAAGACTTACCTATTTAGTTTTATCTTTTTCTTTTAGATTTATTTCCTTAAAACAATTTATTTATCTTTTAGCAATTTAGATATAATTTTAGATAGAGATAGATATCTTCTTTCCTAGAATAGCTAGGGAATGAAGCCTATAAATAAGGCCCTAGGGGGCTCAGTTTTATTCATTCCAGATCACAATTCATTTAAGAGACAATTAGTTAGTTCCACAGAGAAGTTTAGGAGTTCTAAGGTTTTTAAGGTTTTGGCTTTCTGCGAAAGTTGATTGCTGGAATTGTAAAGGCTTTTGAATTTAGTTTTAATGCAAGATAGTTCTTTTCATCAATCAATGTCTGTTATTGCAATGAGGCGTGAGTAGTCCACCCACTTCTGGGGCTGGGGTGAGCCCGACGGTGGCCATGTGAGGCGATGCGATAAAGGTCAGATCTTTTTGTGCAATTCATCTTCTATCCCTATGAGCATGATTCTTTTGTGAGAGTTGAAGGTGATCCTTGTTTGTGTTATTGAAGCGAAAGTGATCTTAATGCAACTTGGGTTAATTATGTGAAAAAGGGTTAGTAACAATTAGGGTTTATGCGAAAGCCTCTATATGCCTATTTGTTAATGACGAAACTTATTTGATGAAAAGCATGATCTTTTATGCCTTTGTGTGTTACTTTGCATGGTTATCGTTGTGGTGTTGAAACCCTGGCTTTGGAAGTCTTTTAGCATATTGATTTATTTCTGTCGAAAATCTGCGTTTGTCTTTAATTCTGCAATTTTAAGTTTTCTATATTCTTTGTCGAGATAGAGGAGAAGCTCGTCGAGATCGAGTTGCATCTAGTCGATCTCGTGTAGGTCCAGTCTTAGTCGAGTCGAGTTTTCTGCTTTTGTCATCGATTTTCAAGTTTCTGTCTTTGCTTGTCTTCTCGATCTCGAGTACCTGTTGTCGAGATCGAGTAGAGCTTGGTCTGTCGAGTTGTTTGCTTTCGTTTCTGTTTTCTGTTTTCACCACCTTTCTTGTCGATATAGAGGACAGCTTACTCGAGATCGAGTAGCTTCTGTGTCCTCGTTTTATTTGTTGTTTCGCTTTGTCTTTTCTTGTTTTGCTTGTTCTTTGCTTTTGTTTTAGTTGCCCTTGCCGGCTTTATTTGTTTCTTTCCTTTCTGTGTTTCTGCTTTTCTGCTGCCTTGTCTGTGAGAATTTACAGCTACCTGAGAACTGCTGACGTGCTTCCTCGTGGATTCGATCCTGACTATTCTCTTACTACAACGGGAGGAAGTCTTGTATTTATTTGCTGAGACAGGGAAGTTAGTCTGAACTTGATTTTATATTTATTTCAATACTCGATTTACTCCTGCAACAACAGTTACCCCGAGTCCTAGGCTCAACACACCCATAGATTGGAACAACTTAATTGTTCCATGATTTTGGTAGCCTCGGTTTAGTGACCTACATCACTAAACCAAACTTTTGTACTATGTAATTATTTCTTTCCTTGCAATATATTAACCTTTAAAATCAAAAAATAAAATATACAGATCATGCAGCTCTTCGTTATCTATTGACGAAGAAGGAGGCGAAGGCAAGGTTGATCAGGTGGATCTTGCTATTGAGTGAGTTCAACATCGAGATCAAGGACAAGAAAGGCGCCGAAAACTTGGTAGGAGATCATCTCAGTAGGCTCATCCAGGAGGAAGACAAGTGCTAGCGGCAAGAGCCTATTCAAGGAACATTCCCCGACGATACACTGTTCGTCGTCCAAGCTCTGAAGCCATGGTATGCCCACATTGTGAACTTTCTTGCAACAGGTGAGACTCCTCCCGCTTTCTCAAAGGCTCAAAAGGATAGGCTACGCAGTGAATCGAGGTATTATGTATAGGATGACCCATATCTGTGGAAGCACTGCTCTGATCAAGTCGTCCGTCGTTGCCTTCCTGATAATGAGGTAACATCTGTCTTAGCCTTCTGTCATTCTTATGCATGTGGGGGACACTTTGGACCCAAAAAGACAGCGAGAAAGGTATTAGACTCTGGATTCTATTGGCCTACTCTTTTTAGAGATGCATATGGTTTTTGTAAGTCTTGTTGTGACAGATGCCAAAGAGTTGGAAACATATCCCGGAGGAATGAGATGCCTCAAGCCCCCATGATTTTTTGTGAAATATTTGACGTCTGGGGCATTGACTTCATGGGACCGTTTCCAAACTCCTTTGGTAATCTTTACATCTTGTTAGCGGTGGACTACGTTTCCAAATGGGTGGAAGCGAAGCCCACCAAAACTGATGATTCTAAGGTGGTGGCAGATTTCTTGAAGACGAACATTTTTGCAAGGTTTAGGATCCCAAGAGCTTTGATTAGTGATCGGGGAACGCATTTCTGTAACAGAACTGTGAGTGCTCTGTTGAAAAAGTATCATGTCACACACCGGGTGCCCACGGCTTATCATCCACAAACAAATGGCCAAGCGGAAGTGTCTAACAGAGAGATCAAATCCATTCTTGAGAAGACAATTGCTCCGAATAGAAAAGATTGGAGTATGAGGTTAGATGATGCATTATGGGCTTACAGAACAGCCTATAAAACACCGATTGGTATGTCACCATATCGGTTGGTGTTTGGGAAGGCATGTCATCTTCCCGTGGAGCTAGAGCACCGAGCATATTGGGCGGTAAAGAGTTTCAACATGGATTTTGATGAAGTTGGCAAAGGCCGGAAGCTGCAATTACAAGAGTTAGAGGAGCTCCGTCTTGAGGCTTATGATAATGCATCAATTTACAAAGAAAAGACAAGAGCTTGGAACGATGGGAACATTTTGATGAAGGATTTCAAGGTGGGGGATAAGGTCCTCCTATTTCAATCGCGTCTGCGCCTCTTTCCTGGTAAGCTCCGCTCCCGTTGGTCTGGTCCTTATGTGGTTGCTCAAGTGTTTCTGTATGGAGTTGTAGAGATTTATGAGGCTACCACACACAAAACTTTCAAAGTCAATGGACAACGCTTGAAATTGTACCATGAGGGAGCTAGTGAAGAAGTCATTGAAGAGTTGGCTCTTAGGGAGCCGGAATCAAAAGAGTGAGCATGCATTGGGTCGAGCTAACGACCATAACCAAGCGCTTCTTGGGAGGCAACCCAAGGTGAGTAGTTTAGATTTGCATTTTTCATTTGTTTTTGTCATTTTAGTTCTCCATTTCAAGTTTCAAAAAAAAAAAAAAAAGTTCGTCAAATTTGGGGCAAAAAGCAAAAAAAATACAGTAGGTTACTCGGGTTGAAAGCTCGGCCGAGTTCTTTGCCAACCCGAGTTGCCAACAGATCTAAAAAAGAAACTCGGGTGGGAATAAAAAAAACTCGGTCGAGTTTATTAGAGACCACCCGAGTTTCTTTTCCTGCCCCCATAAAAAAAAAGGGCTGGAAAGAAAGAAAAGGGCAACGCCCGAGTTCCTCCATCTCTCTCTCCCGAGTTCGTCCACATCTCTCTCTCTCGAGTTCTGGCCTATCGCCCCAGCCACCACAGCCGCCGTCCCGCCCAGCCACGAAGCCGCCAGCACCCCAGCCACCACAGCGCCGGTCAGCCTCTCTCCCCTTCCTCTCCTCCATTGAAGTGTTGAGGTAAGTTATCAAAAACCCCCAAATTTCTAGGTTTTCTCACACTGCATAAATTTGTGTAATTTAGGAGTTGTTTGGGTGAGATTGAACATTATTTGGGCTATATTTGTTGTTGGAAGAGGATTGAGTTTGGAACTTGTCTTGATTTTGCTCTTTGAGTTGCCATGTTGGAGGAGACGTTACAAAGTGTGGTTTACTGAGTTAGACATTGAGTTGATTTTCATCTATGCTATAAAATTTGATTTGAGTTGTCTTGTTGAGCTTATTGACATTAACATTGATGAATTTTGGCTTGCTTCTTGTTAACTTACACTAGCTTTGAAGATTTGAGGTTTGGTTGTGGTTGTGTGGTTTGATATAGCACCATTGCATTGTTGTCAGCGTTGTCCTTGCCAGGACAACAATTTTTGTGCTTTGTGGGTGTTTGTTGTGTAGGGTGTGCAGGGGTATCAATTCGTCATGCTGCCGAAAATATTCCAAAAGAGAAAGAAGGATGCATCATGTTCCTCGTCCCGAAGATCTGTAGCTCATGAGCCTCCCACTAGAGTAGGGGAGTCGACCCCGGAGTCGTTTGGTTTCCGTCTGAGGGATCCCGCACATCTGACCACTTTCCACCAGTTGAAAGAAAAGGAGTGGAAGGGTACACGCCATCCGGACTTTCATTTCCTTTCCGAGTTGAGCATTCGGACTGATGTAGAGCGATTGGAAAGTGCTTTAGGATGGGATGACTTCCTATCTTTTAGTGAGCCTACTTACAAGGGACTCACGCTGGAGTTCTTGAGCACACTTGATGTACAGACTCGTGGAGGCCCGGAAGTAGCAGAAGGAATATGCACATTTCAGCTTTGAGCACATAAGAGGACGCTCACTTTGAATGAAATCAACCAAATTTTTGGTTTCCCAGTGGTGAATGATGACGTCGCGAGATGTGAAAGCCGAGCTATTTGGTGCCCGAATAATTTTTGGGATAAGATTGCTACAGGACCAAACTACAACCCTTCATCCTCAAAGGCCTCCTGTATCACTAATCCAGCGATTCGGATCTTCCAGCGATTCATGGCCCACACTATCTTCGGGCGAGCAGATGGGGAAAACAATTTCCCGAGGAAGGAGTTAGTGATGAAGCAGTTGCTTTGTCAAGGAGGCAAGTGAACTCAGCGGGTTTTCTAATGCATCACTTAGCAACAGTAAGCCATCGAGGTAAGGGTCGTATTGATATAGGTGGGATTGTCACAAAATTTGCCCGCCATTATCAGATTCTGCTCACAAAAGAGGCGGCAGAAAATATGGATTACATCCCTGAGGAGAGGGGCCAGCAGAACAATGCTTACTTTGATTCCAGGTTTGACACTGTGATGGAATCAGTGTCGGGTTTGAGATCTCATATGGATGACCAATTTCGCCTGCTGGGTGAGAGACAAGATGAGCAATTTTGTCAAATGTAGGAACAGTTCCAGTTGCTGAACACCAGATTTGATGCTTGGAACCCTTATGGTTGGCAACATGGATTTCCACCTCCACCTCCACCTGACATGTAGATGACTCTGTAAGTGTTTTCCTCTTTTCTCTTTTATTTTTGACATTGAGGACAATGTGTGAATTAAATGTGGGGCAGGGAACATTTACATGTTTGCATTTAGATTGCATTGTATATATCTAGATTGCATTGTATATATGTATTTCTTGTTTTTGCATTGCATGGTTATTTTTCTTAGTCTTGCATAAAAAATAATAATAATAAAAAAAAACAGAAAAATCATATAAAAAGAAAAAAAACTCAGCAAGCATGACATTCTAGATAACCCCATCTGTACCAATTGTCTTCTTAATCTAATTATAAGTCCCATGATATGCTTGAATTATTGATCCTTGTCTAGTTTTTTTTATCTATGGGAGCATGAGATAATGGATTGATTGAGCATGTATAACTCTTACATTTTAGGTGCCATTGAAATCAAACAAAAATTTACCCTGTGAGTTTTTGTTAGCCTTATTAGGACTATGCTTTATGCATGGATGTCCTTTTTGCTTCTTGTGTGTGATACTCTCCAATGTGACTACCTTTGAGAATTGGGATTGATATCTATGTCAAGGCTGTATATGTTGATCATTACTTGTGATTTTCGCATGATTGAGGCATGATTGTTACTGAGCCATGATATTCCCTATCTTCCCTTGCATATTATCCATTGTTTGAAGCCAAGCTGAGCCTATTAGCCTATCTTTGTAGCTCCACAAAAATTATCCTTAGCCAATTGTAGCCTAACCCATCCGGGAATTAGGATTAGAATTGGTGAAATGATGGTTTGAGTCGAGTGAGTGCTTTGAGAATGGGATTTATGTATTGTGTTGAATCATTTGGCGCTTATTATGATGATTGGTTCTATGAATTTATGTATATATTTGTATTCTCGGGGCATAAGGAGAATAAAATTCACTTATGAGTAAAAGTCGAGAAAGAAAGAAAAAAAAAAGAAAAAAAAAGAGTTTCAATAAAAAGAACCATTCTTCATCATCTTTAGAAATGATTTGGGAGTATTGTTTGGTCTAAAGAAAGTTCTTGTATTGTGTTGTGCTTGAGGCTTGAATTTGATGGTTTGTGATAAGTTTTGGTTGAGCTTGTAATTGGTTGCTAGGAGCTTAGTTCCCGGATTATGAGCACCACAAGCCAAAAACATCATCTACCTTAATTTTCTCACCGAGCCCCATTACAACCCTTACAAGACCTCATGATGATTATTGCTTGTAATGTCACTCACGGTGAATATCTTGATGTGGATTTCAATTTTCATGGAGCTTAGCTGCATTGGATTGAGTTTGAGCGGAATTGAATTAGCCTAAACACAAGAGTGATGAGTGAAACACTTTATGTACCCGGTGAGGTTGGATTGAAATGTGCCTAAGCCTTTGAGTTGCTCAAATACATGTGATGATGTTGATTATTGTCTTATGCCTCCTATTTGGTTTGGATTGTGTTCTGACGAGGTGAATGCATGAAGAGTGTATTTGTGGGATGTGTGATTGGATTGGTTTTGTTTTCTTGAGGACAAGAAAGGTTCAAGTGTGGGGGAGTTTGATCATGCACATTTAGGTAGTGTAAATATAGGCATTTAGATGGGTTTAGGTAGGGTAAAATGAATGAGTTTAGAGTAGTTTTCATATTTTCATTATGTTTGAATTAGAGTCGGAATCTACAAGTCTTGTGCATGATTTCAGGTGATTGTGGAAAGGTGGAGCTGAACTCATGTAAATGATAGAAGATGAGACGGAAATCGGAGCCTTAAGCAAGAGAGCCAAAGAGAGGAGCTGAACATATGGGCAACGGAATGGAAATGTAAAGAACTCGGGCCAAGATTTCATGAAACTCGGCCGAGTCCATTGAAGAGAACCGAGTTGGTGATTCTGGGAAGAACTCGGATGGGAAGACACAAACTCGGCCGAGTTTCTTTGTGTTGCACCCGAGTTTTCTGAAAGGAACAGCTGTTACGCTATTGTTTATTTTTTTATTCTGAATTTTAATTAGTGGAAACATGAAACGTTAGGGGGACTGGTGTGTGTTTTTTGGGTTTTCTTTGGAATCGAACAGATGGATCGAAGAGGGCTTGGAAGTAAGTAGATTTCATTTCTTGCTTTTGCTAATTTATCGATTATGAACCACTAAACCTCTTTGCTCGGGGAATTTAATCGAAGCTTCATGTTTTCTATTTCGTTGTGAGATTTCCGTTCTTAATACTCTTATTTGAATATTATCAATTCTTTGCTTAGATTGTCTAGGGTTCTCGTGAATTTCCGCTAGTCTGATCAGCTGATGCCTTTTCATGATAATCTATAGCTAGATATAGGTAATTTCTGGTTGAGTTATCTATGTCCTTCAGTAGCAAAGTATAAATCTCTGAAACTGGTTGATTTAGGGATTTGTATAAAGAATTGATTTGCCATTGATGCAATAACTGGTTGTGCGTGTCGATTGTCTTTGTTGATTTCCTTTAAGCTTAATCGATTATTGAATTGAATCTTGATAGTTTCAAGATTGTTTGATAACTAGGGTTTTCAGGGTCTGGTTGTCCTCTTAACTAGATTCGATAAGGAATTGGATTCAAAAGACCTAGTCTTTCCACAACATAGTATTCAAGAGGAAGTTATCTTTTCGATATCAATGATCAATGAACAAACCTGATTGCTGAGATTGATTGACATGAGCTATTCTCTCATATTCATTCACTTAATCTGTTTTACTTATTGTTTTGCTTACTATTGTTGCTTAGTTAGTTCAAACCATCAAAATCCCCCCCTTTATTTCTTGTTCTTGTTGACGCACTCTGATTTGCATACGAATCATAGATTATCTGTGGGATCGACCCGTGCTTGCCAAACTACATTAGTTAGGTTAGTCGGTTATATTTGATAGGATTTAAGGCGACCGAAAATCCTTTGTCAGGGCTCAAAGAACAGGATTCGATTTTAGGAAGAAAAGCAAGAGCTCTACAATCCTCTCTGAGATAAAGTCATCGGAGCTGAGTTCCTGGAACCTCTGATTGGAGAAGAATGCCTCTAGAATAAAGCATCATCTGGTAATATCCTCTAAAGACGATGATTGAAAAGTGAAACCAGAACGCGAACAAAGCTTATCGCGAGGAACATATTATCATCAAACGCCAACTCATAGCAAAGAACTTAATTATATACGAATACTCTCCCCAGTTGGCTTTGTAGGGAATTAAGGACATTTGTCGTCACCTTAAGGTAACAAGTACATGTGAATTTCTAGAAACACTTCACTGGCCCCATTTGTGGGAACCTTTCACGACGAGAGGTTCCTCATAGAAATACGTTTTACTTTAAATTTTTTTGTGATTATTTAAATCTTGAAATCTATAGTTCTTTATCCCTCGCAAGTATACTCGTTTTACTCTTTGCACTAACCTTTGCAGAAACATGAACTTCACACTGTTCGGCGAAGAATTTGGAAACCAACATCACTATGATGGATGGACTAATGGATTGAACCTCAATGATCCTCCTAACAAAGAGGCTCTGATGCGGGACCATCTAAGACATCTCCGGACACGTCTATTATACTTAGGGATGGATCTATGACTCGAGCTCATGCTACGAAGCTTCAATGAGACTCTTTCATGTTTGTGAGTCATGCTTTGTGTTAGAGAGAGAAACCTTGAGAGAGAAACTCTCTTTGGAGTTTCTTCTCTCTATGGTTTCTCTTCTCGTTTTGGCCCTTCCTCCATGGTAATCCCATGGATCTTCAAGTTTTTGGGTTTGTTTACAACCCTTAAACGTTTGGGTGGGTTATTTGGGTGGTTTACCGAGCTTTATTTAGAGATCTAACATTTCTTGAGGTTTTCGGTGTAGCAGAAGGTTTTGTGTTTTATTGCAATCGGTGCTGTCGTCGACGGATTTTGGCGTTGGTTGACCGGTTCCAACCTTGTTTTAGGGTCCTTGTGGGACTGTGGGTGGTTGGCGGCTCGGATCTGGGCTTAGTCGGCCGGATCTGGCTTCTTGCCTCGTTCTCTTTCTCCCTCTCTTTTCGTTCTGGATGTGTACAATGCTCGTGTTCTCCATTCGAATCCGTGTTTTGTCGGCTGGGTTGGCTGTGGCTCAGTCAGCGCCTCGGCGGTCCGGGGACGTGAGCCAAGGACGTTAGGACTTGCAACATCATGGGTTCCCCTGTCTTGGTCGGATTGCCGCCGTCGCCCGCCGTTGTCCTTCTTTATGCGACTATGGAGGCTGAGGGTTGTATTTGTTTGGATGTGGGGTAGGTGGATCTGGCTGTGCTCCACCGGATCCGGCTCTCTTTGCTGGTTCAATGGTGGACTGTGGGTGGTTGGTGGTTCGGATCTGGCCCTGTTCGGCCGTATCTGGTTTCGCTGCTTCAGTTCTTCACCTCTCTCTCCCTTCGATCTCATCGTGTGCTTGTCTCTCTCTCATGTCCGTGGATGCTGGCCTGGTGTGCTGTAGCTTGGGGTGGTCCGGAGTCGTGAACCAGTGGCGACGGGACCCGTGAAGCATTGGGTCCCCCCTGGTTTGACCGGATCGCGGCTGTCGGCTACCGGTGGATCGGTCCTTGTGGGTGTGGGGGAGGTATGGGTTTCACCTTGTTCTTATTGAAGGGTGTGGGTGATGTGTGTCAATGGTGGTGTGTTGGTTTGATCTGCTGGGTTGGTCTCGCCTTAGGGGTGGTGGTGCTCGGGTCCTCTCCCTCCCTGTCCGACTGCTGGGCTCGTTCAAATATAAGGGTCGGGCTAAACGCACAACGGGTTCTGATGGCGGACTGGTTGTTGTCGGGGGACTCCGGTGGTGCTAGCGGCCTTAGGTTGTGGCTCCCGGCGTTCTGGTCACGTGTGTAGTGGGAAAGGTGTGGACAATGTTCGTGTGGGCCCCTTGACATGAGTTAAAGCTGAAATTACAGCCTTGCTTTTTCTTTTGTCTTTATTGGGGCTCTCACTTGCCGTGCAAATGTGGAGAAGCAAGTGGTTTTTTGAGTGGTATTCTACTTTTGTGATATTAGTAAGGCGGTATTTCATTATCTTGTGGAATCCGAAATTGGTGGATTAAACTTGTGATTTAGTGGCGTAAGACCCTTTTTTTGTGGGAGTCAAAATTGTGGTAGAACCTTGTGGACGTGATTTGTGGGTCCCATCTTTTTTTTTTCCGTAAGACCCGTGGTTTGTTCTTACGTTTTCTTGTACTCCTCGCTTTGCCACCCATCTATATATTTACCTATTCAGAGTCATGCTTTGTTCTCAAGCACGGTTCAACTTCCGGAAGCGCCAATGAAGACCTACCTTTGCTCAAGGCTTGATGAGGCCGATCCCGCCTAGTCCTACGGATGGCCGAAATATTTCAAGTGTTGGAACCTTTTATTGCCAATTTTAGTAACTTTATTTACTTAAGTTATTTTAGGTAAGTTATAGTGAATTTAGTCTAATTACTTTTAATTGCTATTTTCTTCTAAAATCAGCATAGGGTTATTAATTAGAACGGCTGATCCCTCATGTAGAACTTACGCCTTTCATGAATGAAAATCTCTCTTTTGTGTTGAAACACATCGAGTGCAAGACAATCGATTCGAAGCAAGGCTCATCGATTGCAACAATTGGAATTGATTTTAGCTTGGTTTGCCTTGAGTCTATCAATCTCGCAAGGTTTGGTAATCCTTGGTATCCACGAGCCCCCTCCTTGTGCCTCCAAGTTGTCCGCTTGGTTGTGTAGGGTTGTAGAGGCGGGTTATATAGTCATTGGTGTTGGTTCCTAACCTCTACGGAGGTCTGGGGTCTTCATCTTGTTCTATATAGACCCACTCATCCAACTATCGAGTCTTTATTGCAATTTGTCGAGTCTTGTTTTTGTTATTTCGAGTTCTTTCCTTCAATTTAGTCGAGTCTTGTTCCCTTTTTTTTAGTCCACATCGAGTCCTGCGTTTCTTGATTGAGTCTTGTCGAGTTTCTTGGTGTTCTTGCTTGATCTTGTTTGATTCTTTCAGTTAGTGTCTTGATTATCGAAGATCGGGCCATTCTACGGCTTATCTTGTATTAAATTGGCATCAGAGCTTAGGTTATCGACATCAAAAGTTATGACTTTCTTTTTGTTCATCATAAAAACACAAAAACCCCACAAAAATAGAGTCTTTACCAATTTTTGGTCTTTTGCTTCTTGTTCTTGATCTTGATTCATTACTAACCTTTTGTTTGTGATTGTTGTGGTTGGTACTAGCCTAAACACAAGCCTAGCCGTGACCCTTCAACAAGTGAAGCCGGTTTCCTTCCTTGGTTGCAGTTGACATCAGCCTTGAGGAAGAAGATCCTAATCCGCAACCTTCAAAAAAAAAGAAAAAAAAAAAGAGAAAACTCTAATCCTAGTTTGTCGCTTCCTATCTATGTTTTACCTATCTATTGCTATTTCAATTTTATCTATCTTGGATTAATGATTTATGAAATTTCAAATAGGAAATTATATCCATCCTAGATCATAAGAAATTAGATAGAAGATAGTTGCCCAATTTAGCCAAACCTTACCTATATCTATCAATTGAGGGCTGAATTTTATTTCTTTCAACTAGCTTGTTTAATTTCGAGTTTTCCCTTTATTTTTGCTGTAATTCTTGCATTAGGTACAAAAAAAAAATTCAGTTCTAAAATTCAAAAAAAAAAGGAGAAGAAATTCAAAGGCTTGGACCCAGGGAGGATAAAATTCACCTAGGGGAAAAAGTAAATAAAAAAAAAAGAGAAATTGTTTGAATTGATCTAGTGCAAGAAAGTTTCAAGGGATCATCTTGGTGAATTTCAACAGCCCTAGATCGACATACACTACCTCCTAAATACAATCTTGAAACCGTACCCTTGCAACTACAACATCCTTACTTATGGTTATAATCAAAAGAGGTAAATTTCCAAAGGTTGTTTCTTCTTTTCTTTTCTTTTCTACAAATTTCAGTCCATATTTGTGTTTGTTTGCCTGTGTCGAGAAATTTTTCATTGTGTAAGTGTTGTGTCGAATGAACCTTGCAATTGTCGAGTGGAGATTGTTTGTGTCGAGTGCTCATTGCCTTGTCGAGTACTCCTTTGTTTGTGTCGAGTTGTGCAGTCCTTGATTCGTTCATTCTCCTTGATCTCTTTTATATTATACCTTGTGTTGCTAAGTCCTAGCTTGAGTATTGATTTGCCCAAGGCGGATTGAAACAACAAGCATAACATACCAATTAGAGAGGGAGTGTGAGTGATACACTTGTGAATCTGTTTATATTTTTCTACTAACATTCACATAGTTCCGTGTTTGTCTTTCTTTGCAATGTCTAATCAGGTAAACAACGGTAACAACTCCAACTCTACTCCTGAGCGTATTTCGCCTGAGCTATTCGCTATGTTGAATACCATAAACGAAAAAATGGCAAGGATTATGGAGAGATTGGCGGCAGTAGAGTCATGACCATCCGGCTCTAGCACGGTGTCCGGACAGGGCATACCACCAAATGCGAATGGAGCGCCTCAAGATGAAAGGGAAGAAACTAATCTTAATCCCCCTCCTAATCCTAATGCTAATCAGCAACATAATGTTCATCCTCATTTAGATAATCCATTATTTGATGATAACCTCTCTCCACGAAGGGAGAGACATGGTAGACATAATGTTTTTACTAATGCGCAGGGACGACGAGGTCATAGACGACAAGAGGAGTTCTACCCTTCAGAGGACGAATATGACTTCCAAGAGGAAGATAATTGGGAGCAGCGTCCTAGGCGGAATGATAGAAGAGGTCGACATCACTACAGAGCACCTAGGGAGCCTGAGCAAGATGGCATAGGCAAGGTGAAGGTGAAGATTCCTCAATTCGATGTCAAGAGTGATCTAGACGCCTACACCGATTGGGAGACTAAAATGGATCAAATCTGGAATTGCCATAACTTTTCAGGCGCTAAAAAGGTACAACTTACTTCTCTTGAATTTCAAGGTTTCGCATTAATTTGGGAGGATAACCTAGTTAAGGAGAGAAGAAGAGCTTTAGATGCGCCTATTGCTTCTTGGGAGCAAATTAAATCACTTATAAGGAGAAGATTTGTTTCCCAACACTACTCCCGAGAGCTTAGACAACGACTAGAGAATCTTAGACAGGGTAGTAAAAGTGTTGAAGAAACTTTTAATGGAATGCAAGAAACCATGGCTAAAGCTAATGTAGTAGAAAATGATGAGGATACTAATGTAGGGTTTCTTGGAATTTTGCATCCCGCCTTAGCTCATGAAATTGATTACTTTCCCTATTCTACGCCTACTGAATTATTACATTTAGCGATGAAAGTAGGAAGGAATGCTAGATACAAGAGCCAAGGAGGAAGGAGGTCGAGTGGACGAACCCCAAGGGTGGTGCCAAGGCCGTGTGTAGCAGCCCTAGGGGAGGAGTGACGGTGGCTTTAGGGAGAGAACTAGCCAAGGCGGAGCACCCCAAGAGTCCCTCGACAAAGGAAAGACGCATATGGCCGTCAAGAATTCGTCTAGGGCATCTACTGGCCCTAATAAAAAGACTCTAATGATTAATCACCTAGGCGAATATTGTATGTTTTAAATGCCAAGGTAGAGGACATTTTATGAAGGATTGCCCCAATAAAAAGACTCTCATGATTAATCACCTAGGCGAATATGAATCTGAAAATTCTTGTGATGAAAATGAAGAGCATGTTGATGATGATCAAAACCTTAACTTACTTGCAGATGATGATGAATGCATTGAATATATGCATGGTGATTCTTTGATTGTTAGGAGAGTTTTAAGTGTTCAACTTGCACCTTGTGATGACAATCAAAGAGAGAACTTGTTTCATACTAGATGTTTAGTTAAGAGTAAGGTTTGTAATGTGATCATCGATGGTGAGAGTTGTTGTAATTTGTCTAGTCAAGAAATGATTGATAAACTACAACTTCCAACAGTTCAACATCCTACACCTTATAAATTGCATTGGATGAATGATTGTGGAAATTTGAAAGTTAACAAGCAAGCTAAAGTTCATATTAAACTAGGACATTATGAAGATGATGTTTTATGTGATATTGTGCATATGCAAGCTTGTCATATACTTTTAGGTCGTCCTTGGCAATTTGATCATAAGGTCTTACATGATGGTTTCACTAACTGCTATTCCTTTATTTTTCAGGGAAAGAACATCCTTCTCAAGCCTATGACACCAACACAGGTAGCCGATGAGATTGAGAAGAGGAAGGTAAGTGAAGGTAAGGTAGATAAAGGGGCTCATGTGAGCCAAAGTACTACCCCTACTCGACCTAAGGACGTTCTCTTGGCATCCAAGAGAGCGTTTGTAGACGACCCCCATGCTCCTATGCAAAGGGTTGAATATGTTGAGTGAGGAGCTTAGAGCTACCCTCCCTCATCACATCCTATCTCTTCTTGAAGAGTATAAGGATGTCTTCCCCGATGATATACCACCAAGCCTACCCCCTATTCGAGGTACTGAGCATCAAATTGATCTCATTACGGGGGTTGCATTGCCTATCAGGCCTGCTTATCGCATGAATCCCACTGAGACCCAAGAGGTTCAATCCCAAGTCCAAGAATTGTTAGATAAGGGATACATTAGGGAAAGTTTAAGTCCTCGTGTTGTTCCTATGTTATTAGTCCATAAGAAAGATGGTTCATGGAGAATGTGTGTAGATTGTAGGGCTAACAACATTATTGTTAAATATCGTCATCCTATTCCTCGCTTAGATGATATGCTAAATGAATTGCATGATGCATTAATATTTTCGAAAATAGACTTAAAAAGTGGCTATCATCAAATTAGAATGAAGGAAGGCGATGAATGGAAAATAACATTTAAGACTAAGTTTGGACTATATGAATGGTTGGTTATGCCTTTTGGTTTAACTAACGCTCCTAGTACTTTTATCCGCTTAATGAATCCCGTGCTTAGAAATTTCATAGGTAAATTTGTTGTTGTTTATTTTGATGATATTTTTATTTATAGCAAATCACCTAAGGAACATGAAGCACATCTCATGGAAGTACTCTCTACACTTAGATTAGAGCACTTGTATGCAAACCTTAAGAAATGTGAATTGTGCAATAATCAGGTGTCTTTTTTTGGTTTTGTAGTGAGCTCGAATGGACTACGAGTTGATGAAGCCAAGATCAAGAAGATCCAGGAATGGCCGACACCCACCTCTATTGGCCATGTGAGGAGATTTCATGGACTTGCGAGCTTCTACAGGCGGTTTGTGCACGACTTCAGCGCCATCGCAGCTCCTCTAACAGAAATGACAAAGAAGCGGAGCGAGTTGAAGCGAGGCGCAGCTCAGGAGGAAACTTTCTGCACACTCAAGGAGAAGCTGATGCAGGCTCCTTCTCTTACAATGCCTGATTTCACTTGACCATTCGAGATGGAATGCGATGCTAGCGGAGTTGGAATTGGAGGAGTTCTTATGCAAGAAGGTAAGCCAATTGCATTCTTCTCCGAGAAATTGAAAGGTGCGTGTCTTAACTACTCTACTTATGATAGAGTTATATGCATTGTTTAGAGTTCTTAAGACATGGTCCCACCACCTATGGCCTAGAGAGTTTATCCTTATGACTGATCATGAATCATTGAGGCATTTTAAGAGCCAAGATAAACTAGATAGGAGACATGGTAGGTGGATGGAATTCATTGAGACATTTCCTTATGTGATTAAGTATAAGAAAGGCAAAGATAATGTGGTTGCTGATGCTTTATCTAGGAGACATGTTTTAATACCCACTTTGGATTCTAGAGTCCTAGGCTTTGTCTACATTAAGGAATTTTATAAGGATGATGAGGATTTTGGAGAAACTTTTCAAAATTGTGAGGCTAAGGGTCCTATCGACAAATTTTATATCTTTGAAGGATTGTTGTTTCGGATGGATCAAGTGTGCATTCCTAGGTGTTCTCTTCGATTGTTACTAGTGAATGAAGCCCATAGTGGAGGATTAATGGGTCATTTTGGGAGAGATAAGACTTATTATACACTTAGGACACATTTCTATTGGCCTCATATAGGGATGTAGAACATTGCCTTAAGAGATGTATTGATTGTTTAAAGGCCAAATCAAAGCTTATGCCTCATGGGTTATACACGCCACTACCCACCCCTACAGCCTCCTGGGAAGACATTTATATGGATTTTATTGTAGGGTTTCCTAGAACTAAGAAGGGGAGAGATTCTATATTTGTGGTAGTGGATAGATTCTCTAAGATTACTCATTTCATTGCATGTCATAAGACCGATGATGCTACTAATGTTTCAAATCTATTCTTTAGGGAAGTAGTTAGGTTGCATGGTGTGCCTAAGACATTTTTTGTGATAGGGATGTTATGTTCTTAAGTCATTTTTGGCGAACGTGATGGAGTAAATTGGGAACTAGGTTGTTGTTTTCTACCTCTTGTCACCCCCAAACTGATGGCCAAACTGAGGTGACCAATAGAACCTTAATCAACATCCTTAGAGGCATTATTAGGAAGAATTTGAAGCTTTAGGAAGAAGCCTTACCTCATGTGGAGTTTGCCTATAATAGGACCATGCATTCCTCGACTAAATTAACTCCATTTGACTATGTTTATGGTGTGAACCCACTAACCCCTCTTGATCTTACCCCATATCCTATGATGGAGAAAGAATCATTTAAAGCAGGGAAACATGTCGAGTTCGTTAAGGAGTTGCATGAACGAACACGCCAGAAGCTTATAGAGAAGGCTGAGTACAACACCAACAAAGCTAACAAGGGGCGGCGGCATGTGGTTTTCAACCTTGGAGATCTTGTGTGGGTGAACCTAAGGAAGGAGTGGTTCCCGGAGAAACGGAAAAGCAAGCTAGCACCATGAGGAGATGAACCATTCAAGGTTCTTCAACGAGTTGGTGAGAATGTCTACAAGCTAGAGCTTTCTAGAGACTATGGCGTGAGTGCTACGTTCAACGTCGCAGATCTCATTCCCTACCTTGCGGTGGACGAGACCTTGGATTCACGGTCGAATCCTTTCCAAGAAGGGGAGGTTGATGCGGGACCATCCAAGACATCTCCGGACATGCCTATTGTACTTGGGGATGGACCTATGACTCGAGCTCGTGCTAAAAAGCTTTAACTAGATTCTTTCATGTTTGTGAGTCATGCGTTGTTCTCAAGCACGGTCAACTTCCGGAAGTGCTAATGAAGACCTACCTTTGCTGAAGGCTTGATGAGGCCGATCCCACCTAGTCCTAGGGATGGCCGAAATATTCAAAGTGTTGGAATCTTTTATTTCCAATTTTAGTAACTTTATTTACTTAAGTTATTTTAGGTAAGTTTTAGGGAATTTATTCTAATTACTTTTAATTTCTATTTTCTTCTAAAATCAGCCTAGGGTTATTAAATAGAATGGATGATCCCTCTTGTAGAACTTACGCCTTTCATGAATGAAAATCTCTATTTTGTGTTGAAACACATCGAGTGTAAGACAATCGATTCGAAGCAAGGCTCATCAATTGCAACAATTGGT
The DNA here is from genome assembly GCA_037127255.1 of Persicaria tinctoria. Classification (NCBI taxonomy): domain Eukaryota; kingdom Viridiplantae; phylum Streptophyta; class Magnoliopsida; order Caryophyllales; family Polygonaceae; genus Persicaria; species Persicaria tinctoria. Next base: position 64,701,587 of record JBANSL010000006.1, read on the forward strand.
ATTGATTTCAGCTTGGTTTGCCTTGAGTCTATCAATCTCGCAAGGTTTTGTAATTCGTGGTATCCACGAGCCTCCTCCTTGTGCCTCCAAGTTGTCCGCTTGGTTGTGTACAGTTGTAGAGGCAGATTATATAGTCATTGGTGTTGGTTCCTACCCTCTACGGAGGCCTGGGGTCTTCATCTTGTTCTATATAGATCCACTCATCCAACTATCGAGTCTTTATTGTAATTTGTGGAGTCTTGTTTTTGTTATTCTTTCCTTCAATTTAGTCGAGTCTTGTTCCCTTTGTGTTTAGTCGACATCGAGTCCTGCGTTTCTTGATTGAGTCTTGTCGAGTTTCTTTGTGTTCTTTCTTGATCTTGTTTGATTCTTTCAGTTAGTGTCTTGATTGTCGAAGATCAGGCCATCCTACGGCTTACCCCGTATCAGGCTCACTCTCAATAAGACGAGGACATTCCTCAACAACCATTTTGGAATGCCGCTAGGGCTATTATCTGAGCCGAACAGCTCGGGCTCGGCTCGAGAAAGCTTCGCTCGGGCTCAGCTTGAGAAAGCTCGGATTGGGCTCGTTTGTAGAGGGAAAATGAACCGAGATTGAACATATTTTTAGGCTCGAACCGAGCCTGAGCCGAGCTTGAGCAATGCCCGAGCCGAGCTTGAGCCGAGCCCGAGCCGAGCCCGAAAGCTCGATACAAGAAATTACTAAAATACCCCTATGGTTATTAAATAGAAGAAGTTAGCGTTTCTTAGGCTCGGGAGTCGGGAGTTGGCGTCTGTCTTCAGTCTTCATCCTCTTGCAATTGAGAAACTGAGAAAGGAGAAACTAAAAGGCGAAAGCGTTGCCCCTCCACTCATCCTCCCATTCACCCTCTTTCCGAGCACGGCTCAGACGCCGCCGGTGAACAGCAACAATAGTAGCGCAACGCCGGCGAACAGCTGCAGTAGTATTTGGCCCTTCGCCCGTTCTTTTCAGCGTCGTTGCTTCATTGGGTTGTCTTCTCGGTCACTCACAGGTGAATATGAAATCCCGCAGATCTTCTTGCAACTTCATTCCTTAGTCACTTCCTTCCTCATCTGAAATTTGGATATGAGATTCCTGAAATTTGGATATGAGATTTTAAAATCTGATATGATAAAATTGGCGGTATGTTACCTATTCACTCCGTTCCTTCCTTATTGCCTTGTTTCGATTCTACGTTGAAAAATTAGCGGTATGTACAGGCGTTTGAAGAGGACTTGTAATTCGTTGCCAATTTGAAATGCGAATTTGAAATCCTAAGTCTGAAATGCCAATTTGAAATGCTATAATGTTAACAGATTATCATTGAATTTAACAAATTCAAGTGAACTCTCTTGGTAAATTAAAATATTCACTTTCCTGCACACCAAATCAATTGATAAATCAAGTGGCTACTAAATTTAAGAGATTTATTTTCATCAAAATGCCAAAATATAACCGAGCTCAAACGAGCCGAACGAGCCCAGTTGACGAGCTGGAATGAGCTCAGGCTTGTTCGTTCGGCTTGCTAGAGCCTTCACAAGCCGAGCTCGAGCTTACCCCTAGGCTCGCAAGCCTAGCTTGAGCGCCAAAAAAAGCTCGAATAATTTTTGGGCTCAAGCTCGGCTTGACTCGTATATCACCCCTAAATGCCGCCTCAGCACCTCCGCCTGGTCAACATGGGACATGGGGAGTGTTTCCCCCATATCAGTACTTCGCGGGCAACTGCCATTAGAATCCTTTATACGGCCAACTCGCGAACATGGTGCCCCCCCAATATGATCTCTATGGCTATTACCAGCAGCGAGGCTCAACTAATGCCACAATCAATCAATTTTCCAACTCGAGTGATAGTCCGCCGAGTCCTGATCTAGACCATGATACCAACAATGCTGACAAAATGGTCCGCGACAATAGCTCCATGGACATCTCTTCGCAATTTAATTCTCTTAGGGGGACCTGACTCGGTTTTCAAAGACGAGCCTACATTCCCCTCTGCTTTATGTAAAACAATACGCGAGACACCCGTCCCGAAGAGATGAAGGGACGTATCAATCGCGAAATATAATTGGAACTCTGATCCCAATGATCTTTTCCATCCACCCTAAGTGGGGTGGCCTTGAAATGGTTCACCAACTTGCCCCGGTCATCCATAAGCAGCTTCACCCAACTCTCCGACATCTTTATCGCTCATTTCGGCAGCGCTTGCATGCAGAAGCACAAGAGGCATTATCTGAATTGGTAAATATATATAAATCTCCAAAAGGAGGGAATGAACCATTAGGCACCCCCAAGTCACAAAAAGAAGTGATCCAAAACTAGGGAACACTTGTAAGATAGAAAAGCGGCTAAGTTACTAGCCTTCGTTTCCACTCTCTATCCGCCCTACCGGAGACCTTTCCTTTAGCTCTCAACCTATCTTTGCACTCATAAATTTATGTTCCAAAACTGCCATGTTCCGTGCTCTCCATGTGTGGTAGATGGTGCAGTTTAGCGCAAAAAGTCTTGATTGGAACATGTTTGACCCTCGGCCACTTCCTTCCACAAACCTGTGAAGCCACCCTTGTATCGTCTCAAACCGGCTTGAGACACCCAGCCATGCCATCACTAATGCGGCCACACTCTGGGTATATGGCATGTTTATTGAGTAATTCGCATCACTAATGCCATCACTAATGCGGTCACAATAGGCATTATAGGTAGTTGTTATTGCCTTTAGAGGAGTATGTGGCATGTTTATTGAGTAATTCACATCATTAGTATTTTATCTTGCAAGTGTGGAATCTATTCTCTTTTTGTGCTTATTCGCAGATTCACGTTCCGACGCCTGGAAGGATGCATTTATGGCTTTGCTAAGGATGAGCTTGAGGAGCTAGAAATGTGAGGAAACCATTTATAAAGGCAAGAAGAGAGGTAGGAAGGAGCTTAGCATGGATACAGAAGCAATTGATCAAGAGTTGTTGATAATGGTAAAGAATCAAGGAGAGCTCATGCGGCATATGGATCAAGAGTTACAATAACTCAAATTGAGAAATTGTAGGAGAAATTCGTTAGAAGAGTCCTGTGAGGAAGACTCTATGACTATTGTCCTTGAGGAGGAAAATAAGTGAATTTAACCATGAGGAATTTAGAACAAGGGCCTAATGCGGTGATGGACGTGGATGCTGAAGCTGATGGAAACTCGAAAAACAAAACACCGTTGACCGGCGCATACCGCTCCCAAAACCAGCGCTCGCCGCTATTGTCAGTGAGTGATCCCATTTTTGAGGTTGATCCATCCGCGGAGAAATCATTGGAGGAGTGGTCTTCTGAGGTTTCAAGACCCGTACCATCTTTTTCTCATGCATTAAACCTTGATCGTAAGTGGGGAAATGAGAAGGAACTATTCGATACTTTCACTAAGTGCGTGGTAAACGTTCATCTCCTTAATCCAGTCGAATTCATTCCTCGTCCTTCAAAATTCCTTAGGGAAGTATGCACAACCAAACGAAGACAACGGGAGAAAGAAAAAGAAGGTAAGTAACAACAAGAAAATTTATCATTGGTTTTCAACAGCGATTGCCTCAAAAATGCGAAGACTCATGTATGTTTACTATTCCCTGTACGATTGGTGAAATTAAATTTAAAACATCCATGCTTGATCTTGGTCCATCTATTAATGTGATATCGTACAAATTATATGATGAGTTGGGATTAGGGCCTCTGAATGAAACTAGAGTTGTTATACAGCTTGCTGATCGCTCTCAATTTCACCCTAAGGGGGTAGTTGAAGATGTGTTGATTATGGTGGATGATTTGATTTTACCTGCTGATTTTTATGTCATTGATATGGGGCTTGGTATACCTAAAACAGCTATAATGCTAGGTAGACCTTTCTTGCGAACTGAAAAAGCGAAAATTGATTGTTATGTTGGGTTCTTAACTATGGAAGTTGATGGAAAAAAGGCTGAATATTTGATCCCTGATGGGAAATCTACTGCATATTCTTTGAGTTTAGTTGATGTGGTTGAAATTTTCACTAATGATATCATGAGTATTGATCATACTAACAAATTATAGGTTGTTTTGGAATCCCTTTTGGGGAGCTATCTCTTGACTATGCTTTGCCTAACAACCTGAAGGAATTGTCTGTGGCTATGGATGCCAATTCAAGAAATTGGTCCCTTTCTATAAACCTGAACCATTGAATCCTTCTTGTGAGAAACATCTTTCGCCGTTCATTCAGTTGCCTGAAGTTGAATTGAAACCCCTCCCTGATCATTTGAAGTATGCATTTTTGGGAGAGGGTAATACACTTCCTGTGATTATATCTAACAAGCTTACTCTTGACCAGGAACAAAGGTCAGTGGATATCTTTAGGGAATGTCGCACTGCCTTGGGATGGACCATTGCTGATATCAAAAGAATCAGTCCGACATTATGTATGCATCGCATACTCATGGGGGATGATGCGAAGCCGACAAGACAACCTCAGTGACGGTTGAATCCACCAATGATGGAGGTCATAAAAAAGGAAGTCTTAAAGCTCCTTCAAGCAGGTATGATCTACCCTATTTTTGATAGTCAATGGGTTAGTCCTACACAGATAGTCCCTAAAAAGTGAGGCATCATAGTGTCTTAGAACCACGATGGTGAGATGGTACCTATAAGGGTACAAATAGGTTGGAAAGTTTGCATTGACTATAGCAAACTCAATGCTGCAACATGTAAGGACCACTTTCCTTTGCCTTTTATTGATCAAATGCTTGAACTCCTTGCCTGCCAGTCTTATGAATGCTTTTTAGATGGTTATTCTGGATACTTTCAAATTCCTATTGCACATGATGACTAGGAGAAAACTAGTTTTATATGTCCTTTTGGTAATTTTGCTTATACAAGGATGCCTTTTGGATTATGCAATTGCGCCTAGTACATTTCAAAGATGCTTGATGAGTATATTTTTTGAATATTGTAAGAATTTCATTGAAGTGTTTATGGATGATTTCACTTTGCATGAAAATGATTTTGACTATTGTATGCATCATTTATTACTAGTGCTTAAGAGGTGTGTTGAAACTAATTTAGTGCTAAACTCTTAAAAGTGCAATTTTATGGTTGAACAGGGGATTGCCCTTGGTCACATTGTGTCCAAGAAGGGCATTGAGGTAGATAAAGCAAAGATACATCCACTACAAAAAAAAATTAAATTAGCCATACTAGCTAGCTTCGGAAAGGGTCTTGGCATGGCAATTGTTACCATTTGCCACCGATGGTAGCTTCGGCAAGGGATTTGGTGTTGCAATTGGTACTTTTCAGCTTCGATAAGAGTTTTGCAACTCTATCCAGCTTCGGCATTGCTATACCATGGCTAACTAAAGACGTGACTGTTAACCCTATATACTTTTCGCCTCTCAATGGAATGAACAAAAAGATAGAACGGGATTTCAAAATTGGACCCCGAAACCCTAAAATAACATTTGAGCAGCCACCAATTTCGACAAGAAGATCCAATCAAGGTACCTACAGAAGCAAAAATCGAAGAATACTACAACAAAAGAGATAATCGAAGGAGGAGTAAGGAGAATGAAAGAAAAAAGGAGAACTGACTAGGAAAAGAGAAGAGAAGAAAAAGTGCAGAAGGGAGGTGTGAACTACATATCTGCCAAAATCGAAACCAAAAGAAGAAAAAAGGCAGAATCGGAAGGAATAGAAGGCAAGGAAGTAAGAAAAAGGTAGGATCTGAAATCGAGTAAGGAGAGAGGAAGAAAGGAGGAGGAGGTGCAGAAAGGGTTTCTCGACTACACAAAGGGTTTGGGTTTTGAAACCTGTCAGGAGGGAGAGGAAGAGATCGGAGACGACACTGCTAATTAAGAATCGGGCTGATATTAATCCAGTCAACATCGTCTTTGGTATGATTTATTTCCTTTTCCCCTCTTTGATTCTATGTTGCATTGGTTCTTTCTCTCTCTCAGCCGATTTATCGACGCATTTCGGTGTTCATGTCGTTTGTCTTTGAATCCTCTTCAAGTTCTTAATTTGACATATATTGCATGTTTGTGACTGTTTTCATTGCTAATGTTAAACCAAAAGGTTGCAATTAGATTTGAGAGACTGCAATCAATTTCCTTATTTGATCTATGTTTTTTTTTTATGGATGAAGATTTAATCGAATTGACTTCTATTTGATTCTCTAATTTGGAAGGAAGAAAAAAAAATATCAGTTTCTTTGTAGTTTCTGATTTTGATGAGGATATGACAATGTCAATCTGGTTTTCAAAGTTGCATTCAGCAGTGGTGGAATTTAAGAAATTAGGTTAGGAAATTGATCAATCCATTGTAAGTATGATCATGTATTAGCATCTCTATGGAAATTAGGTTAGGAAAAAGTTAATAGATCATTCATATTAGATGCAAAATTAGTGAATCCGGTTCATTTTGAACTCAAAATATATTAAGAAGCCAAATTTTAGTTCTTGGGTTTTCGAATCTAAATTCTTGTTTCAAAATCTAACATCAAAGTTTTCACTACTAGAAAAATGCAATTAGACATCTGTTGACAACAGATGTGTTTCAAAAAAAATTCCGATCTCTTTGTGCGTGTAGTAAAAGATCAACTTTTCCACATCAGTTTTAAGCCGATGTCTTTTCTTGGTTTAAACATCTGTTTTATTTTCAATCTATATAATATATTAAAACAGAAGCACCTATGCCACGTGTCGTCCTCTCACAAAACGTTATTCTTGGCAACATCTTTATTTAATATATCTAATATCTAATAATTTGAAATCTCATTTTTGGCAATATCTTTATTTTTGGCAAAATCATTTCATAATACATTTTTTAACCAATGAGATTAATTCAAAACTTATTTTTAAAATAAAGTTAATGTTAACTACCCAATATTGTTCCACTTTATATTAATTACATAATATCATTTCATACTACATTTTTTTTATCAATGATATTCATTCACAATTTTTTTTAATTAATTTAATATTAACTAACAATATTATTTCATTCTATAATAATTACACAATATCAATTAGTCTTTTTTTATTAATTCAAAGCTTATTGTTTTAACAAATTTAATATTAACTGTGCAATATTATTCCATTTTATATTAATTACACAATATCATTTCATACTACATTTTTTACACAATGGGATTAATTCAAAACTTTTTTTGAAAATAAAGTTAATATTAACTATACAATATTATTTCATTCTATATTAATTATAAAATATCATTTCAATCTATTTTCTTTAAACAATGGGATGAATTTAATTATTTTTTTTAATATATATATATATAGCACTTTCCAAATATATGATTTTTTTTGGAGCAACAAATCTATATATATGATTAAAACTATTTTTGTTTTTATAATAACCTTAATTTTTGGAATTTCGCCCAACCAACCTAATCTATATGGAATTTCACTTGATAAACTTTTTAAACATTTGTTAATCAATGGGATTTATTTATTCAAACAATTAAATGATAAATATTTTTCCTAATTAGATGTAATCACCTTAATTTTACGATTTCCTCCCAATCAACTAAACCTAGAAAAAAAATCCAACTATTAAAATGTGAACAAGTTTCTTTAATTAATCTATCTATGTCTAACTAATAATTTGAAAGCATTTTTCATTAGGTGTTATAACTTATAAGCACCTTTATCTAGAACTTTCACTCAACCAACCTATTCTACTTAAATCTTAAACCCATGTACGTATTTTTTACACATTTTTCGTAAATATTGTATCATGACTTACTTTATCAAATCTTTTTTTTTTCTATTTTATGTTAATGTATAGTAATATTCTATTTCATTTTATTGTGGTAATTTTGAATACTTACAAAATTTTATTTTTATTTTTTAAAAAAAAAAATACGCGCCATGGCGCGGGTACTGTACTAGTATTGATATAAATCGGTCCCTCAATTTTATTTTTGACATTTTCACTTGGTGTTTAAGCCTCATTATTTTTCATTTATAAGCTTTCAAAGATGTCCACGCTAGACCTAAATTTTACATTTACATCACTATTTTTAAAATAGTCAATGTATTAAAACAAAATAGACATCTTTTTTATTATATTGATTTTGGATTAATTTCATATATATATATATAGTTTGTGATTTTTTATTGTTTTACAATAATCTATCATATGAAATATGTACATAACTGATGTATTAATAAGATATGGACATCAATTTATATTAACATTGTGATGTAAAAATATATGTTACACATTGATTTAAATTATTTAGACGATGTCTATAATGATATTAGCATCATTTTTTATGTAATGGTTCGATTTCATAGGTATTTAAGCACATCACTTTTCATTTATAATCTGATACTATTTTGTTTGACACACAAAACCCTTTGCTCGATATAAAATAAGCTTTTGCAAATGATGGGTACTTTAATGAACATATGCATTAAAATAAATGCGTATACAAATGTTTTACAAAGGATAAGTACTTGAAAGATATATACAACCAAAGAGAGCCTGATTGTTATCTCAACAACTAAGGAGGAAGATGTTAAGGTTGATAATGTATACAAGACCTTAACAATCTTTGGATCATGCCACTACTGTTTCTTCCTGACATGTGCAAATAATCTTTTGATCATCCGTTTTAATCGTTCGCGATCAATTTACCGCTTGACAAACACTTCTTCCTGCTAAATTGCGTTAAGACAAGCAAATCACGTTGGTGAATTTGGAGTGTAAATCACTTAATAACATACATTTCAAAATTGACAATCATTGCACTTTACACTACCACAATAAACTCCTCATTATACCTAGGTTCCACAAGTATTATGTAGAATAGAAGCATCTCCCCTTTCCCTGCTTAGTTGCAATAGCAAGGTTTATGTGTTCCAGATCATGACAATTGACAACTATCAAGTTCCTCATAATCATATATACCTATAATAGGTTTGGATACTATGCCTAACCCTATCGAATTGTCAAACAAAAAATCAGAAGGTTCATTTCTTGGATAAAAGAATTTACCATATGAATCATTGTCTTTCTCATTTTCTTGGCAGGAAGACATTCCCTGATTGCAAGATGGTTGTAAACCAGAGAAATTGTGATAATCGACCAAAAAAGTAGAAGCCAAACCTGATATTCGAAAATTGAAATGGAGGTTTTGCTAATGATTCGTTGAAACCTCAACTCGCCGTCCGAAATCCTTGATGACCGGAGGATCTAAACAAAGTTAAGCTCATGCACAAAAACTAGATAGCCATGAAACGAGAAAGAACGACAAGTGAAATCTAGTGCTGCCTTGATTCCTCAAATTTACCGGGAAGGGGTTTTGATTTCCACGATTAACGATGAGAACGCACCAAACAGCGCAGATGAAAGAAAACAAGAATCATAAAAAATAACTTAATCAATTGAGCTACAAAGATGGAAATTGATACCTAAAATAGTTTGAAAATCAAATGAATGTAGACAGAAATGCCACAAAGTCTGTAAAGTTCCAACCGTCGACCATTCGAAGCAGCCTCTGTGCATTGCCATAGAATCACATTTCAACCATGTTAATGGTATTTTAAATCATCCCAACGAAGAAACATTCAAAGGCATGGAACAAAAAAATACAAACTAATCTAATATGCACATGAGATAAAGGGTTTATTGCAAACTCGGGCAGTGACGTGAACTCATCAGCTGAAATAAATCCTTTTGCATTTTGATCAACCGGACAAAACCTAAAGATACTATTTCTTGTTGGGAAACTGAAAGACATAAAATCACTTCAAATCATAATTTAGACATAGTTGGATGGGACTTGTTATTTCTATCTGCATAAGTAATCTCACTGAGAAGTCTGAGGTAGTAAAGGAAAGGCTCACATAAATGGTTGCAATGTTCTTGAACTGATTCATTGAACTGCTGCTAGTACCTTATGAAAATAGGAACACAGTTTTTTTTTTAACCATCATGAGATTAACATGCAATTGCAGCAATTTTGAGTTGACAGCAGTTGAACTACAAAGACCATGGAATGTTGGTATTGTGGTACATAAATGGCGTAAAATAAAATCGGAGTAAGCAAAGCATGGAAGAATCTTCATTCTTTAAATCTGAATGTGCTAGAGAAAGCAATTCAATAACTAGTTGGCCAGAGAAATTCCCTTCAAAGAGCTGGATTAAGGTACTGCTAAGCATTTACTTCAGGATCATAATTTATCACAACTTTCTTCTTATGCCAAAAAGAAATATATGTACATAAGACTTTGAATTCTTCGAAATTTATAAACATCCAAAAGTATGTTGCTTACTACAAATAAAGCGTCAAGTCCTTCCATCACTGGGATTTTGATCTCCTCCAAGTTGGTTGTAATACATTTAAAAGGTAACCATCTCACATGATGAGAAATAACTACAACATTATCTATTACCAGAAGCAACCCACAATGGAAGAGACACAACAGGAGCGGTGTTTATGCAGTGTAGAGAGACTAGATAATAGCTCTTAGCCAGGGTAATTATTTCTTCTAATTTCCAGTTTGACATTAATAACAACAGAGGACCCATTACCACTACTTCCCTGCACTAAAAAATCATAGCTTTGCACTCATCACATATTTAATTTAGACGATTTTCATTTCTATATAAATAATAAAATTCAACCCCAAAAGCTTATAGCATAAACAAAGTGTTCATAAGGATCACAAGTTCATAACCTTAGAATCGCTCCAACATGTTAATTTAAATTTCAAGTAATAGTATGACTGAAAGTTCAGGGAGTCTGAAAGCAAGATACATATGGCTCCAAATATGCATTAAGCTACCCAAATGAACACTTGCCTTCATTTATCAGAAGGTTAGGGGTCAATTCATGTCCCGATTGAGCCAATGAAACCAGCTGTCATTAGACAAAAAGAGTAGGATTACCACTATCATAAGCACATTCAATTTCATAAATACCCATTAAAAATACAAGAATTTACATGAATGAAACCTGCATCGCAGAAATGAACTTCCTGAAACCCAAGTGTCCATGTCGCTTTGTATTTGCTAATGCAAAGAGAAAATTAACACAAGTGCAATTCTGATATAAAAAAAAGTGAAAGAGATGAGAAAATATGCATTGAAGGGGGAGTTCAGAGAGGTTACCTTTCAATTCTAGTTCAGGGAGAAGTCACAGATCTCGGACAACTCCTCGATCTTAGATCTATAATCTTCGATCGATGGTGGAAACATGGTCCTCGTTCCCATGGCTCTCCTCCTTCTGCTCGATCGAAGAGGTGATCCTCCAAAGGTTTTTTAGGCTCCTCCTTCTCAATCTTAGATTTTTAGTCAAGGAGAAAGAGAACTGCCAAGGTGTGGATCACACCACATTCAACATTCAAAACATACAAGGTGTGGATTATTTCATTAAAAAAGAACTGCTAAATCGTTACAATTAGGACTACACCTATGCAATGACAATGCATAACACATTGTAACATCTTTTGGAAGATGCACAACTACCACAACATACCTTTTGTGTATCTTTGGGCTTCATTCTAGTGCCGAGCCTCCTTGATCAATAACATTTTGATCAGGAACAAAGTCTCCTAAATGTTTTAGCTGCAATTTTCACAATACTTACATATAATGATGCCAAAAAATAATAGTAGTACCAATACACATGTAATAAGAGTCATCTATTTCGAAGGAGAAATACCATGACTGGTCACCATATTGGAAGGTTCACCCCCACTGAAAAACCAAAAACTATTCCGAGGACAGCTACGGTGAAAAGCTTCATCAAATCATTATGTTGTTTGCCAGAGGTACTGCATCGCACCACAGATAGAAGATGAAGTTTTAAAAACAGCATCCTAAATAGTTTATAGCCTTCTCAAAACAAAGCATCGGATTCAAGGACTTCTAACCTGCAGTAACCAAGTTGATCAAACTAGAATGTGAGGAAGATTGTTATGAAATACCCATTATCTAAAGAAATAGTCACTGAAAAAATTCAGTAAGGCATCAAAAAATTAAAACCTTAACATTTTGCCCAAACTCTTTCTTGAAAATGCCAATTGATCCAAGGCCACACACATCGTGAATCATCAGGACATCAACATGAACCCAAACACTTTTGTCAGGCACATGGTGGAACTTCTCGGAAACCCTGGCCAGGATCTTCTCGGTCATCGTCAATGCAGTTTTCATCTAAGCCATTCATCATACACACGAAACGAATTTCATGAAACCCTAATTTTTGAAGCAAATGTATACAGTCTAATCTCAAAGTAACAAAAGATCTCAATACTCAAATCAGAAAATTAACTATCCACATTAGGTTTGAACACATATGAATGGAATTTTGATCTTTAGAAATGCAATTTTTCAAGTCCAGAACCCTAATTTCTCATGAACCTGGGATAATCCAGTCAAATGACAAAAGATCAACACTCGAATTAAAAAACTAAGCAAATACTAACCATGGTAGGTTTGAACTCCATTTTCTGCAACTTCTTAAGCTCAACCTGAAGATTCTCCTACTCTTTGCCTTTGTTCCCGAGCTCCTCTTCCTTTGCCCTCAGCACCTCATCGTTCTACATAAAAAGCTCTTCCGTCGTCTCCCTCTCGATCTTTATCTTCTCCAGCATCTGCCATCTAGGGATTGAGAGAGAGATTCGGAGGTGATAGAGACTCGAGTGTGAGAGAGAGAAAGGTCAGTTGAGTTTGTATGGCTTGTCGTTTCTTCTAAAGACATTTTAGGGTTTTGAATAAGGATCGAGAGAGAGATCTAGATCTGCAGAGAGAGTGGTGGCGTTTGTAAGCCGAGGATGAATGTCGGGAGAAAGTGGAGCGGTGGCGGTAGTGGTGGCGGCGGCTGGCCAGGGCAGTAGTGGCGGCGGTTGTGATGATGGGGGTGGGGGTGACATCCAGGGTGAGATAGAGAGTTGGGTACTTGAGTTGGGAGAAATGAGAGGATTCTATTTTCCACTTCAAGAATAGCTCTTATTCTCGCCAAGTATGGGCGGGTGTTTAAAAAAAATTTCCATGTATCGGCGGACATTCAAATACTTAGAAAATTTTATAAGGCGCGCGTTTTAAATTTTTTTAAAATTAACAATTTAACGTCTGTCAAAAATTTCAACTGTTGTCTTAAGTTTTTATAACATCACAAATTTATTATTTGTTGTAATTGATTAATTTAACATCGGTTGATTTTTTAACAGACATAAATCATATGATGTCTAATTGCAGTATTCTAGTAGTGTTTGTTTCAATTCAAAGCTTAAGCTGTCACTTCCGGTTTTCTGCACTGCTCACTGATTCTAGTAGGGCATTGCTTTATGGATTAAACTGTCAATTCAAAGCTTAAACTGTCAATTACAATTTGCTTTATGGATTCCAGTAGGGAATTTCAATTCAAAGCTTAAACTGTCACTTCCATTTTAAATACCATAGATTTCAACTAGGTTCACTTGTACTAGAAATGATTTATACGTATATGTTCCAACACAGTCGTGGTGGCGAATATTTACATTACTCCTTTGATTTTAAATGAATTCTTATCTTATCTTGCATGTACAAAGGCTTCTGTCCTCTTCCCTGCACCATTGCTTCCCATGGTGAATGACGTGTTTCTTAACACTGCGAATACTTTGTCCTTTTTAGTATCATGCTGAATATTTATGCTCTTTATGCTCCTATGAATATTCTGCTGGAAATGTTGGGTAATGCCCTGCAGCTTTTTTCCCCCAAATGGGTTAACATTAGGAATCTGCATGACGTCTTTTAAAATATTAGTCTACTGTTATATGATTACATTACATCTTACCCGTATTTACATGTTCACCTGAATGCTGATTTTATGATTCCAGTATCCTAGAGGGAACCAATGTTAGATATTTTGGTGCATCATTGGATTGATAATGTGAAGTAATGATAATGTTCTTCTCATGCCGGGGAATTTTTTCATTCATCTCAAAGAAGTGCTACAGCTCAAAAAAGGGAAATTGAATCACAGCAAACTGGGGAAGAATAACTTAATACTCCTTTATTGAAAGAGGATGTAAGAAATAACTAGCTAAATTTTCACTAATAAGATTATTTTCCATTAAATTAGTTTATCATGTGTCTTTTGTACATGACTTCTCATCTATTGATTCTTCAAAGAATATTCAGTTGGGATTCTTTACTAGTCTTGTTCCTAGTGATAAATCTTTGCCATTTGAAAGGATTCTATTTCGTGCTACAAGGAGTAATGGGTTTCTGAGGCAGGTTGCAGTAGATAACCCTATTGTTGATCTTGCATCTGGAGAAAAGGTTGTATGTCAACTTGCGATGGTTTCTTTTTGCTCAATTTTTTCCGTTACAATTTTTATTCTGAAGGGACGCTTTCTAAACAGCTTTTTGTCTTCTAAAATAAAGTGTCGATATCAAAGATGTTTCCAGATCATAATATCCCCAGTTTCAGGCTAATGACCCAGTAACTAGCATGATTTATTTTTCATTTGCTCAACTAGTGTCAGCTACAACTTAGTTCACACTGATATTTTCAGTTTATTTGATTACTCGGGCAAGTATTCAGTTACAGTTATATAGCTTATGATGACATCTTTCCATTTCAGAAATGAACCTTGTAGTATTTTGAATCGTAACAATAACTTCTGGAAATCACCAACTCTGGCTAATACAATAATTATTGTCTTTTTTTTCTTTTTGCTCACAAAGCCTAGATATTTGCATGTGTTTTAGTCCGGTCATTCAAAGCTGTGCATCTAGTTTAGTTGCCACTGCCACTTGGTATTCCGTTGGATTTCATGATTTGTAGGCTTTTGGGATTTGAAGTAAATTTTCTCTTCGGTAAGTACGCTTGTTTTGTCAGCAAAATCGTGGCCCTAAGTACATGCTTCACATCCTATTGAATATCAATTGTAGGACCAAATCCATGCTCCTTAATACAGATTATCTCTTGCACAAGTTGATAGCTGAAAATACATCAATTACGGTTATATCATCCTGCCTCCTTACCTTCGTATATTTGCTAAATACAAGTTATTTTGGTATGTTTCTTTTGTTGTTACTAAAATGAAAACTTATGGATGTTGAGCTGCATAATCTTATTTTTTCAAACAAAAAAATTGCTCGGTTATATATATTTTGAACCTGCACAATTTATGCATCTCTACCACGTTAATATTTGGTGCAGTATGTCTTCAAAATGGAGCAAGAAAATTATAAGAAAGAGCAGATTAATTGGAGCTACATTGAGTTTTCTGTGAACCTTGAGACCATAATAGTTGTGAGTCCGTCGTTTGTTAATCATCTAAAGTTGGAGGCTGGAGCCAATCAGTTTTTAAGGAATGCAAAAGTGAGAGTGTGAAAGGTTCCTTGCTTTTTCTTTGTTTTACTTAGTCTTTTTGTTTTCTTACCTTTCCATATGAATATGGTTTTCCTTTTACATACCTAATGTGATGTTTTATGTAGCAAATGCCATACTTATTCTAAACTTTGCAGTTGGAAGATTCAACCATTGATTCTCAATTTTCGACATCGAGACACTGAAAACAGCGGATCCTTTCATTGCTGGTAGTTTTTTTTTAATATCTTAAATGGGTATAGAAATTTTAAATTGATGGGTTATGAATATGATACCTCTTGTCTAACTGCTGGCGAGAGGGTTTCTCGACCAAATAAAATTGTAGTCAAGACCCCACTATAGGATAGTGGAGTCAGGACGACCTCATGAGAGAAGTCAGCGGTTCTAGGTTTAGTTGGTTTCAGGGTTCAGGGATAGCGTGAAAAGGTGATGAGGGTTGTTGTCGACGTCGGCTAAGAGTTGGTATATGTCGAGGGATGGAGAGGGAATGGTGATTGATGTCGGGTAACTGTGCAAAAACTTTAAAATAACGAAAATAGAATAATAAAAGAGCAAACTTCCAATGTTAGGGATCACCACAACAATAAACATATATGTAGATTATAAATCACATAAAGATGCATATTTTATATCAAATAACTTTCGTCATTAACAAATAGGAATATAGAGGCTCTCGCTTATACCCTAAGTGTTAGTATCCCTTTTTCATAATTAATCCAAATTCATCATAAGGTCACTTTCGCTTCAATATTATAAGTAAGGATCACCTACTACTCTCGTAGAAGAATTATGCATATAGGATAGAAGATAATAAAGACATACAAATTCATAAATTTATAAATAAAACACACATATCTATGTTGGGATCACCAAAGAAGAAAATTAGAAACAAAACATTGAAATACCCCAAATTATTTTTGGGATATTTCTTTAAATAATATTATACTATACTATTTGAATTTGGAAAACCAATAAATTCACATAATATATAAATTAGAATAATATAATTATATTATTCTAATATTATTCTCTCGACATTCTTGGTATTTAATTTATAAAGTTAAATTAAATAATATTTCTTTCCGCTAATATATATATGATATATATAGATCCATATATATGTATAATATATAGTCAAACCATATTTCATTTCTGCAAGAGGGCCAAATTTTCGGCCCAGCCCGATTGATAGATACCCACATTTCAGCCCAAAGGTTGAGCCCAAAGAAAAGGTAGTGGTCAAATTTCTTTCTTTGACTACGGTAAATTGGATAAAGGAAGGAAAAAAAGAATTTATTATTTTCTTCACCTTTTTCTTCCTTCTTCTTCCTCCTACGTTCAGATAAACCCAAAGGGGATTATCCCCAATCTCAACCAAATACGAGATCAATTGGATTGTGATCAACCTCTTCCTACCTATCTCTTTCAAGTCCAGTCCTATAAATCAGAGGAGGAACCCCGTTAATTTCCATCAGTGAAACAAAGCTTCCTCTCCTCTCCCAATTCGCCAAGCCGAGCGCAGTACCGCCTCCGCCCACCGCTGTTCACCAGTGCCGGACTCCCGGAGTTCCCCACCGCCAGCAACCGAGCCGCAGCACCTTCCCGGAGAACGCCCAGGTCGAGCCGCCTCCGATCGCCGCCGCCCTGCGCCTCGAATCGCCCTGTTGCCGCCGAGCCACTGCAATCGGGAGCCGCCCCTGTCCACCATTGTCGCAGTCCGTCGCCGCCGAGCCGACCGCCTTCGCCGCTGCCAATCGACGCCGGAGGCCGCCCAATTGCTGCCTGTCGAGAGCAATCGCCGCCGGATTGCCGAAGGCCACCACCGCGCCGATTGCCGCAGCCAATCCTTGCCCGAGCTCAGCCACCGATCGCCGACGATCATCCCAGTCCGAGCGTCGGTCGTCGTCCCCAAATCGCCGCCGAGGAGCTCGCCAAGTAGTCCCGCCGTCGCTCCTGTACGCGAGGTGAAGAAGACGGTGAAATGGACATGTCAATCTCTTTTGTTTTAATTACAAAAACGTCCTTTGTTTTATACAATTTCCGTTTTTGGCCCTAAGTTAATTATTTATTAATTTAAGTGGCCAATATTTCAAAACTTTTCGGTTCTTGCCCATTTCAGCGACACCAAGAAATCTCGAAGCACTCACGCCTGATCTCGCTCCCCAAGGAATTCATATTGGTATATAATATTTAACTTTATAGAATTAATTCAATTTTAAATTGAATTAAGTAAAGTTAATTTCGTAAAATATCAATACTAATATTCCTTTTCCGTTGGATTCGATAGGTGCTAAAATCCCGCCTGGTTGTCATCAGCTGATCATTGAAAATCAAGGCAAGTGATTTCGTTCATCGCCCTTTTGCGTGTTTCGTGATTCTTTTGTTGTGCCTTTTAAATTCTTCCGTGTCGAATGCGGCCCTGTGGCCAATTTCCTTGCCAATTTCGATAAATTGCATACCCGTGTGCTTGATGTAATTTATCCTTTTAATCATAAATTGGCATGAGTATAAATTAATGGGCAATTATTAGTTATAGTGATATGGGTATGAAATGTGTCATTTGTTTTATAACTCGAGATAAATAAAAGTTGCCCATTTTCATCTTCCGAATTGCATGATGTCCTGCTTGTTTCTTTCATGCAAAATAATAGCATGTGATATTAAGATCCTTTGAAATATCCGTGCTTGTACGTCCTTGTTGGTCAATGTCGTTATTATGATCACCTAGTATTAAGTATTAAAGTTGTTATAATCTAAAATGTGCATCTCACGTGGTGCGAATTGACTTAAAGTCAGTGCGAGGGCTATCTCGCAGGTTGGGAATAGTGTAAAGCTCAATCTAAAAGGTTCCATGGAATATCTAGACTTCAAATAGTCTCAGGTCGCAGTCCTTGCTCAGTCTGGACCCGTGTTCCTATTAGACTTCAAAGTCTCAGGTCGCAGTCCTAGTTGAGTCTGGACCCGTGTCCCTATTAGACTTCAAAGTCTCAGGTCGCAGTCCTAGTTGAGTCTGGACTCGTGTCCCTATTAGACTTCAAAGTCTCAGGTCGCAGTCCTAGCTGAGTCTGGACCCGTGTCACTACGTTTTATATTGTGTTATAATTACATATATACATTATTGTGATTATTGAGATTATTAATAGGTGATCAATTCAGTTATATTATACTTCACTCTTACTCGAGGTATAATTCCTTATCTTATCGTATCATCGATCCTCACGATCATCTGAGTCATGTTTGGAATTTTACCTTTTTACCAGTTTCCACTTTAAATATTCGTGTCATTCCCTTAACCTGAGACATACCGTTTTATGGTCACTGTAAGGTTAAAGTCTGAACATTTTCCCTATCATTTGCTAGTCTTTATTGTACTAACCATCCTATTTATTGGATGGCTGGTGTCCTTCGTTCTCACGAAACACCAGACCATATTCCACAGGTCTAGTGCAAACAACGGAGCAGGAGAGAGTTGAAGAGCGGGCTATCAGTTATTGAATACTTTACTACAAGTTTTGAACCCTTTAAAGTTTCCGCACCGCTACTTTCCTTTCATTTATTTTGGGAATTTATTTATACTTTATGGTTTCAGTATTCTTATTATTATTATGAACATATATTTTAAACTAATAAATTTTATTTACTTCCGCCCATTTTATTATATTTAAATTATCATCTTGTTTATGGGAGCATGGTTGCATGTCCCTATAAGCCTCAGGTGAATTCAAAGACATTAAAGTCTGCGGATTCACTGGCGCTGTAATGTCCTCTTGGGATTAAAAAGGGGGTGTTACAGAAGGTGGTATCAGAGCTGTAGGTTTTAAAACGTTTTAATTCGAATTTCAAAAATGATTTCTAAAGTGAATTTCAAATGCTAGGTTCTATTTAAAAACGTAAGCAGTTTTGAAAATAATTTTAAAATAATTGTCCGATAGTCCTGCTCAAGCTCCTGCTCCTGCCATAGACTAAGCTTATATTCTTTATTCTTGTTCTAAATCTCTCTTTCCGGATTATCTCGTCGATTTGATTAATATAGTATCTCCTACCTTCAGATCATGAATACCATATAAGCTTCGCACACTTTCCTACTGATACTCCTCTCATGTTATACAATCAACTCTAGTATGTTGATACTTCTGATTCCATATCAAGTTGGTCAGCCCATGTTTTTATAGACATCGAAAAAGAGTCGGGAAGTGCTCCCTATAGACTTTAGAAGGGCTCCTCTGTTTCACTTCTGTATAAGCAGGTCTAATACCCGCATGTGAAATTAGTGATTAACGATCGATATGTCATACGTAAGGTCTTTTATGGGGATAATTAGTAACTCTTTATGCATGTAGGTTCGTCTTTCCTAAATCTTGATAGTATTAAACGATCATGGGTTATATATCTCATCTTTTCTTTCCATGATCGAGCAACCGAACTCTCATTGGTAAAAGCTTGAGAATAATAATTTTAAATATAGATTTTCACAATTTATGTTTATTAAAGAAGACAAGGACGCAAGGACGCATGTGCTGAAGAACCGGACAACGCTAATGTCGACAAACCAGAAGACGAAGACCCATAACTCAACCCATATGAATAAGGCTGACTAGTTTTGTCACAATGGTTGCCTTCAAAGCCACCCGGCCGGGCCATTTGGCAACCTGGAAAAGGAAGCCAGATGGGGCTGAGACGAAAGCCAATGACAAGCTAGTTAACCCTGTTTCTTATGAGATGCGAGTTCACTTATCCTGAGCAACGAGGGTGATTATTAAAGAATGTCTTTCGAAATTTTATTATCCTTATTTTAGATATTTATAGCTATTGAGATACACTGTTTTCATAAGGTTAAAATTTTCAAACTTTGCCATTGAGGAGTTCAGAAAGCAATGAGTTTGTAATTTTTCATCGCTCACGTATTCGATAAGTACATTAAGCGAAGCATGCTTAAATTCTACCCATTCGGGAACTATTGTTAAATACACCTAGCTCTGCTTTGATCAATCTAGTTTCTCTCATCTATTTCGAGGTTACTATCTTATCTTCAACTCATTTCCCCTTCCTTTTTCTTCTTCTAAGTTTCGGGACGAAACTTATTTTAAGGAGGGAGGTATGAAATACCCCAAATTATTTTTGGGATATTTCTTTAAATAATATTATACTATACTATTTGAATTTGGAAAACCAATAAATTCACATAATATATAAATTAGAATAATATAATTATATTATTCTAATATTATTCTCTCGACATTCTTGGTATTTAATTTATAAAGTTAAATTAAATAATATTTCTTTCCGCTAATATATATATGATATATATAGATCCATATATATGTATAATATATAGTCAAACCATATTTCATTTCTGCAAGAGGGCCAAATTTTCGGCCCAGCCCGATTGATAGATACCCACATTTCAGCCCAAAGGTTGAGCCCAAAGAAAAGGTAGTGGTCAAATTTCTTTCTTTGACTACGGTAGATTGGGTAAAGGAAGGAAAAAAAGAATTTATTATTTTCTTCACCTTTTTCTTCCTTCTTCTTCCTCCTACGTTCAGATAAACCCAAAGGGGATTATCCCCAATCTCAACCAAATACGAGATCAATTGGATTGTGATCAACCTCTTCCTACCTATCTCTTTCAAGTCCAGTCCTATAAATCAGAGGAGGAACCCCGTTAATTTCCATCAGTGAAACAAAGCTTCCTCTCCTCTCCCAATTCGCCAAGCCGAGCGCAGTACCGCCTCCGCCCACCGCTGTTCACCAGTGCCGGACTCCCGGAGTTCCCCACCGCCAGCAACCGAGCCGCAGCACCTTCCCGGAGAACGCCCAGGTCGAGCCGCCTCCGATCGCCGCCGCCCTGCGCCTCGAATCGCCCTGTTGCCGCCGAGCCACTGCAATCGGGAGCCGCCCCTGTCCACCATTGTCGCAGTCCGTCGCCGCCGAGCCGACCGCCTTCGCCGCTGCCAATCGACGCCGGAGGCCGCCCAATTGCTGCCTGTCGAGAGCAATCGCCGCCGGATTGCCGAAGGCCACCACCGCGCCGATTGCCGCAGCCAATCCTTGCCCGAGCTCATCCACCGATCGCCGACGATCATCCCAGTCCGAGCGTCGGTCGTCGTCCCCAAATCGCCGCCGAGGAGCTCGCCAAGTAGTCCCGCCGTCGCTCCTGTACGCGAGGTGAAGAAGACGGTGAAATGGACATGTCAATCTCTTTTGTTTTAATTACAAAAATGTCCTTTGTTTTATACAATTTCCGTTTTTGACCCTAAGTTAATTATTTATTAATTTAAGTGGCCAATATTTCCAAACTTTTCGGTTCTTGCCCATTTCAGCGACACCAAGAAATCTCGAAGCACTCACGCCGGATCTCGCTCCCCAAGGAATTCATATTGGTATATAATATTTAACTTTATAGAATTAATTCAATTTTAAATTGAATTAAGTAAAGTTAATTTCGTAAAATATCAATACTAATATTCCTTTTCCGTTGGATTCGATAGGTGCTAAAATCCCGCCTGGTTGTCATCAGCTGATCATTGAAAATCAAGGCAAGTGATTTCGTTCATCGCCCTTTTGGGTGTTTCGTGATTCTTTTGTTGTGCCTTTTAAATTCTTCCGTGTCGAATGCGGCCCTGTGGCCAATTTCCTTGCCAATTTCGATAAATTGCATACCCGTGTGCTTGATGTAATTTATCCTTTTAATCATAAATTGGCATGAGTATAAATTAATGGGCAATTATTAGTTATAGTGATATGGGTATGAAATGTGTCATTTGTTTTATAACTCGAGATAAATAAAAGTTGCCCATTTTCATCTTCCGAATTGCATGATGTCCTGCTTGTTTCTTTCATGCAAAATAATAGCATGTGATATTAAGATCCTTTGAAATATCCGTGCTTGTACGTCCTTGTTGGTCAATGTCGTTATTATGATCACCTAGTATTAAGTATTAAAGTTGTTATAATCTAAAATGTGCATCTCACGTGGTGCGAATTGACTTAAAGTCAGTGCGAGGGCTATCTCGCAGGTTGGGAATAGTGTAAAGCTCAATCTAAAAGGTTCCATGGAATATCTAGACTTCAAATAGTCTTAGGTCGCAGTCCTAGCTCAGTCTGGACCCGTGTTCCTATTAGACTTCAAAGTCTCAGGTCGCAGTCCTAGTTGAGTCTGGACCCGTGTCCCTATTAGACTTCAAAGTCTCAGGTCGCAGTCCTAGTTGAGTCTGGACCCGTGTCCCTATTAGACTTCAAAGTCTCAGGTCGCAGTCCTAGCTGAGTCTGGACCCGTGTCACTACGTTTTATATTGTGTTATAATTACATATATACATTATTGTGATTATTGAGATTATTAATAGGTGATCAATTCAGTTATATTATACTTCACTCTTACTCGAGGTATAATTCCTTATCTTATCGTATCATCGATCCTCACGATCATCTGAGTCATGTTTGGAATTTTACCTTTTTACCAGTTTCCACTTTAAATATTCGTGTCATTCCCTTAACCCGAGACATACCGTTTTATGGTCACTGTAAGGTTAAAGTCTGAACATTTTCCCTATCATTTGCTAGTCTTTATTGTACTAACCATCCTATTTATTGGATGGCTGGTGTCCTTCGTTCTCATGAAACACCAGACCATATTCCACAGGTCTAGTGCAAACAACGGAGCAGGAGAGAGTTGAAGAGCGGGCTATCAGTTATTGAATACTTTACTACAAGTTTTGAACCCTTTAAAGTTTTCGCACCGCTACTTTCCTTTCATTTATTTTGGGAATTTATTTATACTTTATGGTTTCAGTATTCTTATTATTATTATGAACATATATTTTAAACTAATAAATTTTATTTACTTCCGCCCATTTTATTATATTTAAATTATCATCTTGTTTATGGGAGCATGGTTGCATGTCCCTATAAGCCTCAGGTGAATTCAAAGACATTAAAGTCTGCGGATTCACTGGCGCTGTAACGTCCTCTTGGGATTAAAAAGGGGGTGTTACAAACATAATAAAAGAAAAGAACTTTAATATTAAACTAAAACTAGAACTTACAACCATTCGACTCCTTCCTCTTCCTTTTCTCTCTCGCCTCTCTCCCTCTCTCCTTGCGCCCGAAGACGACTTGGTTTGAATTCCATGAAAATCAGCCCCCTAGGGCTTTATTTATAGTGTCCAATCCCCGCTAATCAACGAAATAACAATCCTATCTTTTTCCTTAATCTATCTATCTCTTTCTTAAGATATAAATTTGATAAATAAACAATTAAATCTGTTAAAGTAAATAAAGGAATTCCTAATGTGGATAAATATATCTTCTTCTCATGATAGATCTTCGTGCCTTGGTAGGTAAGTAACATCTTATCCGAATCTCCACTCGCACTCGTCACCGGGAAGTACTAGACATCGAGTAAAATACTCGACATCGAGTATACTTTGTGTCCTCGAGTGGTCTGGTGCTCGATCTCGACTTCTGGGATGCAAGTCGACCAAAAACGAACTCGACATCGACCAGTTTGGCCGACGTTCACTAGTTCCGTTCGCTTTCAGCATTATGCTCCATCTTGAAACGTACTTTCCCGAGTCCTTGTTTGTCCGATTGATGGATATGAGTGAGCGTTGGAAATATCTTTTCGAGGGCTACAAGTCTCATGAAGACATCAGAACTTGATTCAGAATGATGAATGGTGAAAAGTGGCGTTTTCTCCAGCTGCACCATC
Organism: Persicaria tinctoria; assembly: GCA_037127255.1. NCBI lineage: Eukaryota > Viridiplantae > Streptophyta > Magnoliopsida > Caryophyllales > Polygonaceae > Persicaria > Persicaria tinctoria. Next base: position 64,725,639 of record JBANSL010000006.1, read on the forward strand.
CTATGCTCTTTCAATGTCTTCATGACTTTCCTTTAAGCTGCAAAGTGCGTTTGATTTCTGCGAAATTAAACAAGAACCAATGTAGACCTTCATATATTCCAAATAAACATAAACTAAACATATTCTGTCTAAATCAAATCCAGAAATATAAAATGCTGACAGAAATCGATATAAAAGATAGTATAAAACATGGTAAATTAGGCGCACATCAACTGCCATGATGTTGTTTGGGTTCCATGTTAGGTTGGTTTCTAGGTGCATATTTTCTTGGGGGTTATGATGAGAATAATTGAGAAATGAATGGTACATCGAATGTTGTTGATGGAGCTGCTAAAGCATGGGTTGGCGGTATACTTGTAAGTCGAGCTCTTTGGATATGGTGGTTTCAGATGTTTCTTGATACCAGAGGGCTTTGAGAATCATTAGTTTCTTACATATGAGTTGATTGTTGCTAGTTTTTTTTAGAACACCGTAATTCTTCTAATTGGGATATATGGTGTTGATAAGCTAAATGATCTTTCAGTAATCAATTAATCATGCTATGCTTTGACTTTGTTCAGATTTGCTAGATATAGAAGTGAGTGAAAGTCTACATATGACAAGAACTACCTTTGGAGTTTCAAGAATTGGTATGGCAATTTGCTTATTTTTTTTTATGATTTTGACCACGATCAATGTTTTTCTCACGGTTTAAGAAATGAATTTCTAGGTATTTATGTTTGTAGTTTTTCATATCTAATATATAGTTACCACTTATTGTTAGTTTATACGTGTAGTTGTTTTACTGAACTCCACATGTTGTTCCTTTTAACAGATTGGATTGGGTATAAGAGCAATAACCCTTGGCCACCTTCCAACAATCACTTACATCTGTGTTGTTGTCTAAGATTATTAAAGGAAAGGCTAAATTAGTTTTGGACAAATTAATGTAGTTTTGGACATTTTTTTTAGTTCAAATGTAGTTTTGGACATTTTTTTTAGTTAAATATAGTTTTGGACATTTTATTGTATATGTAAATTGTATAATTTTATGTATATAAATTATGTAGTTTTTTTACATTTTATTATATTTGTAAATTTTCTATATTTAATAAAATTTTATTATATATGTAAATTGTGTTATATATATATATAGGGTTTGCTTCAAATGTAAAAACTCCTTAACGTGTAAAATTTGCTTATCGTGTAAAATTTAGTATTTTAATCCTATCACACACGCGCTTCAATTAAAAAAAAAGTTAATTTGGCCCAGCAAAGCGCCTCTGTTCCTTGCCCAGCAGAGCCCTCCCGAAGGCGAAGGAAGACGTCGGCCATGACTGCCCCTCCGTTCCTTTCTCACTCTACTCCGCACCATCGATGTCGGTTAGCTGTTCCTCACCCTCTTCAAATCCGGCGACGACGCCGAACTCGGAGCTCCTCTCACCTGGCACGCACCTCGCTCTCAGACCACTCCCTCTCGATCACCATCGCCGCTGGTCCACTTCCGAAATCCAAAACAGCATTCACCGCCGCCACCACTGCTTCCGGTCACTCCCACCGTCCACCGGCGCCGCCCAGCCCCTTTCTCGATTCGCCGATGTCTCTCCCATTCCATCGCTCGATCCCTCTCCAAATTGATTATATTGCTTTATCTGTCTCCTACTTTTCTCTTTTTTGTAATTTGATTTGCTCTCTGATCTGAGCAGGAAACACAAATTTCATTCTTGATTTGCTCTCTGATGTTTTGATTTTGCAGTGTATGCGCCGTTCTGATCAACAACCTGATTTTGACGCCTTAGACGATCCAGAACGCCTTAAACACGTCCACACTAAATTGAAAGGAGCCATGGCGGCCGCAGAAACACAAGCACAACTTATAGAGAGGCTTCAAGCGGAGATAGACGCCAGAAATACTGCTCTCGCCGCTTAGAGAGCACACACTGAGCAGGAAGCTGAACGTAGGAGGCAGGCAGAGGCTGAGCTTGCCCAATTCCCTACCACTGCTGAGGATTACATGCAGCCGACTCTTGTCGTGCCTGAATCGGCTATTCTAATCCCTGAAAATAACTTTGAAATTCGCACTGCCTTCCTTATTGAAATTAAAAATAATGCTTTTTACGGAAGGTTTAATGAATGCCCTCTTGAACACATTACCAATTTTTCTGATATGTGTCATACTCCTACTGAAGGTACTACTCTGTAATATGTCAAGACGAAGGCTTTTTCATTGGTCTCTTGCCGGTCCAGCATTGAAGTGGCTTGAATTACTGACTCCACGATCCCTCACAACATGGACTGAGGTAAGGCAGACATTTCTTAATAAATTCTTTCCTCCTGCCAAGACAGCGCTCCTCCGCCAAAAGATTACAGCTTTCAAGCAGAAGCCCGGGGAGCCGCTAGCAAAAGCATAGAACCGATACAAGGATCTACTGCGATCCTGCCCTACACATGGGCTGCCACCAATTGTCATTCAGGAGATCTTCTACAATTCTCTTGATCTGGCCGCTAAGGATAGGATCAACCAATATACTCAATATGAATATCTGACGATGCCACCAGCTGACGCATGGGCTACACTCGAAAAGCTCACCGACTTCGAAAATAAGTATGGGGCTCCGATAAACTATGATGAGAACAACTATGCAAGGCAAGCCCCATCCATGCCCCTCTATGAGCCTCCCAAGGAGATTGATCCGGATGTCAAGGAGCAGTACTAGAGAGATCAGAATCGCAAGCTCCTCAAGCAAGTCAAATACCTCTCTGCTAACCAGCCCTGTATTGAATGTGGCTCACAGCTGCACACCACTCCAGAGTGCCAACATACGGAGCAAGTCAAGCTAGCAGAGACTCATTAGGAAGTAGCTTACGCAGGGGGTCCAAATCGCTATATGGGGGACCAAAGGTTCCAACAACAACAATGGAACCAAGGTGCCCCTAGGAACCCCCTGCCATACAGAGCTCCTGGACATCCAGAAAGGGATCAGCGAAAGGATGATCTACAGATGATCCTCGATTAGATGCGCCGGAATCAAGCAGAAAGCAAGCAAGCCAATAGCTCCTAGACATGGCCACGGGTCAGGGGTCGGGCGGGTTGACCCATGACCCGCCGGGTCAGGGTCCCCGAGTCCATGGGTCGGCTCGGGTTGAGGGTCAGGGTTAGGGTCGGGGAAAAGATAACCCGTGACCCGGCGGTTCCGACCCGGTTCGACCCGCCGGGTCAACCCGCCATTTTAAAAAAAAAAAATTTGAAATTTTTTTTTTAATAAAATAAATTTATAATTATTAAGTAAATTATATAAATTATTCTTATAATAATTCATAATATTACATAATGTAATATGCAATGACAATGTGAGACTTAGCGTCCCATGCAACCTTTTATAGACTTAGCACCCCCCTTTTCTCTAGTTTTCAGTGTGGGACAAGAACAAGAGTAGAAACTAGAAACTACACCATGTCTTCAATCTCTACCATTCGGTTTTTAATGTCAATCCATACTTATAAATTTTTATCATATACAAACACTAGTACTATACTTTATATAAATATTATTTTAAAAAAAATATTTTACCTATCAATTATGAAAGAAATAACGAATGGGTAACAAAAAAGTGTGAAGTTCAACAATATACCTTAAACATTTGTGTTATTTGGTGGATCCACTATTAAATCATTCTATATGATACTAAGTTAGGAGTCTTTATGATATAATTTCAAATAATACAAATATTGTTATTGATAAAGCCGTTACACTTGTATAGTATCCTTAATGTTGAGTTTTCGTTTATTTTCAAAATGATATAGAACGTCGGATTTTAAAACACAAGAATGAAATATAATATTGGCAATACTTTTTCAACGTGTCTTTTCATGTACGTCATAACAAGCAACCCAAGTATGTAATTCTAATAAAATCATCATTAAGTGTATACACAACATGTGGCTAATTCAACTTTAAACAAGAAAGTTTAACATATCTATATGAAGAAGAACCTAGATTTGAAATCATTGACCAAGAAACTAACATAATAATGCAAGTAAAATAAAATACTTATGATTGATTAATGGATCAGCACAACTATCAATTAAATTAAATAGAAAGATTAATCCAACATAACTTGATATATTGTATCATGATGTTTCATCACCGTGTGTTATTCATTTCATTAAATCCTAAGAAGTAAACACTTTAATTATATTATTATATGTTACATCATATAATCCAAATACTTAAATTACATTATATTCCACCATATAATCCAAAGACTTTAATTACATTACATTTTACATCATATACTTAAATATCAATTTCTCACATTTTCTTTCATATCATATTTCTGTCCCACATCGAAAGTGGGCTACATACCTCTATTTTCTCTATATATAGATCCTCATACCCTACTTGTCATTCCCACAATCCAACCTTTTCTTTCCCACATCTAAAGTGTGATGAAATGATAGGAGTGGAATGAAGATATCTATATATATATATCTTTCCACATACCATGTTTTGTCAATCTTAAATCTTTCCATTTCGAACGTGTGGTGAAAGACTTGAGTTGAGTTTTATTTTGGGTTTAAAATAATTTTTTTTTAAAAAAAAATGGTTGACCCAGCGGGTCGACCCGAAAAACTCGTTGGGTACCCGATTTGGTGCCACGTGGCCGACCTGACAGTCCGACCCGTATTGTGAGCTGAATCTGCCATGTTTTACAGTAACTTTTATATCGATTTCTGTATACATTGCATTCATTTGGTTTTAGACAGTACATAATCTATGTAGTTTATGTTTATTTGCCAAAATTATGGAATCTACACCAGTTTCTGTTTAATTCACAGAAATCAAGGCATTTTACAGCAATTCTACAGAAGGTCGGAAAAGCTCGGAAAACCACTACAGAAGTCCAAGGTCAAAGCAGCGGAATCAAGCTGAAGATCAAGGCTACTCGGTCTCGAGTAGGCTTACTCAACATAGACGAGCCTGTCCGAGCACAGCTTGGTCGAGCAGAGCCTGATCGAGAGCCAGACCAACCCGAGCTCCGGACCCTACTCGATCTCGAGGACCACTAGTCGAGATCGACGAAGCCTCAGCGCCATGCCCGGAGTCGACAAGGAGAGTAGCCGAGGACGACCAGGCGAGACTCGCTGCTAGCGACTCCACTCGCTGCAGCGGACCACTCGCTGCCGCGGAAGAGGCCACTTGCTGACAGCGGATGAAGCAACTCGCGGGAGCGGAAGCGGAAGGGAAGAGCCCTACTCGATCTCGACGAACCCTTGTCGAGATCGACGAGACCTTGAGCCATGTCCGAGCTTGCCGAGGAGAGCCACTCGAGATCGACAAGAGCTACTCGAGGTCGACGAGCACCAGTGAGCCAAGTCCGAGCCACATCGAGCATCAGCTAGCCGAGACGACGAACTCTACTCGAGGTCGACAAGCCGTACTCGAGGCCGAGTAGACCAGTTTCCAGAAACTTCTCGACTTGATCAATCCGAGTAGAATTGGAGTTGCTTGGGCGTGAAGGAAGACAGCTTGTCCGAAGATCTATCCAAAGTTGATCAAGTTCTATCCAAAGAGACAAGATCTATCAACATCATGAAGACCTACCTTAATTAGTTTTATCTTTTATTTAAAGATTTATTTCCTTTAAACATTTATTTATCATTTAAGCTTTTAGATATAATTTTAGATATAGATATAGATATTCTATCCTTGAATAGCAAGGGTTAGAAGGCTATAAACAAGGCCCTAGGGGCTCAGTTTTATTCATTCAATTTCAGAGACGATTAGTTAGTTCCACAGAGAAGTTTAGGAGTTCTAAGGTTTTTAGGGTTTTGGCTTTCTGCGAAAGTTGATTGCCAGGATTGTAAAAGCTTTTGAATATAGTTAATGCAAGATTCTTTTTATACATCAATGTCTTTTATTGCAATGAGGCGTGAGTAGTCCACCTACTTCTGGGGCTGGGGTGAGCCCGACGGTGGCCATGTGAGGTAATGCGATAAAGGTCAGATCTTTTGTGCGATTCATCTTCTACCCCTATGAGCATGATTCTTTTGCGAGAGTTGAAGGTGATCCTTGTTTGTGTTATTGAAGCGAAAGTGATCTTAATGCAACTTGGATTAATTATGTGAAAAAGGGTTAGTAACAATTAGGGTTTATGCGAAAGCCTCTATTTGCCTATTTGTTAATGACGAAAGTTATTTGATGGAAAGCATGATCTGTTGTGCCTTTATGTGTTGTTTTGCATGGTTATCGTTGTGGTGTTGAAACCCTGGTCTTGGAAGTCTTTTATTATATTGAAGTTTATTTCAGTCAAAAATCTGCGTTTGTGTTTAATTCTGCAATTTCTGTCTTTTTCTGTTTCTTGTCGACACAGAGGAGCCTTGGTCGAGATCGAGTACTGTGCTTGTCGATCTCGAGTAGGTCTTGTCTTGGTCGAGTTGAGTTTTCTGCTCCTGTTGTCGATTTTCAAGTTTCTGTCGATTTGTTGGTAGTCGATCTCGAGGAGCTTGTGGTCGAGATCGAGTACGCCTTTGTGCTTGCTTTACTTTCTGCTTTGCTTTGTCTTTTCTGTCTTCGTTTAGTTCATTGTTTTTTTTTGTTTGTTATTTTCTGTTTTTATTTCTGTTCTTGTCGAGATAGAGGACAGCTACTCGAGATCGAATAGCTTCTGTGTCCTTGCTTTTAGTTTCTGCTTTGCTTTGTTCTTTACTTCCTTTGCTTTACTTTCTGTCTTTAGTTAGATCTTTGCTTTTGTTTTAGTTGCCCTTGCCGGGTTTATTTGTTATTTCTGTTTCTGTATTTCTGTCTTTTCTGCTTCTCTTGTGAGAATTTACAGCTACCTAAGAACTGCTGACGTGCTTCCTCGTGGATTCGATCCTGACTTTCTCTTACTGCATTGGAGGAGTCTTGTATTTATTTGTTGAGGCCTAAGTCTGGTTTGATCTATTTCATTATATTTCATACTTGATCCACTCCTTACAACAACCCGCCGACTCGCCCGGTCACCCAACCCGCCGATCCGTCCCAACCCCGGTTCAGGGTTAGGGTCACCCTCCCCAGGTTGTCGACCCGGCTGGTCCGACCCGTCGACCCAACGAGTCGGACCCGTGGCCGTGTCTAATAGCGCCATCAACAATCAGCTCCAAAACATTAATACAAGATTTGGAGAACTGGACATCTGGAAGAGGAACATTGAGACCCAGATAGGACAATTCACGACACAAATTCCACGACCGACCGGGCAACTCCCTGGGCATACAGAACCAAATCCCAAGGGGAAGACCGGATACGTCGCAGATGTAAAGCTTAGGAGCGGGCACCAACTACGCGAGCCAGAGGTCGGAAAGCAGCAGATCTACTCGACGTGAAGGGCATAAGCAACCACGGGAGCGAGCAAACAACAATGGAGGAAGGCGCCAAAAAACTGCTCAAAATCGACCAAGTTTGCTCGATTTCGACCAAGACATCTCGAAGTCGGCTTCCTCTGTTGAACACCCGAATGGCCAAGAGCCTAAGTATGGGGTCCCTGTACTCGACATTGACCAGATCTACTCGACGTCGACTAACCCTAAGCCCGAAGATTTTTGTTTTGGGCACGAAAAGGTAAGTCCATGTATGATTTCGACCCCTCCTCTGTCCATTGATAAATTTAATAAATATTTAAGAGGAGGTAAGGCCCCGTGGTGAGCTAATCTGCGAAGGATGAGAGCTGGAAAGAAGAAGAAGGAAGGCAAGGGATACTATGCAACCAACTACTTATCAGCTGAGCTTGCATACTACCATCAGGACCTAGATGATCCGGGAGAAGGTTCAAGCACAAGGGGGCCCCACATTGACGGTCCTTAAGCACAAGATGAGAAGTCGGCCTAGCGACTCTAAAATCTAGAGCATGTACATAAAACTTTTGGATTTTGGGACTTTTAAAAATTTTAAGGTTTTGTTTTTGGTTTTTGTTTTTGATTTTGAATGCTTCATGTGGAAAGTCTTGTCTTCGTGTGAAAACTAACATTTTTTAGGTCGAGAAGCATAAAAGGACTGCAAAGAGTGGAAAAAGAAGTGCCTGACAGTTAGTCGAAATCGACTAGGCCAAGTCGAGATCAACCAAGAGGAAGATCGAGCAGCCCAGAACTACTCGACATCGAGTAGGCCACTCGACGTCCACCAGCCAGAAGCTTCCTCGACTTCACACTTCCACTCGACGCTGCCAGTTTACTCGACGTCGACCAAGTTCCTCGACGTCGACCAACTCAGTAACTCGACAACTCCTGTTTTTCCAATTCGACGCATTATTCGGTGAGCTCCTTCATTTACCTTTGTTTTATATTGATTTTATACAGTGGGGACACTGTATATTTTAAGTAGGGTGTGGGGGAAAAGCTCATTATCATTATTTTATATTTTATTTGTGTTTACATGGTGAATTTTGGGTGAATTTTTAATTTTTGTGCATAATTGCTAAACCCAAAGTTTAAAAGATATCTCCCAAAGCTTGTAAATTGTCTAAAGAAATAGTGTCATGGAAGTTTAATTGAACTCGACGATGAAAAATTGGATTCATTAGAGATATAGCATGAAATTGCCTAGTAAGGGATGTCACAATGAAGTGCATATTTTTTTATGAAAACCATGAAAGAAGGTAAAAATTGATGTTGCTTTTGACATGTTGCATAATAAGAGGATGGATGACTTTATATTTCCATATAATGCTCATATGTTATATTCCTAGCCATACCTATGCTTATGCACCACAAAAGCCATATTATGTCTTATTTCATATTTATCTCCACATGATCTAAATATTGCCATTCTTTACCTTATTTCCTATCCGAGGACTATGTTGAGAATGATGTCACATTTTGGAGATTATTATATGGTTGTTGTGTTTATTATTATTGGAGTTTGGCAGGAAATTGAAAAAAAAATATGGAAAATTTAATGAGTGAAAGAAAATCCGATCACCTCAGGAGATAAAGGTAGATCGACCCTGCTCGTTGAGATAATACTTCGGCGAGATGGGACACACAGGTGAGGAGTCCGAAGGACTAAGTATCCGGGGCCATTCATGACACCCATGTTTGTGACTCGCGAGAAGGCAGTGCTGAGGTTAGAGAGGTAAAAGCATAATATTGAAAAAAAGCATCCAGCATAAGTGTGAAAGGTGATGAATCAATGGAAGAAAGAATGTGGAAATTCAGTTTGGAAATACTCCATTTCCCCGGATCATTAGCACCAGATTGCAAAAAATTGCTCACCTTTATCCTTTTAACTATCTACTCCTTGTTGAGCTTAAATTAAAGTCCTCTTGATTATTAATGCTTTTTCACATGAATTGTTTTTGCATAAACCTCCTTTTGTGAGTAGATGTTGCTTTTATTGCACATGCATGGATTTGTGACATTAGTACCTTTTCGATGATGGTAATTGATTGCAGGGACATATACGAATGAATCTATAATGTTGAGAGTTTTGAATTCTTCCCCTGAATATGTTGAATTTGTGTAGTATATGTTTATTTGCAAGAAATAGATGTCTACATAAGTTCTGGTTTAATATTACAGAATTTAGAGCCATTCCGGGACGAAACCAAGAAGAGAGGACAAGAGCTGAAACTTACTCGAAGTCGACTAAGCAACCCGAAGTCGACTACAGCTGGGAGAGCAGACTGATCGAGGACGAAAGAAGAAAACAACTCGAGTTCGAGAACTACTCGATGTCGAGTAAGTTCCTCGATGTCGACCAAGACCCAGAAGCACACCCGAGCTCGAGGAAGGAGAGGTTGCTCGAGAAGACAAGGACAAGCCAAGATCGAGCAACTTTCCTCGACATCGACCAAATTGGTCGAAGTCGACCAAAATGTTCTTGGACCGTGAGTCCAGTGGGCCAATCCGAAGTCGAGTTGATTGCTTGGACACGAAGCAAGGCCGGATCCATCCTATCCTATCAAGATCCATCTATGGAAGAAGGATTTATCTACCCCATGAAGATATTTAGATATTTATTTATTTTCCTTTTTAGATAAATGTTCGTTTTATTTAAAGTTTTATCTTTAGATATAGATATAATTTCCTTCCTTGATTAGCAAGGATTGGAAACCTATAAATAAAGCCTATAGGGCTGATTTTTATTCATTGAATTCGAGAGAAGGAGAAGAGGTAGTAAGTAGAGAGAGAGAGTGGAGGCCGAGGGGAGTGAAGGAGTGAGAGCAAGTTGGCTTCGATCGGGTGAAAACTTTGGTTGATTTTAATGCAAGTTATTTCTTTTTCATCAATGATGTCTGCGATTGCGATGAAGAGCGAGTAGTCCACCCACTTCTAGGGTCGGGGCGAGCCCGACCATGGCCAAGCGTGTCTGAGGTAAAGATTCGATCTTTCTTATGCTGTGATCATCCTCTGCCTTTTATGTGTTTATTACCTATTTAATAGAGATCCATGTTAACAACTTAGATTATAAACATAAAATCGGTAGATACAATTAGGGTTTCTTGAAAAAGTTGTCTCATTGTTGGAAAAGGCGAAAGCTTGATCCTTTGATGAGATTGCATGATTATTCTTTGTTATCTTGCCTTACGCATGTTTGGTCATACATAGTTTATTTCGAAATTTGCATTCGTTTAGTTTCTGTTCTCCTCGATTTTGACCAAAACTGGTCGACGTTGACTACTCATTCTCGATCAAGCAAGATCGTTGTTGCTTCTGTCTCTGCAGTTAACTCGATTTCGACGAAGCTTACTCGACTACGATCAGTTTCCTCGAGATCGAGCAACCTTCTCGAGATCGACCAAAAGCAGTGACCTTTCATTGCTCAAATTCGACTGTACCAGGCCCCTGTCGACTAACCCTTAGTCAAGGTCGAGTACTTCTGAAGTCGACAACCACTTGTCAGATTCTTCCACTACCTGAGATCCGCTGACACGCTTCCTCGAGGATCGATCCTGACTGCCTGCTGCTACATCGGGAGGAAGTCTTGTAATTATTTACGTGGGCACGAATCTGGTTTGATTTATATTCTTATATTTTGAACTCGATTTCCTCCTACAACAATATCTAAATTTATCTATCTAAAGCTTAATGATTAAATTTGCAAGTAACCACAATGCTGGGATTTCTCCTCGATCTCGGACTTGGACTGTTCTGGAATCTCCTCGACGTCGAGTAAAATTCTTCTCCTAGGGTTGCACTCGCTCTCGGCTAGGATCTGGGCTCGTCGACTTTACTCGACATCGACCAAGTTTGATCGACGTCGATCAAGTTTCACTCCTCGAGTGGCTCTGCTCGACTTCGTGTAGCTTTCTGGCTCCTGGTGTACTCGATCTTGACCAAGTTTGGTCGACGTCGAGTAGAATTGTCCAGCCTTAACAATCTGCTCTGTTCTTGAAACGCACTTTCCTGATTCCTCGTTCGTCGGATTGACGCATATGAGTTTGCGTTGGAAAGCTCTTTTTGATGGCTACAACTCTCATGAGGACATCAAAGCTTGATTCAGAACGATGAATGGTGAAAAATGGCGTTTTCTCCAGCTGCACCATCCTTAGCTTCTTCATGACTTTACTTTAAGATCCAAAGTGCGTCTGATTTCTACGAAATTAAAAAGAAACTAGTGTAGACTCCATAATTTGGCAAATAAGTGTGAACTACATAGATTATGTACTATTCTAACCAAAAAGCATGAAATTCATGCAAAAATCGATATAAAAGTAAGTGTAAAACATGACAAATTAGGCTCACAACAAACACCCCGTACTTAAGCTTGCTTGTCCTGAAGCAATACTTTTAATGGTCATACAGGGGAGGAAATTTAACTATCAACATATTAGATCCATTGCCATATGCCCCTGCAATAAATTACCATCCTTGAAAAGGTACTAGTGTCACAAATCCATACATGTGCAATAAAAGCAACATCTACTCACAAAAGGAGGGTTATGCAAAACATTCATTCTTGACAAAGCATTGATAATCAAGAGGATTTTAATTTAAGCTCATGGTGAAGAAAAGGTAAAAGGTAAAGTGGTGGGCTATTTTTGGGCAATGTGGTGCTAAATCCAGGGAGAACTCTTCAAACTTGTTTTCTTGCTTTGATGCACTTTCTCCTTCAAAATTTCCACATCTCTCATCCTCTCATAAATCACTCTTTGCTTTTTTCACTTATATGCTATTACCTCTCTAACCTTAGCCCTGCCTTCTCCCGAGTCCCAAACATGGGTGTCATGAATGGCCTCGGACACTTAGTGCTTCGGACTCCTCACCTTGGTGTCCCATCCCGCGGAACTATTATCTCAACGCAGGTAGGGTCGATCTACCTTTATCTCATGAGGTGACCGGATTTTCTTTCACTTATTAAATTTTCCATAACTTTTCAATTTCCTGCCAAACTCCAAATATTATAATAATAACAACACAAACACAATATAATAAGCTCCATAATGTAGCTTTCATTCAAAACATAATCCCCGGATGGAAATAAGGTAAAGAATGGGCAATATTTAGTTCATGTGGAGCAATATATGAAATAAGGCATATTATGGATTTTATGATGCATAAGCATAGGTAAGGCTAGGATTATAAACATATGAGTTTTATATGGAAAATATAAAATCCTCCATCCTCTAATCATGCAACATGTCAAAACCAACCTCAGATTTTACCTGCTTTCATGGTTTTCAATAAAAATATTCACTTCATTGTGACTTCCCTTTACAAGGCAATTTCATGCTATATCTCTAATGAATTCAATTTTGCATCGTCGAGTTCAATTTAAGCTTCCATGACACTTATTCCAAAATTTCAATGGGGTCATTTGTCAGACTTTGGAAAACATGTATATAAGCACATAAATCAAATATGAAATCCAAAGTAGTCATATATAAGCAATTAAGGAAATAATGCACAAATAATGTCAAATAAATAAAATATGCACAAAGTAAGCCCTTCCCCCACCACATACTTAAACATTACAGTGTCCTAACTGTATAAAAACAAGGGTAAAGAAAGAAACTCACTAGACATGTGTGCTGATCGAGTGTAATGTTGCTGCAGAACTGGTCGACATCGAGGGGATTGGTCGATTTCGAGGAGACTGGTCGACGTCGATCAAGACTACTCAAGATCGAGTAAAGTGTTGCCTCCAGGGTGGCTTTCTCGACCACATGCTCCTTTCTGCTCGATATGCGTGGTCGATGTCGAAGAGTTCTACTCGACGACGAGTAGATCTGCAGCTTCTCTTACCTGCAAGATTCGTTAGACGGAAAATATCCACAATATAAAAACTTAAAAACAATGTCCAAAACCAAAAACCAAAAACAACAATGTCCAAAAATCCCAAAAAGTAATTGTCTATTTACAAGCTCTAGACTTTATAGTCGCTATGCCGACTTTCTCCTATATATTAAGCTCAAGGTGGCATTTGCAGGGCCCATGTAGCTTGGGCTTCAAACATGACTCCATTCTTGTCCATCAGCTGCAGTCCTCCTGAATGGATCTTGTTCACCGTGAAGAGACCCATCTTCTTCCTGTTGAATTTGTTGGAAAACCAATGATCCTTTGATTTGGTAACATAGACTTTGTCACCTACTTCATACTTCTTGGGATCATCATTGGATACCCTGCACAATCGCACATACCAAGGCAAACCTCTCCCATGTATAGATAAATCATTAATGGATATAGGAGAAGTGATGTCAGTACCTTGGCTTACCTTCACTGAATCGGATTTCGGGACCTCAGGGTCTGGTCGACATCGAGTAAGATTACTCGACGTCGAGGAATTACCTTCGTAGGGTGTACTGCTGGTCGAGGAGGAGGGATTCGAGGAAGAAGGTTTTTGGCCGACGTCGACCTAGTTGGTCGATGTCGAGGAATGCTCGGCTTCAGTTTGTTTGCTCGACGAAGCTGCAGTCGGTGGTCGGCTCGAATTCTGATCAACATCGACCCAAGTACTCGTTGTCGAGTAACTCTGGTCGACTTCGACCCCATACTTGAATCTTGGCAAGGCATCCAAAAAATAATTAGTCGATGTCGACTAACCTTGGTCGATGTCAAGTAGACCCTTTGTGTCATCGTTCAGAATTGCCATGATCTCCTCCACATGGGCTTCCATATCCCTCTTTTTCAGCTCCTCATGAGTCATATTTCTTACCTTAGGCTCCCCACAAGTGATGTACCTAGCTGATATCGACTTGACCTCTTCCATGAGACCTGTATGCCTTTCAATTTTATTAAAGGAATACTCAATTACCTCTTCACTCATGTTGAAAGTGAGCACTCTCTTCCTTACGCTTATGTTGGCGTCCACCGTCGCCAAGAAGGGCCTTCCTAGAATGAATGGACAAGCAGGGTCCTCTGCCATATCAATAACTAAGAAATCAGTAGGGACAAAGAACATACCTACTTGCACTGGTACATTATCCACCATGCCTGTTGGGATGACCACCGTGTTGTTCGCCATGTATAGCTTTGCATCCACAGGCTCTAGACCACCTATCTTAATCTTGGACCAGATTGATAAAGACATTATACTCACACTAGCTCCCAAATCACATCAAGCATTGAATTTATATTGACCAAATCCAATAGTTATAGCAAACTTACCCGGATCTGGCCTTTTCTCTAGAACGCCCATCTGGCTGCACTCCTCTGCGATCTCATCCATTGATCGCTTTTTGCTTAGGATCTCCTTAAGGAACTTGACATAGGATGGCATCTCATTAAGAGCTTCTATGAAGGGTATTGTGACGTTGAGCCTTTGAAGCATCTTTATGAAACGCTGGAACTTCTTCTCAGTTGGATCCTTTGGAGATTTTGATGGGAAAGGCAGCCTTTTCTTCGTCGGAGGTGCCGAAGGGTGGTCGACAGGGGCAGAAGGTTGGTCGATGTTGACTAAGGTTTCCTCGACGTCGAGTACAATGGTCGACTTCGGGCCAGACTTTTCGTTCAGGTCGATGTCGAGTTCCTGCTCGTCGATGTCGAGTTGATTTTGGTCGACGTTGAGTAGCTTGCTCGATGTCGAGTACTCGTCAACAACTTTTCTGTCTGTATTTTGCTCGGGCGTTTGCATTTATCGCCCACTCATTAGGTTCATGGCAGTCACCTGTCCTGTAGATTTACCTTTAGGGTTAGGTTCAGAGGTTCCAGGGAGCGTACCTGATTGTTTGGGGACGGATGTAGCCAGTTAACCAATCTGGGTGTCAATTGATTTCCGCCATATATCAATTTCTCTAAGCCTAGAGTTGACACCATGCAACTGAGTATGGATAGATTGCTTGGTGTCTGAATGATTCCCCCGCATCTCCTCAAGAATGGTCTGCAGATCATCTTTCTTTCCTTCTCTTTCCTTTTCTGATGCTAGGGCTAGCGATAATAGTTCCAGTTTTGGTTCTGGTTTGGTCTTGAGTAGTGTCCCCCGGCATACCTTACCTCTTCGTCGGTTTCTCCTTGATGTACTTGATCGACGTGTGGGCACGCAGTAGTATTGTGCCTCACAGACCCACATTCCAAGCAAGGCTTATCCTTAGACAGAAACTTAACCTGCTTGGTGAGACGGCGTACCTGGTCGTTGTGGAACTGGTCCTTGACGTCTAGATCAACCTCCTTTGGTGGCACATACAAAGGCATAGATGGGGCAGGCCTTTCATATCTTTCGTCAGAAGAGGCCGCAGAAGTCCTATATGTGTTGTCGTAGTTAGCCAGCGTCTCAAACACCTCTCAAGCATGGTGTGGAGTGTATTTGAGATACCCATAGGCGGTGTAGATGTTGATCCTATCCTTAGTAGGCGCATCAAGGCAGTTGAAGATGATCTCTTGGATGACGTAGGTTGGCTGTCCATGCGTAGGACAGGATTTCGGAAGTCTTTTGTAGCGCTCCCAGACCTGTGCAAGTGTCTCCCCTGGCTTCTGTCTGAAAGTCGTGATCTGTTGTCTGAGAGCAGCTGTCTTTGCAGGAGAAAAGTACTTGTTGAGGAACAAGTCCTCCAGTTCGTTCCAAGTGCGAATTGATTGTGCAGGCAATCCTTCCAGCCACTGTTGTGCTATTCCTGCAAGGGACCAACGAAAAACCTTTAGTTTTAGATATTCTAGATTAGCATCATCAACAATTGCTTCACATAAATCTAGAAAAGTAGTAACATGCTCTAAAGGACATTCATTGATTCTTCCACTAAATTGACTCCTCCTAATTTCAGAAATAAAAGAAGGACGAATTTCAAAATTAATAGCGGGAAGAACGATCGAATTTCAAAATTGACTTCTCCTAATTTCAGTAGGATGCAGATACTCCTTTGCGTTGGCTGGGACATGCCCAATCCGCTCCAAAAGTTCCCTTCTTGCGTTGATCTCGTGATCTACCCTTGCCTCCCACCATTGCTGATTCTGTGCATATTCCGCCTCTCGTCGGGCGTGTTCTGCTTCTCTGGTGGTGAACTCCTCTATCCTTAGGCGGAGTTTCTCAAGCTCCCGTGCTGGTGTGAGCTAGCCCAAATTCTCGTCGTTGGGATCAGTCGCCATAAGTCTCCTTCTAAGCCTTTGCTGAAGATGGAAAAAGCGTTCTGGCTCGAGAATAGGGTCTATGGGTGTGCGATCAGTTCTTCGCATGCACGTGAAAAACAAAAGAAAAAAAAACAAGTAAAAAGGAACTAAAAAGGAAAATGAAATATAAAGAAGAGAAAAAGAACAAAAAAGGGCGCGATTGATGGCTTCCCCGGCCACGGCGCCAATTTGTTGTTGCAAGAGTATGGTAAAGTATGAAATATAAATAAAATATAAAGCAAACTGACTCCCTGTCTCATCAAATAAATACAAGACTTCCTCCCGTTGTAGTAGAAGGTAGTCAGGATCCTATCCACGAGGAAGCGTTTCAGCGCCCGCCTTTTCAGTTCCGAAACGCAGCGAATTCGACCAGAAGCGCACTCGACTTCTAGTAAAGTACTCGACTTCAATAACACTGTCGACCAAAACAGAAAACCGAAAGCAACAGAAAACAAAAACCAAAACAGAACTGGTCGATCTCGACAAACCTTCCTCGACGTCGACCAAAACTGCTCGATATCGACTAACAACAGAAACTTAATTCACAACTTTTCACAACATAGAACACGAATTTGATGAAATAAATCAATAAACTAAAGATTTCTAAAATCATGGTATCAACACCACAACGGTAATCATGTAAAATAACACATAAAGGCATAAAAGATCATGCTTTTCATCAAATAATATTTGTTATTAACAAATAGAAAAATAGAGGCTTTCGCATAAACCCTAATTGTTACTAACCCTTTTTAACATAATTAATCCAAGTTGTATTAAGATCACTTTCACTTATATAACACAAACAAGAATCCCCTTAAACTTTCGCAAAAGAATCATGCTCATAGGGATAGAAAACGAATTCGCATCAAAAGATTGTACCTTTACCGCATCACATTACATGGGTACTGTCGGACTCACCCCGACCCTAGAAGTTGGGTGACTACTCGCTCTTCATCATCAAAAAAGACATCAATAATAAAAGGGAACTAAATTCAATTAAATGAACTAAAGGAAAGCTTACAACCAATCGAAGCCAAATCGTCTCTCAACTCTCTTGCTCAACTCGCCACAGCTCTCTCTGTCTCTCTCAATGTAACTAATTATAACTAGAATTGAATGAATAAAACTCAGCCCCTAGAGCTTTATTTACAGACTTCATTCCCTAGCTAATCTACGAAACAAATATATATCTATATCTAAATTTATCTATCTAAAGCTAATGATTAAATTTGGAAATAAACTAATTATATCTAAAAAGGAAATAGGACTATTGTGGATAGATCTTCCTTCTCTTGATAGAACTTGACTTGAGTTGATAGAATATCTCGAATCCTGGCTTGCAAGTAACCACAATGCTCGGATTTCTCCTCGATCTCGGACTCGGACTGTTCTAGAATCTCCTCGACGTCGACCAAGTTTCCTCAACGTCGAGTAGAATTCTTCTCCTGGGGTTGCACTCGAGCTCGGCTAGGATCTGGGCTCGTCGACTTTACTCGACATCGACCAAGTTTGGTCGACGTTGACCAAGCTTCGCTCCTCGAGTAGGTCTGCTCCACTCCGTGTAGCTTTCTGTCTCTTGCGGTACTCGGTCTCGACCAAGTTTGGTCGACGTCGAGTAGAATTGTCCAGTCTCAGCATTCTGCTCTGTTCTTGAAACGCACTTTCCCGAGTCCTCGTTTGTCGGATTGATGCATATGAGCATGCGTTGGAATGTTCTTTTCGAGGGCTACAACTCCCATGAAGACATCAAAGCTTGATTCAGAACTATGAATGGTGAAAAATGGCGTTTTCCCCAGCTGCACCATCCTTAGCTTCTTCATAACTTTCCTTTAAGCTCCAAAAACTTGCTTTCTTGCTTTGATGCACTTTCTCCTTCAAAATTTCCACATCACTCATCCTCTCATAAATCACTCTTTGCTTTTTTCACTTATATGCTTTTACCTCTCTAACCTTAGCACTGCCTTCTCGCGAGTCGCAAACATGGGTGTCATGAATGGCCTCGGATACTTAATGCTTCGGACTTCTCACCTTGGTGTCCCATCCTGCGGAACTATTATCTCAACACGGGCAGGGTCGATCTACCTTTATCTCCTTAGGTGACCAGATTTTCTTTCACTCATTAAATTTTCCATAACCTCTTAATTTCCTACCAAACTCCAAATATTATAATAATAACAACACAAACACAATATAATAATCTCCATAATGTAGCTTTCATTCTAAACATAATCCCCGGATTGAAATATGGTAAATAATGGGCAATATTTAGTTCATGTGGAGCATATATGAAATAAGGCATATTATGGCTTTTATGATGCATAAGCATTGGTAAAACTAGGATTGTAAACATATGAGCATTATATGGAAAATATAAAATCCTCCATCCTCTTATCCTGCAACATGACAAAAGCAACCAAAGATTTTACCTCCTTTCATGGATTTCAATAAAAATATGCACTTCATTGTGACTTCCCTTAATGGATCCAATTTTGCATCGTCGAGTTCAATTTAAGCTTCCATGAAACTTATTCAAAAATTTCAATGGGAGTCATTTTTAAGACTTTGGAAAACATGTATATAATCACATAAATCAATTATGAGATCCAAAGTAGCCATGTATAAGCAATTCGATCAGGAAATACTGCACAAATAATGTCAAATAAAATAAAATATACACAAAGTAAGCCCTTCCCCCACCCCATACTTACACATTACTGTGTTCTCACTGTATAAAAATAAGGGTAAAGAAAGAAACTCACTAGACAGATGTGCTGATCGAGTGTAATGTTGTTGCAGAACTGGTCGACATCGAGGGGATTGGTCGATTTCGTGGAGACTGGTCGACGTCGACCAAGGCTACTTGAGATCGAGTAAAGTTTTACATCCAGGGCGGCTTTCTCGACCACAGGCTCCTTTCTGCTCGACATGCGTTGTCGATGTCGAAGAGTTCTACTCGACATCGAGTAGATCTGTAACTTCTTTTATCTGCAAGATTCGTTAGACGAAAATATCCACAATAGAAAAACTTAAAAACAATGTCCAAAACCAAAAACCAAAAACAACAATGTCCAAAAATCCCAAAAAGTAATTGTCTATTTACAAGCTCTAGACTTTATAGTCGCTAGGCCGACTTTCTCCTATTAAGCTCAAGGTGGCATTTGCAGGGCCCATGTAGCTTGGGCTTCAAACATGACTCCATTCTTGTCCATCAGCTGCAGTCCTCCTGAATGGATATTGTTCACCGTGAAGGGCCGTATCTTCTTCTTGTTGAATTTGTTGGGAAACCAATGATCCTTTGATTTGGCAACATAGAGTTTGTCACCTACTTCATACTCCTTGGGATCATCATTGGAAACCCTGCTCAATCGCACATACCAAGGCAAACCTCTCCCATGTATAGATAAATCATTAATGGAAATAGGAGAAGAGGTGTCAGTACCTTCGCTTACCTTCGTAGAATCGGATTTCGGGACCTCGGGGTCTTGTTGACATCGAGTAAGGTTACTCGACATCGAGGACTTACCTTCATCGGGTGGACTGTTGGTCGAGGAGGAGGGAGTTGAGGAAGAAGGTTTTTGGTCGACGTCGACCAAGTTGGTCGATGTCGAGGAATGCCCGGCTTCGGTTTGTTTGCTTGATGAAGCTGCATTCGGTGTTGGGCTCAAATTCTTGTCGACGTCAACCAAAGTACTCGATGTCAAGTAACTCTGGTCGACTACGACTCCATACTTTAATCCTGACAAGGCATCCAAAAAATAATTAGTCGACGTCGACTTACCTTGGTCGATGTCGAGTAGAGCCTTTGTGTCGTCGTTCAGAATGGCCATGATCTCCTCCTCCTGCGCTTCCATATCCCTCTTTTCTAGCTCCTTAGGAGTCATATTTCTTACCTTAGGCTCCCCACAAGTGATGTACCTAGCTGATATTGACTTGACCTCTTCCATGGGACCTGTATGCCTTTCAGTTTTATTAAAGGATTACTCAATTACCTCATCACTGATGTTGAAAGTGAGCACTCCCTTCCTTACGCTTATGTTCGCATCCACCGTCGCCAAGAAGAGCCTTCCTAGAATGATTGGACATGAAGGGTCCTCTGCAATATCAATAACTAAGAAATAAGGAGGGACAAAGAACTTACCTACCTGCACTGGTACATTACCCACCATGTCTGTTGGGATGACCACCGCGTTGGTCGCCATGTATAGCTTTGCATCCACAGGCTCTAGACCACCTATCTTAATCTTGGACTATATTGATAAAGGCATTATACTCACACTAGCTTCCAAATCACATAAAGCATTGAATTTATATTGACCAAATCCAATGGTTATAGCAAACTTACCTGGATCTGGCCTTTTCTCTATAACGTCCATCTGGCTGCACTCCTTTGCGATCTCAGCCATTTATCTCTTTTTGCTTAGGATCTTCTTAAGGAACCTTACATAGGATGGCATCTCAATAAGAGCTTTTGTGAAGGGTATTGTGACGTTGAGCCTTTGAAGCATCTTTATGAAATGCTGGAACTTCTTCTCTACTGGATCCTTTGAAGATTTTGATGGGAAAGGTAACCTTTTCTTCGTCTGAGGTGCAGAAGGGTGGTTGATAGGGTCTATTTTAGTGATGTTTTAAGTGTAGATTTGCATATTAATTTAGAGCATGTTTACATATTTTATAGCTTAATTTATATTATTTTGGTTTTCGGAGTCTACACTAGTGTTTTTATATAATTCAGGTATTTTCGAGCTGGATCGTATAAATTTGGAGACTGCTTGCAATTTATGGGGATTATTTTACAAATTAAAGGATCGGCTGAATGTGCGCTAAAGTTACTAATGCAATTGGAGTTCGGACCGTATAAGGAAGGGAAGGAACCACGTGAAGTGCTGCTACTTACTACATCGTAAAACTTTGGTCAAATATTAAATTAGGTAGGTTAGTTAGATAGATAAATTAGATATATTTATATATTATTTATTAGGATAGTTAAGACTTAGTACGCTATATATACATTGAACATTCATAGCGTGTCGGGGAGGCCGAACGTGAGTATACGGCCGAGACCACTTTGCTTCCTCTATTAATCCTAATTGTCTTTTGTTTTATTTTTATGGAGACCTAAACTCTTCCGTTTCGTCTACAATTTGAAGCTTTGTTTGATTGATTGTGAGTTTCTGAATCTTGTTCTTTAATTCCTATATTTGAATGTTTCGACTTCTTTGTGCTTGATTGTCTATTGTTTTATTCTATCTAGCCCGCGCAACTAGTTAGAATCAATTCAATTGCTAGGGTTTTGTAGATTCCTGGTTGTGAACCTTAACCCAAGTGGCAAACTTGTTCCTTTAGGGCTGGTTGAACTAATTGAATGAGTAGGAAGTTGGATGTCTTGTTAAATCCCTCTTTAGGGACTGCAAATACCTTGGTTAATCTCTGAACTTAAAGCTATCAATTGGGTTAAATCCTTCTTTAGGGACTGTTCGATTGATAAGGGTTGCTAGGACTGGTTGGACTAGTAACTATATTAGGTCGGGACAAGGGCATTCATAGGAAGACTAGAAGGACAAGAGGAAGTTACAAGGATCGCTTCAACCAAATAAAGTGGATATTTGTAGATGAAACTATTTTATTAACTGTTATCTCTGTCAATTTGTTTATAGTCTATTTTATTTTCTTTCTTATTTTCACCATTCAAAAACCCCCCGTTTGATACTTATTGGTAAATAAACTTAACTTAGAAATAACTTGATTCTCTGTGGGATCGACTCGTGCTTACCACACTACATTAGTTAGGTAGGTTCGAATATATTTTGATACGGTTTAGACGACTAAAAACCGCTCATCAGTGGTCGACAGGGGCAGAAGGCTGGTCGATGTCGACTAAGGTTTCCTCGACATCGAGTACAATGGTCGACTTCGGGGAAGACTTTTCGTTCTGGTCGATGTCGAGTTCCTTCTGGTCGATGTCGAGTTGATTTTGGTCGACGTCGAGTGGCTTGCTCGATGTCAAGCACTCCTCAATAGCTTATCCATCTATATTTTGCTCGGGCATTTGCATTCGTCGCCCACTTCTTAGATTCATGGCAGCCACCTATCTTGTAAATTTACCATTATGGTTAGGTTCATAGGTTCTAGGGAGCGTACCTGATTGCTTGGGGACGAATGTAGCCAGTTGACCAATCTGGGTGTCAATCGATTTCTGCCATATATCAATTTCTCCAAGCCTGGAGTTAAAACCATGCAGCTGAGTTTGGATGGAATTGATAGATTGCTTCGTGTCTGAAAGATTCCTCCGCATCTCCTCAAGAATGGTATGCAGGTCATCTTTCTTTCCTTCTCTGTCAGGGTGACCGGGGGCTCTGTAGGGTGGGGGATTCTAATGATAGGGTTGGCGATAATAGCTCTAGTTCTAGATCTGGTGTGGTCTTGAGAAGTGTCCCTCGGCATACTTTACCTCTTCGTGGGTTTCTCCTTGATGTACTTGATCGACGTGTGGGGACGCAGTAGTGTTGTGCCTCACAGACCCACATTCCAAGCAAGGCTTATCCTTAGACAGAAACTTAACCTGCTTGGTGAGACGGCGTACCTGGTCGTTGTGGAACTGGTCCCTGACGTCTGAATCAACCTCCTATGGTGGCACATACGTTGGCATAGATGGGGCATGCCTTTCATACCTTTCGTAAGAAGAGGCCGCAGAAATCCCATATGTGTTGTCGTAGTTAGCCTACGTCTCAAACACCTCCCAAGCACGGCGTTGAGTGTATTCGAGATACCCATAAGAGGTGTAGTTGTTGATCCTATCGTTAGTAGGCACATCCAGACAGTTGAACATGATCTCTTGGATGACGTAAGGTGGCTGTCCATGCGTAGGACAGGATTTCGAAAGCCTTTTGTAGCGCTCCCAGACCTGTGCAAGTGTCTCCCCTGGCTTCTGTCTGAAAGCCATGATTTGTTGTCTGAGAGCAGCTGTCTTTGCAGAAGGAAAGAACTTGTTGAGGAACAAGCCCTGTAGTTCGTTCCAAGTGCGAATTGATTGTGCGGGCAATCCTTCCAGCCACTGTTGTGCTATTCCTGCAAGGGACCAACGAAAAGCCTTTAGTTTTAGATGTTATAGATTAGCACGATCACCAATTGCTTCACATAAATCTAGAAAAGTAGTAACATGCTCTAAAGGACATTCATTGATTCTTCCCCTAAATTGACTCCTCCTAATTTCAGTAATAAAAGAAGGACGAATTTCAAAATTAATAGCGGGAAGAACGATCGGCGATTCTGGAACTTCCAGAGTAGGATGCAGATACTCCTTTGCGTTGGATGGGACATGCCCAATCTGCTCCTCAAGTTCCCTTCTTGCGTTAATCTCGCGATCTACCCTTGCCACCCACCGTTGCTGATTCTGTGCATATTCCGCCTCTCGTCGGGTGTGTTCTACTTCTCTGGTGGTGAACTCCTATATCCTCAGGCGGAGTTGCTCAAGCTCCCGTTCTGGTGTGAGCTGGCCCAAATTCTCGTCGTTGGGATGAGTCGCCATAAGTCTCCTTCTAAGCCTTTGCTGAAGATGGAAAAAGTGTTCTGGCTAGAGAATAGGGTCTATGGGTGTGCGATCAGTTCTTCGCATGCACCTGAAAAACAAAAGCAAAAAGAAACAAGTAAAAAGGAACTAAAAAGCAAAAACAAATATAAAGAAGAGAAAAAGAACTAAAAATGGCGCGATTGATGGCTTCCCCGACAGCGGCGCCAATTTGTTGTTGCAAGAGGATGGTAAAGTATGAAATATAAATAAAATATAAAGCCAACTGACTCTCTATCTCAGCAAATAAATACAAGACTTCCTCCCGTCGTAGTAGAAGGTAGTTAGGATCGTATCCACGAGGAAGCGTGTCGGCGCCCGCCTTTTCAGTTCCGAAACTCAGCGAATTCGACCCGAAGCATACTCGACTTCGAGTAAAGTACTCGACTTCGATTACACTGTCGACCAAAATAGAAAACAGAAAGCAACAGAAAATGAAAACAAAAACAAAACTGGTCGATCTCGACCAACCTTCCTCGACGTCGACCAAAACTGCTCGATATCGACTAACAACGGAAACTTAATTCGCAACTTTTTGCAACATAGCACACGAATTTGATGAAATAAATCAATAAACTAAAGAGTTCTAAAATCAGGGTATCAACTCCATTACGGTAACCATGTAAAATAACACATAAAGGCATAAAAGATCATGCTTTTAATCAAATAACTTTTGTTATTAACAAATAGGAAACTAGAGGCTTTCGCACAAACCCTAATTGTTACTAACCCTTTTTCACATAATTAATCCAAGTTGTATTAACATCACTTTCACTTCAATAACACAAACAAGGATCCTCTTCAACTTTCGGAAAAGAATCGGGCTCATAGGGATAGAAAACGAATTCGCATCAAAAAATTGTACCTTTACCGCATCACCTTACATGGCTACAGTCGGGCTCACCCCGACCCTAGAAGTTGGGTGACTACTCGCTCTTCATCATCAAAAAAGACATCAATAATAAAAGGGAACTAAATTAAATTAAATAAACTAAAAGAAAGCTTACAACCAATCGAAGCCAAATCGTCTCTCAACTCTCTTGCTCAACTCGCCACAGCTCTCTCTGTCTCTCTCTATGTAACTAATTGTAACTAGAATTGAATGAATAAAACTCAGCCCCTAGGGCTTTATTTATAGGCTTCATTCCCTAGCTAATATAGGAAAGAAATATCTATTTATATCTAAATTTATCTATCTAAAGCTTAATGATTAAATTTGGAAATAAAGTAATTATATCTAAAAAGGAAATAGGACTATTGTGGATAGATCTTCCTTCTCTTGATAGAACTTGACTTGACTTGATAGAATATCTCGAATCTTGGCTTGCAAGTAACCACAATGCTCAGATTTCTCCTCGATCTCGTACTCGGACTGTTCTGGAATCTCCTCGACTTCTACCAAGTTTCCTCGACGTCGAGTAGAATTCTTCTCCTGGGGTTGCACTTTAGCTCGGCTAGGATCTGGGCTCATCGACTTTACTCGACATCGACCAAGTTTGGTCGACGTTGACCAAGCTTCGCTCCTCGAGTGGCTCTGCTCGACTCCGTGTAGCTTTCTGGCTCCTGGAGTACTCGATCTCAAAGTTTGGTTGACGTCGAGTAGAATTATCCAGTCTCAGCATTTTGCTCTGTTCTTGAAACACACTTTCCTGAGTCCTCGTTGGTCGGATTGACGTATATGAGCATGCGTTGGAAAGCTCTTTTCTAGTTCTACAACTCTCATGTAGACATCAAAGCTTGATTCAGAATGATGAATGGTGAAAATGGCGTTTTCTCCAAATGCACCATCCTTAACTTCTTCATGACTTTCCTTTAAACTCCAAAGTGCGTCCGATTTCTGCGAAATTAAACAGAAACTAGTGTAGACTCCATAATTTGGCAAATAAGTGTGAATTACATAGATTCTGTACTATTCTAACCCAAATGTATGAAATGCATGCAAAAATCGATATAAAAGTAAGTGTGAAACATGGCAAATTAGGCTCACAACAACCGCTATACCCACTTTGATTCGAAACTCAAATGAGACCGACCCGCCTCTTGACCCGAAACCCGAACGAGACCAACCCGCTTTGACCCGAACCCGAATAGGCATGACCCTACTTAACCCGAAACCCAACCAATCTAAAATTCATTATGACCCACTAGTAGAAATGTAGTCATCAACGGCGTTGGAAAAACGTCATTGAAGACATTCTATGGCGTTTTTAAACGCCATCCCCAAACGTCGTCTATACGGATGTCATGCTTTCTAATATTATTTAACGGCGTTTTTAGAAACGCCATGAAAAATATATTCTATGGCGTTTATCAAACGCCATGTATAAGGATTCGTAAGCCAAAAACCACTTGTTCAATGGCGTTTTAAAAACGCCATGAAAACGAATACATTTAATGACGTTTTATAAACGCCATGGATAAGGATTAGTAATCCGAAAAAAAGCATATTTAATGGCATTTCAGAAACGCCATGAATGATGATATAGTTTACGGCATTTTATAAACTCCATTAAAAATGATTAGTAATCTAAGAAAAACTTATTTAATGGCATTTAGAAAACGTCATTAAAAGGGTTAGTAATACCAAAAAAGACTTGTTTTATGGTGTTTTAGGTAACACCATATTACTAGCCCAAAGGCACAAATATGGCGTTTATAGTGTCGTAAATGTCTATTTTGATAACAAACCTGTCTAGCACATTTTTCATAAAAGCATCAAACACAACCTGTCTTTCACATTTGCCATACAATGACCAGAAACAAAACATTAAACCTTGTCAAATGTTCTTACAAGATGTCCTACCATCCACTTCATTATACAAAAAGATCACATCTACCGAAATATTCTTAGAAGATAGGTCTAATAACATATCAAGAGGATCTGTTCACAAATTTATCAGATGCGCAACTTTGATATGCACTATACAAAATGACTCCATTATACGAAGAGGAGTCTTAGCGGTCGAGATATCTAACTTCATATTCAACAAGCTCGGACAAAGAGTCTTAATGGCTTCCACTGATTTCATGTCCCTGTCGAAATGGCATGGCGGAAAGTTCTAACATAAGTTACAATAAGACTAAAAAAATTCATGATTACAAAGATCATATCACAAATGTGGTAAGTCAAATTACAAATTCAACTTCACATCCTACTCTAAAATTATTGCTATTTCATTATCAATCTAGCAGATAAAAGACTATCACAAATGAAAAGATGGATGTACATGATTTATGTTATAGCAAAAAATTTCTTTACCAAAAAACAAGTATAGATATATTTAAACAAATGCAACACCAGTTTCAAATTAACTCGAATGGCATAAACCTAAACTCCCTGATCCTAAAAAGCTTAAAAGTTTAAACCTAAATGACAGATTATATATCCATTTAGCTAAGGCTATAAACCTAAACATAATATTAGAATATTTTGCCAAGATTATAACTTACTTTAAAACTGAAACATAGAGTATTTAGTCATATATTGAGCCGATGCTAGAAACCATTAGTGGCTAAATTCAGCAAACAAAAAATGGTCTAAAACTAGAGCAAAACTAATCTAACTACTTAAATGAAGTTTAAAAGTAGCAACTTTAAGACTAGGAATCACTAAAAACAACATATACAAAGACAATGGACCAAAAAACCATAATTACCTCATCAAGGACAATGTATTTGATCGGCCAAGCTATTATGCTACCAATGGAATCTGTAAGGTTCGTAAATTCCGGCTCATAGCGATAAAATTAAGCATTTTCCACCATCACTTCTTCAATGAAAACTCTATAACAATCTGGGCCAAGTATATATCCATGTACAAATGCTTTTGGATCTACAGCTGAGATGGATCCTTTTGCCACTTCTTCTCCATCACCATTCCAATTGAACAACTTGCATTTTTCATTGATTGAAGGTTGATGTGTGCTTCCTTGTCGTGACTATGAGGTAGATAAAAGTATACATAGTTATCCAAGTTAAAGGTATAATTATTCAAAAAGGAAAATGCTATGTACCCGTGGAGTTGTAGTAGCCCCTACACTTGCACTTTCAATTGCACCACTTTGGAATTTGTCCTACGAATTAAATAAAATATCACTAAGCATCAACATAGGATTATAAAAAAATAAGATAAAGACTATAAAATTATACACACGAATATTTACCTTGGAATGTTCAGGTGAATCTTCCTGCCTTTCATCATCATCGTGATCATTTATGTCATCATCATCATCATCATCCAAGGTAATTCCAAGTTTGGAAGATAATACAACCTCTATTTTTGTCTTCCACGCTCTCATTTTTTTTACTTCTGCCTCCATTTTAGCATACTCAAACTCCCTTTGTGATTGAGCATACAACTTGGTTTTCGTAACCCCCGCTCCAAGACCTCTAACACGACCAGTATAATCCTTACCGAGTACTTGAGTTAAAATCTCCTCCCCGTTATCATTAGGTGGAGCCTCATCCATTTTCTTTTTTATCGCATCCTTCAAAAAATAAATACACATAACAAAGTGAAATGTAATTATTAGAATATGTAAACTCAAGTGTTACCTTCCAAATGAAATTGCTTACAATTTTTGTTGCATTAGCCTCGCTTGTCTTTTTCTTCGAGACATGTGCTTCAATCCATAGTGCTGGTTTAGTCAAAGGCTTCTCTGGGTGTAGTTTGTTCTGTAAATGGGAAGTCATAAACATGCTAAAGGAAAGAAAAAGCTAAATACGCAGAAATATGAATTCAAACACATGAAAATTCCAAGTATTACTTACATACTCATCTTCCTTCCGACTATATCCTTTTCGACTCAAGGTGTGGTTCACAATTTGTTTTTCCCTTATGCTTCTCATTTTCATACTTTTTTCCTACATGAATAAATGTTAATCATGTTAAAACTACAATAAAATGCAATGCAAAATAAACTTAAATCAATTTTCTGAGATTACTTACTTGTCATTTCTCAGTCATTCGACTTTTAACAAACTGATCCCATTCAGCTACGGACACGTCAGGAGGCCTTAAGTTAGCAATTTGACTTGTTCGCTCTACATTAGTTGATCTTGATTCCATGATTTTTCTAATTTTAGTTGAAAGCTCAGATTTCCAAGATCTCCAAAGTTTCCCCATTTGTTGCATGACGAACAACTTGAAGCACACATCGACCAAGTATTTTTGCTATAAAATATCAAAGCTTTGTCTATAAAGCACTAGCTTGAGTACTAACTCCATGTCAAAATAAGTGCAAAAGAAAATAACTAGAGAAACATGCAGATTACAGTAGAGAACTGATAGTAGCTGAAATTAAAGAAACATAACTAAAATTACCATCAAAAGTGTCCAAAGACTTTCCTTAGCTTGGTCACTAACTCCATGCCAAGTCTCTATTAATTAGCACTTGTTCACGGACTATCACCCCCATAGTAGATGAGAACTTCACTGAACATCTCCAACGGGCTGCCCCCTTGCATTCCACTCTACTAATTTTTTCTCCTTTGCCCCAGTGGCCATAACCTGCAAACATGTCCTACCTCTTGTTTTCCTCACTTTTTGAGGCACATTGGTGGTTTGTGCACTTTGCAAAGAACTTCCCCCGGTCTCAACTACAGCTAAATTTCCCCTACGTCTCTTTCTGTCACTAGTATTCTGCGCAAAATGAAAATGGATATTCACAAGTAAACAACGTGTGTTCTACAATATATAGTAATAATAAAGATGCACAATCATACCTCAGTCATTTATGTTGATTGGTCTGTTGAAAAGTGCTCAAATCCCTGAAAAGTCTTTCAGAAAAACATCAATTATATAAACATTTACAAAGTCAAATATGAGGCGAAATTTATATTAAGCATACAACTTCCATATATTAAAACAAAATACAAGATTAAAAAAGGTTAAACATCAAAGTTAACTTTCATTACTATCCCAACAGTTTACATCAAGTGCAGAAACATCTAAAGGAACATAAGATGTAAAAACAGACTCGTCAAACATTTCTAAGTGATGAAAGCCTCTCGGAGGAGCTTTTAACACCACATACCAACTAGAATTTTCAGATTCTCTAGAATAGAACACTTGTTTTGCATGAGATGCTAAAATGAATGGGTCTTTCTTAAGTAAGTTATCCCGAAGGTTAACTAAGGTAAACCCATCCTCCTTTTTCACACCAGTTACAATATTTGCCCAATCACAACGAAATACAGCCAACCGAAAAATATAAAAATCCAGCACCAAAATGTCTCTTACAACCCCATAGTAATTCGGATTACTATCTGCTTCAACATGGGCACCATAATCGGCTATAGAGACTTTTGCATCCACTGTGTGAAAGCGTTTTCCATTTATTATAAAACCAGTATGCGACATTGCATAAAATCTAGGCCCTTTCACAAGCAGCCTCAAAGTATCTGTCGAATGCGCATTTACACTAGGTTCTGACAGAATCTGTACACGAATAAGTGTCATACAGATATCAGTAAACCCTTTGAAAAATATTTTTGTAGTCATGAACATATGAACATACAACAAAATTATAGTTTGTCAAACCTTGGCTTGTAGCCAAACAACGAATGTCTCTAGATGAGTTTTCTCTAGCAAGTTGATATCATTAGTTAGATGTGGATCTGAGTGAATCAGTTCCTCTTTGTGAATCCTAATCAATGAAAGTGTTAGTCTATAAATCAGTAATGCAAAGTATATTTAGTGATGACATTCTAGCATATACTTTACTTACTCTATATACAGTTCAGTTTCAGCACTATTGAGTAAAACACACAGATGCACAAGTTTGTGATCTGAATCTGAAAGGAGTACCGAACGCCCTTTTAACAGTGTAGACCCTTCTTCAATTGTGTCATCCTCAACTCCTTCATTGCGTTTCCTTTTAGAACTAATGGCATCTACTTGTTTCATGTAGCGACCGCAAAACCTCAAGCGCTCGTTAACTAAATAATTTTCAGCAATAGAGCCTTCTGGTTTTGCTCGATTTTTAACATATTCCTTTAGCACTTTCATATATCTGACAAATTAAAGATTTTTAAAAAAAAATTTAACCAATTAGGAAAATATCTTCTAATGAGAAATAATTATCTAAGAGCTTGAAAAAATCAATAGGTTACCTCTCAAAAGGGTACATCCATCTAAAGTGGACAGGACCACACAACTTTGCTTCTCTTCCAATATGAATACAAAGGTGGATCATGATATCAAAGAAAGATGGAGGGAAGTGTTTCTCCAACAAGCATAAATTCACTATGATCTCATCTTCCAATTCTTCCAACCTTTTTGTACTTAATACTCTTTGACACAACTCATTGAAAAATGCCGATAAATGCCACAATGCTTTTCTTAAGCCTTCAGGCAAAAGCCCTCTTAATGCAACTCATAAAAGTTGTTGCATTAAGACATGATGGTTATGAGACTTGAGACCTAGCAACTTACACTCGTCCAACTTGACACAATTACTAATGTTACCGCAATACCCATCAGGAAACCTCTGAGAAAACAACTTACGACAAAACTGAATTTTCTCTACCTTAGTTAAAGTGTAAGGTGTAGATGGTAGCTATAATATGGCACGCCTATCTTCCAATGGAACACCATCCATTAGTTCTATCATCTCAAGATCTCTACGAGACTCATCTTCAATTTTTGATTTGACATTGACATCTAATATGGTGGATAAGACACTTTCACACACATTTTTTTCAATATGCATGACATCGAGGTTGTGGCGTAGAGGAAGTACCTAAAATTCAGTAGAAAGCATCATTTAGGTCAAGGATGCTAGTGAACCCACAAAAAATTTCAAAATACATAACCTAAAATCGTTGACATCTAATATGGTGGATAAGACACTGGATGACGCATCATGGCATCTTGACTATGATGAGTAGAGTGCCATCATAGTAGCTCACTTGTATATTCTGAAAGAAACATCCTCTTAATCATCGGGACTATGGGAAAATAGCGCAAGACCTTTGCTGCCACTCCCTCTTCTATCTGATTCGTCCTCGGATTCACTCTCCACCTCGAAGCATTACATTCAGGACATTCATTGAGATTTTCTTTCTCATTTCCTCTAAACAAGCAACAATCGTTGATGCATGCATCAATCTTCTCGTACCCTAAATCAAATCCCTTCAGAAACTTTTTAATTGTAGAGAGAGATTCTGGAAAATTATTGACTTCTGGAAGCATGTCCTTAATTAGTTCAAGCAATTCATCAAATGCTTCATGAGCGATTCCATTTGAGGCTTTGAATTTATAAAAGATAAGAGTTACTGACAGCTTTGTATATTTCTGCTTACATCCTCGATATAGAGGGACTTCTGCATCTTCCACTTTCTTTTTATAATCTTCCTCTGTGACATTACTTTGTAGACTTCCACCTTCATCAAAAAAGCTAGCATCCTTATACATTTGAAGCACGTCTGGTAGCTCATAGTCCACATCAGAAGGATCAACACATTCACTATCTAACACTTCGTTAAAAGGAACCTCTTCACCATGCGCACACCAAATATCATAATCAGGATCAACACCATAGTGCAACCAATGTACCTCCATGTCGTCAACAGTTTGCCGGCTAAGGTTACGACAAACTGCACAAGGGCATATAAGCATTTCTGGATTCCTTCCACGCCTCTTTGAATTTGAGACAAATTGTTTAACCCCTTCTCGATACTCCTCACTGTTTTTATCTATGTTTACCCAACTTTTATCCACGCTAAGGGACATCTAATATGATGGATCTCCTTACCTAAGAAAAATTAGTATTTTTTGAATAAAAGGAATGAGTAGCCTTTGCATTAACCCAACCAATAAAGACAACATAAAACTGAAATGTATAAACTTGAAATGTAGAACTTCCTATAGATAAATCTATAGGCAAGATTTTCTAGAGCATTAATCTTTCCCATTCAGTTGGTATCTTTATAGGCAAGATTTAAAGAAATCATCTTGTGGGAATGCGTTGATTTAGTTGGTGTTGCTTTCTAAGTTTTCCCATTCATATAATAAATTAATACTATAAAATGATAAGGAATCATCTTAAGGAAATGGTAGCTATATACATAATAAATAAAGTGCTCAATCAAGTTAACGAGAGCAATTGATCAAACATAAGGATTAAAAAAATTAATACTATAAAATGATAAGGAAATATCATTGTTGTTGTTTCATTAGATATTAATGTCAGTAGCTGGATAAAATAGTTATGCAGGTATCGTTCTTTATATGAAGGAGTAGAGTTACTTATCTGTCAATCTTGATTCACAATAGGAAGGAAGATAAACTACATAAAAGAAAAGGGGACTTTGATCATCCCTACCTTATAAAAGTTTAATAAACGGCTAAACAAATTTTAAATCTAAACAGATTAAGACTTCAAACTCTCACCAATTAATCAATGGAAAAGGTCACATATTCTTAACATTCACCATTAATTACCTCTTTAGATCTTGAACAAATGTTTCCAGTTGTTGCAATCCCTTTCCTAAAGCTTTAGGCCTTGAATCCCCTACAAAAGATGAAATCCATCAAAATTAGGGTGTTTTGATATTGCAATTTAGTAATCTATGTACAAAACTAAAAACAAATGAAACGTACATAGAGAAATTGGGGGCTTTTATGTTTCCATTTATTCAATTGGAAAACAAAATTACCTTATGTGAAGAACATTTAGGGTTTTGATTGGAATAAATTGCTTGAAACTTTAGGGATTTGGGGATGAAGCACCAACGATGAACAGGACAACGACGAGCAGCAACCACATACGATGAATAATGACGAGGATGAAGCAGCAAACCCGGTGAGGATGAGCAGCAAACGCGGGGAGGATGAACAGCAAACCCGGCGAGGATGAACAACGACGAGGATGAACAGGACAACGATGAAGCAGCGACGAGGATGAGCAGCAGCCACGATGAACAACGACCACGACGAGCAGCAAACCCGCCGAGCAGCAATTCGGCGAGCAACAAACCCGCCGAGCAGCAATTCGGCGAGCAGCAAACAACGACTGCGAACCCGGAGAGCAGCAAACCCGACGAGCAGCAAACCCGGCGAGTGGCAAACAACGACTCTGCAAGTAGCTCGATTCGGCGAGCAGCAATTTCTGACCGGATTTGAGTCTTCGAGCAACGATTTCTGAGCGGAGCGAACACAGAGATTTGCTCGGTGTTTGATTTAGGGTTTGGGTTTTGGCGAACGCGCAGAGAAAGCAATGAATGAAGTCTCCGTCTTTGGTTATTTCCTTATTTTGCTTTTCATAGAAAAAATTTATTTCATTTTAAAAAATTTTGACTCAGATATTTTGCACGAAATAGCATCAAATTTGCGGGAAAAAAATTTCCGCCCAATACATCATTTAACCATGGCATTTACAAACGCCATGCTTTTTTAAAACATTTGCGAGAATTTTTTTATACTATATCTCATTATTTTATGGCGTTTATAAACGCCATGAATTATTATGGCATTTTCCAAACGCCATTAAATAATTACATCATACAAAATAATGGCATTTTTTTATAAAAACGCCATTAAATATAGTTTTAATGACAAATCATAAGCAAACGCCATTGTTTAAACGTCATTGATGACTACATTTGTACTAGTGACTGAACCCGACCCGACCAATACCCGATCATAAATTTTACCCGAATTGACCCAATTCGAGCAAGCCTGACCCGAACCGAACAACCGAGTTGCAAGCTCTAGTTATGATCATGATTTATTTTAGAAGGGGCTCGATTTTTTTTCAAGCATATTTTTTTGTACTCATATATGCGAAAGAATGTTAGAAAAATATATTGAAAAAACTTTAAATTACTTATATAATAGTCATTCTTAATTGAAAAAACTAAGAAAAAAAAAATTTAGCTAATGGAATTTGAACTCATAACCTCTTTATAATTCATTACTATTTCTTATATTACTTAAGTTCTAAATTAAATTAGTAAAAAATATTTTAAAATACATATAATTAATTTTTGTCCTAATTTTTTGTTTCTTCTAGACTATTGGGGGGCTAGCTAGATTCAGACATCCCATCACCCACCTCTAGCTCTCGCCTGGTTGTGAGAGCTATTAAAATGGGCTCAACATCGGAGGTGAAACAAGCGGGGGCAATTTTTTGTGTTTTCTAATTGGCAAGAAATGATAGTTTGACACATATCATTGTGGGATCAGATTATCATATTGTTGAATTCGCTACTTATATAATAAAAACTCTTTTAAGGAACGTGCTAGGTTTTATTTTTAAGAACGTGATGCATATTTTCTCGCTCAAATTAGGTCGGTTGTTATTATATAATTCTTCTTCATCTATTAGATTTGCTTTGGTTATGTTTGAAATTTATGGGTCTTTCATTAAAAAAAAAAACTCATAAGGTATTATTCAAATAAATTTTATTTTATATTAAACTATATAAAAATTATCATAAAATTTAGATTGTCTTTTTTTAGACGTTTGTTTATTTTTAAGGTTAATATTTTTTATAATTAAATTTAAAAACAATTATTATAATATTTTTATATTAAATGCATATAAAGCACTAGAAATAGAGTAAGTGAATAAGCTGTAGATCCCATTGAGCACACAGATTGTCGAATGTTCATCCATATCTTAAGCCTATTAATTAAATCCCTGTGTGAATTTGAAGGCTCCATTTAGTGTTCTGTGTTCGTGCTTTTATTTTTACATTCAATTTCTCCCACTAGTTGGGCAATACCTAATATGGTAATGGTTATATTTTTCCAAAGTTGGAAGTCTTGTATACTATTTAATATTTATTATGAAAATATTGGGTAGTATAATACCAACAGAAACTTGTTTATTTGGGTAGTTGCTCTTTTTTTTTTTTTTTTTTTTTTTGTTCCTTAAGACGGGCTAAAGCCCTAAAGTTTTATTGATAAGCGTTAGGTAGTAACCCCATTAGAGGGCATACAGTTCAAAGCACCCAAGATATAATTAGGAATGGAAAAAAACTGGGTAACAGGTTCTGCTAAGGACACTCCCAGCTTGGCTAATGTGTCTGCAGCCTCATTTGCCTTTCGATTGACATATTGAACTTTGAACGCCCAAGGGCTATCTTCAAGAATACCCCTGCAACGATTCGCCAGATGCCAGTGTGCATATACATCTTTCCCCTCTCGGTTAAGAATGTTACAGGCCATGGCACAGTCAGTTTCCACCACAGTTCAGCTGCCAGAGCTGAACAGCTTCCACATCGTACTGCGTTGGCCCTTATGAACGCACCTTGGGAGCTCCTGAAGACCCCACCTCCTCCTGCCGGACCCGGATTGCCTCCATCAGTGTTGAGCTTCACCCATCCCGGCTCGGGAAGGTACCAAGTAGTCTGTGGGGGACTGACCGCATCATCAGAGGCATTTGATCTAAGCGCTCTATCCCGAGCGTGGAAGAAGCTGGAGACAGTTCTCCAAACGGACTGGTTTAGGCCTTGTGCTCTATCGCTTCCTTCATGGACCAGCTCATTTCGCACCTTCCATATCATCCACAGCATGGTCGAGAAGGTCGAGCTCCATCTATCCCCCGCTTTAACATTCTGAAAAATCCAGTCCTTGATCTCCGATATGAGGAACAAATCGTTTGGAAGGCGATAATTTGCAACTTTCAGCCATGAGTCGCAAATAGCCTCACAATCACGTAGCAAGTGGAGCCTTGTTTCCTTGAACCCACATCTTGGGCAGGCATCGTGGTTCAACAGGTGACGCCTCTTCCTATTGGCATTGCACAACATAGCGTCGTGGGCTGCGAGATAAGTGAAAGTTCTAGCTCTCTGCTGCGATGGCGTCTTCCAAATGTGGCTCCATCCAGTTGATTGGCTTAGCCTGTTGAATTAAATTCACACCTATGAATTGAACCAGATCTCGGTGAAGAAGGTGGAAGATGAGAAACGAAATTGGAGGGAAATCTGGATTGTTCTATTGATTTTCTGTATCTGTGTACAATGGAAGATAGACTATTTATATGCACTATATGCTCAGCAAAATATAAGCAAAATACAATCTTAGGCCCAATACTAAGACAACGTAATATTAAGCCCAATATCAAACCCGGATCCTATACAATCTGGATCCTAACACCCCCCCCTTCAAGACGGAGGTGTGGAATCGACGACTCCGATCTTGCGTAATAGAGGACGAAGATGACAACCTGGAACGTTCTTCGTCAAGAAGTCGGCAAGCTGAGCATGAGAAGGTACATGATGAAGCGAAATAAGACCCTCGAGAAGTTTCTCCCGAGCATAGTGGCAATCAAGTTCGATATGCTTAGTACGCTCGTGAAACACGGGGTTTTTGGCAATATAAATGGCTGCCTGGTTGTCGCATTTCACCGGGACAGGGGTGACGCCAGAAACCTCTAATTCACTCAACAATCGAGTGAGCCAAGCAATCTCGGTGCACACCCGACGCAACGAACGGTACTCAGCTTCGGCGGAAGACAAGGACACACTTTGTTGCTTCTTGGATTTCCATGACAGCAAACAGGATCCCAGAAAAACAACATAACCACTGACCGAACGTCTGGAGAAAGGGCAGCTTGCCCAGTCCGCATCGCAGTACGCCCGAAGTGTAAAATTGGGTGTTTTGGTTAACAATAACCCCTTTGAAGCAGTCCCTTTCAGGTAGCGCAGCACATGTCGAGCAGCAACCATGTGAGGACTACGCGGAGCCTGAAGGAATTGGCTCAAAAATTGAACCGTAAAAGCGAGGTCC
This sequence comes from Persicaria tinctoria, assembly GCA_037127255.1. NCBI lineage: Eukaryota > Viridiplantae > Streptophyta > Magnoliopsida > Caryophyllales > Polygonaceae > Persicaria > Persicaria tinctoria. Next base: position 64,763,441 of record JBANSL010000006.1, read on the forward strand.
GGGCGAGTATGAACAAGGAAATTAAGCTTGCCGATGAGTCGTCTGTACACAGTTGGATCATCTAGCAAATCACCTTTATCAGGAGCAAGTTGAAGATAAGGTTCTAAAGGGCTTACCACTGGTGACTCTGTACAGGGAAAATCCAGGAGAAGGTCATTAACAAATCTCTGTTGGCTGAGCAACAACCCTTCAGGAACTTTAATAAACTCAATCCCCAAGAAGAAACTTAAAGTTCCAAGATCCTTGATACGAAATTCATCATCAAGAAAAGCCTTAAGACGAAGCATCTCCGAAGAATCACTCCCAGTCAATAGGATATCGTCTACATAAACAGCAACAAAGGTGAGCAGCCCATGATTTTTCCGGAAAAACAGTGAGTAATCACTCTGTGACTGAGTATAACCACGACGTCGGAGAGCAGCTGACAACCGTGAATACCATTGTCGGGATGCTTGCTTTAAGCCGTAAAGCGATTTCTTAAGACGACAAGCCTTGTTCTCTCCATGAACCATCAGTCCCTGAGGAATTTTCATATAAACTTCCTCATCAAGACGCCCATGTAGAAAGGCATTGTTGACATCGAGTTGGAGCACCGTCCAATCTCTCTGTAGAGCAACTGAAATCAGTGCACGCACCGTGGTCATCTTCACCACAGGGGAAAACGTCTCATTGTAGTCCACCCCTTCCTTTTGGGTGAAGCCTTTAACCACTAACCGTGCTTTGTATCGCTCGATATTTCCATCCGCTTTTCTTTTAACCTTGTATACCCACTTGCAACCGATTGCTCGTTTACCCTTCGGTAAATCAACAACATCCCAAGTCCCATTAACATCTAAAGCTTGGAACTCATCTCGCATTGCAGCCTGCCAAACCTCATATTCACACGCTTCTCCGAAATTCAGAGGTTCATGATCAGGACGAGATGTTGTAGGAGCAGAGGCAGAGGGAAAGAAACAACTTGAGGTGATGGTATGAAAACAAAAGGCCACATCAGTGCATCCTGCGCACACATAATCAGTGAGATAACTAGGTGGGCGATGGTCTCGAGCAGACCTTCTCGGAGCCTCCAACACATCTTCAGGAACTGATGGAGCATCAGAAACTCTTTCAGGAACTGATGGTGCAGTAGTAGGTGAAGGACTATTAAGGACATCATCAGACATATGAATGGTGGTGGGATCAATCGGCGGGAAGCAAAAATTGGGAGCACTGATGGAAGAGAGAAGATATTTATATGGGAATATGTTTTCATGAAACACCACGTCTCGAGACACCAACACCCTTTGAGTCTCGAGATTGAATAGCTTATAACCTTTCTTACCACCAGGATATCCAATGAAAACACTCGGAGAGGCTCTAGCAGCAAGTTTATCACGCCCATGTTGCTGTGTAGAAACGTAACACAGGCAACCAAAACAACGAAGGTAACTGTAGGAGGGGACACGATTATGAAGTACCTCAAAGGGAGACTTCATATGCAAGAGTTTGCTAGGCAACTTATTGATGATGTGAACCGCTGTGAGGATACTTTCACCCCAAAACCGTTTAGGTAGCCCAGACTCAAACATGAGACCCCTAGCTACCTCCAAAATATGCCGATGCTTGCGTTCGACTACTCCGTTTTGCTGTGGAGTTGCCGAGCAAGAACTTTGATGAAGGATGCCATGATCGAGGAGGTACTGAGTATGCTCCTTACTCCCTCCCAATTCCAAAGCATTATCGGTCCTGATAGCCTTAACTTGCTTCCCAAATTGTCGTTCAACAAAAGCAAAAAACTGCCTAATAGCAGTAAAGGCAACAGCCTTGTTTGGCAGAAGCTGAACCCATGTTGTGCGAGTAAAGTCATCCACCAAAGTAAGAAAATATTTGCAATTATCATGTGTAGAAATGTGATACGGACCCCAAACATCCACATGTATCAAATCAAAGGCCGAAATAGTTTTGATGGCGCTTAAAGAAAAAGGCAATCGAGCTTGTCGGGAACGAGCACAAATAGAGCAAGATTGCAAATCCGAAATACAATTGTCTTTCAACTGAATATAAGGCAAAGTTTGTAGTCTCCGAGGAGGTAAATGTCCCAACCTCTTGTGCCATGTAATAGCATCCGCTACTGTTGACACGTTATTTTGATGAAAGGAGGAGTGAGCAGCAACTTGAACAACAGGCTTGTATCCCAGCAGAAAGAGATCTTTAACCAATTCACCAATCTTCATAGGTCTCCTCATGGAAGGAGCCTGCAAATAGCAACCATTTGCTGTAAATAAAACATAGCAATGAAGTTCTCTGATCAACTTTCCCACCGATATTAGATTGCACTGAAATTCAGGAACCAATAGAGCATTATGCAATGTGAGCCCTTGCATAACTTCTACAATCCCTGCTGTAGTGATCCGTGTGGTCTCACCAGTGGGTAATGTAATAACAAAAGGCCTGGACAATTTATAATGATCCCTAAATAGGTGAGGATCACTACACATGTGCCCACTTGCCCCGCTGTCAATAATTCAAACCTTCCCATCGAGGACACATTGAGACAAAGAAGTACCTGAGAACCCTGCGAAGTCATCTGCAGTCGGCTCCTTGCCCCGGGGGGAAGAACTAGTAGACTGCAACAAAGCAACTAGGTGAGCAATCTGGTCACTCGTAAACTCAGCCCTCTGCACCTGACCAACCGAGCCTGCAAATTTCTTGTCATTGATATCTTTCTTGTCTCTGTTCTCAGCATATCCCGGAGGGAAACCGATGATGAAATAGCATCGATCGACTGTGTGATTGGTCTTCTTGCAATTAGTGCAGAAGAGCGGTTTCTTCTCCGACTTACTTTTCTCCTTGTCAGAGTTCCATTTATTGACATTTGAAGACTGTGCACCAGATCCTGATCCATTTCCTTTAGATCCATTAACACCAGATCCAGATTGAGATGTCTTAGCGTGCATAGACACCCCTTCATTAACACCAGATCCAAACTTACTCTCCCTCTGATTTTCCTCTTGGGCGAGCAGAAAATACACACGATCCATATCAGGTAGTGGATCCATCATTAGAATTGAACCTCGCACCACGGTATACGAGTCATTCAATCCCATCAATAGCTGTATAATCCTCCGAGTTTCCTCATATTTCCGAAAATCAGAAATGTAATCACAAGTGCACAAACCACAGTTGCAACACGGCAAGCGTCTCACGCTGTCCAATTCATCCCAAAGCGATTTTACTTTTGTAAAATAATCCGAAAAGGAGCTCGTACCTTGTCTGGTCGTGACCAATTCCTGTTGAATCGAGTACAGTTGTGTTCCCCCAACCTTGCTGAACCGTGATTCCAGCTGACGCCAAATAGCTTGAGCGGTCTCATTGTAAATCACACTTCGGCGAATTTCGGGACTGAGCGAATTGATGATCCAGGAAATCACCATGTCATTGCATCTCTCCCAGCAAGGAAACTTGAGAGAATTTGCATCTGGTTTAGCGAGCTTCCCGTTGATGAAGCCAATTTTGTTTTTCGCGGATAACGCGATCCGAACGGAGCGACGCCATTCGCCAAAGCCTTTGCCGTTGAACGGAGGAGTAACTAGGACCAGTCCAGGATGGTCACTAGGGTGGATGTAATACGGATCGCTGGGATCGAGCTTCAGCTGCTCGTCTGTCATGGCGGCACTTCAAAACACGAGAACGAAGATGAATAAAAGTGTGCTGAACACAGATCGGAGTCTAGATCTAGCTCAAATCGATAGATCGGTGCTCTGATACCATGTTGAATTAAATTCAGACCTATGAATTGAACCAGATCTCGGTGAAGAAGGTGGAAGATGAGAAACGAAATTGGAGGGAAATCTGGATTGTTCTATTGATTTTCTGTATCTGTGTACAATGGAAGATAGACTATTTATATGCACTATATGCTCAGCAAAATATAAGCAAAATACAATCTTAGGCCCAATACTAAGACAACGTAATATTAAGCCCAATATCAAACCCGGATCCTATACAATCTGGATCCTAACATAGCCCTCCATCGCTCCTCAACAGTTTAAGGGTTGAAGCCGTAGTGAATCGCCCGGAAACCGAGTGCTCCCAATACAGCTTGTCCTCCTTATCCGAGTGGGCAAGGACTCTGATGGCTCTCAGCTTCTGCACTACATCCTCCGGTAAGTAATCTAGGATGACTTCCCAATTCCCGTCATCCCCTCTCCATGCCTCCGCAACGGTCTGTCCGACAATTTCATCGGGAACCCCCTGTAGAGCTACATCCTCTAAAGGCGATTCTTGCAGCCACGGGTGACTCCAGAAGAGCATATTACCTCCATTACCAATGTCAACTCTCAGCCCCGAGGTAAGCAGCTCCGCACCATGGACAATTCCCTCCCACTGTCTTGAAGAGTGCGGTTGTCTTGTGAACATGTCGACATCCGCTCTACCCCTGCAATATTTACCCCGGATTAGTCTAATCCAAATTGTCATCGGCTCTTGCAGCATCCGCCATCCCAGTGCTTGCAGTTTAGCAAGCACCGCCTGGTTGGTGTCTCTCATCGAGCGTATTCCAAGACCTCCCACATCCATCGGCGCATACAAGACCTCTTTTCTCAAGAGGTGAATTCGTCTATGGTCCCCTTAGGATCCCCAAACAAAGCCTATAACATCTCTATCAATTGCTTCACAAACTCCCCTTGGCACAAGACTAGACTGCATCGTGTATAGTGGGAGACTCGTAAGAACCGACTTGGCAAGGGTGGTTCTCCCTGCGATGGACAGTGTTCGTGTTTTCCACCCGTTCAGTCTCCTTGTAACCTTCTCGATGAGGTAATTAAACTTCCCCGACGTTAACCGACCACACGTTGTGGCTACCCCCAAATAATTTCCAATCTCAGCCTCAATCGGTATGCTAACTTCACTGCTGATCACGGCTTTACCAACTGCAGGAACGTTGCGGCAGAATACTATGGAACTTTTGACAAAATTCACACACTCACCCGATGCTCGACAGAATTTATAAAAACAAGCTCTGATTGTCCTTCCCTGTTCTGTCGTTGCCTCACCAAACAGAACAAGATCGTCTGCGAAGAATAGATGTGAGAATTGCACTCCCCCTACACTTATAGGTTTCCATAAGCCATCCGCAACTACGTCTTGGATAATGTGTGCAAGATATTCCATACAAAGGACGAAGAGGTATGGCGAGAGCGGATCGCCTTGGCAGATACCCCGAGACGGAGTGAACCCCCTGCCACACCACCGTTCCATAGGATGTTAGTTTTCCCCATCGTATGTCACCTCATATTCACTTCCGTTAGTCTTGCAGGGAATTGGGCGCGAGTAAGGATCATCCGGAGAAAACCCCAGTCTATCAGATCGTAAGCCTTCTCCAAATCCACTTTGATTACCATCCATTTCCTCCTTTTCCTCTCCGCCATGGAATGCAAAACTTCCTGAATGGCAACGATGTTATCGATGATCTGCCGACCAGGGACAAAGCTAGATTGGGTGGGCGAGATCAGCTACGGAAGAGCCGGTTTAATGCGGTTAACAATAGCTTTTGTGGCTAACTTGAAAACCACATTTAGTAACGATATCGGCCTCAACTGTTTGGGAGATGATGGGCATTCAGTTTTCAGAATTAACACCATCAACGCGTCCGCCATTGAGCTAGGCGCCTGATTTTCGTTCAGCAGCCTAAGAATGGTGTCGGTAATCTGTTTCCCTACCACTGCCCAATTCTTCTGGTAAAATATAGCCGGAAAGCCGTATGGCCCAGGCGCCTTGTGAGGCCCCATCTGCTTGAGTGCCTGATCCACTTCAGCCGCCCTTAACGGCGCCTCAATTCCTGCTCGGCGAGCCGTAGTCAACCCTGGGAAGGTATGGTTACTTTCCAGGCTCAGTTGGCTCCTCAATGGTTCCTCGGTTGAATAAAGTAGGGTGAAGAAGTCCACCAACATTCTTTTCAGATCCTCTGACTCCTCAACCCAGACCCCCTCCACATTCTGCAGCTTTTTAATTGTATTAGCTCTTCGTCGAACAATCGTTGAAAGGTGATAGAATCGGGTGTTTCTGTCTCCATCCAACAGGAAGCTTGTTCGTTATTTTTGAAACCACAATAGTTGCTCCTCAGCCAGCACCTTCTCTAACTCGTTGCACAGTTTCTTTTCCAAGAGAAGGTAGTGGTTCGGAGGTCTCAAAGCAAGTTTCCGACGCACACCCTCCAGTCGTCTTATGAGTGTTTTTAGAGCTTCATAGGCTCCCACATCAGGGTTCCATGTATCCACTAGAAAGTCAGCAAAACTATCATGCATTAACCACGCGTTCTGAAAGAAAAACGGCCTGTTTGTGATCCTCCTGTGATCAGTTGGTTCGAGCTCTAGAAGGATGGGAGCATGGTTCGAGTAGGGAGCTGTTAGTTGCTTTACGAACGCCTCTGGGAACCAGATCCTCCAATCCGGGCAGCAGAGAACACGATCCAGTCTAGCCATCTTCATATTCCCTTCCTCTCGCCCATGCCACCACGTGAACAGGGGTCCCGAAAATCCAAGGTCAAGGAGTTGAAGAGAATCAGCCCATTCACTAAACTCATGGGACACTCTATTCGAACCTATAGATGAGCCTGGGGACCTTTCCTCCGGACTGAGCGACGCGTTGAAATCACCCGCAACAACCCAAGGTAAGGTGTTGTTTTCTGCAAAATCAAAAAGGCTCCTCCAGAGATCTAGCCGGCGCGCCCTATTTGAAGCCCCGTAGACAGCAGAGAGCACCCATGGTTCTTCACCCCTCCTAACCACTTCTACTGTAATATGCTGCGGGTGCTTAATTTTGGCCTTCACATCTACTACCTCCGTTCTCCAAACGAGCCAAATACCTTGTGCAAAACCCGACGCCTCCATTCTTATGCATCCGTCAAAACCCACTCTCCTGCGAGCTCTATCCGCAGCTTCACCACTAATTCTTGGTTCAACTAGGATCAACACCTAAGGGTTGTGACATCTAATGATCTCATGGAGAGAGGCCAGGAAGGCATTATTGCCTACCCCGCAAGTGTTCCAAGCCAAAATCTTTAAGTTATCCATAAAAACAACCGTGTGTTGAAGGGCGTTAAAAACAGAGTCTTCAAGTATTTGCATTGCGCTTGCAAAAGTGTATGCTGCTTCATCCAGACGCTCCAGAGCATCACTGAGATCTTTGGGCATGAACGCCCTGCATAGGATTGGCCGAGCCACTGTTTCCAACCGTTGTAATTCCAACCATACTCTATTCGCAATCGGGGGGTACCGGGCTAAAAACGACCCCGTCTAGTGGCGTGTCATCAGGAAACTCGCTCGACCTCGCACCGGGACTATCACTACGTTCGAGGCATGGCTCATTGTGCTGGTGGTTTGAATTGGAAGAATGTGTTTGGGTCTTAGTTGGGATTAATTGTTCAAGGGGTACTTCTGTCGAGGGATTAACCTTAGAGGCTCGGCTTCTTGTGTAACGGCCCGGGATTATGATTCCTAGGTTACGTTTCGAGGGATGAAACCCCTGTTTAGGATCTTGCGCCCCGAGTACAGGTTGAAGGTTTGAAATTCTATCCTAACATTTTAAAGTGGGATTTCATACCCAAAATTCGAAGGAATCGTTGGAATCCCCGGGGAAGTCCCCTGTACCTGTCATAAGTCTAAGCGTGGAAAACCAAAGGTCACACGAATAGCGGAAGTAAAGCATAATACAAAGGGGTTCCACGGCAGAGCCGGGTCAAAATATGATCAACCATTCAAATTTGAGCCGTAATTAAGTTGGTGAAGTTGGAATCTTAACTCTCTCTTTCCGCCATGTTAGACCCAACGGTCATGGACTCAAATCAGCATCAACAGTAGTAAGCATAACGGATACCTAAAAACTTTGATATGGGGCGGGATCAGATCGATGCCCACTTTAGCTCTGCATCCCAACCCTAAGCACACATATACACTATACCTAATAAAGATGCTTCTAGATGCATGGTGGGATATTAACACACTAACATGCTCCTAAGATCAAGTACATAATAATAATAAGGCCTTAGCACAGAATACCAAGTGGTATATCCCTCTCCTACCTCCACCCCCTTCCGATAGGGCGGAGACTGGCCAGCTCGTGAATGCATTCCATCATAATCAGGCGGCACGCATGCCTAACCCGCTCCACAATAAAGCCCGCAGGCATCTCATAATATAAGGAAGTTCATGACTCGATTGACTCAGGACGGGACCCGATGAGACTAGGTCGTCCTATAACCCTAGCAATGACTCTAGTTACTTCACAGATAACGACCGTTCTGTTTACATACACATAAAGAAATAGAATGCTCAACGATCGATGCAACCTAACATGGTACTACATGGCATGCTGATCATGAATGCAAGCACCTAGTATATCATGCACCTAAAGCAGGGAATAGCTCTATTCAATCTGAGTAAGCTCCTAAGAGACTTACCTGGCGGTGCAGAACAGTAAGGCAAGCATTATAATAGATTAAATATCACCTAGATACATATCAGAACACATATATAAGTCTACATCTAATCATCCAAGCACTCAAGTATATCATTCAACGAGAATAGCAACCATATCGCAATCATCGTTCCATCAAGTTCAACCATTCATCATATTGCCACATTCCACAAGACCATATCATTCTCATCATTCCATTCAGCCACATTCATGTATTTGCCATAATATATCTGCAAAATAATCCGCATATCACATATATCAAGTTCATCATATTCATCATATCTCGAAAGCATAAATTAACGCTACACAAGTCTAACACTTCACCATGCCATTAGTCAATCAATCATGCCATTAGTACACACCAATCATGATATTAGTCAACCATCCACATCAATCATGCTAGTTAGTCACCGATCACATAATTCCCGAGTTAGTCCCGAAACCCGTTTTGAAAACCGAGTTGACTAGTTAGAAATTCCGTCATTGGGAGATGTTCATCAAATTCCTTTTTCTAAAATCCAAGTCTCATAAGATTATTTCTGTTTTAATCACCATAGTATTATACCTTTAAATCTCAATAATAATATTTTATATTCTAAATCTCAATTTATATTATATAATATTTTAAATACCATTTTATAAACACTTTCATAAAATATTTCCAAATCCCTTGAAATTCCCAACCATTTTTATTAAATAAAAATCCAGCTCCTTTTTAAATTACTAAACCGACCCCTTTATTTTATTAAATACCAAATCGAGCCTCACTTTTATAAAATAAGCACAAACCCTTTGTTTTTGTTTTCTGAAGGAATTAGGCCCAACTCCCTTGGTTGATTTCGAAATAGAAATCTGAGGCCCAACCCTTCTGACTAGTTTGAAAGCAATTAGGCCCAACATCAATTCCATCCTCTCCATTTCATCCGAAGTTAAAAAAAGAGGGAGTGGGACCCAATTGATGTGGCGCTAACGTGGCGAGGTGGGACCCGGCCTTCTTCTTCTTCCCTTGCCCAGCGTCTCTGTTCGAAAGAGAGAATCCATCGGCGGCTTCCTCTCCCTCCGACCTGGCTAGCGGTGGCGCGTCCTCAGATCTCCAGCGCTCGCTCTCTCGCTCGGACTCTTTCTCCCTCACCCGCGCTCGGCCCCGCTCGCGCTCACGCTCGCTGACCTCGCTCTCGCTCCCGATCCCGCCTCTCGATTTCTCCGGCCTCGCTGTCACCCTTAGCCACTCTCAAGCTCACCGACGCTCTTACCCGACCACTATGAACACCAAAGAAATCGAAAGGAACACACGAGAGAGAAGGGGAGAAGGTCGAAGCTCACCGAGGGGCGTCGACTCGCCGGAGTTCGTCGGAGCTCTTCCAGGCTTCCCGGGTGCTGCTGGCGACCTCGTAGGTGGTGATGGCTTCCTTTGGTGTACCGGAGGAGGCGGAGGTGTTGGTGGTGACTCGATGGCGGTCGCCGACCCGGGGAGGTGGTGCTCGGGTGGCGAAACAGAGGAGGCGGAAAGGAGGTGGTGAAGGCAGCGGAAAAGAGGAGGAGGAGTTGTGGTTACTGGCGGCACATAGAGGAGGGAGATGGCCTTGCTAACTCAGCAGAGAGGAGGGAGAGATATTGTTTTGATTCAATGAATAAAAGTGGGGGATGGTATCTTGCAATTGGATTTTGAATGTCAAGGGCAGATTTGGCGTGGGTTGTTGGGCAAGAAGGGTTGCAGGTTGCTTTGGCTCTTTTCTAAAAGGGTGAGGCATGAGAGTGAGGTAGGTGAGTGGTAGAGGAGGGTGTTTAGCCTAGAAGAGGAAATGGGCAAGCTGGAGCATCAAGTTGGGGCTGCTACTCTGCAAGTCAAACGGAAAGAATGGGACAAGACAAAGAGACAAGACAAGGTGATGACTGGTCCCAATAAATTGTGAAATAATCAAACCCGCTCTCTCAATCAGTTAGAATTTAAAAAAAATCCGAGCATGTATGTCGCCATGTCAAGTTAGTTAGTTTTGTTTTTTAATTTTATTTTAGGCCGAAATTCCGTTCCATGCATTTTAAAATCCGAGTTAGCGAGTTTTCCATTAAATTCCACTATTAAATTAGGATTTAAAAATCCGAGCCTTTACATCTTGTTGCTTGGGTTTGCTTAGAGGATTGGAATCTGGCGGCATAAGAGACAACATTAGGGTTCAGTAGGGAAAATGTGAGAAGGTCTCGTTCAAGGGCTGATATTATTATTGGGACCCTTCTTTTTTGTGCTAGGTTGGCTTCGGACGGATAAGGATAGCTTTTTGGTTGACTTTCTTGAAAAGGATTTGCCTTTGTGAAACTTGGGGTCGGGGGTATTCCCTTTCCCAATAGGCAGGGGATTATCATTAAGGGTACTTTCCTTCCCCTTTGTCGTATCAGCTCTAGGATTAGGACCGTTATTCTCTTGTAGAATCTTTCCATTAAAAGCTGATTCGGTTAGGATCTGATCCTCCTCAATCACAGCAAGGGCAGCGAATCTCGAGGATTGCGCAATCTGTTTGCTTTCTTGAATCTCGAAAGACTTCCCTTTCCGATTCGGTCTACCGGCGTCACCCCATTCCTCCTTTCTGGCGGCTCCAGCCTTAGCCGATTTGGCCCCCTTGTGAGTTTCCTCTGCATCCCCACTGTTAGTTCCTCCCCTACTCTTGCCACTAGAATCAGATCGCTCGGACGTCCCCCCTTGGCGCTTGGCCAACGGCTTCCTTGCTTGCATCCAGCCTCCATAATTGGTCTCAGCAACCTCTGACACTTTCGGTTGCATAGTCGGAGTCTCTTCATGATCTTTCCCACAAGCGTCTGAATTATGACCAACTCTACCACACGCAAAGCACACCATCCTCAAGCCCTCATACTGGATCGGCCATACCTTTCCGTCTAGTCGAAACTTTGACAGCAAGGGTTTAGTCAGGTCCACCTCCACGCTCAAGCGTGCAAATTGGCCTCTTTCTGCTGCTTATGTCGTATGGTCGATGCGTAGGACCTTCCCAATCTTTTTTCCTGTCATCCGGAGAAACCACAGGTCGAATTACTCAATGTGAAGTCATGGGATGCTCACCCAGACCATCAGCTTAGTGATCCTATCTTCTTCAACATCAAATTTAGGCACCCACTTTTTGATGGTAAGGTGGTTATGACCTATCATCCATGGTCCATTAGCTACGACGTGGTCGTAGTCCCCTTGGTTCGCAAAGCGAGCGATGAAGTAGTCGTTCCCCAAGTCGATCAGGGAGAATTGTGCAGTAAGGCCCCATTTTTGGGTGAGGCGTCGATACAGTTGCATATAGTCTGGCCCTCTTGTCAAACATTTTGATGATTAGCGTGTTGCGCCATGGTCTTCACAGCGCCTCTTTCTCCTCTCTATTTAAGAAAATAGTCGGACACAATGGATCATCTTTCTCAGGAGGTATGTCGTCCATGGCCTCGTATTCGAGGTCTCCTTCCTTAGGCCCAGCCGAACTCAAGGGGATGACCGCATGGCTTGGACTCGTTCCATTCACCAGTTTGGCTTTGAAGTTCATGGCACTCCCTTGCTGGCCCTTAAGGGATTCCTGGATACTGGGAAATTCCTTCTCAGTCTTGCCCTAGACAGGACTTTCAATCGTGTCGAATACCATCACCGGCGACTGGATAGCATTGGCCGTCATTTCCTGATCTGCATCCTGTTGTTGGCTTGCCGGACATAAATCCGGTGGAACTCGACCACCGCCCGGAACTTGCTCGCTAGCACTCTCGCTCTCCATCTTCAATTTGATGGCAGTTTTTTGATACGTCTCATACTCTAATCTACGGAGTATATGGGTAGTTGCTCATTGAAATATCTAAATTGGTATAGATCCATTGAATTAAATCTGTCTTGCATGTGTTCCTAGAATAGCATAAGATAAAAAGATTGATTGAGAAAGTTTCTCTGCTAAATATAGCATCAATCGTAAGAAAATAGTTTTAATAAAAGTTAAAAAAATTACATTTTGAAAAATATTTCTCAATTAAGCTTCTCATCAGGTGCTTCAAAGGTATATGACAGGACAAAATCGTTGTGTTTCCTATCAAAATAAAACTCAAACCTACAAACTAGTATAGTGAGCAAGTAAGAGGTCGATCCCACCGATAATCAAGTATTCCTATGTATTGTGTATTTACAAATTTAAAGAAAAGAGGGGTTTTGAGTGGTTGAGAATGATAAATATTAACAAGTTAGGAGAATCAATAATTAAGAGATAGTTTCACCTACAATTCTCAACCCTATTTAGTGAATTCGATCCTTGTTTCCTACTCAAGTTCTCTTCCATTTCCAATCAAATGTTCTTATCTTAATTTAAATAGATTATTAGCCCTATGTGTTATAATAATCCCTTACCCCTAGGCAATCTTAACACGGATTAAGGTTTAATCCTAGGAATAGCAATAAGTCTCAAGATGTATAAAGCTTATAAGCAATATCAATCCCCTAAAGAACTAATATTTAACCTATAGTCAACTTTCTACACATTCAAGCTTTCTATCGAAGTCAACTAGAACATGTTTGCTACGAAAGATTGAGAATCATAACGAACAATTCAAAACCCTAGCGATGATGAGATCCTAGCAAGGTGATCAATCAAGATAACATAAAACACCATAAAGCATTCAAGCACAAAGAAGATGAAACATGTGATGGAAATTATAAAAAGAATAGAAAACTCACAATTCAACCAAACGGAGTCTCAAATCGTAGGCAAACCAAGATAGTTTAGCACTCCATTGTCAAACACTTGTCAAAAGATTAGATGACATTCCTAAAACAACCTAAAACAAGTCTTTAAATAGGCCTAAGTACCGTCATAAAACCCTAGAATGTATTTCCCAAAGATAGGCCCAACTTAAGAGGAATATAAATTCGGCGCTGAATCCGGCCCAGGAGAACCGCGAGTGCTTCCCCCTTGGCCGCGTGTGCGGCTTCTGCAAAGAGTCCTGAAATTCTGGCCGCACGTGCTGCCTGGATGGCCGCGGGTGCGGTTTTATGTATTTCCCTTGTTCCTCTTGCCGTGGGTGCAGTTTTTCCTCTTGTATGCACTTTGCTTCGTCCTTGTGCATTCCAACTTGCTTCTCTAGCTTGTTCATTGCCTCCATATGGTCCATATGACTCCCATGAATGACCTCCTCGCTACTTCGACTCTGAAACTCTGCAATTACACCCTAAACTTGTGTAGATACCGCACTTATGCACCAAATGAGCAAACAAGTAAACTAACCCCTTTAAATGCAATATATACACCTAAATGACCATAAAACTACTCTATAATGCCTATCTAAATATGCATTATCAAACTCCCCCACACTTAGCCTTTTGCTTGTCCTCGAGCAAAACAAAACATTTATGAGTCATTCATCCCACAAACACAATCCTTCATGCAATAACCTCATCAAAAGCAACATCTCTTCAAAGTGCAAACATAGACAAGGCAAACAAATGTCTTAGTATGTATTTATGTGATCAAGTAACACGCATGCTTACACATCCAACCTCACCGGGAATAAAGTGTTTTCGCTCTCACTCAAGTGTTTAGGTTTATCAATTAACACTCAAACTCTATCCAAAATGCAACTAAACTACATAAGAATTGAAATTGAATCACAATCTCCACCGTGGATGTCATTACCGGAAAAAATCCTCATGAGGTCTTTTATGGGTTGTAATGGGGTCAAGGTAGAAAACATAAGGTATGGAACAATTTAGGCCATGTGGTGCTCATAATCCGGGAAATAAAGAAGCAACCAAATCACAATACCACTCATAAACTCACACCATAACTCTAAAATGTAATACAACTCTAATCTCAAGCATATAACTTTACAAACCATACTCAACTCATTCCTTTATTCTTTTTTTCTTTCTTTTCTTTTCTTTTTCCCCTTTTTTCCATGTTATATCAAATTATTTTCCTTGACTTTTACCACCAAGTGAATTTTATTCTCCTTAGGTCCCAAGTAATGAATGTACTAGCAATAATCAAACATCTCATAAGGGTACATCAAACATACAATCCACCACTAAAAACCATCACCCACATTATAAATATTCACCAACCATCCCTAATTCCCGTATGGGGTCAAGCTATAATTGGCTATGGAAAATCTTATGGAGCTACAAAAGAATAGGCAATTAGGCTCAAATTGGCTTAAAGCAGAGGATCATATGTAAGGTGGAATAGAGTCAAATAGGGATAATAAAGGTGCCTCAATCATGTGAAATTTACCAATAACAGACATATAAGTACAGCCTTGACATAGATAACAAAATAAATTCCAAGAGGTAGAAGCATTGGAGAGTATTCACACACATGAAACAAGAGCAAAAGGACTCAATGAAGTGTAGTCCCAATAAGGCCAAAAATCAATCTCACAAGGTTAAATTTTTGTTGGATTCCAGTCATGCTAGGAACTTAGATCATACAAGCTCAATTATGTTCACCTAGCTATATTCCACATAAAAACCATAAGTATGATAAGGCTAAAGCAATTCAAACATGTCATGGGACTTATATGATCATAACTTCAATAAAATTTTAAGGACTCACTTGGCTTGGTGGTTGTTTAGACAATGTCATATTTTATGAAATGCATGATATTTTCTTTTCTATTTCATTTTTTTCATTTTTTTTTTGTTTTTCTTAAAATAAAACTAAGATGCAAAGTATTAAAACATGAATGTTATGCATAATAATTTAAACATGCTCGATATGCAATGCAACCTACTATGTACACTAATCCCCTCCCCCACACTTGAAACTTTCATTCCCTCAATGAAATTAAAGCAACAAAAATTAGAAAGAACAAGGGAGGAGAGAAGTAAAACTCACAAGCTCACTGGTATGGCGGAGGTGGAGGTGAAGCACGAAAGAAAGAGCGTCAAAAACAAGTGAAAAGGAGGCTGCAGGGCTGAGGCCGCGGGTTCTGCCCCCTGGGCGCGGGTGCTGCCATTCCAAAACCCTCCCCAATATTGGCCGCGGGTGCTGCCCCCTGGGCCGCGGGTGCGGTTTCAGTGTTGTTGCCCAGATTTGCCGCAACCGTTGCTTTTCCAAAGTGTTGCCTTTCCTACCTTCTTCATTCTCCCCCCTGAAAGGTTAGTCTAACATGGCGGAAAACAACTTCCTAAAATCTACGACGGTTCTAATTATGCTAAGAAAAATAAAAAATTAATAAAGAAAAGAAAACTTATAGTTTTCTTACCTCGGGTTGCCTCCCGAGGTAAGTAAAGTTGATAGAAAATTGTATGGTGTTCAAGAATATTACCAACTCATCATACTCTTGAGCCTGACTTTCAGTGGAGGGTATGTAAGACCACCAACTCAGTTCCGTTGGTAGCTTGTCAAAGTAATGCTCCCAAGGATCTATATAATCACCCAAATCCACAAAAGTATAAGAAATATCAATACCTTGCTTAGGAGCCACAGAAATCGACTCTAGACGTAGTTCCTCAATAGGTAAGCCAGGTTTGAATTCTTTAGATGAATTAGGAGCCAAAACGCATATATAGATCCTCATGTGTGCACTCATGAGACTCCATGTAAGGGTGCATCGGACTCTCTCCTCCATCTTTAATCAAACCATCATCGTTTGTGTCTTGACTTTCATCAACTTGAGGTATGACACTTTTCTCCGCTTCCAACTCACTCAACAGTTGAGCACGTTGGTTCAATTTTTCCTCGAGTCGCTCCATCCTTTCAAGCATTTGCTCCATCAAAACCTGGTGTGTGAAAGCTTCTTCCTACTCCACCTGGTGACCCATTTAACAGAAAAAATCTCACATCTCTGATAAATCAAAACTCGCCAAGCCTCTGTTACTTATAGACTCGGCAAGTTCTTTGGTCTCAGAAGTCATGCCTTCAAGTACACAAATAACCATATCTCGCAAACTACATGGGTAACCCCGTGCTTACCAAGCGTCCAATAAATTATCCACTCTCGTGAGATAAAGGTGAAAATTTTCCCCTTGAAACTGACATAACTTCAACATCTCAAAATTTTAGTAGAGGGTGTCGGGAACCGAAAGATAGGTCCACGACCGGGTTAGATATATATACAAAAATAAATAGATACACAAAATAAATAAATAAAGTTCATTCCCCGGCAACGGCGCCAAAATTTGACGGGACAACACTACTACAAAATTAGGCAAATAACCCAAACAATATAACCCGGGCGTTCCTTTTATGGGTTATAAAACCACTTTTTTACAAATTTTTAAAGGAGGAGGACATTATAGCCCGAGTGTAAGATTACCCGAGTTATATAAATCATCTTTCACTCGAATAACCCAAATATTTAGGCCCGTGTTATATGGTCATTTGTTTCCAAATTAAATAACCGGGTTATATTATAATTTCACTTAACTCAGCCATTTAAGTACTTAACCCTAGATAAACCACCACCAGTCACCACTTAGCCTCTCCAACTGAGAGGATAAAGATCGAATCGGAAACAATCTCACCATCACCGTTAAAGCTTCTCATCTTCGTTGTTGTCAAGGATGGGAGGCCGATGGAGGGATAAGCCGATTCGAACAGAGTGCAAAGGATGCAATCTGGCACGGGACGAGGTCACGAGGAGCTTATAGCAAAGCGCTGACAAGGGATTTCAGGAGGACGAAGAGCAAGCGAAGTAAGATGAGAACCGTGCTCTCAAAGTTGTCATTCCTTCCTTTCAAACAACTTTCTCTCTAGTTTCGCCAAACTCCAGCCCCATTCTTGCAACGGGAACGCTTTAGTTGGATCTAGGGTTTTTCAATTCCTAGTTGTGTAGCATCAAATTAAGTAATTAACCCTCCAAGTTCCACTTTCTAAGCCCAATTGAGCATACCGCTGCTGAAGCTAGATATTTCGATCACCTTCTCTCTTCATCTATTTGTAATTTGTGTATGTGTTTGATATTTTTGCCCAATTTATAAACCCTAATTTCCCTATCTACCAGCACTTTTATATAATTATCTGTCTTTTTGTGTTGTTTTTGCTCTTGTAGTAAGCTTCTCCTGTTTCGAGATCTGTTTTTCTATCGCCTGTTTGTTTACTTTTTGATTATTTTGAACGTCATTCCTTATTTTGATGTTGATTTTTGTAGCTCGAGGAAGTCCGAGAAGGAGAAGAGACCTGGAAAGGGAGGAAACAGGTTCTAGAAGAGCATTGGTCTTGGTTTCAAGACACCTAGAGAGGCCATGGAAGGTATGTAGCTCGTGATTGAATGGTTTCTTATAACAATGTGATTTGATCTGTTCTGTCATATTTTTGTTGATTTTGGATTCTATCATTTTTGCTTTTTATTTTTTTATTATTGGTCTATTCTTTGCCTTTTACGTGTATGTTGAATGTACTCGGTTTCAATTCTATGGAATGAAGTTTTTTGTTTGTCACCATCAATGTGTTCATGATTTGTCAACTTGCATCATTCATATCCATGGTCAGAGATAACCTTTAATTTGGCTATAACTTTTGCCTCAAATTCCATATGAAGCTAAGAGTGTTAGATGGTATTACGGTAGTCACTAGTTAGAAACAATGTAAAACTTATGTATATCTATACACTCTTTTGATTCAGCTTGCTGTAAAGTATTTCTAGTCCTTCATAGTGCTGCTATAAGTGAGAATTTCTTTTCTCCTAGTGTTTGGAGTTTGTTCTCATATTTCTACATATAATATTATAACAGGTTTTATGGTTTGTCATGTTGTTAATCAACTCTGCACATGTGATTATTGATTGCGTATGGTGTGTGATATGTTTTAGTCCATATGGAATGTCTCCCACAAGGAATTCATTTGTGCATTTGCTTGATTCTTAGGTACATATATGGACAATAAATGCCCTTATTTCACTGGCACTGCCTCTATTAGAGGCTGCATCCTTACTGGCAGAAGCCACAATGCTAAAATGAATAGAACCATCATTGTGCGCCCCAACTATATATCTTCACTTTGTCAAGAAGAATCAAAGGTGAATGATCATAGCTAGTAGTATTTCTCGCTGTTTTCTATTCTCGGTCTAGTTTTCTGATCACTTTATGGTGCTCACTATCATTTATAAAAAGAGGCATTCCAACATTCCTGCTCATATCTCCCCATGCTTCCGTGTGAGGGAGGGGGAGATCACATTGTGATTGGCCAGCAGTGCAGGTAAGTAACCTCTTATAGTTATTCATGTGTCATTTTAGTTGTGTTGTTTGTTCATTGTTATGTATTTCTTGCTTCTGCAATTTTCAGGCCATTGTCAAAAACAGTGAGATTCAATGTGTTGAAAGTTATTCCTGCTGGTTGATCATCTGGTGGTTGGGGAAAGAAGGCATTTAATGGATTGTGAAGTGCCACAGGTTTTAGCTTTTCCACGATCTGCATGCAATGGATCTCGAAACTACCTAAATATATACAAAATTACTTTGATGAAACCGGTGCTTTTGTATATATTTAGAAATTTATTTTGTTGTATTTTTTCATATAAAAATGTGTTTCTTGTCCATTTTGCAATTGAACCCCAAGCCAACCAGTAAAATGAACCGGGCAAAATTCTTTTTTTTTTTAAAAAAAAAATTACTTTATAACCCGAATCCAAGGCATGGGTTATAATTATGAACTATATAACCAGAATAATCAATAAATTCAGAAAATGTATTAACACACTAAATAACCCGGATACTCGACCTCCGAGTTATATTGTTACACCAAATAACCCGGATGCATCGGTGTATAATGTGATTGGATAACCGAATTTAACAACTCAAATAACCCGGGTGGTTGGTCCGGGTTATATAGTATTGTGACTATATAACCCGCTGACTTTAACCCGAACAATATCCGGGTTATAAAGCCTTAAATGCCCGGGTTATAAAGCCATTTTTGTAGTAGTGCAAAATCGTTGTGTTTCCTATCAAAATAAAACTCGAACCTACAAACTAGTATAGTGAGCAAGTAAGAGGTCGATCCCACGTAGAATAAAGTATTCCTATGTATTGTGTATTTACAAATTTATAGAAAAGAGGGGTTTTGAGTGGTTGAGAATGATAAATATTAACAAGTTAGGGGAATCAATAATTAAGAGATAGTTTCACCTACAATTCTCAACCCTATTTAGTGAATTCGATCCTTGTTTCCTACTCAAGTTCTCTTCCTTTTCCAATCAAATGTTCTTATCTTGATTTAAATAGATTATTAGCCCTATTAGTTCTAATAATCCCTTACTCCTAGGCAATCTTAACACGGATTAAGGTTTAATCCAAGGAATAGCAATAAGTCTCAAGATGTATAAAGCTTATAAGCAATATCAATCCCCTAAAGAACTAATATTTAACCTATAGTACGTCAACTTCCTACACATTCAAGCTTTCTAACGAAGTCAACTAGAACATGTTTGCTACGAAAGATTAAGAATCATAAGGAACAATTCAAAACCCTAGCGATGATGAGATCCTAGCAAGGTGATCAATCAAGATAGCATCAAACACCATAAAGCATTCAAGCACAAAGAAGATGAAGCATGTGATGGAAATTAGAAAAAGAATAGAAAACTCACAATTCAACTAAACGGAGTCTCAAATCGTAGGCAAACCAAGATAGTTTATCACTCCATTGACAAAAGATTAGATGACATTCCTAAAACAACCTAAAACAAGCCTTTAAATAGGCCTAAGTACCGTCATAAAACCCTAGAAAGTATTTCCCAAAGATAGGCCCAACTTAAGAGGAATATAAATTCGGCGCTGAATCCGGCCCAGGAGAACCGCGGGTGCTACCCCCTTGGCCGCGGGCGCGGCTTCTGCACAGAGTCCTGAAATTCTGGCCCCAGGAGAACCGCGGGTGCTACCCCCTTTGCTTCTTCCTTGTGCATTCCAACTTGCTTCTCTAGCTTGTTCCTTGCCTCCATATGGTCCATATGACTCCCATGAATGACCTCCTCGCTACTTCGACTCCGAAACTCTGCAATTACACCCTAAACTAGTGTAGATACCGCACTTATGCACCAAATGAGCAAACAAGTAAACTAACCCCTTTAAATGCAATATATACATCTAAATGACCATAAAACTACTCTATAATACCGAACCACAAAGACTAAGCCTCTGCAATGTCTCTAGATGAAAGAATCGAGTCGACTGGTAACTCACATCCCTTAGCTGGAACCGACGCTCCTTCTCAACTCTAGACAAATATGTTGGAGCATCCATCTTAGGAGCACGAGACATAATGCACTCGAGGCAAAACCGAAGAAAAACCACGAAAATGACCAAAAGACGGGTTCACTGCAGGGACGGTGTGCGCCGTGTCTGGGGCGGCGGGCGTCGTGTACTCAGAACCTCAAATCCGAGTGAAAGTGTAGGAAAATCGACGTCACACTCCTCCAAACTTGAAACTTTCTCGAATAACTTGGTTTCAAAGGGTTCTTTGGTGATAGGTAGGCGAATGGTATGGGAAAGGTTGAATTTTGTGGATGCTGGGTAATGATGAAAAGTGGTTTGGTGGACAGAATCAATTGAAACACAAGGCTTTAGGTTTTTGGAATGGATTCAAGTAGGCTTTTGGGTTTTGTAGATTTCTTGAGCAAGCTTTGTTGATTCAAAATAGGGAGTAGCAATATATGGTGCGTCGGAGGGAAAATCTATCAAAAAGGAAAAATAGAAAATATTAGAACTAGATAGAATAGAAAATGGAAAAGATAGAAAATCTAACTAGGAAATGAGGAAACTAACCTAAAAATAAAAATAATGTAATCCTACGATCAATGTAAAATAAGTAAAAGATAAAATAAACTAACGAAGATAGATAGAAATAATCTAACCCTAAATATAGATAGAAAATAAATCTAATCCTAAAAAGAAAATAAAACTAGCCTAAACCAAAATTAACCAAAAATAAGAAAGGTAGAAACTTCTCTTCCTAGTTTACCAAAATTCGGATTCGTCGGGTGGACAGGAGGCGGCGGGCGCCGTATCCACAAAATGTGACTCCGCACTCCAAATCAACAAAACTCAACTCTAACACAGGTTGTAACTTACCGCATCTTCCAAAATTCAGCAACACGATTGATCTTATTTTATTGGATTGAAAACTAATTGCGAAATAGAAATATTAGTACCTAACTACCTTGGGTTGCCTCCGAAGAAACGCCTTTGTTTCACGTCTTTGGCTTGATGTGATGCATTTCTCAATGAAGTTATTCCATCAAGATCCTCCACACTTGTCTTTTTCAAGACAAGAGGGGGATCTTTAGGTACTTCTCCAACATATCCATCAATTGCATCCATCGATTCCATCTTGAAATAAGTAACTCCTCGTGGTTGCCCTGTAATTGCAAAACACTCAACATTGTTAGGAACTGACTTCTCATAGGGAATATGGTTTAGGAGGAAATCGAGAATGCAAATAAAATATGAAATAAGTAAAGCAATTACTTCTGAAATCGTTACTAACCCTTTTGACATAAACCCTAATTGTTACTAACCCTTTTGACATAATTAATCCAAGTTGCATTAAGATCACTTTCGCTTCAATAACACAAACAAGGATCACCTTCAACTCTCGCAAAAGAATCATGCTCATAGGGATAGAAGACGAATTGCATAAAAAGATCAAACCTTTACCGTATCATCTCACATGGCCACCGTCGGGCTCACCCCGACCCTAGAAGTGGGTGGACTACTCGCTCTTCATTATTAAGAAACTCATCAATAAACAAAAAGAAATAACTTGCATTAAATAAACCAAAGAAAACTTACAACCAATCGAAACCAAATCTGCTTTTGCCTTTCCAACTTCTCTCGCCACAAGCTCTCTCTCCTCCACTCTCTCTCTCTCTCTCTCTATGTAACTAATTACTTCTGAAATCGAATTAATAAAACTCAGCCCCTAAGGCTTTATTAATAGGCTTCCAACCCTTGCTAATCAAGTTAAGAAAGTCTATCTATATCTACTTCTATTTATCTACTTACTTAAAGATAAATAAATAGAATAAAGGAATTCAATCCAAAAAGGAAATATATCTAAAGTAGGTAAATCCTCCATGGAGTTGATGGATCTTGATAGATGTGGATAGAATCGGACAACTTTGGGCTCAAGCAATCCCAACTCGACTCGGACAGCTCACCGCGTAACGCGGCCCAGGAGAGCTCTCCTCGATATCGAGTAAACTACTCGATATCGAGTAGCTATGTCATCGACTTCAACCTCTGATCTTCTCGAGTAACTGGTTCTCGATCTAGCTCGGACAGGTGCCTCAGGTCTTGTCGATATCGACTAAAGTCCTCGATATCGAGTAAGTGTTGTCGACTTTGGCTGGCCTGGTGTTGTCGAGCAACCTTTCCCCGACACTGGCTCAGACATGTGGTGCTGGGGTTGTCAATATCGAGTTAGCTCCTCGATATCGAGTACATGGTGCTCGGCATCTCCATGTCTTCGTCTTTTCGACTTAGCATCCGCACAAATCTTGGCGATATCGAGTAAAGGTTTTCGATATCGAGTAACACTTGACCTCATCTTGATTTATCTTGGTTCCGTCGTTCTTTGACCTTGGACTTCTGTAGTTGACTTCCGAGCTTTTCTTCCCTTCTCATAACTGCTATAAATTGCTTCGAATTCTGCGAATTTAAACAGAAACCGGTGTAGAGTCCATAATTTGGCTAACAAACATAAACTACATAGATTATGTACTATTCTAGCCCAAATGCATGAAATGTATGCAAAAAATGATATAAAAGTAACTATAAAATATGGCAGATTCAGCTCACAACAAACACCCCATACTTAAGTTTACTTGTCCTCAAACAATACTTTTATTTGTCATTCGGGGGAAGAAATCAAACTCTCAACATCTTAGATTCATTCTCATATGTCCCTGCAATCAATTACCATCCTCGAAAAGGTACTAGTGTCACAAATCCATTCATGTGCAAATTTAAAAAGCAACATCTACTCACAAAAAGAGGGTTATGCAAAACATTCATAAGTGACAAAGCATTAATAATCAAGAGGACTTTAATTTAAGCTCAAATAAGGAGTAGATTTAGTAAAAGGCTAAAGGTGTGCAATTTTTGGAAATGTGGTGCTAATGATCCGGGAAAATGGAGTATTTCCAAACTTTTAATACCACACTTCTTTTTCATAAGATTCATCACCTTTTATAATGCTTTTTATCAACAATAATGCTTTTACCTCTCTAACCTCAGTACTGCCTTCTCGTGAGTCGCAAACATGGGTGTCATGAATGGCCCCGGATACTTAGTGCTTTGGACTCCTCACGTTGGTGTCCCATCTCACTGAACTATTATCTCAGCGAGCAGGGTCGATCTACCTTTATCTCCTGAGGTGATCGGATTTTCTTTCACTCGTTAAATTTTCCATATTTTTCAAACAATTTCCTTCCAAACTCCATATATGATATATAACAACACAAACACCATATGATAATCTCCATAATGTGACATCATTCTCAACATAGTCCCCGGATAGGAAATAAGGTAAAAAATGGAAATATTTAGATCATGTGGAGCAAATATGAAATAAGGCATATTATGGCTTTTGTGATGCATAAGCATAGGTAAGGCTAGGATATAAACATATGAGCATTATATGGAAATATAAAGTCCTCCATCCTCTTATCATGCAACATGTCAAAAGCAACTTCAAATTTTACCTCCTTTCATGGTTTTCACGAAAATATGCACTTCATTGTGACTTCCCTTTACTAAGCAATTTCATGCTATATCTCTAATGAATCCAATTTTGCATCGTCGAGTTTAATATAGCTTCAATGACATTATTCAAAAAAAAAATCAATGGGGGTCATTTTTTTCAAACTTTAGAAAACATGCATATAAGCACATAGATTTCAAATATGAATTCCAAAGTAGCCATGTATAAGCAATTCAAGAAATAAACTTTAAATATGCACACATAATGGTCAAATAAATCAAATATGCACAAATTAAGCCCTTCCCCCACCCCATACTTAAACATTACATTGTCCTCACTATATAAAAAAATAGGAGAAAAGAAAGAAACTTACTAGACAGGTGTGCATAGCTTCATAATATCGAGTGAACATGCCTGGACCGAGTCCGATATAGCTTGCTTCTATCCTCATGGACCTGAAAAATGTAGCAGAGAAATACCCACAATAGAAAAACTAAAAGTTCAAAACCAAAAACAAACAAAAGCAACAATGTCCAAAAGTCTCAAAAATAAATGTCTATTTACAAGCTCTAGATTTTATAGTCGCTAGGCCGACTTTCTCCATTAAGCTCAAGGTGGCATCTGCAGGGCCCATGTAGCTTGGGCTTCAAATAGGACTCCATTCTTGTTCATCAGCTGCAATCCTCCAACATGGATCTTGTTCACCACGAAGGGCCCCATCCTCTTCTCGTTGAATTTGTTGGGAAACCAATGATCCTTTGATTTGGAAACATAGAGCTTGTCTCCAATTTCATACTCCTTAGGCTCATCATTGGAGATCCTACATAAGTGCACATACCAAGGCAAACCTCTCCCATGTAAAGATAAATCTTTAATGGAAATAGGAGAAGAAAGATCCATACCTTGGCTTACCTTCGCAGAAACTGATTCGGGGGGCACTGTATTTGGTCGATCTCGAGTAACAGTACTCGATATCGAGAAAGTATCTGCTCCTGGTGGCCTGCTGCTCGAGGATGCTGGAGTCGAGGAAGGTGGTGCCTGGTCGATATCGACTAAGGTTGTCGACATCGAGTATTCCGTCGCCGCCAGTGGAGTGCTCGTCGCTGGAGGTGAAGTCAAGACAGCGAGCTTTTGGTCGATATCGAGTAGTTTACACGATATCGAGGAGTCTGCGGCTTTAGGCTGGCTGCTCGACGACGCTGCTGTTGTTGGTGGGTTTTGAGTTTGGTCGATATCGACCAAATTCCTCGATGTCGAGGAGTTCTGGTCGACTTCGACCCCATACTTGCATCCTGTCAAGGCATCCGAAAAATAGTTAGTTGACGTCGACTTACCTTGGTCGATGTTGAGCAGATCCTCTGTGTCCTCGTTTAGGATGGCCATGATCTTCTCCACCTGGGCCTCCACATCCCTCTTTTCCAGCTCTTCAGGAGTCATATTTCTTACATTAGGCTCCCCGCAAGTGATGTGACCAGCTGATATAGCTTTTACCTCTTCCATGGGACCTGTATGCCATTCAGTTTTATTAAAAGAATACTCAATTACCTCATCGCTGATGTTGAAAGTGAGTGCTCCCTTCCTTATGTTGGCATCCACCGTCGCCAAGAAGGGCCTTCCTAGAATAATTGGAAAAGCAGGGTCCTCTGCCATATCAATAACTAGAAAATCAGCAGGGACAAAGAACTTACCTACTTGCACTGGCACATTGTCCACCATGCATGTTGGAATGACCATCGTGTTGTTGGCCATATAAAGCTTAGCATCCACATGCTCTAGGGCACCTATTTTAATCTTGGACCATATTGATAAAGGCATTATACTCACACTAGCTCCAAGATCACATAAAGCATTAAATTTATATTGACCAAATGCAATGGTTATAGCAAACTTACCTGGATCTGGCCTTTTCTCAAGTATGTCCATATGGCTGCACTCCTCTGTAATCTCAGCCATTGACCGCTTCTTGCTTAGAATCTCCTTGAGGAATTTGACGTAGGATGGCATTTCATTGAGAGCTTCTGTGAAGGGTATGGTGACATTGAGCTTTTGAAGCATCTTGATGAAGCGCTGAAATTTCTTCTCTGCTGGATCCTTTGGAGATTTTTTTTGGGAAGGGGAGCTTCTTTTTCTGATTCGGAGCCAGAACAGATGTCGGAGGTGTTGCAGCTTTCTCGACGTCGACTTGGTTTTCCTCGATATCGACCAGGTTCTTCTCGATATCGACTAAGTTCTTCGATGTCGAGTTGTTATGCTGTGTAGACGAAGGACGGTCCAATCTGTCCTCGACGTCGAGTTGGCCCTCCTCGATATCGACCAGAGTCTGGTCGACATCGACTTGCTGCTTGTCGATATCGAGTTGCTGTTCAGTGCTTTCGTCCTACTGCTTCCCGACCTCTGGCTCATGCAGTTGGTGGCCGCTCCTGAGTTTTACAGCGGCGATGTATCCTGTCTTCCCCTTTGGATTGGCTTCTGAAGATCCAGGGAGCGTTCCTGATTGTCTGGGGATGCTTGCTGCTAGTTGGCCAATCTGTGTTTCCATTGATTTCCTCCGGACATCGATTTCCCCAAGCCTAGAGTTGACTCCCTGAATCTGAGTGTAGACAGAGTTGAAGGAGTGCTTGGTGTCTGAATGATTCCTCCGCATTTCCTTTAGGATGGTCTATAGGTCATCCCTTTTCTGGTCCCTTTCCGGATGTCCTGGAGCTCTGTAGGGCGGGGGGTTTCTAGGGGCACATTGGTTCCATTGTGGTTGTTGAAACCTTTGGTCCCCCATATAGCGATTGAGACCCCCTGCATAAGCTGTCTCTTCGTGGTACTCTACCAGCTTGACTTGCTCTGTGTGTGGGCACTCAGTAGTGGTGTGCCTATGTGATTCGCATTTGATGCAAGGCCGATTGACAGAAAGATAATTGACTTGCTTGAGGAGCTTCCTATTCTGATCTTTGTAGTATTGCTCATTGACATATGGGTCAATCTCATTGGAGGGCTCATAGAGAGGCATGGACGGGGCTGGCCTAGCATAGAGGTTCTCCTCATAGTTGATTGGAGTCCCATATTTGTTGTCATAGTTGGTCAGCTTGTCGAGGGCAGCCCATGCGTTAGCTGGCGGCATTGTCAGATACTCATAATGAGTATATGTGTTGATCCTATCTTTAGCAGCCAGGTCAAGAGAGTTGAAGAAGATCTCATGAACGATGCAAGGTTGTTGTCCATGTGTAGAGCAGGATCGCAGTAGATGCTCATAGCGTTCCCACGCCTTTGCTAGCGGCTCCCCAAACTGCTATTTGAAAGATGTAATCTTTTGGCGAAGGAGCGCTGTCTTGGCAGGAGGAAAGAATTTATTGAGAAATTCCTGCTTTACTTGAGCTCATGTTGTGAGGGATCGTGGTTTCAGTCCATCCAGCCACTTCAGTGCGGGACTAGCGAGAGACCAACAAAAAGCCTTCATCAAGATGTACTCCAATGTGGTACCTTCAGCAAGAGTACACACATATCAGTAAAGTTTGTAATGTGTTGAAGAGGGAATTCATTAAATCTACCATGAAAAGCATTATGTTTAATTTCTATTAAAAAAGGAGTGCGAATTTCATTGTTATTTTCAGGGATTAGAATAGCCGATTCAGGCACGACGAGAGTCGGGTGCATGTAGTCCTCTGCGGTGGCAGGGTATTGGGCAAGCTCATCTTCCAATTGCCTCCTTCGCGCAATTTCTTCTTGCCTGCCTGCTCTCTCAGTGGTGAGAGCAGTATCTTTGGCGGCTAGTTCCCTCTGAAGCCTCTCAATCATTTCAGCTTGTATCTCAGCAGTCGCCATGATCCTACTTTATTGGATTGAAAACTAATTGCGAAATAGAAATATTAGTACCTAACTACCCTGGGTTGCCTCCGAAGAAACGCATTTGTTTCACGTCTTTGGCTTGATGTGATGCATTTCTCAATGAAGTTATTCCATCAAGATCCTCCACACTTGTCTTTTTCAAGACAAAAGGGTGAACTTTAGGTACTTCTCCAACATATCCATCAATTGCATCCATCGATTCCTTCTTGAAATGAGTAACTCCCGGAGGTTGCCCTGTAATTGCAAAAACCTTAACATTGTTAGGAACTGACTTCTCATAGGGAATATGGTTTAGGAGGAAATCGAGAATGCAAATAAAATATGAAATAACTAAAACAAACCAGCTTCCGTCCCTTGCAAATAATTACAAGACTTCCTCCAGATGTAGTAGCGGGAAGTCAGGATCGATCCACGAGGAAGTGTGTCAGCGGATCTCAGGTAGCTGTAAATCTCACAGACAGAAAAGACAGAAAAGAAGACAGAAATAACAAATAAAAGCAGAAAATAAAGTAAAAGCATAACCTACTCGATATCGAAAACAGCTACTCGATATTGACTAAACTTAGTGACGACAGAAACTCAGAATCGACAAACGGTAACAGAAACTCAGAAAAGACTATGTCGAGTAAAACCCTCCTCGATATCGAGTAAACCAACTCGATATCGACAACAGCCTGCTCGAAGTCGACAAAAGACCGAAAGTTAAAGATGCAACCTCTCGAACACAAAACGCAGATTTCGATGAATAAATTCAATAAACTAAAAGACTTCCAAAGCCGGGGTATCAACAACACAACGATAACCATGCTATCCTTTATCTTATCTTTCCATCCCAATTGTCGGACCTATCGCTCTCCCATGGATCCCTGGCCTCCATGTTCTAGATCCCTCTCCCTCGGCGCCCTTCTGTTCATCGATGTAAGCGAGGCGGAGCCGGAGGAGTCTGAAGGAGGGAATTTGGGAGTGCAGCGACGAGGTGGAGGCTCTGAATCGACAATCTCTTGTTCATAGATGGAGGCGGTGGCGGTTAATTCGTTCCTCAGAGATCTGGAAGTAGCTGCTAGATCCGGCGAATCAAAGGTGCAGACAGAGGTACACAGTGGCAGTTAATTCGTTCCGCAATTCACATCTGGAATTAGTTGTTGTCTCGAGCACGAGATCCAGATACTCTCTCCTCTCCCAATCTCTTTTATGCTCGCGACAACGATCGTCCGTGGCGGAGGATTCCGAATGCGTCGGGAGTGAATTGTACTGATTTCAGAGGATTTTGCTCAGATTTGGAGTTTAGAAGCTTTTGTTGTACAGATCCGCCATCCACTTCTTCTTCTTCTCCGATGATGATGACGGCAACGAGGAAGATCGAGGGGGATTCTCAGGGCGGAGATGAGTTTTGCTCTTCTTCTTCTTCTCCAACGTCAGCGGCGGTGGGATTCAGAGAATGAAGGTTTGCTCTTTTTTCTACGAGAGAGACGGTGCTGATGCTTATCAAGATCTGCGAGAGAGACGGTGAACCGTCAGCGTTGACAACCGAACGAGTGCAATCTTCCAAGGTGACCAAAACTTGAACGAACGAGACCAATCATCCAGTCATGGCTGCTGATGCAGAGCCTCTTGAGATCCTCCTCCACCTTCCATTGCTTGTTGAAGACAAGGTACTTCTTTACTGGCGTTGCTGTTGTTGTTTCTTTGCTTGTTCTTCATCTACCTTGCTTGTTCCCTGTTCGTGTCGCCCGCTGGGAGCATCGCGACTCCCCGGTATAGAGTTAGCTCTCTCTCTTCTACACACCTGCTGAACTAATTTACAGGGATTCACCACGCTTCCGTTCAAAATTGCCCTCCGTGCTGATGTTTATGCGCTTGGTTGTTTGTTTTCTTTGATGGATTAGGGTTTCTTTTCTCACAGTTTGAGTCTTACTTGTACTGCTCTTACTGATAACAGATGAACGAAACAGTAGCATAAACATTTGATAAAAAAAAATTCAAGCTATTTATCCGTTCGTCCATTTGATTTTTTTAGCGTTATGTCTTATGTTAATAGTTCCTATTCCTTTTGAGTTTTAGGTCGATTAGCTTAAATGCTCATGGGACATTGATTTCCAATACCACTCCCTGTTGAAGAACTTTTACTGCATACGGAAGAAAGCTTCGATTATACCGGCTGTTGGTGTAAACCATGGGAGGTTCAATCTCATCAATGTTTCTTCGGCATTTCATTTGAAGGTAAAATGAACTGAATCATTTGATATTTCCATATGCAATCCCTGTTTGTTAACTAACAAGTAAAATAACCTTAATGAGGTCCAACTTTTTCAACTTTTCTGGTAGTAGTCGGAAGATGATTGGGGGACAGGGTTGTGGGAATAAAACATATCCTTACAGAGATGAATTCATCCGAACTTATATTTTCTCGGCAATGTTAGTACAAACTTATTTGTATAGTTTGCTGAGTGGTCGTTTCCACTAAATTAATTTGGTTTTAATAGATGACAACTCGTTTTACTCGTTCCAATTCCATTTAAAGTCATCTCTGTCAATGAAACTGTCTTGGTTCAATTCCTTCACCTTTTATTTCCTCTCTTGTTATATGTATCGGTGTCAGCGTTTAGTGCTGACATCGTTTTTATGCATATTTTTTTAGTGCTAACATCGTTTTTATGCATATTTTTTAGTGCTCACATCGTTTTTAGTTGGATATTATATTTGTAGGTATATATGTTTGATTGAGTCCTTAAAAATTGGTTTGTTTTATAGTGCTGACATCGTTTTAATGCCTATTTTTTAGTGCTGACATCGTTTTTATGCATATTTTTTAGTGTTGACATCGTTTTTAGTTGACTATTATATATGTAGGTATATATGTATGCTTGAGTCCTTAAAAATTGGTTTATTTTTTAGTGTTGACATAGTTTTTATGCGTATTTTTTAGTGCTGACATCGTTTTTAATTTGATATTATATATGTAAGTATATATGTACGCTTGAGTCCTTAAAAATTGGTTTATTTCTTAGTGCTGATATTGTTTTTATACGTATTTTTTAGTGTTGAGATCGTTTTTACGCATATTTTTATGTAGGTATATATTTGCTGACATCGTTTTTGCAATATAAGAGATGGATGAGGAAAGAGGTTAGCATTGTAGGCGTCGAAAAATTCTTTGTTTTAATTGTTTACTGTTATTCTTTGTTTCTAACTACCAAAAAAAAAATATTCGTTTCTTTTTTTTTTTGGTAGAACATTCCTTTGTCTCTTTGTTCTCCCCATTTTATATTTTATATAAAAATTTTAATGTTATTTGATTTGTGAAATCCAAATAATTGGTAATGACTTAATACGTCAAATATATTGATCTTCGATGTCATCACCGTCGGCGTCAGCATCCTCGTAGAGGGTGTCAGCAATGCTGACGTCAGCATTCCCGACGTCATCACCGTCCGAGTCAGCATCCTTGTAGACGGCGTCAGCATTCCCGACGTCGGTGTCAGCATCCCTCAAACGGTGTCAGTATCGTCGACATCCCCGGTGTTAGCATCTCTGACACCGAAGTCAGCATAGTTGGCGTCAGCATCGTCGACGTCCCCAGTGTTAGCATCGTCGACGTCCTCCGCATCACTTTGTCAGAGTTTGCGGTGTCAGCAATGCTGACGTCAACATTCCCGACGTCGGCGTCAGCATTGACGCGCGAAAAAAAAAAACAAAAAAATAAAATCTGCTGCCGCGGAGGGGGGCACGCAGGAGGGGAGGGGGGCACGCAAGAGGGGCACAAGTGTTGTATACTTTGCTAGTTTTTCCCAAAATTTGTTTACTTTGCTAATTTGGCCACCTTATTTGTGTAGTTTGCAAACCATCCCTTTTTTTTAATGTCATTTTCTAAATCGACCATTTTCTGTTTATTTTTTTGTAGTAAGAGAGACGCGCAGAATTCTGTATCTATAGTGCAGTCATCCTTAATTTTGGCTGAACAATCGAATCCGTGCAGACATTTACATATTAAATATAGAATTATTGATCGAGAAATAAGAACTCGTTAATTAAGAGATATATATAGAGGTATTCCTGATATTGGGTGGAAAATTGGCCTAGACGAGTCCTACATATATCAGAGAGAAAATTTGCGCCGAAGGCGTAAATTTTCGGTCAAATTAATTATTTGTCTCTTACCTCTTCCAAATTAACTAAATGTCCACTACCTAAATCCGTGCCCCCCTCCCCTAAACCTCGCTTGGAACATCGACTAACTGGATCTCAGGGCGTCGCTTGGCCTCGCTTAATCTCGTCATCGTCGTCGTCGCCTGGCCTCGCCGTCACCTGTCCTCGCCGTCGCCTGGCCTCGCTTCATCTCATCATCATCGCTCCATCTCGTCATCAGATCTCGAAGGTCTCCACCCTAAACCAATCGTCTTCCTCTTCTGCTCCGATTCTCTTTCTCCTCCGCGCGATCTGATAGGACAACAGCCTCGTCTTCCTCTGTTCGCCGCTCTGCCGCCTTCTGGTCGCACCTCCTTCGTCGCCCTCTCTGTTGCTTTCAATTTATCAGATCTGATTGCTCTAAATCTTCGACCTCGCCGACCATGGCCGCCTAATTTCTCTGGTCTGAAATTAGGGGAAGAAGACACTGGGCGAGGCCAGATCTACGGTCGAAACCGCTTCGACACCGCCACCTCCCTCTGATCTCAGACGGCCTCCCTCATATCTTAGACAGTTTCAGCAACTCCCTCTGATCTCAGACGGTACCCACGGATTCGCCTCTTCTAAGCCATCCAGCACATCCGATCCTGCTCGTGGGATGAGGAAGGGGCGTCTTTTCGAATTCGTAAGTTTTGTAAGATTCTGAAAATAAATTTGAGAACATAGTCTTTGTATTTCAATGGTTGTGAGTAGAGATGTCTCTAACTAATCGGTTCAATTTGTGGATGTTTAAAATATATGTGTATTGATTTCATCAATGTGGAAGTTTGGTGCAATGGCCGATTGAAGAAATAGATAAATTAAGAGGGAAGGAAGTGAACTTGCCACAAAAAGTGATAAAGGGAGGAGTAACCATTGGAGTTATTGGTATCAATTCCTCGCAGGTAAAATCAATTAAGCTACAGACAGATATAGGTCACCTTAATTAATTTGTTTTGATTTTTTTTTGAGTTATATAAATGCATAGTACGTTAATTGTACGTTGAGTTGTTGGTAGGCGGATGTGGAGATCTCATTCAAAGTAAGAGTAAGAGAGGTAGAGTTTGAGAAAGTGGAGGAGCTTGACACAAAGTGGATGAGTGATCCAAAGCAATTATGCAACACTAGTTTCCATCATTCCAAGAAAAGTATAGGAGGAGGAGGAGTAGAAATAAGACCATTTGGACTTCTGACTTTAGCATCCCAGAATCTATAGGAATACACAGATGTCTCCTTTCGAATCTTCAAGAACCAAGCCCACAAGCTCCTCGTTCTCATGTGCAGTACGTGACCAATCCTGGTAACTCCATCATCTTTGAGTTATCTATTTCCTTTAATCATTTGCTGAAAGTTGGAGAACTGTTTGACTACCTTCACTATCAATTTTGATGTGTGTTTCCATATTTGTGCTTCAAGGTGAACTGTAGAAATTGCAATTTTGACTCTTTTGCTGTTAGCATATATTGCCATGTTAGAGGGGCATTTTTTAGGTATCTCGTTGTTCGGCTTATGAGTGCGGTGAGCTAATTTCAGCAATTTCAATTTCATAAGCTTGATTGATTTTATAAGAATTAATTTTAGATATACTAGTTCATATAATTTTATAAGAATTAATTTCAGCGTTTTAGCATAACAAATTTTGCAAATAAGAATAAATTTCAGTGTTTCAGCATTTCAAAATTTCCGATCACTCACAAAAAAGAAGCTAATAAGTTATCCAAAAGTATAAGCATATATTGACGGCATTTCAGCATTTCGGGATTTTCTGTTGACGTGGAAAAAAAAAGCAACACAGGTTTCAACAATCCGGTGTCGAAGTGCTGATGTGAAAAGAAAAAAAGCAACTCTTGTTTCAGCATCACGGTTTCAGCAACTCCAGTGTCGAAGTGGTGATAAAAAAAGAAGAAAAAAAAGCAGCTCCGATTTCAGCAGCTCTTGTTTCAGCAACTCCAATGTCAAAGTGGTGACGCGAAAAAAAAAGCAACTCCGGTTTCATCAACTTCGATTTTAGCAAATCCAGTGTCGAAGTGCTGAAGTGGAAAAAGAAAAAGAAAAAAAAGCAACTCCGGTTTCAACAATACGGTTTCAGCAACTCCGATGTCGAAGTGGTGACGCGAAAAAAAAAAAGAAAAAAAAACAACTCCAGTTTCAGCAACTTTGGTTTCAGCAACTCTAGTGTTAAAGGGGTGATAAAATAGCAAAAGAAAAAAAAACAGCTCCGGTTTCAGCAACTCCAGTGTCGAAGTGGTGATGTGAAAAAAAGAAACAAAGAAGAAAAAAAAAAGAAACTCTGGTTTCATCAACTTCGATTTCAGCAAATCTAGTGTCGAAGTGGTGACGTGGAAAAAAACAACAATTCTTGTTTCAACAACTTTGGTTAAAAAGGGGTTGCTGAAACCGTGTGTGCTGAAGGAGAAGTTTCACCAATTTCGTTTCAGCAACTCTGGAAACGCGGAAAAAAAAAAACAGGAGGGGGGGCCACATAGGGGGGTTGTGGACTTTTTGCTAATTTGGAGCACTTGTGAGAAATTTTCTTAATAAAGGCCAAATATTAGGACATCCTAGTAATCACCCCTATATCACATGGTTAATGAAAGTAAATCCTATCTTTTCTTCTAGAGAGAGGAGTTTGTGAAACACTTCAAAGGAAAGAAAAATATCCCATTTCCTCTTCTGATTTGGGTTTAAAAAAATCTCCATTAACAAATTTTGATGGAAAACAAACAGATCTTGAAGAGAAGGAGTTGACGCCCGTGGGTTACCTCCGTCCGTCCACCGCTGCCTTGAAAACCCCTCTTCGGAGGCCGTTAACCCCTCTTCGGAGGCCCTTAATCCCTTTTCGGAGGTTCGAAATTGCTCTCTCGTATGCGATGTTACTCGTCGGTGGATCGTAACTTCCTCTTCGGAGGTCGGTTCTGTTGTCGCCAGACCATGGCGGGTTGGCCAATCCTCTCGATTTGGCTCCCTCTTGTTGGAGGCTTTTGTGGTTTGTCTTTACTGTACTTCATACCCATCTCATATCTTGTCTGTTGGGTTATGTCGGACCATCGTTTTCAATCTTTTGGCGTGAGACTTGCCTGGAACTTCAGATCGAGGGTGTGCGTTTCACCTTTCTGGAATTTCAGCCCCTTCTCCGCCGGGGCCGGTGTCATTTTGGGGTTCGGTGTGGTGTCGACTCGCTTCCACGCCTCAACGTGGCCCTTCTCGCTTCACCTCTACCGGATTCCGGGTTGTGTTCCCGTCGACGGTGGCTGCAGCCTCCCTCATCTCCCGGCCCGGGCTGGTTTCGCTAGCTGCCTGGTTTTCCTCGCCGGCCAGGCTTTGCTTTGAGCTCTCTGTCCGTTGCTTGCTATTGGGTGGTTTGGCGGGGTGTCCTCGCCGATTCTCTTCCGGCCATCCCACTTCTCACTCCTCGTCATCCCCCGGCCGCCTCGCCTCCACCATTTCTCCGCTTTGTGCGATGCGGGTAGGTTTTGGCCTTGGGTACCCTCTCGGGCCTGCCAGGCCTACTCTTGGGCCCGATTTTCCACCCTTTGGGCCCAAGGCAATACCTTGGGCCCAAAGCTTGACCCGTACTCCTATTTTAATAATAATTCAATAAATAAGTTAATTTATCTATTTATTAGTTAAAATAAATACCTCGTGGGGTTTGCGTAAATCCCGTTTCGGTTTCTGGTACGCTTCAATTCAGGCGTCGTGTGACTCTTCGTTTTACGTGACTGGACTTTCTATTCCGGTTGACGGGGTTCTGGTACTCGGAGTCGGGATAGGCTGGGGTCGTGGCAGTGTGTATCGAGGCGTCTCCTTTTTCCGAAAGAATGGTTCCTTGGAGGTTCGTCTTCATTGCCGGCAGGTGACTCCTGATGTGCCGCTGGCCTACGGTGCTACTCTAGAGTTGTGCTTGGCTTCGTCCTTCGTCTACGTCCTGTTCGGATTAGTTGTGTTTTGTTTCGTTTTGTAGAGCTCGTTTGCATGTACTTGCACCATCTTTGTATTTTTGGTTTATTTTTGACGGTTTCCGTCTGCCGACTCGTCGGCCATCGAGGTTCAGATATGTTAGGTCTCGAATTTTTACCTAATAAAAAAAAATAAAAAAAAATATGGTTAATCAAAGTCAACTATGCACTACTTAGTGCTTCAAACTTTATATATTTAAAATCACCAACAAAACACTAACAACAGTTTAATAATGTTTATTGTATGTGTGCAAATTAAGGAGTTATATAGGAAATCACCATTTGTACCGATAAACTTTTTACACATGACTCAATCGATAGGAGTCACAAACAGGTAAATTGATTGACTTGCATTGATCGACGTACTCGATCCAAGTAATAAGGAGTACGTAAGACAAATCTTAAATTTTCATCCTCAAGGAAAAAGGCGGAGGCAGAGATCGAAATCGGATCTTCTATCCCCTGTCATTGCTCCACGCCACTGGGTCACCCCGACTGGGGCAATGGAGTGGTAATGAGAGGTTCGGGGTTCGATCCTCCTCTCTCCGCCCCTTTTCTTCGGTGAAAATTCAAAGTTTGTCTTGTTCTTTTCTAGTGAATCCAGCTGGTCGGCGCAATCCGGATTACATAATGAATGGATCGTGTTGGCTAGGTTACGTTTTTGAGGTGTGCCACAAAAGTTTGGTTTCCTGATCATACAGAATAGGGAATTATATGTTTCCCTAACTATTCGCTAATGATTATTATACTAGCGAGTAGAAAATATTCTTAGTTATCTAATGAAGTGGCATACATATTTATTTATTTAAAAGTATTTATAATGGCAAAAGCTGGTGCATGAAATATATATAGTAGGACATTCTTAAAGTGGTCTAAAACGGATAATGTAAATATATACCGAAGGGCGAAGGGGTTCATACCATAATAGAAAGTCCGGCCGTTTTGAAAATTGAGGGCGGGTCAAATAATTAAGACTCGGTGTCGCTTGGTTTAAATTTAAAACTAGGATGATTGACCCGCCATAGCGAGATTTTATATATATGGTTGGATCCTAGTGTGGGATCGAGACAATGGCGTAGAATCGGATTGTAAGATCGTACACAAAAATAAATAATAAAATAAAAACAAATCATCTAAACAAATACCTTAATTTTAAAATAAAATTAAGCTTTTCCTCCATTAAAGAAATTAAATAACTAAAATAGTCCAATAATAAGCACTTAACATTCATAATTTGTGAAGAATAATATCTCAAAAGGTGACAAACAGACAATGATAATGTCTTAAAATATGGCAAACATACAAGAGATAAATCACACATCCAAATATCCAATGTCATCTCTAGTTTCAAAAGTCATCATCGCAATTAACCACATCATGAACAATTTCAGGCGCTCAGACGTGGATTTGTCGAGTTGAGTAACGAAACAAATGGCTTAGGGTTTCAATTCAACATTTTCACTCTTTTGGCTTCAATTTCTAAGGAGATGTGCTGACAAAAAAAATAAAGAAAAAAAAGGCCCATCAAATCTAGAAGACCCTATATCCAAACAAAACAAATTACACAAATATGATGTTTGCTAGGATCGGATATTTTTTCTAGGATCGGTAGATCCTAGGTAAATCCTACCGATCCCACACGATCTCATAGGATCCTAGGTAGATCCTAGCACGAAGGAGTCTATATGATCGATCCGGATCAAAAGCTTGCCTAGAATCGTAGGATCGTAAGATCCGGATCGGGATCCTAATAACCATGTTTATATATAAAATAAAATCTTAATAATATGTTAAATTAATATTATAAAATAATAGTAAAACTTCAGATAATTAAATGTTGGGAAAATTACAGAAAAACCACCCTTAAAATATCTATCTTTTCACTTAACCACCCATTAAAATTAAGTTTACAGAAGACCACCCACAAACTGAAACTGTTAACAAATGACCACCCATCCCGAATTCGATCTGTTGCATATTCCGTCAATGGCCCCTTGATCTTTAGAATAATATTTTTTTATTTCTCTTTTATTGTCTCCCAAGAAACAGCAACAATGGAGGAAGGAAAGACATCGATGATAGAGAGCCCCGAACGAGAAACCAAGATTCGACGCCGCTAGCAAGAAGAAGCAAGAATCCAAGCACAAATCAAGCGTCAAAGATGAAGGCAAATTCCAGATCTGGCACCATCACACCTTCAAAGCAAGAGATCGATTCAATTTGGCCACCGAAAGCACAAGTAGATTCTACATATACTCTAATCCCAGAAATGGTATTGGAGTACTGGTAAACCATTCCATTGTCAATTTCAATGGTTGTTCTCACCGGTTTGGACAAGGCTTCCGGATTTGAAACGGGGAAGAAAATTTTCCGACCAAAAGATGGAACTTAGAAAATTATTCCTAGTATCCTTAGTATTCATTGGTAAACATGGCCTAATGCATAGGGTCCTTCGTTGAGAAAAAAATTATTACGTTGGATAGTCGGGCACGGAACTAGAAATACAATCTTGGGTAGACTGGATTTGCATATAATTTTAGTTTTGGGGGATTTGCTAAAGTAACCCTAAAATCCGCCCCCAATGCACCCCTTACCCACTATCCAAACAATTTGCAAAGCCTAACTCTCCTTCCTCAAAATATCTTGTTACCTCACAGGCTGCAACTGGTGGAGAGAGAGAGAGAGAAGCAACATGGGCATTTATTGTCCATCAATGTCACCCATCTAAAACTCTTTATCTCTCCGCCTCTTTCCATCTCTGTCTTCTATCTCTTTGCCTTCGAGGGTGACGAGATCTCCGTGGGAGTTCGAATTCGGCATGTGCCGCTGGTGTGAATCGCCGCCAGAGCACCACTTTGGTGCCTTCGTCCTTCACCTTCGTTCTTGTGGCTTTTCTAGGTCAATTCGAGGCCAGTGAAAGCCGGATTTTGAGTAGAGGAGGTGGAATCAAAGTGGAGGAGCCCTCACCAAGGCTTAGTGAACCGCTTTGTTTTTTATTGATGAATGAACAATATATCAACTTTTCACTCTATGGTTTCCTATAAGAAAAATTTTCATGGTTAACCAAGGACTGGCGGGTTGCTTTCGTATATAAGAAAGATGCTTCTTTTCGAGCTCTCTTTCCTATAAGGTTTTTATTGGTCTTTTCTTTACTTAAGCAATACATAAGGTTTCTTGTTGTAGTTTCTTGCATTAATATTAAGTTAGTGTTTAATCCACTAATCATTGGTAGAAGAAAGAAAATATTCAAGGAGCTTGTGAGCGTTCACGCTCTCAGATTCTGATTCTGACACACCCTAAATGGAAAGCGATATAAATGTGGCAAATCGAGAAAGAGCTTATTAGCTTATTTCAAATTCATTGATAGAGGTTATATCTTCTTATCACAATAGTCATTATTGTATGTCCTTTGCGCTTCTTTAAATCTATATGTATTTAGCCAAAATTGAGTATAGAAAGAGAAATATCTTCGTCTTGCTT
Source organism: Persicaria tinctoria (assembly GCA_037127255.1). Classification (NCBI taxonomy): domain Eukaryota; kingdom Viridiplantae; phylum Streptophyta; class Magnoliopsida; order Caryophyllales; family Polygonaceae; genus Persicaria; species Persicaria tinctoria. The sequence continues at coordinate 64,802,991 of JBANSL010000006.1, forward strand.
CTTTGGATTGAAGTGCGTCTAGTAGGCATTTTACTGAACTACTAGCTTTCACCAAAGATGGGCTGACTATAGTACTCGGAACCCTCTAGATGTTGACACGCTCAGCCCCCTTCTCTCTTGGTCTCTCTTTGGCAAAGCAGCTTCACACAAAAAGAGGATCTTTCTCTTTCCGGTGATTTCCTCGTCAATTAATAGCTGTAAGGGTGAATCCATATCTCTTGGGACGTGGCTCTCTTTACCATGAACTTAGCCGAAAGTTCTTCCACTTCTGTTGGACTCGTCAAGTAACTCATGACGTACTTCTTTAAGATGAAAAGTATCTTTCATTCGGATGAACTTCATCTTAAAAGAGCTAAAAAATATGATTAAGAGGGAACGAGTAGATAGACGAAGAATGTTGTCGCACGAATTGGTTATATTCGCACATTTTTTGGTAAAAGAAATATGTGGTCTATGAGGAAATATCATGTGAATTCCCTTTGGTTCTATTGGCGGCTTATAATCTCAGGACAAAAAGAATCACATTCTTGGAAGACAAGCTAGAAAACTATTTTCTTGCAAAAAGGGATTTCGCTAGTCACCTCTTATGAGCTAATTTCCATGTTGGTAGAGTCATTAGAGGACTTCAAGTCAAGGAGTGATAGACTGGCCTAATTTGCACATAATATGGTAATAAAAAGGCTCATCCTAGAGAAATTCCGTCCCACCGTGCCCACAAACTATCTCCAATCTCTTCTCTCAACTATGTGCATTTTTTCTTTTATCTTCGACTTCTATGGATGTTATTACAGACAAATGAAAAATATCCAATTTACGAGGTTCAACCTTACTTCTTTCCAGATAAATGTCCTATATTGCGAGTTTCGATCTTTAATTCGAGTTCTTTGGGCAGCCTATCAAATAAGTTTCCGAAGAGGGGTACCCCACTTATTTAAGTTTTATGGAATTTGATTCCTTCGAATAAAACGGAATCCCCTAATCTTGTTAGAAGAAAGACCTAGATTACAAGATAAAAGAAGCTCATAGGAAAGGCCTCTTTCCATTATAAAATCCTTTCATCTCTATTCATGTAGTCTTAAGTTGAGGTGGGGGTCCCGTAGATACCTTGATGGATTGAATCCCGACAACTACAGATTCCATGGAAATCGAATCCCTGGAATGAAAAAAAAAAGAACTGAATGGGGAAACAGTAGGACTAGGAGTAATTACTAGGAATGAAATAAGAGAAGAGAGATGAGATCCTAGTTATGAGTCAGTCCTCCGACGTCAAATGATCAACTTGCCTTTTCTTTGCTTTGTAGATCTTTTTGTGGTGTTCAATGTACTTTATTATGGGTAAAAGATTTTTGAAAAGTGCTTTCTTTCTTCTTTAAGTAAGTTAGTTGATCGAGGAATCTCCACCCAATAGAGCTTACCCGAGAGTGGGGTCATCTTCTCGAGTGTGGACCGAAAGAAGATTGTATTTTGGAAGAGGAACAATAAGAACCCGTGGATTTATGTGTTTCACCGACAATGTGTTGGTTACCTCCACGACAAAGGAGATCATATTTTATTTGAGGCAAATAGAGTTTCTGGAAGATACAACCAAGGCCCAAAAGGATAAATCTAAATTACAGAAACGTTTTAAAGCAACCAAAATTTTAGCGATGAATTATTTTTCTTCGGTAAATGTGGTCTTTGGCAACGAACATATCTGCTCGTTGTAAATGGGCATGTGAACTTTAGTAAGGACCCTATATTCCTCACCAAAAGTGACATTCGATAAATTTTTTTTTTGGCTCACCACTAATTATTATCATAATGTGGTTGCCTAATCCATAAAGACTATAGCAAAGAATTCGATGCTTTTTATTGAGGAATGTTTTCATCATTAAAAATAGATTTATCGATGACTTTTCAATTTTCTTGTTATATATTCATTTTGAATTATGTGAAAACTATAAAATTTATTAGTGATAAATATTATAGTTTCTCACTAAATATATGTGTTTATCAAGGAAAGAATTTGCCAGTAAACATAGTAATTAGCGAGAAAATTCCATTTTTGATGTTATAGGTTTGGTTAAGAAATGAGAAATTGCTCAAATTTATTAACTAGAAATATTTAATTCCTTCCCATATCTTTATGGTTTGCAAGAGATATTTTTGTTTTTGAAATATCTATTTAGTGAGGAAATATCACATTCATCGATACTTGTATGATAAAAAAAAAAAAAAAGCAAAATTCCAATGTTTTTGTCATCAACCGGCGAGGAAATGCCATTTTTGTTTGCATTTGTTCGGATGAAAATAGAGAAAATAATTCTAGGGGATTTAAATTTAAATATATTGAGTGCTTTGATCATTTATGGAGGTTTAAGTCAAATTTTCTTTAGTTAAAACATGTTAAAGTAAAATAGTTTTGAGAATCTTTATGGTGTTATGTATTAACATATCAAGGGTGTGTTTGACAAAATGGTTGCTGTTGGAGAAGCTGAAGTTGTTGGGTAGCTGAAGCTGTTGAATTATTTGAGTTAAATATATGTTAATAAGCTAGTATAGTGTTTGGTAAACCTAGCTGTTATGGTAGCTGTTGAAAACTTGTGAATAAAAAACCAAAAGCTCCGAAAAGCTTAGGTGAATAGCTGTTGAAAAGCTTAGATTTCAAAAGCTTTCAAAAGCTAATTAAACTAAAATCTTATATTTATTTCATTTAAAACTATAGAATATCAAAACCATAAGCTCCGAAAAGCTACTTGCTTTTGCCAAACATACCCCAAGTCAGTAGCATATCAAACAAAAAATGTCAAGTAAATTATGCATTAATTTCAAGTCTATAATTTATCAAATAAAAATTATCATGACCATTTTAAAGTTATCTGAATCAAACATAAAAGGACATAAATAGGTTCCAATAACTATCACATCTCAATTTAAAACCATAAACAACGCTAAGCCTCCATTCCGTGCCCGCCAAAACTCATCTCTGCCATGCCTGAATTGCACCGTCAAGTCTCCGTATTGCACCCACCAAGACTGTCAAGGTGTTTGTTTCATTCCCTCCAAGGCCCTCCCCCGCTAAGCTACACCGCCATGGCCGAGTTCAGGACGATGTAGATCCGCCAAGCGCTTTGGTGCCATCTTAGCGGCTGCCAAAACCTCTTTTAGAACACTGGTTTTGTTTTTTGGCACCCCTAGACAAAATCCTGACCCCGCCACTTCCTCTCTCTATCGTTTTTGATGTCGTACACGTCTAAAGACCAGGATAACATCGATGTCTTGGAGCAATTCAAGTCTCTCGGATCTAAGTCAGGGTAGATTCATGTTTAGCTAAAACTCATCGAGGCAAAGAGTTTGCACTCCTTCTCTCTCGGTGGGCCCTCATCTTCGGACCTATAGCTAAAGGCGGACAAAGCCACTGCCTTGACTACTTCCTGTCAACAACAATGTCGCCTCCCTCGAACAACACACACACACACACACACACACACACACACACACACACACACACACACACACACACATATATATTTATATTAGTCTCGTCGATAGCTTCGATGTGATTTATTATAAGCTCAAATCTAACACCTGAGTAAAAAGTTATAAATGTTTCATGATTGAGCTATAATATTAATTATTTTCCACATCATTTACCAAATTGATATTCTTATATCGTAATTATAATTTGTTAAACTTCGTAACTTAATACTATAATTAAACCCGAAAACTCCAAATTAGTATGTTATACTCTCTCCGTTAATTAAAACTTGACGTTTTACTATTCACGCACGCATTTTTAGGTGTTAAAAACTATATAAAATATTAACTTTTTTAATAATTTTTTTAAATAATATCATACTTATTACTATTAAGTATGAATTTATAAAAACAAATTTAAAAAAAAGTTAATATTTTATATAGTTTTTATCGTTTTAAAAAAGCGTGCATGAATAGTAAACGACAAGTTTTAATTAACAGAGGGAGTATTAAAATATTGGAAAATTGTGAAATAAAGTATGCATGAATTATGTTTTTATTCTACTTACACATTCATAATATTGATGCTTTTTTTGAAAAAAAAAAAGATATTTGGCTAAAAGTCCATTTTGCCAATCATTTTTTGTAAAATGTCCACTTAAAATCAGTTTTTGCTAAATGTCCTAAATTTTTTTGAAAATCCCGTTTTACCCTTGCCTATTAAATTATACCCTCAGTTACAATGTAATTGGAATTGTCAGTCACGTAGGGTTTCCCATCGGCTTCCAAAGATCCAGAGAACTGCCATGGAGGAGGAGGACGCCTCCATTGAAGAACTCCGGGATGGCGAATCCGAACCAACCGAGAAGCATCCGCGAGGCCGAAGCGAGCACACGCCTCTGAGAGGGAAGGCTATGGCCGCCGGATCTGGAAAATCAGTGGATCTGGATTATCGAGAGAAGAGGAGCTCGATCTGATGACTGCGTTCACCGCCTCCTCATGGTGCTCACCTCTCGATCTGATGACACCAATCGCCGGCGCTCACCTCTCGATCTGATGACAGCGCTCGCACAGATCTCCTTCGTCCTTCCTCTCCGATTTATCCGCCGTATCCGCCGCCTACATATCCGAATGCGCGCTTCAATCGAGCAAAAAAGAGATGGCAGTCGCTACTAGAGGTAAATGCGCGCTTTTCAACTCTTATATGTTACTGAATTGCTTGTCAACTTTGCTTTAGACTTCAATTGAAGCGGTTGAAGAAGCAATAAAGCGAACAGTAGAAAACCTAATTCACTTGCCAATTTTAACTTTCCTTAATTCAGAAAATTAGTTTTTTTTTTTATTAATTATTAATGTGGTAGCTAACCGAGATGACATATTTCAGATTTGCATCAATTCACTGCACTAGTTGATTGGCTGGTGTTTGTGAATCGAATATACTGAGTGTTACTAATGACTGAGAACGAAGCTGTAAATGAAGAATTGGGTACTGAGATTATACCACAATATTTCCAGTGGCGTTTCCAAGCAGTATAATTCAAGGTGTTGCTGTCAAATACAAAAAGTATTTGGTGATTTGTTAATGGCTTGCAGTACAATTGATTGATGATTTCTGGAGGAAGGACCCCCAGATCTATTGTTTGTTCAATCAATTTGGTGAATTGATTTGTGAAGATCAGACCAGGCCTGGTGTTTGAATTTTGAATTGGTGGCTTAACATTGATTACACTAGATTTTTTTTTTATTGGTATCTTCGGCTTCTTTCTTTGTTTGATTATATTTTTTTTACTGTGATATTGTGGTTAATTACACTAATATTTCATGAAATTATATGTTTTTTATTTTTTATTTTTGTCCTATTTTGTGATTACACTATTTTTTTTTTAATTTTTTCATGAAATTGCATGTGTCACCAAGAGTGTCCCCTCTAATAAGGGTGGTGACATCAGTGGTGACAGTGATTCCGTAAAAAAAACTTGAACAACAAATTTGTCACCAAAAAAAATTGCACCACCGGCAGTGTGGTGACAGCAATAAGTGTGGTGACAGCGATATGGGTGGTGGTGACAGTGATAGGGGTGTTGGTGACAGCGATAGGGGTTGTTGTGACATCGATAGGAGTGGTGACATCGATAGAGCGATGACAGGGATAGAGGTGGTGACAGCGATAGGGGTGGTGACAGCGATAGTGGTGGTGACAACGATAGGGGTGGTGGTGAGAGTGATAGGAGGGGTGACAGCGATAGAGGTGTCGATAGCAATAATGGTGGTGACAGCGATAGGAGTGGTGGTGACAGCGATACGAGTGGTGACAACGATAGAGGTGGCGACAACAATAAGGGTGGTGACAACAATATGGGTGGTGGTGACAGTGATAGAGGTGGTGGTGACAACGATAGGAGTGGTGGTGACAGCGATAGGAGTGGTGACAACGATAGGGCAGTGACAACGATAGAGGTGGTGACCGCAATAAGGGTGATGACAACAATAGGGGTGTTGGTGACAGTGATAGGGGTGGTGGTGACATCGATAGGGAGTGGTGACAGCGATATGAGTGGTGGTGACAGCGATATGAGTGGTGGTGACAGCGATAGGAATGGTGGTGACAGCGATAAGAGTGGTGACAGCGATAAGGCGGTGACAACGATAGAGGTGGTGACAACGATAGTAGTGGTGGTGACAGCGATACGAGTGGTGACAGCGATAGGGCCGTGACATCGATAGAGGTGGTGACAACAATAAGGGTGGTGACAACAATATGGGTGGTGGTGACAGTGATAGAGGTGGTGGTGACAGTGATAGAGGTGGCGGTGACAGCGATAGGAGTGGTGGTGACAACGATAGGAGTGGTGACAGCGATAGGGAGGTGACAACGATAGAGGTGGTGACCGCAATAAGGGTGGTGACAGCGATATGGGCGGTGGTGACAACGATATGGGTTGTGGTGACAACGATAGGGCGGTGACACTAATCTCGTAAAAATAAAATAAAAAAAAATTATCACCCAAAAATTTGTTTATCATCATACATGTGTCACCAAAGCCATTGACCGGTGTCACCACTTATAAAGGTGGTGACACTAATTTCGTAAAAAAAAAAAACAAAAAAAAAAACAAACAGAAATCGAAAAAAAAAATCGTGTCACCAATTTTTTTTTTTGTCACCAAAGTTGTGTCACTAATTCATTGACTTTGACCGGTCAATGGTCAAAATAAAAATGGGAAGGAAGGAAGGGTATGGGAAGGAGGGGCAAAAATGTAATATTAGGACATTTTGCAAAAGGGGAAATAAAAGTGGACATTTTGCAAAAGGCCTTATGAAAAATGGACACTTAACAAAAAAATCCAAAAAAAAATAGGATTCAATTTTTCGCTCCCTAAACTAACCGCTTTATGATTTACCACTCCCAACACATTTACGATATCCGATTTCGAGTATGTTGAACGGTCGATACTCAAGACCTCTATAAGACGTTTATCCCTGTACTCGATTTTCTCATTTGGACTTTGTCAAGATTTGGAGTATAATTATTGGATTATTTGATTGATTGAGATTTATTTCCAAAATTATAATGGTTATTGACGATTGGTGAGGAAATAAATATTTTAATGAGAAAATCACGTCATATATATTCAAAGATTATTCTCGAATCATTCTCCTTTTTCAAGATAAATTTTCCTTTTATGATGAAAATTTTAGTTGCTAATAAAATCGATACAATTTGTCATCATAATTAACGAGGAAAATGAAAATTAGCGATGAATTATGTTTGTCACAAAACACATTTCACAACTATTACATAACCCTTCCACTTGTTTAATTTTTCCACAAAAAGATTTACTTTTTTATTAGAAAATATTTGCCACTAAATGTTGTTGCGTGAAAGAATAATTTCGTCGCTAACAAATTTCTAGGGCTGGCAAATGGTATGGAAATTACCATACCAACCACGTACCAACCACAAGCCGACTATGTTGGTAACCACACTTGTGGTAACCAACATGGTGGTAACCATCGTGGTGGTAACCACGTGAAGGTGGTACGGTAATGGTAATGAAATCTGAATACCATGGTTACCATGGTTACCGAGTATATATATTATTTTTTTTTATTTAATGTCTTATTGTTATTACCTTTGAGTTTTAAGTTTTTAATTTATATTTTGTGTTTTGATTTTGACCTAAATTGGTCATTTTTACTTTTTTCTACTAAAAACAATATAAACATTTTGAATGTTTGAAGACTTTGGACTTGTTTTGTTTGAACTTGCATGAACATTTTGAATGTTTGAACAATTGAACTTTGTTTGTTTCTCGAAGACTTTAAACTTGGTTGGTTTGAATTTGTTTATACTTTAGGTTTTGAACTTGATTTATTTGAGCTTTTGAAAGATGTTAATCGTATTATTTTTTGTAATCATATTTTTTCGTTCGATAACTTTGATGACCATCGAAAGGTAGTCAAGGAGTTTAAAAAAAATACAAACATAATTAAAGCTTGGTAACCATGGTAATGTACCGATGGTAACCACAAATCGTAGTTACCACATATGCGGTAACCATGACTTGTGGTTGGTACGTGGTATGAAAATTTCCGTACCATCAGTTTGTGGTTGGTACGTGATAATCACCATTTTTTTGTGGTAACCGTACCATGCCAACCCTACAATTTTCAACGATAAATTTATTTTTTCTTGATAAACCTTTCATTGATTAGCGTTTTGCGAGGAATATGCGACGAAATGCATTTCATCACCAAATCTCTTTAGCGAAAAAATATCAATTTTCAGCGAAAGGGTGTGAGTGGCTAGTATTCAGGCGAAGCTATACGGGAATCGAGACTATGATGGTATGGACATGTGCAGAAGAGAGATCTAAGTGCGCTGGTGCGCAGATGCGACAATTTGGCTATCAAAGGCGTTCGTCGAGGTAGAGGGCGTCCAAAGAAGAGTTGGGTTGAAGTGATTAGACATGACATGGCCGCTCTGAGACTCTCGGAGGGGATGACACACGATAGGACACAATGGAGGTAGGGGTGTGCAGAAAAACCCGACACGACTGATACGACATGAAAACACGACACGAAAAAACACGAAACCGAAATAACACGACACGAAAATGACACGAACCATTAAAACACGGCATTAAACGGTTCGTGTTTGGATCGGGCATAGCCGCTTGTCGGATACCCGACACGAACCATTTAATATATTTTTTTTATGTATGGTAAAAGGAGTATTTGTATATATAAAGTCCAAAAGGTATCACTATAACCCGCTAGTCTAGTTGGTATGAGCCTAGCGCTCTCAACCTATTAGTCTTTTGTGTTCGAATCCTGTTTATAGCGTTGTTTGGGCCTTTTTTTTCCTTCATTAAACAAACCCTAGATCGTATAAGTTCAGTAACTCGGGCCCTTCTTCTCTTCAGTCTTCTCCGGCGTCCAATCGTGAATCGCCCATCTCCCTGAGATCTCAAAATCTCCCATCTCTTTGAGAACTCAAAATCTCCCATTAATCATTTCAGTCGAGACTCACCTCTTCTCTTCTCCGACGCGGCGACGCTCAATCATTCCGAGTCATTCTTAATCTCTTCTCTAGCACCAAATCGTGAATCGCCCATCCGACCATACCTCTCTCTTAGCTCTCAAAACATCAATCAATGGTAAGTAAGAATTTGTGCGAATTTTTTTAAAGTAAACAAACCCTTTACTCTTAAATCTCCCAAATTTTTGCGAATTTGATGTTGTTTGTGGTTGCATCTGTTCATGAAAGTGTTGTTGGTGTGGATGCAGCATGTTTCAACACTTAAAATGGCAACAACACTACATCAGTAGGTCAAAACTCAATACAACAACAACTGTGTACAAGAACGCCATTAAAAAAGAGAAGCAAGTGGTTCGTGTCGGATAACCCGGTATCCGACACGGAACCGATAACCTTTACCGTGTTGGATACCCGGCTTAAACCGGTTCGTATACGGTTTGGGGTTTTGTGACTAAACGGTTTCGGGTATCCGACACGATTATCCGGTTCGTGTCGGATACCCGGATATGCCCACCCCTAAGTGGAGGAGTGCTATCTGGGTCGACGAACTTTAGTCGGGTGCAACGTTTTACCGCATCATGCCTTTCCCCCATCTATCACAACTTGTTTACGCGCATCCTTTACATCGTTTTTCCTTTATTAAATTTTGAATTACAATTTATGTAGGATGCTTGCTACCATCGTCCATTGATGTCTTGTCTTTGGGTCATTAGGAAACACCCTCTCGACCTAGTCAGGGAAAAGTGCGTACAATTCGACCCCCCAGACCCTACTCTTTGAACGGGATATACTGAACTTGTTTTTGTTGTTTTTAGCATTGAAAAAAATTCCCCTTTAAGATAATCCATACTAGATTCAAGTTATACCAACATTATTATTTATATTTAAAAAAAAAGATAGAAAAAAAAAAGAAAAAAAGGCTAAAATTTCACAACCATGTTTGTGCTTTCCGGTCCCACTCAACCAAACACTAACTACAACAACTATGCCACTTGCAAAGTCAAGCTACCTTAATATGCCAGTTGGGATTATTAAATCACTATATGCGCATGTAGTGCATGAATTATGATAATGCTTAATTTATCAGTCGGTCACGTCGGAAACACATCATTCATCTCTAAGTAGCAATTTTCATGCTCATTTTTGTGGGCCTATAAATACCTCGCTCTCGCTCTCATTGTTTCCCAACCTAATTATCTCCTCTTCTACCTAACAACTTTATACATCATATATCTTAAGCTTCAGCTAGCTACAAAACCAAAGAGCTTGAAGGTTCCTTATTTGCTTAATTAATAAGCTAACTAAATTTAGTAGCTAGCTAGCATGGCTTCCTTGGGATTCAGTTATGCCCAGGTACACGCAGAGCAAAAGCGTGTCAAAGAGAGAGTCGCAGCCAAAAGAGTGGAGAGACTTGTCACGGTTCAAAATGGCGAGTCAGCAGAAGGGCAAACCGATGCTTGTTGTAGTAACGATGAGGTACAAAGGAATGCAGTGAATAAGGTGTATCCTATCGATATTAATGTTGAGAACCCAGGAACAGAGTAAATCAAAATGTTGGTCGTCTTTATATATTCCTGGTACTTTATATGTATCGATCTTTGTCTCCGTCCTTTGTGCTCTTTCGTCCTTTGATCTTGCAATCGGCCATTTGTTTTCTTATTCGATCATCTTTTGTTTTCTACTGTAAAAGTGCATTATCTCATATGCTGTACTTATGTTTCTTTTGGTCGATATGTATGTGAATTAGTTTCATGTAACATGTTTGTATGATATGTATGTCATTGATCAGATCAACTTAATGTGATGCATTACATTGATCAATCGGGTACGTCGTTCTTTCATTTTCACTGCATGCATCTTTGTTTGATCGAGATTTGAAGATCAATGATCAAGGCCAACAGTAATATATTAATTTGGGTTTATGAATAATTATTTTATTATTTGAGGGATAAATAACTTATTTTAAAGATTTGGGAGATATATAACTAATTAATTAAAAAAGTTTAAAAGGATATATGAATAAATATAACCAATTCTCCCTATATTGAAAGATTGATGCTTTAGACAAAACATCAAAACGTTTTTTAACAAGATAAATTCGAATAAATTGCATATAAGTCCTGTTAAAATTTTTGCTAAGACCCACCAAATCATCAATTCATCATCGTCCTCCTCCATCTTTCTCAATCGAACCTCTAGCTCGTAATTGCCTACCACAGTTTAAGATTAATTATGAAATTTATGGGAGTATTTGGGCTTATTATATTTGGGTTGTATTTAGGCCCGTAAATAAAGCCCATCCATCTATCTAGTATTAGTAGTAAAAATACTATCCTGTATGTTTTGACTAAGACAAGTTAACTAGATCTGTAACAAACATTTTCTACTCAGACGTAGCTCTTCAATGGAGAACTGATTTTGCTTCAAAATTGATCAAGGAAATCCAGGTAGTATGAATGTTCTTATGGTATCAGAGCTTTCCTCTAGAAAAGTAGTTAGATTTTTGGTATCTTCCGCCGAATTCCGCTCCGATGGTTGATTTTCTGGTGCAACTATTTTGCGTCTGTGCGATTGATAAGATTTGTTGTTCCGTTTTTTGTCTTGTGTTCTCCGACTCCGTTTTTTTTTATGATTCTGAGAATTGTTGAGCATTGCTGTGCAACTTCTATATCGTTTTGTGTTCCTCTGCTCTTGTCTTGAATTTCTGGTTATTACGAGCTGTTTTTCGCACAAGTCTGCGATCGGATCGAATTTAGTTGTCGTTACCCCAACATTAGGTCAACTTACATATTTTGGTTTCTGGATGATTTCTCTGGCTTATTGAGGTCTGATCTTGTTCTTGTTGATCGGTTTGCACTCGATTTCTGATTTCGTCAGTTTGTGGTTTCTGATTCTAGTAGTTTTGTTTGGTGTTTTTTTTGTTAAGAGTGTATTCTGATCAGTTGTTCTTCAGGAATTATTCAGTGGTTGATTGTTTTGCAATTAAGTTCAGGTTGATTAAAGTAATCATGGGAGATCTTTGAAGGAATCTCCGTTCTGATGAATCTGAGACAAGTCGTCGAGAAACAGAGGTGAATCTTGGTGCCAATAACACTTGTCCTCTATTTTTTGCAAACTCCGATCATCCGGGAATGCAATTGGTTGCATCTCATCTTAATGGATCGAACTTCCACTGTTGGAGGTGTGGAGTCCGGATGGCTCTTGGTGCGAAAGTTAAGCTCGGGTTCATCAATGGTGGATGTCCTAAACCTTGCAAAATTGATGACAATTATGATAGATGGCTAAGATTCGACTTCATGGCTAAGATACTCTATGAAACCCGAGATTGCCGAAAGTTTTATGTACGTGCAGTCGGCAAAGCATCTTTAGGACGAGATAATTGAGAGGTTTGCAGAGTCCAACGCTCCTATGATATATCAACTGCAAAGGGAATTAGCATGCATCAAACAAGAAAACTTAAGTGTTTTTTAATATTATGGTAAATGCAAGAAGTTGTCGGACGAATTGCAGCCTCTTGATAGTGTTCGTACCTGCACATGTGGTGCTTTGAAGAACTGCACTTGTCAAATTCTCAAGTCAATTATGGAAAAGGAAGCAACAACCAAGGTCATGCAATTTCTCATGGGTTTGTCTAACACCTATGAGCATGTACATTTAAGCATATTAGGGATGGATCCTTTACTGACAGTGAACATAACTTTCCATATGGTTACCGAAATTGAGAGACATAAGGGTATCACGGGCACTTTTACTCAGAATCATGAAATGCTTGTTGTTGGAAGGGCATTTGACAATGCCAAGGGCAAAACCTCGGATTTCAAGAGCGATGCGAAACGTGCAAAGATGGATAGAGTGTGCACATACTATAAAGAAAAGGGCCATCTCAAGGATACTTGTTTCATGTTGGTTAGAATCCATGAATGGTACATAGGACCCAAGGGCAAACCTGGTGACAAACCGGGGAAATTCGTTGCAAACACACAGGGCATGCAGTAGGATCATCCTTTGGATGATGATCAGGAAAGTAGGGTGTCCGGCCAAGCTTTAGCTCGACCATCTCATGATGTTATCTTGGTCAGTGCAGTGGTGGCTGAAGTCGTGAAGGCTATTCAAAGCAAGGTCCTCATGGTTTCATCAATTTCACAGGTAATGTGAAATTACTTGGCCATTTTCACTTGTGAAATCCATCTAATCTGTTATGGATTGTAGATTCGGGTATATCTGATCATATTGCTTATGATCATCACTTGTTTGTTGAATTGAGTTTAATGATGAAGTCGGTTTTGGTTGGATTTCCTGATGGTACTACTCAGTTGGTTAAGCAGTCTGGCAAAATTATTTTGAATGACAAATTGACGCTTCATGATGTGCTTTTTATTCCAAATTTCAAGCATAACTTGCTCTCCGTTTCTAAGCTTTGTTAATAAGGAGGATCTCATGTTTGCCTTCTTCAAACGAAAATGCATATTCCAATACACTTTAACTAAGTAAATACTTGCTGAAGGTCACAGAGACGGAGGCTTATATATACAAATTTATTGGGTTCCAGTGCAAGAGGAAGAAACACGGTGATGGTGTTCAGTCTTTTATTGTTTTGGATAATCAGTTCGGTTATTTTGGATTTCAATAATGCATACTCTGTTGCGTCTGTTATGACAGTTGAGTCTTTATATTTGCTTCATATTATATTGGCTCATCCTTCCCTTTCTAAACTCCGTCATCTAGATTTCTATAAATCATCTAAGGATATGACCTTAGATTGTGATGCTTGCAATTTAGCTAAATTTCACAAGTTTCCTTTCAATCGAAGCACATCTATTGGATCCAGGTTGTTTGAATTAGTGCATATGGACCTTTCGGGTCCGTTTCGATCACCTTTCATATGTGGTCGTCGCTATTTCCTGACCATCGTCGATGATCATAGTCGAAGCACTTGTACTTTTTTGGTAAGGAATAAGGAACAAGTATACATATTTATCCTCAATTTTATTAAGTTTGTCGATACACAATTTGGAAATAAAATCAAGGCTTTCTGGACTGAAAATAGAACAGAGTTTATTCATCAAATATCAACTCTTAGAGTTCCAGAACAGAATGGACTGGTGGAAAAGAAACACCATCACTTACTTGAAACTGCTCAAGCACTCCGACTTCATGCTCAATCACCCATCAAATTCTGGGGTGAGTTTATCCTGACAGTCACCCACTTAATCAATCTCATGCCATTTTTGGTTCTCAATTGGAAGTCTCCATACGAGGTTTTATTTCAAAAGCCTCCTCCTTATAAAGATCTCAAAAGGTGGTTGGATGTCTTTTCTATCACTAATACAAAATAGACGTCTATCAGGTGTTTTTTTACAAATCAAACAGGAGTTTTCGACCTCCTTATATACCCTTAGCTGAGAGATGTTTATCGGGTGTTTTATAAAAACCCCTGAGAGAAAATTTTCGGTCAGAAGTTTTTCATAAAACTCCCGAGAGAATGCTTTTCCCTGGCAGGCGTATTAATGATTATATCGGGAGTTTTTATAAAAACTGCCAACAGATCTCTTTTATTCTAAAAAAATTTAATTTATTTTTATTCAAGTACACAGCTACCACAACCAAAAACAAAAGTGCAATTTATACAAAGTCGACGCAGGAGAATATATGTAGATTTAAATATCACAAACATTCACAATGCATCAGCCAATCTTAGTACTCAAAAGATTTCAACTTTTGCAGCAATTCATCAAAGTATCTAATTAATGTAAAAAAGAAGAAGCACAGAACTAGCTATAATTAAACAACAAAAACAATCACATTTTCTCTTAGCATTCTAACTAGATCAAGTAAAAATGGTACCAATGTGTATCCATATATCAATATATCACTTATATAAATATATCATAGCCGATTAGACGCCCCGCTCCTCTCGTAACTCATCATGAAGTTGTTGTCGAAGGTGCAAGTAAATCTCAAAAGCACTGCAAAGTTAAACATAAATAATAGAACTTAGAAACAGATGGAAATACTAAGTAGCAATGAATATAATTTGTTTTTATATTTTTATGGGAAAAAAGTGGATTTCTAGACTATTTTCTATTATTCAAAAGTCTAACATAACAAAATAATACCTCGGCAATTCTTGGGTCTTTCCCTCTACAGATACAACAATTTGTACCCCTACGGTTACATATGTGCACAAAACTACCATTACAGAATGAATGAAAGAAACAAAATAGTATCTCAAGATTGTTTTAAAGAGAGCCTTACATTATAATGTGTTGTGAAACCCATCAAGGACACCAAGCGCATCTCCCAAAATGTCACACACGGCTGCATCTCATACGCAAAATGATCTACAAAATTTTCGAAAGTAAAATCATGAAACTAAAGACTATAAGAACTATACAGAACAAGTATAGACGTGGATAACCTTCGTGAGAAGATAATTTAGAATCATAACATATTTCATAAACACACGGCCAATTAATGTAAGCAACAACTAGAAAAAACAAAGCTACAATATCTAATGAGATGGCAAATGGATTCTAAAATTTACACGGATGAAAACATTCATGGTATTAAAGACAAATAAAAAATGGATTCCATGTTCAGAAGTTCCGAAAACATATATTCAATAAATGTAAAAAATTAGACAGTAGGAAGAATACCAAGTTTCATATATTGAAATATATAATTGATAGAAGCATGGATTCCAAGTTAAAACTGGATATGCAAAAAGCATATGATAGAGTCGACTGTAACTTTATTCAAAAGGTGCTTCAAAGGTTTGGTTTTCACGACACTTTCATCTCCTGGATAATGGAATGTATTACGTCGGTTTCTTTCTCAATATTAGTCAACAATGGCCCTACGGGTCCGATTTATCCATCTCGGGGTATTCGCCAAGGGGATCCGCTATCTCCTTTCCTCTTTATTTTAGGGGCAGAGATTCTGGCCTGGAAACTGACTGCTGAAACTAGCCAAGACAAAACACAGATTGGGTTCCCGATTGGACATAACGGCCCTCGGATTCCGTTCCATTCATTTGCCGATGATATCATAATTTTCTCAAAAGGTAGTTTGGATGCAGGGCACATAGTGAAGGCGATTGTTGATTCATACTGAAAGTGTCGGGCCAAAAGGTCAACTACCATAAGTCTAGTTTTCAAGCTACGAAAGGTATCCCAAACCATAGGATCCTCGAACTACGCACCTGCCTCGATATCCCTAATGAAAATTCAATAGAAAAGTATTTAGGTTGTCCCATTATCAATGGAAGAGTTACTAAAAGCACGTTCGAAGAGATCATCTGTAAATCGAAACAACAATTGACAAAATGGAGGGCTAATGCCCTCTCCCAACAAGGTCGTGCCACCTTGATCAAATCCAACCTTTCCGCTAAGCCGTTATATGCTATGCAAAATTTTATGTTCCCCGCGGTTGTGCACAAAGAACTCGACCAGATAAACCGCTCTTTCTTTTGGAATAAGGATTGACAGGACAAAATTGTTGTGTTTCCTATCAAAATAAAACTCAAACCTACAAAATAGTATAGTGAGCAAGTAAGAGGTCGATCCCACAGAGAATCAAGTATTCCTATGTATTGTGTATTTACCAATTTATAGAAAAGAGGGGTTTTGAGTGGTTGAGAATAAGAAATATTAACAAGTTAGGAGAATCAATAATTAAGAGATAGTTTCACCTACAATTCTCAACCCTATTTAGTGAATTTGATCCTTGTTTCCTACTCAAGTTCTCTTCCTTTTCCAATCAAATGTTCTTATCTTGATTTAAATAGATTATTAGCCCTATGAGTTCTAATAATCCCTTACTCCTAGGCGGTCTTAACACGGATTAAGGTTTAATCCTAGGAATAGCAATAAGTCTCAAGATATATAAAGCTTATAAGCAATATCAATCCCCGAAAGAACTAATATTTAACATATAGTCAACTTCCTACACATTCAAGCTTTCTAACGAAGTCAACTAGAACATGTTTGCTACGAAAGATTAAGAATCATAACGAACAATTCAAAACCCTAGCGATGATGAGATCCTAGCTAGGTGATCAATCAAGATAGCATCAAACACCATAAAGCATTCAAGCATAAAGAAGATGAAACATGTGATGGAAATTAGAACAAGAATAGAAAACTCACAATTCAACCAAACGGAGTCCCAAATCGTAGGCAAACAAAAATAGTTTAGCACTCCATTGTCAAACGATTGTCAAAAGATTAGATGAGATCCCTAAAACAACCTAAAACAAGCCTTTAAATAGGCCTAAGTACCGTCATAAAACCCTAGAAAGTATTTCCCAAAGATAGGCCCAACTTAAGAGGATAGAAAATCGGCGCCGAATCCGGCCCAAAAAAACCGCGGGTGCTGCCTCCTAGGCCGCGGGTGCTGCCCAGAATTGGTGATCTACTGGAATAACCGCGGGTGTGGTTTCTGTGGCCGCGGGTGCGGTTTTCTGGCTTCCCTTGTTCCTCTGGCCGCGGGTGCCGTTTTCTCTCTTGTATGCCCTTTGCCTCTTCCTTGTGCATTCCAACTTGGCTTCTCTAGCTCGTTCTTGCCTCCATATGATCCATATGACTCTAATGAATGACCTCCTCCATTCTCTGAACCCAAAATCTGCAATTACTCGCTAAACTTGTGTAGATTCCGCACTTAAGTACCAAATGAGCAAATATGTAAACTAACCCCTTTAAATGCAATATATAAATCTAAATGACCCTAAAACTACTCTATAATCTCTATCTAAATATGCATTATCAAACTCCCCCACACTTAGCCTTTTGCTTGTCCTCCAGTAAAACCAAACATTTATGAGTCATTCATCCCACAAACACAATCCTTCATGCAATAGCCTCATCAAAAGCAACATCTCATCAAAGTGCAAACAGAGACAATGCAAACAAATGTCCTAGCAAGTATTTATGTGATCAAGTAACCTGCATGCTTACACATCCAATCACGCCAGGAATAAAGTGTTTTCGCTCTCACTCAAGTGTTTAGGTTTATCAATTAACACTCATACTCTATCCAAAATGCAACTAAGCTACATAAGAGTTGAAATTGAATCACAATCTCCACTGTGGATGTCATTACCAGCAAAAATCATCATGAGGTCTTTTTATGGGTTGTAATGTGGCCAAGGTAGAAAACATAAGGTATGGAACAATTTAGGCCATGTGGTGCTCATAATCCGGGAACTAAGGAAGCAACCAAATCGCAATACCACTCATAAACTCATACATACAATGTAATACAACTCCAATCTCAAGCATATAACCTTACAAACCATACTCAACTCATTCCTTTATTCTCTCTATTTTTTCTTCTTTTTTTTTTTCTTTTTCTCCCTTTTGATTTTATGCTATATCAAATGATTTTCCTTGACTTTTACCCCTAAGTGAATTTTATTCTCCTTAGGTCCCAAGTAATGAATGTTCTAGCAATAATCAAACATCTCATAAGGGTACCTCCAACATACAATCCACCACTAAAAATCATCATTCACAATATAAATATTCACCAACCATTCCTAATTCCCGGATGGGCTCAGGCTATAATTGGCTAAGGAAAAATCTTGTGGAGCTACAAAAGACTAGGCAATTAGGCTCAAATTGGCTCAAAGCAAAGGATCATATGTAGGGTGGAATAGAGTCAAATAGGGCTAATAAAGGTGCCTCAATCATGTGAAATTCACCAATAACAAACATATAAGTACAACCTTGACATAGATAACAAAATCAATTCCAAGAGTTAGAAGCATTGGAGAGTATTCATACACATGAAACAAGAGCAAAAGGACTCAATGAAGTGTAGTCCCAATAAGGCCAAAAATCAATCTCACAAGGTTAAATTTTTGTTGGATTTCAGTCATGCTAGGAACTTAGATAATACAAGCTCAATTATGTTCACCTAGCTATGTTTCACATAAAAACCATAAGTGGGATAAGGCTAAACCAATTCAAACATGTCATAGGACTTATATGATCATAATTTCAATAAAATTTTGAGGACTCACCTGGCTAGGTGGTTGTTTAGATACCGACATATTTTATGCAAATGCATGATATTTTTTTCTTTTTTTCAATTTTTTTTTCTTTTTGTTTTTCTTAAAATAAAACTAAGATGCAAAGCATTAAAACATGAATGTTATGCAAAATAATTTAAACATGCTCGATATGCAATGCAACTCTAATATGTACACTAATCCCCTCCCCCACACTTGAAGTTTTCATTGTCTCAATGAAATCAAAACAATAAAAATGAGAAAGAACAAGGGAGGAGAAACGTAAAACTCATGTGCTCACTGGTAAAATTTGACAGGACAAAATTTGACAGGACAAAATCGTTGTGTTTCCTATCAAAATAAAACTCAAACCTACAAACTAGTATAGTGAGCAAGTAAGAGGTCGATCCCACAGAGAACCAAGTATTCCTATGTATTGTGTATTTACCAATTTATAGAAAAGAGGGGTTTTGAGTGGTTGAGAATAAGAAATATTAAAAAGTTAGGAAAATCAATAATTAAGAGATAGTTTCACCTACAATTCTCAACCCTATTTAGTGAATTTGATCCTTGTTTCCTACTCAAGTTCTCTTCCTTTTCCAATCAAATGTTCTTATCTTGATTTGAATAGATTATTAGCCCTATAAGTTCTAATAATCCCTTACTCCTAGGCGATCTTAACACGGATTAAGGTTTAATCCTAGGAATAGCAATAAGTCTCAAGATATATAAAGCTTATAAGCAATATCAATCCCCGAAAGAACTAATATTTAACCTATAGTCAACTTCCTACACATTCAAGCTTTCTAACGAAGTCAACTAGAACATGTTTGCTACGAAAGATTAAGAATCATAACGAACAATTCAAAACCCTAGCGATGATGAGATCCTAGCAAGGTGATCAATCAAGATAGCATCAAACACCATAAAGCATTCAAGCATAAAGAAGATGAAACATGTGATGGAAATTAGAACAAGAATAGAAAACTCACAATTCAACCAAACGGAGTCCTAAATCGTAGGCAAACAAAAATAGTTTAGCACTCCATTGTTAAACGATTGTCAAAGGATTAGATGAGATCCCTAAAACAACCTAAAACAAGCCTTTAAATAGGCCTAAGTACCGTCATAAAACCCTAGAAAGTATTTCCCAAAGATAGGCCCAACTTAAGAGGATAGAAAATCGGCGCCGAATCCGGCCCAGAAAAACCGCGGGTGCTGCCTCCTAGGCCGCGGGTGCTGCCCAGAATTGGTGATCTGCTGGAATAACCGCGGGTGCGGTTTTCTGGCTTCCCTTGTTCCTCTGGCCGCGGGTGCCGTTTTCTCTCTTGTATGCCCTTTGCCTCTTCCTTGTGCATTCCAACTTGGCTTCTCTAGCTCGTTCTTGCCTCCATATGATCCATATGACTCTAATGAATGACCTCCTCCATTCTTCGAATCCAAAATCTGCAATTACTCGCTAAACTTGTGTAGATTCCGCACTTAAGTACCAAATGAGCAAATAAGTAAACTAACCCCTTTAAATGCAATATATACATCTAAATGACCCTAAAACTACTCTATAATGTCTATCTAAATATGCATTATCAAGGATCTCCAGTATCGGCCGCTGATTAGCTGGGACAGGATCTATAAACCGAAGCAGTGTGAGGGGTTGGGAATTCGAAAATCTAGCGACATGAACGTGGCTCTCTAAATGAAGTTATTGTGGAAAATTCTGGTCGAACCAGATAATGTATGGGTGTCAGTGATTAGACATAAATACCTGCGTTTTGTCATTATTTTTATTACAAAAACAAAGGATCTAGCTCTTGGCAGTGGTCCAAGTTCTCTACTCTAATCAATAAGTTTAAAGAGGGGCTTATTTGGTCAGTTGGAGATGGGCGAGCTATTAAGTTTTGGACAGACAATTGGATCTCAGCCTTGCCTCTATCCGACAGGGAAGAATGCCCTCAAAGTTACAATCAAGACGAAAATGTCAGTGATTATATTCTAGGGGGTAATTGGTGGACAGAAAAACTTCAAGAGGCTCTCCCAATTGATATAGTGCATGGGATCCAAGATATCCCCCTACCTACCTCGACTATGCAAGACCGCATATACTGGTGGTCGGACAGGAAAGGCTGGTTTACTACTACCAGTGCATATAAATTGATTACAGCTCAGTCGGCACTCGGCACCACTGCCAGACCGCAATGCCTGGGTTTGGAAGATTAAGACACAACCGAAAGTTAAAAACTTTCTTTGGAAGATCGCTCAGGATGGCCTCCCAACCGCATCCAGGCTGTCCAACAGGGGTGCTTCGGTCCCACCTACCTGCTCTATGTGTAATGCGGCACCTGAGGATGAGATCCATCTGTTTCTGGAGTGTTCCTTCATCCAAGCGATACACCAGCTTCCACCTCAGGTCCGACAACAAATTGTCTACCCGATTGCACAATCCCGGGATATTAAGCCCATCATAACTACCCTTGGGAAGAGCCTTCCTCCTTCTGCTTTGACCAACCTTGCTTTCTCGTGGTGACGACATGGTGTGTCAGGAACAAACATCTGTTTCAACAGGTTGTAATCCCGCAAAAAGAAGTTGCCTTACGACTGATCAAATCCCATATAGATAATTGGAATAAGACATCGATTGTTGAGGTTGACTTTGAGGAAGACTTTCACCTGCTTCAACATTACCTTTTCAAAAAACAAAGTAACAATAAAAAAAAAAAATTCATGGCGGAAGCCTCCCTTGGGCACTTTCAAACTAAACTTCGATGGTTCAACACTTTCTAACGACGAAAGCTCAACAGGTGCCATCATCAGGGACTGGGTTACTCACCCGATTTCAGTACACCACCAATGCTTGGGCAAGCAAAATCCACTCAAAGCGGAATCATTAGCTCTTAAACTAGGGATTCAACAGGTACGACAACTACATATAGGAAAGATCCAGATTGAAGGAGACAACAAGATTATCATCGATCACTTAAATAGGAAATACAAATACCCCTGGGAGATTGAACTAATATTGTCGGATGTTCAAGTCCTGCTATCGACTATGGAAGAAGTAGTTTTCTTCCATGTTCCTCGCATGGGCAATAGAGAGGCGGATAAGGTTGCACACCTTAGCCACTCTGCTCGAGGAGTCGATATTAAAAACGATTCAGGTCTCCTTGACCTCATCCGTAAGGATACTGCTGGGTAGGGTCATCCAACCCGAATTCTTTCCTTATCAAAAAAAAAATATAGAGGCAAAAACTAGGCAACAAAAGCAAAAAATAGACAATAGATGATCCCAAGTTTAGGTACTTTCTTCCTTTCGTTCACAAGTATCTGCAATTACAATGAAATTCAAGAGACTTGGGTGTTCTACTTTTCTTCCAAATATGGTTCAGCACACAAGTATCTTCAATTGGAAACCGAAAAGTCTCTAATCGATCATTGTTCAACAATTGAATAACGGATAAGCCAAAAAGATCAAACTGAGAATTATAGTACAGAATACAGATCATTGTTCAAGAAAAATTCGAGTCAATAATTGAATGTCAGTTTCATTCAAGCACTTACCTGATGGACTCGAGATTTAGGGTTTCAAGGAGTCCAAAATTGGGAACGTTCGATAAGCAGATCTGTATGCACACGCCTTATCCCATATCTGGGTAAATTCATGAACACAAAATGAAAGGTTTCGCAAATAGCAAGTTGATCGCATTAGAGGAAAATTGTGACAATCGTAGAGTTAAACTAAAGCTTCATGCAAGACAATCTCCAAAGCAGAACAAATAACTCTGAAAATTATATGGTAAATGATCAAAGACAAGTAGAAGACAAAAAAGCACTCAGACAAACGTTAATCCATACTCCTTGGCTGCTGCAGAGTTTAAGTTTTTTACTGTATAAATCGGGAGATCCTTGTGTAATTTTCATCACATTTCCGATTTCATATGTTTTGATTAAATCAGTTTCGTAGTTATTTTAATTGTCCATTCATAGTATAGTAATTCAGTATCTCAGTTTTTTTAGGTCGATAACTTTAGTTTCTACAAGCAGGTCTACAACTCTGAACAATCATACCATATTCAAAGGAACTTATGTGAAAACTACAACTCCTAGTTCTCAGTCACAATAAAAAGGGAGGGTATTGTAGCTTTGCAACCCTTGATGCAACATTATGTACCTCCTAAGAGCCTTCTCTTTTGTGAAAGTGCATCGAGGCAAGTCTAATATGTCAAACTGGAAAAGTGAATTGCAAACCAGAGATGCATAGAAACATAAAAGGTATATAGAATCAACCAACAAGATCTACCAAATGTAAGAATTTTAGAATTAGAGGCTAAGTTAATAAATGACTCGACTCAAACCAGTTGATCGAGTACATAAGGCTATAGCCAAATCTAATTCATGCATCATATATGCTTTATCATAGTAAACTAAGATAGGAAGAGAGAAAACACTCAGCAGTGTATCAGAAGGAGCAATTTAGAAGCGAGATATTACATACTTGTTCAATATGCCATTCTTCATACACAAATGAATGCAATCTTGTCTCAGCCGAGGCTTTTGGGAATAGGGGGTGCGTTCTCTAGGTTTTGTTGGATCATCTTTGCTTTGTTCACCTCTGCAGCCGCCTCTGCTTCAGCTCTCTCATACACAGCCTGTTTATACATGGCCCCCATCATCTGCAGCCATCAACTGATTGACTAGGGAGAGGCACTAATTGAGTAGATAATTAGCTAATGAACACGAGAGCGAAGACAAAAGCAGCGAACCCTAATTAGTGGAAGAAGACAAAATCACCAACTGATTATCGAAGAGGATGAAGAGAAAGGAAGATGACAAACCTGAGAGCCCTAATTGAGCGAAGAGGGCGAAGATAGAAGCATCTTCTGAATGGTTGGCATGTCCCTCCTTTGCAAAGGGCGATGAGATTGAATAGTGGGGAAACGAACAAAGGGCGAAGAGTAAGACGAGGAACTTGCAAAGGAATAGAGGAAGTGGAGAGAATCTGCAGAATTTTCGATCTTCCGCTGCAATTACTTGTTCAATTGGGAGATTTTCAACGATGGTGATCTTCTTTGAGCACTGATCGATCCAAGGGGTGGTGACTGGTTTGATCCCCAGATTTTCGGCGATGGTGATCTTCTTCGAGCACTGATTGAGCACTTATCTTTCGGATTTTATTTTTCTTATCTAAGCATATTTCGGGTCTTTTACTAAAACCCTCCCGATATAGATTGGTATTTATCAGGAGTTATTATTTAAATCCCAAGAGAATGTAGTCAATTTTTGTTAAAAAAAAAGAAACAAGCTTTTATCGGGAGTTTTTTATTTCAACTCCCGACCGAAAATCATATTTCAGGGGTTTTTAAAAACTCCTGACAATTTTGGCCCGTAAGATGACCAATTTGTACTAGTGTATGCCTTGGACTCCAGGGCTATTCGATCTAAGTTTGATCCTATTGGTCGCCGATGTGTGTTTCTTAAATATCCACCCGGTCAGAAAGCCATCAAACTTTATGATCTCTCTACACACAAGATGATCATCAGACGTCATGTTGTTTTCAAGGAAGAATTATTTCCTTTCATATAATTATCAACTTCTTCTACTTCTCCATTAGTGTCCTTACCTATTGTGACAATGGGTGACATTCCCACTGTGAATCCTATGCTTCCTTCTTCTAATAATGCCTCTAATTTTGTTTTTGATAATATTCCAAGTAGTACTCCTTCTTCCTCACATTCTCCCACTCACACTGCCCCTGCACATCCTGATCACTCTTCCTCTTTAAACAACCAAATTATTCCCAATTCCAGCTCTCCACCTGTGATTGAAAGTAGCCTGCCCCCTGAGTCTTCATTTTAATCAACTGCATCACACACAAATGTTAATACCAGGATTGTAAGAATACAGTTCGCCATGCTAAACTCCAAGATTTTATTTGTTCAAACCTTCCAAGCAAAATTGCTCCGAATTCATCTCTTTCTACTGCCCTTTCTATTCTCACAATTTATGATTTTCTTCAATATTCAGATGATTATAAATCATCTTTATTCAATATTTTGAGCATTCTTGATCCCACATCCTTTCATCAAGATCATAAAGATCCTGCTTGGGTTGAGGACATGGACAAAGAGCTTTTGGGACTAGAAAACAATCATACATGGGATATTGTTTCTCTTCCCCCCGGACACAAACCCATCGGATGCAAATGGGTCTACAAGATCAAGCATAAGCTCGATGGACAGGTTGAATGTTTCAAAGCTTGTTTGGTTGCTAAAGGCTACAACCAAGTGAAGGACAAAGATTACAAACATATGTTCTCACCGGTTGCGAAGTTCACCACTGTTCGAACAATCATTGCTTTGGCTTTTTCAAAGGGCTAGAATCTTCATCAATTGGACGTTAACAATGCTTTCCTCCATGACTTCTTGGAGGAGGAAGTCTACATGTTGATTCTTCCAGGTTATATAAAGGCATTACCCGACCAAGTTTGTCACTTACGTCAGTCTATTTACGACCTAAAGAAAGCTAGTGTGCAATGGAATGTCGAGCTCACCAAACACCTACTGCATCAGGCGTTCACTCAGTCAAGACAATACTATTTCTTGTTCATTCGTATTAACAATGGTAAAATGGCAGCTATCTATGTAGATGGCATGCTCTTAACAAGGGATGATGTGAAACCATTGGTGCTACAAAGGCATCTTTACACAAGGAGTTCACAATCAAAGACCTCGACTTTGCCAGGTACTTCTTAGAGATGGAGATGGCTCGCTCTCCCACTAGCATCCTCCTTAATCAAAGGAAGTATGTCATCGATCTCCTTGCAAATTCTGGGTTTGACGACATCGAAGTGGCTAAGTTCCCTGTGTAGCAGCACTTACGGTTATCAATTAATGATGGGGAGGAAATAGAGGACCTTGAATCTTATGGACGACTGGTCGGGAGGCTCCTTTACCTCACCATGACTCGCCCAGATATTGCCTTCTCTGTGCAACAGTTGATACAATTCATCTATTCTCCCCAGATTCCTCATATGAAGGCTGCTCAATTCCTCCTCCGCTATCTTAAGGGTATAATCAATTGCTCATTATTTTACCCTTCTGATTCAGTCCTTACTATCTGGGCTTATTCCGACGACAATTAGGGGAACTGTCCTTTCTCTGCTAGATCACTGATAGGCTACTGCGTTTTCATGGGAGATTCACTTGTTTCGTGGAAGACTAAAAAACAAAAGACTGTTTCAAAGTCTTCCACCGAAAGCAAATATAGAAGTATGTCAAATGCTGGTAGTGAAATTGTATGGCTTGCTGGTCTCCTGGAAGAGCTTCACGTTCCTTCATCATTGTCGATTCCCCTTTTTGTGATAACAAGGCTACCCAACACTTAGCTGCTAATCCGGTGTTTCACGAGAGGACACAACATCTCTGGATTGACTTTCATTTCGTTAGGGATCTAGTTCAGGAGGGCTTCTTAACCACTGTTTATGTCCCTTCCAATCTTAAGATGGTTGACATATTAAAAAAGGCGTTGGGAGCCAATACCGTGGGGGGAGGGGGGGGGGGATATGGGAGTATTTGGGCTTATTATATTTGGGTTGTATTTATAAATAAAGCTCATCCATCTATCTAGAATTAGTAGTATAAATATTATCCTGTATGTTTAGACTAAGATAAGTTAACTAGATTTGTAACAAACATTTTCTACTCAGACGTAGCTCTTCAAGGAGAACTGATTTTGCTCCAACATTGATCAAAGAAATCCAGGTAATCGTAATTTCCTTAAAATTAATTGAAATCCATACATTAATTTCATTAATTGATCGATTACTGTGGCATTAACACATTTGATTTATAAAAAAATCTTGTAATGACTATTATTAATGGCAACAGTAAAATTAGTGCAATAAGAGGGATTTACACACCCAAAGTATCACGGATGGAGAAGGAGCGTAATAGGGATCAAAACCGGAGCCAGAGCAAAACCGGAGACATGTCGGATCACGACCCTGCAGGGAGCTTGCCCTTGGGAGGGGATGCTGGGAAAATTAAAATTGGACAAGAGCAACCCAAAGAAACCAACAACTCAGGGGTAAGCAATAAAAAGAAGTTGGTGATGGGGGCATCTGTTAGTTTATTTGTGGTGCACTCTGGCACAGGCTTTTGAGAGGAGAATACTGCCAAATTTATAGCAGATGATGAAGCACCACAAAAGGAGGATGATCTACTTTTTCCCACCATCACACTAAGCATAACAGAGAAAGAAGAGTTGTGGTGGCCTTGGAAGGACACATTGATCATCAAAATGTTTGACGAAGGCCCCGGGTACATGCAGTTGCACCGAAGATTTTCTCAAAAGTGAGCACTTATGGCACCTTTCTCGCTGATCAATTTGGGTAATGATTACTACATATCTCGGTTCTCGAATCAGGTGGACTACGATCATGTTTTGATGGAAGGGTCCTGGATGATTGGAGACAACTACTTAACAATCCGGAAATGGGTACCGAAGTTTGATGCTAGTGAGGCTAGAATTACTACACTGATCGATATGGGTTCGAATTACTACACCGAAATTTTGATCACAGATTCCTCAGATTGGTTGGCCTGAAAATTGGCAAAGTGCTTCGAATCGACAACACCACGGCTTTAGCGGAGAGATGGCAGTTCTCTAATATGAGCGTGGAGGTTGACTTGACCAAAACACTGCTATAAAAATTCCGCCTAGATGGCAAAGTGTGGCCAATTCAATACGAAGGTCTTCGTATGGTATGCTTTAAATGTGGAAAAGTGAGATATAGTGAAGACAAGTGTGACGCTGGGAATTGATGACTCATAAATCAATGATGAGGGTGGCTGAGGAAGCTTTTGGGGACTGGATGCAAGCGAAAAAACTTGGAAGACGTCGTACTGTTAGGGCCATGAATGTTCCTTCCGAACAGAGGACCGCGGCGGAGGGAGACATGTGAGAAAATGAGTAAGGGTCTGAACGCCGAAAAACTAGCATGGATGAGTCAAGAGGGAACCCAGGTGGCCGGAGGAGATATGGGGAGACGATTAGGGATCCCAAGAATCAGGGGGCAGTGAGATTTGTGCAATCTTCCAGGTACACGGTGTTAGGGGATTTGGATAAAAACCAAGATCTCACAAAGAAAATTAGAAGTGAGGATAATCTGGGGGATAATAAGGATATTAGCAATAAGGAAATTTTATCAAAAGGCTAGGAGGTTGATTCGGGTGGAATTACTACTTCAACTAAAGGAAAGGAGAATCTACGCCCTAAAGGTAAAAGTGGTACTTTTGCCTTTCGAAAGTTAGTCCGTTCGACCAAAAACACTACCATCAACAAGAAAAAAAGGAAGAAACTACAACTCTGAAGGCGCTCACCATTGAGACGCCAAATTTGACAAATGATTTTTTAGTCGCCTTAATCCTATCAAATATATCTGAATAACCTACTAATGTAGTTTGGCAAGTACGGGTCGATCCCACACAGAGTCAATGATTTGTATGCAAGTCAAGTGTGTCAACAAGAACAAGAAAAAAAGCGGGGGTATTTTGATGGTTTAGACTAATTAATTAAGAAATAAAAGTAAACAAAAGTAACAAACTAAACAGTTTGAGGAAATGAATATGAGAAAAATAGCTTAGGTCAACCAATCTCAGCAATCGGGTTTGTTCATTGATCATCGAAATCGAATGGGTAACTTCCTCTTGATTACTTTGTTGTGGAAAGACTAGGTTTTTTTAATCCAATTTCTTATCGAATCTAGTTAACAAGACAACTAAACCCTGAAAACCCTAATTATCAAACAATCTTGAAACTATCAAGATTCAATTCAATAATCGATGAAGCTTAAAGGAAATCAACAAAGACAATCGATGCGCACCACCAGTTATTGCATCAATTGCAAATCAATTATGTATACAAATCCCTAAATCAACCAGTTTTAGAGATTTATACTTTGCTATTCAAGAATATAGATAATTCAACCATAAATTACACATATATAGCTATAGATTATCATGAAAAGGCATCAGTTGATCAGGTTAATAGAAATTCACAAAAACACTAAACAATCAGTGCAAATAATTGATAATATTCAAGTAAGAGTATTAAGAACAAAAATCTCACAATGAAATAGAAAACCTGAAGCTTCGATTAATTTCCCACAAGCAAAGAAGTTTAGTAGTTCATGGTTGAAAAGAAATCACAAAAGGTCTACAGTGGTTGCTTCGTACTGACTTCGTGGTTCCAAAAACAAAAACTAGCAAAACACACCCCAAAACTCCTAGTTGTTCATGTCCCCACATTTCATTTCCTTCTAATTAATTAAAATGATAAAAAGAAAAATTACAATCTCCGTAAATTGAATAACGTAACAGCTCTTTCTTGAATGCACAATAAAACTCGGGCTAGCTACCAACTAACTCAGCCGAGTTCTTTTTGCTCCACCCGAGTTCCTATGAATCCACAAGCTCGGTTTCCTTCACATAACTCGGTCGAGTTTCCTTGCAATCTTGGCCCGAGTTCTTGACAGTTGCACTCCTTTGCACGTATGTTAAGCTCCTCTATTTGGCTCTCTTGCTCAAGGCTTCGATTTCCGTGTCATCTTCTATCATTTACACGAGTTTATCTCCACCTTTCCACAATCACCTGAAATCATGCACAAAACTTATAGATTCCGATTCTAATTGAAACATAATGAAAACATGAAAACTACTCTAAACTCTTGCATTTTACCCTACCTAAACCCATCTAAATTCATATATTAACACTACCTAAATGTGCATGATCAAGTTAACATCACAAAATGCCTCAATGCTACCCCCACACACACTAAACGACCGCAGAAATCTGCCACGGCAGCCCGCCGAGAGGAGTACCTTAAAATTTCCCACCATGATAACTTCTTGGCCCCAACAAAAAGTATCTTAAAGCTTGCATAAACAACTCTTCCTGCAAACCCAACTATCATCATCGAGCCTTCGAACATCAATGAGTCGGTGTCCGTACTTCACAATAGTGCCCGTTCGGACCAGAAGAAGCTTCTTGATGTAGAACCGCCGGACGGGACCATTCCTGGTGGTTCTGCCGCTGATAGCAAGCCTTAGTGGACTTGTTACCAGTGATAGCAGAACATCAACCGCTGCTTTGCCGGGCCTCAATGCCCCAATCACTCAATGAGGCGATCGAGCCCCTTGATGAGGTCGCTCACGCTTTTGTTGATGCTCTGCAGATGCTGAGTTGCCCATTATTTGAAATTATAAAGCATACATTGGTTAACATGAATAATCTAAGAATTTTAGCATGGAACACAAACGGCGTGGGGAACAATGCGTTCATGAGGGCACTATAAGATATTGTTAGAAACCATGATCCACAAATTTTGATTTTGGATGAGCCAAGGATCATTGGAGAATTGGCGGACATAGCCTGTCATAGAATTGGGTTTGATGGTTGTGAAAGAATGGAAGCAGTTGGATATTCAGGAGGAATATAGGTGCTTTGGCGAACGTCGGAAGTGAGGGTGTTGGCTCTGATTTGTCATCCCTAACATATCCCTCTTCATATTCACAGAAGAAGAGAGGAACCGTGGGTGCTATCAGTCATTTATTCTGGGCCAAGTCATGCACGAAGACTTGATTTATGGCGAAGCCTCTTCGACTTTGCCATCCAAAACACCCACTAATGGGCTGTTGCAGAAGAATTTAATTCAACGTTAAACAGCTAGGAGAGAACTTTGGGGTCCTCTGTAGGGTCAAACAGATCGTCATAAGCGTTTAGGAGATGGATAGAGTCATTATAGTTGGTGGATTTGGGTTATTCGGGTGCTCCTTTCACTTGTTGGAGGGGTCGACGGACTGACACCGAAGTGGCGGCTAGGTTTGACAGAGTGCTTTGTTGTTCCCTGAGGCTGCAGTCAACCACTTCGTAGCTATTCTGCCCACACTCCGATTCTCCTTGAGCTGAGACAAACGGGGAAGGTGAGATGGGTAAATAGGCCCATTTGATTCCAATCAGCTTGGCTCCTGCACGACAACTTTGCTGAGTTTTTAGAGTCCAAATTAAGGGGCGAAACAAAAAAAGGCTCGTGCAGCTTTAACGAATCTGGCAAGTGATTTAGAGACTTGGAACAAGGAGGTGTTTGGATATATCTTCAAGAGAAAGCGGAGACTTGAAAGACAGATCAGAGGAGTTTGAATCAAGATGGCGGAAAGAATCTCAAACCATTTGTTGGAACTAGAAAAACAACTATGTAAGAAGCTTGAGGAGGTTCTCCAGCAAGAACATCACCTTTAGTATCAGAAATTGAGATCAGATATTTTCAACTCTGCACGATTATCTGGAGAAGAGCGAACAAAATTAGTGCATTACAAGATGATAGGGGGTGTATTGAATATTAGTCGACGATTAAGAGAATGGTGGTGAAGTTCTTTGAGAAACTTTATTTGGCAGAGGATATGGGAGTAGGCCGCAACATGGCGGAGAGCAATCATTCTTTCCCCCTTATTGACAGTAACTTGATCGATAATGTGGCAACACCGTTCAGATCAGGTGAAGTTTGGCCGGTTGTGAAACAAATGGGCCCCTACAAGGCATCGGGTCTGGATGGTTTCTCGATAATTTTTTACCAAAAAAATTGGGGCACCGGGTCCGGAGACGGTGCTTCGGTTGCTCACTGAAAACCAATGTCAGAGCGCGATAGGGGATGCACTGATGGTCTTGATCCCGAAGGTGGCTAGCTCTGCGTCTCCAAAGAAGCTCCTCTCTATCTCCCTGCTAAATGTAATCTTCAAGATTGCT
The DNA here is from genome assembly GCA_037127255.1 of Persicaria tinctoria. NCBI lineage: Eukaryota > Viridiplantae > Streptophyta > Magnoliopsida > Caryophyllales > Polygonaceae > Persicaria > Persicaria tinctoria. Next base: position 64,834,794 of record JBANSL010000006.1, read on the forward strand.
ACAAAGATGGTGGTAAATAGACTAAAGCTGGTTCTCCTTCTCCTCATTTCACCGGCACAGTCTAGCTTTATCCCAACAAGATAAATCATTGACAACATTATCGTGGTGCGGGAGGTACTACATGCGAGGACAAGGAGAAGGAGGAGGATGTGGATGATCATCAAAGTTGATCTCGAGAAGGCATACGATCGGGTTGATTGTGGATTCCATCAATGTATGCTAGAGAAGGCACATATTCTAAATAAATTGATTGATGCTATTATGAATTGTCAAATAATAGGGAGGATCGACATCGCAGCAACGACGTCCACATTTGCTCAGAAAAGAAATGCTCTATGAAGCTAAGGATGAAGGCGGCTAGGGGATCAGACCAATGACGAAAACTAATCAAGCGACACTAGAAAAACTGGGCTGATGGATATTGTAACAACCGACTACTCTATGGAGTAGAGTCACTAGGGGGGGATATTGTGGGAATCAGAGTCGTGCGGTAGATTTTGGAGGCACTGTGCTGAAGCAACGTTAGGTCTTCATCGTATTATATTTCTAACTAACAGTAAAAAGTTTTTTTTTCCCCTATTTTAGCTAGTAATAATTTTTCTCAACTATATTTTATCTTCTAAATTAATTTACTAAACCCTTGTCATTTCTTTAATTTTAATCAATGTTCAATAGTGTTGTATGATACTCCCTCCGTCTAATAATACATGTGTTTTTAGAAGTAAATTTTTATCCAACAATAGATGGGCTTTTATGTTTTCTAGGTAGAAAGTTGTAATGATTTGTATTGGTTTGTGTGTTGTTAACTTTTTAAAATAATTTGATTGGTTAAAATGTGTAGTGAGTGTTAAAAAATAATAATATTTATGAAAAAATTAGTGCAATGATGATGTTTTTTAAAGTAAAAGGTTTTATTAAAGGCCCATGTATTTTAGAACGGATGGAGTAGATTTTAGAGTCGTTGTAGTATTATATACTTCTAACTAAAGTTTTCAAAAAAAAAACTAATTCAAAATTAGCTACTAGTAATTTTGCTCCACTATATTTTTTGTTGTAAATTTATTAACCCTTGTCATTTCTTTAATTATAATAAATGTTTAGCTGATTAAGTTATTAGTTCAGTTTTACCTAGCCATTGACATTTTTTAATATTTAAATAAGGAAAATATTGGGACAAATAATTTATACTATTTTAATAAATTCTAAATCAGATTGCATGAAATTTAATGTTGTTTTTATTATAAACAAGGTTTTCCCCTGCGCGCAAATGCGCACGGGTGTATGTAGTTTGTGTAACGATAGGTGGAACTGGATCGTTGAACTTGTTCCTTTCTGACCTTGTAATCTTGTTCACAATTCATTAGCATTCTTTGACATCTTCGCATACATTATAAGTGTAATCAAGACAAAATCTCCTAAAATTAGCAAAGACCAAAGAAAATGAATGCAATTTTTCCAATCAAGAAAAGAAGAGGAAATTTGATAAAGAAATCATCATATGCTTGAATATATAGCTATGAATTTATCTAACATGAGTATAAGGCAAATAATGATTCACAATCCCTTTATAAAATGCAAATAATGAGACATTGTTACTTATTATTAGGTGGTTTATTGCCGACCATAACCATTGTTTCTTGACTGATCTTTTCTCTTCTTGTCCGGAAGTTAAACACTTGCGCGCATCACCTTATTAACAAAAGTGGTTGAGTTCATCTGTAGCAAGATTGTCCAATGAATTAGTCTGGCAAGAGACTACAAGAATATATATAAAAGAGAGAAGTGAGCACAATACAAATTCCAAAAAATCTAGAATTTCTTATCTTTTTACATGTGTAAATAGGTCAATAGTATGAGTTCTTCACCTCATAATCTAAGGACAACTTGTATAACATGTTTTATCATATCATGCTAGCATCTTCTTTTTTAAAGGCATGGAATTTATAAGTATATATTGCTTATATTTTTTTTCATATAATCCAAAAACCTATAACTCTACAAATAAATAGTTGGTTATCCCCACCAAAATGATCGAAGTTGTGGCGTTTAACCCCTTAATATGCTAATGCTCTCTTCGTAGCCCTCTTTCTGTACTCTAGTTGTTTAAACTAGGCCCTCCTGCAAGTTGAAATAAAGATTTTTCTTAAACCATAGAGCTAACAAGCATGAGATATGGAAATAAGAATGAGCATTAAATGAATACCAAAATGTATAGAGTTAACACAAATTTTTTCAAAGCGTTCAACTACCCTTTAAGCAACTAAAGGAGGAAAATGGATATATGCCACCAAAGGTATACTATAAGCTGGAGGGAGAGAGAGAGAGAGAGAGATGACGAAGAAAGGAGTTTATGTCAAAGGCAAGCTAAAATTAAGAGACAAGGAAATTTAAAAAAAAATGTATTTTTTTAAATGAAAATATTGAAAACAAAAAACATTGAGAATATGTTTGTCGGTTTTATTGTTGAAAAAAGATAAAAAGCTTGCCCTACCTATGGTGCTTGTAGAAAGATTCAATTATAACCAACTCCAAGAAAGAACATATCATTGTGAAGGTATCCGAAGTGAATCATAGATACAAAGCAAAGCAGTAATATACCTCTAACAAACCTAATAGGCATCCACAATGAGCTTAAGTTTTTCGTCATTCCATAAAGAACATCATACATTGGTAACTAATGTATGCAACAGAGGCTTAGGAATCTATATACACATGTCTTCTAAGGGTTCAATTGCTCCACATATAGTGCCAAGTGGAAGGGCAGTGATGTATCCATCTATTGAGGCATCCTATTAGACTGGTGAGAGAATTACCATCCAACCATATGAAGGAATGAATTAGGTACAAAATCTGATTTAACATTAAAAATGTTACAGTTGCCCACCTTAATGTAAAGTTTTTGCTATTTCTAATCCTATTTCTCTTCTATTTGCATTTTTCTAATGAAAGAAGAAAAAATGTGTGTGAATGATATAAGTAAACTTTAATTTGCATTGTGCTATAGGTAACCATATTTTGTTCATGAACATGGCTGAATATCAGAGTAAAGAGTAAAGACTCAACTGTACAAATGAAATTAGTTGATAAATCTTTTGCAAGGACAAAAAAAATTCAATTACAACACTGAGATAACAAATAAAGCATCTTGTAATTGAATAAATAACTAACATTGTTTGTCACTATTGTCCATGATGTTCATAAAATTTAGTTGATTGTCGATGCAAGAATTCACTTTTGTCCAAAGCAGTCACCAACTAACCTCATTAAGCATAATTTCATAGGTATTATTAGGGTTCATAAAATTGAACAACAAGCATAATTTCATAGGTATTATTGCGCTTTGAGAAAATATAAATTAACTATAACTTATAAATTTAAAGAGTAAAGAAATCAATAGATTATATTTCTTTCTTTACCATATTATTTATAAATTTTATAGATTGATTTATTTGCGTTAACATACCTAAGTAGCATAATAATCAACAAAGGTTAAGAGTAATGGCAGTAATAATTAATAAGGTAAATAATGGGATACTTATCAAAATCAACTAAATAAACATAAAACAATAGGAGTGTTAAACACTATTTTCATTAACATATCCAACAAACACAACAATGCATCTTGAAGATGGTATTTTAACAAACCACTGGTGTGCAAACCTTTTTGTCAAACAAAACAAATTACCATGCTAAGTTAATGCGTTAAAATCACCTAAAGCATCAGCCCATGAGCAAGAGCACATAAATCACACATAAACTTGTTAAGTAACATTTATAATGAAGACAATTCCATCAACATATAAATAAATAATAATAACAAGCACCAGTATCACATCACTTTTATTTCACATATATATTAATATATCAATTTATCTCTTAAATCACTTACTCGTGACAAACATATTTCCTGTAATAATTCCTGATCACACAAATACCACTATATTACTTTAGTTGCTAAAAGTGTAAATGATTGCACTCTTGCAGCATCAAAGTCAAGGTCTATCAACAATACTCTCCACTCCTTAATCATACATTTACACATACAAATGCACAGAACTTCACGCGGGTATCTTGTGCTTACGCCCCATGGATAAAAAAAAAGTCCACATATAAATTAGCATATCAATAACAATCATATTTAAACTTATAATAATGCAGAAATTTCAAGGCAGCCAAGCATTGCAGAGACTACCTGCACAACGCATTATGGCAACAAATGGCATGCTATATTACTAGTATGAACAAACCAGTGTTGGATGAACCAACCAGCCGAATCGTTACCCTATCAAAAAAAAAACGAATTTTGCTTAATCGATTTCCTAGTCGCTTCCTAGCATTCAGATGTGTACTAACTAACTTATCTAATTCGATTAGTTTTAATTTAATTATTACGGAACACACCTGCCCTAACTCCTCCTTTATTATTAGTAGTGACTAAAGCAGTAGTAGAAATTTCAATATAAGGAAAGAAATTAACTGTTTGATTCGTAAATTTACACAGGATTCGATTTGAAATCATAGAGATTCAATCAACTGGAAACACACCGTTAAACTATTTGAATTCAATCAATATCATTCATTATCAAGACTTTAAACGATTGCAACCACGAATTTGAATTCATCACTAAACTATTTACACGGATGAGAAGATGCGCTGATTGAATTGAACAATCCAAAAAAAATAGAGACAACTCAACCTAGACAAGTCATAAATTAAAGGTTAGGGAAAGTAATTAGAAACAAATTGTCCAACTTGTTCTCTTCTAAATTTGGGGATTTGCAAGGTATGGTTTCAACTTTCAAGTGAATGTTGCTCTAAATAAAGTCTAAACATATCAAAATCAGCATCCCCACATTTGAGACCACTCCATTCCCGTGTAATCTTAATCACATCCCCAAGTTCATCATAGGCAACCTAAAGTCATAATTTTACTTAAGAATGATAGGAAAGAGAATGTTTTTTTCTTTCCACGAATAAAGCAGTCCCTCATAGCGTAGAAATATGCTTGATATAGTGCTACAAAGGACTCTTAAAGAAACTGAGCAGTCAAGACACTACGCCAGAAGGGGTTTCAGGTGACGTACCGAAATCGTCGCCTGAAAGGGAGTTTTCGCCCTCTGATAACTTAGGCGACGAACTTCTGTCGTCTGAGTTGTGGTCCGGTGACTTTCATCCCTTCACTATTAAGTCGACGAGCATCTGTATGTTTGTCGGCGGAGACAACTTAAGAGACGGCAAAAATGTTCGTCAACTCATGATGTTGTCAGAGGCCAAAGGCTATCCAAGCCCGTCCATTAAGACTCAAGCGACGGGTTTGGTTTCATATGTTCGTCGCCGGGGTCTGTGCAAATAAGTTATGGAATGCTATGAAAGAATCTAGGCAACGACCCTTTCCTATGTGTTTCGTCGCCTAGATTGTTTCAGGAAACGGATATAAAATGATTTCGTCTCTAGAGTGAAGTCCAAAGATGTGCTCTCTGTTGTATGTCTGTCGCTGGAGTGTCAAGGAGTCGAGAGTTTCATATATGTTCTTCGCTTGAAAGAGTTAAATTTTTTTTTATATTAATACTACGATGTAATATTTTTTGTTCGTCGGTTGAATTCTTTTAATTTAAAAAAAATAAAATTTGGTAGGGCAGGTGCTCCCTATTGGAATGTACCTAATAGCACATTTTGTGCTCCTGTTCAAATGGCATTTTCTCAACAACAACACACAATCACACAACAACATCATACTCAACAACAAAACACAATCACAAGCAATTCAACACATCAATTTAAAAACCTTGTAATCCATGCCCTAAAGCTTGTACAACATACCAAAAGTGTTTGAAGTTTATCCAGACAACACAAGTTCCAACTCCACATTACACAAGTTCTAAAAGTTTGTCCCAACTCTACACAACTTCACAAAAAACCATATCAAAGTCTTAGTTATATGAGGAGGGCATCCTTACCTATTCCGGTTGGGGGGAGGGCTGGGAATCTGATTGAAGGGCACTTGAATTTTTGGGGGGCTACGGAGAAGTTGCTGGAAGGCCACCTGGATGGTGGGACGCCTGAGGAGTACACACAACAGAGGTGACGGATGGATGTGAGTTAGACTGACCACCTAAGAAGCCCATCATGACCTTCTCGATACTGGCCATACGCTCCTCTAGCTGTTCATTCTTGCTCACGGCTTGGGTGGCTTTCTCATTCAACCTTGCAATTTTAGCCTTCGCCTCCTCCAGCTCCTTGTCCCTCTCTGCAACCCTTGCTGCCCATGGACCCCCTCGTTTCTTTGCAGGCCGCTCACCAGCTCAACCCATTCTTTTTAAAAAAAAATTGAAAATGTAATAAGAGCTGAGTGGGATTGAATTATAACAAGTAAAATCTTGTTATGAACTTCTGAAAATTGTAAAACAAAAATAAAGTTCAAGGGTAATATTATACCTCGAACTTATGTTCCTCGTCTTTCCCCAAGGCATTCCAAGATGATGCAGGTTTGTTCTTCGACGGGGAGGGGTGGTATTTGGATTGGGTCTACTGCTTCTACTTTTCCTTCTCCACCAGTGAGGACCTCCTCAAGATGACCTTTCAATTTCTCCTACAAGTTCATGTATGCACAATATATATATAAAAGAAATGAGCATAACCAAAGGAATGATTTCTGTGTTCTATCTATAAGTTTAATGTAGACAAAGAAAGCAATGATTTCTGTGTTGTATCTATAAGTCTTAACATTCATTATTTCTGTGCTGTATCTATAAGGTTAATGAAAGACATGCTTTATTCTAAACATGCATTATTATAAGAAACAAAAAATTATAAAAACTTATAGATACAACACAAAAAATGCATGTTAAGAAAGATAAACTTATAGATACAACAAAAAAAAATATTAAGAAACAGAAACTTATAGATACAACACAAAAAATATCTATAAGTACACTGTTTTTTTGTGTTGTATCTATTAACACACAAAAAAAAAAAAAACAGAAATGATTATCTACAAAAAAAAAAAAAAAACAGAAATGAGTATCTATAAGAATAATGCATGTGTTGTAGATATTCGTGGAATGCCTACATGTTATCAATACGTTAAGAATAATGCATGTTAACATGCAATATAAGAAATAGAAACTTATAGACACCACACAAATATATATATATATATATATATAAGAAATGAGCAAAACCAAAGGAATGGTTTTACTTATTTCTGTGTTGTAGAAAAAGAAAGGAATAATGCATGTTAAGAATAATACATGTATTTGGCTTGGGTCTATACAAACATGTTCAACATACTCCAGTTTCTTTGTCTACATTAAAATCATTTCTTTCTTTTATTTTAGTGTTGTTGGCTATACTTGATTGCTTTCATTATATAGAAAAAGAAACCTAAGTACTCTAAACTATTAAGCCTATTACCTACTGATTATTATACAGAAATGAAAGATACCAAACAAAAATAAAGTAAAACAAATCATGATAGAAATGCATTATTATTATAAGTAAAACCAAAGGAATCTATAAGTTTTATACAAGTTATGAATAATGAAAGTACTCTAAACTATTACCTACTTATTATATCATTATTATAAGTAAAACCAAAGGAATCTAGTGAATATAAGAGTAACAACACAGAAATAAAGGAAAACAAATACATGCATTATTCTTAACATATTCATAAGTCATAACATACATGAAGGACTAAAATGAAAGCAATACAGATCATGTTAGAGTAACAACACTAAAAAAAAGAACGGAATGATTTTAATATAGAAAAAGACACTTAAGTACTCTAAACTATTAAACCTATTATCTACTGATATTAATGCAGAAATAAAAGATACCACACAGAATAATGAAAAAGACATGCATTTTTATACAGATCATGTTAGATAATAAAAGGAAGGAATGGTTCTCAAACACAAAATGAAGGAATGATTTCAATATAGACAAAGAAGCCTAAGTATGCTGAACATGTTTATATTTATAGAATGAATGTCTTTCATTTTTATATTATAATCAGTAGGTAATAGGTTTAATAGTTTAGAGTACTTAGGTTTATTACAGAAAAACTACAGTTTTAGTACTTAGGTAAAATTACAGAAAAACAGAAAACATGCATTATTATAAGTAAAGGCTCAGAATTTCAAATCTTAAAATTCGAAGAAAGGAAGTTAGAAATGAACTTAAACTGAATTTAAAGCTCGTTTAGCGGATTTCGACTGTAATATAAAATTTGACGAATGATTTTCATACTTTCACCTCGAAAATTCAAAATAATTATCGGATGGCGATATCCTTTTCGATTTTATAAATCTAATTGATCGCGAAAGCGAGAGTCGGAAAAACTAACATTTGAGAACTAATATCGGGATTCGAAATTCGCATATTCGGGATAGATTTCCGGGTATTGGTTTAACCACTTCCACACACTACCCTCACCAACTCCCTCACCATACCTCTTCAAAGGTCATCCCTCACCCCATCATTCACTCATTCATCATCACCCTCACCTGCTCCCTTTAATCAATTCATCACCATCCCGTCTTCGATCACCATCCCACGCCATCACCTTCTTCACCATCGGTTCACCATCACCAACTTCTCCTTCACTCTCTCCCCATCTTCATCCATCTCAATACCACACAAACGCCACCATCGTCGGCTCCATCATCAGCTTCACCTCCATCGCCACCCCTTCGTTTCCTTCTTGTTCTGAAGAGCAGCCTCTTCGGCCTTGCTCCCTCCGTTCCACCTCAAGCCAGCGACCCTACGGTACCCCTCGAAGCCACCTTCCGCAGCAGCAGAGCCACCAGGAGCAACCCACGAGCCACCGTAGCTTCGACGACCTCCCTTGTCCCTTGTTTCCACAACCAAGGTCGTCGCCCGATTTGTTCTCGAAACAATCTTCCGGTAAGCCGTTCTCACTCATTCATCGGAATCACCCCCGAGCTCCTCAATCACACTCAACCATGTTCGGAACAGGTCTGACGAGCCATCGCGAGCCACCGACGAAGCCCAGAACTCCGATCGAGAGCTCCGAAGTCTTTTAGAATGTAATTTAAGATTCCTAAGCTAGGCTTATGTTAGCTTAAGTTAGTTAAGGTTAGTTATGCTTATGTAATGCAGTTGCTATAAGCACTGCAGTTGAAGGTTAGTTTCTTTTGTCTTAGGAGAACCACTATCTAGGAAGTTATGTTAGCATGTTAGTGGAGTAGTGGGTGTGTGTTGCAGTTAACTTAGTATGGAGTATGTAAGACTGTTTTCGATTGAACTAAAGTGTGAGGCAGTTATTGAATTGCTGAGTTCTGTTCTGTGTGTTATAGAGGAACACTTTTGTTTGTCTTCTCTCGATTGTTTAGGTGATCATAGGTGTAGTTTGGTGGTTGATTTCCCTTGCTTCGACAACATTTGGTATTAGAGCAAAACACTTTTCTGTGTTTCTGGGTTCGAATTTGGGATTGAGAGTGTGAGATTAAAACACAAAGGGAAACACTTGAGTGAAGTTCTATTTGAGCAAAGATGCAGAACAATAGTAATGGGAATTTGAGCAGCCCTCAGTTGCCCATCTTCAAGGGAATTAACTACCACTTTTGGAGCCTAAAAATGACCACCTTGTTCAAGTCACAAGAAGTCTGGAATCTTGTTGATCAAGGATTTGAAGATGCAAATCCTGCAGAGCCAGATCAGGCAGTAAGAGAGAAGAGAAAGAAGGACTCCAAGGCACTGTATATGATACAGTCGGCCTTAGATGATGAAGTTTTTCCAAGGATAGCTGCATCAACTACAGCTTATGAGGCTTGGGAGGTTCTCAAGCAAGAGTACATGGGAGATAGACGTCTGATCACTTTCAAACTGCAGTCACTAAGGAGAGAGTTTGAAACTCTGGTGATGCAAGATAAAGAGACAGTTCAAGTGTACTTGTCTAGGGTGTCAACCATTGTAAATCATATCAGATCATATGGTGAGAGCATGGGCAGTGAAGTGATTGTGAGCAAAGTGTTGAGGAGTCTAACCAAGAGGTTTGACCATGTGGTTGCAGCTATAAAGGAGTCCAAAGATCTGTCTGTGTACAGATTCGAAGAGCTAGCAAGTTCCTTGCAAGCTCATGAGGATAGGCTGACAAGAACAAGTGATCAGAAAGAGGAAAAAGTATTTCAAGTAAAGGATGAAACTTCAAAGGGAAAGCCTGAGAGTTCATCAAGTAGAGGAGGTTCTAGAGGTGGTTATAGAGGAAGAGGTGGCCAAAGAGGAGGCTACAGAGGCCGAGGAGGTAGAGGCCAAGGAAGATCACAAGGTAGTGGCTCAGGAAGAGGGAACAACAATGATCAAGGGAGAGATCAGTGGAAAGATTCATCTAAGAATCAAGGAAGTGAATCAAGGTCTTACAAGAGTAACATAAAGTGTTATTATTGTAAGAAATTTGGTCACAAGGAGGCATTTTGTTGGGAGAAGCAAGAACATGAACAGAAGGGTGCAAATTACTCTGAGAATTGTGAGAAAGATGACAGGCTTTTCATGGCATTGTCATCAGTTGAGGAAGAAGCCAGTAGCTTGTGGTATTTGGACAGTGGATGTTCAAATCATATGTCCAGTTCAAAGAAAATGTTCAAGGAACTGGATGAAGCTAAGAAAGGAAAAGTTAGACTTCGTGATAACAAGGTTCCTGAGGTGGAAGGAAAAGGCACCTTGGCTGTGAGAAGTGTACAAGGATCAGAGAAACTTCTCTATGATGTGCAGTATGTGCCAAAGCTTGCTCATAACTTGCTAAGTGTTGGGCAGCTTCAAGGATCAGGCTATTCTCTTCTATTTGATGAAGATGTGTGTGTGATCAGAGAAAAGAAAACTGACCATGTGATTGCAAATGTTTCAATGACCAAGAATAGGTTGTTTCCTCTGGATTTATCAAGTAATGTTGGTAAGGTGATGGCAGCTAAAAGTGATGAAAGCACTATGCTATGGCATCAAAGGTATGGACATCTAAATGTCCAAAGTGTGAAGATGTTGAACTCTGGTGAAATGGTTGAAGGTCTGCCTAAGATTGGAGAGCTAGAGCTGTGTGAAGGATGCATCTATGGAAAGCAAATGAGAGGGTCATTCTCAAACAGAGATGCATGGAGAGCTGGAGAATGCTTGGAACTAATTCATGCAGACTTGTGTGGACCAATGCAAACCGAGTCTCTAGGTGGAAGCAAGTATTTTTTTCCTCCTCACAGATGATCATAGCAGGATGAGTTGGGTCTATTTTTAGAGACTGAAGTCAGAAGCATTTGATTGCTTTAAGAAGTTCCAGAAAAGCAATCTGGATTGATGGTGAAGGCACTGAGAACTGACAGATGAGGAGAATTCATGTCCTATGAGTTCATGAATTTTTGTGAAGAGAATGGGATAAGGAGGGAGTTGACAGCTCCCTATACACCAGAGCAAAATGGTGTAGCAGAGAGAAAAAAATAGGACTGTGGTGGAGATGGCAAGAAGTATGTTAAAGGCTAGAGGAGTTCCAAATCAGCTTTGGTGTGAAGCTGTGGCTACTGTAGTCTATGTTTTGAATGTTTCTCCTACTCGAGCTGTGTTGGGCAAGACACCATTTGTGTAAAGACTCAGAACTTAAAATCATAATTTTTGGAAAAGGGAAATTTAAAATGAACATAAACTGAATTTAGAACTCATTTAGCGGATTCTGGCCGAAATATAAAATTTGACGAATAATTTCCGTCGTTTTACCTCGAAAATTCAAAATAATTATCGGATGGCGATATCCTTGTTGATTTTAAAAATCTAATTGATCGAGAAAGCGAGAGGCGGGAAAACTAACATTCAGAAACTAATTTTGGGATTCAAAATTCGCGTATTCGGGATTTATTTATGGGTATTGATTTTGACCAATTCCACGCTCAATCCTCAACCACTCCATCCTACCTTACCCTACAGTAGCCATTCCTTCACCATTCCTCTGCCTTCCGTCAACGTGAGCTGCACTCACCTCCTCCATGTCACTTTAACGCCTCCACCTTCTCTGTCTCGCTGAATGAAGCAACCATCACGCATCGTCACCGTCACCATCATCCATCTTCGTTTCCGCACCTTCAACCACAACACACACCACCATTTCCTCTTCCTTCTTCCTTCCTTCCACCTCGAGCTGCCAGCGGAAGGTCCCACGCACCCCTCGGAGCCACCACCATCAGCCGGAGCAGCCCAGAACCTCCCCAGCGCCGCCGCAAGCCACCGGAACCCCATCGTCCCGTTCAAGCGCGAACGATCTTCCGGTAAGCCGTTCTCCTTCGTTTCCGATCCAAATCACCCCCGAGATCTTCCATCACACTCACCCATGTCCGACGCAGGTCCGATGAGCCATCGAGAGTCTCCGACGACGCCCAAAACTCCGTACGAAGCTCCGACATTCGCGAACTCCCCGGTGAGACCCCAAGCCTTTCCTTTCTTTCCTCGTTCGATTTTATGCATCTTTGTTCGCTTAGACTAGTCGGGAGGGTAGTGAGTGTCGAGTGCAGAAGCTTGGGCGAGCTCGGGTGCTCCGGTGAGGTCGAGATGCGGCGCAGCGGGAGCGATGGTTGTGGGCGTACTTGAGCGCGAAAGGGCGGGAGCCTGGGAGTGGGGAGTGTGGGCGTGGTCGGGGAGGCGAGTCCGGGGGGAGCTGGGCGAATCGGAGCCGAGGCGCAACAACGGCGTGGTGGATCGCGGGCCACCGGCGTCGAGCAGCACCAGGCGGGAGCATGATTTCACAAAGGAAGAAGAAGGCACGTGTGGGGCCCTTGCCTAGTCAGCCCGTGGACCCCACCTCCTTTGTTGTTATTTTGTTTTGGAATCGAACCGGGTTGGGATTTAGCGGGTTTGATTCGGTTCGGGTTAAAAGCGTTGGTTCGGTTCAAGTTTATTCGTTATTTATTTATTTATTAAATAATTGTTTAACCGATAACGGGTAATTGATTATTTGGAAATCGATTTATGTCGATATTTAAAAAGGGTCGGTTTTAAAAGTATATAAATTGAATTATTTAGTAACGGTTGAAAGTTACTTAAGTACGTAGAATGATGATTTTAATTAAAGTAAAGTATGTCGGGATTATTTAATCGGATTTTTGGAAGTAGTTTTAAAGATTAAATATTTTGTGAATTAGAAATGGCTAAGTATAATTTTGAAGAAATTGTTTTGACTAACAACTGGACTAGCTAGTGAGATTATATGGATTGAAGTATGATTGAGCCAGTTATGGAAATGACAATGGAATAAGATGATATAAGAAGTTGAGATAAAGGATGCTGATGATGCTATGATTAATGGATTGATGAGAATGTTATGTAGTGGTAAATGGATCCCATTTTGTGCAGTTTACTTATGCATATTATTAATAATTGTTAGGTGATCTGTAACCTGCTTGCTTGTATCTTGCTGCTTTTCGTCTTGCTGATCTGCTACTCCAGGTAAGTTCTTTGAACTTACTCATGATGGGCGCTCTATGCACTGGGTGTTATATAGTAGGCTAGTGTCCATGCACCATACGACTTAGAATCATGCTTAGGAGCTAAAATGAAAATCATATGATTGTTATATGTCCTTGCAAGAGAACGGCCGTTATCTGTGATAGTCCTAGAGTCCTTGCTAGGGTCATAGGGTAGCCCAGGCTCATCGGGTACCCTGAGTCAATCGAGTCTATATGAGCATGATATGATAGCCCAGCACCATCGGGCAAGCGATGAGATGATATGATATGATGATGCCGTGGTTTGTGCACCACCACGAGGAAATTGATATGCTATAGCACCGAACTGGCCAGTCTCCGCCCTATTGAAAGGGGGTGGAGGTACGAGAGGGACATGCCACTTGGCATTCTGTGTGGATCCATTTATCGCTTTCTGCATTATATTAAACTGTCAATATATATATATATGTGTGTGATTTAATTTACGCATGGCATTACGCATTTCATCTTAAGAATAGGATGCTTATTATATGCCTCTCAGAGTGTGTTTACATACGCGCATGAGTGACCTGATGATTGACCCAGATCCCCCTCATTTTTTTTAGATTCAGGTAACCTTTAGCCGCTATCGTTGCTTATGTGGATGCTTGGCGGGATCAGACTTTTGGCGTTAGATCGAGAGGTTGAGAGACCACCATACTTCCTCTCTTTTATACCCCCTTTTTGGATTGTATTCAAATTTAACTTCATGTCTGCTTTCGCTCGATTTCACGATTAGACTAAGGCAGGTATTTGGTCCCTAGTGGATCCGCGATCTTTAAGGGTTCGAAATCCCTTCTTTTAGTACAAATATTTTGTTTTAAAACTCAACCCGTACTCGAATTGCAAGATCCGAACAAGGGGTTTTATCCCTTGAAACGTAACCCGGAAATCATAATTCTGGGCCGTTACAAAGATGGTATCAGAGCTCAGGTTGTGCAATTCGGGTACACAAGGGTCGAGTGTGTGTTTTGAAAACCGCCCACGAGTTTCAAGGACTTTTTGAAAAGGATTTAAAGGGGCAAAATGAATTTAAGGTGCTTAACTAAAATTGGACTAAGTAATGAACTCGAGTTGTAATAAAAAAAAAGGAGAATCGACGAAACGGGGACACGATTGGGTAGTAAAGGCGCTAGACCCCCCCTATTGGGTGTAGTTGGGAACGGTAGGCAAAATACTAGCTTGCTCTTTACAGAGGGTCCGGAAGACTCCAAGGAGATTGCACCAAGGTGGTTGGAGTGGCGAGTTAGGTAGGATCGCGAGGTTTTTGCCCCTCCGGTCAGTCGCTCCTTGAAGAGCGACATTAGATAGCTTGATGTGCTTTATATATTGAGACTGAGTATGATCTCCCTCGAAGGAGTTCATTATAATTGTCATTGACTAATTCTATGCTGAGTGCTTGATATGCTAAAGTCTGATTGGTATGCCTAACAATAAAATGTGTATCGACTGATTTGTACAAACGAGATAGTGGGAGTACCCTTAATTCTATGTGGTCAACCCAGCTTGTGTGAAATAGCCCATTCTACTATGTTTGTTCACCCTTTGATGGTTCTATCGAGTCTTTCTCCCGGATGTCAGTATCTTTCATGGGAATCGGGTTGGTAAACACATTGCCCCAGAAACTCATGTATGTATATGAAGGTTGTCTGAGTGAGTATTGGAAGGTAGTTCTTGATGTCATTTTGAGTCAAAAGTAAGGTGTTTCCAGGGTTGTCTTCCTTGATTCTTATGATGATCAACCGAGGTTTTCTTACCACAAAGAGTCGTACGTACCAAGGTCCCACGAGAAATAGGGGTGATGAGTCAGTTGGGGAAGGTCAATGGTTGCCCTTAGGGATCTCTGTCCGGTTGTAATGGTGACTCTCTCTGAACTGCATAACATGATTTTGTAACCTCCTGCATGTACCTTGCAAATGTTCATTTGTAAAATGTTGCTCATGTTATTACATCTGTGATTAGTTACATTGATCAAGTCTTGTGTTATGCCTCACTCTCTATCGTGATTACGTTGTCATAGCATGCCTACTTGACTTATTATATTAATTGTACTAATGATTGATTAGAAGCATATGAACCACATGATATGAACCTACATGATAATTGTGTTCTCCTGGGTTAGTCCCATGATAGCGTGATAAACTCTTCTTCGTATGAATGCATGTAAATGATCTCTTTAGCATACTAGTTGATGACGCCTTGATGCTTATTACTCGTTTTATGACAAGAATCTACAACATTCCCAACTATTTTGTATTCGTCAGATTAACGACTGTTGATTGTTTTGCACATGATAATGTTGTGTGATTAGTTGTGTTGGATGGGGAATATTTGGTATAATTGAGTCTTGATGAATGCATGCTTTAATGTTCATGGTGGCCATTGTGTGAGTCCAAGTTACACATGTTACGTCTCTATCATCCCAACATGCCCTACTCAGTATGTTGCCTCGTCATACTACTGCATGAATGCAAATGTCATGTGTAGGAAGCCGCATAATTAATGTTCTCCCTGTAAATAGGTTCATAATAGTGTGATCGTTCAGTTCTAGTGTCATGATAGAGTGAGTTCCATACTTGATGAATATGTGTTATAACTTGATGTCAACATGCCTTATATGATACGTAATTCCCAGTACATGTTAAGATGATAATCCTTAATGTAAATTTGTGGTGGTATGACATTCTGTACCCATGCTTGCCCCATTGCTTAGGTCTCGTGTTGCATCTTGCTTCTTGTCCTGATTATATGTCGCCTTTGTATGTCTAATTGACTTGTTGTATTGGTCGTACTAACGACTGATTTGAAGCATGAATTACATGACGGGAGTTTGTATATAGTTATTGTCTTCCCCTAGATTAGACCCATGATAGTGTGTTACACTCCCCTTGTATGAATGTCGTAAGATGATTCCCCCTGCATGATTATTCGATGTTACCCATGGTTTATTGACTAAATTAGTATTTCAATTGTGATCATGCTATTTGACGTGATGTCTTGGTAAATGCATGCCTTATTCAAATGGTTGTTGAGTTGGAATACATACCTTGTATGCTAGTCATATTGCTTGTTGCGTAGGCTTGCATTATGAATTGCTATATTCCTCCCATGCTTCTATACCGACGGGGTATGTTAATATGATTTCTTACACATTGATATGTTGGTCATACAAGAGCATGTATGTATTGAATGTCATATTGAGCTTTTAGCATCATGTAGGGTCATTGGTTGTGACTTGTGCGAATTTATGCCTTGCTTGCATTATTGCTGATTCCCTCTCGAGCTAGGTCCCTCATAGTGTGATCCTTCCCTTTTTCTATCACCTTGAAATATCTTACTCATGAAAATTAGATTGATGTTGAATTCTATGATCGATTGCTTTCTGTGATGGTTTATCCTAGCATGCTTACATGTTATCACTCGGTAGTGTTTCCCTATTACCTTATGAATTCCTCTATTGCTGGCGTAGATGTATGACATGGCACCTCGCATGATCATACACCACGTTATATCATTTCGCATATGCATGATGCATGAATGTTAGAATGAATTTAGTCGAGTTACCTTGATTGTGGTCATGATTCGATATGTGTTAGTAGTATCATGTAGGGCTTATGATTTCCAATAGGACTCGCTAAATGATTACATGTTGTACCTCTTCTATGATGTGATAACTATTGTACCTTTATGTGTGTCCTATGATGATTCGTTCCTAGCATGATTATAATCTATTGCCCATGATGTCTTTCTTGTTACTTTTGATGATGCCTCATGTTTCGTGAACATCATGTTGAACCCCTTTTAATGACTCTTGACTATGCTTGTATCACATTATGTGTCGCTAGTATCATATAGGACCTGTGCTTTCTAAATGTATCTCATCGTATGATTACGTGCCATGCTTGACCTATTATATGACCAGTGTGTTCGGATGAGATAGTTACTAGGTTGCTCCTATATGTTCTTGTATGACGCTTAATCTGGTTGTTATGTTACACCTCGCCATGCCATATTTAACCTGACCTATTGATGCGTACACCACGCTTGTACATTCGTTCATATGCACCATACTCGTCGTCGTCGTTAAATCCCACATAACCTCGAATCCTGCATGCTCATTCTTGATTCCGCATAACTTGCTAGGCATATATGTTTTCATGGAATAATATACTACAATCTTGTCTCGCATGCATCTGTATAGGAATCGATCGTGTCGTTGGAAATGAATACGAATGTTGCTCCTCTGAAATAGGTACATGTTAGCGTGGATTAGCGTGATTGATATGCTCCATAATGAATTCGTGTTTGCTTGTCGCGATTATAACTTAATGGACTTCCATAAGGGCATCGTTGCTATTCTCAGGTCGGAGTTTCGTCTCTAGTTGTCATCCTTAGGGTTGGTGTGTGTTTGTTCCGAAAGGAACATTGGGTTGTCCGCTCTTGTCCCTCCCCTATCTTCGCTAACTTGGACTTCTACGCGACACGTTGGACGAGCGACCGCATGAAAGAGGAAATGGGAAGTCGGATAGCGATAGAGCAACACCGCGAAGGCGTGGGCCTATAACCCACAGGCCTCAAGATCAACGATTTCGGCAGGACAAGCACGTTTTGAGGATGACGATTACTGGGTACGATATGACTTGCAAGTGGGAGTGTCCTCCCTTCTAACTCTTAATCCTCTCTGAATTAGTTGATGATGGTATTTCATTGGTATGGCGATGGAATTTATGTGTTGATGTGCTGACCTGGTAATGAATCTTGCATGATCATCCATTGTCTATGATGATATGATTCGATGTCTTATAAATTTCATGTACCATGATGTTTCCATGTTTTGCTACCCTATATTGCTAAGCATGATCTGAACTCTTGTGGCTATAAAAGTACGAACTGCGAATGCTAAGGAACCTGAATTGTTATCTCATAAGGTTATGTTGAAACTTGCTAGCTTGAATTGACTATGTTCATATATGGCGTTTTGCAATAATTTTGAGCATAATAGCAAATTGAGACTTGTTGACTGAGGATAATGTGGGAATTTTCTTGTTTACATGATTTGTTAATATGTACTGGCATGATGTTAGATAGCGACCATGAGGAACCTGGTATGGAACGATATTACATGTTGATATTCAATATTGAAATCTAGTTGAAAGTGACAAATGTTATCATGATATATTGATACCTTGCTATCCTGTTATGTCGTTATAGAAGAATGTTAGGATGTGTTGCGATAGGATATATGAGATAATGATGTGTTACTATATGAAAGCATGATGTTGTGTTATATAGTTAAGCATGATTTTGATACGTTAAATGATGAACATGACTTAATGGTGTCTGGTTACTAAATTATCGTCATTCGATATTGTGATGAGTTGAGGTGATGTCTTTCAGAGCATGCTGACATGTTGGTGATTTATATACTACTTGATCTTACCTTTTCGAATCTTAATAGCATGATCTTAATGTGTTGATATGTTGACATGATAAATCTACTATGACTGGTTCTACTTGTAGTGCGATGTTATGCGATTGTGAGAATTGATGTGTACTGACATACTAACCCCGTGACACCTAGCTCATCGATCTCTTGACATGTGTGCTTGCATGATAAGTTATGAGAATTCGATCACGAAGTTGTGATGCCTTCAGTATGATGTAGATATGCCGTATGGCTCGTGGTATGATGTTGAGATTTTGTTATTGCTTTTGGGCATGTTCTGAATGGATGGTATGATTTATCTTATGGGTAAACATGCTATGCGGTTGAGATGTTGACTAGTTGAGATTATCATGATTGATGTTAAGATTTGCCACATGAGAGGTGGCTGATGATGTTATGAGTCGATGAGTTGGTTTACTTTTGTTCATGTTGAGTTGAGAATGATGATTGTTTTGATTCGGAAACTAGGAAGAGAATATGGGATTAGCCCTTTAGAGGTGGATGATTCCACCTCCTGAGATTTGGAAATTGCTTGACTAACATCGGGTTAGGGAATTTTAAATGATGTTTAAAAAGGACTAACTTGGGTTTTGAGAAATCAAACGCGATCGATAACTTCAATGGTTTTGAGACCAAAACTTTTCAAGCTATGGAACCTCTTGAAATTTTCTAACCGAGCTTGCATTATGACTCCCACGAAGTGGATACAGACATTTTATAGGGGCCCTTATAGACTGCTTGCTAAGACCTAGTGGAGATGCTGTAATGCTTTTTGAGTTATGATATGATCGAGAAGTCGAATTAAGGATGTGGTAGGGGCCCATATTACATTCTTACTACGATTTATTGGGGATATTATGATCATGACAACGGTACTGTGAGGATCTCATAGGGGCACTTGTGAGGTGCTTACGGGATCAATGACATGATCCTTGGACTCACCAATTTCAAACTTCATCCCCTGTTTTAAGATTATTTTAGTCTCGGGGACGAGACTTGTTTTTAGAGGTGGATGATGTAAAGGCTCAGAACTTAAAATCCTAAATTTTTGGAAAAAGGAAATTTAAAATGAACATAAACTGAATTTAGAACTCATTTAGCGGATTCTGGCCGAAATATAAAATTTGACGAATAATTTCCGTCGTTTTACCTCGAAAATTCAAAATAATTATCGGATGGCGATATCCTTGTTGATTTTAAAAATCTAATTGATCGAGAAAGCGAGAGGCGGGAAAACTAACATTCGGAAACTAATTTTGGGATTCAAAATTCGCGTATTCGGGATTTATTTATGGGTATTGATTTTGACCAATTCCACGCTCAATCCTCAACCACTCCATCCTACCTTACCCTACAGTAGCCATTCCTTCACCATTCCTCTGCCTTCCGTCAACGTGAGCTGCGCTCACCTCCTCCATGTCACTTCAACGCCTCCACCTTCTCTGTCTCGCTGAATGAAGCAACCATCACGCATCGTCACCGTCACCATCATCCATCTTCGTTTCCGCACCTTCAACCACAACACACACCACCATTTCCTCTTCCTTCTTCCTTCCTTCCACCTCGAGCTGCCAGCGGAAGGTCCCACGCACCCCTCGGAGCCACCACCATCAGCCGGAGCAGCCCAGAACCTCCCCAGCGCCGCCGCAAGCCACCGGAACCCCATCGTCCCGTTCAAGCGCGAACGATCTTCCGGTAAGCCGTTCTCCTTCGTTTCCGATCCAAATCACCCCCGAGATCTTCCATCACACTCACCCATGTCCGACGCAGGTCCGATGAGCCATCGAGAGTCTCCAACGACGCCCAAAACTCCGTACGAAGCTCCGACATTCGCGAACTCCCCGGTGAGACCCCAAGCCTTTCCTTTCTTTCCTCGTTCGATTTTATGCATCTTTGTTCGCTTAGACTAGTCGGGAGGGTAGTGAGGGTCGAGTACAGAAGCTTGGGCGAGCTCAGGTGCTCCGGTGAGGTCGAGATGCGGCGCAGCGGGAGCGATGGTTGTGGGCGTACTTGAGCGGGAAAGGGCGGGAGCCTGGGAGTGGGGAGTGTGGGCGTGGTCGGGGAGGCGAGTCCGGGGGGAGCTGGGCGAATCGGAGCCGAGGCGCAACCACGGCGTGGTGGATCGCGGGCCACCGGCGTCGAGCAGCACCAGGCGGGAGCATGATTTCACAAAGGAAGAAGAAGGCACGTGTGGGGCCCTTGCCTAGTCAGCCCGTGGACCCCACCTCCTTTGTTGTTATTTTGTTTTGGAATCGAATCGGGTTGGGATTTAGCGGGTTTGATTCGGTTCGGGTTAAAAGCGTTGGTTCGGTTCAAGTTTATTCGTTATTTATTTATTTATTAAATAATTGTTTAACCGATAACGGGTAATTGATTATTTGGAAATCGATTTATGTCGATATTTAAAAAGGGTCGGTTTTAAAAGTATATAAATTGAATTATTTAGTAACGGTTGAAAGTTACTTAAGTACGTAGAATGATGATTTTAATTAAAGTAAAGTATGTCGGGATTATTTAATCGGATTTTTGGAAGTAGTTTTAAAGATTAAATATTTTGTGAATTAGAAATGGCTAAGTATAATTTTGAAGAAATTGTTTTGACTAACAACTGGACTAGCTAGTGAGATTATATGGATTGAAGTATGATTGAGCCAGTTATGGAAATGACAATGGAATAAGATGATATAAGAAGTTGAGATAAAGGATGCTGATGATGCTATGATTAATGGATTGATGAGAATGTTATGTAGTGGTAAATGGATCCCATTTTGTGCAGTTTACTTATGCATATTATTAATAATTGTTAGGTGATCTGTAACCTGCTTGCTTGTATCTTGCTGCTTTTCGTCTTGCTGATCTGCTACTCCAGGTAAGTTCTTTGAACTTACTCATGATGGGCGCTCTATGCACTGGGTGTTATATAGTAGGCTAGTGTCCATGCACCATACGACTTAGAATCATGCTTAGGAGCTAAAATGAAAATCATATGATTGTTATATGTCCTTGCAAGAGAACGGCCGTTATCTGTGATAGTCCTAGAGTCCTTGCTAGGGTCATAGGGTAGCCCAGGCTCATCGGGTACCCTGAGTCAATCGAGTCTATATGAGCATGATATGATAGCCCAGCACCATCGGGCAAGCGATGAGATGATATGATATGATGATGCCGTGGTTTGTGCACCACCACGAGGAAATTGATATGCTATAGCACCAAACTGGCCAGTCTCCGCCCTATTGAAAGGGGGTGGAGGTACGAGAGGGACATGCCACTTGGCATTCTGTGTGGATCCATTTATCGCTTTCTGCATTATATTAAACTGTCAATATATATATATATGTGTGTGATTTAATTTACGCATGGCATTACGCATTTCATCTTAAGAATAGGATGCTTATTATATGCCTCTCAGAGTGTGTTTACATACGCGCATGAGTGACCTGATGATTGACCCAGATCCCCCTCATTTTTTTTAGATTCAGGTAACCTTTAGCCGCTATCGTTGCTTATGTGGATGCTTGGCGGGATCAGACTTTTGGCGTTAGATCGAGAGGTTGAGAGACCACCATACTTCCTCTCTTTTATACCCCCTTTTTGGATTGTATTCAAATTTAACTTCATGTCTGCTTTCGCTCGATTTCACGATTAGACTAAGGCAGGTATTTGGTCCCTAGTGGATCCGCGATCTTTAAGGGTTCGAAATCCCTTCTTTTAGTACAAATATTTTGTTTTAAAACTCAACCCGTACTCGAATTGCAAGATCCGAACAAGGGGTTTTATCCCTTGAAACGTAACCCGGAAATCATAATTCTGGGCCGTTACAATTTGAGGTGTGGAGAAAGAAGAAACCATCTGTGAGCCATCTAAGAGTTTTTGGGTGTGTGGCTTATACATTGAAAAACCTGAGATCAAAGTTGGATGAGAAAGTAGAGAAATGTGTTTTTATTGGGTATACAACTCAGTCAAAGGCATACAAATTGTACAATCCTGTGAGCAAGAAAACTATTGTGAGCAGGAATGTGGTTTTTGATGAGGGTGTGAGTTGGGAGTGGGAGAAGACACGAGGTGATCAAATTACAAGGAGAAGTGTGCCAGCTGATAGTTCAAATGAGGAGGCTGAAGATGATGATATGTTTGATGATGATCATCATCATGGAAACAATTCTCCAGCAACACCAGTTCACCAACAAAGCTCCTCTAGCAGTGGCAATTCATCACCTTCAAGCTCCTCAAGTGAAACTCCTCCAAGGAAGTTTAGATCTCTTGCTGAGATCTACAATGATTGTGGCTTTGCTCTCACTGTTACAGATCCTGAGATCTTTGATGTAACGGCCCGGGATTATGATTCCCGAGTTACGTTTCGAGGGATGAAACCCCTCGTTAGGATCTTGCACCCCGAGTACAGGTTGAAGGTTTGAAATCGAAGATGTGTAGTTTAAAGTGGGATTTCGCACTCAAATCCGAAAGGTCCGTTGGAGACCCCGGGGTAAACCCTTGTACCTGTCCTAAGTCTACAACGCGGAAAATCCTTTATCATGCAAAGAGAATAAGTTCTGAAAACGATACAACGGGCGCCACGGCAGAGCCGGGTCAAAACAGAGTATAAGTAGGGAGAAATCCCAAAAGCATGAATCTGGTGAAGTCAGGTTTCAACCACTCACTCTCCGCCATATGAATAGACCCCGTCATAACAGAACAAAATCAAGCAGTGTATCGGGTACCTGAAACTATACCACTAAGTCAGGCCAAGAGTCCGTCCGCGGGTCCTCTGACCGCGCTGAGGACATATAATACGCCTATACCTAGAATAAAGATGCCTTCATGCAGTACTGGAATATTAACCACACTATCATGTTCCTAACTCATATGTGCAGAATATTAAGTAAGGCCTTAACAAAGAATACCAAGTGGTATATCCCTCTTCTACCACCACCCCCCTTCCAGCTAGGGTGGAGACTGGCCAGTTCGATACTATAGCATATCAAATCTCATCATCATATCGCATCTCATGCTCATCTCGTATCTCATGCTCATCTCGTATCTCGTGATATATATATATATATATATATATATATATATATATATATATATATATATATATATATATATATATATATATATAACTCAAGGAGGGCAACACCCGATGAAACTGGGCTGCCCTATGACCCTAGAAAGGACTCTAGGACTCACAGATAACGGCCATTCTGTATTCAAACGCATACAGAATAAGAAAGCTCATTCGTAAGTGCAATTCCTAAGCATGATACTACATGGCATGCTCTTATGCATATGAAACACCTACATACTATATGACACATCAGGCAGGAGGTACTGGTTACTGAGTAAGCCCCGGAGGTACTTACCTGGCTAGCAGATCGGCAATAGAAGAATCCAGCACACAGTAGTCACAATCACAGAGTATCACCTAGTACATAATGGAATATACATAAGTCTACATCCAACTATTAAGCACTCAAGCACACCTCAATCAATAGAACAAGTAACATATTATGAAAGTCCTTTTATCGCATCATCCGCTCCCCAAGACCACATCGTTCTCCATAAATCATTCAACCAATTCCGCATGTTCATATACATCAATTCCGCATATACCTCAACGGTTCATCAAAATCATAAGACATAATTTGTGTGATATAAAATCCTACTAGATCGTCATAATTATCCAACATTTAATCTCATATAATAATTCATCACAAGTCATGCTATTAGTCATACATATCATACTGTTAGTCAAACGATCATAATATCATGCTAGTTAGTCATCGAATAAGTCTTATTCCCAAGTTAGTTTCAAAACCGTTCCAAATCCCAGTTAAATAGTTAAGTATTCTGACCATTGAAAATACTCGTCAAATTCCCCTTTAAATTTATTTATTAGATTACTTTCCAACCTTGAAATTCGTTTCCAAATTCTTTATAAATCTTCAAGTCCAAATAATGTTATATTTTAAACCCCCCGATAATATATTTTAAATCTCAAATAGTATTACATGATATTTTAAATACCATTTATTTAACATCTTTATAAATTATTTCCAAATCTCCTAAAATCCTGACCATTTTTATTTAATAAACCAACCCTTATAATTCTCCCAAAAAAATATTTTATATATATAATAATTTTAATTCCGTTAAATAGCTAAATAAATAGACGGATAAACCCAAACCGAACCGAACCGAACCCATAACATAAATCCCAAACCGGCTTAATATATAAAACACAATCTGAAATTCCAAGGGACTCACATAAGCCACGTTGACCCTCCTTCTTCCTCCAAATCAAATTGAGATCTCGCGCCCGCTGTGCTCGACCGATCCCACCGGCTCGCCTCTCGTGCTCGCCTGCAACTCCTCCACGCCGATCAGCCAGCCCAGCTCGGCCCTTTCTGCCTCCTCCCTGCGCTCGCCTCGCTGCTCTGCCTCGCCCGCGCTCTCGCTCCTCGACCCGACTAACTCACGTCTCTCACGAGCTCGCCTCGCCACCTTCGATGCTTGCCGGAGCTCTCGATCTCGCTCACCCTCTCCACACTCAGCCATCACGCACTCTCCGACCACCCGAGGACAAGAAAAGAATCGAAACGGACCAAGGAAAAGGAATGAGGTTCGAACGCTAACTGTGGATGTTCGCGACTTCGGAGCTCTGGATCGGAATTCTGGGCTTCGTCGGTGGCTTGCGATGGCTTGTCGGACCTGCGCCAGACATGGGTGAGTGTGATTGAGGAGCTGGGGGGTGATTTGGATCAGAAACGAAGGAGAACGGCTTACCGGAACGAGGCTTCGCGAAATAGAGGAGGGAGAAGTTTCGGTGGTGGCGCTGTGAGCTCTCGGCTGGTCGCTGAATTCGTTGGACGTCGGCTTCGTGAGGATGAGGTGGTGCTGCTGGCGCCAATGGTGGTCGATGGAGGGCGATGGTAGTGATGATGGAGAAAGTCAGTGGTGGCGTTGTGAACTAATGGTGTCGTCGTTGGGGATGAAGTGAAGAAGATGATGGTGTGAAGGTGGTTATGGCAAAGAACAACGGTGATGTTGGTGATGGTGAATGAAAGAGACGGGAAGGGAGTGATTTGAAGGAGGTATGGTGAGGTGAGGGAGTTGGTGATGATGATGAATGAAGAATGACGGGGTATGGGGGTGAATTGAAGGGTATGGTGAGTGATGGGAGGGGGTGAAGATTGAGTATGAAATTGGTTAACCAATACCCGGAAACAAATCACGAATACGCAAATTTTGAATCCCGAAATTAGTTTTCGAATGTTAGTTTCTCCAACTCTCGCTCTCTCGATCAATTAGATTTTTAAAATCGACAAGGATATCGCCATCCGATAATTATTTTCAATTTTCGAGGTAAAAGGATGGAAATCGTTTGTCAAATTTTATATTACGGTCGAAATCCGCTAAACGAGCTTTTAATTCGATTTAAATTCATTTTTAATTTCCTTTTGTCGAAAATTAGGATTTGAAAATCCGAGCCTTTACATTTGATGAGGCTAAGGATAGTAGTAGCTGGCAAATGGCTATGAAAGAAGAGATTAAGGCCATCCAGAAAAATGAAACTTGGGAGTTGGTTGACAGGCCACAGGAAAAGAATGTTATAGGCTTGAAGTGGGTTTTTAGGACTAAGTACAAGACTGATGGGAGTGTTCAAAAGTTCAAAGCAAGGTTGGTGGCTAAGGGGTATGCACAGAAGGAGGGGATAGATTATGAAAAGACTTTCTCTCCAGTGTCTAGGCTTGAAACTGTAAGGGTTGTGCTAGCTTTAGCAGCTCAATGGAAGCTACCAATCTATCAGTTAGATGTGAAATCAGCTTTCCTAAATGGAGAACTGCAAGAAGAGGTCTTTGTGGAGCAACCTCTAGGATTTGTCAAGAGTGGAGAAGAGGAGAAAGTGTACAGGTTGAGAAAGGCTTTGTATGGCCGAAAGAGCCTGGTACAGCAGGATATATGCTTTCTTTCTTCAACATCAGTTTGTAAGAAGTGAGAGTGAGCCAACCTTATATGTTAGAAAGAAGAAGAGCACAGGAGATTTTATTGTGGTTTGTCTGTATGTGGATGATATTGTATACTTCAGCACCTCACCTGGGATGTTGGGACAATTCAAGGAAGCTATGACATCAGTGTTTGAAATGACAGACTTGGGGTCAATGCAATACTTTCTTGGGCTAGAAGTGAGGAAGAGCAGTGAAGGCATTTTTCTTTGCCAAGAGAAGTATGCTACTAA
Source organism: Persicaria tinctoria (assembly GCA_037127255.1). NCBI lineage: Eukaryota > Viridiplantae > Streptophyta > Magnoliopsida > Caryophyllales > Polygonaceae > Persicaria > Persicaria tinctoria. The sequence goes on from JBANSL010000006.1 coordinate 64,861,952, forward strand.
TATGCTCAAGAAGTTCAACATGGAGAATTATGATTTGGCTCAGACTGCTATGAACATAAATGAGAAATTGAGAAAGGAAGATGGAACTGCAAAAGCAGATGAGAAAGAGTACAAAAGCTTGGTTGGAGGTTTAAATTACCTCACTCACAGCAGGCCTGACATTTCTTATAGTGTTAGTGTTGTGTCAAGATATATGCACAGCCCTACAAAACAACACTTGGGAGCAGCAAGAAGAATTTTGAGGTATGTTGCTGGCACTGTGAAGCATGGGATATGGTATGAGCATGTGAATGAATTCAAGCTTAGAGGTCACACAGATAGTGAATGGGTTGGATGTTTAGATGATAGAAAGAGCACTTCAGGCTCTGTATTTGATTGGGGTTCTGAAGCTATAACTTGGAGCTCGAAGAAACAAGATACAGTTGCATTATCATCCTCAAAAGCTGAGTATGTGGCAGCTGGAGCAGAAGCAAGACAAGCAATGTGGTTGAAGAAGTTGCTACTGGACTTGGGATGTGATCACACAGATGCAATTAAGATATGGTGTGATAACAAGTCAGCTATTGCTATGACAAGGAACCCAGTCTTTCATGCAAGAACCAAGCACATAGAGGTGCAACATCATTTTATTCGTGTACTGGTAGCAGAAGGTAAGGTGATGCTCAAGTTTTGTGGAACAAACAATCAAAATACAGACTTGTTTACCAAGTCTTTGAATGGTGCTAAGCATTACTATTTCATGGAGAAGATTGGCATGGAGGAACTTAAATTAAGATGAGGTGTTAGAATGTAATTTAAGATTCCTAAGCTAGGCTTATGTTAGCTTAAGTTAGTTAAGGTTAGTTATGCTTATGTAATGCAGTTGTTGTAAGCACTGCAGTTGAAGGTTAGTTTCTTTTGTCTTAGGAGAACCACTATCTAGGAAGTTATGTTAGCATGTTAGTGGAGTAGTGGGTGTGTGTTGCAGGTAACTTAGTATGGAGTATGTAAGATTGTTTTCGATTGAATTAAAGTGTGAGGCAGTTATTGAATTGCTGAGTTCTCTTATGTGTGTTACATAGGAACACTTTTGTTTGTCTTCTCTCGATTATTTAGGTGATCATAGGTGTAGTTTGGTGGTTAATTTCCCTTGCTTAGGCAACAAAGTCGCGAACACGTCGGTGAGCTTCCAAGACTCCTTTCATTTCTCGTTCGTTTTCGTTCTTTGTTTCGATGCTCAGAGTATGCGGGGGGTGAGCGAGAGCTGAGTGCGGGTAGTTGAGCGAGCTCGAGGGCGAGGCTGAGCAAGCGCAGGCAGAGCCAAGGATGAGCAAGCGCGAGCAGAGGCGAAGAGAAACCGGCTGGCGGGTGAGCTGAGCAGCGGGTGGAAGAGCAGGCGGGAGAGGAAGCAAACGAGCGCGAGGTATGAGCACGCGAGGGCGGACGAGGTTGAGGCTGTCGAGCAGCTATGGCGGGACTTCCTCTGCATTTGAATTTGGAGGAGGAAGATGGCCAGCGTGGCTCTTGTGGCTCCCCTTTCTACTAACTTACATATATTGTTATATAACCGGTTGGGGATTAATAATTGCGGGTTCGGTTTGGTTCGGTTCGGGTTTAACCGTTTACTTATTTAAATACTGAATGATATTTAAAATAAAATATTATATTATTGGGGGTTTAAAATATATTATTTGGACTTATAGATTTTAAAAGTAATTTGAAAAAGAATTTAGAGGACCTGAAAGACTTATTTAAATGAATTGAAAAAGGGATTTAGCGAGTATTTTCAAGGAGTCGAAATTCTTAAACTGTTTAAATCAGATTTGAAGCGGGTTATGAACTAACCTGAGAATAAGACTTATTCGATGACTAACTAACATGATAATATAATCGTTTGACTAACGGCATGATATGTGTGACTAATAGCATGATTTGTGGTGATTTATTATAAAGGGGGTAAATATTGGTTATCGATGATGATAATGATATATATATCGAAAGTATGAGTATGAAATAGTAATTTGCGAATTTGGATAAGTATGATATGATGGTTGTTTTAAGCTAATGAGTTGACAAGTTATGATGAATGGTATGAGATGAAAGATGGTTGATCATGATGAACTAAAAGTATGGATGATGCGAGTTTGTTAATTATCTGCTTATATGAATGTGTGATATATGTGTTCAGAGTGTATGTATACGTATACTCAGTATATTCTCGTTATGTAATTAGGTGATATTATGTGATTGTGACTACTGTGTGCGCGTTGGACCCTTCTTTTGCCGATCTTCTAGCTAGGTAAGTACCTCCGGGGCTTACTCAGTAACTAGTACCTCATGTCTGATGTGTCTTATAGTTTGTAGGTGTTGCACATGCATAAGAGCATGTCATGTAGTATCATGCTTAGGAATTGCACTTACGAATGAACATTCTTATTCTGTATGAGTTTGAATATAGAACAACCGTTATCTGTCAGTCCTAGAGTCCTTGCTAGGGTCAAAGGGCAGCCCAGTTTCATCGGGTGTTGTCCTCCTTGAGTCATTTCTACTAACTTACATATATTGTTATATAACCGGTTGGGGATTAATAATTGCGGGTTCGGTTTGGTTCAGTTCGGGTTTAACCGTTTACTTATTTAAATACTGAATGATATTTAAAATAAAATATTATATTATTGGGGGTTTAAAATATATTATTTGGACTTATAGATTTTAAAAGTAATTTGAAAAAGAATTTCAGGGATCGGAAAGTAATTTAATAAATAAATTGCAAAAGGGATTTGGTGAGTATCTTCAAGGGGTCGAAATTCTTAAACTGTTTAAATCAGATTTGAAATGAGTTATGAACTAACCTAAGAATAAGACATGTTCGATGACTAACTAGCATGATAATATAATCGTTTGACTAACGGCATGATATGTGTGACTAATAGCATGATTTGTGGTGATTTATTATAAGGGGGATACATATTGGTTATCGATGTTGATAATGATATATATATATATATATATATATATATATATATATATATATATATATATATATTCTTATCGAAAGTATGGGTATGAAATAGTAATATGCGAATTTGGCTAAGTATGATATGATAGTTGTTTTAAGCTAATGAGTTGACAAGTTATGATGAATGGTATGAGATAAGAGATGGTTGATCATGATGAATTGAAAGTATGGATGATGCGAGTTTGTTAATTATCTGCTTATATGAATGTGTGATATATGTGTTCAGAGTGGCTATAGACGTATACTCAGTATATTCTCGTTATGTAATTAGGTGATATTCTGTGATTGTGACTACTGTGTGCGCGCTGGACCCTTCTTTTGCCGATCTTCTAGCTAGGTAAGTACCTTCGGGGCTTACTCAGTAACCAGTACCTCATGTCTGAAGCTTCTTAGCTCTAGCTCGAGTCATAGGTAAGCACCAAGGGATTCAAGCGAAAGTATATCGGAAAGAAGAAGGATGGGGTGGTAGGGGTGCACTATGTCTACCCAGGGAAGATAGATCTCAAGGACAAGAAAGTTATGTACACCCTCGGGGGTTTGTTAGTGGTAGAAATGGTATGCATATCTGGGAAGCGTTGCAACTTTAGGCGGTGTTAACGAAAACTTGCGATGGAAACATCTTGGTGGAGATGCCGACTAGGCATTTTCGTGGAAGATTTGAGAAACGAAGAGCGCTAGTGAGGATTGAGGATGGAGAGAACGAGATTTAATTTATAAATTACTAGCTCGTAACAACCAAGAAACGGAGAAGATAGGGTTTAAGAAGCTCATTTTTTTGGAGGAGAATAGATGGCATATTTGGCTAGCTTTTCAAGGGGTTAGGGGTACAGTGTTGCTTATGAAAACTGGCAATGGCAGCATCTTGACAGAGAATAATAGGTATTTTTGTTGTAGGTTTGAGGAGTCGATTGAGAAAGAGTGAGGGTATTGAGGAAGGAGAGAATAAGATTTATAGATTAACATGCAACTCTTGAATTTGTTAAATAATGAACGGTCATTTGAGAGTCAAATCGGGGACGCACGTTCGAGTACTACGTACCATGAAATCCTTTTCGGCTTAGACCACCCAACATAGTTAGATTAACAACTCACAACAACAAAAAGCAGAGTAGATGAAATAGGGAGCTAATTTATTCTCTTAATTTTCAGTTTCTAGTGGTGTGCTTTCCTCTTTCCTTTGATGTTCGGTCATGTGTCACTAGGAAACACCCTATCGACCTAGTCGGAACAAGGGTGTGTACATCTCGACTCCCCAGACCCTGCTCTGAGCTAGAGATACTGAATTTGTTGTTGTTGTAGGTTGGATATCATAATTGTTTTAACTTATAATAATTTATTAATTTTTAGGCTGTAAATGTTGAATGAAACTTTTGTATTTCCGCATGCGTACCATTAATTCTTGTACATATTCTCTCCTCCCAGTACTGAAATATGGTGCCCATCAACGCACGGTACACAATTTTTTTTTTTGGTGGGAAAACAGGGAGGCAAGGCTCCGCAAACATATATATTAGAAAGAAAGTAACAGGAACATCAAAGACGAAACAAACAAACACCGACAGATGACCCAAAGGCTACCCAGGGCACAACCTAGGCTTAGACACACCTCGAGCATCGTCGGACATAAGTGAGTCAAAAGCAACCGGCTGAGAGGACATCAAGTGAAGGCCGATCGGGAAAGAAAAAGCGAGAGACGAGATCGCATCCGCAACCGTATTCGCCTCTCGAAAAACATGACGAAATTGGACGACCCAATTTCTACACAGGAAGCCATGGCAGAGGTCTACCAGGCTGAACAACGGATGGGAAGGCTTCACCCTTTTCTCCAGCAGCTTAACGAACACCTCCGAGTCTGTCTCGATCAAAACTTTCTTGAGCCCTAAACTCCACGCCAATTCCAAACCTTTCAACACTCCCCAAGCCTCCGCGACCAGAACCGAGCACGAGCCCAAGTTGAAGACAAAGCCTCCCAGCCACTCCGCATTCTCTCCTCTCACAACACCCCCTGCAGCCGCCCGCGAGTCGTCACGACAAGCCCCATCAATATTCACCTTGGACCAACCTGCAGGAGGCCTCTCCCACTTCACATTCCTCTCAACCCTCTCCCTGGGATTGGAGCAGACAATCAGATTCTTCTTAGCTTCTTTATAATCTCTCGCCATCTTCACACAATCAGTCAAGATCGCTGGATGGTTGTTCCCATCACGGAAAATAACTCCATTTCTGCACTTCCAAAGCTTCCAAACGGCGAAAGCGAACACAACACTCCAAGTTTGTCCATCCTCCAGCCGCTCTCTAGATAGGATATTCGCCCTTAGCCAAGCAGCAAAGGGGAGCTCCCGTGCCTCTCTTCGTCGAGTCGAGGCCTGACCCTGCGACCAAAAAAGATTAGCAGTACCACGGTCCCTAAACAAGTGCTCGAGAGTTTTAAATTCAGATTTACAAATAGGGCATAGAGGTGAGTTACCGAATCCTCTTCCCATCCTTTCCATGTTCATAAGGACACCACCTTTGCTCATAGTCCATATAAACACCCGCACTCTTTCCGTGGCTTCCAGTTTCCAAATCGAATTGAAGAAATTTTCGTCATTTCCACGCTAATCATCCCATTTTAGAACCACCAAGTAGCCCGACGAGGGTGAATACTCCCCGTCTCTCGTCCACGCCCAACACGGGATATCGTCCCCGTTAGTAACAGTCACAGCCGCCAGCTTAAGCAGAATGCTCGAAGGCAGAACGGGACTAAGCACATCCCATCGCCAGCCACTTCCTTCAACCCAATAGTCTGCCACCAAGCTATCCGGTGTGAGCACCCTGGGACCCAATCTGATGTTATTGACAGGCTCTTCCATCAACCACTTATCATCCCAAAAGTCGATGCTCCTACCATCTCGCAGGTTTCACCGAAGTCCAGGTTTAATAACCGCTCCAAGGCCCTCCCTAATACCTTTCCAAATATGAGAGGCTCCAGTAGAAGAACCAAGAGCTGTACCCACATACTTGCCAAGAAGGATATCCCTCCACATTCCCTCCTCGTCCATTAAGAAACGCCAACTGACTTTCGCGACCAACGCAAGATTCAAAACCTCCATAGATTTCACTCCTAGACCTCCAATTTTCTTCGGTTTTATCACCTCATCCCACGCCACTTTGTAAACTCTCCGCCTTTTATCTTTCGATCCCCAAATGAATTTTCTACAAATCACCTCAATCTTCTTACAAACACCGATCGGGATCTTCATGATGCCCATACTATAAATCGGCAAAGTTGTTAGAACCGAATTCATCAGCGATATCCTCCCACCCAAACTCATGAGATCAGTCTTCCAGCCTGCCAGTTTGGACGAGAACTTGTTCAGAATATAATTAAAATCGGCTTCCTTCACACGTTTGTGCAGCAACGGCACTCCCAGATACCTTCCAAGATCACTAGTGGCTTCGATACCACTTTCCTCTTGAATCCTTCTCCTCAAGTCCTCTTTCACGTTCCTAGACACGAAAAATTTAGACTTTTGGAGGCTAACTTTCTGACCCGAAGCCTCGCAAATTCATTCAATACACCCTCTGATGACTTTTACCTGGGCACTCGACGCTTCCGCAAAGAGTAAAATGTCGTCGACGAAAAAAACATAAGATAATTCCGGGGCATTTCTGGCAATCCTGATCGGTTTCCAATCTCCCTCCTCAACCGCACTGTTTATCAGATAAGATAAACGCTCAAGACACAAGAAAAAAATATAGGGCGAAATGGGATCGCCTTGCCTTATACCTCTAGACGGGACAAACTGTCGAGTGATTTCCCCATTCTAAATCAAACGCATTTTCGCACTCTTGATGCACTCCATTATCCATTTCACACACTGATCAGGGAATTTAGCCCACTGGAGGGTTTCCTCTATGAATGTCCAATTCAGGCGATCATACGCTTTCTCGAGATCAAGCTTCAAACACATCCATCCTTTACCACCTGTTTTCCGTTTTATCGAATGAATAACTTCCTGCGCAATAACTATGTTGTCTGTTATGAGCCTTCCCAGAATGAAGCTCCCTTGCACCGGACTCACCAACCTGCCCATAATCGATTGAACTCTCGAAGCTATGATTTTGGTTATCGCTTTTTACACCACATTACAGAGACTGATCCCCCGAAATTGGCTAATCTGTTCGGGCTTACCGACCTTTGGGAGTAAGAAGATCAGCGTATCGTTCAGACCAGGAAGGAGGTAGCCCGAATTGAAGAACTTCTTAACTAGTTTAATCGTAGTCGGCCCAAACATTTCTGAAAAAAGACCGGTTGGAAACCATCGATCCCTGGCACCTTAAAGGCCCCCATACTCTTGAAAGCCCTCCAAATCTCATCATCATTGACCTGCTTGCACACCTCAAACCAGCAACTATCCTCTAACATCGGGAAGTCGGCCCCAAACTGTTGGATGGACCCCCTGGGGCCTTCGATAGTGTAAAGAGATTCGAAGTATCTGACCGCTAACTCTTCTAGACACTCCTTCTCCTCCACCCAATTACCATTATCGTCTAACAACCCTTCAATACGGTTGATTTTCCTCCTAATCATAGTATAGGTATGAAAAAATTTGGAGTTCCTATCTCCGAGCGCCAGCCAACTCTCTCTCGACTTCTGCATCCACGGAATTAATTTCCTCCTGTTCGAAAGTAACATCCAACTCCGCCTGTATTCTCGCTTCTTGCTCTTCCAGGCCTTTAAAGCAATACTCAACTCCTTCAGAGCAATATCAGCCGGGCAGTTTTTATTCCAACTTCTCCCAACAAAGGGGAGGAAATCCGGGTGCGTCATCCATGCAGCTTCAAAGCGGAAAGGCCGCCGCTTTTTGTTATTTTTTACAACCGGATTCAGTTCCAAGAGCAAAGGATTGTGGGAAGACGAATACCTCGGTAAGTGACGAACTCTCGCATCTTTCCAAGCCAATCGACCTGTAACATTAGAGAGCACCCGATCAAGCCTCTTAGACACCAAACGATCCCCAATAGTCCACTTTCTCCAAGTAAACTCTTGGCCAGAGAATCCAAGATCAACGAGATTGAATTGATTAATAATATTAGCGAAAATAGGGGCGTCCCTGTGAATAGCCCCAGTACCACCGTGGGTTTCCTCCGAGGATAAAATGCAGTTGAAATCGCCTCCTAACAGGACATCCCCAGCCAAAGAAACAAGAGTTTGTTCAAGATCTATCCAAAACGGAACCCGTCTCGACACCGTCGGAGGAGCATAGACGACAATCGGATTCTTATGTCTATCACCCTCCTGCCAACTCGCATGGATAAAATTCGGGTTTCTTTTCTCAATTATTAGATCGCAGATGTTATCCTTCCAATGAAACCAAACTCCGCCCGCAAACCCCACAGCCTCCATCCTCACATATTTAGCAAAATTCAGTTTAACACAAACTTTATCCCCCGCCTCCCCGGAAATCCGAGTCTCGAAGAGCGCCAGAATATCCACCGAACAGTTCTTACATATGTACCTGATCGCTCTTAAGAACGATTTTTTACCTGCACCAAAACAATTCCAAAGTAAGATATTCATCAATAAAAACGGAAAATTAGAGATAAAGAAAAAATTTAACAAAGATAAGTAAACAGAAGGGATAAAACGCAAGAGAGCTAATCCAAATCTTCCAATTGAGACATATCAATGTCTCTCTCCCTCATCTCATTTTCCCAAAACCGCCCTTGGATCTGTTGGACATCACCAGTTATCTGAATCGAATCGTAGACAAACACACAATCCTCCTCTTTATCCACGTTCATGTGATCTGTTTCTCCATTCTGCTCAAAGATTTGCTTCATCTTCTTTTTAGGGCCTTTGAAATTGGGCTGGTTATTAATCACCAAGGCCAACTCCAAAGACGACCCCAAAGCATCAGATTTCTTTTCTTTCTGTAACTTTCTTTTGTTCACTTTTCTTTTTTGGGCTTCCTCCACTATTTTGCTATCCGAGTGGCCCATGACTGGAGGAATTGGGCTGCTAATGATATCGATATTGGGCTTAGGATCCCCCACTATAACTTCGGCCTGGATTAGCATCCTTCTCTCAACTTCCCCCTCGGGATTCTCGACAATCTCAACCGAATTACACTGCTCCTCTTCCCCGACATTCCCCTTGGGATCCTCATCCTTCTTCTCGGTATGGTGTTGAGTCGTATCTCCAATTCCGACGGCCGTCTTCTCGGGAGACTGCACGACCTCGGTATTCATTTCATCTTTTTCTTCTTATGTCGAGACATTTAATAGCGCATTGAAAACGTTGTTACTCTGAACCTGACTTTCCACCTCCTTATTCTCAACGGTCAAATCCATGACCGATGGATTCTCCGTTTCTGGGGATGGCTCTGGCGGGTACTCCTTCTTGTCTGTATGGTTGCTACCATTCTTCTCCCGAGAGACTCCCTTTGGTGGCTGACTCATACCAGTATTCACCATCGATTGATCCTGATTCTGACGGCCGGAGTTAGTCGAAGCCGGTTTGCTGTACTTGTCAGGGGTTGGTTTTTGATTCCCTGAACTGGCTCTATGTTTACTTTTGACCTCCATCCATTCTCCATGAATACCGGTTTCCTTACCCTTGCTCCTACTCGAACCCCGTTCGCCTATCTTCTGTTCCTCAAGCTTATTACCATTGCTCCCCGTATTAGCTTCTCCAGTAACCGGCCCTTGAGCAGAGTAAGGGCATTTCGATCTCAAATGTCAAACTCTGCCACAACCGAAGCAAATAGTGAGTATTCCTTCATATTCCACCAGATATCTTTTCCCATTGATTCCGATTGATCCTTTGAGGGGCTCTTCCAAGTCGACTTCGACATAGACTCTAGCGAAACGGCCCCGACCAGTGTAAGTAGTCCTGCTATCCACACGGACAGGAGCACCAAGACCGGCAGCAGCTTGTAGGAGAACGTCTTCTTGGTAGAGATGGAGAGGTAGATCGGCTATTCTAACCCATGTCGGGGCCGTTTTAATGGCGTCCCTCGGTCTGAACTCCGGCGTCCAAGCCCTAAGTATCTCAGACACCTACCAAAGATCGACCACGAGCCACCCGAGAGAACATCAATGTAGCTCTTCTCTTCCTCAAATCTAACCAGAAAGTTACCATACGGGAGATCAATCACTTGCATTCTTCCAAAGCGAATCCAGATTTCCCTTATCTTCCTCTCCATAATCTGGAATGGCAGAGGACTTCCTAGAAATTTCACAGCCACTGATCTTTTCCAAACACTAGCTACTTCAGGATCACTTCCTTTCCCTCCTGGGAATATATGAGATGGAAATCTTTCCTTTAAGAAATTCACTGCATATTGACGTTCTTGGCTGCGAGACCCCCCCCCCCCCCCGCCTACCACGGTGTCCTTCCAAGATTTCATCTGTTCCTTCTGAGCTTGAGTCTGCTCCTCCGAACTGACCTGCACCGGAGGGTCCGGAGGCTGCAATTGCCCATGGACAGCTTCCGGAGGCCTTGGCGGGATACTCTGTGATGGCGTCGGCGAGGAGGATGAAGCGTTCATTGGGAACGTTTTTTTTTGTATTGAGATCAAACCTTGTTAAATGAAAAAACACGTGTAATAATGGCGCTACGCACGGTACACATTTAGAGCTTTCTCTCTTACCACCCACACATCCCAACCCAATCCCGATCCCGATCCTAATCCCAATCCCAATTTGATTTCACTTTATAATACAAAACCCTAGCAAGCCCAAAATTACAACACAGTCGCAACTTACAGTTTTGGCCACCAATGTAGCATATATATAATTAGCAAATATATATATGTGTGTAACGTGCTAGCCCTAGCCCCAAACATCATCTATATATGAATGACACAAGTGATTTGATCGATCGAATCTAGTGAATAATCTTGTAAAAACACTATATAATTTAATTAATTTTTGGCAGCTTTGATTCCATGAAACAGGTAGCTAGCTTAGCTAACTAGCTCTCCCAAAGTCCCTGAATGAAAACCCACCCTTTTCCTGGGGATGGTTCCCGGGAGTGGCACCGTGGCGGAGCCCGAGGGTGAGGGAGACGTCCCCGGCGTTGGTGGCGGACGTGGTCCCAAACCTTATCATGGTGGGGCCATCCAGATCACTGTTATCATGATGATGATGACCGCTGTGGCCACCACCACCACCAGTGGTCGTAGCAGTACTGGTCCCAACAAAACGATTATTGCATGCGTCTATAACGTGGGAATACGACGACGCTGTCGGAATAAAGCCCTGGGCGTTGGGGGTGGGCCCCACTGAGGCGGCGCCCCGTACTGATGGTGGCGCTAGATGCTGCTGCTGCGTCTGGTAGGTGGCGGGTGAAGGGTCGGTTTCCGGCAGGGCATTGATTTGGGAGGTAATGGGAACGACGTCTGATGGGAGAGGCTCCGTTGGATTCTGTGCAGTAGTGTTGCTTTCACTTTCTCGATTTGCTGGCACTTGATGGTGATGGTGATGGTGATGATGATGATGATCATCTGATGCTGTTTCCTGGACGTCGTCGTTTTGTACACCGGCTTCTTCCAGCTCATTAGCTTTCGACTCTTGCTGGTACATCTCTTCTATCATCGGCTTCCACAGCCTCACCCTCGCATTTATGAACCAGTTTGCCACCTGCAATTAAACCCACTCATTAACTAATCAACAACAGCAACAACAAACTTTTAAATTAATCTCAAAATTAAATACTTATTAGTAATAAGTATGAACTCATTAAAAAGTAAATAAAAAAATTTCTATTTTATATAATTTTTAGCTCCTAAAAATGTGCATAAAAATAATAAAATGCCATATTTTTCATAATGGAGGAGTATATTTTTTCTAAAAATCAATCTTATATATAAATATTTAAAAAAATATCTCAAAAAAATCACGCTCCAAAAATAAATATTGGCTTCATCTCTAACTGCTGCAATATAGGCCTAAAAATATTTGGGATTTATTTTAGTATTCGGATTACATTAAAAACCCAAGGAATTTAAGTAACATAAGAAGTAGATTTCAATACATGTGCTTCGGTTTGAATTTTGTTTTTAAACAACTCAGGAAGTCGAAATTCCAACTCCACCAAAATGGAGGAATTTAAATTACCATATGGGTGGGTAAGTTGAAATCCACCCTTTATATTTATTTCAAAAAATCTTTTCTTTTTCTTTTTAAATCACAAATTACGTATTTGCCCATAATTTAAATAAATAGTTTTTATTAATAAAGGTTACAAAAGTAATTTTACACAAATTCTTATGAAAGTTCATATTTTAAAAAATCTTTTCTTTTTCTTTTTAAATCACAAATTATGTATTTGCCCATAATTTAAAGGGTTAATTGCGCTAAATATCCTGACATTTGTAGATAGTTGTGCATAATATCCTGACCTTGTAAGATTTCACGAAATATCCTGACCTTTGGTGTTAGTTGCGCTCTCTACCCTAGATAGATTTCTTAAATTAAAAAATTACACAAATAATGGAAAAATTACACAAAAGCACCCATATTTATATATAAAAAATAATTCAATAATCCCTATTTTAATCAAATAAAAAGGAAATTTACACCAAACATATAAAAATGCGTGCTCTAAAAAATTAAAATAAGATCGATTATTTAAAAATAAACTTGTTTCTTATTATATCTTATATTCCTTAAAAATTTATTTTATAAAGCCATAGTTATAATTTACGTAAGATTAATATGTAAGTACCATATTATATGCCCAATTAATCAAGTTTCCATGAGTATATACCCAATTTTCCTATTTTTAATATATGTTTATCATATCTTTATTAATTATAAATAGTTATCATATACTCCGTATTTTACTATTTCTTAGTATTATATTTCATAAATGTATAGTTAGCATTTTTTATAGAATCCTTTTTTAATGTTGTGGAATTTAGATGAGAAATATTTTCTTAAGATTCAATCACAAGATTCCACATAAGATGCTATGTATTAGTTTTAGTGTATATAAAACAATATGGACCAAAAAGAAAAAATATATATATAAAATAATATATAGAGAATATATGTACAAATCCACATTTATAGATCGGTATATATAAACATAGATTTTCGTATAACACATATTATGAAGAAAAATAATAAAATTAATTATTTTCAATAATTATAATAATTATTGGAGTAGATGTTATCTATTAGAAATGATTTTTGGTTTTTTTTTGGGAGGGAGGGGGGATTTTAAATATATTAGGGGTTTATTGAAAATATTTTATGAATATGGGTGATTTTGTGTAATTTTTCCATTATTTATGTAATTTTTTAATTTAAGAAATCTATCTAGGGTAGAGAGCGCAACTAACACCAAAGGTCGGGATATTTCGTGAAATCTTAAAAGGTCGGGATATTAAACGCAACTATCCATAAAGGTCAGGATATTTAGCGCAATTAACCCTAATTTAAATAAATAGTTTTTATTAATAAGGGTTACAAAAGTAATTTTACACAAATTCTCATGAAAGTTCATATTCAACCGAAACAAAACGCATGATTTTAATTTACAGGAAGTTAAAGTTATCCAAAGATTTTTTTACATTATAGGAAGTTCAATTCCTAGAAACTTAATTTCTCATTAATTAAATTCCTAAAAAGTTTACTTCCCGCGTTCATCCAAACGAGCACGTATCGTTTTTACATCGAATTCACAACAATTTTGAAATATATTTTTTTATAAAAAGTTGATATGGATTTTTGAACCCTTAGCTTATAGATTAAAATACTCATCATTTACCAACTAAAGTAGAAGAACTAAAATTGTTTAAATGTTCTCTTACTGCTTTATATATCATTACTACTTTTTTAAAGAAGACAATAGTTTAGGTGAGGTCAAACCCTACTAAACCACCACTGATGAACGTTATGAAGGGAGCAAGAAACATGGGATGAGAAGCCAAGGCAAGAGCATCTGAGGAGAACTTGAGTCTTCAAACCTTGTCAATCGCCTAGTTGAATTTTTTGAAGATATTCGTGGGAGCATTCGACCCCATCAAAGGACAGCATCAACTAGAGCGAATTCGAAATTAGCATCTCCATCTCCCAGGAGCAGGTCCAGAAGTCGTTCAATGCGTTGATCACAATCAAGCTATCACCTTCAAACTTGTAGGTTTGAGATCCCTATGCTTTTTTTAACCGCAACTAGATCAAAGTGGAGAGAGAAAGATTTTGTGTGAAGGGGCGAGCTCAAACTGCACAACTTAGCACCACACGAGATAAGGCTCCCTTTCTCTAATAATCCATTATACAGATGCAGCTCCAGGTTGGGGATTGGAGCTGTCAAAGTGGAGTTTTAAGCAACCTTTTGGGTTTTTTTTTTCATCTCAAGTTGTTCCTCTGTCTCTGCGGGGCTACAGTCTCTATCTTCTCGTGTTTCTCCATCTATATTTATATTTTTTTTGTCATTTTCCATTTTTGCAATTTTGTTGTCTAATCAATGTCTCCCAAGGTTCTTCATTCCTCTCATTTCCGTTTACAAAGAAGTTTTTTATTTATTTCTTATCATCCAAGAAGTTCAACCATTATTTCCTTCATGTACTTATTTGTAGTATCAATGCTTCGGATGATAATTTCTATGTTCCAATTCGTTTTGCCAAATATTGTAAGTGTTTCTTTACACTTAGTAAATAAGTGCACTCTATCCTCATTTACATTATGGCAAAACTCACAATCAAGAGGAACGTGTATGCCTTTCTCTAATAGTTTTCTTTTTATTGGGATTTCATTAGTCGTTAACTTCCAAACGATTTTTTTTTATCTTTGATGGGCAATTTAACATCCAAAATAGATGATTCGACAGTTGTCTCTTGTTGGTTTTGGTCGGTGATTAGGTCAAGGGCACTGACCCTAGAAAACCATCCATGTCTACTTGTCTTCCAAGAGACTCTATCCTCAATGTCGCCAATTGGTAGTCTAATTGGTATAATTTGTTCCACCACCTCCTCTAAAAGCGCCAGACGAAAAGCCTACACAGTCCACGACTTGTCCTAATTTAAGTATCTTTGAACTTTTTCTATTTCATTGATTATGTGATTTATTGTTTCCCTTCGTTTTAATGGTTCCTTATCAACCCATCTGTCTTCCCGGATCTGATGGTTCTCCCATTACCAATTTTGCCAGAGAAGTCCACTACATAATTTCTCTTTAATTTCCACAAGTGTTGTCCATTGATATGATGCCCATTTTCTTTTCTTCTTATATTCCCATAGTGTCTTTTCTTTCATGTATTTTTCCTTTGCAATCATAAACTAGATATTGTGTGGTTTAGCTAAGATTTTCCATAGTAACTTCGTTTGTAAAGCCTTGATGTCTTTTGCTTTATTAATTTTGAGTTCTCGTAATCTATTTGATCTACAGATTTTATCCCACCCAATGAAAGATTTGTGGTTCTAATCATTGTTTCAAAAAAAAAAAAAAAAAAAAAAAACTGAGTTGGTCAAGTTTTGTATGCATAGTAATTCTCATTAGGATTTTTTTTTTATTGTTTTTCTTTTGTTAAAATTTTCATTTTGCCGTTACAATTACAAATTGTTCTCTTTAACATATACTCCGTATATGATTTGTCTCTTTTTGTAATTTCCATATTTTAGGAAAATGTCTATTATAATACGTACCCATAATGTGTGAATTTAAAAACAAAATTTTTTTCTTTCCATATCCTTTTACGTATTTTTATTTATACCTTCTAGTTTTCATCAAATTAACCCCATTTATATTTTTCATTAAATTCCCATTAGTACTTTCTTTTTAATTTTCTTTTGTTAAAATTTCCATTTTGCCCTTAGAAATTGTTCTCTTAACTTATAGTCTTAGTCCGTATATGATTTGTCATTTTTTGTAATTTCCATATTTTTTTTTTTAACGAAAATGACTATTTTACCCATAAAAGTATAAATAACACTTTTTAAGGGAAACCCCTTTTTTCTTAGTTTGGGTTATTCCATGGATAAAAAAAATCTGTTAATTTAACCAGCTGTCTTAAACAATGCTAGTACTACTTCATAGGCCCCGGAATTTAGGATTATTTATGGAGTATATCATGTACCTAACCTATCCTCCAAATGATTGGAAGTAATTATCTGAATGATTAATGCACCTTTAAAAAATGATACTCACTTGACCAAAAAAAACGATAACCAAGGAATCCCTATATATGTATATATACTTATATGACCGATCTACCGCCAATAATAATAATAAAACTACGGTATATTTCTGTTTCAAGAAAAGGATTCACCCAGTTTGTATTGAAAAAAGGTCAGAGTACCTGAAAAAAATATATTTCCTGTTTCATTCTCATAACCAATTATATTAAAAATGCAGTTCATATTAATTTGATTTGTCGTTGTCACGTATATATATATATGACACCCTACCATTACCTCTAAATTAAAGATTCTGTATCCCTAATCATTTTTAATGAACTATGTATTAATATTCGGTCTACCTATTCTAAGGAATATAAGTTAATATATTATAACCTGAATTTGGGGACTTTCCCTACATTGCTTACATAAACTGCATTACAAGATTTTAAATTTAATTTGATAATCAACTAAGTTTTAAAACATATATTTTTTCAAATGGAGATTATTCACCTAGATCAAATAGATTAGAAAAACTAACACACACATAAACGTACTTGCATTCAATTTTAAATGTTTTCATTTATTCTACTAGGAATATTTACAAATTGTAAATGCTAATTTTAAAGTAATTACTATTATATTGCAGTTAACTTCCACAATATTGTTGAGTTGTCCTTAACAGTAAGCTGGATATATATATATATATATATATATATATATATATATATATATATATGGTCTGAGTATTTGGTAGATACGCAACCAGCAGGCAGAAAGGGAAAAGGAGAACTGAATGGAAGAGATGCAGTTAAAGTTGTTCTTATAATATACTGTATTTATTTGTAGTTGGGGGGTAACTTCTGTTAAGTAGATTAAGTTCAGCAAATAAAATTAGTTTAATTAATTAAACCCACCATGATTAAAATTAGGAAATTTGTAGATCAAAATTTTAAAAACTAATTTTCTAAGGTAGAAGTGAGTTATATTAATTAAGGATAAATTGTGAGTTGAAACATTGATGGTTTGAACATGTGTGTTGAAACTTTAGCGCAACACAGAGAGTGATTTAATTAACAAGTGGTTGGAGGAAGATGTTTCCCACATTGAACTTTACAAAGGATATGGTAAGGGTATATATATATATATAGGGCTAGCTGGTGTAATAATTGGGTCAATATGTGGGTATATGTTGTTTGTTTTTGTTTCCAGTTATTAGTATATATGATTGTTTATCTTGTTTAGAAAAATATTTTTGGTGGAGATCAATTATTGGATGATAAGTTATATATACCTAGGTAATCAGATGATTCATGAGGACAGACACACCCTCGCTAGTTGAATGTATGCATGGTTACAATAATGAATATATATATATATATATATATATATATATATATATATATATATATATATATATATATATATATATATATATATATATATACCGGCTAGTAGATGAATGTGCATTGATTTTGCAGTAAAATTGAATGGATTGGAAGAAGAGACAGATGGAGGGTTGTCATATATATAATATATATATTGTTGGGCCAACCCTATTAAAAGTGTTCTCTTTTGAATGGATTAATTACGAGTCCCTACTCCCTACCTAAATAAGCTATATCTTCCCCCACACCATTTCTTCATTTATGTCCATCTTCCTTCCTCTTCATATCATGTTCATGTTCATGTTCATGTTGTTGTACCCAACTAATTCATATATTGTGTACCTATCAAGCCTTTCTCAAGAAAGACAAATATGCAATTCGCTACCTAGCTAGCTACCTTCCTACATATATATATAAACACTTTCATCTCACTTTATTTTTATCTTTTTTTACCTACTTTAAAATTTATGTTCTTTCTATATATATATATATATATTTATATTTATTTATTTATTTATTTAATTACGTGTGCCAATAAATAGATATATGCAACGTTAGGATACTCTAAGGTAAAGTTACCCTTATCCGAATTCTTATTTAGTAAAGTAGTATAAAAAAAAAAAGAAGATATATGTTACGGTTTATGGATGATTTTAGGCCTATGGTATGGGTGATATCCTATTTGATTTGATTGCCTGTAATGTAATGTAGGATGTAGGTACCGCCATCCAACCGTGCATAAATTAAAAATTACAGTAATATATGTTCTCCGTAGATGGTTACTGTAATATCCAAGAGATGAAAAGGAAGGGAGAGGAACCTGGTTTCTGGATAAGCCAGTCTGACGAGCCAAAAGATGCTTGTCTGCATCACTCGGGTACCTGCTCCCAGCAATCCATTTCAAGTTACAAATATTAATAAAATTGACATTACATTCATGATTCATCCATCCGTCATAAACAAAATGCAAATTAAAGCTAATTAATATATTTTTTATATATATATATATATAAAAGGTAGTTTAGATTTATTATGTATTAAGAGAAAGTGTGAAGATTATTAGTAGAAAGTGTAAAGATTATTCGTAGAAAATGAATACATTATTCTGAAATAATCAGTGTTTGTACAAATGATGTGAAATTCGAAATATGATTCATCGACCAAAGAAAGACTATTCATAGGAAATCATAAATTATTCGTCCGAATTGATGTTAAAACTATATTATTCGATTAAATTAAAAAAAACTATTCCATTAAATATGATATATTATTCGCTTAAACTTGAGAGATTATTCGGGTTGATTATAAATATTATTCGTATGTAAGATGAAAATTATATTAGTAATATTATTCGGTTAAAATTATATTATTCGGTTAAACTTGATTTATTATTCGGTTATATTATAGAGATTATTCGTATGTAAGAGGTTAATTATTTACATATTTATTTATTTTGGAATGTTAAAATAGTAATCAATAAACTTGTACATTATTTGGTAAAATAAAAAAGAGTATTTATAGTTATGAGGAAGTTTGAAACAATTATGTATAAAAATTATACATTATTTGGTAATTATTATTTGTAGATAATTTAATAATCATTAATTGATTAATTTTGAGAGATTATTCGATTACTTTACATAGTTTATTAGGTTAATTTTAAAGAATGTAAGCCAAAAAGAAACAAAAATAAAGAGAAAGAAAAAGGAGTAAAGGGGAAAGGAGAGTGCAGGGCTATATAAAGAAGATGAACAGCACAGTACGTACCCAGCAGCAATGCACTGCACTGCACTGCACACCCCTTCATTTTCATTTCCTTGTAATTTTAGGACCACTTATTTTGTTTTCCATTTCACTTTCTTTCTTTCTTTTCTTTTCCCCTTTGCTCTTACCCACTCCTCCAAATTACAATGCTCAAATTGCTACCCCTTCCCATATTGTACACGCCCTCAACTTATACATTACTCTGTAAGCATAGCTAGTGTGTATATGTGCACCAAAACGACCCTAGCTACGCTACCTATAGCTAACTAGCTATAGGTCTTCACTCATGGCCTGCTGTACTGTAGTCACCTACACACATTTATTCTTCAAGCTAAGAATATCCATTATATCCTACCAAAATTCATACACTTCAATTCCCATGTGGAAATAGTACGTTGTCCATCTTTCTAAGAGTATTCAATTTTTTTTGAAAAAATAAAAAAACCTGTCCTCCTATTGTCAACTCCAATAACCAAATGTATTCCATAATTGAGATGTACACTGTTACCCCTAATTATATAATCAAGAGAGTGATTTTGAGATCAAGTGATTCAAACGCTACAAAAACCAAAAAAAAAAAAAAAGAGAGGCAAACAAACAAATGGATCTACTATAAAGATATTTCGACCAAAACTCGGAGAACAGTACAAGGGAGGAACACAAAACTAAGATTATACCCTCGATTATTAATTGACATTTTAAATTACTTTAATTTATTGAATATGACACTGACAATTGTTAAATAATGAAAAGAAGATGTATGTAAATTAAAGTAGCTAGATATGAAAATGTAACACCTACAAAGTGATTAATGTAGAGGGATGTGACTAAGTCTAATATTATATTGGTCATGGAAGTTAACCTATCTTGTGGCCTATAACACTAACACACACACACACACGCCTATAACACTAACACACACACACACACATTTTGTACGTACAGGACCAGCTAGATAGAGAGTTGATGCATGTCCAGCTGCTTGCATGGACCACTAGAGAACCTCGATCTGTGTTCTCACCCAGCAAGCACTTGAATATAATTTCCCTCCATTTTAATTTACAGAGTACATTATTCACTTTTTGAATTTACTTACTGCCAGTAACTACGTACGTACACTTTACTGCAATGTCAAATTCAATTGCCCTACACGTTCCATCTGTAATAATATAAATACGTTGGGTGAAATGATTGTTTTAAATTTTCAAATCTTGCAGAAGAAACAGAAATAACTTTTGGCCGGTGAGGTACGTACAGTTATATATATATATGCCCGGCCAGGTACGTTTAAGATGGGGAAAGTGTAAGTGTGTGTTGTACGTACTAAATATATAACATGTGCCTAAAGCTTGACCAAACCGGCTTTTATATATATATATATATATATATATATATATATATATATATATATATATATATATATATATTTGACTGACCATAAAAACAAATATCATCAAAGGTCATTCAATTCACTACTGCAATTACGTTTTTTCCCTTTAATCTGTATCAATCTCTAACAGCTAGCTGATCGACCTGAAGAAAGGTCTGCGAAATTCCCAACTGTAAGTAATGTTGGATCTCTCACTAATCTGAATTCTCAAGGCTTTTGTATATACTCTTTATCTATCATTCAGTATCAGCCAGAGTAAAAGACAGTCACAGAACCTAGCTATAGATTTTAACCTTTTTTTCTTTAAACAAAAATAAAAAATAAAAAATAAAAAGATTTTTCCAATTGTATATTGTAAGTTTAACTAAAGTGTCTCTCAACAATTAATTTACATTATCAAACCCTAAATAAATACAGTATCTCTTATGATAAGATACTCCATATATATAGAAATTATTATCTGGTGCCAAAATTAAATTAACTCGGATCATAAAGTGGCGTTTGGCAGGGTATAGGGTTTACTGTTTCAACTGCAATTATCAATTTTAGCGATCTAATTAACTAGCTAATTAATCACAATAAGATACAATGTGAGGGATATAGCTAGCTAGTAAATTAAGAGTGAAAGAGGAACGTACGGATTAAGGAAGTGTTCAAAGAGCCAGGCCCTCAATACGTTGACAGAACGTTCAGGCAAGCCTCTTTGGGGCCTCCAAGCCTCCTGTTCCATCATACCCATTTGATGGAAAGCCCTTTGCTTCCTCAGGCTCTGCTCTAACACCTTCAGCCTCGGCGTCTCCCCCTTGGTTATCCCCGTCCCTCCCGCCGCCTCCTTCTCCCCTAGCATCTCGCAGCTCTCCTTCAGCTGTGCTTGGATCGCGTCCTTCAAGCACCTGAAGTGCCTCGACATCGCCTTTTGCGCTAGGGCTGTGTATGGTACTGCCGCTCCAAACCCCATCACCATGTCAAATGAATTCACCACCATCTGCATCTGCTCACAGTAGTGGCTATACCTTCTCTCCACCTACACATAAAATGGCACCCAATATATATGATTGATCATCACCTTTTCAACCGGTCAATTCTAAGAGAAAATGACTCGAAAACGACATGCAAGTCAAGTATATATGTTTTCCTTGACTTATAAACAAGCCAGGAGTACAAATATATGTTTGGTCAAGTGTCATGGTTGTAGTAAGTATCAAGGAAGGAAGGAAAGAGAGAGGGGGAAGCTATGGTGTTGTTTTCACTCAACCACCAGGGAGGGAGTAGCAGTGGAAGAGACAAAACAAGAGAATTAGAATATTGCAGAAATGCAGAACCAAACATACAGATCCAGATTAGCTAAGCTATAGTACTATATATGCAGGATGTAGGTACCTTCCTCCTTTGAGAAATTATAGGGTAACCCTAAAAAGGGAAGCTTTAGCTAGGCATATCCATTAATGAAAAATAATCAATATACCCTAGAAGAGAGTAATTAAATGCACTAAAAGGCTATATATATAGTAGCTATAGCATAGGTTATTTTTTTTAAGGATGTGTGGGGTTTACCAATGTAGCAAGTAGTAAAAGGAAAGAGATAATGTATAGAGACAACCAAAGTGTTTGGTAGGATACATATATTTTTTTTAACAAATTAACTAAAAAAACAAAAATATATAATACATCAAATAGGAGGAAGATGATGATAATATGCAGTGTAATGTAATGCAACAAGCAAGACACCCATTTTGAAGTCAACATATAATATAAAGATATGTATAATTAAAGAAGGCAAAGTTTCATCATAATGCCAGGGTTAATGGGGATATTCCCCAAATGACTAATTAAAAATTAAGAATTTGGGATTTGAGGAAGGGATGATATACACAATTGATCTCATCTGCCGGCATTTGGAGTTTTGTAATTTTGAAGTGTGTTTATGTTTAATTGGACATGGAATTATGTAATTTTTAATAAATAAATAAATAAATAAGAAGATTTGGTCTTGACTCTTGAGAGAGAGAGAGAGAGAGAGGAAGAAGGGGCAAAACGAGAAGAATGAAGAAAATAGAAGAACACAATACGTGCCTCATCAAGCATTGCTGCTAGTTTGACCTTCCTCCTCTGGTGCTCCATCCGATCCGCCGGTGACAGCGGCAGAGGATCCTTGGTGACGCCACCACTGCTACTAGTGCTCGCGGTGGAGTTGTTGGCGGCGCCGCCCAACTTGGCGCTACTACTCTTCTTGAGATGACCTCTTCCGACGCTGCAAAACTCCTCTAGTATTTCCTGTGCAGGTCTTGTGTACTTTGAATTCCTCAGCACATTCACAGCCGCTAAGGAGAACACCGAAGACGAAGCCGTTCCGAACCCAAAATGGAGCTGCTGCTGCAAGGGGTTCGACGAGGATGCGGTTGCGGCGACTCGTCCTTCATGGCCGTTGAAGAACATCATCTCATGGTGAGTTCCACCGGCCGCCTCCAAGGACGAAGCTAAAGACAGCGAAAGCCCCTGACCTTCCACCACTCCTCCGCCGCCGCCCTCCGGGATCCACGTGTACTGCGGCTGGGAGATTGTTGGCGGGTGAAACCCCTGGCCGGGGAATTGCTGGTGGTGCTGCTGTGGCGGCGACCTAGGCTGTGGATTGGTGAGGAAAAGTTGCATGGCCGCCGCCGCGGGGTCGCCGGAGTTATTGATTGATGTCAGCTGGTGGCTGTGTTGATCTACCAAGCCTGTAATTACCAGCTCAGAGGGAGCAGCGACGGTGACGGAGGGTCTCCCGGCGAAATCGAACATCTCCGATAACATTCCGGCGGTCTCGTACTCGGTGGTAGAGTGTCCTCCCACTCCCACAAGCTGATGATGGACATGGGCGGCTCCGGGTCCGGGAGCGGCAGGTTCGAAACCCTGGAACCGAATCTTATCCCTTAGGATCTGAGACTCGACTAATCCATCATCGGACGACGGTGGGAAGAAGAACGAAGACTGATGCCGGTGGTGGAAATCTTGGGACATAGAATTCTTGGTTTTCTGAGCCCAAACTGTTCCCTCACACTGACACGATCAATTTAAAGAGGAAGAAGAAGAAGAAAATTGGCTAGCTAGCTCCTTGAACTACATATAATAATTCCTGCAAATAAAAATCTGATCGACATCAAAAAGTAATTATAAATACAAGAAACAAGTGCAAAAGGAGACAACCATTAAAGTGTATGGACAGTACGTATACAGTTCGAGGTTTTGGAAAAAGCGAAATTAAATTAATTAAATACCTGCGGAGAGTAAAAGGGGTTTCTCAGAGATATCGTTTTCTATCATTAAGAACGATAGGATGAAGCAGCTTCTTCAACCGCCCCTTTTCGATCTCGATCTCCTGTTAATTTCTGAGCTTAATTTAAACAACTCTCTCTCCCTCTCTCTCTCTCTCTCTCTGTCTTTCGTTTTCTCGATCTGTTTCTTCTTCTGCAGTTGGGAGTTCTCAGCAATCGCCTTCTTTAGAAAGAGATATGGAGACTGTGAGAGAGAGACAATAAATTTTAAGGAATGGAGGGTTCTTAGAAGTATTCTCTCTCTCATAGAACACAACCCAAAGAGGTAGGAGATGAGGGCAAATTATTATTTATGTATTTTGGAAATACAATTAATTAAAGATAAAGGAAGAGGTCGCTATTGCTGGTTCCTGTATACACCCTACGGCTATTTCGTTTTCACCCAAACTTCATACGGTATCATTTTTTTTTTTTTTAAATAATATAATATAATATAAATATATTATTTTTTGTTTGTCAAAATTAAATTTATTGTTTTGTCTCATTTGACGATTCGTAGAGGATGACAAGGTTTTCATATCAAATTCCAAAATTGACCCTATTCAGGGCTTCTCCTCTAATTTCCACTTTTTAATTTTATTACTTTTCTTCTTGAATAGTGAATACATACATATACATATTGAACAAGACTACAGAAGGTCCAGGACCACACCAATATAAAAAAGGATCAAAACGAGACTACAGACAGAGATATTACAAATAGAAAACAAAAGTTATTTTTATTATTATTCAAAATAATAATAAAATTAAAATCAGATTGAAGGATCAAAGGGATATTTTTGTAACTTGGACGTGCTATATTCTCTTTCTTTTTTATTGGTGTGTGAAATAACAGATAAAAGTATGAAAAATCAAGAGTATGCAAGAAGCGTCAGATGGACAGACCATCATGATATACCGGCTGAGTGAGGATGGAAGACAACCCTAAAAAACTATGAATAAATCAATCAACCAAAGGAAAATGAGGAAAACAACCCTAAAAAACTATGAATAAATCAAGAAGAAGACCGGCTGAGTGAGGATGGAAGACTCGGCGGGATAATGTGGATAGCGAGCGCAAGGGAAAGTTGTAGCTGACATGATGTCTCAATGTCGGGAAGACAGAAAACATAAATCATCGATGGGAAATGGACGATTCCGGTAGAAGTGTGGATCATACAACGTTCCAACCCCCTCCCCCCCCCCCCCCCCACCTAGGTAAGGGATTTTCAGATATCACAAACAATACCACGATTAGCTCGATCAAACAGGGTCACAAGACTGCTCCACGTCCGCAACTAACCACGAACCAATGAGTTGAAGCCCCGGAATAACCAAAAACTTATCAGCCCATAAGCCAATCTGAGAACATAGGGTTAGAGTGTTTTCCATTTTGTAAGATTAGTTCAAGATTATTATTAAAAAAGCGATAGGGTAGGGGAATTGATACACACACATTAACATTCATACTCATGATTGTTTAGATAAAACTTAAGTGCATATCTAGCTTCAAAATAAACAAAAAATACCGCTTCGGCAAAACGCCTTGGCAAAATGCATTCAAGGGGTGGCAAAAGGCATCTGGCTTCGGCTAAGCTATGGCAAATGGGGGGTAGCAAATTGTGGGGTAGCAAAATTTGGTAGCTTCAGTAAATAGCCGTAGCAAAAAAAAAAATTAGTGAACGCTAAGCGACGGCTAAGTGCCCCCTTATAATATACATGACATATTTACCACGTCAAGCTGTCGTAACCAAGATGTGGGTGGAAAATAAAAAAACAAAAACCCTACTGTTTAGCCTGATTCTTTAGAACCAGGTTAAAAAATCCAATATTTTTTTTAAAAAGAAATAAAATACTACACACATTACATATATAATAAAATTTAACTAATTATAAAAAAAAAATACATATAAATTAAATAAAATATATGAACCTGAACTTCGCACAGGTTACCCTCAATTAAATTCTAAAAGGCTAACAAATACATGAAACCTAAATGAGTTATGTAGCTTTTCTATGATTAATCAGAATCAATATATAGATAAGAACATATTGAGAGGGTCCCATGGAAGCAAAGCTGAGTTATGCTCAGGATATTTAGTATTCTACCAAGACTACTGGCCGGGAGGCCGAGGAGCATATTGAATAGTTAGCCAACCACAAGAGAGAAGTATGCCAAGAGAAAGAATGCTTAGGCTAGGAATAATCTCCAAAGCATAGTTGCCATCAGTTGAAAACTTACTTTGTGCGACCAAAGAACGATGCACAAAGAACGACAGGCTGAAGTATCTTTAACAAGATGATGAGTTTCAAGGGGGTGAAGAGCCCAGTACTTACTCGGGAGTGGCTAGCCAGTACTTACTCATCCTTATGGACCTGGATGGTTTAGCAATCATTAGTTGCAGACGTGGCATGGAGCATTAAACAAGGAGTAGAATTATATCTGTGTGAACTTCATAATATGCCATGTTAAAATGTTTCCAGAAAGTTCGTTATTGGTTCATGAGTCCTCACCATTATCAATAATTTAACCATAGCATGTGCAAGAGCAGTCTAAGAGTAATATGTGAAACGTTACATTACAAATAAGTCAGATTCTTGAACGTCCTCTTCAACCTAGACTATAACCACAGAAATCGAATTGAAGGAGAATGTCCTTCACAACAAATTATATACCAATACATAAAGCTGAGCATTTCTAAATATCTAAAATATGCATTATCAACACCCTAAGGGCCTAAGCCATAAAAGAAGAAGTAGCTCTCGAATCGAATGAAATATCGATTAACTCAATTTGGTAGTACATAGTGCACTGAGTTATTGTTGTATTGGCATCGACCTTTTGCCTAATCACGTGTACACTCTCATCTGGGTTAAATGGTCCAGTTATGTTGCTTCCACCCTTAACTTCTATATAGGCATCTAAGGAATGGTAATCCATTTGTAACATTTGTTGACTTGTGAGACTAGTGAGAGCTTCCTAGCATCTATTCTCTTGCTCAACTATTTTCATCCTTATAGGAGGAGTATGAGCCAAATTCTCTTTTCTTCTCCATCATGTTATTTTTATTATTTGTCTAATTGTCTGAAATTTCAATAAAAAAAAATATTCGGGGTGAACCGGGTTCTTTTGAGCCGAATCGGGCCAATACAAAAAAAAAAAAGAACCAGACATGTCTTCTTCTTTCTCCGGCCAGACGTTCTGCTGTTCAATTTTTGTGATTTATCATCCCTCAAATCTCTCCCAAATCATAACGTTTTTGCTTCTAAAATGATGCTCACATTTTATTATATCTATATCTTCAGCCAATTTGTAATTTCGAATCCAAACAAACTCAAACAGGTTTATCCCAAAATTTGAAGTCTTATCCAATCCGATCAATATACGATAGATTTTATCAAATTAACCAATTGGATAACTTGTGGGTAAATTTGTGGTTATCCTAATGGATTCAATTTGATCCAATTCGGCTCCAATTGAAATCTACTATAAATACGAGGGTTGGTGTTCGTCAAAATTCGTCCATTAGAGAGCAAACCCGATTTCTTAATCTATTACATTACATTCTAAACATCTCTAGAAACAATTCCCTTCACGAAATTTTCCCGAAATCATTCCAAATCTAAATCCCCCAATTTCGAACCCGCTTCGCCAGACCATCGAGGGGCCATCGCAGTTGCCCATCGCCGCCGGAGGGACACTACCTGTCGACGGAAGCCACCACCCACTGGAGCACGCCGCCGCTCAATTGCCGAGTTGCCACCGCCGGGCCACCATGGTATTTCACATCATGAGGAGATGTGTTGTACAATGACGGGTGGAAGGAGGAAGAAGCCTAATTATGTAAAATCTCCCATACTTTCTATTTCCTACAAATTATGCTCTTTTTCAGTTTTTAAAATTTTAGATTCTAACTCGTACTTTTGATC
Source organism: Persicaria tinctoria (assembly GCA_037127255.1). NCBI lineage: Eukaryota > Viridiplantae > Streptophyta > Magnoliopsida > Caryophyllales > Polygonaceae > Persicaria > Persicaria tinctoria. Next base: position 64,889,824 of record JBANSL010000006.1, read on the forward strand.
GGGCATAAATCGTTTACAGTTCCGTTAAATCACAGAGGTTTGCCTAACCATACTTCTATACGGAGAAGTTCGAATCAATATAAATTTATTCAAACCTACCACTTGCGACTTCAATTCAGGCAAGTAACTTTCCGAGCCTTTCTACCCATTTGGTGTCTTTCGTGTCAAGTCGTTTTCTTTCCTTGGATTGCTCTATTTATTTAAAGCAGGATTTATCCTTAATCTTTCATACTTTTTTTTTAGCTCAAGAAAATCAATTTATTACTTAATATCGTCCAACATCAACAAACTAAGTTCATAAGGAATCATTTCAACACTAGAAAAAAATACAGGATTTGGAGGTCTAAATTTAGCCAGAAAATCAGCAGTTGTGTTGGCCCTTCGAGAGATGTTTTTCCATCGGCATTCCGTAAACTGGCTTGCTAACGTATGTATCTTTCGGAGCTGCTGGCCCATCTCACCTTTCGGGAAAGTCCCACGTTGTAGTTGATTCATTACCGGTAGACAATCGCACTCAATCCATACCTTCGGCTGCCCCAATTGTAATCCCAACTCTAGCCCCCAAACAACCCCCTCGGCCTCCACCAATTCCACATTGTCTGAATCATACACCCTCCTCGACGCAGCAAGCAACAACTCCCCCTCCCCATTTCATGCTAAGCACCCAATTCCACATCCATTGTTGGCCTCGACTACAGCATCGCAATTAATCTTCACAAATCCATCAGTTGGTTTCGTCCACCCCTTCCTGTCAACCCAGGCAACCCTTGTCCTGCTGATGAACATCAATCCCTAGCCCGTTGTTGAATTCTGCCACCTTCTCATCCACCAGCTTGACCACATCTTCCGGCGCCAGCTGAACCGATTCAAAGACCCGCTTGTTCCTTGCCGTCCATATTGTGTCGAGCACATATGTCCAAGTCTGGGCTAGCCCTTTGTTTCCCAACCTCACAACAGCCCCGAATGCATCCAACACCTCTGTCGCTCGCTGTGTGATTTTCCGCATCTTTGGGAAGCCTTTCCAAACCTCTTCCGCTCTTACGCATTGGAAAAGGACATGGCCTTCGTCCTCCTCGACACCACATATAGCACACCTATCATGCTCCACAACCCCCCTCTTTTTCAGATTTACAAGACATGGTAGCACCCCTTTACAAGCTCTCCAAAGGAAGATCCGAGTCCTAGGCATCACCTCCACATGCCACACCTTTCACCATAGGCAATTCAATCCTGTTGGATTTGACGTTGATGCTCCCTCCAATCCCTGTTCCTTCTCCATGAGAAGGTGATAACAAGATCTTACTGTGAATTTCCCAACCTTAGAGCGGTGCCAAACCCAGTCATCTTGAACATCAGAATTGGTTTGTCTCAATTTCAACACCAATTCGGCATCCATCGGCAACAACACCTCCTTGACTAAGTCTTCATCCCAGCACTTAGTGTTCCAATCAATGAGGTCTTCCACACGCAGATCATGGCCATAATTCCCAGGGTTACATATTGGCTTAAAGCTCGCTGGCCTCGAGATCCATGGATCGCCAAACACAGACACGTTCTCACCATTTCCTATATGCATCGCATCCCCTGGAATAGTGCATCTCGCGCCTCTAACAGACTCTTCCAAGTGTAAGAAGGCTGGAATCCCGCTTGTGCATGTTGAAATGATGTCCGAGGAAAATACCGGGCTTTTAGCATGCGGGCCAGTAGCGTGTCCGGCTCCTGTAGGAGCCGTCATCCCTGTCAAGCAAGCAACGCCTTGTTGTAGTTTTCCATGTCTCGGAAACCCATTCCTCCTTTCTCCTTTGGTAGGCACATTCTTTTCCATCGCATCCAGTGTATCTTCCTTTGGTCACCATTCCCCCACCAAAATTTGCACATTTGTTGCTCAATGTCGGCACAAATCCCCGTCGGAAGCTTGAAACACGACATCGTGTAAGTGGGTATCGCTTGGGCAATAGACTTGATAAGCACCTCATTTCCCCCTTTCGACGGAGTTTTCTCCTTCCATCCTCGCACCCTCTTCCAAATACGCTCTTTCAGTTGGTCGAAGATCACCTTCTTTGACCTCCCCGCATAGTTGGTAATCCTAAATATTTCTCATGCTTCTGCACTTCCCTGATCTGAATCGTCTGCTGCACCGCTTGCCGAGCGTGGTCGCTTACATTAAAGCTGAAAAAGATCTCTGACTCGTCTGCTTCTTTCATACTAATTGGTTAGGTATGGAATATGTCATTTTCTTTGGTGTTTTCATCCTTTATTTTGTTTGATTTCATTTTGTTTGACCTCCATGTTACCTATATAATTAAATAACATGGGTTATCTTATGTTGTGTGATCACCTAACACTACTAGAATACTGCAATTAGACATCATGTAATTTAAGTCTGTAAAAAAAAAGCAACCGATGTTAAATTAGTCTGTTACATCAACTAATAAATTTGCGATGCTAAAATAACATACGACAACAGTTGAATTATTTAACATATGTTAAATTGTTAATTTTAAAAAATTTAAAACGCGCGCCCGATGAGATTTTCTAAGTATTTGAATGCCCGCCTCTACTTCAATTTTTTTTTAAACGCTCGTCTGCCCTTATTAGTGAAAACAAGAGCTATTCCTAACTCTTGTCTTAGACCTCTCACCTCTCCTTTCTCCCAACTCACCTCGCCTGGATGTCACCACCGCTCATACCGTCGTCGTCGTCGCCACCACCGCCACCGCCCACATATCTTTGATCTCTTTACTCCGATACCCCAAACCTCACCACTCTCTCTCTCTCTCTCTCTCTCTCTCAAATATCCAGGTGAACAAAGATAAAACATGAAAAGGAACCAACTCCTGACCTCTCCATCTCCTTTTTGTTGACGCCAGCAAGGAAGAATCAGACCAAATCTGTCGAGATGAAGGTCGCTGGTTAGACGCCGATGTTGGAGCTCGTCCCTTTCCCTTCCTCAGATCTGAGTTGATACACTGGTGCTCTCCTCGCATGTCTTCACTTCCATCGTTCTTCGCGAGACCTCTCGGTGAAATATAGGTAACCCATGTGAATCCCTCTCCTTTCAATTTGCGAGACATGTAACTTGATTTGGAGTTCGATTAGGGTTTCATATGGGGGCTTACTGTTAGGGTTCAAATTGGGATGTTTCAAAATTTCTATTGGAGTTCGAATTGGGATGTTTCATCTAGGGACTTACTATTGGAGTTTAATTAGGGTTTGAGCACAATGTCAGTTGCACTGATTTTTTAAATGGTGACCCTTCGATCAAGTTGAAGATAATAATAAGCACACAAATCAAGTGTCTGATAGGTGGTCGAGATGGATCAAATATGTTGTTTAGTCTTCATAGTTATAATTTATTCCTTGTTTTGTTTCCTTTTTCTTGTTCTCAAGAGTGTACATTAATGCAAAGTATCAATTTATGGGCTAATGCAAAGTATTAGTTTTTTCAAAGCTAAAAGTACATGAATGCTCATATGAGTATGGGATTGTCTTGGGCAGAACCAAAGGATCAATTAATTTGAATGTATTCTTGTGGTCTCTGATCAATTCACTCTCTTCTTAAACATTTGTGTACTTATAATTTGGATTGCTAGTGCTTGATGATCTCTTCATTCTTCCCTTTTACTTAAATCATGTTTTAGAGTCGGGAATTCATAATTTGGAGTGTTAGTGCTTCATAATTTGCCTTGGCAAATGGTTGATTTGCCTTGTGGTCTCTGATGTGCCTTTCTTTTTACAAGAGTATGGTTTCAAGATATGCCTTCTTTTTTTTTCACACACCCATGGCTCTTGATGAAGAACCCCACTTACAACTGCAATTTTGAATGATTATTTGATAAGTTCTACATCTTTACTTACAACTCTCATCCATGTTTTGTGTTTGTAAACTGATGTTTAGTTGTCCTCTAACGAATGTAAAAGTACTTCTTCTGGTAAAGATTCAGCAAATGACCATCTAACAAATCTTATGTCATGGTTAAATGTGAAGGTAATTTTTATCAGCCTAGCTTTATGTCTGGTTAGGAGAACATTGTGCCTTTCAGCTTGACAAGCTCAACAATTTTTTGGTATTCTAGTGTCTAGGAGACATAATTTTCCTTTTCACCTTTTCAGGAGGATTTCAGCGAGTTTTCGAACATTATTTTTCTGACAAGAATAATGTTCAGTTTCCTTTTCACCTTTTCCTCATATGCCGTGAAAATGGATAGAAGAATATTTGTAAGTGTTATTTCTCTACATATTTTCCTGACAAGAAAGTTCCCAACTCAGAATGATCAACTCGTTCCGATGTTAACTGTTAATACTACCTCAACTGTAAGCATGGATATTGCTACAGGGAGACTAATCCTATCTCAGAGGTTTTGGTTATTGTCCGATGGCGAATTCGATTCTGCAAATTCTTTAAACCAAAACCATGGCTAGTTCTTAATAAAAAAAACAAAACATGGTTATTTATCTCCTGTCTAGGAGTAGTTGAACTTGCCCTGCTAATTATATCGTCAGTTGTGCTTAAATTAATACAACATATTCCTTGTTTCTCTCTAAATTATAAACTATAAAAGAACTGCCTTTGATAATAGTTTATTCTTTCTTACTCAGATGAATATTCCTTCTAGAAGAATAAGAAGATACTTGGGATCAAGTTTTATCCTTCAGTTGTTGTGTACATGAAGATCTACAAGAGTATATATGATCCTCCAGGTAGGTGGTTTTATGTTCAAGTTTCTACTTTGGCTGGTGCATATGTTCCAGTTTTTATTTTTATTTTTATTTTTATTTTCTATTTTGGAGAAATCATGGAGAGATTACTTTGGTTACAGGTGCTTGGCCGGTATTAGTGGATGAATTTTGGGAGCATATCTACAGGTAGAATGCACCATATTTTTTTTCCCATTGTTGTGTTTAAGGCTATTTTTTTGCTTTTAATTTGTAACTTGGCTAATCCTCAAATTGTCAATCAGTAGATAATAGTGTAGAAGCAGATATTCAATCATCTAACCATTTTTGTTGTTGTGTTTTCTTCCCATAGATGTATTGGATCAAGTCGCTGCAATACTCATGGCATGGTATGTAGGCAATGTAGTTGTTCGAATTCAGAGAGTCAACTATTCACATGGATGTCTTACAAGGCAAATCAACCATTCTTCCTTTTTACTTAACCATTCTCCCCTTGTACTTATATGGAATGTTAAGATAAAAAGGTAACTGATAGGGTGATGATATGATAACATGGATGTCTTACAAGGCTAATAAACTATTTTCCAAATAAATCCAAATCCAGTTGAACATTATAAGTAATTTCAACATTTGCAAGGGGTCATGATGTTAGGAAAACATTATTTTAGTGAAATTAGTTGTTCATGGCACATTTTTAGAGAATCTTTTCCCTCTTTCTATTTTTCATTATGAGATTCCATGTGTTTTTTGTTTATATACCTTAAGCCGGTCTATTTCTCATCTCTTCCAAAAACATTTGTTTCTCTTTAGTTTTTTAACTTCATCAACGAGCCACCTTGTTGGTATTTATTCTTCATATTCTAGGTCACTGACATTTTAGGTGGCACAATTAGATGGAAAAGATAACTTGATTATGTAATCCATTCGTTATGTTGTGATGAGAGCACATTTAGCACCATGGAGCCTCTTCTCTTACAGGTATTTTCTCCTTAATGCATCTCCTACTCCAACTTCAATATAGAGCACTAGGTTTAGATTTGTTTGGCTTTTTAACTTTGCTTTAACACAACCTACTCTAATTTGAGGTATGAAATATAATCAAGGGTGAATTTTAAGGGAGTCTTGATTCACTTGAAATATCTCTTGGGAATTTGTGTCACTGTGATTTGTAATTGTCATGGTAGAGATTCTGTCATTTAATCCAAGCATTTCTAATGCATTATGCATCAAATACATGTTCTCTTCATGCATTTAGATCCTCAGGATAGACTGTTATGAGCCGATTAAGCTTGAGATGCCACCCCATGCTGTCATGTATGAGGTAAGACTAAAAGTATTCATCCACATTTTCAGTCCTGACTCTTCTGCAAATACAACCATCAAACCTCATGCATAGGAGTTCGCTGCTAGAAGTTTATTTTTGTGTGTGTGGGGGGGGGGGGGGGGGGGGAATGCTACTATTTTTGTATTTCAAAAAGAAAACTAAGTTTCTCTTTCTTATTTCCTGCCGACTTAAATGTACTCCGTATTGAATAGTGTAACATTCTTTTATGGATCTGTTTCTATGCATGGGGAAAAATGCTACTATTTCTGTATTTCAAAAAGAAAACTAAGTTTCTCTTTCTTATTTCATGTTGTCTTAAATGTACTCCATATTGAATAGTGTAACATTCTTTTCTGGATCTGTTTCTATATAGTTTCCCAAAAAAAACTCTACCTAGACATTGCAAGATATCAATCTTCAATTTTTAAATTGACAGTTAAGATCCTCTTGCCCCCTCCTTTCCAGCCCATATGTTGTTGCCAGTCTTTGTACGTGGACTACAGGAGGTAGTAAGCTTATGTGATAGGTGTATTTTTTTATCTCATTCCAGGTGTTAAAGTAGGTATATGGCGATGTTGAGGCTGCAATTGATTATTTGTTAGCTAAGAGTGGATTTGAAGATGCTTTCTCAAAATAGTGCTGATTGTATGGAAAATAAGATTAAATGCTTTTATCCTATATCCATGTGCATCAAGCGAGATTTTAGTACTTTTACTTTGTGGAATTCAAGTTGCTGGAATTGATTTATAAACTCTAGTATGAGGCCACTATATCTGTTTAGGGTTGTTACGTTGTTCTTTTGACGACTTAAACTTTCTAATTGGCCTTTGTAAGTTCTTAATTGTACGTATATTGTATGTTTATAAGTTAATCAAAGTAATTATCCTTTCATTTCCATGAGAAAAATTGTCTTGTATGGAGCAAATAGTGTTGCGAATGAAACTAAAAAACATCGGATTATAAATGAAAAATAGAGTGATTTCATACCTTTGAAATCAAATTATTATATAAAATCAGATGTTGATATCATTATAGACATCATCCTATTAACCTAAATCAATGTGTAACGCATGTTTTTACATTAAAAAGCTAACAAAAACTGATATATATTAATAATAATAAAATCGTTATAAAAATAAAAAACGATGTATATATCATATTAATATATCAGTTATGCACTAATTTCATGCGATAGATTATTTTAAAACAATAAAAAAAATCACAAATTATGTATATGAAATTACTATACACCCAATCAATATAATAAAAAGATGTCTATTTGGTTTTAATATATTGATTATTTAAAAAATAGTGATGTAAATGTAAAATTTAGGCTTAGTGTCGACAACTTCAAAAGCTTATAAATGAAAAATCATGGATATTTATCAACAAGTGAATATGTCATAAATAAAATTGAGGAGTTGATTTATATCTATATTTAAAATAAAACAGATGTTTGAAGTAAGAAAAGACATCAGCTTAAAACCGATGTGAAAAATTTGGATCTTTTACTACACCCACAAAGAGATCGGATTTTTTTTTGAAAGATATCAGTTAATAACAGATGTCTAATTGTATTTTTCTAGTATTGTAGGATGTCTTAAGTAAATAGTTAACAAAGTGAGGGATTGTGTGTTATGATTGGAACTTAATTGAATCAAGATCAATCAAGTAAAACCTACCAATCAATGTAAAGCAAAGTTAAACTAACAACCCTGCCTATAAAGGATTTCATAAAACTAACAACTTTTCTAAGAAATGTTATCATACCAACTTTGCTAGTAGGTTGCTAACTGCTAGTGAGGGCAGAGACCGATATCATACAATATTTAATAAACAGCATGTGTGTGGAGCAATTGACTCCTATTAAAAAGGGTACATGTGTAAAATAAATTTGTGTTTAAGTCATTCAACGTGAGGAAGTGAGTACGGTGATTACCATTGGCCTTGTATCATATTCCATTCATACTCGGAGTATGCTTCCTAAGAGTGCTTGTCGTTCACATCTTCTCTTACTCAATCCTTCAGGGTTATCCGTGTCTTGGGAGTCGTGTTTTCAAATTTTAAGCATTCACATAAATATTCTCAATAATCGCATTTGGGTTTAGAGTCATATCTTATCATGGTCACTGAGTCTGAGACCAGAGAAGTCACAGTTTTCGAGTCGTCATATGCTAGTTCTCGCAAATTAACCATCATTTATTTGGATGACTGGTGTCCTTCATCCCGGACACCAGACTGGTTTTCGCAGGTTTAGATCGAGTCTCAGGTGAGAAGATAAGATAAGTTAAAAAGACATTTAAGTTATTTTTTCCACTATTTAAATTTTAAAATCTTAGATATAATGTGTAGGAGTTTTATTGTATTATTTATTAGTCTTCCAATGTATTGTTCTCAATTGAGTTAGTGTTATACTTCAAGACTTTCCACTATTTAATTGTATTTTATTCGTGTCATTTATATGTCATCATCTTGTTTGTGGGGAAATGGTTGCATGTCCCTATAAGCCTAAGGTGGTTACAAAGACATTAAAGTCTAAATAATCACTAGCGCCGTGACATCCCCTTGAGTTATAAAAGGGGTGTTACAACATAAGGCATATGGTAAATTTCAGAAATTATCACAATTGCATGGCATCGAATTTACCAGATCAGAAGAGACAAAAAGCAAAATTACGAAAAAGACACAAAATTTGTAGAAATTAGGGTTGTGCATCGGTCTAAAACTTAACCGAACCGGGCCAAACCGAACCGAAACCGAAACCGAAAATCTCAAAATTTCAAACCGAAAGCCGAACTGAAAGGATTAGGTTCGGTTCGGTTATTTGCCGGTTTGGTTTGTGTTCGGTTCGGTTTTAACATAATTGAATCGAATTTCCATAAAATAAAATTCAAAATTTACAAATATATACACTGTATTTGTATTTATGTGTACATATACACATATTCCAATATAAAGTATACAAATACATATTATATATATATATATATATATATATATATATATATATATATATATATATATATATATATAGGGGATGGTTCCGGTGTACTCATATCTTATTGTGTATCATGTACACACATCTAGGCCTTTAATTAAAGGAAATGGGTGGTTGAGATTAAAATATAATTTTACACTTTTTTAATTGAAAAAATGGTGGGCCCCAACATGTTCTAACCCCCCACGCGCCTCTCTATATTGTTTGTGATTTGGGGTTGTTTTATTACTCGATCGTATCGATAGATTATGCGATGATTTCGACTGATTATTCGATGGTATCATAGAATTATTCGATCGTATCGATAGATTATTATTCAATGGTTTTACAGGATTATTAGATCGTATCGATAGATTATTCGATCGTATCGATACATGTACATTATGCAATGGTATCGATAAATTATTCGGTAGTATCACAGGATTATTCAATCGTATCGATAAACTATTCAATGGTTTCAGTGGATTATTCGATGGTATCACATGATTATTCGATGGTATCTCATGATTATTTGACGGTATCGAAGCATTTTTCATTCATTAGACCGCCAAAAAAATCATCTCATTAAGCTCAATGGGTTATTCGACCGTATCAATGGATTATTCGATCGTATCAATGGATTTTTCAATAGTATCGATTGATTATTCTAATTTGCTACCACCCTGAAAACGCCCTTAACTATTTACCAAAAATTATTCGATGGTATCGTTTGATTATTCGATGGTATAGCTTGATTATTCGATGGAGTAATGACAAACAAAAAACAATAAAGGTTCAAGTTTACAGCCACAAATTTCAATACATATGTATAAGGCAACCTTTACAATGAAAGTGAAAACCTAGCAATGCAGTAGACAAACTGATAAATATTCTTTCCTTGCTGCTTTTACACTCATTAGGAAAGGCTAATAACAGATGAACACTACAAAAAAAAAAAACAAATTAGCCACGACATGTAGCAACGACAAGTGGTTGCCGTGGCTGTTGGGTAGATTTGGCCACGAGATGTAGCAACGGCAAGGAGTTGTTGTGGCTGTTGGGTAGAATTTGGCGATGCCCACCAAAAAAAAAAAAATTAGTACACATATGTACAGATCCATCCAAAGCATTCCTCTATCCCCCAAATCCCTAATTTCATTTATCACTCTCCCGCTCACTCCCATCTTCTCCCGTTAACTCGCCGGTGCCCTGTACTCATTGGTGCCAAGGTCGACGTTCTTCTCCTTCCCTCTCCCATCTTCTCCCTCCTCGCCGGTGCCAAGGTCTTCTTCACCCTCAGCTGTACTCATTCCCTGTGTGCTCCATGTAATCGATCCACTCTTTGTGCTCATTCCTGTGCTCGCTCAGCCTTCGTCGATACTCCCCAACAAGCTCTTCGACATCCATTAGTAGGTAATTTCTTGAATCTTCGACATCCATTAGCAGGTAATTTCTTGAAACCTCTTTAGGGTGTTTGGTTAGGGTTTAATTTGGGGAAAGTGGATTCCTCAAATTTTTAGGGTTTGATTTTACTAAAAAGGGTATTGCTAGGGTTTGATCTAATTTACCAGCTTATTTTCGCAATTCAAACCATAAACAATGCTTATTGTAATTTTTAACTTGATGACGTGAGTAGCAATTTATGATTGTACAAATGAATTTTTCTGTGTGGCTTAAGCAGCATCATGCATTGTAATTATTCCTTCAGTCTTACTGTGCTTTAACAATTTTCTATTTGCTTAGACTTGCACTGAGTTCATCATTTTTTTTAAAGTAGGTATTTTTTTAAATATAGGACTACCGTTCGTGAATGGTTTGATCTGATTTTCATTGCCCTGCATTATGTGATGTCTTATGTTATTTTAGTTGAAGTTCATCTAGGTAACTTGCACGATAAAGACGTTAAATACTTCACGAACACTGAATCTTGTACGTGCTGGTACATCTTTTTTTTTTTGTGTTTCTTATTCATATATAACCATGGATCGAAAATTGGGGTTTAATGATGGGAATGACTTGGCCTTTGAGTGAATGATGAAATGATAGTTTAATGGAAATGTGTTGGTACATTTTTTTGAATTTGCCCACCCACTTCTCTACCCACCTTCAATTGCTTGAGCCAAGATGCAAAGTTTAACCCATGGAGATAATTTCTTTTGTTGTCTGAAACTGAAAAAAGAAGTTGCATCATCTAATTTAACATTGATCTTGATAGGTGAAAATGTGTTGTTTTTCCAATGATGATGATGCCATTAATGGAGCAGGTATGAAAATAGGGATTTAGGGGATTCTTGTCTCGTTTAGTTTTTTTATTTATTAACCTGCTAAATTATGCTTCTTGCTTTCATTCTTTTCAGATGGCAAATTTGGAAGACAACCTTTATTTTGCATTCATTCAGTGGTTCATCAATCTTTCCTCCAGTTTCTTTTTGTTGAAGGTAATCAATTATCTACTAATATTTAAGTGTTTTTTCAAGGCTTGCAGGCTTATTGGACCCTCTTGGCTTAGGCTAACATCATTCTCTATTCTGTATGCACATGTTACCATTGTAACAGCCTTGAGATCCTTCTTTTCTGTGTAAACTACTTACCTTTGACTTCTTCTTTTTCTTTTCATTTTTTGAAACAGGTGGTAACAATCCTTAGGTTCAATCCATTGCTTGTTACAGCGCTAGCTGCAATCCTTGTGGTTTGCTTGGTTCACCCAGCACTCATGTCATCTGCTGTCATAATATGTTGTGCAGGTAGTCTTTGCAAAGCTCAACTCCTTTGAATGTATCAAAATTTCTGCATTATTATAAGTTTAAATGTGATTGTTATTGATATGCTAATTTATGTGTGCCCTTTCATGAACTTTAACATGAGATACATTTTGTACATAATATGTTCAATTCAAGATTCTTCTTCTTTATGATCAACAAAATAAAGCTCGGTGTCTCTCAATGTTCTGCAGTCACCGAAGAATGAAGATCCTATAAATGGGTTACTTGTTGTGACGCTTAAGTGTATGCAAGCATTGGTTCGAGTTCAAGCCTGAGTTTTGAGCCCATCGAGTGAGGATGTCCCTGGAAGGTCCAGCAGATGCTCAACGAAAGATGCTAGAAGGCAGATCTCTTGGAGCATGCTGAGGTATAACGGGAAAATTAGGACTTCGGCCTTGAATTTTCATGAGTATTAGGGTCCACCTAGTTAAAGCTAATGGTTTGATGTATTTTACATAGTTTCGGGAGGGATGGTGTGACAATAAAGGAACATTAGTTGACATTTAATATCAGATTTTGTTCTGTGTATTATATTGTGTGATTTTTTTTTTTCAAAAATATGGGATTTTTTATCCCAGGTCTCAAGAATCCAGGCTAAAAAGTAAGTTTTTTTTTATTTTCCGGAAAAAGGTTAGCAACGGTAGCTTGTCGTGGCTAGGAGTCTAGCCACGGCTCTAGCCGTGGCTAGACTCTTTTGCCACCGAAGGTTTCGCCACGGCTGGTTCCCCGTGGCTATAGTCGTCCCTACTACCTTTTCGCCATGGCAAATGGACTTTCAGCCACGGTAAATCGCCGTTGCTAAAATGTTTTTTTTTTGTAGTGGAAGCTCCTGCAACAAACTAGTAATGTCGGGTGAGTTCGGCGCGCACCAGATCATAACCCCATAATCCTCTTAAATAAAGTAATTAATTGTCCATGATAAAGACCCAACATTCATGTAGCAACGATGGGAAAACCCAAAATTGAGGATTAAACACTAGACAACGCCCTAAAATCATACATCAGAAGCTCATAGCAGTGTAGTTATAAATCTCAAATTCAAACTCCAGAAACTAACAAATCAACAAGAAGCATACATGAAATAACAAATCAACAAGAAACATACATGAAAAACAAAGAAGGCAGTTGGAGGCCTCTTTAGCTTGTTTAGATCTTTAGCCTCCTTTCCTCTAACCTTCTTTACCGTCAGCCTAAAAAAAACCCAAAATTCAAAGAAATCCACCTTAATTCAAAGAAACACTCGCTGAAAAATCTTCTAAAAATTCAGCAACTACCTATCCCTATTTTTCATCCCAAATTCTATGTTTTCCCAAGAAATTCCCCTTAATTCAAACATAAAAACAACAAATAATAAATCCCCTAACCTAATTTCACAATCAAATTCAAAAGCCCCAAATCGATTTCTATGGTTGGAGGGCGGCCACCGCGCGCTCTGTATGATAGGCCGCCGCTAGACCTCCTGAATCGAACACTCGCCTTCGCCGATGAGCAGGAACCTCTTCTTCGCCATCCTTCACCTCTCGCCTCCGCTCTTATCCGCTTTGAATCACCGTCGGTTTCGCCAAGATGAAGCGCCCTCTCCGCCTGTGAAGAAGCCAATGGCTCATGATGGGGTGCTGTCATCGCCTGCTCTGCCATCGCCTTCGCCGGAAGCCATCACCTTTACCATCTCCTTCGCAGTCGCCGGAAGCCATGGCCCTCACCATCTCCTTCGCGTCCTTCGAAATCCCCTTATCTCTCTCTTCCTTCGCAGTCGTCCGCTCCCCCAACGCCATCGCCGTCGCCGGAAGCCGTCGCCTTCACCAGAGAATCGAACAATCGAAAACCCAGAGAATCGTGAATTTGGGGATTTTTGAAAAATTACCTCACACCATCAATGGAGGAGAGAAAGAGAGAGGAAAGGCTGGCCGGAGAAGGGGTTGATCGGCGGCGCCGGCGGGTGCTGGAGACTGGAGGAGATGGTGTTCTCTAGGGTTGAAAGCTGAAAAATGGTAGAAAGTACACACTCATACACGCGCCTTTGTTGAAATGGGGGGTGTGATGTTTCAATTTTTTTACAAAGTTACCCCCTTATGTGGCATAATCTTGACCTTTAATTTCCTTTAGATCAATGGCCTAGATGTGTGTAAATGATACACAATAAGGCTTGAGTACATATGATTCATACTATATATATCACACGCAAATTCAGTGATGCAAATAGATATATTATATATACTATATGATGCAAATTCAGTGATGCAAATACATATATTATATATACTATATGATGCAAATATATATATACTATATATATAGGCGGACCCAAGGCCCAATGGGGGTCCTGGGGGGTCACGTTACCCCCCATCGGCTCCATAAATATATACTTAAAAAAAACCAAAACGACCTCGTTTTGGGTTAACCCTAACTTTCCAAAGGTTCCTAGACGGGAGAGAGTAGCAGAGAGAGCAAGCGTCCACCTCATTCCCCACTTCTCTCGTGCATGTGCCTCGCTCTCCAGTCCCGACTCCCGTGAACCGCTGTCGCCGACTGGAGCCAGGCCATCTCCGACTCCGTCTCCAACCGGAGCCACGCCCCCATCCTGTGGTTGTGTCAACCTGTGTGGTTGTATCTCATTCGAAGAACCGAAGTCGAACCGCGAGATCTCAGTCACTCGACTGAGTCCCTCTCGAGTAGTCGACAGGAGAAACGTCGCCTCCTTCCTTCTCCAGTTCTCCCGAACCGCCGTCGCCGACTCGCCGACCGGAGCCACGCCGCCTCTAGTTCTCCTTCCTTCTCCTTCCTTCTCAAGTGGTCTACTGTCAATCAAAAGTCAAAAGGTAATCTCCAAATTACAAATTGATTGTGATTATTGCCTTAGAATTGAGATTAATGTTGAATTGTAAATTTGTAATTTGATTTTTGATATGAGATTGAAGTGGGATTGGATTAGCAGTTTGTTTGAATATATAGAAACATGGTGAATTTGTTATTGAATTTAGATTTTCTAATTGAGATTGATGTTGAATTGAGATTGTTGAATTGAAACTGTTGAATTGAGATTAATTTTCCAAATGAATTGAGATTGAGATTGAAGTGAGAGGTTTGAATTGAGATTGATTTTAGGATTGAGATTGATATTGAATTGGATTTGAATTGGTTAGCATTTTGTTTGAATAGATAGGAACATGAGATTGATATTTCATCTTGTTTCGAATTGAGATTGGATTTTGTTTGAATTGAGATTGATTTTAGGATTGATATTGAATTGAAATTGATATTGCATTGAGATTAATCTTAGTAGAATAGATATCTAATTACAAGTGATGAAACTCTCTTTATCGTAGTTTGTAATATCGTTTGACAATAGTTTGTATTATCGTTTGGCACCAGTTTGTACTACCGAACATGTTATGTGTTTTATGCCTTTTTTCTCGATCTTATTGTGTACTACTGTGGGGACTCCCTCCTTAAAAGTTTCGGGGTCCGTCACTGTGTGTGTGTGTGTGTGTGTGTCACATGCAAATATAGTGTATATGATGCAAATACATTGAATATGATGCAAATACAGTGTGTGTGTGTGTATACTGTATTTATGTAGTGTATAAAAAAAATCGGTTTGGACCGAACCATGCATAACCCTAGTAGAAATGCACTGATTAATGAACAAAACCACTTGCCTTTTAGGAAGTTCGGACATTTAATATAATTTTCTCAAATTATGGGATCGAGTTATAATTACTTGAGTTTCATGTTGTGTAGGATTAAGTGATTGATAAATAGCAACAACTTGATCTAACTTGCATATTTATCACAAATGCACGACATCTAATTTACCAGATCAGAAGACACAAAAAGCAAAATTATGAAAAAGACACGAAATGTGTAGAAATGCACTGATTGAACCAAACCACTTGCCTTAATCCGACGAAATGATTCTGCGTGGTTGAGGGGGATAATAGGATATGAGATAAGATTTTACAGAATTTTAAAAGGGTGTTAGTAACTTTCCAAAAACTACGAAAATGGCCTCATAACTTTTAAAAAGTGAAAACTTACCCTTGATATCTTCCGAAAGAAATCAGGCCTCGTTTGGTATGAATGTGGTAATCGGAATGGGAATGGGAATTGGAATGGGAATCAAAATTGGGAATGAGTCATTTATCAAGCATGTTGTTTGGTATAATGTCGGAATCAAAAATTCCCAAATTCAACCTAAAAATATACTAAATCAATCTACCAAAAATACATCAAATCTACTCCCAATTTCTCAAAATTAACATCAAATTACACAAATTCAACATTCTCATTCCAAAAATTCATCAAATCTGCTCTCAATTTGGGGATTTCGCACCTACTTCTAGATTTAGGGTTAGGGATTTGGAACCCTAATGTGGTCGGGGAAGGTCGAGGTGGGGGGATGGGGGTGGGACGGCGGCAGCAAGCTGGTGTTCTGGAGAGGACGGTGGCGGGAGGAGGGTGGCGATGGCCATCTGGGTAGCAAGAGAAGGCGTACAGCATCCATGGCGAGAGGAGGGCAACGACGGAGAGAGGACGATGTTGGGAGGAGGGCGACGACGAGGAAGTAGATCTGGAGAGCCTGTTGCTGGGGAGAGGACAACAATGGCGGCGGCGGAGATCTGGAGAGGACAACGCTGGCATCGAAGGTGAAGGTGGAGAGGACGATAGAAACGATGGCGGCGGAGGTAGAGGAAATCTGGAGAGCCCGGTGCGGGGATAGGTGGAGGAGCAGCGGTGGTGGTGGCAGAATTGGCGGTAGCCGGTGGTGGTGGAGGAAGTGGCGGCAACCAATGGTGGTGGAGGCAGCGGCACAATCTGTATGAGGAAGATGATGTTGGGACGTAGTGTAGAGTTTGAATTGAGTGGAAAATTGGGAATGGGCTCATCCCCCACCTAAACCTAAGGAATGAAAAGTGGCTAAAATTGGGGATGAGGGGATTACCCAGTAATCATTTTCATTCCGGGTTTTGTCGTACCAAACACCAAATCCGTAATCGTTCATTCCGATTCCCAGTTTTTTATTATCGGTAATCGATACCAAATAGGGCCTCAAATCTGTACCCAAGCAATCATAGAAGCCAAACTGAATGCCAATTGATTCAATATGACATCTTGATTAGTATAAGATCGACTACTCAATAGAAACTCGATAAACTGCGAGAAACGGAGCAGATCTTACCCAAACGAGACTCGAAAACGTCCAAATTTCAAATCTAAGATCCCTTGGTATGGTATGGATCTGAAAAGAAAGAATTTATGTGATTTAATTAAGATCCCTTAATCGAAAGGAATTATAAAAAGATGCCCTAAAAGAGAATTTCAGGAAAGGAAAAAATAATAAAAAAAAATAAAATTGCACACAAGTCAACTTTGGGGCTTTAGTGCGAGCAACCTAAAGTAGTTCGGGGAAAGGGATGGGTTGGGATCGACATAGGGTACGGCGAGATTTATGCAAGAGTCAGAGTCGACAACGCCGGATCACTTTGGTGGTTCACAATTGCATTAGTACTGGTGTGATATGCGCCTCTGGATGTTTGGGTGTTTGTAGAGGGTGTTGTAAAGGGAACTATGGTGAACAAGATACTGAAAATTAATGAAAGCCTGCAACGTTACCTAGTATCTCACTTTATTGGATCTCTTAAAAAAAGGGATTTTGTGTTGCTAGTATGGCGAAAAAGTTAGATAATTCAATTATTATCTTAAGAATCTTCTATATAACATAAAAAGTTGTGTTCAGGGCCTATTTAATGCTCATTTATTTAATTATTCATATTTTATATTTTTTGTTTCAATTCCATAAAAAATCACAAACATCTTCATAGCTCAATGGTTATAGAGTTGTTTGGTAGGAATGAGGTCTTGAGATTGAATCCTCTTTGTTACACATTGATCATATTTTGCATTTTTTTATTTCCTCCTAAAGTGTCATGTTTGTTATGCATATTTTTGTAAATGAAAATAAAATAAAGGTGTATAAAGATAAATGTCGATAACATTATATTATAAGTTATTTTCTTTACATATAAGTTTAAAAAAAATTGAATTTTTTAATAAAAATTTATCATATATAGTTTATACTATGCTAATGTGTGGATGAGATAATTTGATCGTCATAATCTTTTTATTACTATGTATTTTCAACTAATTTTAAAATATTATCTTTGAATTTTTTTGTCAATATTACCTTTTCATCTTAGGTTCGGATTATATTGTTCACACTTCCTTTATATTATTTCCCCCCTTTACCATCTTCCATATACCTAATGACCTAATGACCTAATGAATCTTGATTTACAGCAATGCATTAAATCCCCATTTAAGAATTAATGACAATTACTATACCAAAATGAAACGCATGAATTAAATTATTTAAGAACCAAAACGATCATTGTGTATTTATTTAATTTTATTTGTAGATGTTTCATGAGATAAGTGTATGTATATGTATGTGTATATATATATATAGTATAGATCATATGAGAACAAGCCTTATTGAGTAATATGAGAACAAATCATGAGCGTTGATCTATAGAAATGGATGGCTAAGAAAATTACACCTTTTTCCTTTTTTTATATATAAAAATTGTGGGTCCCACTCGCTGAAATTGCTTCACTCTCTCATCAAGGGGCGTGTGTTTCACATTGCTGGCAGTTGAGATCCATTTTGTGGAAAGTGGCACACGTTTGGAATTTTTTTAAAACAAAATTAAACCCTAATTGATAGCATTATTTGATTTGGGAAGATTTTGTAATCAAAAATTTCCTAAAAAATAGGGACTACGTTATTGCAATTGGAGTTACAGAATTTTGAATGAATTATTATTTTTTATTGTTGGATGAATTATTAACTTATTCAACCTAGATTTTACAAACTAAGATTACACCTTAATAATCCACCGATATCAACGAATAATCCATATTTACCGTCGAATAATCTAGCGTCGTATAACCCGCATTTCACTATAAGATTAGAATAGATAAACCTTCATAAAAAAAAATAGATAAACCAATGGAAATCCCTTATTATGTATGATAAACTTATCGATACAATCGAATAATCTCATAATACCGTCGAATAATTGAGCGATACAATCGAATAACCCGCATTTCACTAGAGGATGAGAGTAGATACACCAATGAAAATCCCTTATTATCTATGATAAATCTATCGATACAACCGAATAATCTCATAATGTCGTCGAATAATTGAGTGATACAATCGAATACTAAACAAAATCCCAAATTCTATCCTACAAGATTCCAGATTTCGACCCATTGATGAACTAGCTTACCCATTGATGAACTCAAACAATCGAATAATCTCATAATATCGTCGAATAATTTAGCGATACAATCGAATAACTCGCATCCCTTATTATCTATGATAAATCTATCGATACAATCGAATAATCTCACAATACCGTCGAATAATTGAGCGATACAATCGAATACTAAACAAAATCCAAAATTCTATCCTACAAGATTCCAGAATAATTGAGCGATACAATCGATTGTATGGTCGTCCTGCTACTCTATCAGCTTCAAATCGAAAAGGAGAAATCGATAGGCTGCGCCGGTGTTTGCTTCGGTGGTGCAAGCTGCTCGTGGTGATTGGAAACCGACTTCGACTGCCGGAGTCCAAAGCGCCGGAGTCCCACCCGATCGAATAGGAAACCCCAAATTCGATCAGCCAAGAACAAGACCTAGAAATTCCAAAATCGATCAGCCAAATTAGATATGAAACAAAGACCTAAAATTCGCCCGATCGAATAGAAAACCCCAAATTCGATATGAACACAAAGACCTAAAATTTACCCCTAATTATCTACAATCAAGAATTAACCCCAAATTCGATCGGTCAATAACAAGACTAGAAATTCAACCCTAAAACACACTTACCCATTGATGAAATTGCTTGCTTCGGGTGAAGATGTTTGGCCAGATCGGTTCTCGCCCCTCCACCAGCCTCAAATCGCCGGCGATTTTAGCGTCGGTTGTTGTTTGGAAGGTGGTTTGTGTCGGAATCCGCCTTCGATTGTCGAAGATCAAAGCACCGAGTTGCCGGAGTCCCTACAGGCGGTGTTTAGATGGGTGTTGATCGATGCTTGATTTCGCCCGATCGCCGTCCATGCTCCCTCTCTTTCTTATAGTTGGAAAAGTGACGATGGTGGGATAGGGTTTGGATGGTTTGGGTTCACGCGCGTGATATATGCTGGGTTATTTGTTTTTTCCTTTTTCCTTTTTAATTAATCAATATTGTCGAATAATATCAGCCCTCCGATCCTCCTAAATCAATGGCCTAGATGTGTTCTCATGTTACACAATAAGACATGAGTACCCATGAACCATCCTCTCTCTCTCTCTCTCTCTCTCTCTCTCTCTCTATATATATATATATATATATATAGGGTTGGGTTCAAGTAAGGAGCATAGTAACAATGAGAAGGAAAGAAGAAATTTGATTGGTCTACACGGATTAAAATAATACTCCCTCCGTTCAACAAAACTTGACGTTTTACTATTCATGCACGTTTTTTTAGGAGCTAAAAACTATATAAAATATTGACTTTTTAAATCATTTTTTTTAACAATTTCGTAGTTATTATTAATAAGTACAAACTTGTTAAAAAAATTTAAAAAAAAATGAATATTTTATATAGTTTTTATCATTCTAAAAAAGCGTGCGTGAATAGTAAACGACAAGTTTTGTTGAACGGAGGGAGTATAATTTTTTCAGTTAAAAAAGCTTCCGCCAAAAAAATTCGCACCCGCTTCCAAGTTCCCCAGCGCGCTCCAAGGCTCTCCAAGTCGCACACTCCCGCGCGTGAAACACACGCGGCATCTCAAACCCACCCACCAGCGGCTGTTTTCAAAAATAAATTGGCCAAATTATGGGGAATTGAACAAAGGACCATTTGCTTCCAATTGAATTGTCATACCATTGAGCCGACAATTATTTATTGATGCTAAAATATATTCAGTTTCTTTTACTTTTTTTTTTATGGGTTTTACTTATTATAAAATTCAATTAACACCTTTCATTTATATTTTTTAAATTGTAATTCAAATGTTGTCATTTAATTTATTTAATTACAAATTAATAGACATGTTACTGAACCAACCTCTATTCGGTTACTGAACCAACCTCTATTCGGTTACTGAACCAACCTCTATTCAGTCACTGAACCACCCTCTATTCGGTTACTGAACCAACCTCTATTTAGTCGCTGAAACAACCTCTATTTAGTCATTGAACCAACCTATATAGTCACTGAACCAATCTCTATTTAGTCACTGAACCAACCTATAATTAGTCACAGTGGTTCAACATTTTTATTCAGAGTGGTTCAGCAATTTTATTTATAGTGGTTCAACAGTTTTATTCACAGCGGTTCAACAATTTTAAACGCATCATAATTGCCCATTTTCATTAATGTTAAACGCATCATAATTGCTTCGTACAATATTAAATGTATCACTATATATTACAAACATCAATTATACATTACAAAATCGTAATCGCTTCCCTTTTTTTTCAAACATTATTTAAAATTTTCTATTTAGTTACCGAATCACACCCATTGAACCACTCTTTATTCGGTCACTGAACCACTCTATTCGATCACTGAACCAATCTCTATTCGATTACTGAACCACTCTATCCGATCACTGAACCACTATCTACTCGGTCACCGAATCACTCTCTATTCGGTTACTGAACCACTCTCTATTCGGTCACTGAACCACTCTATTCGATCACTGAACCACTGTACCCGGTCCTTGAACCACTATCTATTCGATCACTGAACCAACCTCTATTTAGTCACCGAACCAACCTCTATTTAGTCACCGAACCAACCTCTATTAAGTCACTGAACCAACCTATTTAGTCACTGAACCAACCTCTATTTAGACACTGAACCAACCTATTTAGTCACTGAACCAACCTCTACTTAGCCATTAAATTAACCACTTTCTATTTAGTCACCGAACCACTCTTTATTTTTTATAATTAAATTTTTTAGTCACTAAACCACTTTTTATTTGATAAACCCCTACTATTTAATAATTGTAAAATTTCACTCTTCTTTTATTTTCTTGTAATGTTTATTTTTAATTACTTATTTGTTTGGTTTTAAAATAAAACAATTCATGAAACAATATTATTTATTTGAACCAATACTATTTATTTAATGAACCAATTGATATAAAAACTCTAAACCACTTAATATAAAAAACCCTGAACACCTTGATATAAAACCTCTGAACCACTTGGTTTAACACTCTGAACCAATTAGTGTAAAAGTATTGAACCACTTGTATATTAAAATTTGATAATTCTTTAACACACTTTTGCAGATTGACGACTAACCAAAAATTTACCAGTACACATGAACAGGGAGGATCAAATATTAATAAAATAATAACCCATTATTCTTCATCCCAATTCACCTATTCAAGTACATCAAACCCAAACCGTCAATGGCATCGGCCGGGATCTCTATTCAAGGTGATGGGATGTCGGTGGCCATGGTTTCTTCCTCCTCGTCGAATTGCCTAGGTTTCCAACCGGAGGAGGCCGATAGATGACGGTACGACTCCTCCGGCTGCGAGGAGTACCTGATCGAGGGGTCGATCGTGAAGCGGACCTGCAAGGTGTACGACGCAGCCAACCGGTTGCTGGTGATGGAGATACGGCGGAAGATGGAGGCCAGCCAGAACCCCGACACTGTCACCATTGGTAACGCGGTTTTCGGGTCGAAACCGCCGATATCGGTGGATGTGCTGACCAAGGCGTTCCAGCTGAACAAGGACACCGTCCCTTATCTGCAGTCTTCGTTTTGGGCGTAGATTGAATTTCAATCGATAGAGCTAATTGACGTCTACGATCGAAAAGGTTGTCAATTGTCATCTCAATAAACTGAATCGAACATCATTGACTTCATCTCTGTAAATTGGACTGAAATTCGAACGGAGAGGAGATGACGGTTACGCTTTGGCGGTAGAACGGCGAGTAGATGAAGACCTGTGGCAGAGCCCGCACTTGGATCCTAGCGGCGCGGCGCGGAGGCGGTCGTTTCCGGTGAAATCGTCGGCCGAAAAGGCGGACAAAATCAAGGGATGGACCGGAGAGACGGTTGCCGGAGAGAGCTGCGAGGCAGAGGTCGATCATCTTCCGCGCTGGTCTTGGCGGTCTCCCAAAGGAATTGACGCCCATGGATCTCCAAAGGAAATCAGTTGTGGTTCCTCCAAGAGAAATTGATTGAGGACGTCTAAAATACGAGAAACATAAGCGCGTGAGGTGGATTTTAAGTCAGCCAATGAGATTCCTTCTTTCTTTCTTACTGGACGGAATACTTCTCACTTGAACCCTACCCTATATATATATATATATATATATATATATATATATATATATATATATATATATATATATATATATATATATATATATATATATATATATATATATATATATATATATATATATATATATATAGGGTAGGGTTCAATTGAGAAGAACACAGTCCGGTGAGAAGGTGAGAAGCAGTGTGATACACGCGCTTCTTTTAACCTCTCATACCTGCTTCCCTTCAGCCCTTCCCTCTTTCTCCGCCTCCCGTTACCTCTGCTTTCCTCCTCTCCTCCTCCTCCGACATCGACTTTCTCTCACCTTCGGCCACCTTCCTCCACCGAAGGATTAGATCACTGTCCACCGGGGTATTCAATCGCCGAGATCGAAGCCGGAGAGGGAGATGTTGATCGATCGGGTGCGTAGGGGAGGGGATTGGGAGCTCCTTTCGCCGCTATTACCGCCGGTACCTCACCACGTGCTATCGGGGTTGTCGCTTGTCTCCGCGCTCGAAGTTACTTAGCACGCCTCCGCCGATGCTCTCTGCAACTCCAAACGAAGAAGATGACAGTTAGGCTAATTAGAGCATCAACTTCTCAGTGATTTGATAGCCTCAATCGCCTCGTCCGCTCGGTTTGCTGCTTCATCACGATGGCCATGTCTTTGTGAGTTTGAGGGCGCTATCGATTCTGTCACCGGCGTTAATGGCCGCCCAGAACAAAGGAATTGCCTTCTTTGGGTCCTTATCTACCAGCTGTTCATACATCAAATGGTTGCCCCCAATTCACTTACCGCCTGATGTTGTCTTTAGACTAGTTTTGTTTAATGGAGTTTTGGATTCGATTCACCTGCTAATTGAGATTGTTTATTGTAAATTAAGCACTTGGATTAACTTGACCCAACTTGAAGAAAGGACAAAATGAAGGTGAATAGCAAAGCGTGTGTGATCATAGGGGTTTTGGTCTTTGTTTGTGCTATTCCCTCTCCTATTCGATCACTACTGATAGAGTAGTTGTTTTTGAAAAAAATAGAGGTTGTTTATAAAAAGTGGTTTAGTGACTAAAAATTTTAATTATAAAAAATAAAGAGTGGTTCGGTCACTAAATAGAAAGTGGTTTAGTGGCTAAATAGAGGTTGGTTCAGTGACAAAATATGTTGGTTTAATGTCTAAATAGAGGTTGGTTCAGTGACTAAATAGAGGTTGGTTCAGTGACTACATAGAGGTTGGTTCAGTGACTAAGTAGGTTGGTTCAGTGTCTAAATAGAGGTTGGTTTAGTGACTAAATAGAGATTGGTTCAGTGACGAAATAGGTTGGTTCAATGACTAAATAGAGGTTGGTTAAGTGACTAAATAGAGGTTGGTTCAGTGAATAAATAGAGGTTGGTTCAGTGACTAAATATAGGTTGATTCAGTGATTAAATAGAGGTTGGTTTAGTGACTAAATAGAGGTTGGTTCAGTGACTAAATAGGGGTTGGTTCAGTAACTAAATAGATTGATTCAGTGACTAAATAGAGGTTGGTTCTGTCACTCAATAGATGGTGGTTCAGTGACCGAATAGAGAGTGGTTAAGCGACCGAATAAAGAGTGGTTCAGTGAACGAATAGAGAGTGGTTCAGTGACTCAATAGAGGGCGGTTCATAATTTTATAGTAAATGGTTCAACACGTATATAAAGAGTGGTTCAGTGACTAAATAGTGGTTGGTTCAGTGACTAAATTATTTTTAAAACAATAATTAAAAATAATTAATTAATAAATAAATAAATAAAATAATTAAAAAAATAAAAGAAAAATGAACAAATAAATAATTAAATAAATAAATAAAGAACAGTTGTATTAATACGCATTAAATAACAAGAGCAAAATAAAATAAATATGCATCATAGACAAGGAGGTTGTGTTGGTAAAATGTTTGGAGTCTTGTGTGGGGAAGGTAAAAGTCATGGGTTCAATTCCTAAATCCAACACTTACCTCCGCATTTTCTATTTTCCAGTTGCTGACTCACTGCGTGGTACACACGCGCTTGGCGCGCGAGAGTGGGGGAGTGGCAGGAGCGTGATCTTGGCGCGTGGAGGGAATTAAAAAGCGCTGTACGGTTTTTTTTTTATATTATTTTATTCCGTGTGGACCAATCAAATCACTTATTTCCTTCTCACTTTTGGTGACCTTTGCACCGGAACCCAACCCTATATATATATATATATATATATATATATATATATATATATATATATATATATATATATATATATATATATATATATATATATATATATATATATAATAGTCGGATATGTAAGAATTGTATCTGCACCGCCACCCCAAAAAAAATTGTATTTGCATCATCGACTTCTCCAATTCAACTGGAAGAGTACGTTCATCGATTTGAAAATTTGTCTAGGTACGTACGCAGGGGCGGCCGCAGGGGGGCGCCCCCCCCTCCAGACCAAAAAAAAAAAATTTTTTTTTTTTTTACAATTTTAGATTTACTCATTACTAATATGAAAATGTGAAATAAAACATAAAACTTGTCTAGCCTAGTTGGTAAAAGGAGGGAAGGAAATTTGGGTTCCCAAGAGGTCATGGGTTCAAATCTCATTTATTCCCCTTTTTGCACTATTTTTTATTCTTACTAAATTTTCTTATTATCAATGTCATATTTAAATCAATTTTAACCCACAATTTATGAGGTTTTTTTTGTCATACTTTTCAAATCCTATCAATTTTTTTTCATTTACCAATGACAAATTCTTTAAAAAATTATAATTTTCTTTCAATATTAAAAAAAATCTTAATCAAGTATACACATATATATAAATTATTAAAATTTTGTAATAAAATATCAGATTTATATACCATAATTTATGGTTTTTGTTTAAATATATCATATTTATGGTTTTCTTTCAATATATTTCAAAAAAATTTCTTTATTATATATACCGAGAAAAAAAAATTTCTCCACCGAAAAAGTCCGCCCCCCCCCCCCCCCTCCAGCACATCCTGCGGCCGCCACTGTACGTACGTACAACACCTAAAACATATCTTTGCAATTTCTTTTTATATGTGTACAACTATTGAACTTTTTAATCAATGAATACTATTTCACTTTAAAAAGATGAAGATTTACCTTGATGGGGCTTTCATCTCTAACCAACTTGCCCTTAAGTACGTTTACCTCTTATCCATCTTTTTGCCTCTTTTTAAACATTTTTGTTTTTCACGACTCTTTTTCGAATGCTATATATCAACTTTGCCAATAGAAAAGTTTAAATTTACTCCATTTTTTCCTTCTTAACTCATAAAAATTGATCCCGACAAATTGTATGACTTGGTTTTTTAATGGTTTAATTTATGTCTGTGGGTTATTTCCATATTTGTGGCTAGCTTAATTATTTCCATATATATATATAATTTGTATTTTTAATGGTAAGCTTATTGTATGTTAACTGATTTATTTTGCCCATGTTGATTATGTAATATGACGTTTTTTTTAAGGGGTTTGATATTACCAAAAGAGTTCAAGATTCACAAACAAAGAGGGCTATAAGTTTGTATGACGTTTTTTCATCCTCTCTATTTACCGATTCAAACAATCTTATTTATGTGTAAAAAAAAAATTTAGGGACTTATTTGAAGTTAGTTACTCTGGTAATTTTGGTAATTATTAGTTTTGAATTATTATATATTATTATCACATACACTATTTTTTGTTGTATTTATACTCTATTAATTGTCTAATAATAATTTTATATATACATACAAATTATATGTGTGTGTATATATACCCATACATATTACATTATAAATACAGTTTTATTATTGTTTTAATCAATAAAAAATATAAGCCATTTTTTTAAATCTCCCCTATTGTTCTTTAATTAATTAAGCATTGCCTTTTTTATAGCAAATTATATTTTTATTTGATTTCAGAAAATAAACAATATCATAATGTGGGCATTCAAAGGATTCGGAGTACGTAAGAGTTTTTTTTTTAAGAAAAAAATGCAAAATTAATTTACCTTTTTAAATATGATAGATGTCAAAACTAAAATGAGGGTTTCCAAAAGAGTGAGTTTTTACTATAAATTAAATGATCAAGTAATTCAATAATTTTAATTATCAATTATAGGGAGGTTAGAAAATGAAGTAGTCCTTTAGTTTTGTCAAATCACATTTTGTAACACCCTTATAATGAATGATGAAGGGTAATCATAACATTGAAATTTAAGTTTCTTACAATAGTATGCATCATTTACTATAGATAGCCCCTTCAACTTTGGTAACGTTTTACAACTAATACTCATTCATTTTATTCCCATTTGTTTTGATATTGAATCCTGTAAGGGTGTTGAACTCTCATTATTAATATCTAATAAAGGACCCGTGCATCATGGATAGGGTTTATCAAATATTATACAGATTCGTGTATATGATTTTCCAATATATTATGTTCAAATAAATCATTTGCTCTTTATAAATTGGTTTTAGTTTTGTTGATTTGAAAATCAAATAATTAACGAAGAATGTGAATAAGCAAAATATGTGCAAGCAATACCTATTCTAAAAAAACTTGTACAATCGTACAACTCAACGGCGAAAATTTGCACACCAAAGATCTGGGAAAGATAATTATATTTACTTCAAAAACACCAGTTTTTAGAGAAGTCATAAAATATGGGCAGAGAACATATGTTTTTAGGAAGAAATTGCTAAAGAAATCATTACAAATTTGATTTTGCATTAAATAATTATTCACAAAGTACACATATTTGATTTAAAAAAATGTCCCGGACGTAGCACGGGTCTGCGTTCCTAGTTATCTTAAAAATAGGGATTTTGTGTTCATAATTGTCACTAAAGATAAGATTTGATTTTGTTAAAAAAGAAAAGGAAAAAAAAAGCACATACATGCGGCTTTGACCTTCCGTGTGCAGTGGGCTGGGTTAGAGGTGTGGGCCGGCTCGTTTTGCATGAACTTCTCACCACCTAGTTTGTATATGTGTATATATACGGATATACCTACCCATATACATATACATAGACTTATATATACCCGTATATAAATATTATTTGTGAAAATTTTATTTATTTAAATAAATTAGATGAATTAATTTCCCACATTTAATATTATATACTGTGAAATATGTATTTCTTGAATTATGATACATTTAAATAATAATCTCAAATTTTATTTAATTACATAAATTAAAACTTTATATTATATATTTATGTGAAATAATACAATTTAACTTCAACTTGTTTCCTCAAAAAACTTCAACTTGTTTTCATCTCATTTAATATAAAGAGAATTTATTTATTTTCACTAAAACTGAAATACCAAAAAAAAATCATAAGGGCTTTAGGCAAGACGTCGGAATGGCTATTGACAAGATCATTTTACCTCAATTACCCGAAACCCTTTTCATTTTTTCTGAACAAATTGCAAAAAGGCCCAAAACTCTCTCTTCCGAATCGAAACCTAAATCTGACGAACGAATTGTTTTGATTGAAAATAGCCTAAAATCGATGAAATTAATCAAAAGATCAATCAATCAACACACGAACGGGTATATCGGTTGCTTCAAGTGATTATCGAATGACAATTTTAAGTCGTCGTTCGAAAAAACCGTCGAAGGAAGAGCTCGGCAGACAAAAATGAGGTTAATGCATAAGCTCGGCAAGATGGGACGAGCTTAATACGTTAACTCGGCAATAAAAAATGAGGTTATAATGGAGCCTCGTAAAAGTTTTGTGAGGTTTATAAGGACCCCTTTTGAAGATCTTATCTAAATTCTCATACATTTAAGACGAGCTTAATAAATAACCTCGGTTTCTGTTGTTGAGGTTAAGGGGGGACCTCGGCTTCTGTTGTTGAGGTTATTGAGGGAGCTCAACTACTGTTGTTGAGGTTAAGGAGGGAGCTCGGCTTCTGTTGTTGAGGTTATTGAGGGAGCTCGACTACTGTTGTTGAGGTTATAAAATAGCCTCATTGACACGTATTGCATAAATTCATTAAATTGTTCAGAGGTATGTGTGATGGATCTTGTTATAATGCAAATTCATATGCTTCTAAGGATGAGACAGACTAAATAACTAAATTAGTTTAGAAAATGTTGTTTTCCCCACTTTTGATTGTAACTCTCAGTGACTAAATCAACATCATAACTTTATCTAAATAGCAAATTAGTTGTTCTTAATCATACATGAAATAGATTAATGCATATTTTAATGTTTTATCTTCTAGTAATTGTTTCAAGTGGCCACTTCCCACCTATCCTCAAAATTAGATTTGACATGTTAAGCTAATTAATTAATGAAGTCAAAAAATAACAGAATTACAAAAATAGAGAGAGAAGAACGGAGAGCAAAATCACACTATTAAGCAATGATCTGCGAAGAACTCAATGATAAGTTGAGAATCTCCACATTGGTCAAGAAGAATTCGTTCCATTGTATGTAAATTATTTCCAATGTAGCTTTAAACTCATTTTTTAATACAGGTTGCAGTTACACAAAATACCCTATATGTAGTAAATAAGAAAAATGTAATTACTTGGAGCTACATTACATGTACTAATCTAAATAACAAGCCATTGGTAGTGACTGTTGTTATGCTATGGAAATCTAATGTATTAGCAATAGAAAAACAACTAGGAATTACATCCACGTTGCATTCACGATGGTTTCATGAACAAAAAATATTCATATATGTCAGTTCGACAAGTAATATTGAAATCTTAAATTATCTCTATTGATGTTACATTCATGACGAATACATCTATCCACTGGTGTTTTGGCATGTGCTACGCACGGGTCTAATTTTTTTTAATATAAATTATATATAAAATAATATTTTTATGTTATAATTATTAATGATTTATCGCTAGGGAAAAATATTTTTGTATAAATATATTGAGATTATTTATGATGAACTTTAACCGCTAAATTGTTATCAAATGTATAGTTGTTCGTTAATGCATTTAATTTATTGGGCAAAATGAAATCCTCTTTTATAAGTTATATATAGATTTATTCATTTATTTTTATTATTATTTATTTTTATTAGGTTAAATTCTTGACTTATCATTATGTAAAAAAATAATCTTTCTAATTTTTCCTCTTAGATTTATTATTATTTATAAAAAAGCACTTTAATTTTATTTTTCAACTTGTAATAATGGTTGGAGGTTTTAGTACGTTGACTTCTTATTAGAGGGGTATATTATTAATCTAAAAAGCTATATTTTTGTTGTTGTGAATCTAAATATTTTAAGCTAACTTTATATGTTATATAGATATATAGATATAGATGTTAAACTGACGGTTATTTTATGAACAAATAATATTTAAATCTAATATTAGTCAATAAAAGTCGCTATCTCATTGGTTCTACCCCTGCACATATTTCACAACATCTTAGGTTCGATTTTGAATAAACCGAATTTTTTACTTCATTTTTTTTATTCTTAGGATATAGAAGAAGCTCAACAAAATCTACCGAGCTTATGAAATAGCCTCGGCTTTATTTGGTGAGGTGATGTTGTGAGCTCGACAAAGTTTGATGAGCTTAACACGTCACCTCATAATAAGGTTGAATTTACCACAACGGCGCCTACAAAAGCCCGGGATGGTTTTGGAGGGAAAAATAAATGGATTGGGAGGGAAAATTTTGGAGGGAAAAATAAATGGATTGGGAGGGAAAATTTAGGATTTGGCCGCCAATAAATTCTATATAAGACCTCCATAGTTCTACAAAGTAGTCACAACTCCAAAACATGGCGGAAAAACACAAACAACATATTCGCGACCTTGTTGAAGTTCGAACATTCATGAGGAATTTGATGGAGGAATTTGGCCCATCACTTGTCGCCTCAAACATACGCAAAGAACGAGGTATCAATATACCCTCGAGAAGATGTATGAAGAAGAATTAAACCATTACGAGCTAAGCAAGCATCACAGTCTTCAACAACTGGTTAAAGCGGGCAAACGGGTGCTTGCACTTCCAGTTGCGGATTTATGCATCGTTAAAGAAGAAGGTCCCAGAAGATCACCTAGAGGGAAGAAGTCCAAAAATAATTAATATTTATTCTTTCTATTTCAATCGAATGATTAGTTTTATTTATAGGTTGTTCTTCCATGGATGTTAGATTGTAACGAGCATATTATTATCAATAAAAATTTATATTTCGATCGATATGTTTTGATGGTACATATTAGCGATGATTGTCGGATCTCAATACAAATTTAAAAAGGCGATTGAGCATAATAAGTAAGCTCAAAATATTTAACCGAGTTAATAATAAAGCCTCAAACAAATTGACCGAGCTAATGCAATAAGCTCAACTGATAAGGGAGGACGGCGACAGCATGCCTCAGATGGGCGCGATGGAGCGTGCAGGACCCAATGGGTTATTTCCAACGCTCGAGTACGACGACGGAGGGCTGCCGATGGGCTGGCTGGTGGGTGATTGGCGATCGACGGTGGCGAATGATGTCATAATATATGCGATAGAGAAGAAGGAAACCAAGGAGAAGACTTGAAAACGTTTTTTTATCTTTCAAAAATCAGGAAGATATTAGGAAGATATTTATAAATTAGGAAGATATCAGGAGGCTTAATATTAGGAGAGGATAGATGCAAATCATGTAAACGTTTTTTTATCTTTCAAAAATCAAATATTAAACAAAATCAGATTTTGTTAGAAATATGGAAATAGATAAAAACTAATATTTTTATATATACGTTAATCATTATATACATAGTTCATTATATACCTATTTCATTATATCCCTAGTAAGTAGAGAACCTTCCGTCTTACGTTTAACCTAAATTGACTAAGTTGAGGTCAGACGATAGATGCAAATCATGGAAACCAATTGGAACAACAATCGGGTGAAGAAGATGTTGATGTAAGTTTTAATTTTATAGCAAGATTCAATTTTTATACCTTAATTTGTACGTCATATTGGTTGATAGGACCTCCGATAACCAAAACAACGTATCATACAATACGTTCGCAATATGTTTCAGCTTGCGTATTAACCTCGGCAATATATGCCGAGGTTATGTATTACCCTCAACTGTATTTACCGAGGTTATGTATTACCCTCAACTTTATTTACCGAGCTTATGTATTAAACTCAATAAATTTAGTCGAGTCTATGTTGTAGTCTCGGAAACTGTTTTTGAGGTTATTCTTGGAATCGTTGACGTTGTGTTTTCGTTGTTCCCTTCAGCTTGACAACATTGACGCTTACATAAGTTTCGACCGCGTACAGTCTGGGAGTGACATAAACTCGTTGGACGATGAAGACGAAGTGTCTGACGTTACCGAGTATCCGGATTTGAAATACCTGTTTAAAGACTGTAAAACTTGGGACTCTAAAGATGAAGCTGTCAAGGATGCTCGGGATAAAGCCAAAGCAAACAATATGGTGTTAGTCATATCACGTTCTGACCAAAACCATTGTTGGTTGTACTGTGAGAGACATGGCAAGCGTCTGATTCATAAACGTCTTGATGAGCCAAACATGGGTGTGAAGAAGAGAAAGGCGACATCTAGACGGTGTGGTTGTATGTTTCGCATTAAATGTCATCAGGTGATGCCTAACCGTTGGAGAATCAAAGTCACGCATGGAGTTCATAACCATCCCCTTGTCAGGTATATGGAGGGAAACCGGTATTACAGTAGGTTGAAACCGGAAGAATACAAGTTTTCAAAGGATTTAATAGCAGGTCACATGAAGCCATCGTTGATACTAGGCCACATCAGGGAAGTATTTACAGATAACGTAAGTGTGGTTAAGACCATCAGGAATGCCAAGCAGAAGGCGAAGAGAGAAGGCCAGCAGGGGAGAACAATTGTGCAACAATTTCTGCACAAAGCGAACATGTTCAATTATTTTGAAAGACATAGAACGTTTGCTGACGGTGTTGCGAGTGAGTTGTTCTTTGCTCACCCAGAATCAGTTAATTTTTTGAGGTCATTCCCATATGTGCTTGTCATGGATGCAACATATAAGACAAATAAGTAAGTACTTACAACCTATTTAAGTATGCGTGCTCTGCTTTAAATTATTTTAATTTTTTATTTGTTATGTAAATATAGGCACAAAATGCCGCTTTTCGAGATCGTTGGATTCACATCAACCTGGAAGACCTTTCCTGTTGCATGTGTTTTAATGTCTAATGAGCAGACAGATGCTTATGATTGGATTCTCCGAATGTTGAAAGAGATGTTTGATTTGGCAGGGAAGAGGCCAACCATTTTTGTCACCGACAGAGAGTTGGCATTGATGAAAGCATTGGAATCTCAATTTCCAGATACACCACATATATTGTGCCGACGACATATTCTCAAGGATATTGAGGCGAAAGCATTGACGCATATGAACACAAAAGGCAAAGCAACCAAGTTTGAATGGCAGTGTCAAAGGATATTGACGGCTACTACAGAGGAGCAATATGATGCGGAGAGAGCAAGGTTGCAAGAAGAATGGGGGGGAGCATCAAGATGTCATTAACTACGTGTATAACACATGGTTGAATCCATATAAGATAAAGATAGTTCGTGCATGGTTAGATAAG
Source organism: Persicaria tinctoria (assembly GCA_037127255.1). Classification (NCBI taxonomy): domain Eukaryota; kingdom Viridiplantae; phylum Streptophyta; class Magnoliopsida; order Caryophyllales; family Polygonaceae; genus Persicaria; species Persicaria tinctoria. Next base: position 64,923,509 of record JBANSL010000006.1, read on the forward strand.
ATCACCCATTTTGAATCATATATGACAAACAGGTTAGTGGTATACAAAATATTTATGAAAAAGTGTTGATCATAGTCTCTGTGAATATCAAACCTGATTTATATGTTCCCGTGTCCCACCAGAGCGGAAACTCAGCATGCAATAGTTAAGAGATTCTTGGGCTCGGGTGTAGGGAGCTTGGACACGGTTTTTGAGAAGATGCACGCTCGGCTTGAATTGACAATTGTCTAGGTGAAGGCCTCCCTAGAACGCTCAAGAACGGAGGTCGAACATGAAATTGCAAATATGCAGTGCTTCAGGTATGTACAAAGGAATTGTTCGATGTATGCGTTAGATATTATGCGTAGTAGCTATGAAGTCGTCGCAAAGGGGGATACTGGGGATTGTGAATGCAAGGTACCCATCACGCACGGTCTTCCATGTGGTCATCAAATTGCAACTTATGTGAGAGGTTCTGAGGCTATTAGATTGTCCGCAATTCACCCGATGTGGAAGACCCTGCATTTACTTGAAGCCAATGAAGAACAATCTGAAATGGATGCTATCAGACGGTACGAGGATGAGACAAAGGCTAAATTTGATCGAGTCTTTCCTACCCTGACAGCTGAGAGGAGAAGACATGTCATCGCATTATTGGATAACTTCCTCCATCCAGGTAAATTGCAATGACATTAGATTGTTCATACATGGAAGACCTCCATCTAGTGAGAATGTGAAGTGTCAAAAGAAATAAATGAACAAAAATGGATTTTCAAGAGCTGAAATGGATTTCAATGCAATAGAAAGACTAGAGGGGAGAATCTCTATAGTCAGCTTTGAAACTAGATGAGATCAAAATCCAGATGCAAGAGAAGATGTTTGATATCAAACTGCTTGCATTTGTGAGGACAAAAACGTTTCCTTATGAGCTGGAAGACTTGTGTGGAATTAAAGAAAGGATTGTCAGAAAAAGAATTCCAGGGCTACTGTAAGATGTTTGATTGATTGAGATAACACAATTCTATTTCACCCTGCCCCTTTGTCCTTTCAATAGAAGAATACATGAGTAGGTAGATGGGAATGAGTATTATGATGATCCAGATTTTAATTACCACTGCAGAGGTGAAAGATTTCAGTTTATGATTATGATCTTCACATTTTTCATGAGTGATAAGCCCCTGTGAACAAAAGAAGCCATCACAACAATTTCATCATAAGTGACGTGTGTATAATCACCTCCAGCTCCGGTTCTCAGCCTTTTACTATGATCATAAAGGCTAGATTCTCCTAGAACAGTCATATCTTGCACATGTCCATGCTTCAAACTAAGATTAACCAAGAGTAACAATAGAATCCCCCAAAAAAAACCTAAACATCTTTTACGCACATAATCCCTAATAAAATTAAAATTACAAATCAACATTTAAAGGGGGTGAAGAGTGGGAAGAGAAGAGTACCAGTAGACGAACTAATTGAAGCACCAGTGAGTAGATTGCCTTCTTTTGAGACAATGGAGATATCAGCTTGTCGTGGCAAACACATCCAAAAATAAGAAATATCAACAGAAAAACAGCACGAACCACAAAATGTACAGCCCTAATGATTCATCACCTGAAGCTCAGACCGGTCACTCTCACTGCCTTGTATAACCAAGTGATCAACATCTTGGTCAATAACCCTACTCCAGGGTCTCATTGTCAGTATCCCGGCAAACAATACGTAAAGGCAATGACCATAACTGATAAAGGCAACAATGTAAAGGCAATGACCATAACTGAATGAAATGAAGATGAGCTAGAAGAGGCAATGAGCAAAATAAGTTGGCTTTTAATGCTCTATATCTCTAACAAAGCCACATACTAAAAAGTAACATCAGTTTAAACATGATATCGGAAATTTAAGATAACATCATTAACATGATAAGATAAAGAAATGCACTTGCAACTATATCTAATCGGACGTCATGTCATCTTCGTCGTCCTCGCCCCCCTCATCGTCATCCTCCTCTTTCTCGGAGTCATCGGCATCCTCCTCCTCCCCGGACTCTTCCACATCCTCCTCCTCCCCGGAATCTTCGACATCCTCCTCCTCGTCGGACTCATTGTCGTCATCATCCTCATCGGCCTCTTCCTCGTCACCACCCTCCTCGTCTTCGTCGACGATGTCATACTCTTCATCTTCATCACTTTGCTCCATCTGTACGTCTTCACTGCCCCAGTCATCACCCTCGCTCTCGTCCTCGTATTGTTGAGGATCAATGTAAAATTGCTCATTAAAAGGTGTCGGAGGGAAGAGGGTAAGCTGTTGAAATGCTCCCACTACTTTATCAAAGTAGTAACTAGGTACATCGGGATGCGCTCGGGTCAGATCATAGAGAAGGAGAATTGTCTGATTGATTCGCTGTTACAATGAATAATATATTAGGCAGTAGAGATATTAAATCATATATTACACTCGATGTTTCAGATATTACCTGCGTTGGTGGGTAATCGAAGCCGTAGTTGCCCCTCTTAGAATAATGCTGCTGAGCATACCAATGATCCGGGGGACAAACCATAGGGTGAGTACGAATGAGGTACCATTCCATGTACTCTACTGTAGTGTCCCATGGTGATCTCACTTCAGGACCCATGGTCTCAAGTGGGATGCGATGTGTAGGGAGTTGATGACGCAATGCCCACGAGGTGTTCGGGTACTCAACTCGGTAACGCGTGTTATCGCCCAATCTATATGCACGTGTCGGTTCAATCACCGGTTGTGGAATACCCTGCACACGTCCAAACTGACGGGCCACTCTATCTGGCATATATGGTTCTGTTATATCCAAACAAGATAGAGTTCCATGGAACAAAGACACCCTAAACTCGCTGCCATAGAAATCCATGCTCATTCCATAAGGCTGGAAAACAATCTGTATCAACAATTTTTTTATAGATATTAACATCTAAATTGTAAATGACATAATCCGTACTAAAATAGAAGTGAGCTAAATTGACCTCAGACGGGTGCATTCTGTCCAAATCACGCCTGTATCCAAACAATGCATCAATCTTGTTGTACGGGGTAGCATTTGTCACCCACCTCATAGCCAGGGGCTCACCGCGCCTATATTCCCTGTTCCTTTGTGGTTGGAACTGGGGAAAATGCTCATAGATCCAGGCCTAATATATACAAATATGAACATAAATATCTATTCTATTATTCTAACCTGGAAATGGAGGTATTTAAAGTAACTGCCTTTAATTTATACGTTGTCGTGTTACCTGTAACAGTGTTGCAGAACCGCAAAATTGTTTGCATTCTTGGCGTGAAGCTTGCCCGAGCCTTGTGTATAAGGTAGCTAATGCAGCCGCACCCCATGCATAGTTATGCACCTTCTTCACCTCACGGATTAAAGGGAATAATTTATGTTTTGCTCTGTCTACTGACTTATCAACAAAAATGGTCGCGGACACCAAATACAACAAATATGCAGCTGCACGATCGTCAACCCTGGTTAGTTCTTGTCAGGCGCCTTGTAGAGTGGAGAACTTGATGCTATGCTTCTTCATCTCCTTCTTCAGCTCATCCACATCCAAATGCAGGAATTCAGCTAACTCTTCCTTCTCCTTATTTGATGTCAATTTAGCCATCTTCCCGCTTTCCTCGACGGACTCGCCATCAATCTTTAGGTTGAGTATCATCCTCACATCGTTAGCGTTATTGTCATTTCCCCCCAAGAAAAGTGAAAAGAGTTAGTCTCGGGATGCCAGTGCTCCACAAATGCACTCAGGAGGGGCTAATCAATGTGCTTGTGCACACATTGCCTTAAGTGCGCCAATCCGCTTCGCTTGACCGAACTCCACCACCTGCCTACTCCCTCTCGCTCCCATGACTTTATTGGATCGGGTTTATGATGGATCGTCAATACCCCACGGTCATGATGCTCAACTTGTACAACAAATATAAATTGTATGATAGATCAATAACTACGCATTGAAATAAATTTTAACGGAGAAGCTACACTTTAACATTGAACCGATATTTAAACATAACTCACCGTGGCATTTGTCCACAAAAAGCAAGCCAGGTGTGCGTCATCCGATATCAACAATTCAGGTATCTATGGCCCGCCAGGTCTTGGTCCATCCAGTTGGGGTACATATCGATCGCGTCGAGGGTTGATCACCACCTTTTGTTTGCCTTTTTCTTTTCGCCTAGCTCTAGCTTCTTCTCTCTCGTCGCTATGTTGCAATGTGTTGTCTTCAGGGAAGCTCGCTTCTGTAGATGACTCAGCATGAGGATTTTCAATTGCTTGAGATGTGGAAGCCTCGGTGTTCATCCTAGATCTTCGAGCCGAGGCGTTTAGATGTTCACGAGCCCCTCTAACCATCTACATACATAAAAAAAAAAGAATGAATAAATGCCATAAAAAAAACGAATGATCCAATGCCGATCTAACTAGCATGAATTTGGCAAGGTACTTAAACTACATTTTCTGCAAAATACATCATCAATCAAATATTATTAGAAATCACTTCAGTAGGTTTTTTATACAAATTTAGTGAATGGAAAATGTAGATTTACTATGAAATGATCAATCCTACGGTTATCGTATATGAAGAGAAAAAGATTCCCCCTAAGATATTAAAAATCTTATCAAATTTTAACAGCAAACTCAATAGCATAGCATTAAATATGTAACAGGTAAGCCTTCATAGAAAAGATACACAGTAGCACATAGCAGTAATTGAGAGAAAGGTGACATCAAATAGAAAATAGAAAAGTAAGTGCTGCTACTAATGAGAGACTGTAATAGGAAAAGTCATAAACAAGTAACATGCTCAGACATATAAAAAAAAAAGGAGCAAATGTAACTTTTAGACCTAAAACAATCAGGTAACCGCAAAGAGCTTCCAGTGTGGAAGTAGGACTGGATAGGAAGGGTTATATAGCCTACAAGCTACTGTAAACTTCAAGGAAATAATAGAAATAATAGAAATACAAAAAAAAAAAGAGCTTCCAGTGTGAAAGTAGGACTGGATAGGAAGGGTTATATAGCCTACAAGCTACTGTAAACTTCACGGAAATAATAGAAATAATAGAAATACCAAAAAAAAAAAGAGCTTCCAGTGTGGAAGTAGGACTAGATAGGAAGGGTTATATAGTCACTCAAAACTTCAAGGAAATAATAGAAATTTCAATGATAAAAGGAAAAATTACAAGCTACTGTAAATTGTTTACCACAAGAGAGAAGGAAGAAAGCAGGACTGGATAGGAAGGGTTATATAGCCTACAAGCTACTGTAAATTGTTTACAGTGTGGAAGTAGCATGAGTGTTCTTTGTCTGATTTTCATTTAAACAACGCCAATGTCATTTTCCTTTTCAATTCAACCTCTCTATGTTACTTGGAAAATCATTAAGCAAGCACCCCTGTTCATTTAGCAGCTTCTAAACATTAGCAAATCCATCTTGTTTACTTCCTCCATCCAGGTTGAACCTTGAGTATGCAGGAAAAGACCAACCAGCCCCTTATTCAAGCATCACGAAAGATGCAGACAACACTATAAGAGGGAAGAAAAGGCAAAAAAACTATGAAAGATAGTACTTCACTTCAGGGAATCTAACAATCATTTGACATCCAATGAGAATTAAAAACAAAAATCTAGGCTTGTTAGAAATATGAATGCCTTGAACATTAGAGGAAGGTCCCAAGATTTTAATGTTTGTGCCAAGTTATCTATGTGTTTCCTCTCTACTTTACCTTCTTAATCTGCATAATCTATGGTAAAGGGAAATTTGAACACAACTTAGCCCTTAATCCCCTCAATAGTGGAAAACATCACTTTATATCATGGGCATGGAATGGCAGAACTAAAGAATTTTGTGGCAATAATCAATATCCATCAATTTCTATCCAGCTTCTAAAGAATTTGAACACAACTTCCTCCATCCAGCTTCTAAACATTTAGCAGCTTCTAAACATTGATCAATTTCTTACTTTCTCTTGTTTACCGATTGATTTGGCGATTGATTTGCAAATCCATCTTTCTCCTACACTACACAATTCAAAAACCCCAGAGTGAACCTTCTATTAAAAAATCAGACCCAATTGGTTCTCAAATTCCACAAACCCTAACTATCCTATTTACAAATTGCACTTCCATTTGAAAATCTAACCTTCAAACTTTCATGAATTTCAAAATTGAATTGAAAATCTAATTCATAATATATAAACTTTAACATAGGAAATGTCAAATGCACCTTTGAATCGAACCGTCCAAGTCGGGCGAGGTTGCAACAATTTCGACGGTCCGATTCGTGAAGTCAGCCAACCGAACCGGGTGCAAGGTTGTCGGCGACGGTGGTGGAGGCGGCCGGTGGAGAGCGGGAGCGACGGTGGTGGAGGCGGGCGGTGGAGAGCCGACGCTTGAAAAAACAATTCCAACAGAAGAAGACAGGGCGGGGGCGGGCGGTGGAGAGCGGAGAGAGGGAGCGACGGTGGTGGATGCGGGCGGTGGAGAGCGGGAGCGACAGTGGTGGAGGCGGGCGGTGGAGAGCGGGAGAGGATCCCTTTTCTCCTGCGTGCGCCGTGCTGAGGTTGGAAAAAAAATCGAACAGAAGAAGACAGGCGGGGGAAAAAAAATGTAAAATAGAAAAGGGATGGAATTCGAACCTATGACCTCTACCAAACCCAGTTCAGCATTGAACAAGCATCGGGACCTTTACCACCAAGCTACCCATTCAACCTTGTTTCATTTTACAAGATATTTAAATTAGTATTCTTGAATACTTTGTATGTAGGTGTATTTCAAAATTATTTAGAGTATTTTTAATTAATACAAATAAATTAAAAATTATATTTATATTGTGCATGTCCAATTATATATATTTGCATATTTTTTTCCTTACAAAATGATATTTGTAATAAATATTATGATTATTATTCTAAAATAATGATTCTTTTAATATTTTTTTTAAAATTTCATTTATATTTAAAAAAAAGTATAGATATATATATGTTATTTGATATTTACAATGTAAATATTTTTTTAATTATTAAAAAATACATTAAATAATTTTATGTTACATCTAGGTTTGCATACTAGGGAGCAGATGATCCTAACAAAATGTATATAGTTTAGTGCACACCCCTTAATTAGGGTGTACTTTGTGCACATTTTTAGACCCTTTATATTATTGGAATGGAGGGATGAGATTTTGCCATGTGTCATATGAGTTAAAAAATAATAATGTGGAAAACTAATTTAAAACCCAAAATTGGGGCGTGAGCGCGTGTACGGGGTGAATAAAACCCTAAATTGCAAATTGCCTTTCTTCATTGTTGTGAACCAGGAGCCGCAGAGAGTCGGGCAAGGCGGAGAGGAGACGGTTCAACGTGGAGGCAAGGCGGAGGCGAGCCCAGGCAAGCGAGGATCGAGTCCATATGGGACGGCGTTGGCGACGGTGGCGCTAGGGCGGCGACGCTAGGGCGATAAGGGCAAGAGAGGCAGTGATTTCGGCAACGAAGCTTACCATGCATTTGGTTGAGGTTGCGGCGGCGACTAGAATGGTGGGGCAGTTCATGGGGATAGCGTTCACGGTGGCAGCGGCGATTCGGATGGCGCCCATGGGATAGATCTGAATCTGTTCGATTTACATCGTCCAGATCTGAATCTGTGGAAGCGGTTGAGGGCAGCGGTGGTACGATGGTGGCAGATCTGGCCCTGTTGAGGGCAGCGGTAGTATGATGGAGGCCGTGGTGGGGATGGGCGACGACGTCGTGTTGAGGGCAGCGGTGGTACGATGGTGGCAGATCTGGCCGGTGGTGGTGATGGAGGACGATGGAGGCGAGGTCGGCTCCGACTCCCCTGTTCATTCTCCCTCTCCTTAAATTCGATTCCTATTCATGGCGAGTCGAGTCGGTGTCGGTGGTAGCAGATTCGAGTCTGGAGTGCGGTGTCGGTGGTGGCGGAGGGCTGTGGAGATGGCGGCGAAGAGGGAGGGATATCGGGTAGAGTTTTGCAAAGAAGCAGTGTTGCAGTGGTGGGCACCAATCGGAGTTTGATTTTTTGCAACGGAGATTGGTGGTGGTGTGTGGCGGCGGTGGTGTGCGGTGATGGTGTTTCCGAGCGGTGGCGGTGGTGTGTGGTGATAGAGTTTGATTTTTTTAATTTTTTAGAATAATAATTTTATTCGTCAATTATTATTCAGTGAAATGTCAAACATTATTCGTCGAAATATGTAATATTATTCGTATAAATCATACGTATTGTTGTTTAGGGATTCGAGGTTTCTTTTATTTGAAATTGATGAATAACAAAACAAAATATTTTTCGGTAGCATATGACAAATTATTCAATGGAATTGGTAATTTTTTATACGAAATAGATGGGAAAAAAAACATTATTCGGTAGCATATGACAAATTATTCAATGGAATTGGTTATTTTTTATTTGAAATAGATATAAATAGATGAAATAAGATAACAAAAGATTATTCGGTAGCATGTTAAACATTATTCGGTAGAATTGTTAAATTTTTAAAACGAAATAAATTAGTTGGGAATTAAAAAAGCATTTTTTCTCACAAAGAAAAACATTTCTTTTTTCAAAAATATTTTATATAATTAAAAAAAAGGGAAAAAAAGAAACAAAAAAAAGTATGGATTGGGGTTGGGGGTTACTCCACGCGCATCAATTAAGAGGGGTGGGGAAATCTTTCAACTGTGGACCCCACAACACATTAAAAGAAAATTAAAAAAATCTGTTTTAATCGTGACCATCCATCTCATATATATTAACGGCTCGGATGTGTGCACAAGGTACACCCTAAGGGGTGTGCACAAGGGAACCACTCCCTATATATATATATATATATATATATATATATATATTTCCGGGGGTAACACCCTAGCTCCGCCCATATGCTTGATTATTTTGAACTGCTCAATACAGAACTGTCAAAAGAAAGAAAATAGTATCACATCGTGAAAGAAAGTGATCAATTTTCAACTCTCATATACAAGTTGTACCAAGGATATAACCATATAAGCATTAAAAGTATAAGGAAAAAATTACTGAAGATCATCACTTCTAAAGCTCATGTTTGATTGGACATACGCCAGTTTAACATCAGGCAGACCTATGACCCTCGTTATTAACCGCTTGGCTCGACTGACTCGCCATTAATCCTTAGGTTGAGGATAAGTGGGAAGTGGGCACTTGAAACATTTACCATAAGATAAAACATTAAAATATGTATTAATTTGTTTCATGTCTGCTTAAGAAGAACTAATTTACTATTTAATTTGGATAAAGTTATGATATTTATTTAGTCATTTAGAGTTGCAATCAGAAGTGGAGAAAACAACATTTTCCTAACCTGATTTAGTCATTTAGTATGTCTCATTATTAGAAGCATATGAGTTTGCATTATAACAATACGTGTCAAGGAGGCTATTTTATAGCCTCAACAATATTGGTCGAGCTCACTAACTAAGCTCAACAACAGAAGCCGAGCTCTCTCTTTAACCTCAACAACAGAAGCTGAGCTCCCTGCTTCACCTCAACAACAGAGGCCGAGGTTACTTATTTATCTCGGAATATATCACTGAGGATTTAGATAAGATCTTCAAAGGGGTCATTATATACCTCGTAAATAGTAGACGAGGCTCCTTCATAACCTCGGTTTTATGCACCGAGGTTACGTATTCACCTCACATAAACATGCCGAGCTTATGCATTAACCTCGTTTCTGTCTACCGAGCTCTTCCTTCGACGGTTTTTTCGAACGAAGACTTTAAAATTGTCATTCGATAATCACTTAAAGCGACCGATATACCTGTTCGTGTGTTGATTGATTGATCTTTTATTTAATTTCATCGATTTTAGGCTGTTTTCAATCAAAACCATTCGTTCGTCAGATTTAGGTTTCGATTCGGAAGAGAGGGTTTTGGGCCTTTTTGCAATGTGTTCAGAAAAAATGAAAAGGACTTGGGGTAATTTAGGTGAAATTATCTTGTCAATAGCCATTCCGACATCTTGCCTCTAGCCTCACTCAAAAAAAATATTGTGGTATATATTTCAAACGTACACCATATTAATTTATGAGGAAATGGTAGTGTTTAGACCAAAAAATGGGCCTATTGGCTAAACTACACATGTACCTAAGAATTTGGCTAGGGGTAGAAAGTGGTCTATTTTTGCAAATAAAAAGTGCAATCGGGAGAGGAAGTTGCAGGTGAAGGGGAGGGACACTGTAGCTACACTGTAGCTGTCAGTGACATGTGGCACCAAAAGGCATCCTCCGTTCATTTCAAAAAACTGTAGACTGCCCATCTTACCAATAGAATTAAACGGTCCTACCAATAGGCTAAACCTGTCTTTCCATACCTGTAGATATTTTGGAGAGAATCTGGAGGGGATTCACTGTAGCTGATTTGGCGGGCTGTCAGTGTAGTTTTGGCGCCAAAACAGGGTTCCTCCTTTGGGGAAAGGGGAGAGCATTTATGATGGGAAAAATGCAATGATTGCATTGATGGGTGTCCCCCAAGAACATATATAAGCTTGAGAGGAGGATCTGAAACACCATAACATGCTCTGCAAAGAGTGATGCAGAATAGGAGAGAAGCGGAAAGGACGGGAAAAAAGTTACCCGTTCATTCCAAGAAACGATACAGAACCCATCCTACCAATAGAATATTTCCGTCCAACCAATAGTGTACAACTGTCTTTTCATACCTAAAAAAGTGCAAGGAGTTTGTCCAATGACAGTGGCAGCGATGGGTAAGTGATCTTGTACGTATTATATGTAGTTGTTCCTTTTTCTTATAACAGAACTACCCCAAGGTGACGGTTTCACGAGACCAGTTGCAGAGAGTTCGTAATTTATACTCTCTGTTTTTTATCAATTGCATAACTTGCAATTTAATATTACAAATTCAAGCGTTATTTTTTTCTTCTTGCGAAATTATCACTTCTTGATGACTAGACGATCATAAGGACCCATTGAAAATAGTCTATTAGCTCAATTGGTAGAGCGTTGTGTTTGCACACAAAGATGTGAGTTCGACTCTCACATAGGCTAATGCGGAGTATGTGTTCATGAATCTCTCTAAACTTATACAATTATGAATCTCTCTGGGTGTCAATATTCACTACTTGGATCTTGTCTTTCAGTGCAACACTAACTTTATCCAGGATATGGGTCATAGCTTGAGATTCATCATCAAACATGATATATCCATGTATAGCTTTTGCATATGTGGTTCATATAACTTCAGTCGCTGTCTGTGGAGTCTGCCTTCTCCTTTTGCTTTTCTGAGATTCATGTGGAAGTAATTTTTTTCCTTAAAGTCAATTACGCATTTACATATTTCCAATAGTATAAATATATCGTATCGTCAGTGTGCATCTATCCTACCATTAGTGTCAAGTTATACAGGAATTACTGGGTTTCCATTATGATCCTACCAATATCTTTGTTTTCTCCTACCATTAGATTCCATCAATCCTACCATTATGATCCTACCGATATCGTTGTTTTCTCCTACCATTAGTTTTCATCTATCCAACCATTTTTGTGCATCTATCCTACCAATTTAAATAGCTTTCAAGGAAAATCAAGCTAGAAATCATAGCAAATTATGTTCCACATTTTTCAGAAAAACAACCAAGGGTAGAGGGTTTACAGTCTACAACAAAAGACGAAGGAAACCTAAGTAACATTATATTCAAGGGTAGAGGCTCTAATCCAGTCGTTCTAGCATTGAATTATATTGGATTCATGAATTTTGATTGATAGAAATTGGGTTGAGATTGGGATTTATGGATTGGTAATTGAGATTGAGATTATGGTCAATTCACGCCTCAATAATTACTAGTCTGGGATTTGTGGATTGGTCAATATTAATTCTACTTCTTTGCCAATAGTACAAATATATCTTACCATTCGTGTACATCTATCCTACCATTAGTGTCAAGTTATACACTTAGGAATTTGGGTTATTACATTTTTATCATACCAATATCGTATATTTATCCTACCAGATTCACAAATTTGTCCTACTACTAGTCTATATATTTCCTACCAAGTTCATAATTTTATAAGTTCAGAGATATTCATAATTCATAAATTTGTCGTACCAGATTCATAAATTTGTCCAACCATTAGTGTATATATTTCCTACCATGTTAAATCGTATAAGTCCATAGAGTTATGAACGCATACTCCGTATTAGCCTATGTGAGAGTCGAACTCACATCTTTGTGTGCAAACACAACGCTCTACCAATTGAGCTAATAGGCTATTTTACATCCATCTTCATTAAGAATGCATATTAAGTTATTAACAAACATGTTTCTTTACCTTCACAAACTTTAAAAATCTGAAAGGATAAAGAGGGAGAAACCTAGAGATGCTTTGTGTAAGATAGAAAGCTTGCAGATGACAAAGTGCCGAGTGGCACAACTTGGCTCATGTTCACACAATCAAGTCTCACCTAATCATGATGATTTTGATTTTTTTTTTCGCAATCTTCTACCAAATCAAGATATGCAAGTTCAAAACCAATAGCTGAAACCAGAGTACTCAATTGGCATACAAAAAATAGGGAACTTTCTTTGTTATTTCTTCAGCTATAAGTATATATATGTATATTGTATCAACATCTGATGAATAAGCAAATATGGATTCATATGGAATTTGTATTAATTCAAACAAAAGAAATTCATGATCAAACACATTAAAGTTTCACAAAAAGGAAGAGAGATCTCACCTGATTAGCTGCGACTCGTAAGAAGGCCTTCCTAATTCTCAAATCGAGGTTCTCAGAAACCCTCATATGAACCCTCAAGAGCTCCCCGACTGTCAACAACTTACTAATCGGTCTCCCATCGACCTTTATCCTACCATTCCTGTGAAACTATCCTACCATCAGGGTGTATCTCTTCTACCAATTGTTATCCTGCGGATAGTGTCACAAAACTGTCCTACATAGTATTATAGAAAACAAATTGTTTAGCTAGATCATATGCATTGTCAGTTTTCTCCGCATGTATTGATCGATGGTCAAAAGGACACTTGCAAATCTCCAAAGCAACAGGAAGATTTGTGCAGGGTTCAATTTTATTTGGTCGAGGATTCCTTTTTGTAATGGAAAGCTTCCAAATAACAAGGAAATCAAAGCAAATTCCATTAATCTTAATTATAAATTCCACTTTCAAGGCTGCCTATAATCCAATATACCGTCTCATCACAAGAACAAAAACTAGCATCGTATTTACATTATTCATTATAGCTTGATGCTTTGAGTTCATTAAATTCAGGGCTTCACCAAGACCGGAAGATGGATTCAACAGAAGAAAACGTTTTTCAAAAGAGGAACTACAAATTTTCCACTTAGTTTTCATAGAACTATACTGAGTTAAGTTCATCTCCTTTCTATTTCCAAGAATTTCTCTACTAGGCAAGATAAAAATGAATCAAAACAGGTTGTTCTCTATATTCGGATAGTCAGAAATCAAGGATGAAGGGGAGGAGCACCACCTGAACAAAATGGATGGGTCGAGACAAGGCTGAGCGGCCACAGCGCCAAGCCACTCCACTCGCAGCAACCATGTAATTTGTAATTTTTGACAGTTGAACAATTTGTGCTCATTTTCTTATGGACAAAATCGAGGGGGAGGGAGGGTGGAAACACACCAGACCCACAACCAGAAGAAACTGATTGCCGCCAGCCACCACCAGCCCAACCACCACCACCGGCGGGACTCTGGAGGACACCGACCTGACACGATGGCAGCGAACAGGCGGGCATCGAATCAGCGAAAACCCTTTGAGATCGGGGTCGAGAATACTGCTGGATGGAGAGGACCAAAAGGAGCCAAATCTTTCTGAAAACCCGAGGACAAAAGCCAACCTCGCCCTCAACTCTTCTTTAACTCGTCATTTTCTTCGGGGAGGCCTCCATTGTATGCTATCTTTGAATCGGATTTTGTAGGGTTTTGAGCTTTAGACATTGTTTTGAAGCTCGAATTTGATGAAATTATACCTATTTGTGACTAGATCTGGGAGAAATTGAGGCTGAGTTCTTAGATCTGCCAAAGGAATGGACAGATCTAGATTTTTGAGGTAGATCCCGTTCGGTTTGAGGCACTTTCCGGTTGCTTGGGGTTGAGGAGATCCGGACTTGCGGTCTCTCCATCGGACGGAGCTTCTCGGTGTCGATGTCGACTCCCTCTGTGGTGGCGAGCTGAGCAGTGGGTCGGCGGCTGGTCTAGGGTTCGTGGGGCGCGGTGCACAGAAGCAGCATTCTCACTCTCGTTCATCTTCCCGGGAATTCACCGAACACTGCGTACCTACTACTCCCGGTTCCCAACAGTTCCAAATGACCGGCATTTTTTTTTACTGGAGGTAGAGGGGTCATTTTAGTACATTAAAAGACCTGCTAGTCTAGTTTAGCAAATAGGCCCGTTTTTTGGTTTAGTTTAGCAAATCGCCCTTAATTTATAAAGAAAAAATTTATAAACCAGGCACTTTTTTTTGGACAAATTTGTAAAATGTCCACGTTTTTGGACAAATTAGCAAAATGTCCCATATATATACTAATTCTCAAATATTTTTTTCCTGAGAGTTGCCCTAAATACAATCTCTCTCTCTCTGCCAGGTCTCGGAGCATCGTCGAATCTCCTCCAGATTTCGGATCTTCTCATCTCCTCGGAGCGAGCGAGGACGAGCGAGGGAGCGAGGGAGGGGGAGCGAGGGAACGATGGCCGGAGATCTCCTCTGAGATCGCGAGCGAGGGTTGGATATGAGAATCCGGAGGAGGAGCCGCCATGGACGGAGGAGGAGCGAACTCGGAGGTCGAGCGAGCGGCCGGAGGCAGTGGTAGAGGCGGAGAGCGAGCAAGTCGAGTGGCCGGAGCGAGGCCGGAGCAGAGGCCAAAGCGAGCGAGCGCGGATCTAGTGCTCAGATCCGGATCTGGTCGACATCTCCGGAGGCGATGACGGAGGCGGAGAGCGAGCGTGGGAGCGAGATTCGGAGCGAGGTCGAGTGGTCGGAGCGAGGGATCGACGGAGTCCTCCTGTTCAATCTTTGTACAGAGGTTGAAGAAGCAATTTTTTGTAAATTACAAAAAAGTGCTCAATAAATATGAGAATTAAAACAAAACTATCTATATTTTATTATGTGATCCATATCTACTTTTTTTTTATTTTTACATTTGAACATAAAATTATATTTGCACAACAAATTGTTATATGTGCACAACGTAAAATTATTTTTGCACAACAAAGAGTTCTGAAACGAAAAAAAAAGCGGAAAAAATATATTATATTTTGCACAAATAATTGTAAGAGTTGCACATACGACTTTGTTTTAAGAGTTGCACGACTCTGTTGTAAGAGTTGCACGACTCTGTTGTAAGAGTTGCACGACTCTGTTGTAAGAGTTGCACGACTCTGTTGTAAGAGTTGCACGACTCTTGTTTTAAGAGTTGCACGACTCTCTTGTAAGAGTTGCACGACTATGTTTTAAGAGTTGCACGACTCTGTTGTAAGATTTGCACGACTCTGTTTTAAGAGTTGTACGACTCTTGTTTTAAGAGTTGCACTGACTAAACTAGTAATTAGAAACATCTGTAGGAATATAAAAATGATAAAGAACACCAAACAATTAGCAAAAAAGGATAACCACATTATCATAAATACCATCCGCGGACAAATATCCAAAGGCTAACTCAAACACAGTCATCCGCAGATATAAAAGAGTAGGCACATGGCGGCCATGCCCACACCCCACGAGTAGAACACGTGTCGAGTGGCGAACACCATGTGGCACGACATTCGGGACCGCCCGGGCCCTATAAAAGCGAGAAACTTCATTAAAGAAAGGGGGACTTTTTTGGGAGAAAAGGAGAGAGGAGGAGGAAGAAGGAGCGGATCAAGGTCAAGTGTACTTAAGACAGAAATCTGAAACAAAGAGAATTAGGAGAGGAAGTCGCACGTATCGTAAAGAATCTCTTTCTTTGTAAAATCAAAACCATTCACTAGACTTGCTCTGCGGATATAGACCTTGTTCATCCTTAGTAAAACTTTCCACTAAAGTTAAAAGTCTGTTGTTGTTGGTCCTCAATATAATCTACGACAACAGGTAAGTAAGCCTATTTTCCGAAATTGTCCAGAGAAAACTCGATAAGGGAATAACGTTTCGGACTCATAGTTAGATTTCTTCCCGCGGCACAGGTTAGGCCGCGTCGATTATTTCGATGCGGGTTAGGTAAGCCCGTTGGGAATACTGATCACCTCATCAGGTAGATTCCCGGGTCCCACTAAAAATTGAGGCCTTGATACATCAAGCTTTTTCACTGGCGCCGTCTGTGGGAACCCCCTCACACTAAGGGGCTCTCTTTAAAACAAAGTTCTTTTTGATAAAGTCAGAAAAAGACCCTCAGACCTTTGAAAAAAGCTAGGGTCCGCGTCTGAACTTAAAAATATAAATTTTTTACATTTAAAATTAAACATTTAACTATCAACAGATTCACAACACTAAGAAGAATGAGCGATAGCCAAAACAATCCAACCCAGGATATGAGCCAAGGGATTCACCAGGATCAGGAGGCCTCAAGCATGTATATCCCATTGACACCACCACCAAATCCAGATGGCGAAATGGGAGATCAGCACCTCAGTACCCCTCCGCATCATCATAGCAATCAGCATGGACTAGAAGGAGGATGCATACCACATAACTTCTGGTACCATGAAGCACGTTGCGAGCAACCCAACCCATTTCAGCAAGAGTAGTCTCAATACTTTTATTATGATCAGTGGGGGCAGAATCCGCGTCAACAGGGGAATTATCGACAAGAAGAGCAGTATGGAAATTTTGATAGATATAACACTGCGTACGATAATCCCAGCAACTGGAACTATGGTTTTCAGAATCAGGAAATACCGCGCCAGACATGGCAGAATGATCAGTGGCACCGAGAGAATAAACATCGACGCGGAGAAAGGTCAACAGATGTTTCCACCTCTACAAAATCCGACTCATCGGAGAAGAGAAACGAAAACGCACCAGCGGGTTTTCCATCGGTGTTTACCTAGGAAATTTGTTCCGCGACAGTACCAAAACGGTGGAGAGATGTGAACCTCATGAAATATGATGGGACGATTGATCCTGAAGATCATCTTTGCCACTTTACGACCGCAATGGGAATAAACGAATATAATGATGTCATGTTGTGTAGAACATTCCCTTCAACCTTAACAAAGATCGCACTCACCTAGTTCACAAACCTTCCAAAAGGTTCTGTAACCAATTTTGCCCAGATGTCCCACATCTTCACGTCCCATTTCGGAAGTGCGCGATCGAGAAAGAAGACCATGCTCGACCTGAATTCCATTAGGCAAGGAGCTGGGGAATCCTTGGGACACTTCTTCACTCGTTTTACCAGCATGGTAGTACAAATCCCCAACTTTAATCATGAATCGGCAATCATCATACTCATGGGTAATTTAGCAGAAGGAGACTTCAAGATGTACCTGTTTCGGAAGAAACCAACTAGTTACGATGACTTAAGAGAGCGGGTGTCAAGGCAGATTGAGGCAGAAGAAGCAGCCGCGTC
Source organism: Persicaria tinctoria (assembly GCA_037127255.1). Classification (NCBI taxonomy): domain Eukaryota; kingdom Viridiplantae; phylum Streptophyta; class Magnoliopsida; order Caryophyllales; family Polygonaceae; genus Persicaria; species Persicaria tinctoria. The sequence continues at coordinate 64,941,097 of JBANSL010000006.1, forward strand.
CAGTTCTAAGGCAAATACAGGGAATCCAAGTCTCTTTGAGAAGCTTACTGGAAAATTCAGAAAAGAGAAAGCTAAGCCGCCCAGACATCATTCGGGAGCGGTAGATTTTCATCCCCACCGCGATGAAGTGCATATGAAATCAGAAAGAGGGTAAGGATCTCGTCACAGGGAAGATCACCCGCGTTCCTATCATCCGAGAGATAACCGATATGGAAATCATGACATGAGATCTCCACCAAGAAGGGAGAATCGACCTAACTAGAGGCCAGACTGGGAGGACCGAAACCCTAGGTTTGACGACTCTCGTAATCAGCAGGACCGATATTTCAGGCAACAGGATCAGCATAGAGATCCCCCTTTTCATAACCGAGGAAGGGAGAGGGGAAGAAGGGGACACGGAGGTAGGCACAACTATACGCCTGCTGTCCAGAGATCTGTCAATCAGAGAGAAGCTCGAAAATCAGAAGCATGCCAAATACCGGAACCTGAGGGTTTCATCAATAACCTCGCAGGAGGTTTCTCCATGGCAGGGTCCAGTAGACAAGAAAAGAGAAATTACGAAAGAGAAGGAAGGCAGCCCCCGTCCGCGTCAAGTAGAATAATTTCTTTTGCACAACATGAAAACATTTCATTTTCCCCAAAAGACGCTGAGGAAGTAAGGATGCCGCACTCAGACCCTCTAGTCATCCATGCTCAGATAGCCGCCAAGACAGTCAAAAGAGTATTTATTGATACTGGATCATCAGTTGATATCTTGTCATGGGAGGCTTTTTCTCAAATGGGGATATCCGCAGCATCATTGAAACCATATTCAGGAACGCTTATCACGTTCTCAAGAGGAGAGGTACAAGTAGCAGGCACGATCGAGCTTACAATAGTTTTGGGAACGGCCCTAAAAAGACGCGTTGAAAGTATTGTATTCTTAGTAGTGAAGATTCCTACTGTATACAATGCTTTGCTGGGTCGCGTCTCGCTCTATAAATTCCAGATGGTAGTTTCAATCTACCACTTTGTGGGAAAGTTTCCTTTGCCCGGAGGAGGAATTGGTGAGGTTCGCGGTCAGCAACAAGAAAGTAGAAGCTGTTACCTAACTTCTATCAAGAAAAGCAGAGAAGTGATGTGTATTGGTGAAAATTGTGAATTCGTGGTCGGGGACAACGATTCGACAGAACTTTCAGAGGTTGAACTAGAGGTGAGGCCGACAGAAGCAAAAATATCAACCACGGGTGAAAGAATTACATACACACCTTTCCCAAACCCTGAGGAGAAAGTCTATTTTGGACAGGCACTGGAGACAGTAGAAAGAGTTTGAGTCCTAGAAATCATAAAGAAGTCAAGAGACATTTTTGCATGGACTCCGCGATATCTTCTAGGAGTCCCACCCGCGATAGCTTTGCATACCTTGAGAATTCGTCCAGGAACAAAACCCATAGTATAGAAGAAGAGGAAGATGGCTCCTGAGAAGGTTGCCGCGGCAAAGGAAGAAACTGATCAGCTTTTAGAAGCAGGGTTCATAGAGGAAGTAGAAGACTCAGATTGGCTCTCAAATGTGGTTTTAGTGAAGAAATCTAATGGGAAATGGAGGATGTGCATCGACTTCACTGACCTTAACAAATCCTGTCCCAAGGATAGTTACCCATTACCGTCCATAGATGAACTCGTCAATGGAACCGCGGGTAATAAGGTCCTTAGTTTTCTTGATACTTACACTGGATACAATCAGATAAACTTGAACCCTTCAGATAAGAAAGCTACTACCTTCATCACCAACCAGGGGATATTTTGCTACCGCGTCATGCCTTTCGGACTTAGGAATGCAGGAGCTACATTTCAGAGGGCGGTTGATAGGATCTTCCGTGATCAAATTGGTAGGAATGTATCAATTTATATGGATGATATCGTGGTCAAGAGCGAGAGGGCAGAGGATCACGCGGCAGATCTACAGGAGACTTTTAATTCCCTTCGCAGAGGAGGTTTAAACTTGAACACGGAAAAGTGTGTCTTTGGGGTTGATTCCGGGAAATTCCTTGGTTTCATGGTTAGCCATCGAGGAATCGACGTGAATCCCGAAAAAGTCACGGCGATTCAAAATCTTCAACCACCGTTGACGATCAAAGAGTTGCAGTCTTTAAATGGAGCAGTGAACTACTTAAGCCGTTTTTGCTCCTGTCTAGCGGACAGGTCATTACCTTTCTTTGCTTTACTGAAGAAAAAGGGACCAGTATAGTGGACTCCCGAGTTACAGAAAGCATTCGTAAGTTTGAAAGTTTTCTTGTCAACACTCCCCACTCTTCATCAACGTGAGAAACAAGAAGTTCGACATCTGTACCTGTCAGTTAAGAACGTCACTATCGGTGCAGTCTTGACGCGAGAAGAGAAATACCCGGTTTATTACATCAGTCGTGTGCTGTAGGATGCTGAAACGCGGTATGAACCAGTGGAGAAAATGATTTTGTGTCTGATATTCGCGGCAAGAAGGTTGAGGCCATACTTCCAGGACCACCTTATCCGAGTAATGACTGGCTGCTTGTCGATGCGTCAAATCCTCCACTCTCCATACCTGTCGGGGAGAATGATGAAGTGGGCGGTAGAGCTGACAGAATTTGAAGTCGAATATACACCGCGGAAGGCAGCTCTGGCACAGGTTTTAGCCGATTTTATAGGCGAAACCAGTTTTGAATTGAATGCTCAAACGGAAAAAAGTTAATGGACGCCCAGGGTGGACGGTGCAGGCAATAAATATGGGTGTGGAGCTGGGGTTACCCTCACGGCACCTGATGAACGACAATACATCTACACCTACAAATTAGACTTCCAAGCTACAAATAATGAGGCAGAATACGAAGCCCTGCTCGCAGGACTAGAAGTAGCTTTAATGAAAGGCGCCAGACAAGTATTATTTTACACCGATTCGGAAGTAGTGACGCGGCAGATAACAGAAGAATATGAGGCAAAAACCGGTTTAATGCCTGATTATCAAAGAAAGGCACGGGCATTGTCAAAAGCTTTCTTGAGTTTTTGCCTAACGGCTGTTCCCAGAAGTGACAATCAGCAGGCAGACGTGCTGGCTCGGTTGGGAGCTATTATGCCTGAGGAAGTAGGAAAGGAAGTGATCCTCGAAAGGATGAACAGTCGAAGACTTATCCAAGAAGTCTACCAAGTGCAGGGAATTGAAACGGAAGATTGAAGAACGCCGATCGCGGACTATCTGGGAAAGGGCGTCTTACTAGAAGAAAGAGACACTGCTAAGAAAGTAATCGCAAAATCTTCTCGATTCACCATCAGAGAGGGGAGGCTATACAAGAGAGGCTACTGTCTTCCAGATCTATTGTGCATATCAACAAGGGAGGGAAGTCTCGTTGTAGAAGAATTACATGATGGAGTTTGTGCGCACCATCAAGGGTGGAGAGCTGTTGTGGCCAAAGCAACCAGGCTAGGGTATTATTGGCCAACTCTGAAGCAAGATGTTCAAGATTATATCCAGAAATGCGACGCATGTCAACGATTTGGAAACTTGATCCACCGCCCTTCCGAGGTACTAAAAAGTATAACTGGTGCTTGCTCTTTTTCTGTTTGGGGAATGGACATCTTAGGTCCATTTCCTACTGCCCCTGGTCAGTTGAAGTATGTGTTAGTCTTGGTTGATTATTTCAAAAAGTGGGTAGAGGCCGAAGCAATGGGATTAATAACCGCGGAAAAGGTGAGGAGATTCTTATGGAAGAATATTGTCTGCCGTTTCGGAGTACCCGACTCGATAATCACAAATCATGGACCTCAATTTGATTGTGAAACGATCAGAGATTTCTGCGCCGGTTTAGGCATAAACCTCAAAATTTCATATGTGGCCCATCCGCAGACGAACGGGCATGCGGAAACAACCAATCGACAATTACTGTATGGGATACAAAAGAAACTCAGGAACACAACAAAGGGGCGGTGGGCAGAACTACTACCTTTAGTGCTCTGGTCCTACCGCACGTCAACAAAGACTCCTACTGGAGAAACCCCGTTTTCTTTAGTCTTCGGTATGGACGCGATCATCCCAGTTGAAAGATTGGTTCCCTCAACGCGAATAATAGGATACAACCAAGAAACCAACGATGAAGCATTGGAACTCGAACTCCATCTCATAGAGAAGCGTAGGATGACAGCAGCTTTGAAAGAGAAAGAATACAAGAGGATGCTATCTAAATATCGGGATAGGCGAATTCACCCACGGCATCTCAATGAAGGGGATTTGGTGCTCCGCCAAGCTACCTCTGGAGGGAAACTGGACCCCAACTGGGAAGGACCTTATGTGATCATGGAAGAGGTTCAAGAAGGAGCGTACAAGCTCAGCACCCCTGAAGGTATCGTTTTGAACAAGACTTGGAATGCTGATAATCTAAAAAAGTACTATGTATAATTACTAAATAGTTGTATGAAACAAAAAGCTTAGTCGCCCCCGCAAAAATTAAATAAAGCGGTTAGAGGGCGCTTTTAGTATATTCACCGGCCGAGGAACTTCTTACAATAAGTCCTTGGACGCTGGAGCTTGGCTCCGCGTCAGGCCTCTGATCGAATCTGCATTCTCAGAGACGATATTCTGTATTAAGTCCTTAGACGCTGGAGCTTGGCTCCGCGTCAGGCCTCTAATCGAATCTGCATTCTTAGAGGCGAGATTTTACAATAAGTCCTTGGACGCTGGAGCTTGGCTCCGCGTCAGGCCTCTGTTCGAATCTGCGTTCTCAAAGACGATATTCTGTATTAAGTCCTTGGACGCTGGAGCTTGGCTCCGCGTCAGGCCTCTAATCGAATTTGCATTCTCAGAGACAATATTCTGTATTAAGTCCTTGGACGCTAGAGCTTGGCTCCGCGTCAGGCCTTTGATCGAATCTGCATTCTCATAGACGATATTCTGTATTAAGTCCTTGGATGCTGGAGCTTGGCTCCGCGTCAGGCCTCTGATCGAATCTACATTCTCAGAGATGAGATTTTATATTAAGTCTTTGGACGCTGGGGCTTGGCTCCGCGTCAGGCCTCTGATCGAATCTGCATTCTCAGAGACGATATTCTGCATTAAGTCCTTGGACGCTGGAGCTTGGCTCCGCGTCAGGCCTCTGATCGAATCTACATTCTCAGAGACGAGATTTTATATTAAGTCCTTGGACGCTGGGGCTTGGTTCCGCGTCAGGCCTCTGATCGAATCTGCATTCTCAGAGACGATATTCTGTATTAAGTCCTTGGACGCTGGAGCTTGGCTCCGCGTCAGGCCTCTGATCGAATCTGCATTCTTAGAGACGATATTCTGTATTAAGTCCTTGGACGCTAGAGCTTGGCTCCGCGTCAGGCATCTGATCGAAACTGCATTCTCATAGACGATATTCTGTATTAAGTCCTTGGACGCTGGAGCTTGGCTCCACGTCAGGCCTCTGATCGAATCTATATTCTCAAACACGAGATTTTATATTAAGTCCTTGGACGCTGGGGCTTGGCTCCGCGTTAGGCCTCTGATCGAATCTGCATTCTTAGAGACGATATTCTGCATTAAGTCCTTGGACACTGGAGTTTGGCTCCGCGTCAGGCCTCTGATCGAATCTGCATTCTCAGAGACGAGATTTTTTATTAAGTCCTTGGATGCTGGGGCTTGGCTCCACGTCAGGCCTCTGATCGAATTTGTATTCTCAGAGACGATATTTTATATTAAGTCCCAGGACGCTGGAGCTTGACTCCGCGCCAGGCCTCCAAACAAAACCACAATCTCGGGAACAAAGTTTCACTTAAACTCTAGAGACGTTAGAACTTAGCTCCAAATTGGGATTTTCATCGGAGCTCTATTCTCAAAAACCAAATCTAACACTCTAAGATCCAAACCCCGCGTCGGATCTCTGTTTAAGACAATCTAGAAATGAAAGATATGGTTTTCATAAACCTTCCTGGAACACCCAAAGCTTTCTAATTTTCAAAGGAAATTGTGGCTATAAATCTACCGTTAAACATAAAATAAAAACAACCAAGGATGAAATACGATAGCACATTCAAAGAGTTGACAATTTAGAATGAAAAACAAGCGCCCATCAGCTTATGTCCGCCGAGCCCGAGCTGGGATGAGACGAGTTCTGCCTTGACTTAGGCGAAATCCATTAGAGGTAGGACCTTCTGACTCCGGAGATGCCCATTTCGCATCTACCTCATCTCCCACATCATCTAAGATCTGGACATCGAAACGATTTCCCCCTTTGTGGATAAAGGTTAAAGAGGAACCAATATTAATGCTGTGTGACTCGGCAAAATCATTCCAACCTCCCCTTAAAAAAGGAACCCTATAATCTCCGCGTATAACTTCCACCGAGAAGTCTCGAAGAATCCTGGTTGACAAGAGAACGCTCCTGGGAAGATCTGGCCCAAGTCTATCTTCAAAACATATTGGCAAAGACTAATAAGAGACAGATTTTAAAGAGCATTAAAGAAAAAACCAACCTGATAAAAGAAAAAATTCAGCAATTTAGAAACTAACCAAGCGAAGAAGTTGCTCAGGAAAACTGATTCTCTCAAAAAAGGACCAAGGTGAACTAACAGGGGAAGGCATGGAAAAAACGCGTAACGAGTCTAGGTGTCCTTTCCCTCATACTCTCTTTTATAAAGCGCATAAAAAATACTGGACACCTGCCGTAAACAGAAGTACGGGGCAAATAAGTTCGAAAGGTCAAATTGTTGAGCCAAAAAACCACAGGCGCCATGCATGAAATAAACAGTAAACACTATTTCTGAACTACTCAGAGATCCCGTGAGCGACAAATCATGACGAATTAGCCTCGAAAGACTAAACACAGTCATACTAGTGGCATGCATAACTTTAAACTCTCCAGGAACAATTATTAAAGGCCTCGCAATTAACAAAATTATAACCAATCTAATAAAAAAGCTTAAGGCTTTATTTCGTTATGAAAGTACAGTTTAAAATCCATTTGAAACTACGTCGCGGAGAGAAGGATCATCATGTTGGACTTCATGACTACCCCCGCGTGAATCCACCACCCGAACCTCGAAACAAGCCTCACCCATGTGAGTAAAAATCATAGAAACCCCCCGTTCAAAACCATGCAATTCCACAAAATCTTTCCATCCGCGGAAAAGGTAGAAAAGACCACCGTTGCGTCGCTCTATACAAATCGGGAAATTGCGCAGCAGAGGAGAGGAAAGTAAAACCCGGCTAGGAACAGCATCCGCATACACCTCCTCAAACCTAAGTGGTAGCAGCTAAAAAATAGAAGAGAAATATGAGCTAAAGGGAAATTTTCTAAAGAAATTAAAAATTTAGTATAAATATCTCACCAACTGCAAGAATCGTTCGGGATAATCAATAGCTTGGAAAAATGTCCATCGTGGTTCTGGCCCAAAAACCCCGTCCGCTCTAAATGATAAAGGAGGAATTATGATGGATCCCCGCATCTCGATTAAATTAGAGGGAAACAGTGAAAACCCTCTTATTTGTACCATCAATCAGGAGGGAACAGTTGAACAAGAAAAAGAAGAATTGCATGCATAACACGCAACAGGTGACACAGCCACCAAGGGCACGCATCTCCCTTTCTCTAAAAACAAAGTTAATCAGCGAAGAGTCTTGTCTCAAAACCAGTAAAAGTGAATTACAAAAAGAAAAACTAAAATTACTTTTTGATAAAAAGCGATAAAACCAAGGGCAGGAAAGCCTCGCACAGCGAGTATAAAACACGCTAGGGTGTCCTAAAGCAATGAGCATCCTAAAACAAGATGGATTCGAATTTACCGCCAAGGGCCTTTTATAGAGTCATCATGAGGGAGGAACAACTTCAAACACTTTGGCTCTCCCTCATGTATGTTCTAATCGACGAAGATGCTCACACTCAAGTGAGGCTCTGGTCCCGCTCCAACCAGGAACATGAAGTGAAAGTCGATAGAGATGAAGATAGCCTTTTTTGGTTGACTCAGGGATGGCGCGACTTCACACAAGCAAATCGAGTCAATGTAGGATCGGCTCTAATTTTCACCTACATGGGAGACTCCATCTTTGAAGTCGACGTTGTCAGCTCTGACAGCGAGGAAAATGGAGAAGTAGGATGTCCTTAGGTTTCTACCCTATCCTCCGCGTCAATATCTCTAAAAATGAAGTATCAAGTTTAAAGGGATCCAACCTTTAGAAAGGTTTCTGTACGTTACTTCGTATTATGAATAATAAAAGACCCCTTTCTCCCTTTTTTATTTCCAGCATCACAAAAACACAATAGGTAGTGAAAGGGAATCGTAGGCTCCCTTTTTTCACTTTATTCGCAAAAACTTAATCGAAAGACTAGTTCACAAACTCAAAAAGCATGACGCGGAAGAAACTCAATTGGAACTGCATGACGAAGAAGCCGAGTTTAAGGTGGCCTCATGGTCATCCCTAATTTCACGACGCGGCAGACTTGAAAGGAAACATTACCGTTATGAGAAAACATCATAGCACTTCCTATCCCCAGGTGGTGAAGCATAAGAAACTTGTCCCAACCGTTGTCAATCTGAAAAAGACCATTCTCGCTCCAGGATACAACCACTGGAAAATCACGGACGAGATACGTTGAATGAAAAGCCCACCGTGGCAGAAAAGGCTCATATTCAGCCTCAAACTGAGGAGGCATAACCTGCATACCAATAAAATCAAGACCTAATATAGGTAGCCCAAGCTCTGTTGAAGTAAAAATAAAGAAAACTCACTAGTCGAGAAAGCTGCTCCACACTCTCAATCTTTTGAAAAAAGGCCCAAGGATTAAAATTTCCTGAAGACATAATACTTGCGATGGCACGATCGGTTGTCAGAACATGAGAGGTGGCAAAGAAGATAAAAATTAAGGCTTTAAAAGGAAAAATCCACCCTGAAGAATAAAGACAAGTGGTAAAAGATTTCAAACATTCGGACCGACCCTTTCAACACTTGGAGAGGTCGGAGCATAAATATATGGATATTTACTGCTAGCAAAATATACAATTAATGCCAGTATTTCGTCCAAAGAGATCTTCAATCCATATTCTCAAAATAAAAGAAGTATCTCAATGAAACACCAAAAAACAGGAAACCAAGCATGTGTTCCCAAATCCATAACAGTTTCAAACCACAAAAAAACTAAAAATCAATGTCTGGGGGGGGGGGGTAGCTGCTTTTTCAACTTCTTCATCCGCGTCCTCAACATCTTCATCGTCAGAATAAGAATCTTCCGCGGCCATCTCCTCCTTTGAAAGCCCCCAGTTAGCACAGATCATGCTAGGCTCAAACTTCTCTAGGGGAGCACCGGGGTTAGTTGCTGAGCGTGTAACACTTTGGTTAATCTCTGCAACCATTCCCTTCCGAAAATAGCTAAAGCACTTATCTTTCAAAATGCTAGTGCCCTTCGCAGTCTGGAGACAAGCTTTCGCCACATAGGACAAGAAAGAGATGCCAACCTCAGTTTTTATCCACTCAGAAGATAAATACGCCAAACATTCAGGACTCTAAAGCCATTGGAGGGCCACATCTTGATCCGGACGCGCCTTGATCGTGTCAAGTTCTTGCTTAGTAATAGACACTTCTTCGCGAAGAATGGAGAGATCTTCTTCCATCTTATAAATGCTGGCCTGCCGGGTTTGAAGAAGCTCTCGCGAGACCCCTTCAGCCGCTTCTAGCTCTTTGACGCGAGAGACAGCAGAGCTCAAAGAAACTTTCAAATCATCATGCTTTCTCTGCAAAGCTACCATGGCCACTTTCTGGGTTTGCACCTCCTCATGAAGGTCCGATGACCTCGTTTTGAACTTCTCCACTGAGGCCGGGTCACCCACAGTGTTCCCCATGATTCGGAGCTGATGAGTCAGTTTTTTAATCTCCTCGTCCTTCTTTTTAAGATCCTCCTCTCCACACACCATGCGTCTCTCGACATCCGGTTGAATCACCCTTAGCTGGAATAAGGGAAAGTGGAGTAGGAAAATTTGAAATTAAACCGCGTCGAGCTATTTTAAAAACTGAGAAAGGAAAGTTAACCTACCCATTGAATAATACGATCCAGGTTAGTTGAAAGAGTGACGGGATCCAGTCGGCTGATATATCCTTGCTCTGAGAGACAACGTTTCTTAGCCGGGAAATCAAGACCTTGTAAGTCAATCAGATCAAAGCCTGGGATAGGGAATTCGCGAAGAGTTGCTACACCCTCTAAAAAGAGCCTCCTTTTATCCGTAGCAGATGGCCCAACAACAATGGCAACCTTCCTCTTTTTTGATTTAGAAGTCTCAGGCGCGGATGGACAAATACGTTTCTCTCGAGACACAGGAACCAATGAAGAAGATTCAACTAAAGCTCCAGTCTCATCCGCGGTGCTCTCATCAACATTCGATGCCACTTCCAGGACCGGGGGAGGAGCAAGAGGATCATTGGCTACCGAATTTGTCTTCTTCTTTTTCCCGGATTTGGCTTTATGCCGTTTCAAAAGTGCATCCAAATCCATTTTATCTAAACACAAAAACATCCCTTGGTAAGTCATCTGACAAAACAAGATAAGGCATGAAAACACAAATTTATACACCAAGATAAACAATAAACCAAAAAGAGCCACCTAGTCGCGGATGAGGCATACTCAAGCCAGCCATCTCAAGACGAAACGCGGATAGCATTTTTTCCCACGGAAATCTAAGAGTGTGAGAAAACGATTGCTTGAACTGAGAAAGATTGGAGACTTTTGGCTTCATCACAGAGCAAAAAAGCCCCGAAACAGTTCGACAATTAAAGCCTTGCCCAGATCTATCGCGGACCAAAAACCACTTGTACTTCCAATTCGGTTTGCTAGACAACCTTTCCATATACCCACAACTTGAGTTGCACTGGTAAAACCTTGAATCCTGAGTTCCCTTTTTTAAGGAAAAGATACTGAGCATTAACTTCAAAGAAGGAGCAACACCAATCTCCTTACACCTCATAATGAAACTGGTAAAAAACATCCAACCATTAGGAACGATCTGAGCGGGACTCAAATTGTACTCATCTAAAAACTTTAAAAAAAAAAAGATGTAAGGGAAGTCGGAAGCCTTGAGATAAGCTAGCAGCATACACAACCAAACAATCTTCATAAGCATCTAAGCAACCACCCCCTTCCTCAGGAAGACAGAATTCTACACCTGCTGGCCAGGGGAAGACTTGCGAAAGAGCATCAAGATCTCCCAAATTCAACAGAGTAGTGCAACCCCTCAACCCACTCACAGGAGACCTCTACGGATGAATCCTATCGGTCACAACTGGTGGACGAATGGAGGGAGGTGGAAGAGGTTTAAAATCCCCCAGAAAAAGGCAAGTATCCAGATCCTTTAAATTATACACGGGGGTGTCTAAATCGGACAAGTTCTCTTTAGAACGGATCTTCTTTGGATTTTCTGCTAAACCAATTGGGGGAAGCTCATAAGGAATCCAAACATCCTTCGCCTCTTGATCCGCGGACTGAGAGATAGATGAAGGCCCCGCGTCCACCGAAGAACTAGCAACTGACTCTTCCACGTCCCTTGGATTTTCATCTCCCGCGCATCCCTTTGAAGAAGAAGAAACCGTGTAAGGAGAAGAATAGTAATCAGGGTCAGAACGCTTCCGGCGCCTTCTCACCTTAATAGGACTACCGGTAGGACCAACTCGATCTGGAGTAGACGCGGATGTGCAAGAAGATGACTCCGATGAAGAATCATCAGAGCTAGAAGAAGAACTCCTAGAAAAGGAAGAAAGATTCTCTGGGGTCGGACGCACCTGAGAGGATGAAGCAACACCGCTTCTCTATCCTTCACCTCTCTCAAAATCTTCTAACAAATCACGCTCCTCGCTGAGACTAGCCATTGCTAAAGAAACTAGAAGAAAATTGTATGAAGTTTCACTTATACAAAGCAAAATCTCATCTAAAAACACATTCAGAGACAAACTCGCACCCAAGTTTACGATCTAAACCATCAAGAAGTTAAAGAACTTAACAGAGAAAAATCAAGAACAAGCTTAGAACAAGAAAGGATACCTTGAAGAATTGAAGAAAACCACCGGAAACTTCGAGCAAACAACCGGAAACCTAGAAAACCGCCGCCTGAAAACCAAGAGGTGGATAAGGATAAAATCTCTGAAAAAGCAGAAAAAGACAAGTGTGGAGTAAAAAGAAAACGGGACGGAGTAACTTATAGGAAATTACTGACGTTTAAACTTCCGAGTGTAAATGGGCCTGATGGGCCAAAATTGGGCCAAAACTTGAAAAGAGAAGGCCCACCGTCTCTAGATCAGAACTATAGAGGTAACAAAACTACAGATGTTTACTTAATAAAAAAAAATCTTTATCGATCTGCGTCAATCCCTAGTTGGAATCAACTCGGCCCGAGGAGCTGTGACTAAACTAGTAATTAGAAACATCTATAGGAATATGAAAATGATAAAGAACACCAACCAATTAGCAAAAAAGGATAACCACATTTTCATAAATACCATCCGCGGACAAATATCCAAAGGCTAACTCAAACACAGTCATCCGCGGATATAAAAGAGTAGGCACGTGGCGGCCATGCCCACACCCCACGAGTAGAACACGTGTCGAGTGGCGAACACCACGTGGCACGACATTCGGGACCGCCCGGGCCCTATAAAAGCGAGAAACTTCATTAAAGAAAGGGGGACTTTTTTGGGAGAAAATGAGAGAAGAGGAGGAAGAAGGAGCGGATCAAGATCAGGTGAACTTAAGACAGATCTCTGAAACAAAGAGAATTAGGAGAGGAAGTCGCACGTATCGTAAAGAATCTCTTTCGTCGTAAAATCGAAACCATTCACTAGACTTGCTCCGCGGATATAGACCTTATTCATCCTTAGTAAAACTTTCCACTAAAGTTAAAAGTCTGTTGTTGTTGGTCCTCAAGATAATCTACGACAACAGGTAAGTAAGCCTATTTTCCGAAATTGTCCAGAGAAAACTCGATAAGGGAATAACGTTTCGGACTCATAGTTAGATTTCTTCCCGCGGCACAGGTTGAGCCGCGTCGATTATTTCGATGCGGGTCAGGTAAGCCCCACTACTAGAAATCCAGGATTTTCCAACGACACGTCACCGATGCTAAAAATTGTCGGACTATTTACCAACGAAGAAATTTGTCAAGGTAGAAATTTACCGATGTTCAAAAATGTCAGATATTTTACCGACGAGTAAACTTGTTGGGATATTAATTTACCTATTAATTAGAACATCGGAAGTTTTACCAACAAGCACACTTGTTGGAATAGAAATTTACCGATGCTCAATAACGTCAGATATTTCCAACGGGTACAAGTGTGGGTAGGTCTAAACAATTTTCCTGTAACATGCAATTGCATTCCAACAATCTTACGCGTAGGGAGATTATTTGTTTATTTTCTGATGGTCTGGCAGGTCATAATATAAAACTCCAATTAATTTTTTTTTTAAAATTCTGATATTTGTAAACTACTAACTAGGAAGTAGGAAGCATATCTCCTTATTTTTGTGTATATTTAAAAAAAAATAGCACAATATCCTCAGCTAACTAACAACTTTAGATTTCTTTTTTTTTTTGGTTATAAAAACTAAAAAGATTAATCGTTTTACTTATCTTTCTCCTCCTTTCTCCTCTTAGCTTGCTTGAATTTCTGTCATTCCTCAAGTTTCAACGTCCCATAGTTTTTTTTTTTGGTCGTCACTGGGTGTACGTTTGAACCACAAATCACTTCATCTCCCTTAATTTGTCGGGGTTGCGTTGAGAATAGACCAACCGAACACAGTCGGAACTAGAAGACCCTTATAATGAGCCTCCGGGGAAATGCAGATTGACTATTGATCGTTGATTGCGCCATCTTCGACAACAAACGCGGCGCTACACGGGTTGAAAGCCGCCTCTCTGTCTGGTGTACTCTGCGCTGAAATTTCTTGTTCAATAATAAACTTGCTAATTTGAAGGTACACAATTTTAATATATAGTTTATAATCATGTGTCTATATATTTAATTTTATATAATCAAATTGTGTTTTATTTCATTTTCTAATCCAATGTCATATTCACGGTACCAATTCAAGCTAAGGGAGAGAATTGCTCGATCGTGGTAGCGCCGGCGTACGTGGCATCATCGATCATCATCTTAGTTAAAGGTAATTGCATTGTATTTATTATATTTTATTCTGTTTATACTAATTTTAGACAACCGGTTCATTGATTGATTATTGTAAAAGGCAGATAATTCTAATGTTTAGTGGTTCACTTTATTGAGAAGGCTAGTAGATTTGTTTGTTGGTGATTTAGATATCATATAAATTTGTTGGATATATCATAGAGCCATTAAATCTTTAATCGCTGTGCCATATTAAATTTATAAAAGTTTGTCTAATTCAAATTATACACATTTATTTACTGGAGAAATAATTATTGATTACTTTTAGTTCTGAATTGATCTATTTATACCATCGCCTTCCCGTTGTTTCTTTAACTGAATTGTTTAGTTGGATAATAGATTGTCGTTGCAATTGATTTTTGACCGGTCATTTCATAAATAGATGAATTTGTAATTAATTAACTATAAAAGAAATAACAATGGACGAAGGAGAGATGCTAACATTAGGTGAGAGATGTAGTAATATATTGAAGCATATATATTGATGAATATATTTCGGTAATTTCAATTAGTTGGTTGGTTATAATTACTATTTTTTTTACTTGATACATTTGTTGAGTAAAACAAGCGGCAAAATTTAGTGAGGTGAAATTAAACCCAAATTATTTTTACAATTTATCTTAAAAGGCACATAGTTGTAATTTATGTAAAGTCAATACAAACCCCCAATTTATCTATCTATCTATCAATAATTTCGTGTATATATATATATATATATATATATATATATATTCAAATTAACTATCTATTCTATGATAACAAAGTAGATATTTACCTATTATAAATTAAGAAATTATAAATAACTGAATAAAAAATATAATACTAAAAATACTAGTAAAAACTTTAAAATATTAAGGGTATTTTTTAATAGAAAAGAGTTATACTTCAATTTATTTAAAAAATATTGACAAAATATTATTTTTAAATCATTGAAAAAGAAGAATTTGGATAAACAAAAGTTAAATAGGTAAAATTTGTTAAAAAACCAAAATTTTGTAAAAAATATTATTTTAAAAGAAATAAAAATTGAATAATTTGGAATTTATTGTTATTAAAATAATAACAGAAAAAATTGAAAATATATATTATATATTAACCATATGATAAAAATATCAATATAAATTGTAAATATAATCATTAATTCAACTAATTCAAGATTAACCTATGTCATTTAATATATCTATTAATTGTTATTAGTGTAACTTCTCACCACGGGGAATTGTACAATAATTTGTAACTATATGTTTAGGTTTAACATCTCGCAATGGACCGAAATTGGATGTACAACAGACTATTACCTTCTCGTAGAGGAATGCGAGAAGAGTTTATAGCAGGGGTAAACGAGTTCATCGAATTTGCATTGGCACATACTAATTCTTGTGAAATTCGATGTCCATGTCACAATTGTGATAATAGAAAGTTTGGTAGACCCGAAATTGTGAAAGGACACTTGTATGGGGTTGGGTTTACTCCAAGCTACCATCGTTGGGTTTGTCATGGAGAGCCACGCATCGAGTCATCCACATCTTCGTCCCATCTAAATTTTCCAATGAGACAAGAATATGATCACCTAAATCCACAACAACAGATGGTGTTTGATGCAGCTGGTCCGAGCTTTATTCCATATTGGGCAGAAACTAGTAGTGCTAGTCAAGAGCAAAGTCAGCAACATGATATCCCATCTACAAATAGTGATAATGCTTACTCTTCTGCTAACCAGCCAAATGTTGATGTTTATATGGCCGAGGAGATAGCCTCATCCAAAAGATTTTGGGATATTCTAGAAGCAGCTAATGAACCATTATGGGATGGTTGTGAAGAAACTCAATTGTCTGCCGTTTTAGATCTTCTTAAGATCAAAACTGAGTTTAACTTGTCGGAAAATTGCTACAATAAGATTTGTGAATGGGCAGGAAAGTGCATGCCTCCAAATCACAAACTCCCCGCTGATTATTATAAGACTAAAAAGTTTGTCAAAGAACTGGAATTGCCTTTGCAGAAGATTGATATTTGTCCACGGGGTTGCATGTTATATTGGAAGGATGACATCGAATTGCGTTGTTGTAAATTTTGCAATAAGGAAAGGTATCGTAAAAAAGGAGGAAAAAAAGATATTCCTCATAAACAGTTGCGTTATTTGCCTATAATACCTAGGTTGCAGAGGTTATATGCATCTACGACTACTGCCAAGCACATGAGATGGCATGCTGAACATGAGGTTGAAGATGGAATAATGTGCCATCCGTCTGATAGTGAAACATGGAAGCATTTTGATCAAGAATATCCTGAATTTGCATCAGAACCTCGTAACGTTCGTTTAGCATTATGTGCAGATGGGTTTACTCCATTTAATCCATCTGGAAAAGTTTATTCATGTTGGCCAATCATTGTAACCCCTTATAACCTTCCTCCATCTATGTGCTTGAAAACCCCGTACATGTTCTTGTCCATGATTATACCTGGCCCGCGCAATCCAAAGAAGTTGATCGATATTGGTTTACAGCCTTTGATTGAAGAATTGATGTTGTTGTGGGGATCAGGTGTTCCAACATTTGATATCTCTCGTGATGAAAACTTTGTTATGCGTGCTTCCTTGTTGTGGACAATCAATGATTTTCCAGCTTATGCAATGATGTCAGGTTGGAGTACAGCTGGTGTTATGGCTTGCCCAATTTGTATGAAAGATACTACGTCGTTTTGGTTGGAAAATAGCATAAAACCATCATGGTTTGATTGTCATCGGAGGTTTTTGCCACATGATCACATGTTTCGAAGAAATACAAAGGCATTTTCCAAGGGTAAGGTTGAGAGATCAAGTGCTCCTCGACGTTTAAGTGGACATGAGATTTGTGATTGTGTAAAAGACTTACCGTCCGTGATTGATGCTCCGCATTTGACTATTGAGGGATACAAGAAAACTCATAAATGGACCAAACAATGCATATTTTGGAAGCTTCCATATTGGAAAACACATTTTGTTCATCATAATCTTGATGTTATGCACATAGAAAAAAACGTATTTGATAACGTTTTTAACACAGTGATGGACATACGTGGAAGGTCCAAGGATACAGTAAATGCAAGAAAAGACATTAGTTTGTATTGTGATCGTCCGCAGTTGAAGATGGAGAAGGATCAAAGTGGCCCGAAACCAAAGGCAGATTATACATTGACTAGAAATCAAAGGAGAGTCATTTGTGAATGGATTCAATCGTTAAAATTTCCATATGGGTATGCTTCTAACATTGGTCAGTGTGTACAAATGGATGAGTTGAAACTTATTGGGATGAAGAGCCACGATTGACATGTCTTCATGCAGAGATTGATACCAATTGCTTTTAGAGAAGTGTTACCAGAAGTGGTTTGGGGGACTCTAACTGAATTGAGTCAGTTCTTTCACTCTTTATGTTCACCGATATTGTCAGTTGCACAGATGGAAAAGTTGAAAACTGCTATGCCTCTGATTTTGTGCAAGTTGGAGAAGATTTTCCCACCCTCATTCTTTGACTCAATGGAGCATGTATTAATACACTTGCCTTATGAAGCAAAGGTCAGCGGACCAGTCCAATATCGTTGGATGTATCCATTGAGAGGCAGTATAAAATTATCTTTAATAAAATTTATATGCATTTATTAGTAATTTGTAAACATATTATTTTTATTACTCCAGGTTCTTACATCACTTGAAAAATAAAGTTGGAAATAAGGCACGTGTTGAAGCTTCCATTTGTTGCTCATACAGTATTGAGGAAATAGCTAGATTAGCTGAACATTACTCTGAAACAAAAAATGCAAGGAGGCAACCTCAACAAGGTGACGAAGTTCCATCTGAAAGTGTTTATGCACCTTTCTCTATATTTAACTATCCAGGTCGTGCATATGGTAAATCCACAAAACGATGGATTATCGATCCAACAGAAAAGCATGTACTTGAGACGTATGTATTGTTAAATTGTCCGGAAGTTGCCCCTTATGCCGAGTATGTATCTTTAAACCTCACTTTTTAATACAAATGTGTAAAGTAACCCATTTAAATATTTTATATCTTACAATAAGATTGTACGTTTTTTTTATTTTAGGATTTTTGATAATGAAGTTAGAGGAGCAAATGATAGAAACTTTGATGAAGAGTTCGTACCATGGTTCAAAGCATATGTAAGTGTGGTTATCTTTAATTTTTTTTATTACTAATTCTTATATTATAATCACTTTACATTATATTAATTTTTCCCAGGTAAAAGATCACAAGAACAATGTACATGATGATTTAATAAAAAGTTTAGCACATGGCCCTAGAGCAATTGCATTAGCAAGGACAGGATATGAGGTGAATGGTTATAATTTTCAAACTTTGGAAAGAGGAGAAGGCAACTCCAACATGAATAGTGGTGTTTGGATCAAGGGGTCAAATTATAATGCAGATGAAACTGATTTCTTTGGTCTTATTGAAGAGATAATACTAATAGAGTATCCAGGCGCTCTTCCGAAACAACTTGTGGTTTTTAAATGTCGTTGGTTCGATCCACAAACTGGCATGAAAGTCCACAAAAAATATGACCTCGTAGATGTCCATCAGAAAAGGTTTTACAAGAAAAATGATCCATTTATTTTGGCGCAACAAGCTATTCAAGTTTTTTATACGTCTTATCCTGGTGCAACACGAGAGCGTGCAAACTGGTGGGCTGTATGTAAAACAAAAGCAAGAAGCACAATTGAGAAAGTGTGGATTGATACTCAAGAAGATGCGTATCAACCTCAAGAAGTTGTACATGCACCAATAATCGATGATGCCGAAAATCTAGAAGACCTAAGTGAAGCTACTCTCATGGAGGATGAAGAGTATGATGGTGATATTCAGTTAGAAGAGAATGAAGAACCATTTTTGTATTATAGCTCAAATGAAGAAAATTCAGAGGATGATGAGGAGTGTGAGGACGATGATATTGAAGAAGAAGATGATGAATTTTAGAGGTAATAACTTAAATAATTATCAATTTATCTTGCTTAATTTTATAA
This sequence comes from Persicaria tinctoria, assembly GCA_037127255.1. Classification (NCBI taxonomy): domain Eukaryota; kingdom Viridiplantae; phylum Streptophyta; class Magnoliopsida; order Caryophyllales; family Polygonaceae; genus Persicaria; species Persicaria tinctoria. The sequence continues at coordinate 64,960,256 of JBANSL010000006.1, forward strand.
TGTATGATGATTTTTTTTGGTATCATGGATAGGTCGAGGTCGTCTAGAGCCTAGAGGGGCTTCTAACTAGCTACACAAGGCAAATGTTTTAATTGATACTTGTAAGGGATGAATCTTCCTTTTATTTATTTATTTTTGTATAAAATTCAAATTTTGCCTTTGTTGTCAAGGTGGACTTATGCTTACAATCCATAAAAATATAATGTTTATATTTTACGCGATAAAATCTCCTACAACCCCTAATAGGCTAATACACCCTTAGGTTTAATACTAAATTAATTAGTATATATATTTATGATGAAAAAATGCAAAAATTATACTTATATTATAAATAACCAATCATATATATATATATATATATATATATATATATATATATATATATATATTGCCGAATTTTAACTTGAAAAAACATACTTAAAATATTAAAATAAAATTATTATCATCAAATAATTATCTTTTCAATTTTTATATTTTTTATAATATGTTTTTCAAGTTAAAATTATTTAAATATATATACAATTAGTTATTTATGACATAAATATAGAATTTTGAATTGTTTTTATCATAAAATATACAATTAGTGTTACATCTAAGAGTATACCGAAGGTAGTAGGAGATCTTTTTAAATTTATCTATCTCAACTTTGAAGCAACTACAAAAAAATATATAAATAAAATGATTTTTGACAAAAGTGATTTATTGATACGTGTAATTGAATTATAGGAAAAAATGACTTTCAATATTGCATCTCTTCTTACTCTAAACTAGCATGTAGCCCGTGCGCTACGCACGAGATTTTTAACTCAGTAATGATGTATAAAACATAGTACTAGACCTAACCTTACCTTCGACTGAGGTGAATGATACAAGAAGGAGCGACACATAAATTAATTTAACATGGTTTCATAAAGTAAAATAAATCAACCACGATGTACGCAAATAATAATCAACTCCGCCATAACATCTGCATGCATATGTCCTCAACACAAGTTTCTACAAACTATACGTTGTGAAAAACCTCTTTATATACAACATTAGTAGTAGAGGTTAAAAGATTAGAATCTTGATCACATACTACAATCTTCAAACCTCTCCTAAACGTCACCCGAGAGACCGCAACATATAACTGGCCATACAACTTGAACAAAAAAGATGAAATAGTTATATGATAGGTGAATCATGAATGGGAAGACACACATAAGAGAAAAAATGTTATTTTTATCTATAAGAAAAGGGTAAAAATGTTATTTTGATCCGAATATTTCAACATAATTTTAAAAGTTACCATGTTGCATAACTAATTTGAAGGTGGGGTGGTTATAGGTAGTGGGGTTAGTGGGATAAAATTTGGAATACTTCAACATAATTTTAAACTGACGGAAGTTACATTTGAAGGTGGGGTGATTAAAATAGGTAGTGGGGTTATAACTAATTTGAAGGTGGGGTGATTATAGTTAGTGGGGTTAGTGGGGTAAAATTTGGAATGCTTCAACAGAAGTTTAAACTGACGGAAGTTACATTTGAAGGTGGAGTGATTAAAATATGTAGTGGGGTTATAACTAATTTGAAGGTGGAGTGATTATAGTTAGTGGGGTTAGTGGGGTAAAATTTGGAATGCTTCAAGAGAAGTTTAAACTGACAGAAGTTACATTTGAAGGTGGGGTGATTAAAATAGGTAGTGGAGTTATGTTGGATAAAATTTGAAATGTTAATTTAAAATAGTTATTTTTAAAGTAGGGTAATAAAAATAGGTAGTGGGGTAGCAAGGCTTTGAAATTACTAATACTAGCCTAGACCCCGTGCGTCACGCACGGGATTTTTAAATTTTATTATGTAATCATACTATACAACATGTTATCAAAACCCATGCTCTTTGAGTAAAATTCACCATAGGACTTTTCTACACCTTAAGGTTCAATCAATGGCATTCAAACTATAGCCATACTCATATATCTCCTGATTTAAACAGCTTTAGGACAATGTTTACAGAGAAAGAACAATACAAAAAGTCTGAAATGCAGATCAAAACCAAGGTTGAAGATTGAGAATGTGCTCTAAAGTTTCGCTTTTGAGGTTCTTCCAAATGAACTGCAGAAATTTGACTAAGAAACACATAAATTGCAGCAATTTGAAAGCTTTCCTCAGCAGGTTGATTCATTTTCACATGAAAAGAAATTCGACTCTAAGAACAATAAAAGAGATCTGAAATGCAAATCATAACAAAACCCATTCTCTCTAGCTGTAACAACAACCTTGAAATGCAAATCATAAGGAGCCGCCCTTTCTTAAAGTGCCTCCATTCCCACACTTTGGGCAGACAACCCTTTCAATTTTGGTAACTTTAAAGCATTCATGACTCTTCAAAACCCATTTGGATGTAGAAAACACATTTAACTATATTAGTGAATGATTCGAAGTCATAAGACTGACAATATAAATGAGATATAATACAGAACAAACAATGGAAAGCTTTATACAGCTTTTCAGTCTCTTCAGTAGCACTCAAAATCAGGGTAAATGAACACATGAACTCCTTCAAAAAATAGTTGAAGATTAGTGCATTAACACAATTAACATAAATTATTTAATTGTTTTAAAAAAGAGTAAAAAATAAACCCTAGCCAACAAAGAAGGATGTTTTTCAAGAGGTGCATGGATAAAATACCTTAAACCATACAAGGATGCTTATACCTCACCAAACGCTTCAATTTATTAATAGTGACATGCACTTGATTGGCGTTCTCACCAGTAAACCATTCAGAACCTCAGTCAAGAAAAGCATGCAAGTAAAATGAAACAAAAGTTGTCTTTTACCTATTTCTAGAAGTGTCTTGTTTGCCAATATATATCAAAGGCTCTCATCCTGCTCTTGTGCAACAACATCTCTCCATTCACAGTCCCTGCAAAAGCACAAGGTTGCAAACTAAGAAGAAAGATTTTCCCTAATTCACCATAGAAAAGTCCTTTTCCTTTTCGACCTACTGCAGAAATAAATGCAAATAACATGAAAATCAAATAACCAGGTTCCAAAAACATTATATCTCTATAAATCCTGGGTAAAACTATGGAGAAATGAGATGATCACCAGAAAAAGGGAACACCTAAATACACGAGATAGATAAAATAATGCAGCATTCAATTTGGAGGCAATAAATGGGAAAAGTAACAAAAAATCATCAAGTCACTTAGCCATACTGAACAACATTCTCTTCGTCAGGATATGCAACATAACATTTTATTTCAACTAATCTTGATTGCAGCACATCAATTTCCAGAGTAAATACTAACTATTAATCATCATTAGATTTTGACCTTAGACCAATCGCATAGGTTAAGAAAGAAGTATGTGAAGATGTAGATTAAAAGATAAATATAGCACAATGTGTCTATTGGCAATGAATAGATGAGTCCAACAGGTAAACCAAATTCATGAGCTCAAGCTTTATATAAATAATAATTTGAATAAAGAAAACCCAACATAGTAATAAACTTTCAGCACTTTAAATATCTTACCATGATAGTATCACCACCAACAAAATGAATAATAAATTATATGGTAATCAAAAATATATTTTAAAAATTCTATTCTTGATATAATTGCAATAAGCATCTGTCGTTGGTATTTATACAATCTATGGACACATGAGTAAGGACTATTTACTCATTTGGCAAGCCCTGTAAAGGGGCAAAAACAAATTACCAGATATTGCTTTATATATAGCCATCCTATATTCCAGAAACTATATTTGAATAGAACTTCACCAAGCCCTAAAGGGCTTAACTTAGTGTGGCTCTTATAAAAACCAAAGTAATTGAAGTTCACAGAAATTATGAAGCAAAAAAGTAACATCGCCCAAAAAAGTACATGCTAATGTATGTGCATAAGTTGCAGAATCATTGATCAATAGCAGCTGCAAAATAAGCGTTCAATATTTGGTACGATCTCTCCTGATCTTGGCAAAGGGTTGCTCAACTTTTTTATCGCATCTGCTCTTTCCACGTATGCTGCATTTGTTCCAGTGCCTAATATCACAACAGCAATAACATCCTTGTTCAAGAATCTCCCTCCGGCTAACGTACCAACAGTATCATTCACCTAGACCACAAAAAATAATCAGCAATTTGTAAAGGCAGAATACTACATCGACAGGTATTTAAGAAAGAGATTACGATTAAATTATCAAGCTACAATCAGAATTTAACTCTATCTGTCACATGCATTTTAAGCCCTTGTTGCACTATGTTGGTCATCCCATTCTGCACAAATGAAAAGAAAAAAAAGCACGATAAAAGAAGACTACTCGAATTCAAGACTCAAACTGAGAAATATAAGAGAATATATATACATTTGTTTTTGCGTCAACAGAAGGGCCTCAAGAAAGTAGCAACTCAACAACCTTCCCACAGATTAACCACTTAACTTCAATAAATCACACGTATAGTCCTGATAGAAGATCATAAACAAATGAAACTCTATCTTGAGCACTTCCAAGCATGTACATACAGCCCAACAGAAACAAAAAAAAACAAAAAAGACCTAATTCAGATTCCCAAATTCAGAATCGAGAATCAACTTCTCTAGAAAGTGTCGAATAGAGAATCAACACACTGACTTCAAATTTCGAATCAATTCAGAATCGAGAATCAACGTTGCTGCTTGGGAGGTTTCGAATCTGATTCCCAAATTCAAGTGTCCAATAGAGAATCAACTTCTCTAATTAGGTCTGAATTTCCTAAACCCAGAGATCCTAAACACTAATTTACAGAAAAATGGCATGTTAAATTGAACACATACCTTATATGGCGTTCTAGAGCCACCCTCGAGTCACCACCAGCACGTCATCGACATGGTTAGAAAGAGGCATGGAGCTTTCGTATTGGTGCCAAATCTGAAACAAATTGGGTTTGCTTCCCTTCAGAGAACGGCGACCAGTGCTTGAAATGAGAAGGCAGAGATCTCGCGACGACATGTCTCAATGGCTGGCGTCGGTCTGTTCACTAGATCTCACGGACTTCACGGTGTCACTGTCGTAGAAACTCTCAACGCCAAGTGAGATGAAGCCGCCACTCTCCTCCTCCATGGCCTCCTCTTCATCAATTCTCAACCCTCTCCCTCAAATTCCACCCCCGCATCAAAACCCTAGCCAGCCAAGCCCCTAAACAATTAGCCCTCCTCTGCGAATCGCCTCCTCGAATCCGTCCCCAGCGACAACCTCCTTGGAGTTGAGGGAGCGTCTTCGATGAGAGAAAAACGGCGAGAAAGAGAGCTTCATTTTTCGAATCCGATGACCTTCTTCAAGTCGTGGAGGTCATTGTCGGTGTAGGAGTTGAAGGCCGACCGCTAGGATTAGGGTTATCGATCTCCGGTGGAGGATGACCGCCCTCCAACCCAAACAGTCTGTTTGGCACTTGGTTTTTTTAGGGGAGGGAAAGGGTGGGAAATTGGGAAAGAGAAAGGAAGGGGAAGGAATGGGAGGGATTTCACTTTCCCATCAAATTCCACCGTTTTGATGGGGTGTGAAATCCCATTAAATTAAGCAGTTAACCACCTTTGTGATCCCTTCCCTTCCCCTTGATTGTCCACCCAAACACCAATTTTATTTTCCCCTCACTTCCCTTCCTAAAAATCCCACCAAATCTCACCTTCCAAACAGGGTGTTAGTCTTCGGCATGAAGCTCGTCGGATTCGAAGGAAATTGAATTGGAAATCAGGAGTGCAAAACAGAGTAGTGATAGAGAGAAATCGAGGAGTCAGATTCACCGTTCCATGGCTTTTCGTTCACCGGCGAGCTATTCGGAGAGAGTAGTCATAGGGTTCGAGCGTTGCCCCTAATCACCGATTTTGTAGAGCTTGCTAAGCGGTTTCCATATACAAAAGCTATGGAGAAAGATTGGAAGAGAAAGAAAGTAGAGAGAACCCCAAAAAGGAGGAGGGCAAACCGTTCAGAATTAGGCAGGGGCAAAGCGGTTTCGCAAGAGTAGATCGTGGGAGAGGGAGAATGGGAAACAGTGATTTTCCAGAAGAAATATGAAAAGAAGGGTAAAAAAATGGAAAGAAAAAAAAAATCAGATAGACCTTCACGTGGAAGTTTGAGAATGATTGAAAGGACTCAGCTTTAAGATAGAGGGGATTATATATGGAGTGTTTTTCTGTAAAAGAATTAAAGTGAATTTTGCTCAACAAAATCCCGCGTGAGAAATGAAGGGAGGGAATTTGCCAGCGAAAAAATAAATGGAGGGAGTTGAAAATCTTAGTGTAAAATTTGAATCAAATTTGGAAAATAGGTATGGAGGGAAGTCAAAACGGTTAAAGATTTCCCAGCACTACTTGAGAAAACTGACTTCATGATACTCTCCACAACATAAGCATCTCCAAAATTAATTAAACACACAATTGCTGATCATAACTGGTTGTAGTTTGCAGAGAGTTTTCATCAATTAATGGCTCCCATGAGGAGGATTATAGGTCGTAATTCTAGCTCACAGGTGCCTCCATCGGCCTCTAGCATTGCTCGCATTCCCTCGTCTCATTTAAACTAAACCCCTCCTTGAGTGCTCTGCAGCCCATCAACTCCACCAATGTTGTTGAGCAGATGAGGTCGCCTGCTGCTCGCATTCCCTCGCCTACCATAAATCCCCCCTTGAGTGCTACACAGCCCATCAACTCATCCCTTGTTGTTGGACAGACGAATTCACTTGTTGTTGGTGTTGTTGGGGAGGTTGAGCCAAGATCAAACGCAAATACCAATAATCAATTATTGGAGGAAGATTCAGACTTGCTAGACAAAGTTCCACGAGTAGGTGTTGGCTACGAGGATGAGTTAGTTCCGCCACCGGCTCAACTATTTGATGCACGCGGCAGACTTACAATTCATCCGATCGGAGATACGTAATGTGTTCAAATTTCTCTTCTTTGGCATATCTGATTTTTTTTTTTTTAATCTTGTTTCCTCTCTCTAATATCTAGCTATTTGCTCATTATTTATCCCTAGGTTTTTTGAGAAGAATGAAGTTTTGCCTTTTATTAAAAAGACTATACACTCTTTCTTTGACGGAGCATGGCCTTCATTTTCCCAAGTTCCCAAGGATGTTAAACATTTCTGGTGGACCGAGTTTGAAGTAAGTTCATAATCTTTCTGTTGCTATTTAGTTTCTTTTAGAGTAATGAATTTTTTTTTTTTTGCTCTAAAGTACAAACTGATGCTCTTTTCCTAGTCGGCAAAACGAGAGCACAGGCTCTCATGCAATACAAAGCAATCATCCTCAGTTTGTTGGACTGCATATTTTAGTTTCAAGTAAAAATGTCAAATTCATTAATCTCCACTTGTATAAGTGAATGCATATATTACTGTAATGTTGTATAATTTTTGTTCGAACAGCCATGGTGAATTTACATGCATATTTTTTAAATCTTTTAATTATAATCATCATGTAGAATAACTTCTGTTGGGAAGATCGTTATGGGACAAGGATCAAGGCAAATTGGAGAACAAAGTGCAGCAGTCCGAAATGTGTTATTTGAAGCACATAAGTTGGACAGAAAACTAGCGTTTGTTAAGCCTGAAGATTGGGGGACATTGAAAAAGATAAAGGCCAGTGAAGATTCCAAGCGCCGAAGTGAAATTAACAAGTATAATAGAGCATCAAAGGGTCCAGACGGTACTGCTATTTATACCGGTGGTTCTCGATCAATTATACAGAATTTGTATGAGTTTGTAAGTGATTAATATTTATTAGTTATGTAGTTACTTATGTGTTGTGTTAATTATGAGATAGGTTTAACCATCTATTTGTGTACATTTTGGGTTTTCAGGAGGCTGAAAAGAAGAGAAGAATGACTCAGAAAGAACTTGTGAATTCTATGTACTATAGCAAAAAAACTGCACAGTGGAAAGGGGAACGACCACAAACATGTCTCGTACGTTTTCGATCTAATATACTACCTCCGTTCAACAAAACTTGTCGTTTACTATTCACGTACGCTTTTTTAGAATGATAAAAACTATATAAAATATTCATTTTTTTAAAATTTTTTTTAACAAGTTTGTACTTATTAATAACAACTACGAAATTGTTAAAAAAAATTATTTAAAAAGTCGATATTTTATATAGTTTTTAGCTCCTAAAAAAACGTGCATGAATAGTAAAACGTCAAGTTTTGTTGAACGGAGGGAGTATATTCTTATATCGATATCATGGATTAAAGAAATAATATATATATGGTGAAATTGATGGGTTTGTTGTTACTTTAATTAGGATCGCTTCAAGCAACTCTCTGGCAAATGGTTAGAATCTCATCTAAATGAGGAAATTCCTCAAGAAGTGGTAAATGAATTGTGGTTCCAAGCAGTAGGGGCAGGGTCCAAAGGGAGAATATGCGGCCAAGGAACGCTGCTTTATCGTATGTGTGAGAATGTGAATCCACCGGCTCGTAGTCGTAGTCCTTCTCCAGAAGCTCGGGCTTTATCTCTGCCTACCCCTGCTCAGTCTCTACCAGCTCAAGTTCAGCCCTTGCCGGCTCAAGTTCAACCTTTATCGACTCAAGTTCATCCTTTTCCGACTCAAGTTCAGCCGGCTCAAGTTCAGTCTCTGCCTGCAGGTAATGCCCCATCTACATTAGTGACACATGAAACTGAGCTCCAAAGACAAGTGAGTCAACTGAAGCAGACAATTGGAACTCGAATGGAAGAACAAGATGCCACTATCCAGCAACTACGATATCAGCTGCAACAGGAGCAAATGCAAAGATTAAGCATGGAAAAGAACAAATCGCAAGCTTGCCATATTGTGCCTTCGAATGAATCATCCTTCCAGGCCTTGCTTAATTCGTATGGACCTCTTGATCATCCAGATGGACAAACAAACATACCTGGGCATGCCTTCCCTTAAGCTGCAAATCATGGGGATGATGGTACCTACTCAACTGGTGTTGGTGTATATGCACAGTCCACTGTTGGTCGAAGTGGTTGATCTACCACAATGGTTGCTGCCCAAATTATAGCTCTTCTACTTTTGTTTTATATGCTTTCCTCTTCTTTTAGTATTGCATATTGTCTTCTGCTAAAGCTTTTTTTAGGATCTTTTTAGCATTACTACCTTCTGCCCAAAGTATTTGCTGGATACTTTTTTATTTTATGAATTTGTGTGGATGTTGTTTAGCATTCAACTTATTTGGTATATATATATATATGGTATTTTAATATTTCGTATTTGATTACATTTAAATTAGTTGTATGCAAATTTATTTTTAACGTAATTTCTACTTTTTTGTTCATAATGACATAATTATTTAATAGTTTATTTATAAGTTTACTATAAAAAAGGGGATAAATATCATTAATTAATTTGCATATAAAAATTAAATCAAATAATAATGGTAGAGGTAATTGACGGTTTCACTTGTCGGCAAATTTACCTATGGATCTACCCGTCGGAATTCTCCCAATGATTACACTCGTTGGAATTACCAACGATTACAGTGGTTGGAACTCTCAGACGGTTCGACCCGTCAGAAAATCACCGACAATTACACACGTCGGAAACTCCAATGGTTTCATACGTCAATAAGTTTCCGACAAACATTTTCCCAACGATTTTGTGTCCACCAATTATACCGATGAAACTCAATAATCCATTGGGAATTGCAACAATTAAATTTGTTGGAACATCCTGGATTTCTAGTAGTGCCCGTTGGGAATACTGATCACCTCACCAGGTAGATTCCCGGGTCCCACTAAAAATGGAGGCCTTGGTAGATCGAGCTTTTTCATGCACGACTCTGTTGTAAGAGTTGCACGACTCTGTTTTAAAAGTTGCACGACTCTGTTTTAAGAGTTGTACGACTCTTGTTTTAAGAGTTGCACGACTCTGTTGCACGACTCTGTTTTAAGAGTTGCACGACAATCAAGACTTGTGAAATTATTCTCAACATGATCTTATTTTATCTCAATATAATTTCATACTTTCTCAATAAACTGTAAGCGATCCATAATCTATATTTTTTTTATATTTTTTTAACATTTCGTCGTGCAAATATAAGAGTATGTTATGCAAATATATCCGTAAGTTGTGCAAATATGACCCGAGTTTATTTATTTTATTTTATTTTATTTTACATTTTGTCGTGCAAATATAACCGTATGTTGTGCTTGTCCAAATATAATCATATGTTGTGCAAGTATAACATTTTTTTGTGCAAAAATAAAAATAAAAATATAGATTATGGATCACATAATAAAATATAGATAGTTTTTTTTTTAATTTCCATAATTATGGGGTAAGTTTTGTAATTTAATCAAAAGTCCTTCTTCAACCTTTGTCTGTCCACATCCAACGCTCGCACGCCACCGGCTCCGCCTCCGGCTCCCTCGACCTCGCTCGAATCCACGGCGCTCGCTTGACATCTCTCCGGCCGCTCGATTTCGCTCCGCCGCTCGCTTGACCTCGCTTCGACACTCTCGCTCTTCGGCGCTCTCGATCTCCGTCTCGAATTCGACTAATTGGAACTGTAATTTGACTAATTGGAACTCGAATTCACCAGATCTCCCCACGCTGAATTGATTTGCCTAATCAATTAGCCGAATTGCAGATCTGCGTCGCCGAATCAATTGGACATAGAATTCGAATTCAGATCTGGTCGGGGGAGGGTGCGAGGCGGAGCGAGCGAGAGCGGCGGCGAACAGGAGGAGAGGAGGAGCGTGCGGCGGCGGCGAACGGGAGGAGAGGAGGAAGATGAACAGCGGCGGCGACGTCGAAGGCTTCGCCTCCGGATCCGGCGAGAGGGAGAGCGAGAGCGCGAGGAAGAGAGAGAGCGGTCGGAGAGATCGACGGGATCTGATTTAATTAGTATATATAGCGGCCAATTCACTAATTTGTCCCAAAACGTGAACATTTCGCAAATTAAACCCTATTTCGTAGCTATTTTGCAAATTGTCCCATTTATAAATCATTATCTTCGATAACGTTAAATTTTAAAACTCAAAAATGTAAAGGGATAGTTGACGACACTCAAAGCTAAGCTCATACATGATCTTATATATTTCATATTTGTAGTAAATAAAGGCTTGCTAGTTGCTAGCTATATATAAGAGAAAGGCATATGAACGTGTTTTCATGAATCAAAGGTTTACCGATTAAGGAGCTAGTTTTCATTTGTGAAAAAACACGAGGTTCATGCATCAATATTTGTCAAACCAAAAGAACGTACCCACGTACAAGGTGCAATACATATTATATATAAACACGATGCTACATGCGGATAAGGTCCGATAAATCTAGGCTTGATATGTAACATACAATAGTCAGGCACGGACCAAAGTCCACCACACCCAGAAATTTAGAACTTAGAGCTCATTTGGTTGACATTTCAAAAACACAGGAAGTTAAATTTCCGAAAATTTAAATTCTCCCATTTTGGAGGAAGTGCACTTAATCCCCCCTAAGTAAGTTCCAATTTCACATTTTTAATAGGAAAATTCTATTTACTTATTTCAATTCCTATAACCCTAAATCCAAAACCAAACACAATTTCTCAATTCCCATGATTTTCAAATTACGGGAATTGAATTCCTAGGCCTTGTTTGGTTAGCAATTAGAAAACCCAGGAAGTGAAAAATCCAAGGAAGTATGTAAAAAATATGTGTGTTTGACATTTTTAAATTCCAAAAAATCAAGAATTCAACTTCCTGAGAAGTTAAATTCCTTCAATTTGGAGGAAGTTCACTTACTTAGTCCCCCTAGGTAAGTTCAACTTCTAACATTTTTAACTTGGAAATTTTCAATTCCTTCATTTAATCTCCTAGAATAAAAAATCAACAAAACATATTTTTAGAACTCCCATGATTTTAACTTTATGGGAATTTAATAATGGCCGATTTGCAGAAATACATCAAATTGGTGTTCGGTTTGCAAAAATATACCCGTTTTCTAACAATAGCAAAAATAGGATAGGTGAGTCATTTGTGCTAAAAAATAGGTCATTTGTGCTAAAAAATAATGAATGATTTGACCTTTAAATTTAAATGTAAAAATCATTAAAAGAAGAATTATGAATTAAAAGAAAAGTAAAAATATATAAAATAATGAAATATATATTAAAATAATGTTTTAATATTTTTTTCTCATAAATTTAAAAATAATTAAACTAGCCGGGTGAAAATCAATGACCTAGTAAGAGAATTAATAGTGACAGGAATAAAATTTGTTATTGATAGGATATAGGTTCTTTATGACAAAGCTAATAATTAATAGTGACAGGATGAAGTCTATAATAGGGAAGAGAATAAAGACACGATTTTATCCATATCATAACTAGAAATTAAAGGTTTGTCCACGATGACAAAGTCATTTGTTCACAACGACATGAGTAATGTTCATAGTAACAAGGCTGAAGGTTTACTTTGATAGGATTGAAGCTATAATCGGGGAGAGAAACGTTGAAGATATGGTAAATCATATCTTCAGGATTATTAACCATATTTATAAAAGGATTGTCAATATATATCTTGAAACCATAGTATTATCACATTGACAGGATTAATATTGTCATTGACAATCCAAATATGAACATTGACAGGATAAACATCGGCGGGAGATTGAGTAAAGAAATAGGGCTAAGGTCGGGCTGCTCTTGGGGTCGAGCACGGGTTAAGACAGTAGAGGCCGACGATGGAGCCAAAGCCAGAGAATGACTGCGTCGGAGAGTGAGCGTTGCGACGGAAGGTGAGGACAGCGACGAAGTCGGAGAATTAGTGCGAGTTAAGGTCAGAGCGCCTGAGACTTAGGGTTGGTCATGCGGCTCTTGTGTGTTCGGGTTAGGGATTGGGATTGGGTCGGTCGCGGGCTAACGGTTAGGGATTGGGATTGAGAATTATTATTTTTTAATTCCAAAGTTTTTATTTAATTATTTAATATAATTTAAAAATATAAGAAAAATTATAAATACCAAAAATATTTAACTTTATTTTCCTGATTTTTTCGGGGTGGGGGTAGTTTTGATAATTAAATAAGGTATTTTTTCAAATTTCCATATATTGATGCAATAATTTTCAAACCTAGTTATTTTTACAAATCAAATATCAAAGTGGGGTATTTACTAGTAATTCTCCTTTAATAATTGCTGAGAATTTTAATTCCCACGTCAAAACAAACTAGTATGATCCCCGCGCCATGGCGCGATGTTTTTATAAATAAAATCTTACTAATATATTAAATTAATATTATAACATAATTGTAAAAGTTCAGATAATTAAATATTTTGAATTAAACTCATGGGGAGAGAAAATGATTGAAGTAGTATATATAGATATATATAGATATAGATTACTAATATTAACTTTATGTTTTCTTATTATTAACTTTATGTTTTGAATTAATCCCATTGTTTTTTTAGAGAAAGAAACTACTAAAATTATAATTTAGGCTAAGATCAATGGTTTGAATTAAACTCAGTAGTTAGTAAAATTAAAGAAAAATGTGAATTAAAGGAAAAAGATGAGAAAAATAGAATTAAAGAAAATCAAAGAAAAATGGCAAAAAAAAAAAAATGATTGGTCGAGACTCCTAAAATTACTCTAAGCTTGACAAATCATCCTAAACTCTTCTAAATCAAGAGTTTATATAGATATAGATTGTTTTTTTAGAGAAAAAAAAACTACTAAAATTATAATTTAGCCTAAGATCAATGTTTTGAATTAAGCCCAATAGTTAGTAAAATTAAAGAAAAAGAGAATTAAAGGAAAAGGACGAAAAATAATAGAATTAAAGAAACTCAAAGAAAAATGGCAAAAAAATAAAAAAAAGATTGGTCGAGACTCCTAAAATTCCTCTAAGCTTGACACATCATCCTAAACTCTTCTAAATTAAGAGTTTATATAGATAGTTAGTAAAATTAAAGAACAATGAGAATTAAAGGAAAAAGATGAGAAAAATAGAATTAAAGAAAATCAAAGAAAAATGGCAAAAAAAAAATGATTGGTCGAGACTCCTAAAATTACTCTAAGCTTGACAAATCATCCTAAACTCTTCTAAATTAAGAGTTTATATAGATATAGATTGTTTTTTTAGAGAAAAAAAAACCTACTAAAATTATAATTTAGGCTAAGATCAATGTTTTGAATTAAGCCCAATAGTTAGTAAAATTAAAGAAAAAGAGAATTAAAGGAAAAAGACGAAAAATAATAGAATTAAAGAAAATCAAAGAAAAATGGCAAAAAAAAAAGATTGGTCGAGACTCCTAAAATTCCTCTAAGCTTGACACATCATCCTAAACTCTTCTAAATTAAGAGTTTATATAGATAGTTAGTAAAATTAAAGAAAAATGAGAATTAAAGGAAAAAGATGAGAAAAATAGAATTAAAGAAAATCAAAGAAAAATGGCAAAAAAAAATGATTGGTCGAGACTCCTAAAATTACTCTAAGCTTGACAAATCATCCTAAACTCTTCTAAATTAAGAGTTTATATAGATATAGATTGTTTTTTTAGAGAAAAAAAAACCTACTAAAATTATAATTTAGGCTAAGATCAATGTTTTGAATTAAGCCCAATAGTTAGTAAAATTAAAGAAAAAGAGAATTAAAGGAAAAAAACGAAAAATAATAGAATTAAAGAAAATCAAAGAAAAATGGCAAAAAAAAAAAAGATTGGTCGAGACTCCTAAAATTCCTCTAAGCTTGACACATCATCCTAAACTCTTCTAAATTACAAGTTTATATAGATTGTTTTTTTAGAGAAAAAAACTACTAAAATTATAATTTAGGCTAAGATCAGTGTTTTGAATTAAGCTCAATAGTTAGTAAAATTAAAGGAAAATGAGAATTAAAGGAAAAAGATGAGAAAAATAGAATTAAAGAAAATCAAAGAAAAATGGCAAAAAAAAAAATGATTGGTCGAGACTCCTAAAATGTAACGGCCCAGAATTATGATTTCCGGGTTACGTTTCAAGGGATGAAAACCCTTGTTCGGATCTTGCAATCCAGGTACGGGTCGAGGTTTCAAACTCATTTTAAGGTTAGTGGAAAGAGAGATTTCAAACCCTAAAAGTCACGAAGGGTCGTTGGGTACCCTTAACCTATCTTAAGACTATGTCGCGAAATTCAATTCAAATGAAAGTAAAGCGGAAGCAAGGTTAAGATACAAATGCCACGACAAAGCCGGGTCAAAACCAAATCATAAGCGAGTGATTACCATTTTACCAAGTTAGAGTATTAGCTAGGTTCTTCGATTCGTCAAAGGGTTTCCCGTCACAGAAGCAAGGAGCAAACAATATCTGCAGAAAATACCTTAAAAAAAAGAACGGGGAAAGGAGTCAGATCGAGCCACTCATGCGGGACCGGCAGTCCTCGCTGAGGCCACATAGTATGTGCTATACCTAATAAAGATGCTCTAATGCAGTACGAAAGTCAAACACACTAGCATGCCCCTAAGTATAATAATGTGCAGAAATACTGTAAAGGGCCCAAGACAATGCCAAGTGGCATATCCCTCTCCTACCTCCACCCCCTTCCGATAGGGCGGAGACTGGCCAGCTCGTGTGTAACGGCCCAGAATTATGATTTCCGGGTTACGTTTCAAGGGATGAAAACCCTTGTTCGGATCTTGCAATCCAGGTACGGGTCGAGGTTTCAAACTCATTTTAAGGTTATTAGAAAGAGGGATTTCAAACCCTAAAAACATCGAAGGGCCGTTGGGTACCCTTAACCTGTCCTAAGACTATGTCGCGGAAACCATTTCAAACGGAAGTAAAGCGGAAGTAAAGTACAGATACAAGTGCCACGGCGGAGCCGGGTCAAAACGGAGTCAAAAGTATAAATCCAAACAATATAATCAGAGTCTGGTGAAGTCTATAACTCCAGCGCTCACTCTCCGCCGACAAAATGACCCGCGCAATAAGCAAACAGCACCGATAGGATGAACATAAATAATTCCTAAAAAAATTGATTTGGAGCGGGATCAGATCGATGCCCACTTTACTCTGCATCCCAACCATAAGCACACATATACGCTATACCTAATAAAGATGCTCTAATGCAGTACGAAATTCAAACACACTAGCATGCTCCTAGTTCATAATAATGTGCAGAAATACTGTAAAGGGCCCAAGACAATGCCAAGTGGCATATCCCTCTCCTACCTCCACCCCTTCCGACAGGCGGAGACTGGCCAGCTCGTGAATGCATTCATTCATAATAGGGCGGCACGCATGCCTAACCCGCTCCACAATAAAGCCCGCAGGCATATCATAATATAAGGAAGTACTCGATTGACTCAGGGTACCTGATGAGGCTGGGCTACCCTATGACCCTAGCAAAGACTCTAGGACTATCACAGATACGGCCGTTCTGTTTACATACGCACAAAGAAAAGAGAATGCTCAACGATCGATGCAACCTAGCATGGTACTACATGGCATGCTGATTATGAATGCAACACCTAGTATATCATGCACCTATAGCAGGGAATCACTCTATTCAATCTGAGTAAGCTCCGAAGAGACTTACCTGAAGATGCAGAACAGCAATATAACACAAGCAAGGGCCCATATGCAAGTCCAAAGCAATCCAAAAGCAATACACACCTATTATCAAGCCATTTTCATAAGCTATCGGGCTAACATTCATATACACAGAACCCAAGTTCCCAACATTCTCAAAATCAATCGATAGTAAAACCATTTTCCAAAACATTTCCGATACGATCAACATCAACCAAAATTATTCACTCCCGATCAACCTCATTGATAAAATCGTATCAACCACATTTTCCAAACTTTTAAATCTCAAATTAAGTCAACTCATTTTCAAAACAATTTCCCAAATCCTCTCTGGTCAACATCCATTAATAAAATATTATCCTTTAAATCCACTTACTATTATTATTTTATCAAACAACTCCGACAAGGTTAGATCATTTCCAAAAATCCTTTTCTTAATTTACTAAATCGATTTCTAACCTTGAAAACATTTTCCATTTTTTTTTTTTTATTTATTATTCAAGTCCAAATAATATATTTTAAATCTCAATAATAATATTCTATATTATTTTCCATCTATTTAATATTTATATACTTGAATATATAAACCTCTTAAAACTCATATTATTAACACCTTTTATCAAAATAAGCCCAAAATCCCATTTCTTTTAAAACAAAACCAATCTGGCCCAAGACACATAGGCCCAACACCTCTAAACCCTAATTTCCCCCAAACCGGACCGGACCCCTCCCTTTTTAAATAAAACCGAACCGACCAGGTGAGAAAAAAAAAGAACCGGTTCAATTGAACCCGTCTCCTTCCCAAGTAAACGAACAGAGGCGCCGCTTCATCAGAAACGGAACGGAAGGGAAAGAATGGAGGACAGGGCCTCGCCGGCGGCAGTCTCCCCAAATCCGGCCACTCTCACCGGCTCTCCCCGACACCGAAGCACTCAAAACGGAATAGAATGGAGAAAGGAGAAGAAGCTCACCGGGTTTCGACTCGCCGGAGAACATCGTCGGAGACACGATTGAACTTCATCAGAGTCGGAATCGAGAAATCTGGATCTGGGACGGAAAGAAATAGAATAAAGGTGAAGTTTTGCGGAGTTTCGAACCAAAAGAGGGGCAGACAAGGCTGTTACCGAGTTTTTCACGCGAGAGCAGGGGAAAGAGGACGAGGGCGACGGTGGCGGCTCCCAGGCGGCGCTCAGGCGTCTTCTTCTTCTGCTGCAGATGTCGGAGGAAGGAGGAGCTGCTGGCTGGCCGATGGTCCGGCAAATCGAGACAGGGGAGGGAGGTGCTGCGCCTAGGCTCCGGTGGCGCTCTGTTGCTGGCGGGGTTGGCTACTGGTGGAGCTCAAGGGGTGGAGACGCTGGCTGCTGCCGGCAATGGCTCGACGTCGCCAGACCTCGGGGAAGGAGAGCGGAGGTGGTTCCTGGCGTTTGCAGGCAACGAAAATGGAGATAGGGGGGAGGGTTTTGTGGGTTTGGTTAGAGCTGGGTGTGAGAAATGAAGACAGCAATATGAGCTGTATGTGGGTTATGTTTGAACAAGGAAGAAGAGGACAAAGATACAGACTGCAGGCTCCAATCGCAGCTCAGAGAGAGAGCAAAGAGGAAAAGGAGACATAACACAAATTTAAGAAATGGTCCCCTGCCAAAGAATTCAAAATAGCGGAATAGACTCGAAACCCGCTCACCCGAGAAATCCCGAATAAACTCACAGCGATTTTCAAAATTTCAATTCCGAATTAAATAATGAACACCAAATATATTATGTTAAATTTTCACATATGGAAGCGGGATGAAACATTTTTTTTTAATCTTGTTATTATTATTTTTTTTTTGACTTAAATCCATTTATATTATTTATTGAAATTTATTATTTAAAATCCGGGCCTTTACATCATCCACCTCTAAAAACAAGTCTCGTCCCCGAGACTAAAACCAAAATAAAGTAGGGGATGAAGTTTGAAATTGATGAGTCCAAGGACTATGTCTAGAATCTTGTAATCATCTCGGTTGCGTCTTCCGGGATTCTCACAACATTCTAGTCACGGTCGTGACATCTCCAATTGGCCTTGACAAGTATGCGATAAGCGCCCCTATCACATACTCGCTTCGACTTTTCGGAAGTACCACAACTCTCTACAATATCATCACTAGGTCTTAGCAAGCACCCTACAAGCGCCCTCATAAAATGCTTGTATCCACTTCGTGAAGTATCATAGAGTTGCCCGGGTTTGAAAAGTTTCTAAAGGGATTTCATAATTGAAAATAAAGATTAACCTCAAAATCGTTGAGATTCTCGGTATCGTTCATTCTTTTACAATCCAAGTTGTTTTTTTTTTTTTTCTTTTTTTTTTTTTCAAAATCGTTCAAAATCTTCAATTTCAACGTTTAATCACGCAACTTTACACCAAACCAGTCAAATCCTTTCAAATCAAGATTTCGTAAAAATCTTCCAACAACCCAATCAGTTTCCCCGCATAACAATCAATCAAATTCAGAAGCTCGGAGGTGGAATCATCCACCTCTAAGGGCTAATCCCATATTCTCTCCCTAGTTTCAAAATCAAATCAATCTATCAATCTCAATCCACGCAAGAACCACAAGCTATAAGAAATGCATAACCACATAACCAACCAATCTTCAACTAGTACACCATACAACAAGTCTCAAACATATGCCAAGACGGTGTCACAAGGTCACATCAATGTCTCCACGCCATGCTAAAAGCCATGATACACATCTCAACAATATGCCAACATCATAACACATGGCTCGATTTCACACCAAAAGTCATAAAGGATATCTCACTATCGCATATCAGCATCGCAATCATAGTAGGGTCAGTCACAGCAAGGAATATCATTTAACGCATAAATTCACACAGTCATCCTATCCATTTCTATCTAGCATTAGCATAACGTTTTTATCACGTCAATCATTGGTACTTGCAAAGTTAGCCATAGCGAAATTTCATCATAAGTCAACGGAACAAAACTACTTATCAACACATCAATACAGTCAAGGTCATGCCATTAAGATTAAATAAAAAGGGAAGATCAAGAAGTATATCACCATCAAAATGTCAACATGCTCTTCTAGAAATCATCTTACTCATCACAATGTCATATAACGATCATTTAGTAATCATGCACCATTATCTCATATACATATACAAATCATATTCACATTCCAAGTCATACTCATCATTTAACATCTCAATAGTCATGCTTGTCAACCATATAATACAACATCATGATTACTACAACATAATATAACATCATGTTTATCACCACATAATATAACACCATGCTTTCGCATAACAACACATCATGATCTCATATATTATCATATCACAACACATCCTAACATGCTTCTAAAACAACTTAACAGGATAGCAAAACATCAATATACCATGATAACACTAGTCACTACCAATTAGAATTCAGTATTGCATAACAACATGTAATATCATTCCATATCAGATGCATCATGGTTATTATCTAACATCATGCCAACAAATATAAATAAATCACATCATCAAGGAAATTCCTCACATCATACCAGTCAAATAAAACACAATTCCCACTCACCCATCTCCACTCTCAAGCCAAGATTAGTCCTCTTCTAGACTCAACAACACTAACTCCGACAAAATCCACCGAAGAAATCCCAATTCAGTTCGATACTTCAATCTCACACCTCCTTCTACCAAGCACTCCTACACACCATCCACCTCTATGACTCCAACTCCTATCTCTAACTTCACACCCGAGTACCCTCTCGTTCTATGTTCTCAATGCTCTCAAAAGTCATTTCTTACACTTCTCTTACTACCCAAGACATCACAAGTATCACCCAAAAGCTCATCAGAAACCACCAAGTATTGTCTCATGTACATCCCAAAACTCACTTAATCTTACCTCAGTCAACATCCCTCTCTCGCGACTTACCTCATAATATCATCGTTCATCCTAACCGCTTAAATTCTTTCACCACTCTACCAAATGACCTCACCCACGGTTTTAAGAAAAAGGAATCATGGAAATCATCGAACATAAGGTCTACATCATATCAATTTGCATTTATAACATACATCATGGGTTCAACAAGCCTTAATTTTTACCATCATGCTCAAAATTATAGCAAAACACCATATATGAACATAGTCAATTCAGCTTAGCAATTTTCATCATAACCTTATCAGATCACAATTCAGGCTTATCAACATTTACAGTTCACATTTTACAGGCGAGTAATTTAAATCATGCTTATCAACTCAGAGTATCAACGCATCAAGTTACCATGACACATTAGAACTGTAAGGCATCGATTCATATCACCATAGAAATTAGGAACAGTCATCATCAAGTCAACACATCAACACATAAATCACATCGCTAGGTCAGTGCAATATCATTGTCAACAAACAAGTTCAAAAGGGTTAGCATTTCGAATGGCGAACAATCCCGCTTGCAAGTCATATCGTACACAGTAACCGTAATTCTCGATGCGTGCTTGCTCCGACGACATCATCGATCCTGAGGCCCGTGGGCTAGGGGCCCACGCTTCTACTGCGCTGCTCTATCGTTATCCCACCTTTCGTTCTCTTTCCCATGCGATCGCTCGTCCAAGTATCGCAAATGAGTCTAAGTTAGCAGAGATAGGGGAGTGACAAGGACGAGTAACCCAATGTTCCTTTCGGAACTAACATAGACCAAGGCTAAGAACGACAAGACTAAAGACAAGACTTCGACCCGAGAATAGCAACGATGCCCTTATGAAAGTCTATTAGGTTGCAATTGTGACAATCAGACATAAATTCATCATGGAGCATATCAATTACAATAACCCACACTAACATGTACCTATCTCAAGGGGAATAACATGCGTATTCATCCCAAAAGACGCAATCAAGTCCTACACTGATGCATGTGAGACGAGCTAACAGTTTATTATTCCATGAAACCAGAGATGCCTACTAATTTCAAGCAAATTATGCGGAGCTAGTAATGGTCATGTGGGGTTTAACGAGATGGCAGGTATCATGTATATGAAAAATGAACGAGCATGGTATACATATCACAATGAGACCAACATAGCATGGCGAGGTACATAATAGTAATCAACTAAGCATCATACGAGAATGCATAAGGTCACATAGTAATCATCACATTTAACAACAAGGGTCATATAATAGGTTAAGAATGACATGTAATCATATGACGAGATACATTTAGAAATTATAGGTCCTACATGATGCTAGCGATACATGATGTGATTCAAGCATAGTCATGAGTCATTTAAAGAGTTCAACATAATATTTAGGGTAGCAAGAGGAGAATCACAGAGTAACAAGAATGACATCACGAGCGACAAATCATAATCATGTTAGGAATGAGCCATTATAGGACACATGTAATGATACGATAGTTATCACAACATAGGACAAGTACAACACGTGATTATTTAGCGGGTCATATTGGAAATCATAAGGCCTACATGATGCTAGTAACACATATCGAGCATAAATACAGTCAAGGTAATTCGACTAGATTTATTCTAACATTCATGTGTCCTACGTAGGTGAAGACATGATATAGCGTGGTGTGTGATCATGTGAGGTGCCAAATCATGCATCTATGCCAGCACAAGAGGAATTCATAACATAATAGGGAAACACTACCGAGTGATAACATGTAAGCATGCTATGATTAACCATTACGGAAAGCAAATCAATCATCGAATTCAACATCAGTTATCTTGCATGAGTAAGACATGTTATGGTGATAGAAAGAGGGAAGAACCACACTATCAGGAACCTAGCTCGAGAGAGAATCGACAATAATGCAAGCAAGATATAATTCACACGAGTCATAACCAAGGGTCCTACATGATACTAAGGCTCAACATAATATACGATGCATGCATGCACTGATCGTGACGACACGCAAGAAATCAATTCAATCACATTCCAGCAATACAGAAGCATGAGGGAGGTTCTTACGATGTATAACACGAGTCTAAGTATGGAGCAATATGACTAGAATACGGGAACACGAGTTCAAATCAGCACATACTAGGATGAAACATTCATTCACCAAGACTCAATTAAACCTCATATTCTCCATCCCACGCAAGTAACACACAACAATATCAACTTGCAAAATCATCAGCACTATTCAATTTGACGAATACAAAATGGATGGGCATGCGATAGATTTTTGTCACAAAAGAAATAAGGAGCATCGACACATCATCATCTAGCATGCTAAGGAGATCATCTCCAGGAAATTGCACAGGGGAGAGTTTATCACACTATCATGGACCTAACCCAGGCAAAGACGAAAAGCATATAGGTTCATATCATGTGGTTTATGCTTCCAATCAATCATACGATCAATAGGCCAAGTAAACATGCTATAAGGACCTGCAATCATGATAGAAGGCCAAACACAACACGAGACTGAAGCAATCTAAGCAATCACATATGTAATAGCATGAGCAGTCTATACTAATGGTCATTCGCAAGGTATATGCAGGAGGCTATAAGATCATGTCATATAGTTCAGAGAGAGTCACCATTACAACCGAATAGGGATCCCTAAGGACAACCATTGACTTTTCCCGACCGACTTATCACCCCTCTTTCCCGTGTGACTCTGGTACGACTCTTCATGGCAAGAAGACACTAGTTGATTATAAGGAAGGACAACCCCATAAACACCTCACTTTTAACTCAAGCGACATCAAGAACTTCCAACACTCACTCAGACAACCTAACATCCAACCATAATTCCCGAAACAATGTGTTTACCAACCCAATTTCCCGGGGAAGACACTGCATCCAAGGAAAGCTAGATAGACCCGTCAATGGTTTAACAAACATAGTGGAAGGGGTTGTTTTACACAAGCTGGGTTTGACAATGTAGAAATAAAGGCACTCCCGCTATCTTGTTTGCACAAGTCAGTCAATACACAACTCATTGTTAGGCATACCAAATCAGATCTCTAACATAGCAAGCACTCAGCACCGAATCAGTTAATAACACTCATAATGATCTCATTCGATTCTCCCAACCCATCTGTAAAGAACAAGCTAATATTTTGCCTACCCATTTCCAACTACATCCAATAGGGATGGTCTAACGTCTTTCTACCCACTCGATCTCCTCTTTAGTCGGTATTCCATATTTTATGATAAGTCAAGTTCATTACTTAGTCCAATTTAGGTTAGGCATCTTAAATTCATTTTGCCCCTTTAAAACACGTTCAAAACCTTTGAAATTCATGGGCAGTTTTCCAAAACATACACTCGACCCTTTTGTACCCGAATTGCACAACCTTTGCTCTGATACCATCTTTGTAACGGCCCAGAATTATGATTTCCGGGTTACGTTTCAAGGGATGAAAACCCTTGTTCGGATCTTGCAATCCAGGTACGGGTCGAGGTTTCAAACTCATTTTAAGGTTATTAGAAAGAGGGATTTCAAACCCTAAAAACATCGAAGGGCCGTTGGGTACCCTTAACCTGTCCTAAGACTATGTCGCGGAAACCATTTCAAACGGAAGTAAAGCGGAAGTAAAGTACAGATACAAGTGCCACGGCGGAGCCGGGTCAAAACGGAGTCAAAAGTATAAATCCAAACAATATAATCAGAGTCTGGTGAAGTCTATAACTCCAGCGCTCACTCTCCGCCGACAAAATGACCCGCGCAATAAGCAAACAGCACCGATAGGATGAACATAAATAATTCCTAAAAAAATTGATTTGGAGCGGGATCAGATCGATGCCCACTTTACTCTGCATCCCAACCATAAGCACACATATACGCTATACCTAATAAAGATGCTCTAATGCAGTACGAAATTCAAACACACTAGCATGCTCCTAGTTCATAATAATGTGCAGAAATACTGTAAAGGGCCCAAGACAATGCCAAGTGGCATATCCCTCTCCTACCTCCACCCCTTCCGACAGGCGGAGACTGGCCAGCTCGTGAATGCATTCATTCATAATAGGGCGGCACGCATGCCTAACCCGCTCCACAATAAAGCCCGCAGGCATATCATAATATAAGGAAGTACTCGATTGACTCAGGGTACCTGATGAGGCTGGGCTACCCTATGACCCTAGCAAAGACTCTAGGACTATCACAGATACGGCCGTTCTGTTTACATACGCACAAAGAAAAGAGAATGCTCAACGATCGATGCAACCTAGCATGGTACTACATGGCATGCTGATTATGAATGCAACACCTAGTATATCATGCACCTATAGCAGGGAATCACTCTATTCAATCTGAGTAAGCTCCGAAGAGACTTACCTGAAGATGCAGAACAGCAATATAACACAAGCAAGGGCCCATATGCAAGTCCAAAGCAATCCAAAAGCAATACACACCTATTATCAAGCCATTTTCATAAGCTATCGGGCTAACATTCATATACACAGAACCCAAGTTCCCAACATTCTCAAAATCAATCGATAATAAAACCATTTTCCAAAACATTTCCGATACGATCAACATCAACCAAAATTATTCACTCCCGATCAACCTCATTGATAAAATCGTATCAACCACATTTTCCAAACTTTTAAATCTCAAATTAAGTCAACTCATTTTCAAAACAATTTCCCAAATCCTCTCTGGTCAACATCCATTAATAAAATATTATCCTTTAAATCCACTTACTATTATTATTTTATCAAACAACTCCGACAAGGTTAGATCATTTCCAAAAATCCTTTTCTTAATTTACTAAATCGATTTCTAACCTTGAAAACATTTTCCATTTTTTTTTTTTTATTTATTATTCAAGTCCAAATAATATATTTTAAATCTCAATAATAATATTCTATATTATTTTCCATCTATTTAATATTTATATACTTGAATATATAAACCTCTTAAAACTCATATTATTAACACCTTTTATCAAAATAAGCCCAAAATCCCATTTCTTTTAAAACAAAACCAATCTGGCCCAAGACACATAGGCCCAACACCTCTAAACCCTAATTTCCCCCAAACCGGACCGGACCCCTCCCTTTTTAAATAAAACCGAACCGACCAGGTGAGAAAAAAAAAGAACCGGTTCAATTGAACCCGTCTCCTTCCCAAGTAAACGAACAGAGGCGCCGCTTCATCAGAAACGGAACGGAAGGGAAAGAATGGAGGACAGGGCCTCGCCGGCGGCAGTCTCCCCAAATCCGGCCACTCTCACCGGCTCTCCCCGACACCGAAGCACTCAAAACGGAATAGAATGGAGAAAGGAGAAGAAGCTCACCGGGTTTCGACTCGCCGGAGAACATCGTCGGAGACACGATTGAACTTCATCAGAGTCGGAATCGAGAAATCTGGATCTGGGACGGAAAGAAATAGAATAAAGGTGAAGTTTTGCGGAGTTTCGAACCAAAAGAGGGGCAGACAAGGCTGTTACCGAGTTTTTCACGCGAGAGCAGGGGAAAGAGGACGAGGGCGACGGTGGCGGCTCCCAGGCGGCGCTCAGGCGTCTTCTTCTTCTGCTGCAGATGTCGGAGGAAGGAGGAGCTGCTGGCTGGCCGATGGTCCGGCAAATCGAGACAGGGGAGGGAGGTGCTGCGCCTAGGCTCCGGTGGCGCTCTGTTGCTGGCGGGGTTGGCTACTGGTGGAGCTCAAGGGGTGGAGACGCTGGCTGCTGCCGGCAATGGCTCGACGTCGCCAGACCTCGGGGAAGGAGAGCGGAGGTGGTTCCTGGCGTTTGCAGGCAACGAAAATGGAGATAGGGGGGAGGGTTTTGTGGGTTTGGTTAGAGCTGGGTGTGAGAAATGAAGACAGCAATATGAGCTGTATGTGGGTTATGTTTGAACAAGGAAGAAGAGGACAAAGATACAGACTGCAGGCTCCAATCGCAGCTCAGAGAGAGAGCAAAGAGGAAAAGGAGACATAACACAAATTTAAGAAATGGTCCCCTGCCAAAGAATTCAAAATAGCGGAATAGACTCGAAACCCGCTCACCCGAGAAATCCCGAATAAACTCACAGCGATTTTCAAAATTTCAATTCCGAATTAAATAATGAACACCAAATATATTATGTTAAATTTTCACATATGGAAGCGGGATGAAACATTTTTTTTTAATCTTGTTATTATTATTTTTTTTTTGACTTAAATCCATTTATATTATTTATTGAAATTTATTATTTAAAATCCGGGCCTTTACATCGTGAATGCATTCCATCATAATCGGGCGGCACGCATGCCTAACCCGCTCCACAATAAAGCCCGCATGCATATCATAATATAAGGAAGTTCATGACTCGATTGACTCAGGGTACCCGATGAGGTTGGGCTACCCTATGACCCTAGCAAAGACTCTAGGACTATCACAGATAACGGCCGTTCTGTTTCAAACGCATAAAGTAAACAGATCCTCAATCAATTAGTGCAACCTAAACATGATACTACATGGCATGCTTTTATGCATATGCAACACCTAACATAAAATGCAACAACAGGCATGAATGTCCAACCTGAGTAAGCCCCCTAGGGAACTTACCTGAAGATGCAGAACAGCAGGTTAACACAAGAAGGGCCCAAATGCAAGTGCAAAAGCAATCCAGACGTAATACACACCTATCATCAAGTCATTTCCATAAGCTACCGATCCATCATTCATACACACGAACCCAAGTCCCCAACATACTTAAAACCAATCGATAGTAAAACCGTTTTCCAAAATCATTCTTCCAATTTCCTTCTCAAAACCAACATCATCAAGCCAAAACAAAATCCCGACATTTAAAATGACACTCTTAACATAACTTCAAGCTCAAGATCAAATAGTTCAAGTTCCGCCAAATCCCTTCTTTACTATTGAATATTAAGATAATACTTCAAACTCATCTCTCAAAGTTCTCCAACTCTTAAATCTCAAGTTGAATCAACTCATTCTTAAAGCAATTTCTCAAATCATATTATAGAAATAATTCCGGCATTTTATTTCAAAACAAATACATCTTCACAACCTTATACATAAATCAAAATCAATAATTCATTTTATAATTTCACGATCGTATAAAATTCATCTTATAATAACGTACTACGTATAATATTACTTTTTAAACCATGTAATAATTTCTAGGAAATATTTTATCACAAAACAGAATATAATAATGATAATAATAATCCAAAAATTAACAATCACCTTTTATATAAACATAGGGCATGTAACAAGTCATAAATCAGTATTAAAACAATAATAATCCAAGTAAGGCCCAAACCCCAAATTCTGAGAGAAGAAGAGGCCCAAACCAATAGCTTAGCCCAACTCGAAATCCCTCTCAAGCCCAGATCCAACCCGAAAGAAGAAGGAAAGAAAGAAGGCCAAATTGCAGAAAACCACCCTTTAAATATGCTGTTTTGCGTGAAACCACCCCTTAAAATGAAAATTCCAGAAAACCACCCTTTAAAACCTTTTTGTTTGCAAAGTCACACCCATCACCCATTTTTCGTTAATTAAATGTTAAAGTGTGTGGAAATTTAATTATACCCCTTATTATTATTATTTTACTCATTTCAATTGATATTAGTTGATATTTAACTTTTAACATGTTTTTCAAAAGTAATTTTTTTAAATAAAATATCATTTTTAAATATAATTTCATAATTATCAGTAAAAACACTCTATAAAAAATAGATATGATTAATGTTTTATACGGAGTATATTTTAAAAAGTGTATATTACTAAAGGGCTACTCAAAGAAAATAAATTTTTAAAAAATGATATGTTATATAGTTTTTATTATTCTAAAATAGGTTCGCTATTCCACATACATTTTTAGAATAATAAAAACTATATGAAACATTATTTTTAAAAAAAAATTATTTTCTTCAAGTAGCCCTAGTATTACACATTTTTTTATATGTATAAAACATAAATTACACATCGATTTTTTATAAAGTTTTTTTGTAAGTATGAAATTATTTTAAAAAACATTTTTATTATATTTATAGTGTTTTTTGCTTTTGAAAAACATGTTAAAAGTTAAATATCAACTAATATCAATTAAAATGAGTAAAATAATAATAATAATAAGGGGTATAATTAAATTTCCACACACTTTAACATTTAATTAACGAAAATTGGGTGATGGGTGTGACTTTGCAAACAAAACGGTTTTAAAGGGTGGTTTTCTGGAATTTTCGTTTTAAGGGGTGGTTTCACGCAAAACAACATATTTAAAGGGTGGTTTTCTGCAATTTGGCCAAGAAAGAAAGAGGAAACCCGGCCCAATCGTTCAGCCCGACCCGAAGCAGAAACCGGATCCCATACCCTAAGGAAGCCTGATGACCCGGATCCAAGAAATTGGCCCAAGCCCAAACCGAGAAAGATAGGCAGAGGACCCATCCTCTTCGTTCAGACAGAATACAAGGCTAGACGGAAAACTGACGGAGGAAGAAGGAGAGGGAAGGGCCCTCGCCGGAGATCTCTCGCCCACCACCGGAGGTCGATCGTCACCCACCCTTTCCCGACAAATTAACTAACACAGAACGAACAAGAAAGAAGGGATTGAAGGCGCTCACCGAGGATCGAATTCGCCACCGGAAGACGTCGTCGGGCTCGATTGAGCTTCGCCGGAGGTGGATCGACGCCGGCGCAGCCTAGGACGAAGGAAGGAGTAAGTAAAAGTGCATTTTGATTGAGTTTCGAAGCGGGAAAACAAGGACGGAAACCAGACCGACCGTTTGGGGACGAGAAACAGGGGAGGCGCGACGCGGCTCCGAGGGCTCCGTTGGCGGTCGAACGACGAGGACGATGGGGAGAATGGTGGCGGCGTCCGGTGGTCTGAAACAGGGCTCGGTGGAAGCCCTCGCTGCGAATCGGAGGGGAACAGTAGGGTGGAGCTATGTGGTCTGGCGTTGCCGCTCGCTTACCAGGAAAACGAAGGGGGGCTTTTGTGGGTTTTGCGCAGTGCTTGAAACGGAAGAGGGAGGGAGGAGGGGTTTCATCTGTGTGATTCCATGACGTACAGACTAACTACAGAGGGCAGAAGAAAGTGGGTTTTTGGTGGAATTTGGTGTGGGTGATAGTGAAGGCAGAGAGAGAGAGAGGGAGTGTTTATACAAAAGGGGAAATTGGGAGTGAAGACAAGAAAATTAGCTGGGAGCTCAAACTTGAAAAGGAGAGGGGAAGTGTGCAGTAGGCAAATAGGAAACAAGAGGAAGGGGCTTATGCTCCTACTGTTACTACCGAACAAAACAAAAGGGGAAGAAGGAGCTTTGACCATTTGCCTAAAATGGGGGAGCAAAGGCTTGAGAGAAAGGGGATAAAATTTATACAATTGTATAACCTTAAGATGAGTTGGAATTGGATAAGAATTGGTGAAATAAGACAAAATCATGGGGGTAAAGTTTGAAAACCCGGAATAAAGTATCTTGAAACCCGTTCGCTCGAACCAAAATCCGACTCTATTAAAATAACGCTTCAAAATTATGAAGATATCGACATCCCAAAGTTTATTTCGAATCTCGAGGCAAGACGATAGAATTGTCCTTCACGGTTAAAAATTGGGCCGGAATTCGCTTTAAGAGTTTCAATTTCGATTTAGTAATTTAAAGGCGAGTTTTCCTTAAAATATCTGAATTATTATTATTATTTTTTATTATTTTTATTATTATTTTTTTCGACTTAAATCCATTTTATATTATTTGTTGAAATTTATTATTTAAAAATCCGGGCCTTTACATAAAATTACTCTAAGCTTGACAAATCATCCTAAACTCTTCTAAATTAAGAGTTTATATAGATATAGATTGTTTTTTTAGAGAAAAAAAAACTACTAAAATTATAATTTAGGCTAGATCAATGTTTTGAATTAAGTCAAATAGTTAGTAAAATTAAAGAAAAAGAGAATTAAAGGAAAAAGAAGAAAAATAATAGAATTAAAGAAAATCAAAGAAAAATGGCAAAAAAAAGAAGATTGGTCGAGACTCCTAAAATTCCTCTAAACTTGACACATCATCCTAAACTCTGCTAAATTAAGATTTTATATAGATAGTTAGTAAAATTAAAGAAAAAGAGAATTAAAGGAAAAAGAAGAAAAATAAAATAATTAAAGAAAATCAAAGAAAAATGGCAAAAAAAAAGATTGGTCGAGACTCCTAAAATTCCTCTAAGCTTGATACATCATCCTAAACTCTTCTAAATTAAGAGTTTATATAGATATAGATAGTTAGTAAAATTAAAAAAAAAAGAATTAAAGGAAAAAGAAGAAAAATAATAGAATTAAAGAAAATCAAAGAAAAATGGCAAAAAAAAAAAAGATTGGTCGAGACTCCTAAAATTCCTCTAAGCTTGACACATCATCCTAAACTCTTCTAGATTAAGAGTTTATATAGATAGTTAGTAAAATTAAAGAAAAAGAGAATTAAAGGAAAAAGAAGAAAAATAATAGAATTAAAGAAAATCAAAGAAAAATGGCAAAAAAAAAAGATTGGTCGAGACTCCTAAAATTCCTCTAAGCTTGACACATCATCCTAAAATCTTCTAAATTAAGAGTTTATATAGATATAGATAGTTAGTAAAATTAAAGAATAAGAGAATTAAAGGAAAAAGAAGAAAAATAATAGAATTAAAGAAAATCAAAGAAAAATGGCAAAAAAAAAGATTGGTCGAGACTCCTAAAATTCCTCGAAACTTGACACATCATCCTAAACTCTTCTAAATTAAGATTTTATATAGATAGTTAGTAAAATTAAAGAAAAAGAGAATTAAAGGAAAAAGAAGAAAAATAATATAATTAAAGAAAATCAAAGAAAAATGGCAAAAAAAAAAGATTGGTCGAGACTCCTAAAATTCCTCTAAGCTTGACACATCATCCTAAAATCTTCTAAATTAAGAGTTTATATAGATATAGATATAGATAGTTAGTAAAATTAAAGAATAAGATAATTAAAGGAAAAAGAAGAAAAATAATAGAATTAAAGAAAATCAAAGAAAAATGGCAAAAAAAAAGATTGGTTGAGACTCCTAAAATTCCTCTAAACTTGACACATCATCCTAAACTCTTATAAATTAAGATTTTATATAGATAGTTAGTAAAATTAAAGAAAAAGAGAATTAAAGGAAAAAGAAGAAAAATAATATAATTAAAGAAAATCAAAGAAAAATGGCAAAAAAAAAAAAGATTGGTCGAGACCCCTAAAATTACTCTAAACTTGATACATCATCCTAAACTCTTCGAAATTAAGAGTTTATATAAATAGTTAGTAAAATTAAAGAAAATGAGAATTAAAGGAAAAAGAAGAAAAATAATAGAATTAAAGAAAATCAAAGAAAAATGGCAAAAAAAAAAAAAATTGGTCAAGACTCCTAAAATTCCTCTAAGCTTGACACATCATCCTAAACTCTTCTAAATTAAGAGTTTATATAGATATAGATAGTTAGTAAAATTAAAGAAAAAGAGAATTAAAGGAAAAAGAAGAAAAATAATAGAATTAAAGAAAATCAAAGAAAAATGGCAAAAAAAAAAAGATTGGTCGAGACTCCTAAAATTCCTCTAAGCTTGACACATCATCCTAAACTCTTCTAAATTAAGAGTTTATATAGAATATAGATGAGTCCAAAAAATAACTTCCCAAGAACTATACTTTCCACGTTTCACCAAACAAGCCCTTAGGTAATTAAAAGTAACTAAGCATTGCAAAATTGATGTAGTCAAATTGGTTGATTTTGAAAGCCCAATTTCGGTACATTGCTATCCACTCCGGATTGATTCCCACCGACCTATATATTTTTATTTTTCTCTTCATTAGGTTATCTGAGATTGTTCATATATTGTACGTAATATAAGACAATTTTACCCTATCTCGATTTTTATTCTTGATTATGTGTCTGACAAGAGCCATATATGGGATTCATTGTATATGAGTGACCAAATCTAGGCTTGATACGTAACAAGGATCCAACTCCAAACACCCAATTCAATCGACACCCAAACTAGCCCTCCTCCATTTGTATAGCACTCTTCTATAATGCCCCATATTTCCTTAACAAGGTCAAACCCAACAACATTCTGTTTGATCACTAACTATTCCAGTATTCCTTAAGAGTATAAATACCAGATGACCCAGGTCTCCTTTACCTCATCCGAAAGGATGCTATCGGCTAGCACCTTCCGCAGAGGTGTAACTGAACTTTTACCTAATAAAAAAAAAAAGATGGTCCATAAGGACCAAGTTTTTTAATAGGATGTAGATCCGAAGACCGTAGGAAGTATCATATTCCAATAGTACAAAAGGAATATGATATTAGCATTACTGAATACGAGTCACCTATAAGTTTTTTAATTTAGAACGGGTCGATGATCTACTACCCGTAGATAAATGTACTCATTCGAGAGATTTGCAATTTCGAATGGGCGTCTC
Source organism: Persicaria tinctoria (assembly GCA_037127255.1). Lineage (NCBI taxonomy): Eukaryota > Viridiplantae > Streptophyta > Magnoliopsida > Caryophyllales > Polygonaceae > Persicaria > Persicaria tinctoria. Next base: position 64,993,154 of record JBANSL010000006.1, read on the forward strand.
ATGAGACGTTTATAGAGTAAGTTATAACTCAAATTTGACCTGAGTTAACCGTTTTCCATTATTTAGATTACAAATCATAACAACAATAATAATATACAATAACACACTTTATGATTACTAATCCGCAATTCAATCCTAGGTTTTTTTTGGGCGATTTGCAAAAGTAGACCAAAAAAAATCCCACTTTGCAAATGTAGACCACCACTTGTGAATTTGGCAAAAGTAGTACATGGTGTACTTTTGCAATTTTTTTTATGGTAACCGGCTTGGGAAGTGGCACATAAGGAAGGCCGGTACTTTTGCAATTTTTTTGTGATTTAGTAATTCCTGAAAAATGATTGATAGCGTTCCATAAATTACTAATTCCTTTACAATTATACACTTTGTTTAAAAGAATATTTTGAACGATGGTTAGCACGAGATTTTAAATGGAATATTTTACGTACTCCTAAGTAAACACACATTTCTAAGATTTATTTTTATTAGAATTACTTATTTAGCCATAGATAACGACAATGTTAAACATACAATTTATGAAACCAATAACAATTTATTTTATGAGTATGTAGATAATATATTCCAAATATAAAAATTTATAAAAATTAAAATTATGTATTATTCAATTTTTATGTGAAAGATATATTATATGTTGAAGAAGTTTATGGTGGCACGTGTCTTCTTCACTACTAATTTAGGCTCTATGACTTCATATTATTTCAACAATCCTACATGGCAAATTGTTTTAAATAAATAATAGATAATTGATATATTTATAAATAATAGATAATTGATATATTTATAAATCTTATTCGGTTGTTACATCTAACAAATTATTTGAGATTTTTTTTTAACAATGTTTGGCACGTTCATTAATTTCAACCAACAATTTTCTTTTATTTTGTAATAAAAAAATCAATTTATTCTATTTGAATCTTCTCAACCAAGACTCTTCAATCTATATCTATATACTACTTTAATTTAGAAAAATTTGCTAACGTGTCACATTCTCCTTTCCTTTAGCAAATTCAACCAATCCCGTTTTATCCTACTCCTTTTTTTTCCAATCCTATCTATATACTACTTTAATTTAGAAAAATTTGCTAACGTGTCACATTCTCCTTTACTTTAGCAAATTCAACCAATCCCGTTTTATCCTACTCCTTTTTCTTTATTTCCAATCCTACTTCTTTTATTTCGCTTTTTTCTTTCTTGCTTTAATTTCTTCCCATCTATTTGTCCATATGAATAAAAAGTTTGGCATGTGATTTTTCCAAACATTTTTTTTTCAAATTCATTCTGTTACATGTAAATCTTGGATTTATTATGTTTTTTTTCAATCTTTCCTAACCGATTTTTAATTTTTAATTGTTCCTATATCTTATCATATCTTATATTTTTCTCTGGTAATAAAAATTTGTTTTAGGGATATATAAAATTTGTTTATTTATTATCAACAAAAGACCCACGACGACGGCGGGAAATATTGCACAATCTATAAAATTTGATTTTTATTTTTTCCCTATATCTTATCATATCTCATCTTTTTATCTGATTTCATCATATTTATTTATTTTTTCCTATGACATGAAAAGATTAATATAAATTAAAATTAAAATTTAGATACAATTATTTTAGAGATATATATTTTTTTTTTATCTTTTTTAGGTAATAATAAAAACATCTCATCTAGCATGATAATTTCACATTATTTTATAAGAAAAAACAGGTTTATCTCTCAAATATGAAAAGATATAGGAAAAAAACCTATTTTTTATTTTCAATTTTTAATCTTCAATAACTATATTTACCATAATATTTTTATGGTACTTATGGCCTCTTCAATGTTGAAACTTAGCTAACCTAATGATTTTGATTTTTTTCAATAATTGACTCATTTTTAATAATTTATATTTATTTTTAAGAATTAAAAGTATAACTTACCTACTATATATAATAATTTATATTTATTTTTTTATATAAACGCGTCATGGTGCGGGAATTATACTAGTTATTCTTAAACAATAACCCTCTAATTGCAAAATAATTTTTTTATGGTAAACCATTTTTTATGTACATAATTTTTTTCAAAGAAACCATATATATATATATATATATATATATATATATATATATATATATATATAAAATATTTTAAAATTTGATGTGAATTTTAATCTAACCGATTAATTTTGTTTCATAATATTATATTGTTTGATAGTAGAACTCATAAGTTCATGGTTTTATTAACTTTCTAAATATACGGTTGATTTGATTGTTTTTTACTTTATTTAGGTACTTGTAAGTTAGATAATTAAAATAATCTTATTTTTAAAGAACAATTTTTGAAGTTATGTACACAAAGAAGTTGTGCAAACTTAAAAAAAAATTAAAAACAAAAAAGTTGTGCAATGGTATTTTTGGTGGCCTCCAAAAAGATTAAGGATTGTTAGTGCTCCAGAGGAATAAAATATAAAACGGGGCAATTTTAAAAGATCAAGGGGGAAGGGTGCCTTTTCATATTGGAACTTGCAACTATGCACAAAATTACCCGGTGAGTTGTTTAGGCAATTGATTATAATTTGTAAATTTATTATAGACCCCTAAAATTGATTGGCCCTAGACAGGCGCCCCTCTGGCCTACCCTTTGGGTCGGGCCTACTTAGGATTCACTTTGGATCACAGAACCCTCCTAGGTAATATGTTTATAAATATCAAATATTTGAGATCTATTATTCCTAATAAAACCCCTAAAGTATGTTTGATTGGTTTGTCCGTCAACATCGTCGGTTGGTGGTTTAACGTTAGGTAAAAAATTTAAATTAAAAAAACCAAGAGAAAGAGAAACACAGTCTCTAGGTTTTTTTTTTTCACGTTTCAGTTCGATCGCTCTTTGATCTCATATCCACGGAGCAAGAGAAAGAGAAACAATGGAGGTGACGAAGGACTTGTTTAACCTATTCGATGCGATTCTCCAAGTAGATGTCGTGCTCGCCAACGAAGACAGGGACTCTAGCACCTTTCTCAATGTCATTTCTCTTGGCAATGTTGTAAGTCTGCGTTTGTTTTTTGTTTATGCACTGTCCGGAAGACGTGAACGAGATATTTAGATTTTTTTGATTTAGGAATGGTGTGAATCTAAGTTGTGCAATATTTAAATTGGTTGATGTAGCTTTTCTTAGTGGAATATCACGTTGGAGTTCTGTCAAATGTAGATCTTCGAGGAAATAGTAAGAAACCAGGGTTCGTATGCCATGTTTTTGTTGTACAAGTATTGCAGTGGATATGATAATTTGAATGACTAAACGGATGTGGTATATTGAAGTTTCCTTCGGGGTTTCGGTTTGAAGGAAGGGAAAGGGGTACTCATAACCTCTTTTCTAGCGTAGACATCAATTCATTACTGTATTTTCTTATGGATTGTTTCTGTAGGATCTTGAAGTTAAGTTAAATTGTGTGAGTATAATGCCTTTAACAATTTGGTCCAAGATTAAGATAGGTGCCCTAGAGCCTGTGGATGTTAGACTTTGCATGGCCAACAACACGGTGGTCATTCCAACAGGCATGGTGGACAATGTGCCAGTACAAGTAGGTAAATTCTTTATCCCTGCTGATTTCTTAATTGTTGATATGCAAGAAGATTCTGCTTGTCCAATTATTCTAGGAAGACCCTTCTTGGCGATAGTTGATGCCAACATAAGCGTAAGGAAAGGAGTGCTCACTTTCAACATCAGCGATGAGGTAATTGAATATTCCTTTAATAAAACTGAAAGGCATACAGGTCCAATGGAAGAGGTAAAATCTATCTCAGCTGGTTACATCACCTGCGGGGAACCCAAGGTAAGACATATGACCCCTGAGGAGCTGGAAAAGAGGGATATGGAAGCCCATGTGGAGGATATCATGGCAATCCTAAAGGAGGACACAGAAAATCCAATCGACACAAACCAAGGTACGTCGTTACAGACTAATTATTTTTCGGATGCCTTGACAGGAACCAAGTATGGGGTCAAGATCGACCAAGACTCCTCGACATCGAGAACCCTAGTCGATCTCGACCAAAACCAAGAACCTCCACCAGCACCAGCGTCGTCGAGCAGCCAGACAGAAACCGAGTCTTCCTCTAGATCGAGTACAGTACTCGATATCGACCACCATAGCCCTGCCTCGACTTCGCCTTCCTCGACGCTGACTCCACCAGACGGCCAGGTCCATGTCTTTTGCACTTTCCAGGTCCATGGATGAGCCATATTCATACTCGGCCCAGGCGGTTCTTTCATTCAATATTAAGAGGCCCTGCACACCTGTCTAGTGAGTTTCTTTCTTTACCATTGTTTTTATACAATGAGGACACTGTAATGTTTAAGTATGGGGTGGGGGAAGGGCTTACTTTATGCATATTTGATCATACTTGACATTATTTGTGCATATTTAGAATTTATTTCTTTGAATTGCTACATGGCTATTTTGGAATACATTATTAATTTATGTGCGTATATGCATGTTTTCCAAAAGTTTGAGAAAAATGACCCCCATTGAAAATTTTGAAATAATGTCATGGAAGCTTTATTGAACTCAACGATGCAAAATTGGATTCATTAGAGATATAGCATGAAATTGCCTAGTAAAGGGAAGTCACAATGAAGTGCATTATTTCCTTGAAAACCATAGAAGGAGGTAAAATTTGAAGTTGCTTTTGACATGTTGCATGATAAGAGGATGGAAGACTTTATATCCCCTGAAATATAAAAGCAAAAGCCTTCTTTGTGCAAAAGAATTTGCCACGTGTCTAGCAGAGATTTCTTGAAGATTTTAGGCAGCGGTTGTTTTTTTCTTTGTTTTCTTCCTGCCTCTTCTCTCCAACGTCCTCTCCCTTCTCCTCTTCTCCAGATCTCTCTCAACCGGGACTTTCTGCCCTGTGTTGGTTTGAGAAGTTTCCGTCCTTTCCTTCCATTGCGGCGTCCGGTGGACGATGGCCCCGAGGTTGTTATTCGATCAATCTCCTATTTTCTAGAAGGTGTGTCTGCAAGAGGAATGCATCGGCGGCTGGTATCGCTCTTCCTCCTCTCTGGTGGCCTTTATTATTTGCCCTGGGATGGTCAGATCTATGTTTTCGAGCGGTTGGTATCGCTCTTCCTCCTCTCTGGTGGCCTTTCCTTCCCTCCCCTTCCCTGCTTCTCTTTTCCAAACTGCTCTCCCTTCTTATCCTCTCCAAACTGCTCTCAACCAGAATTTGCTAGCAGGGGTTTCTTCGATCAATTTGCGGCCTCCGGTGGATGAGGGCGCCGAGTTTGCTAGCCGAGCAATTTTCCGTTTTGCATAAGGTGCCTCTGGAAGAGGAATGCTTCGACGGTTGATATCGCAACGCATCATCGCCTGTCACCTTTAGTATTTGCCCTCAGATGTTCCGATATACGTCTGAGCTCGGTGAGGGTTCTGCAATTGTAAGGTATATCGATCCGATCTATCGTTTCCCCCAATTTTGCTTTCGTTTTCATACGGTTTCCGACGTCCATATGGTTTTTTTAAGCGGTTTTTTTCCCCTTGAAGCGACCCCATTCCGTTTTGATTGATCGAATAGGGCTTTTTTATGCCAAGAAAGGCTCAAGCCGGTGCGCCGGCTGCTGCTGCTGGGCTGTTGGCCTGCGCGAGGACTGAGGTACGGTGGAGCCGGTGCGGGAGAGAGCGGGAAGGCTGGGTAGGAGGGCGAGCACCAGAGCCGAGAGGAGGGGATATGCTGGACGAGAAACAGGGGAGGTGACTAGGGCGGTGGAAACCGGCGCTGCTATTCTGACGGAATTCAAGTTCATGGGATGAGGAGGAGCTCGAAGCCGTCGCCCGTACCGCTGATTCTGTTTCCAACTCCGATGCTGAAGACGATGTCCTTGCCGCCGGAGATGGTGACACTGATGATGATGACGAGGAGGTAATTGCTTCTCAATTCCTCTTTCTTTTCACTCCCAACGCTTACACACTATGAGGTTTTTCTTTGATGTTCATTGCTTGATTAGAGCTGAATCTTTATCTTGCAAAATCAAACAGATTATCAAACATTCATACGCTTATTTGAATCTTTTGTTCTCAAATATCTTGTGACTTGCAAAATAATTTAGGCTTCATCATCATTTAAATGTTTGTTATTTTGTTATTCAAAGCCTGCTGGATAAGTGGATAATGTATTTTATTGGAGATTATGATGTGCTGAAACTCTTACGCATAGTGTTTTTTAGTTGTATCTGTGTTATGTCTTTAAGTTTACTGGAATCCTTATCATATGGTTATGGTGAATTCTCCTATTTAGTTTAACAACATACCAAACTGATATACTTTTTTTTTTGCTGACAGTCGTACAGCTTGAAAGCTATTTTTATCGCTGCAATCATGTTAGCTATCAAACTGCCTCAGAATAAAGAGGAGGAGAGAAAAGCAAAAGGATACCTGTCGTAAGTTTCTTTTTCTCTTCCAATTTGTCATGCCCTCAAACAGCATTGTAATCTTCGTTTCACCGTCCATTAATCACGAGATTTGACTTTCCTTAATTAAATTGTTATTGAAAATGAAACTATTACTTATTTCCAAGCTCTTGATTGATGGAAAGTTGTTACTGTGCAATGTAAGAGCTGTTGTAATTGGTGGTGTTTAAAGTCATGAAGGGCAATCCATATATCAGAGGTTTGCCCGGACCCTCGGATGTTTGAACAAGAAGAGAGGGTTGTTATATCATCTAGCACATTATCATTATGCACAAGTGGTTTTTTTGTAGTGTCTGGTTATTATATCAATGCTCTAATATAGAAATTACTGTGCAGGCAACAATATTATCTTGCAATCAATTCAATAATCTTATGCTGCATAATAATTCACGTGCTTTCTCTGCTCTCTTCTCTTCTTCCGTTTTTCATTTTCAGTTATCATCTGGTGAGTTTGGTTTCGCACATGGCGTCCCCTCTCTTCATTTGTTTTTTGGCTAATTTATGGTTTAAGTTTTGGTTTAGTTGCAGTTGTTTTCTGATTTGGATTTCATTTAGACAGCAAATTCAAGATCAGGGTATTTGGTCAATCTTTCTTAATTTTGCTTATGTCTAGCTGAATCTCTTCCTGTGAGGTTTCTTGCTATGTTGCCATTTGATTTTACCATGGATGCTGTTAGAAGCTGAAGCTTTATGGATTCTATATTGTGCAGATTCAGTTTCTGTGCATATTTGATTCCTTTGGAAATAGACGGATCATATGCAGTCCATGAATGGATTGTATGTTTTAACTGTTACATTCTTTACATATCTCTATTTGAGGTGCTTCAGAGGCACGAACCAGAAATTAAAATCTGGGTGGGCTAGATTCTCCTTACGTGTAATAAAAAAAATTGTTATAGATCCTTTAGGCTGTAGCTATAGAAAATGGGTTGGGTAAGGGGGGGAAATGCGAAAGTGAAGGCAGGGAGAATCGAGATATATGCTAAAACTCTTTACCACCTGGGCAAACATAACCTTGTGATTCTAGGCTAACTGTATTGATTATTATAAAAATGGTTAGGTTGTAGCAAAGCTCAGTCCACCCCTGCAATGGTAAGAAAGTGGTAATTCATTTGGAAAAATATGTATATGACCGAAACAGGACCAAACTTCTTCCTAAATTTACCATTTTATTGAAGTTGTGACCACATTCCATATTGATTTAATAAATTAATAACATTAAAAGAAATCGATAAGTATGTATAAAATAAATAAAACCAAGAGTATATAGAAAATATCCAATATTATATTGATGAAAATAAGTGATATCTTGTGTTTAAATTTATCAAAAACTCGATTTGCTTGACCCAACCAAATATGTAAAGTAGGATTTGTTGGGTTGTTGTTGTTGCTGTATTTATAACCTTACGTGTACTTTATTCAATTTTATATTTGACATTCCAATTTTAAAAATTAAAATATTAAAATGTTTAACTTCCATGTATCACTTACTATTAGTCTAAGGAAGAGATTTATGCTTACATCATTGCTATATCACAGAGCTTCTCAGGAATATAGATCAATGAAAGATGCATTTGATAATGCTCAAATCTGGTATGAAATATAGATGGAAATGAAAGAGATGAAGCAAATGAAAGCATGCTTTTGGCACAGTGGTGGACCCTTGGTTGGTGATGTTTTAAAGGTAGTTGGTTGTTCACTCTTCCACTATTGACAAATCAGTGTCCTTTTTTAGTTTATAATCTATATTTTCTTGTGCAGATTTTCATTACAAAGCACTACAAAAATAAGAGGTTGAATGGCCCTGAGTTTGTGTTGGATTTTGAGGAAATATAAGTCCTTGATTCAAATACAGTCTATCACTAGAGCAAAAGTTTTGGTAAGGCTGAATTTCAAGCACATCAGATTCCATCTAACAATAGTGGTTTTTTTTAGGAATATGGTACAAAGCTTGAAAGGTTTGGGCATGACATTCACCTTTGTAAGTATCTTATTCTTAGGAACTATGGTTTTTTTTTTTTTTTTTTTATGTTTGCTTATTGTTTATGAGAAGACTTCAATACTTCATAGGGGAAAACATTAATCCTGACTTTCTATTTATTGTATTTCTTCCTGCAATTGTGTTTGATAGCTCATTTTCAATGTGCAAGTTATTCTCGATTTTTTTTATCTTATTAATTGAGATTTTCATAAGCTTTCATCATCTATAAACAGAGAGCAAGAGCTAAAGCATATTTTTAAACTATTGAGATTTTGATATCATTGGACCTAGAGCTTTAATGATATAATTATTTTTACTTTCTTCAAATATATTTCTCATTATTATAACTTGGTTTGTTTGGTCAGACAAGGTCAAGAACAAAGGATTCCTGCCTTTAAATCCTTAGAAATACCTCTTAAGCATCGACGCCAATACTTCAGGAGGACGACTAATTGTTCGAATTCAAGAGGTAAAGTTTTTACCATTTGATTTGAGGGTTATTCTCCTAGAATTAGAGTTTCATTTTGGGTGTTCAGGCTATGATTTAGGTTTCAATTTGGGGTTTAGCCTTTTAGGTTGCGAATTAGAGGGTTTTAATTTGTGGTTTAATCTAGGATTCATTGGGTTTCGCTTCAATAAGGGCATTTTCCTCTTTCACCTCTCGAACTATGATCAACTATGGCTGTTTTGCCCAAATCTTTTATTTTTTTATGTCTATGGGTTTTGCCTTTTCTGAGTTTGGTTTATTGCAATCTGGATGTTATGGTTATGCCTTTTTTTTAAAACAAGCTTAGATAGTCCATAGATAACTACCTGAGCTTACCCACTCCTCCACTTCTTTGGTAGTTTTATAGGCAGTTTCTGAGTTAGTTTATTTGCTTAGTTGGTTGTTCACTATTGCAATATAGACAAATCAGTGTCCTTTTTTCGGTTATAATCTATTTTTATGCTTAGATTTTCCTGAAGTAACGAATGGTGTGCAGTTGGAATTGAAGGAAGAGTCCAACAAGAGGCGATGAGAGGAATGAGGTGTTTGACGGATGCTATTCGAATTAGAGGTTCGTTTCTTGCCGTTTTTGTTTTATGATATTCGTTTTGAATTAGAGGTTAGAATTACAGCACAAGCAAGAGCATTGTCTAGCTTGCATCCGAAGCAGTTGTTGTATGGAAGAGGTTCGAATTTGTTTTATCTGTTATAGTATGGAAGAGTTGCATGAAATTCTATTTTTTTACAAAACAAAATGAATATTTTACATATTTTTTTGTTGTCATAAAAATTGTTCATAAATAGTAAAAATCATAAAAAAAAATAGAGGGATTACTTTTAAAATAAAATTTAAAATTATGTGCAGAAAGTAAAATAATTTAAAAATTGTCGATTTTTTTTGGATGAATTGGATTCATTTTGTTCAGGTTTCGAAGAAGACGTGTAAGAGAGGGCGAGCCCGCGGGATCAGGTGGTGTTTGAGTACTTGAAATTCACCAAGAGGTACCCAGTGTTTCATTAGCCAAATTGTGTTTGATAGATTTAGGGTTTCCATTTGTTGTTTCTGAATTTGGTTGTCGTTCTTCACCAACTGCTCAATTCCATATTCAATTTTGATTCCATGTTCAATTTAGATTCAATCTTCACCAACTGCTCAATTCCATTTGTTGTTTTGATTTTGATTTTAGGGGATTTGAGGTTCTTATATTTCGATCAAGGAAAAGTCGATTCCTCTTGTGTGCTTGATTAGACTCTTTTTATTTAGAATTAGGGGTTTCGTGGTTCAATTTTCCATATGAGATCGATTTGTCTAATCATCATTACACAAACTGAGATTTTTCCAAAATTGTGTGCATAGCTGTCGATATATGTAGGTTGATTATTTCCTTCTTTTGGGTTTGGGGGAGATGGAAGGAGGTGGGCTAAAAACAGTGAGCTCTCATTGCTCAATCGCTGAGATGGATGACTTTGACCTCTCTAAGCTTCTGGATAAGTCGAGGTTGAACATCGAGAGAAAGAGATCATTCGATGAGAGATCGTTCAGTGAGCTGTCACTTGGACTGGACAAGGATTACTTTGAGAGCATGTACTCCCTAGGGACTAGATCTGGTTTGGATACCCGGCTTCGTCTGCCTATGGTTGCAAAAGCATGGGAAGCTCTTAGGCAATCTTTGGTTGTGAGAGATCGTTCATGCTTGGATAAGATTCTGAAGAGAAATTGAGAAGTGCGATTGAGAAGTTCAATTTCTATTTCATTTTTGTCACAAATTGAGAAGTGCAATCTGACTCATGGGTTTGTGAATATCATTTTAAGTCTATTAGCTCAATGGAAGAGCATTGTGTTATTATACACATGACGTGGGTTCGAATCCCATGTAGGCTTTTTCTAAAACCCAATGACACTGTTAGTTTTTAAGTGTATTGCTTATTTTTCAGATTTCAGAACTCAAGTATTTCTTCTATTTCAGATTTGTTTCCATTTCAGATTTCAGAACTCAACAATTGTCTGCTTCTGTTTCAGATTCGCATCCTTTTCACAATTGTTTGTAATGTACATATGTGTTGCTTCTGTTTTAGTTTTCAGAGCTGCTTCTATTTCAGCTTTCAGAACATAATTGTTGCTTTTGTTTTGTGTTGCTTCTGTTTCAGTTTTCAGAGCTGCTTCTATTTCAGTTTTCAGAACATAATTGTTGCTTTTGTTTTAGTTATCAAATTTGCTTCTGTTTTCAGTTGTCAGAACATAATTGTTGCTTTTGTTTTAGTTATCAAATGTGCTTCTGTTTTCAGTTGTCAGAACATAAGGGTGAGAGACTACAAGTAGGTTGGCATTCACGTTGTCAATGTTCGACTTGTGTTCACTCTCTGTCATGTACGTTTGCTGCTTATAGACTTTATTATAATTCCAAGGGGCTGGAAGTGATAAATTTACAGGATGGCTTATAAATATGCACAACCAAGCTCAAATGTCTTGGCTACCATTAAGGTTTAGAGAAAGCCTATATGGGATTCGAACCCACATCATGTGTATATAATAACACATTGCTCTTCCATTGAGCTAATAGACTTTTAAGACTTTTAAGCCTAATTAGACCTAATTAAACCCAAGAACAAGGAAAGGAAGCCATCATTCTTGCAAAAATCAGTCCATACAAAAATTAGGCACACCAACCATACAAACCTAATCTCTAAATCAGTCCAAAAGAACAACATAACCAGCAAATCTTTTAGCAAAAACGGTCCAAAAGACCATCATGTGTATAATAACACATTGTTCTTCCATTGATCTAATAGAATTAAAAAAAAATATGCATAAACCCATAACTCAGATTGCACTTCTTAATAGCAACTTGAGAACTTTTCTTTACAACCTGAGAATTTCGATGGGCAAAATTATTCACTGACAACCATAACAAAATACATTCCATCCTAAGTCAGAGAAGTAAGAGCACATTATAGCGTACCAATTCACAAAATAGATATGTTGATGATCAACTCCCTCTACTGACTACAACTTTTTACCAGTCAGTCTATTTGGCAGCCAGTTAGTTTCACTTCTCAGCCTATTTGATGCAAAACAAATAGACAACAACTAGCAATTTTGAATTACAAAAGGAAGTTGCAGTCATTAAAATCCAAACATGACAAAAGCCAAACCACAACAACCCAAAATTGACAAGCGGAAACAAAATTGAGGGACATAAAGTGTAAAGTGATAACTGACCATTTCAAGAGCAATAATCCAGTTACCTTTATCAATGTATGATTTCTTGGCGATTTCATGATCTGCCCGAGCCGCAGCTCCCTTGAATGTGTGCAGACCGTGACGGACAGAAAATACGAAGAGGTGCGACCTCCCCAGCTCTCGCGCAGCACGCTTCCAGACCCCAACCGATAAACTCTCCAACCACCGCAGCTCGGACACCCATCTATCAGGGAGAAAGGATGAAGGGTGTAGCTCTCGACGCCACCGACTTTGCCGCCGCCTCCACACAAAACGCCGATGGACCAGGCCCTGTAAAGTCGATGAATCAAAACTCTTGATTTTGACGAGATCAATGAAATTTTTGGTTCCAGGAAGTGATTTATGATCGAATTGCAAACTTCTTTGGGCGAGATGCATAAGCTTTGTGTGTATTGAGATCTCGGGTGCTATGGCGGTGAAGCGACTACGGGCTAGAGACATGGTTGTATTTGAGTACTTCCTTGCCTAGATCCCATGATTTTTGGGGTAAAGTCACAATCTGAGATGGGAAGATGATTTCCCCATTCCTATTTCCAGATTGAAGAATAAGATTATGACAATTTGTAGTGACTAGTGATTGGGGTGTTAGGGTTCGTGAAGGGGTCGAGGACGTATACCACTCATTTCTCTCCCATTGTGAACAACACCTGTATTCATCAGTCAGTCATCACACACTTTCTCAGTTTTTCTTTAATTTATTTTTCTTTTATTTTTAATCTATAGTGAATGGAATTTTAATAGGCTTGATGTAAATTGAATGGTCAAGATTAAAAATTTCCACAATAAGAGTGTTTCTATGGTAGGAGGTGTTTCCACTTGAACCTCTCTATATATAAAATTTTATTATACTATAAAAAGAAAGTTATCTAATAATTTTTTTTAATATTTTTCAACTTAAAATATGAGTTTGATCCATTTTATTTGTCATAGATAACGTTTTCTTTAAATTTTCCTAAATTAAAAAAAAACAATACTTTATCGATTAATCGTATAACTTAAATACAATTATAGACATTTTTTAATATTTAACAAATTTTCATTATTAAACGAAAATATTTAACAAAGTTTAATTAGTAACTTAAACATAATTATAGACATTTTCCCATTTCACCATTTTTTGTCTATTAGTTTCCATGTCTTCTCCGAGGTTGTCCGTTTGGGCTTCAATGCAACTCATTCTTTGTTTTTCTTTATGTAATTGATCCATTCTTAATAATTTATCTAAACTTAAAAAGAAGGGTCCAATATATATGATTTGTTAATAGATTTTTAGCAATTTTTCTTAAATGTATATTATTATCATCTTTTTCTTTGTTTTTGTTTTGGTTATTGTATGTTGTCTAAAAGTTTATCAGATTTTAATAATTGTTCGGGAGATATTTTGACAAGTACTATGTTTTATACATCGTTTAAAACGCATTGATTAATATAATAACATATGGAAAAGAAGATGAGTTTAATTACTTAGTGTTTTTTATGGAAATATGGGTTTATGTAGTTTAATAATAATATATAAATTTTATGTGTCACACATAATACTATAACACCCGCTAAATATTATTTGTGCTTTGCATATGGTTTTTAAAAATCCTGTGCGTCTGCGCACGGGTCACTGACTAGTTTCCATATAATGCTCATATCATTATAATCCTCGCCTTACCTATGCTTATGCATCACAAAAGCCATAATATGCCTTATTTCATATATTGCTCCACATGATCTAAATATTGCCATTCTTTACCTTATCCGGGGATTATGTTGAGAATTATGTTACATTATGGAGATGTTATATGGTTGTTGTGTTGTTAAATATCATATATGGAGTTTGGAAGGAAATTGTTTGAAATTTATGGAAAATTGAATGAGTGAAAGAAAATCCGGTCACCTCAGGAGATAAAGGTAGATCGACCCTGCTCGCTGAGATAATAGTTTGGCGAGATGGGACACATTGCGAGGAGTCCGACGCACTAAGTATCCGGGGCCATTCACGACACCCATGTTTGCGACTCGCGAGAAGGCAGTGCTGAGGTTAGAGAGGTAAAAGCATTATTATTGAGAAAAAGCAGTATGAAAGGTGATGAATCTTATGGAGAAAGAATGTGGTATGAAATTCAGTTTGGAAATACTCCATTTCCTCGGATCATTAGCACCACATTGCCCAAAAATTGCCCACCTTTAGCCTTTTACCAATCTACTCCCTATTGAGCTTAAATTAAAGTCCTCTTGATTATTAATGCTTTGTCACATGAATTGTTTTTGCATAACCCTCATTTTGTGAGTAGATGTTGCCTTTTATTGCACATGCATGGATCTGTGACACTAGTACCTTTTCGAGGATGGTAATTGACTACAGGGTTATATGGCAATAGATCTAATATGTTGAGAGTTTTGATTTCTTCCCCTGAATGACAAATAAAAGTATTGCTTGAGGACAAGCAAAGCTTAAGTATGGGGTGTTTGTTGTGAGCTGAATCTGCCATGTTTTACAGTAACTTTTATATCGATTTCTGCATACATTGCATGCATTTGGGTTAGAATAATATAGAATCTGTGTAGTTTACACTTATTTGCAATATATGAAGGTCTACACAAGTTTTGGTTATATTTCGCAGAAATCGGACGCACTTTGGAGCTTAAAGGAAACTCATGGAGAAGCTAAGAATGGTGCATCTGGAGAAAACGCCATTTTTCACTATTTTTCGTTCTGAATCAAGCTTTGATGTCTTCATGAGAGTTGTAGCCCTCGTAAAGAGCTTTCCAACGCATGATCATATGCGTCAATCCGACGAACGAGGACTCGGGAAAGTGCGTTTCAAGAACAGAGCAGAAAACTGAGAGAACTTTACTCGATCTCGAGTACACTTACTCGATCTCGACAAAGGCTTTTCGAGCACACCTGGTCGAGCAGAGCTGATCGAGGACACTGAGTCATAGACAACCCGACTCCGGAACCCAACTCGATCTCGAGTACTCTTGTCGAGATCGACCACACTTCGATGCCATGTCCGGAGTCGAAGAGTTGTGCCAAGTCGAGAAGCCGAAAACGGAGAAGCCGAGCACCACCTCTACTCGATCTCGAGGAGGCTTGGTCGAGATCGAGGAGCCAAGGAGCACTACAAAAAAAAATTGTTTTAGAAACGGCACTCTACCGTCGCAAAAGCTAGGTTTGCCGTCGCTAAAAAGTATTTGCGACGGCAAATCAAGGGTCGCTAGCAGTGGGGTAGCAAATAATTTTTTCCCGCCTTTTTCCCATGTGGTACAACATGACCTTTTTGCGACGGTAAATATGCCGTTGCTAAGGGTTATTAATTTTAAAAAAGGAAAAATCGTATTATAATAGCCTATGCGGGATTTGAACCCGCGTCAATGTGCATTAACACATTGCTCTACCGTTTGAGCTAATAGGCTTAAATTAACAAGAGCTATAATATCCTTGAACGAGATTTACAACCATAAAAGTAGAGGTTTTTCATCTATTATTCACCAATATGGCCCTAACACTAATTAGAGCATTCTCCATCAATATATTACCTAACCAATCAGTCCCTCACATTCTTGTATACTTGGTTCAATACACAAGTTTTCCCTTTTTGCAAAATAGTAACATTTGGCTTATGTCCTAACATTGGGAGAGAAATAGAGAGACAATTACCGAGTGATGTGCCACAGCATAATCTCTGGTCATCGATGTGCTCAAATCCAACCCGATTAACGAAGATTTTAGAGAGACGTCTTCATTTGTATATTGATGTAGCACATGCCTAGAAAAAGAGAGCAAGCACATAAGTAAAGACCTAGCAGCTAATAAGAAGGGAAGAGGATAAATTAAGAAAATCCTATAGAATATTTGTAGAGAGAATGTGTGTTTCAGAACCACAAAAAAACACTATAAATTGAGAGTAAAAGATAAAGTAAATACGCATAGAATCACAACAAAGTAGAAACAACTAGATGATAATATGGCTCACCATAATTTTGTCAGCTGAAGAGGATCATTGAAATTCCCTCCATTATGCACAACTTGATGAGAACCACCTCCAAGAACCTCATCATCTCTGTTCAGATTAGATCCAATCCGCTCGGACATGGTTGAACACAACAAAGCAGACAATCGCAGACCAGAACTGACGATGATCGAAATCAGACCTGGCAACTGACGATGATCGAAATCACAGAGAGACAATACATATCAGACAATCGGACAATATGTAGCAGACAATCGCACACCAGAACTTTCACAATCGATAACAGATGCAAGCGATAATAGACGAAGCAAAGCATCATCAGGATCGCAAAATCTCACAATTCACTTCAAGATCAAAACAACTGATGCAAGCGATAATAGACGAAGCAATATCAGAAGTGCAGAATCTCATAATCGGAGTAATTTCACACCAGAAAATAGATATCAGAAACAAAACAAATGAAATAGGCAGCGGAGAGTAGAGTCAGGCGCAGGAACTTCAATTGAGCAAGCAGAAGTCGGATGAAATAGCTAAATCCGAAGCAATCGGAAGGTTGTTTTGGGAGAATGTGATGAAATCAGTTACATGGTGTGTGTAAAGCAAGAAAGGTTATTTTGGGAGAATGTCCCATAAGATGTATATTGATCACTTATTCTGTTATGTACAGGATGAGGCTATTTATAATGGAGGTAGTTAGAAGCTGGCATCACTTATCCTACTTCCTTATTACAAAGCTACAACTATAACTATCTACTGATATACTCTGAAAAGGGAAAAGACAAGATTTTTAGAAAAGTAAAAGTATAAACATAAACTAAAAGAAAAAAAAGAGAAAATACAAATCTCCAAAGAATTAAATAATAATACGAATATAGTCAAGAACACTATAAATCTCCAAACTTCAAATGCACTAAAAATGACTAACATGATTTTGGATTAATGTATATATTGCAATC
This sequence comes from Persicaria tinctoria, assembly GCA_037127255.1. Lineage (NCBI taxonomy): Eukaryota > Viridiplantae > Streptophyta > Magnoliopsida > Caryophyllales > Polygonaceae > Persicaria > Persicaria tinctoria. The sequence goes on from JBANSL010000006.1 coordinate 65,010,254, forward strand.
AGATTTTAACCTTACTTTTGATGGGTTTCCCTGCAAGTTAGCGCAAAGGACAGGCACCACATTTTGAAAATGCGATAATCATGAATTCGGAATTCTTGCAGGGATGTTTCAAGCGTCTAAGCAAATCAAAACCGACAAAGATTACCTGGCAGATGAACGATAAAGCTTTGATCGGTATGCTTAGAGGCACAGCTGCAAAGTTGAGTTTCAAGAGAGTTTTCCAATGGAGTTCACCGCTTGCGAGTTGAGACCACCTGCAGAAGATGAAACAAACGATTAACATCTCTTTCAGCGAGGTAAAGACAAGGGAAAATGAAAAGTTGTGGTCTTAGGGTGAAACTTTACCACTAGAGCTGTGAAAGAAGCGAGGATTCCAAACACTAGAGCACCATTATTGGGACCAAGAAACAACATACTGCAGAAACCAAGAAAGTTGCTGAATTGGTTCATTATGGACCGCAAAAAGACAGCGAAAATGGATGGTTTAGTGAGCATTGTACTCACCTTGAAAAGTAACATATTCCTCCCAATGTGAGTGAAAAGAAGGCTGCAACTCCCCATTTGTAAGAACATTTTCGGGCATCAAAGGACAAATAAATTGTTCAAGTTAGATTTTAATCAACCAAATCAGTTTGAAAAAATATATTAAACTGTAACGTCAATGATGACAGTAAATTTCTAGAACCATAATGATCGTTACAACGAAAAACACAACCGTGGTGAGAAATCAAGAAGATAAAGCATATTTTAGAATCAAGGATCATCTTGTCTACAACATAGAAGTGGAACATTTTTATATCACACAAGTCGGATGAAAAAAAGTTCATACAGTGGAACATCAAGGTAGTTCAAGAGGATATCCGAAGAGCAAACAAGATAGGCTACAAGAAGAGCATAGTGTATGATAATGTATGGCCAGCTGCCCCAGAGAGAACATAAACAACAATGATGTGATAACATATATACCTTTGGACAAGATCTAAACTTTACCTTTAACTGTTTGTCATTTGACTCATTGCTCATCTTCATGCTTTTCTCTCAAGATCCTCAATGCTAGCTGGCTCAAGTTTTCTTCATGCTTCTCCATTCTGCAGTTCTGAGAAGCAATAAACAAGTAGAGAGAGAATTAGGGGCCTTATTGAAGGAAAAAAAAAAAGAATTTCAAAAGTAAGTTGTATCAAGTAAAAACACAACCAAGTTTTGACTTTAATTTGAACCATGAATAGTTCTTGCAAAAAGGACACTGATAGATTTCCTAGTTCATCACGAGACACTGAAACCGCATCCTACCAAAATCATGTTCTGAAAAATCCAAACTGAACAACATAAACTTTATTGATCTATGTTAATAGATTCCTCAAGTACAAAGAAAAAGAATCTTACAAAGTGTTGAGTTTGCTAAGCTGACTGAGCTCCGGAGAAAGAGTGCCAGTGCCAGTGAGAGTCATATTAATTCCTCAAGATCCTCAATGCTCCGGAGAAAGAGTGCCAGTGCAAGGTCATCCTAAAAAGCCATAATATAAAGCATGATATTAAACACATCTTATAATTTCTAATAATAAAAATACAAATTGAATTCAGGGAAGAAAGAATAATCCATAATTCATATGCGAGAGAAGCTTACTATTGGAAATTAGAAAAAAAAATGAACAATTTATTTCCCGTCCAACAGCAAGCAGCAACCTGCACAGTTCAGGATAAATACTCTATCACTAATAAATCATTTCCCGTCCATAAGCATATTACATATATGACTGAATAACCTTGAAGCATTTTAAAGATAATACCTCAATGTCTCCTCCAGGTCCTTCTAAAATATGTTTAAGGCTTAGTGAAGTGACATCCCAGATTTTAATAACTCCATCTAAGCTTCTAGATGCCAACAATTGCCCATCATAACTGAAAGCTAAACTAGAAATATGGTAGTGATATACATGTACACAAACAAATTCTTACAGAATCTAGGAGTACAAAACCAAATCTCATTCTATGTTGAAACTAACATGTTAATATGGTATACCTTCAAGCTCAAAACCCCAATCTCCTTGCCCAATTCTCCACATGAACCCTTTATCATCTGAACCACCTGTTGCCTGTTTCCACTAATATTGCATCCTTCGGACTGCACGCCAAACAGAAGACTTCGTCTGCACCAACCAATAAAAAAAAACATAGATTCAACCACTATTTGTCTTTGGAAAAGGAACTTATGGTCTCATCCCATATGCATAGAAGCAAATCAGTGCATCCCTGCAAGGCCTTTGAAATCAACAAGAGCGAGAAGGAGATTAATGACTTACCGATGTGAAATAGAAATCGAATCGGCGACGATGGAGCCCTAGATTGGAGCTGAGATGAGAGAGATGTCGAGATCTGATAGGGACGAAGAGGACATCGCCGGTTCCCGCGAGCTCAGCAGCAAGAGAGGAGGAGGAAGAAGCCCGCCTTGCTCGACATGGGGTTCTTAGCTGGTTGTCGGGCTCAATTGTTCAGCAGGTCCGGCAAGGCAAGGAGAGGCTAGCGACAGCGGCGGCGGCGACAGCGGCGAGGAAGCTCCAGGCGCCGGTGGTGAGCTGGGATTCGGGCAGGGGCCACTTGTAATCGCTTGAATCCAACCTCGAGGCACTTGGATCTGGGAGGCAGGGCATGGGACGGTTGTGAAGGGGGTCGATTTTTGGAGGAAGACAAAGGAACAATGGATTCCATTAGTAGATCTGGAAGAAGCAAAAGGAAAGAGAGAGAAGGGGCGGAATAGAAAGGTAAGAGTTTTAGGGTTCCATTGAGTTAAAAAAGAGGGATGCATTACCGATTAGCTATGGCACCGTCTTACCGTCGCAAAAGGTAGCAAGGGATACACCCAATTTGTCCTAAATTTGTGTGACGGGGGCAAAGCCGTTGCCCAGCCGTTGCAAATACCACACATTTGTGACGGGAAATCATTGCCGTTTCTAACGTTCGGTAGCAAAAGCAATTTTTTTTTGTAGTGGAGCCAAGATCCGAGCATGTCGAGCAGAGCTACCCGACCAAGCCAGCCAACCCAAGTCGATGACCACCCTACTCGATCTCGAGTTGGTTTGGTCGAGATCGACAAGCCGTGTCCGGGAGCGCGTTACGCGGTTTGACTATCCTACTCGGTTTGGGAATCCTTAGGGCCGAAGGAAGCCAAGTCTATCCGAAATCTATCAAATTCTATCTATGGAGAAGATTTACCACACATGGAGAGAAGATTTACCTATTTAGATTTATTTTTTCCTTTTAGATTTAATTCCTAAATTACATTTATTTATCTTTTAAGCTTTTTAGATATAGATAAATATCTTCTATCCTTGATTAGCAAGGAATAGAAGGCTATAAATAAAGCCCTAGGGGCTGGTTTTTCATCATTCAATTTCAGACACAATTCCATTCAAGTAAGTAGGAGTAGAGAGAGAGAGTTTGTGGCAAGCAAGGTGGAAAGGCGAAAGCGGATTTGTCTTGTTGGTTGTAAGCTTTCTTTATTTAATTCAATGCAAGTTAGTTTCTTTTGTTATTTGATGTCTTTCTTGATGATGAAGAGCGAGTAGTCCACCCACTTCTGGGGCTGGGGTGAGCCCGACGGTGGCCATGTGAGGTGACGCGGTAAATGTCAGATCTTGTTATGCAATTCGTCTTCTATCCCTATGAGCATGATTCTTTTGCGAGAGTTGAAGGTGGTCCTTGTTTGTGTTATTGAAGCGAAAGTGATCTTAATACAACTTGGGTTAATTATGTGAAAAGGGTTAGTAACAATTAGGGTTTATGCGAAAGCCTCTATATGCCTATTTGTTAGTAACGAAAGTTATTTTGATAGAAAGCATGATCTTTTATGCCTTTATGTGTTACTTTGCATGGTTATCGTTGTGGCGTTGATACCCTCGCTTTGGAAGTTCTTTATTATATTGAGTTTCTTTCTGTCGAAATTCTGAAATCTGTGTTCGAATTTGGAATTTATAGTTTCTGTGTTTTAGTCGATACAGAGGAGAGGCTTGTCGAGATTGAGTAGACTTTATAGTTTCTGTGTTTCTGTGTTTTAATCTGTGTTCAAATTGAAGAATGATAGTTGTTGTTCTACGAGAACTCCACCAGCGAAAGATGTCTCACCCATAGGTTTCCCCACACAAGTAAACATGCTCTCAGCATATCCTCTAAGGTCTGTATCGTCCGCTCACTCTGACCGTGCGTCTGCGGATGATAAGCTATACTAAAGTGCAACTTGCTCCCCAGAGCCTCGTGCACTTGCCTCCATAATCTCGAGGTGAACCTGCCATCTTTGTCCGACACAATCCTCTCAGCGACTCCATGTAGCCTGACAATATGCTGCACAAATGACTGTACACTAATGTGGACACCGGCCACGTCTCCTGAATCGGAATAAAATGAGCGGTTTTGGTCAACCTATCGACCACCACCCATATCGCATCAAATCCTCGGACATCTCTCCTAAGTCCGGTAACAAAGTCCAAGGTGATATCTGTCCATTTTCGCATGGGGTCGGGAAGTGACCTGATCATCCCTCTAGGCTTCTGGTTCTCAATCCTCACCTACTGGCATACCTGACACCTCGCAACAAATAATGTGAGGCCAGTCTTCATCCGGCGCCACCAAAAGGTCCTCTTCGGGTCATGATACATCTTATTCGATCCCGGTTGGACCGAATAAGGAGTAGAGTGTGCCTCTGTCATGATCTTCTGCCTCAGATCGTGTACCTCGGGTACCGCAACTCGACCCTGCAACACTAACATCCCATCCTCTCTGACGGAAAACGACTTACAGTGCCCGCGAGCCATACGCTGTCGGATGTCCGCTATCCGTGGACACTCTGCCTGTGCTCGGCGAATCTCACCCATCAACTTGGATTGGATCTCGAGGATGCTCAACTGACCACTCTCTCTATGTGACCCGACCTCGATACCATAACCTCGACAAGGTGACCTCCTCACGAGTCGTCCTACTCAACGCATCGACCACTACATTGGCCTTCCCGGGATGATAAACTATGTTGAGCTCATAGTCCTTTATCAACTCAATCCACCTCTTCTGGCGCATGTTCAGCTCCTTCTGCGTGAAGATGTACTTCAAGTTCTTGTGATCGGTCATAATCCTCATTGACGTACCATAGAGGTAATGCCTCCAGATCTTGAGCGCATGAAACACCGCGGCTAGCTCAAGATCGTGAGTGGGGTACGACTCCCCCCCCCCCCCCGTCTTCAACTAGCGAGAAGCATAAACGATGACCCCATCTCTCTTCTGTAACACACAACCTAACACTGAACTCGAAGCATCAGTGTAGACCACGAAGTCCTCCGTCCCCACGGGCAACGCTAACACTGGCGTGGATGTCAACTTCTTCTTCGGAAGCTCGAAACTAGCTTGACAGGCCGGACTCCACTCGAAGGGCACTCCCTTCCTCGTCAGCTATGTCATCGGCATAGCTATGCTGGAGAAACCCTCGACGAACCGTCGGTAGTAGCTAGCCAAACCCAAGAAAGACCGGATGTCCTCGCCCTTCACTCTCAACTGGTGGTAACCCGATCTCAGATCTATCTTTGAAAACACAACGGATCCCTGCAGCTAGTCCATCAGGTCGTCTATCCTTGGCGGTGGATAATGGTTCTTCACTGGGGCCCGGTTCAGCTCCCGGTAATCAATGCACAACCTCAACGATCCATCCTTCTTCTTGACGAACAACACTGGTGCTCCCCATGGCTAAGCGCTCGGTCGAATGTAGCCCTTCGAGGCTAACTCCTCTAGCTGAGCCTTCAGCTCAGCCATCCCCATCGATGCCCTCCTATACGGAACCCTCGATATCGACCTCGTGCCCGGCTCTAACTGAATGCCGAAATCAATATCTCGTTGCGACGGAAGTCCTGGTAGCTCGTCGGGAAAGACATCGGCGAACTCACTAACAATTGGCACATCTGCTAGGCTGGGTCGCTCGCGATCCACCTCCAAAGTGTAGCACCAATAGCTCGTGCATCCCTGATTTAAGAGTCTAGCCGCTCGCACTGCGCTGATCTGGGCTCCATTCCTCTTGGGGTCACTCCCCCAAACCTGGTGCTCCGTCCCATCATCTACAAGGATCAAAACTGTGCGGGTCCTCAAGTTGATAATCGCTCCATAGAAGTCCATGAAATCCATACCAAGGATTATCTCATCCTTCTGCATCGGCATGACTATAAGATCGGCGGGCCATTCTCGTTCCCCTATCCAGATGGAGCATCCTATTATCTCACGTCTCGTCCTAACCCTGGCCCCGTCCGCCAGACGCACTACTAATGCAGGACAAACTGTACATACTAGTTTCAACCTAGCTACGCATGCATCTACTATAAAGCAGTGGGTTGCCCCAATGTCAAACAAAATGCGGATAGTAGTTCTACATAAGGTAATAGTACCTGTGGATGTTCCGGCGCGGGAACGCACGGGGCGGTGGGGGTGGCATGAAAATTGTGTCTGCTACAATAACTGCCAGCTGAGCAGAACCTCTAACTCGTCCTGGCCTTGCCGAAACTATGACGACTGCTGCTGATAAGCCCCTCGGCCGCCTCGGCATCCACGGTATCTGCCACCTCCCCTTCCCTGGGCCGCGGAAGTCCCTCTCCCTTGGCCCTGCTGGTGCGGTGTCTGAGACTGTTGCGTAGCCTCCGGAAGGCATAAGGTAGGTGCAGCGGATGATGCAGATGAGGCCTTGCCCTGTGGGCAGACAATAGAACGGTGCCCAAGTATTCCGCATGTATAGCAGGCCATCGCCTTCCTCGGGCACGCTGAATGATAGTGACCCTCCTCGTAACATCTGTGACTGGTGACAACCCTCACCTTCGCCTCTCTGTAAGACGACACCGGTATAGCTGGAATGGGTTCGGTGCCTCTACCGCCATGTCCTCCTCCTCTCGCCACTAGCCAGATCCAGGTGCCTCCCTTAGACCTCCTCTTTGCAGGTCGCGACCTCTTCCCACCTGAAGGAGCGCGGGTGGAGCGGGAACTCGAACTGCCCAGTTGGAGCTGCTGATCATATCTCAGCACAACATCTAGAAACCTATAAAAGGTAGTAGACCCTAGGTGAGAGGCGTGCAGTAGAACCTCTTGAGGAAGCCTCCTCGATAACATCCTAATCTTTGCAGTATCCGTCCTGCAAAGCTCCCCACAGTATACTAACTCGACCTTAAACTACTGAACGACCTGGGTGATAGAAAGCGAGGGATCATAACCACGATCGTATAAGGTAGTCTCTCAGGCATCCTGTGTCCCTGGTGTGCAATATTCGCGTAGCATCATCTCCCTGAACTCAGCATATGTCCAGGTCTCTCTCTCGACTCTATAGACTTTCTGTTGTTGCAGGAGTAAATCGAGTATTGAAATAGATATGAAATATAGATCAGACTGACTTCCCTGTCTCAACAAATAATACAAGACTTCCTCCCGTTGTAGTAAGAGTATAGTCAGGATCGAATCCACGAGGAAGCACGTCAGCAGTTCTTAGATAGTTGTAGATTCTCACAGAAGCAGCAGAAAGAACAGAAACACAGAAAGGAAAGAAACATTTAAACCCGGCAAGGGAAAACAAAATAAAAGCAAAGAACAAAGCAAGAAATAAAGCAAAGACAAAGCAAAAACGAAAAGCAAAGCAAAGGCTACTCGACCTCGACAAGAGGCTCCTCGAGATCGACAAGAGTAACTCGACAGAAAACAGAAAATCGACGACAACAGAAGAAAACTTCAACTCGACCTAGACAAGTCCTACTCGAGATCGACCACAGCTTACTCGATCTCGACAAAGCACTACTCTATGTCGACAAGAAGGACATAAAATATAAATTGCAAAATTCGAACCAAAACTCAGAAATTCGACAGAAATTAACTTCAATATATTAAAAGACTTCCAAAGCCAGGGTTTCAACACCACAACGATAACCATGCAAAGTAACACATAAAGGCATAAAAGATCATGCTTTCCATCAAATAACTTTCGTCATTAACAAATAGGCAAATAGAGGCTTTCGCATAAACCCTAATTATTACTAACCCTTTTGCACATAATTAATCCAAGTTGCATTAAGATCACTTTCGCTTCAATAATACAAACAAGGATCACCTTCAACTCTCGCAAAAGAATCATGCTCATAGGGATAGAAGATGAATCGCACAAAAGATCTGACCTTTATCGCATCGCCTCACATGGCCACCGTCGGGCTCACCCCAGCCCCAGAAGTGGGTGGACTACTCACGCCTCATCGCAATAATAGACATTGAATGAAAAGAAATAACTTGCATTAAACTAAATTCAAAGCCTTTTACAATCCTGGCAATCAACTTTCGCAGAAAGCCAAAACCCTAAAAACCTTAGAACTCCTAAACTTCTCTGTGGAACTAACTAATTGTGTGTGTCTTTGAATTGAATTGTGATCTGGAATGAATAAAACTGAGCCCCCTAGGGCCTTATTTATAGGCTTCATTCCCTAGCTATTCTAGGAAAGAAGATATCTATCTCTATCTAAAACTATATCTAAAACTTGAAAGGATAAATAAATTGTTTTATGGAAATAAATCTAAAAGGAAAAGATAAAACTAAATAGGTAAGTCTTCATGTCTTGATAGATCTTGTCTCCTTGATGATAGAACTTGATGGAATCGGATAGAATCTCGTCCAAATCGACTCCTTCGCGCCCAAGGAATCTCAATTCTACTCGGACAGGCCTCGTCGGGAAGTTTCTGGAAAACGGCTCTACTCGACCTCGACCACGGCTCGTCGACCTCGAGTAGGGTGGTTCGTCGACTGGACCTCCTCGGCTAGATCTGCTCGATGTGCTCGGACTTGGCTCACAGGACTCGTTGACCTCGAGTAGCTCTTGTCGATGTCGAGTAGGATGTGATCGATTAGGTCTCCTCGGGTGGCTCTACTCGACAAGGCTCGGACAAGGCTCCTCAGGCGCTCGTCGATCTCGACAAGCCCTAGTCGACCTCGAGTAGACTGGCATGCCGACTAGGTCTTCTCGAGTGACTCTACTCGATGGACTCCGGATCTGGACTCAGGCGCTCGTCAACCTCAACAAAGGGTCCTCGAGATCGACTAGAGCGGTGTCCTTCCTTTCCGCTTCCGCGAGTTGCCTCTTCCGCTGGCAGCGAGTTTTTCCGCGGCAGCGAACGGTCTGCTGCAGCGAGTCGAGTCGCTGGCAGCGAGTCCCGCCTGGTCGTCCTCGGCTCCGTCCTCGGCTTCTCTCCTTGTCGACTCCGGGTGTGGTGTCTGGGCTTCGTCGATCTCGACTAGGGTTTGTCGAGATCGAGTAGGGTCCGGAGCCGGGTTGGTCTGGCTTGCTCGATCAGGCTCTGCTCGACCAAGGTTGCTCGGACAGGCTCGTCTATGTCGAGTAAGGCCTACTCGAGATCGAGTAGCCTTGACTCTTAGACTGGTTCCGCTGCTTTGACCTTGGACTTCTGTAGTGGTTTTCCGAGCTTTTCCGACCTTCTGTAGAATTGCTGTAAAATGCCTCGATTTCTGCGAATTAAACAGAAACTGGTGTAGATTCCATAATTTGGCAAATAAACATAAACTACATAGATTTTGTACTATCTTAGCCCAAATGAATGCAATGTATACAGAAATCGATATAAAAGTTACTGTAAAACATGGCAGATTCAGCTCACAACACTTTCCATGTGTGAAATGCAGCATAACGCAACTGTCCCACTGGGAGTCTCCGATGCTCAGCCTCGGGTACGGCCAGCAGCTCGAACAACCCCTCGATCAAATAAAACCACTACTCTACGTCCTCTCCCAGGCTACCTAGAAACTATGGCGGGCTACTCTGAGCGAACCTCTTCACCCAATCCACACGACGTCCCTCTTATCTAGGCTCCTCCTTCTACCCAGTCGTTGGTCTCCCCTAGGCGGGGTCTCAGTTTGCTGCTGCTCTTTACGGTCACCCCCTCCGGGTGCACTCTCCTGATCCTGCTACCGTTGTTGCATCGACGCCATCAGCGTGTGAACCAACTGCTCTAACCTAGCTCTATCGGTAGGCAGCTCAGTCTGAGTCTCAATCTATCTATCTCTAGTGGTACGACCTCCACAAGGTCTACCTCGGCCTCTACCTCGGTCGCTCGCATCTCCGGGACCAGTCTGTCATCTCGTCTCAACCATGGTGCAACTGAAAATATAAGTGTACTCAATATACACCTCAATAAAAACATCTTCTTCAAGGAAGACGACCCTCGGGCACATTCATCTCACATAATTTCATCCCTTCAAGGGGATGGCTCGCAGGCACAATTTTATATCGCACGGAAGCTAACTAGATAGCTATCCTTCGAGGGATAGCTTAGCGAGCCCGGCTCTAAATCCTATCCCACTCCAACTACCATGGTTGCTACTCCCTTGGAGTCTTCTTCGACCAGCTGTAAAGGAAAACTAGTATTTTGCCTACCAGAATCCCGTTCTACATCTCTATAAGATGTCTATCGCCTTTATACTACCCATCAATCCTATCTTTCATCTACAAGGATCCTAGTTCATTTTCATTTCCAAAGGGTTTTCAACTTTGCCCTTTAAAACCTTTTTAAATCCTTTAAAACTTCCAAAACGGTGGGCGGGTTTTGAAAATGTTTTATAACTCGTGCGTACTCAGGTCGAGCAACCTTGGCTCTAATACCAACTTTTTAACGACCCAAAAGTTTGGATATCCGAATATGCCTCCATTTATCCACTTAAAGGATTAAAAAGGTTCGGATGATCTGGTTATTCGGGGTACGTTAAAGGAGATTTTTTAATTCTTCCGTGAGCTTTAGATCTTACGACCAAGTACGAGTTATTACTTAGATTATTTATTTAGTGGAAGTGTAGATAAGCTGTTAAAACGGGTATTTCGAACCCCAAAGCAAACGCATGCCCATTGGAGGCTAGAACCTGTCCTAGGTAACTATCGCAAAACGGTTTTTGAGCAGAAGATAAAGGCGGAATTAAAGTACAACACATGTCGCGGCCTAGCCGGGTCAAAACGCAAAAGTAATAAGTAGCGGGAAAAATACTAAAACATGGTCCATGTCTCTCTCACTCTATCGTCCCATAGGCTATGCCCGACAAACATCCACATATGATCACGCATATCGGGTATCGGGGGTACCTGAATCTAAAAACAAGAAAGATAACGGGGTCAATCATTGATTACTCATACACGTATGCATCAGCATACTCTGCGAGTACGTAAAAAGGCATATAAACATGTTGCGATAAAACTGTAATTACACTATCATGCTTCTAAGGCATAGTTTGAATATATAAATAAATGCGGTAATGGGTACCCAAATGATAACAATCAACCGTATAATCCCTTTCCAAATGCTTGGAGGTCACACCACCCTTTATCACCAAATTCTTGGAGGATGTGCCAACCTTTATCGAATGCTCGAAGGTTTGGCTACGCCGCAGCCTTTAGGGAATCCCGATAATCACCACACAACAACATAGAATAGGATGACCCCCTATTATAACAAAGACAAAGAGAAGACAAGGGTTCATTTCTTTCCCTATGTTCCGTTCTATGTTATAATTCCGGTTTATACCCTACAACAATTCTATGTTGTAAAATATGCATGAATCTATCTCGTTACGACACTCATGTGTCACGAGTAACCTCATGAGTAAGTCCAGGGGACTTATCTGAAATCCGAAGGTAAGCACGGCAACCAACAAGCACCAAGTGTAAACACAAATCAAACGCCTAACAATTGTAATTATTTAACATTAGGTTCTTCTTATTAATTCATCACATAAACCCATACCGCAAGATATTCACACACATTCACATAAGGTTAATGGCTTAAGGACTTATAAGCTTGGTTAAGTATCCACACTTAACAAGTTATAATCCGGGTCATATCATCACGTAATCCTAACCTTTTCATCCTTATTATTGGCCAAGTTATGGGTATACTTCATTTCCGTATTTTATATGCTATAAGTTTCGGTTATGCCATCATATATTTAACCATATTCTTAGCATTCCCTTAACCAAGTTTTTAATCGAGTCATTATAAACATTGTTTACTAAAATTATAATAACTCTTGATCCAACCGTTGGATCGTCCTCATTTTTGGAGGGCAGTTAGATCAGATCGTATTAACCATATTCTTAGCATTCCCTTATCCAAGAACATCATATTACGGTTTCAGCCAGATCAGATCGTTGGATTGAAAATAAAGTCAAAATTAAAGAGGCACATATATCCATTTTGTTTTTTGACTTTTTTGCTACAAAACACAACCAAAACACATAGAGGCTCCACTTTCTAGGACTTTTCCATACCAAAACACATCTATCCTAGAGAGGGGAAGGCGGATGAGAGATTACCTTCGAAGAGTCCCACACAAACGACTCAAGAACACCCTCGGGAGTCCTTCGGAACACCTTTCAAACACCTTGTCATTTTGTCACCAAAGATCCCAAAACATGATTTAGATTCTTACTCAAAGTTGAAGAAAAGGAGTTATAAAATATCTTGGAACTCGGTTTTGAAAGGAACCAAGAGGACTTACCAAAGATCAAGTTGAAAAACCCAAGGTCCTCTCTAGAACACTCCACTGCAGCCCCAAAGATTGGTCAGTTTGGAAGGGAAAATCACATTGTATTTGGATGTTTGTTATATGTATTGAAATCTGATTCAAAGACGGAGCTAAGGGCTCAAGAATCACTCCATTTGGAACAATATTGAGGAAGTTATGGCTTTTTTTAATGCAAGGCAGCCAAAAAGGATTAGCAATGGAGATAGGCTTCTTTTCTCTCCCTTTCCTCTCAAGTGACGGCTTGTTCTTTGTGAATGAGTGAGGTTGAGCCTTAGGGATCCGATTTAAAGAATGGGAGGGGGCTTCTTTGGTCAAAGCATGGGAGAGGTGATGGGAAAGAGAGTGGGTGAGATGAATATGATCCTAGCTTGTCATATGTTCAAATCAAAGGGAGTGGGTGAGATGTGTGCAAAGAATGGATGAGGCGGCTGCCCTTATATTAGCAAGACGTAAATCCCGAGTTCGTGATCCGTTAAAATCCGTTACGTTTACAAGATACGAGAAAAATGGCTCGGGTATATATTTCTTTCATAAAATCCATAATTAAACCAATGTAAAGCCATCCATAAATTTTAAATTTTCCGGGTTTTCATAATCATAAGGGAGGATAATATTCGGATTATCCTATGGATATTTTATAAAAATTAATTAAATCCGGTTTTTACACTCAAGTGCCCCCTTTCCCCTTGCGTGTGCCCCCGCCCCTGTGCCCCCCTTCCCGGGCCATTTTTTTTATTTTACCGCGCAAGGACTTTTTTTTGTGTTGGCATTTTCTGTTGTACAAATATAACTTGATGTTTGTGCACATATAACAACATTATGTTGTGCAAATATAACTTTATGTTGTGCAAACATAATAATTTCTTATGGGTAAATATGTAAATGGGCCTATTTCAATTATAAAAATTTGTAATTTTTATAATTGAAATATAAGATTATGAAGTGCATAATTAAGATTATAAAGTGTATAAATAAAGTTTTAGCTTGAATGTGGATTTTTAGAAATTAAATGTGCAATTTTAGTTTGAAAAAGTGCAAATATAAAATGATAAAGTGCAAAAATAAGATCATAAAGTGCATGAATGAGACACAAGATGGGCTTTTGAAATCGATGTTTTAATTTTGTTTTTTTTTATTTTGAGAGTTCGGGTTCACCTCTCGCATAATTTAGGTTGATAGATATGAGTTTGAAATCGATTTTTTTGTAAAACAATTTCAAATTAAAGTGCATAATTAAGATTAAAAAGTGCATTTAGTCCAAGATAACTCAAGAAGGGCAGTGCAGTAACACACTTCTAAGCTTTACTTATATTTAAAAAAGAAAGAACTAATAGAATCTGCAAGACTGCAACAGACTGTTTACTCTATGCCATGGGTTTCACAATTTGATTAGCATTCTGGTTACTTTCTTGATGAGAAGCATCAAATGGAAGAGCACTAAGAGTGTCATCATTTGGCAATTATCTGGTGTTGTGCTGCTAGATGAATTAGGAGCATGAAAAAAGGCAAAGTGAGCAGATCAATAATATTCAACAAGAATAGTAATATCAGATAAAACCCTATGTTCTGGCATATACAATATATGTAAAATATAACAGAAACTAGAATATATGGTGAGTTTTATAAGAACCTTTTCAACAACACTTTCTCCATTCATCCTCGTGCTAACTCTAGAGGCATGGTTATCTATAACACACAGTTTAGAACAAGAAGCAATGTTAATACTGCACCCAACCTGTGTGGATGAACACTCCAAGCTGGCAGCAAAATCAGAGTCCTCCTCGATATAGAAGTTTGTAGAACAAGAAGCAATGTTAATACTGCACCCAACCTGTGTGGATGAAAACTCCAAGATGGCAGCAAAATCAGAGTCCTCCTCGATATAGAATTTTATTGCAGTTGGGTGCCTTCTAACACCACCCCTAGGCTTCCCCACCCCCCTTAGTCCATGTCTACCTGTCGTGCCACTAAATTCCATGGACGAATTGACATCAGAATAATCACTGGTATACTTCGTATGAAGTGGGAAAGGTCTTCCAATTGAGTGCATATGAGCCAAACCATGGGCACAAAATCCAAAGCTCATATTAACTGGTTTCGAGTCCTAGTTTCGAGTCCTGGTTCTCCGAATCTAGGCTCATATCAAGGAGAGATTCTCTCCTCCCGAAATCCAAAGCTCTTTTCGCTCCCAAGGAGAGATTCTCTCCACTCGAGCCTCCACCACCGGTGAAGGATGAGGAGTAGCCTCCATCTCGACATCCGGCTCGGCCGCAACCGCCTTTGCCACCGACAACATCAACCAAATTTAGAAACAGCAAATCGAAACCGTAATTGTTGAAAGTTGGATGATTCCACATCCACTTTGGGAGAGCTCACGAGAAACACAACACATAGAAGAACGATTGGAAGGATGAAAAGAGGCCTTACCTTGTTGAATTGATCAATTGTTCGCCTTAAATCTGCATTCGTCCTCGCCCTCCTCTCCTTTGATGCCAACCAGAGATGAATAGAGGAGAAAGGAAGTGCATCTGATGTAAGTGAAGGAAGATTCTGGTTCTATTCTTTTTTTTTTTCCTATTTTTTCCAGTTCAGTTCGGTTCCCTTCCCCCCCCCCTAACTCGCGCATCCCTTACACCCTATGACAAAAAAATTCACTTTAAGATTTTATACCGTATAACAATTATATATATATATATATATATATATATATATATATATATATATATATATATATATATATATATATATATATATATATATATAGAGAGAGAGAGAGAGAGAGAGAGAGAGAGAGAGAGAGAGAGAGAGAGGGGGGGGGGGGGGGGAGGGTGAGATGTACCCATGTCTTATGGTGTATCATGTACGCAGATTTGGGCAATTGATATGGATGAGATAGAAGGCTATGATTAAGTTTTTCCTAGATATGGTGGGCATGACCAGCAACCCAGAACGTACAATGCGACATTTCATTTAGGCTTCGCAATTATAATAATGAAAATGAAGTAACGTACACTTGGGTGTTGCGGCAAATTGAAGGAGTGTGCGAGTGTCGTTAGCAGATGATAGTTACTGATAGGGAGCTAGGTCTTTTAGATGCAATGGTAAATATTATCTCAAAGGCGCATTATAATGCATATTTCATATAGGCATTATATGTATTTCATATTGTGTTTAGGTAGTGCTTTTGCTTATGTTTGAGTCTAGTTTTGTATATTTCTTGTGAAGTATTCGAGTTCCGAATCTACGCCTTTTTAGTGTTTATTCTACAGAATGACATTTTGACCTTGAAAGGACTTTGGAAGAGCTTAAGAGACATGTTTTAGAGCATATGGAGGCTGAAGAGGAAGCTAGAGAGGAGCAATGAGACATGACATTGGAGATTATTGAAGTCAATCGAGGGAATCTCGTCACTATAAGGGAGGCGCCCGCCGCCGTTTACACGGCGCCCGCCGTGGGCCGGTTTCCACCGATTGCGATTTTGGATCCGAAGACCATATTTCCTATTATTATATTATTATTTCTATTAGGGTTTTGCCGACTCTTTGAGAGTCTTTATTAGATTTATTCCGTTCATTCACAGTGTGAGAGGTGGTGAATATTGTGAGACTATGAACACCATTAGAGAGAGAGAATTGGCCTATAAGTTGCTAAACTCATAGTTTCGCCTGTGTTTCAAAGACATGGTTATTTGGATTGTGAGATTTGATTCTATTTAGTTATTCATATTCATAGTTATCATCTTGTGCTTATTGATTATATTTGCGTTCCTTTCTATGATTAATCATCATGTTAGGAATTGCATCTTAGCTTGAATACATTATTGTGTTCTTGATAGCAAACAAAGTATTAAAAGTAGTGATATTTCTTTGTCTTTGTAGTGGATGATTTCAATTCATCTATGTTGTGGATATGTCGATTAGGGCTGATTAGGGTTGTTATGGTTTGTCTTAATTGTGTTGAATCAATATGCCAATTGGTCTAATTACTTGAGTCCTTAATGCTATTCTTTATTAATATTGAATAAGGTGATTGTATCCATGCGAATCTCTCAACATTAGTCAAGTAGACATGTGTTTATGAATAATTGATGGATCAATCCTACGACTATGAATTCCAACCATTGTCAGAGAATTACAGGTCAAATATTCTTTCTATTTTGTTATCAATCTACTTTGCAATCATAAAGTTGGTTACTTTTACATCTTGGTTATTTGCTACAAATCATTGCTTTGTCATAAGAGTCATTGTTAAGAGTTATTGAATATGAAATCACTTCTCCCTGTGGGTTCGACTCCGGGCTTAATTGCTATACTAGTAGTTGTTTGGTTTACCAATTGATTGATTGACTAATCTATTGGTTTTGTGTTTGAGTTTGGATTATATTACTATTTGGTGCCAAAGACGTTCGTCCCACACTAGCGCACCATATGTTGTGCGAGTAACATGTGATTACTGACGTTGAAGTTATCACTGGTAGAAAAAATAGTGCAAATGATTCCAATTGCAAATAGGTTCACTTGGCAAGCCAATCGTTTGATCAGGTATTCGTTATTTTACAAATTTCAGCTACTTATATTTTTTCAAATTGGAATAAAGTATCGTCAAATATTGTATACTTTTTATTAGGTCGAGAATTACTCAACAAGTTCCCTTTCAAAGAGGACAATTTGAGGATTGTCCGAGAAACACTCAACAAGATGATAGAGATGAGACATTGAGGTTATTGCTGGATAAGATGGGTGTTCAAGAAAAGTTGTTGGGTCAAAAGGCTAAGGTGATTGGAGAATTGAAAGCGAAAGATTCGGGGAAGTTACCATCACGAGTAGTAGTGAATCTGAAGGAGAATGTGAGTGCCATGATCCTTAGAGAAGGTAAACAAGTGAATGTGCCCACTAGGAATGTTGAAGAGATGCCTAGGGAAGAAATTGATGTGGGAGAAGAGGACGAAACAAAATTGGCGACACACTGCAAAGACGGCGCCCGCCACCCCTCACCACTGCTCCCACCGCCCACTCCAGTGACATAACCGATTTTTGATGTTGTTTAATCCCCGAAGAAATCTTCCAAGGAGTGGTCTTCTGCGGTTTCAAGACCTACACCACCCTTTCCTCACGCCTTAAGATTTGAACGTAAGTGGGAAGATGAACAAATTCTTTATGACACATTTGCTCATTGTGGGGTAAATATTCCAATTTTCAATTTGATTAAAATGGTGCCTCGCTATGCGATGTTTTTGAAAGAACTGTGCACTATGAAACGCAAGCAAATGATGCGAAGGAATGAAAAGGTAAGTTTAAGTAAGAATGTTTCTGCTTTACGTTAGAAAAGATTGCCTAAAAAGTGCGGAGATCCAGGTATGTTTACTATCCCATGTGCAATAGGTAATGCTAGCTTCACCAAAGCTATGTTGGATCTAGGTGCTTCAATCAATGTTATGTCTTATAACTTGTACATGTTTTTGGGTCTCAATGCATTATCTGAAACTGGTATTATTATACAACTTGCTGATCGTTCTAGTATTAAGCCTAGAGGAGTTGTTGAGGATGTTCTGGTTAAGGGTAAATGATTCGATATTTCCAGCTGATTTCTTCATTCTAGATATGGAACAAGGTACACTAAAACCCCAATTATCTTGGGAAGACCATTCTTGCGAAAGGCTAAGACTAAGATTGATTGTTTTGAAGGTTTACTAATTATTGAATTTGACGGTAGAAAGATTGAGTTTTCTATATTTGAGCCTATTGTTTCTTCTACTAATGATTTTGTATACATTCTTGACTCTAATGAAAGTGATCACATGAATGAATCATATGGTTTGGTAGATGCTTCTATTGAAACTGAATCTTTGAATATTGAGTCTTCTAACAAAGATGAAATTGGATTAGGGAAAGATGACATTGAAAGGAAAATTGAGAATTTGTTTAAGTCACAGTACAATGTGTCTAATTCAAATGATTATATTGTTATTCCCTATGAAAAATCAATTCCTAACAATGCTGAGGTTTTTGCAATTTCAGGTCAACCTCTAGGAGTAACTCATTTCCAGAAGGAATCGATGGATGCAATTGATGGGTATGTTGGAGAAGTTCCTAAAGTCCCCCCTCTTGTCTTGAAAAGGACAAGTGTGGAGGATCTTGATGGGATAACTTAATCAAGAAATGCATCACGTCGAGCCAAAGACGTGAAACAAAGACGATTATTGGGAGGCAACCCAAGGTAGCTTAGGAAATATTATTTCAATTTTGCAATTAGTTTTTCAATTCAATAAAGTATGATCAACCGTGTCGCTGAATTTCGGGAGTGATGGTAAGTTAGAACCTTTGTTGGAGTTGAGTTTTGCTTGATTTGAGTACGGAGTCACGTTTTGTGGACACGGCGCCTGCCGCCCTTCACACGACGCCCACCGCCCCTGTGTTCTTGACGAGTCCGGATACTTGGTAAACTTGGAATAAAAGTAATTCTATCTTTTATTTTTGGTTAATTCCAGTTTTTTTCTTTTTATCTTATTTTAGGTTTAAATTATTTTTATCTATCTTTAGGTTACATTTATTTTCTATCTCAGGTTAGTTTATTTATCTTCTATCTATGTTCATCCATCTTAGGATTAGATTTTCTATCTAGGGTTAGTTTCCATTTATCTTAGTCCTAGGATTTATCTTTTCTATTATTCTATTTTCTATTTATCTACTTCTAATATTTTTCTATTTTTTTTTATAGATATCCCCTTCCAACTCGCCAAATATTTCCACTCCTTATTGTGAATCAACCAAGCTTTCTCCAAAGGAATCTACAAAACCCAAAAGCCTACTTGAATCCACTCCAAAAACCTAAAGCCTTGTGTTTCAATTGATTCTGGCCATCAAAACACTTTCCACCATTACCCTACATTCATAAAAATCAATATTTTCTCATACCATTCCCCTACCTATCACCTGAGAAGCTGTTGAACCCAAGTTGATCGTCAAAGTTTCAAGTTTGCAGAGTGTGGACGTCGGTTATCCAACGTTTTCATTCGGATTCAAGGCTCGGTATACACAGCGCCCGCCACCCCATCCACGGCACCCGTCGTCCCTGTAGAGAGTTCGTTTTTTGGTGTTTTGTGAAGTTCTTCCGTGTTTGTCTTGCTCTTTTCTCAATCATGAGTGAAGCTATTAAGAAAGAAGTGCCGGCCTACTTCGATGATACTGATGTGCTATGCTGGAATGCACTTGGAAAGCGTACCTACATGTCGACCATGTTCTTTGACGAAACCCCATTGAAGAGGTTGGGTTTGTTTGATTATGTAATCACTCTGATGGTACATGGAGGGCTGCACGAATTTATTGGTAGAAGGGCTCCGACCTACCCTTGCCTGGTTAGGGAGTTCTTTACTACTTTGGATGTAATCTCGCCCAAGGATGTTCGATTTCGGTTAAGGGGAAGAGCTTGTAATTCCTCATATGCTGCAATTGGAGTTGCTTTTGGTATTTCGAAGAGGTGTTCTAGGAAGTGGCAGAATGCCATGCGTGTTCTTGATTCAGTACAGATTTGAAGGAGTTTGACAGGGATGCCTGAGACTTTAAGAACTTCAAACCTAATGATATGATTACTCATCCCGCTCTTCGTCTTTGTCTACGGATTTTGGGCTCTACTTTCTATGATTCTGAGAGCACCGCTATTGTCGATACTGATTTGATTGATTTTATGTATTGCTTGACTCTTGAGTCTACTACAGTACCAGACTGGGTACTCTTGTTTTTGAGGATGTGTGAGAAGGCCCGTGACCAGCACAATGAGAACCATCCTCTTGTCACCCCTTTCGGAGGTATGATCACACTTCTGGCAATTTATTGTGGTGTTGATGTTAGTTCATTGCAGCCTGTGAGTCATTCTTATACGTGGGACATTGATGCTCTTGTGTCTGCACGGATGGTAGAGAAGCTGTAGTTGCCGTATGCTATTGAGAGATTTCGTTGCCTTTCGAGACCCCAGCGGTCTCATCATCAGTATCTACCAACTATTTTACCTGTGGGGCTGAAATTAGTGGACTTCCGCCTAAGCCATGTTCCTATTAACACTGATTTACGGAAGCATGATGATCCTATGACCCCTGCGAGCGATGTTGAAGATATGCAGATCGAGATGACGCCGCCTATGGTTCAAGATGCCTCGCGCATCGCCTGCTTGGAGAAGAAATTGAGTGAATTTGAGATGCATCGGGCAGCTAAACTGATGAAGTTAACCAAGTCCCATGCTATTTTGGTTGGGAAGATCGATCAATTACAAGATGCTTGTCTCTTGTTGATGGATATGATCAATCAGCGGTCTGGACCCCAGACCCCGCCTTCACAGAAATTGGTTATTCATTTGCTTCCTTCAAACCCTTTATTTTATTTTTCATTGTTCCTTTTTGTGTTTCTATATATTGAGGACAATGCAACATGTAAGTGTGTGTGGGGTGGGGGGGGGGGGTGAAGTGAATTAGTTAGGTTAGGTTAGTCCATGTTTAATTTTTGTTTCATGTTTGATTTTTAGTCTTTTTATTTATGTTATTTCTTTTATGTTATATAAAATGTCAAAAATGAAAAAAAGTTGAGAAAATGTCAAAAAATTAAGAAAAAATATGAGTCTTGTTTTCATGTATTGCATATTGTATTATCAAATATTTTCATCTAATTTGAGTTTATCCTATTTGACTTTATGTGGGCATGATCTTATAAATCCCATGGGGTTTTTGAATGATTTGACATTTTCTTTAAAATTGGTTTTTATGTGAAATATGATTAGGCATAGGTAATTGAACATGTACGATCTAAGTTTGTGAACATGCTTGATATTCAAAAAAAATTTGTCCTTGTGAGATATTTTTGGCCATATAAGGGATACATCTATATTCCTTTTGCTTTTCTTGTGTGGATTACTCTTCCAATGCATTTATCATTGAATATTGCCATGATTATCTATTTTCAAGACCGATTATATACTTGTTCATTGCTTCATAAGTTCAAATGATAGAGGCAACCTTTTAACCACATATTTATCCATGTCTACCTTATGTTATCTAGCCTATGATAAGCCTTACCCTTATTCCAGGGGAATTGAGATTTTGAGTGGGTTGTGTAATCTATTTTGGAGATTGAGGAGAAGGAAGCTAAAGTGTGATGTTATGGTTTATGGTTTTGAGAAGATGTAATGTTATGTTCTTAGTTATTCCCTCATTTTTATGCATTTGTCCTACATGCATTTCGGCTCAAGAAAGAAAAAATAAAAACCTTGGACCTAGGGAGGATAAAATTCACCTAGGGATAGAAGTAAGTTTAAAAAATCCGAAAAAGAAAAAAAAAGAAATAAAAGAGCCAAGTTATTTTATTTTTGCATAATGAGGAAAAATTGGATTTATGTTGGTTAGAAGTTACATTGGTTGGGTGTTGGAGATTTCTTGATATGTGATGTGATGATATGTGATGTGTTTAGATGTTGAATGATTTTTGGAAGTTTTTATGATGATGATGAGAGATGTTGTATATTTGTGAGCTTGAGTATTATTGAGTTGGTTTGTATCATGTTGGGGGTTGTTGGAATATTATTTTCCCGGAATTTTTTGCACCACATGACCAAATACAATTCTTTTCCCTTATGTTTCTTTACCAAGTCCCATTACAACCCCGTCGAATGGAATCTTCTATGAAGGTTTCCATTGAGCGAAAGTCCTCTTGATGTCCTTATTTTTGCATTGACGTATCCGGTAGAGATTTTGTGATATAAATGTCAATATTTGAGTTGATGCCTGTATATGGAATTGAGGTGAGTGTATGCTTAAAGCTTAAACACACAAGAGTAAGAGATACACATTTTATCCTTGGTAAGGTTGGATTTTTTAGCATGCAAGCTGGTTGATCCCATATATACATGTTATGACGTTTATATGCCTTGATTATATTTGCACTATTGATGATATTGCTTTTGATGAGTAAAATTATGAAAGAATTTCATGTGGGATGCGTAGATGATGTTTTTGTCTTATGGTTGCCTGAGGACAAGCAAGAGTTAAGTGTGGGGGATTTGATAATGCATATTTCATATAGACATTATAGGTATTTCTTATTATGCTTAGGTAGTGCTTTTTCTTTTGTTTGAGTCTAGTTTCGTATATTGCTTGTGAAGTATTCGAGTTTGGAATCTACGCCTTTTTAATGTTTATTCTGCAGAATTACATTCCGACCTTGAAGGGACTTTGGAAGAGCTTAAGAGAAATGTTTTAGAGCATATGGAGGATGAGGAGGAAGCTAGAGAGGAGGAAGGAGACACGACATTGTAGATTATTGAAGTCAATCGAGGGAATCCCGTCACTATAAGGGCGGCGCCCGGCGTGAACCGGTTTCCAACAATTGCGATTTTGGATCCAAAGACCATATGTCCTATTATTTTATTATTATTTCTATTAGGGTTTTGCTGACTCTTTGAGAGTCTTTATTAGGTTTATTCAGTTCATTCACCGTGTGAGTGGTGGTGGCTATTGTGAGACTATGAACACCATTAGAGAGAGAGATAATTGGCCTATGAGTTGCTAAACTCATAGTTTCGTGTTGCAGGAGGAAATCGAGAATGTAAATAGAATATAAATAAACTAAGCAAACCAATTCTGTTCCGAGCAAATAAAGTTCAAGACTCCCTCCCGTTGTAGCAAAATGAAGTCATGATCGATCCTCGAGGAAGCGGGTTAGCGGATCTCAGGTAGCGGATGAATCACGTCCAGAAGTCGACTCCAGAAGTACTCGACCTCGACTAGGTGGTAGTTGATAAGGGTCAGTACAGTTGATCTCAAGCAGCAGAAGGCACAGGGAGTAGTCGATGTCAAGTACAGTCCTCAACGTCGAGTAGATCTGTCCTTCTTGAGTACCTATAGAGACAAAAACGGCAATCAATCTCGAGTGGAGCTGTTGTGAGCTGAATTTGCCATGTTTTACACTTACTTTTATATCGATTTCTGCACGCATTTCATACATTTGGGTTAGAACAATACAGAATCTGTGTAGTTTAGACTTATTTGCAATATATGGAGGTCTACACAAGTTTTGGTTATATTTCGCAGAAATCGGACGCACTTTGGAGCTTAAAGGAAACTCATGGAGAAGCCAAGAATGGTGCATCTAGAGAAAAAGCCATTTTTCATCATTCTTCGTTCTGAATCAAGCTTTGATGTCTTCATGAGAGTTGTAGCCCTCGGAAAGAGCTTTCTAACGCATGGTCATATGCGTCAATCCGACGAACGAGGACTCGGGAAACTGCGTTTCAAGAACAGAGCAGAAAGCTGAGAGAACTCTACTCGAGATCGACTAGCATCTACTCGAACTCGACGAGCCCTGGTCGAGCACACCTGGTCGAGTAGAGCTGATCGAGGACACCAGAGACAACCCGACTCCCGGAATCCTACTCGATGTCGAGTAGCCTTGGTCGAGATCGAGAAGCCATGTCCGGAGTCGACGAGCTGTGCCAAGCCGAGGACGAAGACGCAGACCACCTCTACTCGATCTCGAGGAGGCTTAGTCGAGATTGACCACGCCTAGGAGCCTTGTCGAGCAGAGCCACCCGACCAAGCCAGCCAGTCAACGGATCAGGCCTACTCGAGGTCGACAAGGAGTGGTCGAGGTCGACGAGCCCAGGAACCCAAGTCCGAGCATGTCGAGCAGATCGAGCCGACGAGTCCAGTCGACGAACAAATTTGGTCGAGGACGACGAGCCGTGGTCGAGGTCGAGTAGACCCGAGTCTAGAAACGTGTCGTCGAGAGCTGTCCGAGTAGAGTTGGGATTCCTTGGGGCCGAAGGAGGAAGATTCTATCCAAATCCATCAAGTTCTATCTATGGAAGACGCGATCTATCAAGACATGAAGACTTACCTACTTTAGAATTATCCTTTCCTTGTTGATTTATTTCCTTAAAACAATTTATTTATCTTTAAAGCTTTAGATATAATTTTAGATATAGATAGATATTTCTTTCCTAGATTAGCTAGGGAAAGAAGCCTATAAATAAGGCCCTAGAGGCTGGTTTTTCATTCATTCCAAGTCACACACAATTAGTTAGTTCCAGAGAGAAGTTTAGGAGTTCTATAGTTTTTAAGGTTTTGGCTTTCTGCGAAAGTTGATTGCCGGGATTGTAAAGGCTTTTGAATTTAGTTTAATGCAAGTTTCTTTTTATCTATCAATGTCTGCGATTGCGATGAGGCGTGAGTAGTCCACCCACTTCTGGGGCTGGGGTGAGCCCGACGGTGGCCGTATGAGGCGATGCGATAAAGGTCAGATCTTTTTGTGCAATTCATCTTCTATCCCTATGAGCATGATTCTTTTGCGAGAGTTGAAGGTGATCCTTGTTTGTGTTATTGAAGCGAAAGTGATCTTAATGCAACTTGGGTTAATTATGTGAAAAAGGGTTAGTAACAATTAGGGTTTATGCGAAAGCCTCTATATGCCTATTTGTTAATGACGAAAGTTATTTGATGAAAAGCATGATCTTTTGTGCCTTTATGTGTTACTTTGCATGGTTATCGTTGTGGTGTTGATACCCTGGCTTTGGAAGTCTTTTATTATATTGAGTTTATTTCTGTCAAAAAATCTGAATTCTGCATTCGAATTTGCAATTTATATTTTCTGTCAATTCTTGTCGATACAGAGGAGATCTTGTCCATCTCGATTTGGTTGTACTCGATCTCGAGTACGCTTCGTCTAGGTCGAGTAGAGTTGTCTTTTGTTGTCGATTTCTGAAGTTTCTGTCGACTTGTCTCTTGTCGATCTCGAGTTGACTTGGTCGAGATCGAGTTGCTCTTGCCGGGTTTGCCTGTCTGCTGTGATTTCCGATTTTCTGTTGTCGACTGCTGTGGTCGATCTCGAGTTGACTCTTGTCGAGACCGACGAGCCTCTGCCTTTGCTTTTGTTTCTGCTTTGCTTTGTCTTTTCTGTCTTCATTTGGTTCATTGCTTTTGTTTGTTATTTTCTGCTTTTATTTGTCTTTCTTTCCTTGCTTCTGTGTTTCTGTCTTTCTACTGCCTTGTCTGTGAAAATTTACAGCTACCTAAGAACTGCTGACGTGCTTCCTCGTGGATTCGATCCTGATTTTCTCTTACTACAACGGGAGGAATTCTTGTATTTATTTGCTGATACAGGGAAGTCAGTCTGAACTTAATTTTATATTTATTTCATACTTGATCATCCTCCTGCAACAACAAATTGGCGTCGTTGCCGGGGAAGCTATCAATCGCGCCTTAGGTAGTCAGTTCTCACTGTTTCTTTGAGTTACTTTTCAGGTGTATGCGCCGTTCTGGTCAAACACCTGAGTTTGACGCCATAGACGAACCGGAACGCCTATTTCACATCAGAGCTAAACTACAAAGAGCCATGGCAGCTGCGGAGACACAGGAACAGCTGATCGCTAGGCTTACAAGGGAATTGGCCGCTAAGGATGCTGCTATCGCCGCTGAGAAAGCAGCAAGGGAACAAGCACAGGCTGAGCTTGCCCAATATCCAACCACGACAGAGGACTACAAGCACCCAACTCTCGTCGTGCCTGAATCGGCGATTCTTATCCCTGATAACTCTTTTGAAATTCGCACTCAATTTCTTATAGAGCTGAAAAATAATGCTGATAATGCATATTTTAGATAGGCATTATAGATATTTTTAGGTTAATTAGGTTGCATTTCTTGCTTGCTTTATCATTAAATTGCATCTTGTGTTTATTTTAGAAAAGTTCGGATTCTGCGCAATTTTGTGTTTATCTCGCAGATGGAATCGGAACACATTTGGGAGATGCAATGTCTCGAAGAGGAACACAAGATACATGGGAAGGAACGAGGAAGAAAGAAGCAAGACGAGAAGAAAAGCCGCAAAGGAAGCTAAGAGACCACGACAAAACTGAGAGCCGCGGGCGCCGCAGCTGGTGCCGCGGCCGCCGCAGGGCCCGCCGCAGCGGGGAGACGAGAAGGCACTTGCGGCGGGCGCCGCAACCCTTGCGGCGGCCGCCGCACGTACTGCCGCGCGCCGTTTTTGATGAAAAAACCCTAGTTTCTAATTTATTCACTTTGAGGCCGACTTGGATGCTTTTAATTAGGCCTTTTATGTTATTTTTCATCACCATTCATTCTATTCATTCAACCATTAGACTTTTTAGAGATTCTGAGCTATGTCTTCCATGAGGAACTAAACTCATCTATTCTGCCTGCAATTTGAAGCTTTATTCGGATTGATTGTGAGTTTCTAATTCTCGCTCCTAGTTTCCTATTTGTGAATGCTTCGACTTCTTTGTGCTTAATTAATTATTGATTTGTTCTATCTTGTCTGGCCAACTCGTTAGATCAATTCAATCGCTAAGGTTTTGTAGATTCCTGGTTGTGAACCTTAACCTAAGTGGCAAACTTATTCCTTTAGGGCTGGTTGAACTAATTGAATGAGTAGGAAGTTGAATGTGTTGTTAAATCCTTTTTTAGGGACTGCAAATACTTTGGCTAATCTCTGAACTTAAAGCTATCAATTGGGTTAAATCCTTCTTTAGGGACTGTTCGATTGATAAGGGTTGCTAGGACTGGTTGGACTAGTAACTATATTAGGTCGGGACAAGGGCATTCATAGGAAACATAATAGGACGAGAAGAAGTTACAAGGATCGCTTCAATCCAATAAAGTGGAAAATTGTAGGTGGAATTGCTTCTCTAAATTGTTTAAACCAAAATCACTTATTCTGCTTTCGTTAATTTGCTTTAAAAACTTTCACACAAAAAACCCCCAATCTGGTTACTTAATCAACGTTAAAATCACATTTGAATCATAAATTTCCCTGTGGGATCGACCTCTTACTTATTACTATACTAGTTATAGGTTTGAGTTACTTTGGCGGATCAACGACAGGTTTCCCCTCCGTCAAATTTGGCGCCGTTGCCGGGGACATTTTGTTAAATTCTTGTGTGTTTTTAGTGTTGATCTGGGTGTGGACCGTCTTATAGGGTCCATACCTTTTGCTACTAATTCTTCTCTGTAGAAAACATTGCAGGGATGGCGAACCGCACTCTTAAGGAGCTTTCTGCTCCTGATCTGGCACAGCAACCCCTGGCAATCCAATACCCTGCGCTGGAAGAAGGAGTAAACTTTGAGCTGAAGTCAGGGGTAGTTCATCTTCTACCCAAATTCCATGGGCTAAGTGGGGAGGACCCCCACAAGCATCTTTCTGAATTCCATAGGGTGGTGGTTGGGATGAAACCAGCGAATGTAACTGAAGAGCAAATCAAGCTGAGAGCCTTTCCCTTCACTTTGAAGGATGATGCAAATGAATGGTTCTTCTATCTACCACCTGACTCTATTGCTACTTGGGCCGAGATGAAAAGAGTCTTCCTAGAGATGTACTTCCCTGCAACAAAGCTAAATGCTTTGAAAAGGTCTATCAGCAGCATTGAGCAGTACGCGACAGAGTCGATACATGAGTATTTTGAGCGTTTCAAGAAACTCTGCGCTAGCTGCCCATGCCATGGGTACGCTCAAAAGGATCTGGTTCTCTTTCTATTCAATGGATTGACTGATATAGAGCGCAAGACGGTGAATTCTGCTTGTGGAGGAAACATGCTGAATAAGACACCTGTCGCAGCTTGGGAGGTGTTTAGGGAGCTATCTGAGGGCTCTAGACAGTTCAACAAAAGCACTCGGGCTAGGGGTGTACTCGCTGTTGATGCCCCTGTGGCTGCACTTCAGACGGATATGGCAGAGGTGAAGGAGATGATGAAACAATTGATCCTTGATAGAAATTCTCAACAATTGAAGGCATGTGGTCTTTGCAACCAATTCACCCATCCTATGGACATGTGCCCGCTCATACAAGATTCTAATGTTGAATTGAATGCCATTGGGAACTTCGCTCAACAAAGGCCTATGCAAGGAAACTATGGAAATCCTGGGTATTTCAACAACAACAATTACAATAGGGGCTATCAGCAAGGCTATGGGAACTATCAAGCCTCTTTCAATCAGCAAGGGGGGCAACAGGAAAGGCCTCAACAACAATATGAACCTCGACAGGGAGGTCAGCAGCAATCAAATGGGGATAATGAGGATCCACTGCAGAAACTGTCACGATTAGTCATGAGGAATGATAAACAACAGTCAGAGCGGATGGAGAACTTAGAAAAGCAGCAATCCGATCGGATGACAAATCTTGAGAATCAAATGAGTCAGCTCATTCAAATCTTAAGTGCTAAGGAGGCAAACAGTTCAGGAAAGCTTCCGTCGCAAACCATTGAGAATCCTAAGGAGAATGTCAGTGCTATAACGCTTAGGAGTGGCAAGGAACTGGTTGTCACAAATAAAAACGACGATGAGGAGATAATGGATGAGGAATTAGAAATTATTGAAGATGAAAACGGGCAAACAGTGGTGCGGCGCCCGCGACAACCCTTGCGGCGCCCGCCGCCAGAGAGCCGATTCCAGCTGCGCCCGCCGCAGGAGAAACCTGGCAAGTTGCGGCGCCCACCGCTCGGGCCGCGCCCGCCGCTGCCTCACCCGCCGCCGATTCGTCTTCTGGTACATTTTCTCCCTCACCTCTTTCCTCTTCTCTCCCTCTTTCTTCTTCTTCTTCTTCTACTCCTTCTTCTCCCTCATCTATGGAGATGCCAAAGCCCATTCCGCCTTTTCCGGAAGCCTTGAAGGACACACGAAGATATGAGAATGACAAGGAAATCTCCGAGACATTCGGTAAGTGTGCGGTGAACATTCCTTTACTCAAATTAATTAGAAGCATCCCTAGATATGCTAAATTTTTGAAGGAATTGTGCACCATCAAGAAGAAGCAGAGACTGAAAAAGAAGGAAAAGGTAAGCTTGAATGAAAATGTTTCTGCCATGTTGCAAAGGAAATTGCCTGAAAAATGTGGAGATCCAGGTATGTTTACAATTCCATGTGCAATTGGGAATACTAGATTCAAACAAGCCATGTTAGATCTAGGAGCCTCAATTAATGTTATTTCATATAATATGTACATGTCTCTGGGTTTGGGTCCTCTGACTGAGACAGGGGTTACAGTGCAACTTGCTGATCGATCACAAATCAGGCCAAGAGGCGTTGTTGAAGATGTGTTGGTTATGGTGGATGATTTGTTTTTCCCTGTTGATTTCTTTGTTTTAGATATGGAGCAGGGAGCCCCTGAAACACCCATTATACTAGGAAGGCCATTCCTGAAAACTGCGAAAACAAAAATTGATTGTTGTGAGGGTCTATTGACAATGGAATTTGATGGAAGAAAGATAGAGTTCTCTCTCTTTAATCATGCTAAGCTGTCTCCTGAAAATTCTTTAGATATGCCTATTGCTAACAATACTGAGCACAACAATATTTTTCGTGATTTGTTAGGAACACCTAAGGAACATAGTTTAGGCAAATTTGAACCTCCTAACAAATTGAAACCGTTTGTGATTCCAGGACAACCCCCAGGCATAGCTCATGGAGAGGAGCTAAGGGTAATGGCTGAATGTTGAAACAAAAAGCTACACCTTTCAAGGGTGCCCGCATTGGTCAATGAGATAACCGGTGTTGGTGACCCTGGTGGAAGAACATAGGCCAATCAAGGGCCCTCACGTCGAGCCAACGACTTGAAACAAAGGCGCTTCTTGGGAGGCAACCCGAGGTAAGTTTTTCTTTCCTTTTCCTTTTTCTTTTCCTTCACCCTAATTATATGTGATTTACTTTTGTTGTTTTTAGTGTTTCATTGAGGACAATGAAAACTTCAAGTGTGGGGGAGAGGAATTTTATCTAGAGAGTGCATTTAGTTAGATCATATTTAATTTGTTGCACCATGTTTAAGTTTATTTAAGTTGTTGGTTAGTTTAATTGTTGTTTAGTTTTATTTATTTTAATTTTCGTCTAAAAAAAAAATCGAAAAAACCAAAAATAGAGCATGCATTGCATATATATGTGTTATTCAAATACCCATCTTGCTTAGTTTGTCCTCTATTTTAAATTTCAAGCATGAATCATACAAATCCCATGGAGTTCTGGATGTTTTGATTATTATTTCTAATTGATTTTTGTGGAGCATGAGCTAGCAAATATAATTGAGCATGTATGATTGAGCTAAAGTGTGATTGAAGTCCTAAAAACATGACCCTGTGAGGATGTTTGGCCTTATTTGAATTCTTTTGCTCAATTGTGTGAATTACTCGCCTAGTGTTGCTACCTCTTGGCATTGACTGCAGTATCTATTTTAAAGGCCGATGCACATGTTTTATTGCTTGCGGAGTTTATGTTTATATTTTGAGTCTTTTTGTTCAATTTTATGCATATCTAGTAAATAAGGTGGCAATGGTTGATGCACTGAGTAACCGGGTCTACGCATGACACCCATGGGTATGATTCGCGCAAAAAGGTGTTGAAAACTACCCACTAGGAAAGAAAGCTTGATCATTGAGTAACCAGGTTCATTCATGACACCCATGTTTGCAACTTGCGTAAAAAGGTGTTCAAGTGGACTTCATATTCATAGTTGAGGTGTTGATAGACCGGGGCCATTCATGACACCCATGTTTGCGCTTCGCGAAAGGAAAGCACCAAGACAAGAAAAAGAAAAAAAAAAGAGAGAAAAGGAAACCAAAGAAAAAGAAAAAAAAAAGAAGTGTTGCATTGTATTTTCTTTATTGTGTCCCGCAAGTAATGACATTTTGGTAGATAATTGGTGATATGGTGGTCAATATCTATGAGCTTAGTGCATTATTGGTTTGAGTTGAGAGTTGTACCTAAAAGCCTAAACACATGAGTGAAACACATATTTCTGGTGAGGTTGGATGATGTCTACTTCTAAGCTTTGATCACCTGAATACATGCTATGACATTTGTTTGCTTGGTTTATGTGTTCACCTGCTATGATGTTGCTTTTTGGTAATGTTGAAACTTGAAGGGATTTTCTGTGGGATACATTGATTCATGTTCATTCTATCATTGCTTGAGGACAAGCAAAGGTTAAGTGTGGGGGAATTTGATAATGCATATTTTAGATAGGCATTATAGATATTTTTAGTTTAATTAGGTTGCATTTCTTGCTTGCTTTATCATTAAATTGCATCTTGTGTTTATTTTAGAAAAGTTCGGATTCTGCGCAATTTTGTGTTTATCTCGCAGATGGAATCGGAACACATTTGGGAGATGCAATGTCTCGAAGAGGAACACAAGATACATGGGAAGGAACGAGGAAGAAAGAAGCAAGACGAGAAGAAAAGCCGCAAAGGAAGCTAAGAGACCACGGCAAAACTGAGAGCCGCGGGCGCCGCAGCTGGTGCCGCGGCCGCCGCAGGGCCCGCCGCAGCGGGGAGACGAGAAGGCACTTGTGGCGGGCGCCGCAACCCTTGCGGCGGCCGCCGCACGTACTGCCGCGCGCCGTTTTTGATGAAAAAACCCTAGTTTCTAATTTATTCACTTTGAGGCCGACTTGGATGCTTTTAATTAGGCCTTTTATGTTATTTTTCATCACCATTCATTCTATTCATTCAACCATTAGACTTTTTAGAGATTCTGAGCTATGTCTTCCATGAGGAACTAAACTCATCTATTCTGCCTGCAATTTGAAGCTTTATTCGGATTGATTGTGAGTTTCTAATTCTCGCTCCTAGTTTCCTATTTGTGAATGCTTCGACTTCTTTGTGCTTAATTAATTATTGATTTGTTCTATCTTGTCTGGCCAACTCGTTAGATCAATTCAATCGCTAAGGTTTTGTAGATTCCTGGTTGTGAACCTTAACCTAAGTGGCAAACTTATTCCTTTAGGGCTGGTTGAACTAATTGAATGAGTAGGAAGTTGAATGTGTTGTTAAATCCTTTTTTAGGGACTGCAAATACTTTGGCTAATCTCTGAACTTAAAGCTATCAATTGGGTTAAATCCTTCTTTAGGGACTGTTCGATTGATAAGGGTTGCTAGGACTGGTTGGACTAGTAACTATATTAGGTCGGGACAAGGGCATTCATAGGAAACATAATAGGACGAGAAGAAGTTACAAGGATCGCTTCAATCCAATAAAGTGGAAAATTGTAGGTGGAATTGCTTCTCTAAATTGTTTAAACCAAAATCACTTATTCTGCTTTCGTTAATTTGCTTTAAAAACTTTCACACAAAAAACCCCCAATCTGGTTACTTAATCAACGTTAAAATCACATTTGAATCATAAATTTCCCTGTGGGATCGACCTCTTACTTATTACTATACTAGTTATAGGTTTGAGTTACTTTGGCGGATCAACGACAGGTTTCCCCTCCGTCAAATGCCTTCTATGGAAGATTTAATGAGTGTCCTCTTGAACATATTACAAACTTTTCTGACATGTGCCGTACTATTGCTGAAGGTACAACCCTGGAATATGTCAAGATGAAATCTTTTCGCTGGTCTCTCGCTGGGCCTGCACTGAAATGGCTGGAAGGGCTGAAAGCAAGATCACTCACAACCTGGGCCCAAGTAGAGCAAGAGTTCCTGAACAAATTCTTTCAACCCGCCAAAACAGCACATCTCCGCCAGAGAATCACCGCCTTCAAACAGAAGCAAGGGGAACCACTGACAAAGGCATGGGAGCGCTACAAGGAACTTCTGCGATCTTGCCCTACTCATGGACAACCACCCTACGTCATTCAGGAGATCTTCTTCAACTCTCTTAATCAAGTCACAAAGGACAGAATCAACCATTATACTCGCTATGAGTATCTGACAATGCCACCAAGTGACGCATGGGGTGTGCTAGAGAAGCTCCCTAACTACAACAACAAGTATGGGTCTACTGCAACCTATGAAGAGAACCCATACGCCAGGCCAGCATCATCCATGCCCCTCTATGAGCCACCTAAGGAGATTGATCCTGATGTTAGGGAGCAATACTACAGAGACCAGAATAGGAAGCTCATCAAGCAAGTAAAGTATCTCTCTGTCAACCAACCTTGCATTGAATGCGGATCGCAAAGGCACACCACGCCTGAGTGCCCACACACAAAGCAAGTCAAGCTGGCAGAGCACCATGAGGATGCAGCTTACGCAGGGGGTCCCAGTCGCTACATGGGGGACCAAAGGTTTCAGCAACCACAATGGAACCAAGGTGTCCCTAGGAACCCCCCGCCCTACAGAGCTCCAGGACATCCGGAAAGGGACCAGAAAAAGGATGATATACAGACAGTCCTGGAGGAAATACGGAGAAACCACTCAGAAACTAGGCAATCCTTCAACTCGGTCTATACTTAGATGCAAGGTGTCAACTCTAGGCTTGGGGAAATTGATATATGGCGAAAATCAGTTGATACACAGATTGGTCAGCTAGCAGCAGGAATCATCAGACAGTCAGGTTCGCTCCCTGGATCTTCAGAACCAAATCCTAAGGGAAAGACTGGACATATCGCTGCTGTAAAACTCAGAAGCGGCCATCAATTGCAAGAGCCAGAGGTCGGAAAGCAGCTGAACGACGAGGAACAGCAAGTCGATCTCGACGAACCTGTAGTCGATCTCGAGGAGGACCTCGTCGATCTCGAGGAGAACCTGTAAAAATCTTCGTCTGCACCACACAGCAACTCGACTGCACCCAACCTGGTCGAGATCGACAAGACCCTAGTCGATGTCGAGGAGCCCTTAGTCGACGTAGAGCAGCCTGCAGCACCTCCGACGTCTGTTCTGGCTCCGAATCAGAAAAAGAAGCTGCATTTCCCCACAAAATCTCTAAAGGACCCGGCGGAAAAGAAATTTCAGCGCTTCATCAAAATGCTTCAGAAACTCAACGTCACCATCCCCTTCACAGAAGCTCTCAATGAAATGCCATCTTATGTCAAATTCCTGAAGGAGATTCTTAGCAAAAAGCGGTCAATGGCTGAAATCACAGAGGAGTGCAGCCACTTGGACATATTGGAGAAGAGGTCGGATCCAGGTAAGTTTGCTATAACTATTGGATTTGGTCCATACAAAATTAATGCCATATGTGATCTTGGAGCTAGTGTGAGTATAATGCCTTTAACGATTTGGTCCAAGATTAAGATAGGTGCCCTGGAGCCTGTGGATGCTAGACTTTACATGGCCAACAACACGGTAGTCATTCCAACAGGCATGGTGGACAATGTGCCAGTACAAGTAGGTAAATTCTTTGTCCTTGCTGATTTCCTAGTTGTTGATATGCAAGAGGATCCTGCTTGTCCAATTATTCTAGGAAGACCATTCTTGGCGACGGTGGATGCCAACATAAGCGTAAAGAAAAGGAGTGCTCACCTTCAATATCAACGATGAGGTAATTGAGTATTCCTTTAATAAAACTGAAAGGCATACAGGTCCAATGGAAGAGGTCAAATCTATCTCAGTTGGCTACATCACCTGCGGGGAACCCAAGGTCAGAAATATGACCCCTGAGGAGATAGAAAAGAGGGACATGGAGGCCCAGGTGGAGGAGATCATGGCAATCCTCAAGGAGAACACAGAGAATCCAATCGACACGGACCAAGGTAAGTCGTTGTGGATTAATTATTTTTCGGATGCCTTGACAGGAGCTAAGTATGGGGTCAAGATCGACCGGACCCTAGTCGATCTCGACCAGACCAAGGAGTCTCCACCAGTACCAGCCTCGTCGAGCAGCCAGACGGAAGCAGAACCCTACTCGATCTCGAGTAGGCTCGTCGAGATCGACCACCAGAGCCCTACGTCGACTCAGCTTTCCTCAACGCTGACGACACCAGAGCCAGGATCTTCGTCGACATCGACCACCCTTGTCGAGATCGACAAGCCCTCTGCTGACTCGACTCCTGCTTCCTCGACGCTGAGACCACCAGAGCAAGGATCCTTGTCGATCTCGACTAAGCTTGTCGAGATCGACCACCACCCGACTCCACCAGAGCCCTCTTCCTCGACGCTGCAGCCACCAGGAGCGGAGCCCTACTCGAGATCGAGTAGGCTACTTGAGGTCGACAAGCCTTCTTCGTCGACTTCTGCATCTTCGAGTAGACCACCACCAGAACCTGCAGTCTCGTCGAGATCAACTAGCCCTAGTCGAGATCGACCAAACACAGTGGTCCCCGATTCCGTCTCTATGAAGGTAAGCCAAGGTATGGATCTTTCTTCTCCTATTTCCATTAAAGAGTTATCTATACATGGGAGAGGTCTGCCTTGGTATGTGCGATTGTGCAGGATATCCAATGATGAGCCTAAGGAATATGAAGTTGGAGACAAGCTCTATGTCTCTAAATCAAAGGATCATTGGTTTCCCAATAAATTCAACAAAAAGCGGATGAGACCTTTCCTGGTGAACAAGATCCATTCTGGAGGATTACAGCTGATGGACAAGAATGGAGTCTTATTTGAGGCCCAAGCTACATGGGCCCTGCAAATGCCACCTTGAGCATTAATGGAAAGTCGGCCTAGCGACTATAAAATCTAGAGCATGTACATAGACTTTTTAGGACATTTGAGACTTTGTTTTTGTTTTTTGTTTTGAACATTTCTTTGGTTTTTGTTGTTTCTATTATGGGTATATGTCTTCTACTTTTCAGGTCAATGGATAGAACCAAGTCTTACTCGGCCCAGGAGGTGCTCCATTCGATATTTAGAGAAATCTGCACACCTGTTCTGTGAGTTTCTTTCTTTACCCTTGTTTTTATACAGTGAGGACACTGTAATGTTTAAGTATGGGGTGGGGGAAGGGCTTACTTCATGCATATTGATCATATTTGACATATATGTGCATTATTTCTTTGAATTGCTACATGGCTATTTTGGAATGCATTATTGATTTATGTGCTTATATGAATGTTTTCCAAAATTTGAGAAAAATGACCCCCATTGAAAATTTTTGAAATAATGTCATGGAAGTGTAATATTGAACTCGACGATGCAAAATTAGATTCATTAGAGATATAGCATGAAATTGCCTAGTAAAGGGAAGTCACAATGAAGTGCATATTTTCTTGAAAACCATGAAAGGAGGTAAAATTTGAAGTTGCTTTTGACATGTTGCATGATAAGATGATGGAGGACTTTATATTTCCATATAATGCTCACGTTGTTTATAATCCTAGCCTTACCTATGCTTATGCATCACAAAAGCCATAATATGCCTTATTTCAATTATTGCTCCACATGATCTAAATATTTCCATTCTTTACCTTATCTGGGGATTATGTTAAGAATGATGTTACATTATGGAGATGTTATATGGTTGTTGTGTTGTGTTTATCATTATTGGAGTTTGGAAGGAAAGTGTTTGAAATATATGGAAAATTTAATGAGTGAAAGAAAATCCAATCACCTCAGGAGATAAAGATAGATTGACCCTGCTCTCTGAGATAATAGTTTGGAGAGATGGGACACATTGTGAGGAGTCCAAAGCACTAAGTATCTGGGGCCATTCATGACACCCATGTTTACGACTCGCGAGAAGGCAGTGCTGAGGTTAGAGAGGTAAAAGCATTGTTATTGATAAAAGCATTATGAAAGGTGATGAATGTTATGAAAAGGAATGTGGAAACTCAAGTTTGGAAATACTCCATTTCCCCGGATCAAAAGCACCACATTGCCAAAAATTGCCCACCTTTAGCCTTTTACCAATCTACTCCTTATTTGAGCTTAAATTAAAGTCCTCTTGATTATTAATGCTTTTTAAATTGCACATGCATGGATCTGTGACATAAGTACCTTTTCGATGATGGTAATTGATTGCAGGGACATATAAGAATGAATCTAAGATGTTGAGAGTTTTGAATTCTTCCCCTGAATGACAATTAAAAGTATTGCTTGAGGACAAGCAAGCTTAAGTATGGGGTGTTTGTTGTGAGCTGAATCTGCCATGTTTTACACTTACTTTTATATCGATTTCTGCACGCATTTCATACATTTGGGTTAGAACAATACAGAATCTGTGTAGTTTACACTTATTTGCAATATATGGAGGTCTACACAAGTTTTGGTTATATTTCGCAGAAATCGGACGCACTTTGGAGCTTAAAGGAAACTCATGGAGAAGTCAAGAATGGTGAAGCCGGAGAAAAAGCCATTTTTCATCATTCTTCGTTCTGAATCAAGCTTTTATGTCTTCATGAGAGTTGTAGCCCTCGGAAAGAGCTTTCCAACGCATGGTCATATGCGTCAATCTGACGAACGAGGACTCGGGAAAGTGCGTTTCAAGAACAGAGCAGAAAGTTGAGAGAACTCTACTCGAGAACACAGAGAATCCAATCGACACAGACCAAGGTAAGTCGTTGTGGATTAATTGTTTTTCGGATGCCTTGGCAGGGACTAAGTATGGGGTCAAGATCGACCAAGACTCCTCGACATCGAGGACCCTAGTTGATCTCGACCAGACCAAGGAGACTCCACCAGCACCAGCATCGTCGAGCAGCAAACCAGACAAACCAGGCTCCTCGATCTCGACTAGACTTGTCGAGATCGACCACCACTCGGCCAACTCGACTTCGCCTTCCTCGACGCTGACGACTCCAGCACCATAGCCCTTGTCGACCTCGAGTAGGCTACTCGATGTCGACCAACTTCAGCATCCTCGGGCACAGTCTTCCTCAACACAGACTCCACCCGACGGACCATCCTCGTCGATCTCGACTAAGCTTGTCGAGATCGACCACCACCCGACTCCACCAGAGCCCTCTTCCTCGACACTGGATCCACCAGGAGCGGAGCCCTACTCGAGGTCGACCAACCTTGTCGAGGTCGACAAGCCCTCTTCTTCATCGACTTTTGCTTCCTCGAGCGCACCACCGCCAGAACCAGCATCCTCGTCGAGATCGACTACGCTAGTCGAGATCGACCAAGATCCTCGGGCACCTGCTTCCTCGACGCTGAAGTCATCGCCACCAGAACCTGCAGACTCGTCGAGATCGACTAACCCTAGTCGAGATCGACCAAATACTGTGGCCCTCGATTCCGTCTCTGCAAAGGTAAGCCAAGGTATGGATCTTTCTTCTCCTATTTCCATTAAAGATTTATCTATACATGGGAGAGGTTTGCCTTGGTATGTGCGCTTATGTAGGATATCCAATGATGAGCCTAAGGAATATGAAGTTGGAGACAAGCTCTATGTCTCTAAATCAAAGGATCATTGGTTTCCCAACAAATTCAATAAGAAGCGGATGAGGCCTTTCGTGGTGAACAAGATCCATTCCGGAGGATTACAGCTGATGGACAAGAATGGAGTCTTATTTGAGGCCCAAGCTACATGGGCCCTGCAAATGCCACCTTGAGCTAAATGGAAAAGTCGGCCTAACGACTATAAAATCTGGAGCATGTACATAGACTTTTTAGGACTTTTTTTGGACATTGTTTTTGGTTTTGAACATTTTTTGGTTTTTGTTTTTTCTTTTGTGGGTATATGTCTTCCATACTTTTCAGGTCCATGGATAGAACCAAGCTATATTCATACTCAGGCCAGGAGGTGCTTCCATTCGAAATTTAGAGGCTCTGCACAACTGTCTTGTGAGTTTCTTTCTTTACCCTTGTTTTTATACAGTGAGGACACTGTAATGTTTAAGTATGGGGTGGGGGAAGGGCTTACTTCATGCATATTGATCATATTTGACATTATTTGTGCATATTTGAAATTTATTTCTTGAATTGCTACATGGCTATTTTGGAATTCATTAATGATTTATGTGCTTACATGCATGTTTTCCAAAATTTGAGAAAAATGACCCCCATTGAAATTTTTATAAATGTCATGGAAGCTATATTGAACTCGACGATGCAAAATTGGATTCATTAGAGATATAGCATGAAATTGCCTAGTAAAAGGAAGTCACAATGAAGTGCATTATTTGATTGAAAACCATGAAATGAGGTAAAATTTGAAGTTGCTTTTGACATGTTACATGATATGATGATGGAGGACTTTATATTTCCATATAATGCTCATTGTTAATTCCTAGCCTTACCTATGTTTATGCATCACAAAAGCCATAATATGCCTTATTTCATATATTGCTCCACATGATCTAAATATTTGTCATTCTTTACCTTATCCGGGGATTATGTTGAGAATGATGTTGCATTATGGAGACTATTATATTGTGTTTGTGTTGTGATGATTATCATAATTGGAGTTTGGAAGGAAATTGTTTGAAATATATGGAAAATTTAATGAGTGAAAGAAAATCCAATCACCTCAGGAGATAAAGGTAGATTGACCCTGCTCTCTGAGATAATAGTTTGGAGAGATGGGACACATTGTGAGGAGTCCAAAGCACTAAGTATCCGGGGCCATTCATGACACCCATTTTTGCGACTCGCGAGAAGGCAGTGCTGAGGTCAGAGAGCTAAAATCATTATTATTGATAAAAGCATTATGAAAAGTGATGAATCTTATGGAGAAGGAATGTGGAAATTCAATTTGGAAATACTCCATTTCCCCGGATCATTAGCACCACATTGCCAAAAATTGCCCATCTTTAGCCTTTTACCAATCTACTCCTTATTGAGCTTAAATTGAAGTCCTCTTGATTATCAATGCTTTGTCACTTATGAATGTTGTTGCATAACCCTCCTTTTGTGAGTAGATGTTGCTTTTATACATTTGCACATGCATGGATCTGTGACATAAGTACATTTTCGAGGATGGTAATTGATTGCAAGGTTATATAAGAATGAATCTGATATGTTGAGAGTTTTGATTTCTTCCCCTGAATGACAAATAAAAATATTGCTTGAGGACAAGCAAGTTTAAGTATGGGGTGTTTGTTGTGAGCCTAATTTGCCATGTTTTATACTATCATTTATATCGATTTCTGCACGCATTTCATACATTTGGGTTAGAATAATACAGAATCTGTGTAGTTTACACTTATTTTCAATATATGGAGGTCTACACAAGTTTTGGTTATATTTCGCAGAAATCGGACGCACTTTGGAGCTTAAAGGAAACTCATGGAGAAGCTAAGAATGGTGCAGCTGGAGAAAATGCCATATTTCACCATTCTTCGTTCTGAATCAAGCTTTGATGTCTTCATGAGAGTTGTAGCCCTCGGAAAGAGCTTTCCAACGCATGGTCATATGCGCCAATCCGACGAACGAGGACTCGGGAAAGTGCGTTTCAAGAACAGAGCAGAAAGCTGAAGCCAAGTGTACTCGATATCGAGTACATCTTACTCGATGTCGACCAACCTGGTCGAGCACACCTGGTCGAGCAGAGCTGATCGAGGACACCGAGTCAGAGACAACCCGACTCCCGGAACCCTACTCGAGCTCGACTAGATCTAGTCGAGATCGACCACACTTCGGAGCCATGTCCGGAGTCGACGAGCTGTGCCAAGCCGAGAAGCCGAGGACGAAGACGCAGACCACCTCTACTCGATCTCGAGGAGACTTGGTCGAGATCGACGACGCCCAGGAGCCCAGATCCGAGTCTGTCGAGCAAATCTACCCGACCAAGCCAACCAGACGACGAAGCCTACTCGATACAGAGTAGGGCTACTCGAGATCGACTAGACCTCCGAGCCATGTCCGAGCCTTGTCGAGCACCAGTCACTCGAGACAGACGAGGCCTACTCGAGACAGACGAGGCCTACTCGAGACAAAGGAGGGCTACTCGAGATCGACAAGACCCTGGTCGAGATCGAGTAGACTTCCAGAAGACGCGTTACTCGGTTTTGACGAATCCTACTCGGTATAGGGTTGCTTGGGCTGGAAGATTGCCGATTCTATCCAAAATCATCAAGATACATCATGAAGGAGAAGATTTATCCATTGAAGACATTTTAGATATAATTCCTTATTTTAGATATAATTCCTTTATTGTTTTTATTTATCTTTAAAGCCTTTTAGATATAGATAGATATTTCTTTCCTAGAATAGCTAGGGAATGAAGCCTATAAATAAAGCCCATGGGGCTCAGTTTTATGCATTCAATTTCAGAGAGAAACAAGTAGTTCCAGTAGAGAAGTTTAGGAGTTCTAAAGTTTTTAGGGTTTTGGCTTTCTGCGAAAGTTGATTGCCATGATTGTAAAAGGCTTTGAATTTAGTTTTAATGCAATTTAGTTCTTTTCATTCAATGTCTGCGATTGCGATGAGGCGTGAGTAGTCCACCCACTTCTGGGGCTGGGGTGAGCCCGACGGTGGCCATGTGAGGTGACGCGGTAAAGGTCAGATCTTTTTGTGCAATTCATCTTCTATCCCTATGAGCATGATTCTTTTGCGAGAGTTGAAGGTGATCCTTGTTTGTATTATTGAAGCGAAAGTGATCTTAATGCAACTTGGGTTAATTATGTGAAAAAGGGTTAGTAACAATTAGGGTTTATGCGAAAGCCTCTATGTGCCTATTTGTTAATGACGAAAGTTATTTGATGGAAAGCATGATCTTTTGTGCCTTTGTGTGTTACTTTGCATGGTTATCGTTGTGGTGTTGAAACCCTGGCTTTGGAAGTCTTTTATTATATTGATTTATTTCTGTCGAATTGTGAGTTATGTGTTCGAATTTGCAATTTAAAGTTTCTGTCTTTTACTCGATCTAGAGTTACTGTTGTCGATCTAGAGGAAGCCTTAGTCGATCTCGAGTGGGCTTTGTCGAAATCGAGTAGCTGTTGGTCGAGATCGACGAGCCCTTTGTTTTGCTTTTACTTTCTGCTTTGCTTTGTCTTTTCTGTCTTCGTTCGGTTCATTGCTTTTGTTTGTTCTTTTCTGTTTTATTTCTGTTTCTTTCCTTGTTTCTGTGTTTCTGTCTTTCTGCTATTCTGTCTGTGAGATCTGTTGCTACCTGAGAACTGCTGACGTGCTTCCTCGTGGATTCGATCCTGACTTTCTCTTACTACAACGGGAAGAAGTCTTGTATTTATTTGCTGAGACAGAGAAGTCAGTCTCATTTATACTTTATATTTATTTCATACTTGACCATCCTCCTGCAACAACACTCGGTATGGAGTATTAGTAGTCGACGACAATAGTTGAGTCGATGTCGAGTAGTCCTGTAGAACGTTATTTGCGTCGGCAAAGGTGGCCGAAGAGTGTAAGGATGGAAACGAAGCGTGAACAGAAAATAACCAGGTTGACAGTTTCGAAGATTGTAAACAAATTAAACTAAAAACTTCCAAGACCAGGGTTTGCAACGAAAATAACTATGCAAGCGGAATCATAAATCACAAAAGGCAGCAACTTTATCAATAAAGGACTAGGCTTTCACCAAAATCCAGCAAATAGGCATATAAATATTCAAATTCACATACCTAATTGTGTCTATATTCTTCATAACAAGAGTTTATAATCTTCCGAATAGAAACCCTAATTACTACCTAAGTTTCACAACATGAGTTCCTCAAATTATCATTCGAGGGTTAAGCACAAGATAGAGCGAGATAAAGTACCTTCTTTTGGGATCAATCAATCCACCAACATGGCTATCGTCGGGCTCACCCCGACCCTAGAACTAGGTGGACTACTCACTCCTCATCGCAATCGCAGACATAATTGATTGAAAAGAAACTTGCATTAACTAAATCAAAGTCTTTACAATTCCGGCACTCCAACTTTCGCTAAAGCGCCAAAACCCTAAAACCTTTGAAAACCTAAACTATATGTGGAAAAGTAGATCTATAATTGAATGAATGAAAACTAGCCCCAATTACTTTATTTATAGGGCTTAATCCTAGCTATTCTAGGAAAGCAAATTCTATCTAATCCTAAGATATAAATCTAGATAAATAAAACATTAATCTTAAAAGGTAA
The DNA here is from genome assembly GCA_037127255.1 of Persicaria tinctoria. Taxonomy (NCBI): domain Eukaryota; kingdom Viridiplantae; phylum Streptophyta; class Magnoliopsida; order Caryophyllales; family Polygonaceae; genus Persicaria; species Persicaria tinctoria. The sequence continues at coordinate 65,053,485 of JBANSL010000006.1, forward strand.
ATATCTAAATCTCTTCATGTGGTAAATAATCTCCTTCTCATGATGATAGATCTTGATAAACACGGATAGAATTGTCCTTGCTTCGCGCCCAAGTAGTCCACTTGAATTCGGATTGGCCCAATGCGTCCTCGACCCAACAAAAGTGTAGTCGATGTTGACAGAGTAGTCGACGTCGAGTAGAAATCTGCTCGATCTCGGGTGTCTTCTGTGCATCTCGAGTAGTCTCTCCTCGTCATACTCGAGTAAGGTTCCAACAGTGGTCGACATCGAGTAGGCTGGTTATTTACTCGACGTCGAGTATTCCTCTGTCAGCTTTCAGCATTCTGCTCCGTTTTTAAACGCACTTTCTCGAGTCCTCGTTTATTCTATTGACGCATATGAGTATGCACTGAAAATCTCTTTTCGAGGGCTACAACTCTTATGAAGACATCCGAATTTGATTCAGAGTGACGAAGGGTGAAAAGTTGCGTTTTCTCCAGCTGCACCATCCTTAGCTTCTTCATGCATGACTTTCTTTTAAGCTCCAAAGTGCGTCCAAACTTCTCCAAATCAGCTCTAAACTCTTGAAAATCACATCAAACTTGTGTAGACTCCATATCTGGCAATATTAAGCATAAGTACACAAATTCCTAATAATTCCATCTCAAAGTAATAGAACAAGGAGCATAATTAAACATAAAAACATGGTGTAAAGCAAGGACATCATTTCGCATGTGATTCGAAGACATGGTTGTTTGGATTGTGAGGATTTGATTCTTTTCAGTTATTCATATTCACAGTTATCATCTTGTGCTTATTGATTATATTTGTGTTTCTTTCTATGATTAATCACCATGTTAGGAATTGCATCTTATCTATTAATTCGTTATTGTGTTCTTGATAGCAAACAAAGTATTGATCTAGTGATATTTCTTTGTCTTTGTAGTGGATGATTTCAATTTATGTTGTGGATATGTCAATTAGGGCTGATTAGGGTTGTTCCGGTTTGTCTTAATTGCGTTGAATCAATATGTCAATTGGTCTAATTACTAATTGAGTCCTTAATGCTATTCTTTAGTGATATTGAATAAGGTGATTGTATCCATGCGGATCTCTCAGCTTTAGTCAAGTAGACATGTGTTTATGAATAATTGATAGATCAATCCTAGGACCATGAATTCCAACCATTGTTAGAGAATTACAGGTGAAATATTCTTTCTACTTTGATCTCAATCTACTTTGCAATCATAAAGCTGGTTACTGAATTCCAATCTACTTTGCAATCTACTTTGCAATCATAAGAGTTATTGAATAGAAAATCGCTTCTCCTTGTGGGTTCGACTCCGGACTTAATTGCTATACTAGTAGTTGTTTGGTTTACCAAGTGATTGATTGACTAATCTATTAGTTTTGTGTTTAAGTTTGGATTATATTACTATTTGGCAAAGCGTGAAAGTGCCAGCGACGTTCGTCCCGCACCAGCGCACCATATGTTGTGCGAGTAACATGTGATTACTAACGTTGAAGTTATGGCTGGTAGAAAAAACAGTGCAAATGATTCCTATTGCAAATAGGTTCACTTGGCAAGCTAATCGCTTGATCAGGTATTCATTATTTTACAAAAATCAGCTACTTATATTTTTTCAAATTGGAATAAAGTATCGTCAAATATTGTATACTCTTTATTAGGTCGAGAATGGAAGAAACATACAATTGGGGATTAGCTACTATGAAAAACGAGTGGGAAACTCAATATACTGGGTTGATAGAGTACCTTGAAAAAAACAAGGCTTGTGCACTGGGAGAAGTTGGTTTACTCTTGGACGGATAAGTACCTTTATTTTGGTTAGAATGGCTCCATAATGTAATATATTGATTTTAGTAATATTTACATTATACATTTCTTTATAAATCGAATAGTTTAAGAAAATGTTGACTTTTATTTTGTAGGGTTGAATCAGGTCATACAGTTCTTAAGAGACAAATGTAGTCGAGTACCAACCACAACGACACAACATATCGGTAGAATGAAATTTTTTTATCATCTCTATAATGTTCGCGCTGACATAAAGAGATATCGAACACTAAATCCAACTAAGTTTGAGGAGATTGAAGACCATCATATGGAGATTATATTTCGATATATTATTCGAAAAGTGGCGAATTATGTGTTGAATCACTTGTAACTTCAATTGCGGCAGGTTCGACGTGGCGATGTCCATGCACGGTCCACATGCAAATGGGTGAGGACATGCTACAGATTGCCATGTGTCCATGATGTGCGAGATATTGTGTTCAGTGAGTGACTATTCCATCTGAGCGATGTTCACGTGTTTTGGCGGCAAATGGAGTGGTATGGGAAAAGGATCGAGGATGCTTTTATTGGTCCCCCGAGTGCCAACATTCACGATGTCAATATGACACAATTTATTGAGTACGTTGTACTCATCCGACCTCATATCACCTATACAAGTGACCGAATTGTCGATGTTTTACATGACAATGACAAGCACATGTACGTTATACATCTCCCCTCCTACTACGAACTCATTGAGGAAGGGACGATCCTTTAAGAAGACACAAAACAATATCCAACGTCAATTGTCCTTCTTCGAGCATGTCTCATTGGAGCAACGACTGATGGAGGCTTCATCATCCGATGAAGAGGAGCCACAACCTCCTATAGGGAGCGAGTCGGTACACCCAGGTCATCCTGTGGTTCATGTGGGTCACGGGGGTCAATGGGTCGTTCGCCGAGAGCCAGGGGACGAGGAAGAGGATCCTCGAATGCAGTAGATGCATCGTTAGAAGTGTCAATACGTGCTCCAAGAGGTCTTTTGACTTTGGTAGTGACAACATTGATCACTTCATGATTGGATTTGTCATCCACGTGACAGATGTGAGGGTCGATGAAAACTGCGGATTTCGAGCACTAGCACACTCGATGGACCTAGGGGTAGAAGCATGGCTCCAATTCCGACGAGCAATGTTGAGAGAAGTGGGCATCCATCCGCAACTATTTTGGCACTAAGTTGCTACTCTCGCAAAGGCAAATGCCACTGTTGTAGAAATGCTCTTCATTTTCTCGTCCATCTTCATAATTCACGCCTTTTTGATCGGTAGTTGTTTTTCCTCCTCAACCATGACTTGTTTTCGAGTAAAGACTCGAGCTTTTTAGATCTATGTTTTGTAGTACTGTTAATTTATTGATCGACTTTTGGATTTTAAAACGAAAACATAAAAAAATTTACTCATATCCAATGTTCTAAAAGGCGCTAGGCGGCCGCTAGACGGTGGGTGGCCGCCTAGCGCCTAGGCGGTTAGGCGGGTGCCTAGGCGGCGCCTAGGCGGACTTAGAACAAACTTGATTATTTCCTTATATTTTGACGAATAACACTTGTCAATAATTCATATAATGTAATAATAATCCATAATATCACTCATAAATCCAAATTTGTAGTAGTTAACTAACACAAGTAAATAAACGCAAAAGTTCATGTCTGACTAAAACTCTAAACCTCATAAAATCCAAAACTATAAATTCGACTGAAAAGCAAATGCATCCCGGCATGGGGGATAAAAAAACCCTAAGTCAACTAATCATATGCTTAGAAGCGCAAATTGAATAATCGTTGGACTAGGCGGTGCCTAGGCGGGCCCAGGCGGCGCCTAGGCGGGACCAGTCGGGCCCAGGCGACGCCTAGGCGGGACCAGGCGGCGCCTAGGCGGTTCCTGGACGAATTTCCGCCTAGAGGTCCGCCTAGGCTTAAAAATTCCTAGGCCCCGTCCCGCCTAGCGCCTAGGCGCGATTTTTAGAACACTGTCATATCCAACATTATTAAATGTTTACTGACCAATTTTTTAAAATAAAAAAATTAGTCTAGTATTATAAAATATTTTTAAAAAAATAATAATATATGCACCCTAGGTACGTATAAACCATAAATTTGAATTTTCAAACACCCACCTAAGGTGCGTAAAATCATAAATTTGAAATTTTCAATTCAAACGAGCTACACCAACTCAAGTTGCATATAAATCATAATTTTTTCGAACACGAAGCCCGTATACGCACTTTGGATGTGCAACCTCCGAATGAGCGCGTAAATGTGCGTTTATGGGTGTGCTTCGGGGACTCGTATTAAAATTAATAGGCAAAATTGCAGAAAATCACCCTTTAAATAGGGTGTTTTGCGAGAAACCACCCTTTAAAACTAAAATTGTAGAAAACCATCCGTTAAAACCATTTCTTTGCAAAGTCACATCCATCACCCAATTTATGTTAATTGAAGTTAAAGTGTGTGAAAAGTCAATTATGCCCCTTATTTTTATTATTATTTTACTTCATTCAATTGGTATTAGTTGATATTTAACTTTTTGACATGTTTTTCAAAAGTAAAAAACTCTATAAAATATCAAAAAAAATATTATATTTTTTTAAAAATAATGTCATACTTACAAAAAAAACTCCATAAAAATTGATGTGTAATTTATGTTTTATACATTTAAAAAAAAACGTGCATTACTAAATGGCTACTTGAAGAAAATAAAATTTTAAAAAATAATGTTTCATATAGTTTTTATATTCTAAAAACGTGTACGTGTGGAATAATATTTTAGAATAATAAAAAATATATGAAATATCATTTTTTTAAAAAACATTATTTTCTTCAAGTAGCCCTTTAGTAATATACACTTTTTAAAATATATATAAGATCAATTATATCTACTTTTTATAGAGTGTTTTTACTAATAAGTTTTTTACTTTTTAAAAACATGTCAAAATGTAAAAATTAATTAATATCGATTGGATGAACTAAAATAATAATAAAAACAAGGAATATAATTAACTTTTCACGTATTTTAACATTTAATTAACGAAAATTGGGCGATGGGTGTGACTCTGCAAATAAAAGGGTTTTAATGGGTGGTTTTCTGCAATTTTAGTTTTAAGGGGTGGCTTTTCGCAAAACACCCAATTTAAAGGGCGGTTTTCGGAAATTTTGCCAAATTGAAAAACGAAAACGAAAGGACTTTATACTATAGAGTCTGCCACAGAGGATTGATCCCTCTTGCCCTCTGATAAGGAAGCAAACCATAAAGAAAACGAGGGTTGCGCTTTGCAGGTTGTTGTGGTGGGAACGGTGGCGGTGCTGAGCGGCGCGAGGGAGCTAACGAGAGGGGAAAGGTTGAGCGGTAGAAGAGGGGAAAGAGAGAAATCAACCAATTAGGGTTTTTTCAGGATCTGAGAAATTTCGGTTCGAGGTAATGTTTTTTCGAGCGTTCAAACCCTAACTCTTGATGTAATTAACTTAGAGTCGATTTTCGTTGTGTTTCGAATTACGATCCATCCGATCGACGATTTAATTGAGCTTGGTAAGAGATATACAAGGGGGAGTTTCTGTCTTGAGTGGTAGAAGGAAATGGTGGATTTGATCTGGTTCATCATGATGGCGATGATGTATGCGTGTGTGAGAAAGAGTGTGTGCTTATCATGTGCAGGGGCCGAGTGTGAGAGAAATTGCGGGAAGAGAGAAAGAGAGAGAGAGAGTGGCGAGCGAGTTCCAGGAGAGGGATCACGATTTCTGAGGTTGTCTCTTCGCTTATCTTGCTGATAGCTGGTTAGGGTTTGCTTCTATCGGGTACCTGCTTCTATTGTTGCTGTTTTCTCCATGGAGAGGAAGCTCGTGGTACGTTGATTGTTACTCTCTGTGATGCTTTGTTTTGGCCTCTTTCTTCCTTCATTAATGTTTTTCCTACTCTCCGTGGTACGTTAATGTTTTTGTTCTTAATTTAGGTTTTGGGTATCCCATGGGACGTGGATACTGATGGATTGAAGGAGTATATGGTCAGATTTGGTGAATTGGAGGATTGTATTGTCATGAAGGTACTTCATTCATTTAAATTTGTACAGTAACAGTTTTCCTAGAAGGCCTAGTCTTGTTGTTGAGAATGGAATTAGCTGGAATAAGAATTGGTTGCCACTTATTGCCTATTTCTGTTCTTTGTTGCTGTATGGTTTTTTGCTTTTGACTGTCTTTGCATATCTGACACCCATCCTATTTTTTGCTGCTCGTGGATGGGGCAGCCTCACTTATCTAAAATGTTCAACCTTTTAATGTTTCGAATATGTTACTTATGAACATATACAAAGCTCATTTATCGCTTTGTGTGCTCCCATATTTGGTCCTTTTGATGTATCTACCCTCGTCATCCCTGTGAATGTTCTGTTTATTTATCGATGTGCGGCTGGTGTAGAGTGTGAATTTTGTTAATTGGACTCAGCTACTTCTTCCTTTACACAATTGGGTTCTCACTATATAATGAATTCTTCATTTAATTGTTCTTCAGTCACAAAGACATTAAGATGATGAGGTTTTATAAAGATCATCGGATGCAAGTATCAGATATTATCCAACTGTTATATTGGTCACCTGATAAATAAGAGATCTCAGGGTGTACAATTATAGCAAGCCTACATGACAAAATGTTTCCTGCATGACTCTTACTGGAACCTTTCTGTACTATCTGTAGGAACGCTCAACAGGTCGATCTCGAGGCTTTGGATATGTGACATTTGCTTCTTCCGATGATGCCAAGGTATATAAGCTCTTGATGCTCCAAACCTTTGTGCAGAGATTCAATGCATGGTTAAATTATTATCATATTTCGCAAGACATTTTTCATTTTGCAGTTTGAATCATGTGTAGCAGTTTTCTTACTGTGAGGCATTTTTTTTTCTCTTGTTTCAGAAAGCACTATCGAGTGAGCATGTACTTGGCAATAGAATGCTTGAAGTTAAAGTGGCCACGCCAAAGGTCTTCTCATTGATTGTACCTTTGTGACCTATATTGTTGATATCCATGATTGAAATTTTGAAATGCATTTAACTGCTCCTATTTTAATTATTTGTTCCTTAAATTGAACCTGCATATTTTACAGGAGGAAATGATGAGAACATCCACAAAAAAGGTCACAAGAATATTTGTTGCTAGGATTGCCCAGTCTGTGAATGAATCAGCTTTTCGAAGGTAGTTTTTATTACTGTAGATTTTTTGTCATATCTTTCATTGGAACATGTTCCTTAGAATTATTAATGAAACAGTTCTCATTCTTCAATTATGCAGTCATTTCGAGAATTATGGTGAAATTACAGATCTTTACATGCCTAAGGTGAGTATTTGCTAAACCTTATTAGCCCTATGATAATGAATACATTTCCTAAAACTATATTTATGGTCAGGATCCGACAACAAAAGGCCATCGGGGAATCGGATTTATTACTTTTGCAAAACCGGGTAATGTTCTGAAATTGCCGTTCCTTTTTGCTTTAGTCATCACTTTGTACATTTGTTTTTTGAAATTTAGTTTTATATCATGCATGTTGGTCAGATTATCATAGGGTTGCAAGAATCTTACACCCAACTTAGTTGATGAATACTCCTATTATAGTAGTTTTCCTTGATTGGCAAAAGATGTCTTACAAAATGGCCCTGCCAGCTGTTTATAGATGACAATACTTGGTAACTGGAATATTCTAAAGGCATACTTTTGAGAATATTCTAGAAACTAATACTAATCTTCAAAAGAGATTTTAGGCGAATTTTCTAGCAACTATGGCCTTTTGTTCTGTATTAGCTTGTTTCTTGATCCTTGTATTGAAAATTTATGTTTGTCATTTGCTTGTCATAAGGCCGATTCTCTGCTCTGTTTCAACTTTATGTTGTTTAACTTTGATTTTTTTTTTTTAAAAACTGATCAAGTCGTCATGGAGTATGATAGAGGGTAAAATCGGGAATCACTCACAAGACTGATTGTACTTCAAATCTCAGATTCAAGGAATACAAATACTTAGAGAAACCAAGGCAGCCAAGGAATCTACTAAGCCACCAACAAAGCTCAGCTTTCAACTAGTCAAGAATGCCTACAAGTTATCACAACTTGATGCCTATAAGCTTGGACTATTCCCTTATTTATTGTAACTATAACTACCTCTCTACCTAAGTCACCCACAGGGAGGATAGCAAATCTCCCATCACAGCCTAATTGTATCCCAAACCAGCACATGGCCCCCTTTCTTCTAGAATAGTCTAAGCAATATCCCTATATTATGATGAAACACATTTGGTTGCCAAACACAGTAGCCTGTGAAACTATCACGTTTAGATATCCTGAAAGTTGATCATTACATCTTTTGTTATTATCTGGCATTTCTGATATGGCATTTGTAATTTCAACTTTTAATTATTATTATTATGATAGGTCTCTGATCAATGTGTCCTAATATGCATTGTTGAGTTGAATGAGTTTCTTACAAGTAACCACCTCGTTGATTATAGTATTTAACTTACCTGTTCAAAACCTTTTGTATTGGCAGAATCAGTGGACAACCTGATGGTTGATACTCATGAGTTGGGAGGTACCGCTGTGGTTGTGGACCGAGCTACACCTAAGGCAATTGTTCGCTCTACCATCTTATTATCATTCTAAGTCTTTTTTGTTCCAATCAGTGCAACATTAGTTCTCTTGTCTCTGTAGTAATGTCCGGAAATGCCCATATTCCAGTGCAATGATATTTATAAGCTTGCTGTATGTGATGCAATTCTTTTATTATAAGTGCTGTTTCCTCAGGATGATGATTTTCGGCCAGTCAGTAGGGGAGCATCTGGAGCTTCAGCTGCATCTCAAGGAGGTTATGGAGCTTATAATGCCTATATTAGTGCTGCTACCAGATATGCAGCTTTAGGTGCCCCTACCTTGTATGATCATCCTGGCTCTATGTATGGAAGTAAGTTTCTGTGACTTTAGGCCCCGTTTGGTATAAGGGTGGTAATCGGAATGGGAATCGGAATGGTAATCGGAATCAAAAACCGGAATAAGTCATTACCGAGACATGTTGTTTGGTATAATTCTGGAATGAGAAATTAACAAATTCAACCTCAAATACCCAGTCCCAAATTCATCCTATCCAAGGCGGTGGTTGACTGTAACGAGGCGGGAGGGATGGGTGATGGCGGTGGTCGAGTGCAACGGGAAGGGAAGGTTTGATGGCGGTGGTCGATTGAGGATATGAGGGCTGGTGTACTGCAAAACGGGGTGAGAGAGAGAGGACGAAGACGGCGCTGGGCAACGGGATGAAGACTGAGTACAGCGGCGTAGATCTGGACGGAGGCGGCGACGGCCACGGACGCTGCGACGGGAAGGGAAGGCTTTGATGGTGGTGGTCGATTGAGGCTCGGAGGGCTGGTGTACTGCAAACGGGGAGGGGAGAGAGAGATCGGAGAGGACGACGACGGCGCTGGGCAACTAGATCTGGAAGGGGGAGAGCGACATAGATCTGGACGGAGGAGAGCGGCGTAGATCTGGATGCAGGCGGCGACGGCCACGCAGGCGGCAAGCGACGACGACGGCCACGCAGGCGGCGACGACGACGACGACCACACAGGCGGCGACGGCGATGACCACGCAGGCGGCGACGGTGGCAGATCTGAACGGTGGGAGTGATTTGAACGAAGGTGAAGGCTATCGACAAATCTGAACAGGCTTGAGTTTTTGGGAATGGGAGGATCCCCCAACTTTTGGGGTGGGATGAAATTGGGCTTGAAAATGGGAATGAGTGATTACCGGTAATCATTCCGATTACCATTTTTGAGCGTACCAAACATTAAAAACTGGAATCCTCCATTCCGATTACTGATTTCTGATTCCCAGTAATCATACCAAACAAGCCCTTACTGTTCCTTTTTTGGGAGTGTGGTGATATTCTAGAGCTATATTTATACCTTAATAATGATCAGGAGGGGACCTAGCTCGTGGCTCAGGGAGTGCAAAGATATTTGTTGGTCGACTTCCACAGGAGGCAAGTGCTGAAGACCTCCGCCAGTACTTCGGTAGATTTGGACGAATCGTGGATGTTTATGTTCCCAAGGTAATTTTGGCCTCTTTGCTTTGATAAATTATGGTTGGCAATATATGTCAATTGCAAATTATAGAATGCATATTGGTATAGGATCCAAAGAGAAGTGGACATCGTGGTTTTGGCTTTGTAACATTTGCTGATGATAGTGTCGCAGAACGTGTGGCTAGACGGCCTCATGAAATTTGTGGACATCAGGTACTTTTCAAAACCTCGGGAACAATATCTTGCTAATTGATGTTTTCAGTTTACAAATATTGCAATCTTAGATGAATGACTTTGAGGCAGCTGCATGATTGCTAAAGAAGGGAGCCAAGAATTTCTGCCTTTTTCTTATATCTAACATTTTGTGGTCTTGTTAAACAGGGGAATGCATTGCATTTTATATAATTTAATAATGAATCAATGGTTTTCCTTATATTGAAATTACTGTACAGGTTGCAATAGACACAGCCACTCCACTTGATGATGCTGGACCCAGCGGGAGTTTGATGATGGACCCTGTGGATGCATTTGGTGGTTACGGCCCAATGCGTACTTATGGTAGAATGTATGGAAGCCTAGATTTCGATGATGTAAGTATCAGATATGTCGTGATTCATTTTGTTCCTCTACTTGATGCCTGATCCCATGTTGATGTCTCAAATTCTCCCTCTGAACTCTGAAGCTCACTAATAGTGTTTCACCTTGGTCCTTGTTTCTAGAGGACAAACCTGGCCTCTTTGGTGTCTTTTGAGTTTATAGGGTTTGGTTTTCAACTGACAACCCTCTTGTTGGCCCATACAACTAACTACGACAGTTGGGAGAAAATCTAATTGTCAATTAGACAGTACAGTCAGTTGGGCATCTAACTAGTTAATTGGACCTTTTTGTTGCAGTGGGGTTATGGGCCTTATGGAGGCGGAAGCAGGAGCACAGCAAGAGCTCCGAGAGCCGATTGGAGGTACAGGCCTTATTAATCAAGACTTTAGTGCTTTTAGGAGGGCAATGGTACTCCCTGTAATCAGTTTCTCAATCCTGAAAACACAAATTTGGTTAATCTGGGACATGCAAAGTTCCTGTTTTTATTTATTGCTGGCATGACATTTTTATTTATGAAACACTGGGCCACTGTTTTTTATATGAAGATTTCTTAAGCAAACCTGCAGAGGTGGCAATCGGGCGGGTTGGTTCGGATTTGGGTTCGGTTAGTTGGGTTTCGGGCAATGTCTAATAATTTGGTCAATTGGTTGGGTCGGGTTGCGGTTGTATCTGGTTTCGGTTGTCTCGAGTTTTCATTATTTCAATATCCATTTTTAAAAAATTTACTAGATTGTAGCTTCAAGTTCGGGTTGGTTCGGGTTTCGGTTATAACGAGTTTGGGTCTTAATAGGTTTCGGGTTAATTGGGTTCGCTTCATTTGGATTTCGGGTCCAAAATGGACGGGTTGTGTCGGTGTTCAGAATAATCGGTTTTTTTGTCGACCGGGTTGGGTTTTCAGGTTCGGCCAGCTCTACAAACCTGCTTGCAGTTGGATTTCTGTTTAGTTTGTGCTTTCGTTTTTGTGGGTTTTTATGTGTTTTTATGTGATTGTGAACCAATCACATGGACTAACAAACGAAAGGGGGAAGCTCGAATGGAGAGAAAACTTGATCGTGTTCTGGTTAATGAGGAGTGGATGGACACGTTTGAAAACACAAAGGCATTATTTGATACACCGGGGGTGTCTGACCATTCTCCAGCTGTTGTATATTTGAGAAATGATATGAATCGACGCAGGTACCCATTCAAATATAATAATTTTTGGGGAAAGGAAAAAGAATTTGAAGCCCATTCAAATATAATAATTTTTGGGGATAGGAAAAAGAATTTGAAGCTTTGATCAGGGCTGCGTGGACAGAAGATGTTATCGGATCCAGACAGCTTAAATTAGCAAAGAAGCTCAAGAATGTCAAAGATGCCCTGAAACCATGGGACAAGGCTCGATTTCCCGAACTTCAAACAACAATTAAGCTGAACAAAGAAGCACTACATGAACTGCGAATCAGAACTGAAAAGGGCAATTGTGCGCTGGAGGACAGTATAGCAGCAGCAGAAGCTGAATTACGAAAGAACATGGCCAGATTATTGAGTCTAACAGCGCAGAAAGCTAAATTGCACTGGCTAACTATGGGGGAAGAAACCTCGTCCATGTTTTACCGAAGTGTGAAGGAGCGACAAGCCAGGATTGCGATCTTATACATGAAAGATGATACTGGCACTGTAATTGAAGATGAGGAGCAGATTAGACAGCATATTCTGCACTTTTTCACTGCTTTGTTATCTACGGCAGAACCCAGAGAAAGGTTTCACCTCCCAGCTGCTGCACACTTTGAGGATGATGTTGCTGCTGATCTATGCCGTTTGCCAAGCTATGATGAAATACGGAAAAAAATGTGGTCGATCGGTTCAAATAAATCCCCTGGCCCGGACGGATTTGGAAGCCAATTTTACAAGGATGCGTGGCATATTGTAGGAGTGGATACATGCGAAGCTATCAGGGAAATCTTTCGGAATGGAAAGCTCTTGAAACAATTCAATTCCACATTCATCTCCCTTATTCCGAAGGTAAAGAACCCAACGCTTGTAAAGGAGTTGAGGCCTATTTCGTGCTGCAATACTATACTGAAAGTGGTTACAAAGGTCATAGTTGGAAGATTGAGAAATCTACTGAAAGATGTCATATCTGATAGCCAAGGAGCCTTCATCCCCGGGCGCTCTCTGGCACACAACACGGCTGTTGCAACTGAAATTGTGTATGGATATGGAACCAGACGAGGATCCCTTCGATGCACTATGAAGGTAGACTTGCAAAAAGCTTATGACTACCTGAATTGGGACTTCATCGCGGAAACCCTACGCTATCTTAATGTCCCGGTAGAGCTTGTAAACTTGATTATGGAGTGTGTGACATCCCCAACCTTCTCCATACTCATCAACGGTGCCCCAGAAGGTTACTTTCCAGGCAAAAGAGGACTTAGGCAGGGGGATCCCCTTTCCCCATATCTATTTGTCCTCTGCATGGAAATTCTAAGTAGGATGCTTCACCAAGCTGCAGCCAGCCCTGAATTTAAGTTCCATCCAAAATGTAAAACACTACAGCTTGTGCACCTTGCCTTTGCCGATGATCTGTTGATTTTCTGCCATGGAGATGTCCAATCTGTGAATGTGATTAAGCGCTGTCTGGATCAGTTTTTTACTGTGTCAGGGCTGCGTGCAAATCTGGAGAAGAGTATTGTGTATCTTGCGGGCTGCAAGGAGGATATTGCTGAAAATATAATTACACAGCTGGGCTTTACCCGAGGAGAATTACTTGTTAAGTACCTTGGGGTACCTCTAAGCTCTAGAATAATCAGAATACATGAGTACGGTACGCTGTACGACAAATTCAGAGGGGTGATTCAAACATGGGCGGCTAGAAAGCTCTCGTACGCCGGTCGATTGCAATTGATCAAATCTGTATGTACTGGGATTAATACATTCTGGAGTCAATGCATTCTTCTACCTAAAGGTGTCACATGGACCACATCGAAGGTATGATCAAAAGGTTTCTCTGGAATGGGAACCTTGATGGAAGAAAGCACCTGGTCGCCTGGAATGCTGTTACTAGGCCGGTGACAGAAGGAGGTTTGGGAATCCGAGAGCTCCAGGCATGGAACAGTAGTATGTTTGCCAAATTATGGGGTGATCTTGTTCAACAAAGGCCAAGTATTTGGCTGCGCTGGTGCTCCTCAAATCATGTTCGAGACAACCAATGGTGGGAAGCCTCTCCTCACTTACATGATTCCTAGCTATGGAAGGCAATTCTACAAGTGAAGGAGGAGAATAGTTATGTGTTATCTGATGGTGGTGCCACTATCCCACGACTGGACAGCTTACTAAACGATAATGGGAGTATTGCGGCTTGGAAGCTCTATGATATACTTCGGCATAGAGGTGAACACACAGTCTGGGGGGAGCTTATCTGGGAGCGACCCCAATGCAGAAAATGGGCCTTCTTCACCAGGCTAGCATGCAGCAGCAAAGAAACGCATACAGACTGGAAGTGTAGCCAAGCATTGGATGGGGGATGAGGTGGCTGCTTGTGCATTATGTAAGCATGCTGAGGAGACAGTCGACCACTTATGGTTCGCTTGCCCAGTCATTAGAGAGGTCCAGCAGATTGTCTTCGGGTGGAGTGGGATTGGATGTCGCTTTACTACTATCAATGAATGGCTCCATTGGTTTGGGACCGAGACAAAGGCAAACAGGAGGAAGCCAGTCTACCAGATGAAGCTCCTTAGTTTCCAGGCCCTTATTTACTACACTTGGCTCTCTCGGAACAAGCTGGTTTTCAATAAAGAAATCTTTGACGTTAACCGATGTGCTGCTCTTGTTATTTCCAGCTGTAGAACTCGGCTATCCCTGGTGAAAAGTGCAAATACCAGGGATAGAAGGGTTCGACAGATTCGTTGATAGGTTTTGATGCTACGTTGGTATACATTGGAGATGACGGTTGTGAATGTGGGCTAGGCATAGTATTAGCTGGCGTGGGGATTTAGCAGATTTAGTACAATGTGGGGTATAGAAAGGGTTTTGGGATATAGTTTTTTGCGACCCTTCTTACGTGAGACCCTTTGTTTGGTCTCACCTTTTGTATGTTGGTTTTACAACCATAGCTATATATTCACCTATTCAGGTGATTGTGAACCAATAGCTATAGCACAGTTGAAAGCTCCAATTGAGTTTATGATGGGTATGCAATGACACCTGCCTCTGGTTTAATTGAATCTGTTGTTACTTGTTACAAATAAACGAGTGTTGGATTCAAGCGTTTTTATTTTATTTGTCGCTACACCTTATTTAATCAGCAGAGCTGTCACTCAACGGTAATATGGTAAAAGTTGGACAATGCAATGCAGATGAGTTTGGAGGCTTACACATTTTGATTACCACGATGAGTGTTTAGAGAAATTTATTTACTGTAAAATGTGTACAACTGAGCCCTCACATAACATTTACCCATTTAAATCCCAACAAAACCTCATCCCCCTCAAACCTGAAATCCGGCCATTTCTGTATCTATTTTCATGAAATTTGAATTGACAACAAAATCAACACTGAAAAACACACCCAGTAAACAGTAGAGTAAAAAGGTTACACTCACGTTACAATTAAAATGTCATCCCAATTAGCTTACATTCCTTCCCCAACAACATGAGAGTGCATGATTGAGTATGGACCCCTCAAACCCCATGTTGAGCGACTAGAAGAACCCACACAGTTACCCGCAGGACCACCGATCCCGACAGGCGAGCCCCGCCATGGCCACCCCTGCCTCCCCATCCCTCCACCGGAAGCACCCCCACCGGAAGCCGACATCTCCTCGAGTGACTTCACCTCCCTTTTCAAGAACTTGAGGTACCGGACGGCCTCCTCGAGCATCGAGGCCGTGTCCATCTTGGTTCCTCCGGGGACCAACCGCTGCAGGATCCGTATCCGTTCGCTGATCCGCTCCCTCCGATGCCTAGCGGCCACGCTCTGCGGATCGCTCGAGATCCGGACGTTTCTCCTTTTCCTGGGCTTGACCGTGTCTGGGTCGATCCGAACGGGCTGCATGGCAGCTATCCGGAACATCAACTCCCTCATGGTCTCCATGGGAGAGGTAGCGGGCATCTCCCCACCACCCAACCTGTTGTCATCGTAGGCGATTAGCGACGGGGGAGCCGGATACGGGAGTCCCGGGAACATGATGTCGGGGTCGACGTCGGCTCCCAGATGGTGTTGGTAAGGGAAGTTCATGATTTGGTGATGGATACTTATATACAGTATGATTATTGAAATGAAGATTAAAAAAAGAAAAGAGAGAGAGAATATAGGAGGGCGGTGAAAGAAAGATAGATATGGTTGCAGAGTAGCAGTGGGTTATTGTCAGAGAGGAGGTGGGAGAGTGACTGCAGCTCTGCAGATGGATCGGATGATGCCCTCTTAATTTTCTTTTGACTTAAAAAAAAAACCTACACAGAAACAGAAGTAAGTTGTGAGTTGAAAGAGTTTGTTGTTTTAGTGCTCAAAGTCTGACTGCCTTTAGGGTTGTGATAAAGGCCAATAGTACCATCCTCCATATATATATATATATATAACATAGCAGCTTCCTATGGTTTTTTTTATTTTCCTTTTTATTTTTATTTTTAGGCATGGCATTGCCATTGGCAGGTCTTTCTAGAATCTGGCTGGCCAAACTCTATAAAAATAAAAATACAAGTACATGGCAGAATTGATTAATTGTTACCCCACGAACAGTGGATTGATTGAGGGGGCGAAAAAATTACAATAAAAAATATTGTATGTAAAATTAAACACTAATTTTTCTTTTCAAAAAAATCATCAATATTATGAACATGTAACTAGAATAAAAACATAAATTTTGCATGATTTATTTCATGGTTTTCAAGTATTTCAATATAACCTCCTAATTTGAAGTTCTCGGATATAATTACATTATTAAAATATGAAATTAATAAATGATAATTACAATAAAAATCTATCGGTTGATAAATGATGTCGGAAATATTGTAATTCAGTGCTGAAATTTGAAACGCTTATAACTTTTTGCTCAGATATCGGATTTGAGCTTATAATATATCAAATCGAAGCTATCGACGAGAGGAATATGTATATTAAATTTCATTTTCGGCTGGGGGGCAACTGCCCCTACTGGCCCTAAAGAGGATCCGCCTCTGCCCACGAACCACAATATAAATAATACGGGGGAGGCAGGGGGTTTGCTTGCCCAAAGCCAAAGGTGGTTGATTATTATAAATTAATTTTGGAGTTGGGGGGGATTAAGAATATTTGAGACAATTATTAATGGGGCCTTTACATAAATATCCATAAAAATTGGTCAAATTACAGGAGTATCCATGTATTTGAAAATTTTACAAAAGTGTCCATCCCCTTGCCCCCCCTCCTTGGATCATTGACCGTTGACCGCTGACGTTTGACCGTTGACGTTTGACCGTTGACCGCTGACGTTTGACCGTTGACTGCTGACGTTTGACCGGTCAACGTTGACCGTTGACCGGTCAACGTTGACCAAGTCTTTCGGATTTTTTTATTTTTATTTTATTGGGTAAATTGCAACTAATATCCCAACCTTTAGGGATAGTTGCTTTCAATACCCTAACCTTGTAAAATTTCACAAAATATCTTAACCTATACTATTAGTTGCACTTAACACCCTGGATGAGATTCTTAAATTTAAAAAATTACCCACATAATACAAAAATTACAAAAATCGCCCATATTCATAAAATGTTTTCAATAAACTCCTAATAAATTTTAAAATTTGAAATTAAAAAATTCTCTTACAATTTAAGCCAACCCAACCCACCATCCAAAAATAATTATAACAGGTATATAAAATCTACTCCTTCAAAATATAATATAATTACTTTAGCATCTACTCATTTAAAATTTTAATATAATCAAACAAAATAATTAATTATTTATCTAAAAAACAAACATTATAATTAAAATCTAAATTTATATAAGTCTGTCTCGATACATGCCGATTTGTACATCTATATATTCCATATATATTATTTGATACAATATATACTGTCTTTTTGGTTAATATTATGTTATATATACTAAAACTAATACATAACATCTTATAATGTATCACACATAAATTCCATGGTATTAAAAAAAATGATTCTATAAGAAATGTTTAACATAATAGTTTTACAAAAATAAAATAAAGTAGATTTTAAAAATAAATGGTAAAAGATATGATAACCATTTGCAACCAATAATTATATAATAAATATATACTAAAAATAATATGGTAAAAAATAATAATTTTACCATATTATTTTTAATATATCTTTATCATGTAACTCTTTATATATTACAAACGGTTATCATATCTCATATCATTTATTTATTAAAATCTACATTATTTTATTTTTGTAAAAGTATTATGTTTAAGATAAATAATTAATTATTTCGAGTAATTATATTAAGATATTAAATGAGTAAATGCTAAAATAATTATATTATATTTTTAAAGGAGTAGATTTTATATACTTGTTATAATTATTTTTGGATGGTGGGTTGGGTGAGCTTAAATTGTAAGAGATTTTTTTAATTTCAAATTTTAAAATTTATTAGGAGTTTATTGAAAACATTTTATAAATATGGGCGATTTTTGTAATTTTTGTATGATGTGGGTAATTTTTAAATTTAAGAATCTCATCTAGGGTGTTAAGTGCAAGTAATAGTATAGGTTAGGATATTTTGTAAAATTTTACAAGGTTAGGGTATTGAAAGCAACTATCTCTAAAGGTTGGGATATTAGTTGCAATTTACCCTATTTTATTTTTTTTTATTTTTTTTATTTTTTTATTTTTTTATTTAAAAAAAAAAATCATGTAAGCACTTTCAGATATGCAACTATAACCCGATGTTATGCAAATATAATATTATGATATGCAAATATAATACTATGCTATGCAAGCTTAAAAAACCTTATAAGAAGAATATGCAAATCCATATGTATTTTAAAATTGCAAGTGTCCATCCCCTTGCCCCCCCTGCCCCCCTCGCTGGATCATTGACCGTTGACTGCTGACGTTTGACCGGTCAACGTCAACGTTGACCGGTCAACGTTGACCAAGTTTTTCGGATTTTTTTTTTTTTTTTTTTAAAAAAAAAAAAATTTCATGTAAGCACTTTCAGATATGCAACTATAACCCGATGTTATGCAAATAGAATATTATGATATGCAAATATAATACTATATTATGCAAGCTTAAAAAACCTTATGAGAAGAATATGCAAATCCATATGTATTTTAAAATTGCATTAATATATCTTATTTTCACATAAGCACATCGCTCTACCATTTATTGACATAAGAGGCTTTAAAATTGCATTAATGTCAAACCCGATGTTGCTAACACCAACATTTCTAACACCGTTGACACTGACATTGTTAACATTGCTGGCACTGCTGACACTGTCACCACTAACATTGCGAACACCACCAACATTTTCCGTATTAGCGTTTACGTTAATGTCGGCTGACGCTGACATCGGAGATGTCGGCTGACGCCGATATCGATGTTGTGAACACAATTGACGCCGACGTCGAATATGCTTTTTTTTGTGCCAACGCTTCTTTTTTCGTGTAAGCAATAATATTGTTGACACTGCTGACACTGTGGCTGACGCCGACATCGGAGATGCTGACGTTGCTGCCATTAATACTGATCAGTATAAAAGAAAGAACAATTGTGCTACTATTATGTAGTACCTATGCAAACCTCGGATGCTGCTGACAAGTATTTGTTGAGTCCAATCTAAGGTGTTGGTTGAATGGCTTCTAGTGTAAAATGCAGTGAGATGTTGTGTTAGTAGCTTGTAATGATTATGCACAACCAAAATCTAATTTTGACCAACTCCTTCAGTTTTTTTTTTCTGTTTTTTTTTTAAAAAAAAATTTACTTGTCAGCACTTTCAGATATGCAACTATAACCAGATGTTATGCAAATAAAATACTATGATATGCAAATATTATATTATGTTATGCAAGCTTAAAAAACCTTATGAGAAGAATATGCAAATCCATATGTATTTTAAAGTTGCGAACACTGTTGACGCCGACGTCGAAGATGCTTTTTTTTTGTTCCAACGCTTCTTTTTTTCGTGTAAGCACTAATGTTGTTGACACTGCTGACACTGTCACCATTAACATTGCGAACACCACTAACATTTTCCGTGTCAGCGCTGACGCTGATGTCGGCTGACGCTGCTGACATTAATACTGATCAGCATAAAAGAAAGAACAGTTGTTCTACTATTATGTAGTACCTATGCAAACCTCAGATTCTGCTGACAAGTATTAGTTAAGGTCAATCTAAGGTGTTGGTTGAATGGCTTCTAATGTAAAATGCAGTGAGATGTTGTGTTAATAGCTTGTAATTATTATGCACAACCAAAATCTGATTTTGATATCAGAATGAATTGAATTACAGTAAAAATCTATTACACTGTTGACGTTTCATGTAATCAAGTAAAATTATATTTTAATTATATTATAACATAACATTAACCTACGACAAGACTTTTATATTTTAATTTGAACAATTTTTATATTTTGCTGTCTCATTAGTATTTTCTTTCATCTTACATCAGTATTTCTTGCATCTTATAAATTGATGTTGTGCAAATTGTATAAGTATGATATGCAAATATAAATTGATGATATGCAAATATAAGATTAAAATATGCATAAATTAATTCACGTTGTGCAAATATAAGATTATTGATATCTAATACTTAGATTTTAATTTTTAATAAATAAAAATAAGTTGGGAAAATACAAATTGATGATGTGCAACTGTATGATTATAATATGCAAATATAAATTGATTTTGTGCAAATGTAAAATTATGATATGCAATTATAAATTGATGATATGCAAATATAAGATTAAAATATGCATAAATTAATTCACGTTGTACATATATAAGATTATTGATATCTAATACTTAGATTTTAATTTTTAGTAAATAAAAATAAGTCGGAGAAATACAAATTGATGTTGTGAAAATGTATTATAATAATATGCAAATATAAATTGATGTTGTGCAAATGTAAAAGTATAATATGCAATTATAAATTGATGATATGCAAATATAAGATTAAAATATGCATAAATTAAATAGATTATAATAATGAAGAAAAGATGGAAAGAGAGAATGTCACATATGAATCTGTGAAAGGAAGCACAATGTCTGAAGATTACAACGCTGAACAATAATAACACACTTGTATCAGCCTCTAAACCAGGATCAATAGAAGTCAAGAACAAATAACAACAATCAAAAGGCTAAATTTTAAGCATAGGATGACAACAGTTCCTCCACCAGTGGCTTCTTCTAACATTTCACCTCACTTCTCGAATTCAGCATCGCTTATCGCTCCAGTGATTGCTTGCTAGAAAGCAGTGAACATCACGTGATCAGTTGATGTGTAAAGGTGCCTTGTTTAATGTGAGTAACGCCGTAGCAGTTACCCAGTATTCGAATTTTACCTGAATGCATGACAAGGTACCATCCTCAACTCATAAAACATCCAGCTTAGGCTTTCAAACCCAACGCTAATCACCCTCAGCTAGGCCATTTAGTTTGTGAATGTTTCTTCCCTATCAGATTCATTTGCAACAAAAGTGATTCCAGATTAAACAAAGATCTATGAGGCTACTGCCCTGTTTCACCATGAACCTGAAGTAATTTCTGGGCCCTTCTCTTGAATCGTCCTAACTGATACACAAAGGCAGCCCCCCTACAAAAGCAGATGCTTCAAACATCAGTTTCCTTCTAAATTAAAAAACAATATCCCAGCACAAAGTCACTCTCCTTTTAGAAGGCAATGTCTTAATGATGCTATAATGAAAACTATATGGCTTAATGCATATGCTTTTTTAACTTCTGAACAATAGAAGATTAGAGAGCAGCATTGTAAAATGCAGGTAAGATGTTTTTACCTTTTCCAACTGCACAAAAGGGTGTTACATGCACTAGTTAATGCTGGATCAACATGCCAGGATGCACCAGATCTCTCAGGTTCTATTATGAGCCTTGTAAATGGGGGGGGGGGGGGTGCTTAAATCAGGAGCTGTGAAGGCCGCTCGTAAAATGTCCTAGTAGTACCTCAAAGTGGATAACATCCTGTGCAAACACAAGCCCATTCCTCACTTTACCATTCATATATAGCATTTTCTAGTGTGTGTAGTTAATTTTAAAGCCCACCACAACAAGGTTCTCAAGGCTTCAAAGCCTCTTGTTCTTTCCGTACCACTCAGTTAATCCAATAATTAAAGTGTACATAGATCAATTTAGTTTCACAATTTCACCACAAAAACATCCAGAATAAGCAGTAAACATTGCAAAAAAATGAAATCAAAATCTATATCAAACAACAACAAATTAGGGGTGTCAGCACTGACTGAATGAGTTGCAGGGATGCTTGACATTTCTTTTTTAAATTAGACCTATATCAAACAACAACAAATCGTTGTCAAATTATAAGAACACGGCTGGAATAGTTTTTTATAAGAAAAATAATTTGAATGCTGACATACAAGGCAAAATACAGTCAAAGCTTAAAACACTACTGGACAACAGTTATTCAAAACACAACTTGACAGAGTCTTTGAAACATATTTCAAAACTCTACTATAGAAGCCATTATGCCAACACCAAGCATGTCAGTAGCTAGTTTTCTCATTTAAAATTTATGAATCAATCAGTCAAAATCATGTGCTGACACCGTTCACTCCTCGCCTGCTGACATGAATGCAACTCAGTAACCATGGATTCAGTTGTCTCCAAATAAATACAATTTGACAAGGATTCAGTTTTTAAGGACAAAAACATATAAAATCATTAGTGAGACAAACATATCATGTCAATGCCTGCTTATAGTACTATTGCATACATATACTCTTGAATGCTTATAGAAGGAAATCAATAGAAATGATAAAAAAGGAAAAAGGACTTGCCAACTAACCCAACATCCTGTATGGCATCCCCTCTTAATAATAATGAATCTAAAGAAGATGACTATGAGCTAAAAAATTGGGATCCCATAACAATTAGTAATTTTGATTGAGATTGTTTCACAATTAGCTGACCAAGATGAACAAATGCAAGCACCCAAAGATAGTTTCAGAAATGTCAACATTCAGAGACAAAGACCTTTCATCTCAAAGCAACAAGTTCATTCAAGCATTTTATCAAACACCTAGTGAGCAATCACTGGCCTAACTCTACAATCATGACAGATAATCGAACATAAGATTAGTAGGGTAAGAATCGAACTACAACGGAACCTGCTTTTCCATGCTAGCATATGGAAGGCTCAACTTGATCAACAAAATGCCATTGTTAATACTATTATCTCCAAGACCAATGCTAGTATATGGAAGTCAATTTGCTGTTTTGAAAAATAAAGATATAAAGGCTAAAAAGTTCAAGTTTGATGATTTTAAACATAAGCTTATACTTATTAATCATCCAAGAAGACAATGAGTGATTGAGATAAGGTATGAAATTAATGTCCAAGCTTCAAGTTCCTGTAGAAAGCCATCATCTTTTTAATTTTTTTGAAAAAGAATTTGATCATTGTCCTTATATTATACTCCGTATGGAGTATAATATATAATATAACTTCATATCTCACAATCAGATAGATGAGAGGAAGTTGGGAGGTGAATCAATAGAGCCTCATACTTCGAAAAAAGAAAAAAAAAAGATTGTGAGTGAGGACAAAAGAAGTAGAGGATTCACAACGAATGAAGCAACAATGAATCAAGAAATAATTTTTTTTTTTAAATGCTTTGTATATAGAAAATTTTAAAAATAAAGAAGGTAATGAATCAAGAAGCGAGCTGAAAAGGAAGTGTAGTTCAATTATTTTATAATAGCCGAAAGAGATGTCAAATGCCAATATAAGATATAAACATGGTCACATGGATACCTATGAATCATCACATTGAACAGCTACAAGGTTATATATATAGTTTATGATCTTGTAGGGAAGGTATTTACACCTTTCGTAATTTCATTTTATCTTAGTCACATCACCCACTAAAATCTTGGGGCTTCCACGCTCTTAATAAGTTAAAACCTTCTTGGCTTGCACAGTTTTACATCTCCAAAACATTTCAAAGACAGTTCACAATATTCAGGCAACTCTAAAAGCTTGTAACTAATGTTGAGGAAGTTAGAATTCAACAGATGCATATATAATATTCAATCGATGAAAGCCAGTAAATCAACATGGAGGGGCAACTCAAATTCAAAAACAAGCAATCTGCTGACATCGTTATTAGGGGTGTCAACAACAATGTTAAAATCATCAACAAAAACAAAATAGCCATCATCTAGACGCCTGAAGCGTAGAGGAAAGTTAAATCACCACAATAATCAAGTTATTTTTATACAAATGCCAAATCAATTCGAATTTAGTGGACAATTTCACACAGGCATTACGTCGAACACTTGGTGTGCTTAATAAAGCATTGTCAATCTTCAACCAAAACTCTTATTCTTGTTCATCGATTGAAAAGTGCAGAGAACAAGACCATACCTGAATCGAGAGCGGCAGAAATTCTCGTCCTCCTTCCTCCTGTTGTAGGTTTTCTGATGCGCAAACAGGTTCCTCCTCCTCTGTATCCCGCCGACGATGGCTGCGGCTGCAAGGTGCGAGGGCGAGCGGGAGAGAGAGGGCTTCAGGAAGACGAGATCTGATAGATGGGAAGGCTGCCATGGCCGGCGACGTCGAAGCTCGCATCCAGATCCAGCGACGATCGAGATGGGAGGGCAAGTGTACTTCAGTCATCAATGGCGATTGGATGCAGAGTTCTTCGCCTCTGTTGCCATTAAACACCGCAAGCACTCCATGGATTCAATAAAGCCACGGCGAGGTGGACGGCGTAGGGATCCATCGCCGATCAGCGAAGGTGAGGCTTGGGATCGGAGATTAGGGATTCATCGCCTCTGTAGCCTCTAGGATCGGGGAATATGATTTGAAAGGGTAATATCGTCAATTAGCCATCCGAAATTATAAAAGTGGACACTTTTGTAATATTTACAAAAGGTTGGACGGAGCTGTAATTAGGTCGAAAATTTGTGCCTGCGGCACAAATTTTCTCATTATTAATTTGTTCCCGAATAAGGATACCTGCCAAGCTCCCACACGATAATTAGCTAGCTAGGGGTACGTACGTAGGAGCGGAGGGGGGGCATGCGGTGGCCCGAGCCGGAGGAAAAACAAAAAAAAAAAAAAAATATATTTTTTTTGTAATTTTTGATAATTTAAGGGGTATAAAACAATTAAAAAGAGTAAAAGATCAATAAAATTGTTTAACTTAGTTAGTACGAGGATGGGAACTTGAGTAATGAGGTATTGAGTTCAATTCCCTATAGCTTCATTGTATTATTGTATGTATATGTTTTATGATTTGAGTGTTGGTCATGTTTGCCTCTCTTTAGCAACACAAAACACATAAATATAACACCACTATGAAATTAAATAATTAAATATATATCCAGCCAGTTCAATTGGGATAATGTATTGCTTACTTTTGGATAAAGTACCTAATAATCGTTCAGTCGAGGTGATCTAGTAGTGGATAAAAAGGTCCAGAGTTCGATCTCTATTTCTGCCTATTTCCTTAGACGAAAATCCACAGCCCTCCTACTATCTATTTAATTTTTGTTGGGAAGAGTAAAAATCAAACAATATATAAAGTGAAACTCTTATTATTATTATTACAGTATTGATTAATACATTTATAAATTTGAGTTAGAAAATGAATTCATAACTTTTATATATATATATATATATATATATATATATATCTCGATCGATCGATCGAGAGAGTAAATAAAAAGAGGGAATTTGATTGGAGGGATAAGGGAGAGCCCACCTATACACTATAGTAAGGGGGTGGGAGGGAGAGGACAATTGAGGAAAGGGATCGAAGAATTGAAGGTGCATGAACTTATCCCCATTTTTTTATATATATAAAAAAAAACAATATATATTGCAAGTCCAACTTCTGTACAGACTTTAAGCTGGTCCCCCTCTCCTTCCTTAATTAACTCCCAACACCAACTCAAACTCCAACTCTATATCAATTGCATCAGAAACATATATAGTCAAAAATTTCCTCTCTTTTCATTTCCCAAATTTAATTATTCTTAAATAAACAACAACTACTATATCTGACCCAGTACGTGTAGAGTCAAGGTGTACATATCCATTTCGTGCGCAGTACCAATAGGATGTTTTCGACAAAACCCATCCCACAATAGGATATATATAGTACGTACTTCGAAAAAAGACTTACCCCCGTTTGTTTTTTGGTAGAGAAAAGTGATCGACGATTACCTTAATTCATATCTAAATTAAGATTCATTAGTCATTATTTTAATCATTTTACCTTAATTATTTCCCTCATTTTCACATAAAATTTGTTACCTTTCTTCACATTTCATACCCTAACTAGAACAGGAAGCGTCCCTGAGGTGTATGTACTACCTACACAAAAGCCTGTCGATCGAGAGCTATCTCTAGCTACCTAATTATTATGTCCTTCGCGCGAATATGCTAACCCTCCAAAGACCGCGACCTTTGCTCCATATATACATTATATATGTGAGATAAATCATGTTTGATAACTTCCTTTTAGCGTTTCTTGTAATGTTAATTATTTGCCCTGCCGTGCACGATCTGCACCACGTGCCTCTCCAAACAACAAACCCATTTTTAAATTTGAATATACCGTCTTTCTATCTTATGCTCTAAGGGTATTCGATAAGGTCTAAATTGAAAAAGATATCCTATCAAAAAATAAGCAACTCTATGAATCTATTGTAAAATTTGGCTAATACATTTTAATTAAGGATATATTTTTCTAAAACGGGAATTTTATTCTATGCCCTTGGGCATAAGATAGAAAAACCGTTAAATAAATTAATCGATCACCCTCATTCTTTAGTGTTGGCAGTGGCGAATCCAGGGAACTCAGGTTGAATCCTTCTACCCATAAGAAAATGATTTATATATATAAAAAAAGATTATATTGAATTTTTTTAGTATTTTTTACTAATTTTAGAGATAAAATAGTGTAAAAAGAGTAATAAATTACAAAAGACAACTTATATTAGTTGAAAAATATAAAAAGATGGGTATTTATTACGTTGACGTCATTAGTTAAACCCTTAGTCTCACATTTTTACAATCATTATTTCTCTTAGTTTTGTTCTGCTGAAAAAGCCTAGTAAAAAAATTTAAGATTTTGTTAAATATATACTCCGTAGTTTAAACAAAAACTTTCATTTCTATGTATACATCTAAAAAAATTCTCATTTGTTTTAAATTTTATGTTTTTTTAAATTACTTCTACTAAAAATGACTATTTAAATCATAAATTTCATTTTTTTTTTCTAATATATTAAAATAAATTATTTTTCACACATATATGCAAAAAAAAATCTTGAAATATTTTTTAGTCCCCTAAAAAAAATAGTGTTAAAAAAATAGTCTTAGATCCATCTTAAATATTTTTTAATTTTTTTTTTTGTTGGGGTGTTAATTTCTTCACTAACATACATGGGGGTTCAATGAACGGGAATTTTTAGGTGAGTTCGAAGATTAGAGGATGGGAAGAAAGATCCAATTGGGTAGAGGCATCTTTACAGCCCTCAACTCAACTCCTCTAAAACCCGGTTCGATCGACGAGGATAAACAAATAAAGGAATTGGATTTGGAACCCCACAACAATCCACATGACTTTTGTCAGAGATCTACACTTATGTATCCAATCCATCCTTCACCCTTCACTCGATCCGTGTTATCTTTTGCATATGCACGTACATAACTATTTAACTTTTTTTTTTTCTCTTTATTTTCCTTTCTGAAATTTAATAACATATCTTCGAGTTCTTCACTTTCGACCCGATCAGATCATCTCCCTCATTCATAGAATGTAGATTGTTTGATTTTTAGTAGGTTCTCAAATATATATATATATATATATATATATATATATATATATATATATATATATATATATATATATATATATATATATATATATATAATAGATAGATGAATTAACCTCACGAGGAAACCAACAACTGCAGCCCATTGGAAGTCATAAATGGCAACTACTCATGGATCCATCCATCAGTAGTGTCATTTTGTGTGTTAGATCCAAATTATTAACTGCACAGATCGAAACTTCAAGGTTAGTACTTATTGAGGTATGTATCAAGGAAGGAGACAATGCCTCTAACTTGTCACCGTTTCGGAAACTATTAATGGTGGATTTTAAATATATCAAGCAAGGAGACAATGAAGATATATGATTAATATATTAATTAAGTTGGTTTTACTTATAAATTAAATATGCTTAATATCCTCTCTAAACTTACATAATAATGCATGGATCTGGAACTTGGATGTTCCGCCGAAGGTCAAAAATTTCCTATGGAAAGTCTGCCAAAATGTTCTCCCTACTCCATCTAGGCTCGCCCAACGTGGGACCTCTGTTCGTTCCACCTGCATTCTGTGCAACGGCTCGGTTGAAGATGATGTTCACTTCCTGCTTGAATGTCATTATGTGCGCTCTCTCTTTCGCCTCCCTACACACATAAATTCAACTATATCTAGTATGATAAACCAATCACGAGATATAAAACATATCATGTCCTTCATTGGAAACAAACTTACTTCTAGGACCAAGGTAGAGCTTGCTTTCTCTCGGTGGGTGGCTTGGTATATTCGGAACCAATATGTGTTTAGACAGGTCCCCATCTCTCACAGTGACTGTTCTTTATGCATTATTAAAACTCATAAGGAGAATTGGAGTAAAACTTCTCTTTTTGAAAGTAGTCTTGATGAGGATCGCCCTTTACATAAACAAAGCCTCAATCACAATGGAAGAAAAAGAAGCACGGTAAGATTACATGGCGTAAACCACCGAGGGGTACCTTCAAGTTAAATTTTGATGGATCCACAATTTCAAGTAATGACAGTTCAGCGGGAGGCATAATCCGGGACTGGGAAGGTCGGCCGATACACAATTGTTATCAGAAATTTGGTAAACAAAGTCCCTTGAAAGCAAAAGCCCTTTCTCTTAAGTTGGGAACCCAACATGCGCTATAACTTCGTATCGATAAAATCCACATTAAAGGTGATTCCATTATAATCATCAACTGCCTGAACAAAACATCCAAGTGTCATTGGAAAATTGAACTGATCTTGTTAGATATTAAACTCTTATTATCAACTAAGAAATAAGTTTCATTCTTTCATGTTCCACGATTAGGCAATAGAGTGACGGATAAGATTGCACATATTTGCCACTATGTCTGGGGTGTCGATATTCACAACAATTCTGGTCTTTAATTTAGACCTCATCCGTAAGGATGCTGTCGAGTAGAACTCGATTGTCTGAATTCTTTCCTAATAAAAAAAAATGTCATATAGTTGAATTGATTAAAAAAAATTGTATTTGATTCCTTTTTATTTTTTACATAATATTTATAGTTTGGTTCAAGAGCTAAAATTAAGAATTCCCAAGTTCTTAAAAAAAAAAAACAGAGAGATTCCCAAACCATGCATCGAATAAAATAAATTAGGGGTATCTTGATGGAGAGCTAGATAAAGATAAGAAAAATGGGGAGTAATTAAAGGAAGATGGAGAGCGTGGAAAAGAGTCGGCAATGATTAATGAATTAGTTAGTGAGTTAGTCGATCAGATTCAGATTCAGGGGGAAGGGACCTCTTTAATTAAGTCCACCCCCAACCCCACACGGCCACACCCCCTAAAAATATGGGGACTACTGTAACCTATTCAGATACTACTGTAACTCCTACTTACTGTATAACTCCTACTTACTGTCATATCCATAGGGGATCCATCCATCTCGATCAGAAACGGCTGGATGGATATCATCTTAATTTAATTAATTGGTCTTTTTCTTCTTTATACTTCATCATCTCAACTTGAATTAAATTCATTGATCGTCGATCTATGGTGATTAAATTGATGAGTCATCCTCACCCTCACCCTCACCCTCACCCTCACCCTCACCCTCACCCTCACGGCCTCACCTTAACATCGATATCGATCATCATATCTGAGTTTGCCTTCCATATATTCATCTTAATTTGTTTCCCCACCCCAACGATCTGATAGAGATTAATTGCAAAACGTACTATTGTGCACAGGGGCGGAGGGAGGGGGGCATGAGGTGGCTCGAGCTCCCTGGGTCGGGGGAAAAACGTAAAAATAAAATAAAATATATGTATTTTTTTGTAATTTTTGATAATTAAAGGGTTAAAATAAGTTAAAAAGGGTAATAAATCAATAAGTAGGTCTAGCTTAGTTGGTATGAGGTGTGAATTGGTAGTATGAGGTCTTGAGTTCAAATCTCTATGGCTTCATTTTATGGATTTTTTTTCTCTTTTAACTTTTAAAATCATATATTTAACATGTTTTCTACTATATTCTTTACAAAAATCATATATTTAATGTGTTTTCTACTATATTCTTTACAAAAAAATTTCTATTTCGTATTTTCTACTATATTCTTTACAAAAAAATTTCTATTTCGTATATATTCAAAAAAAAAATTCCCGCTAAAATAGGCGAGCCCCCCCTCGATCTTTTTCTGGCTCCGCCCCTGAATCCCTGATTGTGCATGTATATTAATAGTATTCACGCATCAGTGTGATTGATATTCACGCATCAGTGTGATCGGCTAAGTCGATTCACAACTTGAGCCATATATATTATTTGTCCAGGAACATCGATCACTATTACATACTCCCCCGTCTCGAAAAACAAGTCGTTTTAGACTAGTTTAGTTGTATCAAAATACATGTCGTTTTAGGTTTTCTAAGTAGGGGATAGTAATGATTTGTATTGGTTTTTGCGTTGTTGATTTTTTAAAAGATTTTGATTGGTTAAAAAATATAGTGGGTAATTAAAAAACAATAAAATTAATGAAAAAAGTTAGTTGATTGATGATGTTGATTGATGGGTGATTGTTTTATTAAAACTAGTGCACAATGCTAAAACGACTTGTTTTTCGAGACGGAGGGAGTATTTAATATCTCCATCATTTTACTTATTGATAATGCATATTTTAGATAGGCATTATAGATATATATTTAGTTTAGTTAGGTTGCATTTCTTGTTTACTTTGTTGTTAAATTGCATCCTGTGTTTATTATAGAAGAGTTCGGATTCTGCGCAATTTTGTGGTTATCTCGCAGATTGAATCGGAACACATTTGGGAGATGCAATATCTCGAAGAGGAACACAAGATACATGGGAAGGAACAAGGAAGAAAGAAGCAAGACGAGAAGATAAGCCCGCAAAGAAAGCAAAAACCATAGCAAAACCACGTGCCGCGGGCGCCGCAGATTTGCCGCGGGCGCCGCAGCTGCACCCGCTGCAGCGGGTAGCGAGGAAGACATTTGCGGCGGCCGCCGCACGTACGGCCAGCGCGCAGCCGCTTTGGAAAACCCTAGTTTTTATCTATTTTTGTTTGGAGGCCGAATTGGATCTTTTTATTTAGGCCTTTTATGTTATTTTTCATGAGGATTGATTCTATTCTTTGAACCATTAGACTTTGGAGAGATTTTGAGCCATGTCTCCCATGAGGAACTAAACTCATCTATTCTGCCTGCAATTTGAAGCTTTATTCGGATTGATTGTGAGTTTCTAATTCTCGCTCCTGGTTTCCTATTTGTGAATGCTTCAACTTCTTTGTGCTTGATCGCTTATTGTTTTGTTCTATCTTGACTGATCAACTTGGTAGAATCAATTCAATCGCTAGGGTTTTGTAGATTCCTGGTTGTGAACCTTAACCCAAGTAGCAAACTTATTCCTTTAGGGCTGGTTGAACTAATTGAATGAGTAGGAAGTTGGATGTGTTGTTAAATCCTTTTTTAGGGACTGCAAATACCTTGGCTAATCTCTGGACTTAAAGCTATCAATTGGGTTAAATCCTTCTTTAGGGACTGTTCGATTGATAAGGGTTGCTAGGACTGGTTGGACTAGTAGCTATATTAGGTCGGGACAAGGGCATTCATAGGAAACATAATAGGACGAGAAGAAGTTACAATGATCGCTTCAATCCAATAAAGTGGAAAATTGTAGGTGGAATTGCCTCTCATAATTGTCTAAACCAACATCAATTACTTTGCTTTGTTTAATCCGCTTTGATAAAAGGCGGATCTTTCACACTCAAAACCCCCCTTCTTTGGTTACTTTAATCGGCATTGAAATCACGCTTGAGTTTATAATTTTCCCTGTGGGATCGACCTCTTGCTTATTACTATACTAGTTTTAGGTTTGAGTTTTCTTTGGCGGAATCAACGACAGGTTTTCCCTCCGTCAAATTTGACCCGCCTTCTTTGGTTACTTTAATCGGCATTGAAATCACGCTTGAGTTTATAATTTTCCCTGTGGGATCGACCTCTTGCTTATTACTATACTAGTTTTAGGTTTGAGTTTTCTTTGGCGGAATCAACGACAGGTTTTCCCTCCGTCACTTATTGCAATACCAATCAATTTTAATCGATAAAGCAAATTAGATGTTTAAAGATAGAGGAAACTGGGCTCCCAATTAACCCATTGTCCACCCGACAGTAAGTCCAAATTAGCCGATTGTTCTACCGGACAGTTTTACTATACATCTTCTCTCTTTCCCTCTGTATATCGCTTCTCGATCTTTTTCTCCTTTTCCCTGGTTCGAAATGATCATCGTCTCCCCTCCTACTACTGGTCATTGTTTTATACTTGCAATTAATGGCTGAATTGAGGAATGTATGTCGAGGTTAGTGTCGTGGTTTCGTTGTTAGGGGTTTGGTTTCTTCGTTTTTCATAAACTTGTTCATGAACCTAGGTTAATCATTTGTATTGTCTTCTATCATGTGTAGGATCTTCTTTTTCTGATTTAGAATCCTCTAAAAGACAGTTCAATGTGAGTATTTTGCTTTAGATTTTTCCAGTTTTTAGTTTTGTCCACTGTGTCTTTTCGGTTATTGGTGTTTATCTATGCGTCATCTGTTCATGTTTATGGTTTGTAGAAAATAAGCTATTAGTTATCTACTGAATAGATGTTTCGTTCACGGAGTAATCTTTACTCTTACCCTGAAGTATGCGAAATCATCAAGCGAGGGTTGTCGATCAGATTCTAATATTCAGCAGCTTAAGAATAAATGTTTAGGGTTAGTCTTTCTTCAAGGGTCAAAATTGCGCTTTAATTTTCAATTAGTACATCAGATTATAATGCAAGAAATTGTAACAAATAAAGAGATGGACATGTGGTTTAAAGTTGATGGGTTGGTTGCTCGTTTTTCTGTACTTGAGTTTCATTTAATAATTGGTGTTCCAGTTATTGAATATGATCCTTCTCCTCTCAAGGTTGTTACATTTAAAGAGTTTTTTTTGGGCAAGGAGAGGGTGTCTTATATATGCAGATACACTTACGATTTTTAAAGGTGAACCTAAAAATTCTCCAAAAATGTTAATGATGGCTAAGCTTTTGATTATTGGGAAGGTGTTGTTATTTAAACGTTTTCAGGTTGTGAGCTTGGATCATCTAGCACTCGCATGTGTTGCTGAAAATTTTGAAAGATTTCATTGGGGCCGCGAAAGTTATCGTGTCTTGCTTAAATATTTTAGAAAATTTTCTTCTGTTGAGAAGGATGTCAAAGCTATGGGGATATATAAGCTGTTTGGATATCTTCTAGCATTCCAGGCGATTTTTTTACTTTCTTTTGGATTTTACTAATTAATTTTATTTGTCAACTATTGCTGAAAATTAGTTGTTGTTGTGTGTGTAGTTAATAGGTTTGGATTTTGGAAGCTTTCTCTTCTATTGCTGAAAAACTAAGGTGTACTCACTAGTAGAAAAACATAAATTTAACCCTTTGTATAATAAGCCGGATATAAAAAATCCGGGTTCTAATATGCTTCAAAGGGATAGTTACATATATTTTTTCAAATGTCTAGAGTATATAACCTAGATATATAGACATGCCCGGGCTATTATGTGGTGAGAGGTGAAACTAAACACACCTAAAATCTCCCGGAGTTGAAATATCCAGGCTATTATGCGATGTTAATAGCCCAGGCGTGTCATCAACCACCTATATCCGGGCTATTTTGTACCCACTCCAACAATCCAGAAAAAAAAGCCTGTCAAACAGGTGATATGAAATAGGGGTGTGAAAAAAAGAGCGCATAGATCTGAAATTTAAATCAAGAGGGTTAGGGTTTTCATAGAGTTGCAATTGACATGAAATTCAAGTCCAGGGGGATTGTGGGAGCCCTCGCCTCTCGCGAAGGCTTGCTTGCGCTTTTTGTCGCTTTTCAGCTCCCATCGTCTCTCCGTCTTTGCCACCTTGCCGTCTCGCCAAATCGTCATGTTCGCTCCGTCTTTGGCACATCTTTGTCTCCGCCTCTCACCATCTCGCCACATCGTTGTCTTTGTCTCCGGTCATCTCACCGAGGTTAGCTTGCCCCAAACCCGTCTTCCTCTCTTGTCTTCTCTCTTTCACTTTTGGATTTCGCCTTTTGGATTCATCACATGGCTCTTAGTTTCAGATTTCTCGGATATTAGAGTCAAACTCTTCTTGATCCTCGTTTATGGCTTCTTGATTTACACAGTCACTACTTGTCCAGCGAAAGTGAGCTTCTATTGGAGATCTTGGGCCATGTGATTATTGGCAGCCTCTAATTCCTTCTCGTTTATGGGGCTTTCCTTGATGCCTTGCTCACCCTAGGTTTGTTTTTATCTTCTTAGGCTACGTTTGGTATTAGTACAAGAATCGGAATTGTAATCGGAATCATAATAGAATCAGAAAATGGTAATGACTCATTACTGGAGCTGGTTGTTTGGTATGCTGTCGGAAGTAAGCATTCCTGAAATGTTAGTAACTAGTGTAAGTCTCGTGCCTTCGGCACGTGTATGGAATTTTTTTTTATATACTATCAATATAATTTTATAAGAACATATGAAACATTTCTTATCTCTTTTATTATTTCGTTGAAATGAAACGATTGAATTGTTGTCAAATATCGAATATCCAACCAAAGTAGCACCAAACCTAGCAGTGAGCACACTTCAAACAATATTATAAATAGAAAACAAATATAAAATGTCGAATAAATTTGGATGAGGAGAAAAAAAAAACCAATTATTACCATTGTTAATAATTGCGCTGAAGTTAGCACACTTCTGGGCATTATCGATGGGTTTTATGTTTGCCGGGGGTCTTATGCTCAGAGGCAGGTGAATTGAGTGGCACACTGGTTAGCAGGGCTTCATCCTTTCTCTAGCTTCATACAATAGTTCATTCAATTATAAGATGAAGTCGAAACTCTATTATATGCTAATACTTTAAGTTAATTAAAAGCTAATTGTTTAAAAAAAAAATGGGATTAAAGCGTCGTATATTACATAATACATTCTCATACATAATGAAAAACTCTTTTTTATAAACTACATTGGTGGTAGAAGATAAAGAGTTACCTTCACTGCTAGAAATTAAGACCTTCAGTCCGGCTCTGCTAGTAATTCTTGACACGACTGCATATAATTGTCCATGAGTACGTGAAGGCTAGACACAGTAGGAAGAGGCTGACTTATGAAAGTGATCGATTCTCCCTGGCTCTTATTGACGGTCATAGTAAATGAAATTATCAACGGAAATTGTTGTTGTTGAAACTTGAATGGAAGCAATGAGACCGAAGGTGATAAGACCATGGGAACTCTGGAGACCTTATGACCAACTTGTCTGCCTAGGTCATAGAAATTTGCCACGATCTCAAGTTCAAGCTAGATATGAGATTTAAGAACAAAGGATGCTTATAGGAAAATAGATAATCGACGTCAATCAAGTCATAGCAACATTTCTAAAGTGTGAATAAAAATCAGGCAGCCACAAACTACTATAAATATAACTAATATATAAGCTCCACATGATCCTAGATCACATTACTAAGTTTTTATTGTTGTTTCTTTTTAAGTATGGCTAAAATCGAAAGCAAGGGCAGAAGCTTAGTAATGTGATCTAGGATTTATTTTGTAATGCATAACAAACAATTTTGAACGAAGAATAATTCAACCAAAATCGAAAGCAAAAGACATTTTACAACTCAATGACATGAAATTTGATGCAAAACTACGGATCAAAGAATGGACTAATTTATGTCAATATATTTAATATCAGTTCTGTGATTGTAAGACTTCAAGGTACACATAAAAAAGAAACATGTAACTAATCAAATATACATCAAAGACAACTCGCCTAGAGGATTTCTCAAGAAAGGCTCCTCGTTAAAATAATCCCTACGGAAAAAAAATGAATGGCAGTTTATATGCAAGGGATTCACTTGCCCTAGCCCCTGCCATAGCCAATTTTACCTAGAAAATAAAAACAAAAGAGAATTCAGTTCCTCAACATTAGAATTTATAACTGTTCATATATAAATATAAATTGAGAAACCAAGCACTAACCAAGCATACAGCCTGAGCCCGCTATAATATTAGGAGTATAAGCAACTTTTGCCAGCTTTATGAAACTTGGTCGGAGTTTGTCCTCTTCAGATGCACCACAAACCTGCATAAAGAAGGAATCAAATAACATAAGGAAATTCAAGGATGAATTTCCAGCCACTTGGATGCAAAAATGTAATTCATTGGACATAAAGAAACTTTATGTATACTCAAGAACTAACATCTAAATTTGAATGGCACAACAAAAAACATTGCGATGCAAAAACGATTTACACATAATACATTAATGCCAACAATATTATATATGAAAGAGCAATTGAATGAAGAAAACTTCGAGTGAAGACATGATATATAGCAATTCTTCCTTGATATCCTGTATTGGAAAAATATACAATAGATTAAGAAATTAAAGCATGCAATACCGGTATGGGTCGTGAATTCCATTTGTTATCTTCAATTTGCGGGCAAGAGGCCTCAATGGTTTGCTACTAAACTCTTTCGGCTCTCGTGTATCATCGTTATCATTGCCAGCAAGACCACCCTCCTTAGGCCAGATGACATTTCCATACCCATAAGTTCCCTTAGTTTCAAATAACCAAAGTTTATGATCGAAGTCCGTGGTCTGGCTTCTCATGAGAATGGACTTAGTAGATTTCATCAAAGACAACCTTCTTTCCATCTTTGACATCCCAGTGGCTTGTGGGGCTTGAACAGTGGGCGGCGTTTCATCAACATCAACCTCTTTATCCAACTCTGTGTTCTTGTAAGGCTCCTTAAACCCGCGGGGCAAACTACATCTCCTAACTTAAGTGCATGTCTGCATTCGTATAACAATCCCTACAAATCTTGAAATCACACTCACATGGCAAAATGTCTTTGCTACATTCATCACTCATCATCACCTTTCTATTACAACGACGGATCGCACATGATGATCCTTTAGCGCTAGCCATTTGAGGGTGACTAGCTTCAAAGTCAGTTACCTTGTCCATCAAATGAGCTCTCATAATACTCTCGAATCCTCTAGTAAAAAGGGAATTCGACACATACTGTTCCTCGACTCTTTTTGATATTGTAGGATCTACTTGAACAATGCTGCTCATTGGCTGGTTGTCAGGTGCTGCAGATATCTGCGGTGTAGTTCATGAACTCCCCACTTCCAAGCTCACTATCCATATCATCTCTTGAGTAACTAACATAGCGGCCCAATGAAGTTCTCAGAGCAAAGGTCATAGAAGGCGGTATTGGAGGCCTAATCTGTTGCTACTCTGATGATGCATTTGAAATACGTGATAGTGTCGATCAACTTTGTTTGAATGATCTTGAAGCCATGAAACTAATTATCAAATATCAGGACATGAACCCTTGCATAGTGATATTTCACCCTCAAATTAGATTCTACAACATTAAGATTAGAACCATCACATATAGATCCAAGTAACGTCTTTGGATGAACAACTGGAAAAGGCAACTATAAAGTTTTCACATGTGAAAGCATCAATTGAGAACAAGTACCAGTCAACAAATTGTGGCAAGTCATGTTTTTTTTTTTTTTAAGTTCCCATTTGTGAACCCATGTATGTATGAGCCAAAAAAATTCCATAATTCAAGGATCCTTTGTAGGATTTTGTCACACTCCTGTGATTATACTGGAAAGGCCAAAAAATTTGGAAAAAATACGAGATTTTGAGATGTATGTGTTATTGTACCAAAAGTTACAAACTCTACTAAGAAAATGCCCCTTTTTTATAGAGTCAAAATTTGAAGCTGAATATTTTTCCTTTACCTTTATCCATAGATTTCATGGGACGATATCACGTGGATTCGAAAATCAAGGAAAGGTAATTGAAAAATCCAAAGAAATCTCCATTAATTTGACAAATCCAATGACATAGCAGGCACTTGTGTACACATTCTCATTATCCCCAAAACCGCTACACCAACCTGTTTTCCCACCAAATATGATGAAAAGATATATATCTGAGCTAAAATTGTGAAATGTTGTGAAAAACAGAATTTAATGTAAAGACACAAATGTGCATTTTTCTTACTTGTTGGTGAAAACTTGTGAGACTTTCAAGCATTGCTTTGCGAGGATTGAATTTCCACGGGCTGCCTTTGTGTGCTTTCCTTCTTTATAGAATATATTTACTCTCACAAATGCTGCAAGGACTTTGCTTAAAATCTTCTATCCTTAATAGATTGAGATGCTCTGCATTCCTATACATCGGATAATATCAAACCAATATGCTTAAATGGCTAAGAGAGCAAGTTCATAGACAAATAAACAACCTCTTCAACCAAAATTATTATTCCATTTTATCAGATACGAAGTCCTCATCCCCATGTCAAAGGGTATTAAAGCTTCAAAGAGCTCAATATGTACAAGTAAAAGATCCAATGAGCTCAATTTACAACTGAAAAAATGGAATGACTTACGAACACATATTTTTTTTTTCTGAACAAAAAATCCCAGCCATCCAAAAAGCAATAGGTGTGGCAAGATTTTTAACTTGACACCTATAAAAACATATACTGGACCTAAAAAGCTTTAAGGTTGGGTCAAACACCTTCCCCAACTCAATAATCCATATAGTTCATTTTTCGTATGAGAAAACAAGAAGATCAAAATCCATAAGAAGCAATTAAAGGACAAAATTGCATGATTTCCTCAAGGTCAAATACCGATCAAGATCCCACGCAACAATGTTTGAGTAGTTACCAATTGCAATTGCACCCTGCATATAGTAGTTGACATTACAACTTAGAAGCAATTGTAGGTAGGTTTAATGAACTTCTTTCATATTACAATGTCCCAAATTAAATGATTGAAAGGTAAATGAATAATGATAATACTCCGATGTGATAACATATGCAAAAATTAATGAAATAAGGCAACAAACTGAACTACATTGAAAACTACAGTGAAGTCTTTATCAGCCAATTTGGTAGGCCTCTCACTCAATAGAATCTATACGGCAAACAATGAATTGCTGGATCACGTTGTATCACCATCGAATATTTTGGTACATCGTATTTATCCAAAAAAACTAAAGAGCGCAAATGTGAAAAAAAGAGCACATGATTAATCATTCACATGAGGAATTTACACCCGAAACATTTAAGTCAACAAAACACCATCCAAATCCAAAATTTGATCTCTACCTTAATCGAATGCAGCGCTTTGCGCATCAACTGCCAAAGAACGACGCTCCTCTAGAGATTCAAAACCACTGGATTTTTTCTCATGATTCTCTTTATGACATTTCATCAAATAGGTAGAGTGCATGACTAAATGATATTTCAAAACCATAAATTTCAAGAGCTTTCATTCCTCTAATCTTTATATGTCATCAAATACATGTAAATATAGGTTCCAATATAATCAATTTCGAAATAATAAACATTTCTAGAATGGAAAAACCTACACTAATGAGAAACTTACCGTTGTGTGCTTATGGTTGGGAATAGGGATGGTGGTCATATCCTCTAGCACTAAGTCAAGCAAATTTGAAGGGATGATGGTCATATCTTCAGATCTTCATGACTAATAGCATCAACCAAATTGGATCCTCAATTTTGCAAGCTTTTTATTGCAAGGAGAGAGGGCTACAGTTGTAAAGGCTCGGATTTTTAAAATCTTAATTTCTAAAAAAAAAAACAAAATAAAAGTGAATTTTAAAGCGGAATTTAACGAAAAACTCCCTAAATCAGATTTTAAGACTCATAAAATGGATTTCCAACCTAAATAAAATTTTGAGAACTGGCATAGGAACCTCGATCTTCGGATTTCAAAATCTAATTGCGCGAGAGAAAGCGGGAATTGGGAAACTAACCTTGATAAACTAATTCTTGGAAATGAATTTTTGGGTATTCTTTTTAGACCAACATTTGAACCACGAATTGGTCATCTTTCTTTTACACAACCAAACAAAACCCCTACTGCATTCTCTCCCTCCCATGACTGTTTCCCTCTTCTTCCATGTATCCTTCTTTTTCTTTTCTGAGCAGGTGCACCACGCTAACTTCCTCCTTTGACCTATTGCCCCTGCAGCAAGGAAGAAGACAAACCTCATTCCTCAATTTGAAATGTGCAATTCAGCAAGCCCAAACATAATCCCTAAAACCTCATCTTCCTTATCCTTTCATCCCCTTGTGAGCTGAGCAACCCCTTTCAGTTTTCCAAACCCGAAATCCCCCTGTTTGAGCCTTCTAATACCACCACAATACCCCACCACGGACCCCTCGGTTTCAATCAGGCCCGAGCAACCTTCGCCTTCAAGCCGACGCTAAAGCCGCACCTCCCTCCTTCATGTTTTCCACTGAGCCCTGCTGCCTCCATTCCTCATCCCGTCGAGCCCCGCAGCAGCTCCTACGACGCCCGAAGAAGCCTGGCTGAGCAACACGGGAATCCGGAGCCGCCGACGGCACCTTCTTCCCCTTCCATTCACCTGTTTTTTCCGATTTGGGGTCGGTAAGCCCTCCCTCCCTTCCTTTCGCTCAAAAACATCACAAAGGTCAACCTTCATCAGCTTTTCTTCCTTCCCAGACCGAGAACGGCTTGTTTCCACCACCGACGAGGCTGAATTGAGCTCCGACGATGATTTCCGGTGAGTCGACCCCCTCGGTGAGCATCAAACCCTTTTTCTTACCTTGTTCCATCTCTTGTGTGCTTCTGTGTTCCTATTGCCTTGCCTGGTCGGAGAGAGTGAGTTAGGCCGTGTCGAGAGCGTGAGCGAGCTTGAAGGTTCCAGCGAGATCGGGGCGACAAGAGCGGTAAGAGAGTGCGAGTGAGCTAGTGAGCGGAGTGCGAGCAGTTGCGAGAGAGCGGTGCGAGGACGAGACGAGAGCGACGAGCGAGTGAGGACGAGATCGGGAGCTAGAGGACGGTTGAAGAGCTCGAGCACCGGAGGATCCTTTTCCGGGCGAAACAGGGGCGCCAGAACGGGAGTCCGGAGGAAAAAGAAGACCTTGGCGGGTCCCGTCTCCCCCTCAGCAGCTGGGCCCCACTTTTTGTTTTTTACTTTGGGTTTCAATTTGGCTGGGAAATGGGACAGAGCTGTTGGGCCTAATTGTTGGGCTACTGGCTCATTTCTTTTTTAAAACAAATGAATTTTGGGCCTATTTTAATTACAAAAATCTGATGGGGTTCATGGGCTGTAGTTTTTCAAAATTAAGAGAGTACGTGGACCTAACTTTTGATGAAATGAATATTGGGTTTTAAGACTAACTTACTTATATATATATACTAATAATTGAATGTAAATTTATTACAAAAGAAAAATGGAATATGATACATTATATAAAATTATGATCTTAAGGTGGTTAGTATGTAAAGTATAATATTATCGGACTTGAATCGAAAAGGGAATTTGACGAACATTTTTCCAAGGTCGGGATTTCTAACTATTTGAATCGAATTTTAAACGGGGTTGAATTAACTTGGGAGTTATGTAATCGATGACTAACTAGCATGGTGATATGATTGATTGGCTAATAGCATGATTTGTGTGGATTAATGGCATGAATGAATGACTAACGACATAATGAGGTGTTAGAATTTCGTATCATTTGACTTATGCCTTATGAGCTATTATTAATATGAGTATTATTGCGAATATATGAATGTGGCTGAATGAAATGATAAGAATGATATGGTCTCGTGGAATGTGGCAATATGATGAATGGTTGAACTTGACGGAATGATGATTGCGATATGGTTGCTATTCCCGTTGAATGACGTGCTTTGAGTGCTTGAATGATTAGACGTAGACTTGTATATGTGTCCTGATATGTATCTAGGTAATCTTTAATCTATCGTAATGCTTACCTTGCTGTTCTGCACTGCCAGGTAAGTTTCTTCGGAGCTTACTCAGATTGAAATAGAAAAATTCCCTGCTTTAGGTGCGTGATATACTAGGTGCTTATATTCATAATCAACATGTCATGTAGTACCATGCTAGGTTGCATTGACCGTTGAGAATTCTACTTCTTTATGCGTATGTAAACAGAACGGTCGTTATCTGTGAAGTAACTAGAGTCTTTGCTATGGTTATAGGATGGACCAGTCCCATCGGGTCCCGTCATGAGTCAATCGAGTCATGAAACTTCCTTTACTTATATTATGAGCTGCATGCGGGCTTTATTTTTCTTGTGGAGCGGGTTGGGCATGCGTGGAGCCCGATTATTATGGAATGCATTCACGAGCTGACCAGTCTCCGGTGGAGGTAGGAGACGGATATACCACTTGGTATTTTGGGCTAAGGCCTTATTATTATTATTATGCACTTTATCTTATGAGCATGTTAGTGTGTTAATGTTCCGCCTTGCATCTAGAAATATCTTTATTAGGTATAGTGTATGTGTGTGCTTAGGGACAGGATGCAGAGCCAAAGTAGGCATCGATCTGATCCCGCCCACTACCAATTTTTTTAGGTATCCGTTATGCTTACTACTATTGATGCTGATTTGGCTCCGTGACCGCGGGGTCTAACATGGCGGAAAGAGAGAGTTGAGTGTTGATAGGAGGAAATCGAGTATGAAATATAATAAAATAGATCAAACCAGATTTAGGCCCACACAAATAATTACAAGACTCCCTCCCTATGCAGTAGTGGGAAGTCAGGATCGATCCACGAGGAAGCGTGTCAGCATATCCTAGGTAGCTGTAAATCTCACAGAAAAGCAAACAGAAAACAGAAACAAAGAAACAAAGACAGAAATAACAAACGAAAGCAAGAAATAAAAGCAAAGACAGAAGCTACTCGATCTCGACTAACTTAACTCGAGATCGAAAAAACTCAGCGACGACAGAAAATCAGAAAAATCAGAAACACAACTCGATCCAGACAAAGCCCTACTCGAGATCGACAACAGCGAACTCGATCTCGACCAAAACTGCTCTAGATCGACTAAACACACAGAAACTGTAAATTGTAGATTTCGAACACAGAATCGCATATTTTGACAGAAATAAACTCAATATATAAAGAACTTTCAAAGCCAGGGTATCAACACCACAACTATTAACCATGCAAAGTAACACATAAAGGCATAAAAGATCATGCTTTCCATCAAAATAACTTTCGTTACTAACAAATAGGCATATAGAGGCTTCCGCATAAACCCTAATTGTTACTAACCCTTTTTCACATAATTAACCCAAGTTGCATTAAGATCAATTTCGCTTCAATAACACAAACAATGATCACTTTCAACTTTCGCAAAAGATTCATGCTCATAGGGATAGGAGATGAATTGCATCAAAAGATTATACCTTCACCGCATCACCTTACCTGGCCACCGTCGGGCTCACCCCAGCCCCAGAAGTGGGTGGACTACTCACTCTTCATTATCAATAAACTCATCAAATAACAAAAGAAACTAACTTGCATTGAATTAAATAAAAGAAAGCTTACAACCAAACAAGACAAATCCGCTTTCGCCTTTCCACCTTGCTCGCCACAAACTCTCTCTCTCTCTCTCTCTCTCTCTCTCTCTCTCTCTCTCTCTCTCTTTGTAACTACTTACTTGTTCTCTCTGAAATTGAATGATGAAAAACCAGCCCCTAAGGCTTTATTTATAGCCTTGTACTCCTTGCTATTCAAGGATAGAATATATCTATCTTTATCTAAATCTATATCTAAAAGCTTAATGATAAATAAATGCAATTAAGGAATTAAATCTAAAAAGGGAAAATTATATCTAAATAGGTAAAATATCTTCCATATGTTGATAGGTCTTCTCCATAGATAGATGTTAATAGTTGTTGATAGATCTCGGCCAAATTGGATAGAATCAGATCAAGGACTCCCAATCCGAGTAGGACAGCAAACCGCGTAACGCGGCTCTAGGACGTGGTTTCCTCGATCTCGACAAACTTCCTCGAGATCGAGTAGGATTGTTGTCGACTATGGCTTGGCTGGGCATCACGGGTAGCAGCTGCTCGATCAAGCTCGGACATGTGCTTCTGGGTCCTCGAGATCGGATAC
Organism: Persicaria tinctoria; assembly: GCA_037127255.1. Lineage (NCBI taxonomy): Eukaryota > Viridiplantae > Streptophyta > Magnoliopsida > Caryophyllales > Polygonaceae > Persicaria > Persicaria tinctoria. Next base: position 65,097,491 of record JBANSL010000006.1, read on the forward strand.
TTTCCTCGAGATCGAGTAGAGTTGGTGGCGATGATGGCTAGCTCGGTGATGTCGGGCAACTTCTCCTCGACAGGCTCGGACAGGCGATGTGGTAGTCCTCGAGATCGAGTAAATTCCTTGAGATCGAGTACGGTGGTGCTCGGCTTCTCCGTCCTCGGCTTCTCGACTTGGCACAGCTCTCCGACTCCGGACATGGCATCAGGATTTGGTCTATCTTGACTAGATTCCTCGAGATAGAGTAAGGCTCCGGGAGTCGGGTTGCTTCGGCGCTCAGCTTCTCGATCAGTGCTTAGTCGACAAGGCTTGTTCTCGGACACCTTTGTCGAGATCGAGTAAAAGTACTCTAGATCGAGTAAAGTTAGGTTTCCGGCTTGATTCGACTGGTTTCGCTGCTTCTTGACCTTGGACTTCTGTAGTTGATTTCCGAGCTTTTCCGACCTTTCTCAGAACTGCTGTAATTTGCCTCGAATTCTGCGAAATTAAACAGTAACTGGTGTAGATTACATAATTTGGAAAATAAGCATAAACTACATAGATTCTGTATTATGTTAGCCCAAATGCATGAAATGTATGAAGAAAACGATATAAAAGATACTGTAAAACATGGCAGATTCAGCTCACAACATTGAGATTCCGACTTCACCAATTTAATTACGGTTTGGATTTGAAGGGTTGATCATGTTTTGACCCGTTTCTGCCGTGGCACCCCCTTGTATTATGCTTTACTTCCGTTATTTGTGTGACCATTGGTTTTCCACGCTTAGACCTACGACAGGTACAGGGGACTTCCCTGGGGATTCCAACCATCCCTTCGAACTTGGGTATGAAATTCCACTCTGAAAACGTTAGTTTAGAATTTCAAACCTTCAACCTGTACTCGGGGTGCAAGATCCTAACGAGGGGTTTCATCCATCGAAACATAACCCGAGAATCATAATCACGGGCCGTTACAACAGTTTGTGAATTCGTATTGTTAATAATGGCGGCTTGGATCCTCTTTTGATCTAGAGTGATTTGGAAACGTATGTGCCGATTAACAATGGCGGCAATCTCCATATCACTTAATCTAAAGCGGACGATGCAGAAAAGTCCTCTCAAAACCCTACCAGGCCCCCGTTGGACCGTTGCTTCCGTCGGAGACGAGGAACAATGTGGAGTCTCATTGATGGGCAAAACCTCAGAAAGCAACATCTCTCTACCACCTCAACCGTTACCAAATTGAAGACGAATCTTACAATTTGGCCTAAACTACCACACTCGCCCACTATGCGATTGGGAAGTTGGAGGGTGTGATCGTGCTTTGTTTGTAGATGGTGACTTGGAGACCTAAAATAATACTTCGTATATATGGTTGTATATGTGCCTTTACAAGATGGATTAAACAGTTAATTTAACGTTAATAATAAACAAAATTAATGACGTGGAATTATTGCAAAATGACATTTGGAACGAGGTTTTTGGTGAAGCCATGTAGGATAGTATTGCTTCTACTTTTATTATTATTCTTATTATTATTTTTTATTATTATTATAATTTTTATTATTATAGAAATGACTTACATAAAGTTAGTTGGGAGCCTCGTAACAAATTTAGCCCCAAGTCCCCAACACCTTTTTGAATAGTAAAACCAAATCTATGAAATATGAAATCGCCATTAACAGTCGGCGATCCATGGCTCTTCGTAACCAACTGAACCTGCTTTAGAAAACCAATAGCATCGTCTCCCAATTCACCAAAGGTGGAGAACGCAAAAGCCATGAAGCAATACCCTTTAACAGCACAAACATCAGCGTACTTCTTCTTCTTCCTTTTAGTGGCTTGAGAGACCGCCTTGCCGAGTACAAATGAGTCATTGGCTCTGGTCGTGAACGGCGAAGCCCCGACCACATCGATACAAGTGTCTCTCCCCTTGTCCCACCCATAAACCAGCAGATCACCCGACCTCAGCTCAACGCCATCGTCACTACTTATTATTATTATTATTATTGTTGTTGTTGTTGTTGTTGTTGTTGTTGTTGTTGTTGTTATTAAATGACCAAAAATAATCCCAACTATCTACCGTGAACTAAAAATAATACGAACTTTAAAAATCACAATTTCATATATGAACTATCGCCATATTAACCAAAAATAATACAAACTTATTTTTGATGAAATTTTCGGCCAAATGGATAAAGTGGTAGTCGAAAAATATAATTTGGGTTAAAAATGCAATTAATAGCTAATATAGGTAGAAGAATAAAAATTGTAAACATAAAAATATTGTTCATCATCTTCCTCGACCGATCTTCGGTGTGGGCGACGACATCTTCTTCCTCAGCCTCCATTAACATCGATTACACCTTTTTTCCAACTTCGCAATTACCATGACTTCCCTTTATCACGATTAGTTCACAATTACCATGGAGTCGGATACCTTAAAAAATTTGTATAGAAACCCTCAATCGACTTACAAACAATCAACGAAATATCAATTTGTTTAAGGGAATCACGTGTTTTGAGGGTTTACATATTTATTCAACTCTTTTTGCGCTCCAATTTTGACTTGCTGAAAATTAAAGAACCCTAGATCCTTAAATCAAGATCAACAACCGTCATCACCATGTTCCAACCTCTCCAAAAACTACAACAAGAAGCTCATTGCGGCTCCTCAAGCCCGTCATTCATCTGCCCTAACCCAGGGTCTCATCCACTTCTTACTTCCAGAGTTCCAGTACATGATGAACAAGAATGGTATGTTTACATTTTTTTTTTATTTTTCTACGATATTAGCTATTAATTGTATTTTTAACCCCAATTATATTTTTCAACTGCTACTTCATCCATTTAGTAGAAAACTAGTACAATTCCCGCGCCATAGCGCGGTTTTTTAAAACTAAAATATTAATAATATATGTAAATATATTATAAAATACTAATAAAAGTTACGATAAAAAAAACTTTACCATAAATGTATCTTATAATTCTGAAATAAATTTTTTTATATCTCGTCTAAAGTATAATACATAAATGTAGATATTTTAAATCACCCAGTAATAATAATATCAATATCATTGTAACTTTTTTAGAAATTTTGAAATCTGAATCATGCATTTAAATGTGATGTGTCACAACTAATAATTATATTCAATGTTTTGAATTAAACTCAATGGTTAGTACATAAATGTGAGTTAAACCTAATGGTTATATTAGATTGAATTCAATGTTTTGATTTAAGCCCAATTGTTAGTAAATATGTTAAGAATAAAAGAGAATGGAGGATTAAAAAAATTAATGGAAAAAAAAGAGAAAAGGAGAAATAAACAAATCAATGAAAAAAACATAATTGGTCAATATTCCTAAAACTCCTCTAAGATTGACACGTAAGCAAAGTCTTCTAAATTAAGGTTATATACAGATTTCACCAAAAAATAAATCTGTATTATTTTTTGTTAATATGGCGATAGTTCATATATCAAATTGTCATTTTTAAAGTTCGTATTATTTTTGGTTCACGGTGGATAGTTTGTATTATTTTTAGTCATTGTTCCTTATTATTATTATTATTATTATTATTATTATTATTATTATTATTATTATTATTATTATTATTGTAAAATACATATTATTATTATAGGAATGACTTACATAAAGTTAGATGGGAGCCTCGTAACAAATTGATCTCCAACACCTTTTTGAATAGTAATAATAATAATAATAATACTAATAATAATAATAATAATAATAATAATAATTATTATTATTATTATTATTAAAAATAAAAATAAAAATACAAATAAGAATATAATATATATTAAATAATAAAATATTGATAATAATAATATAAGTATAAATATAATATAATATAATATAATTAATATTATTATTATTATTATTAAACTATACTATATAAAATAATAAAATATTGATAAAAAAATAATATTATTAATAGAAATATATTATTATTATTAAAAATATAATATAATATATATTAAAAAATAAAGTATTGATAATAATAATAATAAGAGAATATAGCACTCAATATACCAAAAAGTTTGCGCATTTGTAAAAGTAACCCCCCTCCTTCAAATTTTGCAAAACTAGCAATTTGGCCAAAAAAATTGCAGAAGTAACAGGTGCCCCCAACTGGCTATTTAAGGCACCACAACCACTCCCGATTCACCCCTCCTCTTGTGGCGCCCGCCCTCTCCGGATGTGTTCAATCTCCATAAATAGGTACAACTTAAACCCCTCAAAATGATTTGTTTTTCTTGTAGGTCTGATACATTGTTTTGATTTCTCTTTATGATTTGTGTTTCGGGGATTGGGAAGACGAGGTTGAAATTGAAGGTCTGAGGTGTGTGAATCAAACTGAAAATCTCGATTAATTGGTGGATTTTGGAATGTGGGAAATTGTTACTGTCACGCAACTTTTACTGTCATACATTTTTTTAGTCACACATTTTTTCTTTATTGGCATGCATTTTTTCTTTACTCGTACAGATTTTTTCTTTATTGGCACGTATTTTGCAGTTACTGAAACTTGTTTTAGCAACCTATAACCTTTAGTTTACACACTTTTATCTTATGTATAAAAACAAGTGACCCATAGTTAGAACTAAAGGAGGGAAGGTTGTGTCGACGTCGTCGAGCAAGATTGGAAGGACCAACCGTTTCTCCAAGATTGGGAGGGCCAATCATTTCACCAAGATGGTGCTCATTCGCTATATAGATGACGCCCTTGCTATTGCGGATTGGAAGCGACTCCTGGATAGCCCCTTGGGGGAATGTGCTTGCTTGTTGATTGTTTTAGGTCTGCAGGTTTTTGGTTTTGTTAGGACTCGTACATTTGCTCGTTTTTTATGATTTTAGGATTCGTAAGAAACTCCCTATTGTTGTTTTCGTAACTATAGGACTGACACATAGTAGATTTTCGTAAACTTCATATTATGGAAATTGGAATTTGGTATTTGGGTTTTGGGTTTTGTTTTTATAGCTATGTTGTTGTTTTCAACAATTCTAGATTACATTGGTTTTATTTGATTTCATGTTTTCTATTACTTGGCTCGGGATTAACCACTAATGGCACAACATGTGCCGTTATTGGCAAGGTATCCATATTGGGTGGCACATAACATAACCATATCTTAAACTGAGTTGTTTTAATGGACTTGATTTCGCATGTCAAAAGAGTTGACACGCGATATATCTATACTAGCACATAAAAGATTCTTACATATATAGACGTTAAGGCTCAAAATGTGTACTTCAAAGGAAGAAAATATGAGGCGTCCTCCTTAGGCTTCAACTACATGCTTTTAGATGTGTTAGGACTTGTACACTTGCTCGTTTTTTATGGTTTTAGGACATGTAAGAAACCCCTTATTGTTGTTTTATAACTGCAGGAGTAAGTTGGTTTTAGTTGATTTTAGGACTCGTACAGATCTGCCCTTGCTTGTTCTATTTGTACTATGTCCCGGTCGGATTCGTGAGAGTTGACACGGGATATACCTATATTGGCATATAAATAGACGTTAGTGGCAAGAAGAACATATTAACTGACACATAAGTCTTGTTTCTCTCTCTGTCCAGAAAATAATCTCACTTCGAAATATTTTTTCCATTAACATATATAAAGTGGGTGTCTATATATAGATAAAATTCAATTAAGTTAAAAAATAAATTGATTTTTTAATTTTAACAAATGAAAATTGTTGAAAATTAGTTTAAAATGATTGAGTTTCTCTCTCTCCCCCTTCTTCCACTTTTCATGATTTATTTTTGAGATAATAGGATGGGATATACCAAAAAAATTAATGTTTTGCAAAAGTAACTCACCCCCTAAAAAATTTGCAAAAGTAGCAGTGAGCCCCCCAAAATTGCAAGAATAACAGGTTTATATGACTGCCTTACATAGGTAACCATAATGAACCATAATGATGAGGGTTATTAATTAACCTCATCAAATAAACTGCAAGGAAAAAGCAAACCCCCCTTGGAATGTTGAGTTGGTTTCACAACGCCATAGAGAAAAGGAAAGCCCGTGAGAGAGAAGAATAAAGAAGCACCATTTTTTACTGTCATACATTTTTTCTCTCACGCATTTTTTCTTTGATGGCACATATTTTTTCTTTATTGGAACAGATTTTGTAATTATTGGCACTTGTTTTAGCAACCTGTAACATTTAATGTACATACTTGTATATTAGGTATAAAAACAAGTGATCCATGGTTAGAACGATGTACAAAATGACTGGCCTGCATACTCCTCTATCAACATTGATTTGTGCGAATTTCGCACTTCGAATACCCAACCACCTCGTCCACGTTCCCACCGGTCGTCGAACAAGAGAGTGAAAAAGACCAGCCCTTTATCCCTTGCTCGAATGTAAGAACATAATATGGTCTTATCACTTTCAGTGGGGATATGAAGATGACAGGGAGTAGTAATAGTTATAAAACGAATACCGCAAACTTACTTACCCATGGTCATTCTCCTACACTTTGTTTGTCACCATTGTTTGATCCGTTATCGTGGTTGTGCATGTTTGAGCCGCTGCAATGTCCGTGACAGAGGTTAGAAAGTATATGCCGGCTTCTCTGTTTGCTATGCCAGAAATGGCTTTCTGTATGACATATGTTGTTGCAGGAGGATGGTCAAGTATGAAATAAATATAAAGTATAGATCAAACTGACTTCCTTGTGTCAGCAAATAAATACAAGACTTCCTCCCGTTGTAGTAGAAGGTTGTCAGGATCGAATCCACGAGGAAGCACGTCAGCAGTTCTCATGTAGCAACAGATCTCACGCACAAGCAGCAGAAAAGACAGGAACAGAGAAACAAAGAAATAAAAGCAAAACAGAAGCAAGGACGGAAAATAGCGAAAGAAAGTAAAGAACAAATCAAGACAACAGGCGTACTCGATCTCGACTAAGCCTACTCGAGATCGACTACCAATAGTGAAAGACAGAAACTTTAAAAATCGACAACAGAACAGAAACTCAACTCGACCTAGACAAGACCCTACTCGATCTCGACAAGGGTCCTACTCGAGATCGACAACAGTCCTACACTATATCGACTAGAAATGCAGAAAACGTGAATTGCAAATTTCGAACCCAAAACTGAGATTTCCGATGAAATAAATTCAATATAATAAAGACTTCCAAAGCGAGGGTATCAACACCACAACGATAACCATGCAAAGTAACACATAAAGGCATAAAAGATCATGCTTTCCATCAAAATAACTTTCGTTACAAACAAATAGGCATATAGAGGCTTTCGCATAAACCCTAATTGTTACTAACCCTTTTCACATAATTAACCCAAGTTGTATTAAGATCACTTTCGCTTCAATAACACAAACAAGGATCACCTTCAACTCTCGCAAAAGAATTATGCTCATAGGGATAGAAGACGAATTTGCATAAAAAGATCTGACCTTTACCGCATCTCCTCACATGGCCACCGTCGGGCTCACCCCAGCCCCAGAAGTGGGTGGACTACTCACGCCTCATCGCAATGGGAGACATTGATGTATAAAAAAAAACTTGCATTAAACTATATTCAAAGCCTTTACAATCCCGGCAATCAACTTTCGCAGAAAGCCAAAACCCTAAAAACCTTAGAACTTCCTAAAACTTCTCTGTGGAACTACTTGTCTCTGACTGAAATTGAAATTGGAATAAGATGCCTAATGCTCAGCCCCTAGGGCTTTATTTATAGCCTTCTAATCCTTGCTAATCAAGGATAGAATCTCCTATCTATATCTAAAATTCTTAATGATAAATAAAAGCAATAAAGGAAATAAATCTAAAAGGAAAAGATAAATCTAAACTAGGTAATATGTCTTCATGATGATAGATCTTCCTTCCATAGATAGACTTGATCAAATTTGGATAGAATCTCGGCCTTCTCGACTTCCTTCGTGCCCAAGGAATCCCAGCTCGACTCGGACCGCTCACGGCGACGCGTTTCCAGAAGCTGGTCTACTCGATCTCGACAAGGGCTCGTCGATCTCGACTAGGATTCGTCGTCGACTGGACTTCTCGGGTGACTCTGCTCAACAGGCTCGGATCTGGGCTCCTGGGCGTCGTCGATCTCGACTAGGGCTCCTCGAGATCGACTACGGTTGTGGTCGAGGATGGCTTGCTGGGGATGTCGAGGACTCCTCCTCGGCATGGACTCGGACAGGCGCTCTGGGCTACTCGACCTCGACAAGGTCTCATCGAGATCGAGTAGAGATGTGCTCGGCGTCTTCGTCCTCGCAAAAGCATAGCTTCGTCGACTCCGGGTGTGGCGCTGAGGTGTCGTCGATCTCGACTAGGTCTTGTCGAGATCGAGTTGTCTTCCGGAGTCAGGTTGCCTCGGACTTGGTTTTGCTCTTAGTCGACAAGGTCTGTGCTCGGACATGTTCGTCGAGATCGAGTAAGGTCCACTCGAGATCGAGTAATCTGGGCTCTCAGCTTGATTCGACTGGTTCCGCTGCTTCTTTGACCTTGGACTTCTGTAGTGGTTTTCCGAGCTTTTCCGACCTTCCTTAGAATTGCTGTAAAACGCCTCGAATTCTGCGAATTTAAACAGAAACTGGTGTAGATTCCATAATTTTGCAAATAAACATAATGTACATAGATTCTGTACTATCTTAGCCCAAATGAATGAAATGTATGAAGAAATCGATATAAACTTAGGTGTAAAACATGGCAGATTCAGCTCATAACAACATAATTTGTACGTTCCATGTTCATCGGGTCGTTGGTTCCCAGACACTCAGAAGGGACTGCACCTCTGGATGAGTTGGTTTTTGGAGACAAGTCTACCACCACAGACCGGAGGCCTACCTGGGTGCCAAATTCTTTGAATGACATACACAACGGAGAGGGCTACGCTCATTCTCCCGTGGTCGAGTTGAGAAACTTGAACGCATTTCAGTCGGACTCGTCGTATACTGGAAAAGGTTTGAATCCCTCCTTTAGTGTATGGGGAAGGTACGTCAACTCCAACTCGAACCGGAAGGCATGAACCCCAAACTTGTCGATGATCATCCTTCTCACATCCCCGAGTTGCAAGGTCTGGTCCATCAATATTGCTCTGTTCGAAATTGGTTCTTCGAACACCCATCCACCTCCTCCACTTTGCCACTGCCCATCGGCCACAATCGTAACAAATACGAGCTCTTTCTCCCCTACACTCGTAAAAGCATAAAATGGTTTTAGCACTTTCAATGGGGATATGAAGAAAAGTGAAAGTAGTGATGTCCATAAAAAGAAACCCACAAGATAGCTTACCCATTTTTGTAAATGTCCACTGTATGGTGTTGGCATCTGTTACTTTTCCTCTGGCACGTAATAGTCAGTTGTTGTCCCGTTTTCTTGGATGTTCGACGTGTAACTGGTAATTGGCCCCACCTTTGCCCCCCCCGAACAGGTTCAATGGAGACCCTCTTAATATTAGGGTTGTGCAAAAATATACGACACGGTTGACACGTCACGAAACCGCAACAAAACGATATGAAAAAACACGAAATGATATTGATACGATACGATTATGACACGAAACGGTAAAACACGACAATAATCGTGTCGTGTTCGGATCGGCATTTTCTCCTTATCGGGTATCCGACACGACACGATAAGAAATGTTTTTAAAAAAAATATTAATATATGGTTATAATAGATATATTACAATTGTCCTCAAGTGACACAAAACACTGATTGCCCAGTTGGTAGAGCGCTCCTACATCTGTTACATGTGATACCTGAGGACCCGAGTTCGAATCCCAGGTATGCTCTTTTTACATTCGATTTCAATTTTTATTTTAATTTTTCTACAGATGTGCGCTACTGCTTTCTAGGTTACAACTCGCCCAGACTTCTTTCTTCACCCTCACAGTCGTGAGTCAGCGCCTCTCTTCCCGCACTCTCTCTCACAAACGCCTCGCCCGCTCGCCGCCTGCCTCTCTTCTCACCCTCAGAGTCGCCGCCTCTCTTCTCACCCTAATAGTCGCCGCCTCTCTGACCCTCTCTTCTCACGAAGGAATATCAGTCGCCGCCTGCCTCGCCGCCGCCGGCTCGCCATCGCCTCTCCTCTCCTCACCCTCTCGAGTCTCGGTTTCTCTCCTCGCTCGCTGTCGTCAATCGTCACTCGTCAGCCTCGCAGCCGGCATCCCCACGTCCGAATCCGAGCACCTTCTCCCTCGCACCCTCCTCTCCTTCTTTCTTCGCAACAACCGCCGCCACCAACCTCCTACTTCCAGATCCGGTCGCCACCTTGCCAGATCCGACCACCACGCACCCTTTGACCTCTCACCCACCCTCTCGATCTCCAGATCTCTGACCCACCGTCCGACCTCTTCATCCCCTCCATCTAATTAGTAGATCCATCTATCCAATTCTGGAAAAAAAAGTTGGTTTTTGTACAAATCGTGTCGTGTCGTGTTATACGGGTATCCGACACGAAACCGTGTCGTGTTATCGTGTCGGATACCCGATAGTTATCGTGTCGTGTTCAGATCGACGCTTTTCCCCTTATCGGTTTCGTGTTTTTGTCGTGTCATGTCGTGTCATGTCGGATACCCGGTTATGCACAACCCTACTTAATATTCGCCCTTACCTTGAGATTCCTAATCTTCCCTTAATTTTGGCAGAAGAGAAAATAGATTTAAAAGGTCAATCATTGCTCCCTCCATTTTTATTGGCGCCAATATGAAAAGAGAATGTGCATTTAATGCACATTACATCACCCTCCCTCCTTACAACACTCAAGCCGGCTTCTTCATGGCTTCCTACCTGTCCCACATCAACACGTCAACATCCCCTTTACAAGCCTAACCGGGTGCAGTGTGTTATTTTTTTTTATTTTTTTTAAATTTTTGACCTGAAACCGGATACAACTTGCTAGCATAATTTTCAAAAGTAGCAAATGACACCCCCATGCAATTTTTACCCCCCTCGTGCTATTTATGCCAAAGCTGTGGAAAAGTGGTATATTTATGCAAATATTCCTTTATTATTTTTTTATTTTTTTTGACTTTGGCTAGCTCCCATGCTTACCTTATCTTCCACCGGTGCTACAAGCCACCATTTATTTTGCAAAAGTAGCAATTTTGCCTAATAATAATATATGTATAAATAAAATAAAATACCGATAAAAATAATAATATTCATAAAAATATATTTTTATTATATTTCTATTAATAATTCTCCAACAATCTCCCACTTGAAGACTGATTTAATTATGTCTTCACACAAATGGTCTTGTCACTCCTGCATGCCAATTGAAGTTGAACACAAGTTCAATTTATCAAGTGTCACTGTCATTGTTAACATGTCTGTTCGATTCTTGCTTCCTTGGATCATCTCTAGTTTTAATACTTCATCTTCCAACAGCGATCTGATGAAATGGTATCGAAGTCCAATGTGTTTGGTCCTTTAATGAAATGATGAATTCTTTGCCAAGTGTATTGCACTCTGACTATCACTGCACCAGACGTTATTCTCTTGCACGAATCCTAGCTCTGTGAACAAGCCTTGAAGCCATATCATCTCTTTACTAGCTTCAGTCACTGCTACATACTCAGCCTCTATAGTCGATAGAGCAACAATCTACTGCAATGGTGACATCCAACTAACAGCTGTATTTCCGACAGTGAATATGTAACCGGTTGTGCTCTTCCGATGATCGACTTTGCCTCTAGAGTTAGCATCTACATAGCCTCGTACTTTTAATTCACCCTTAGCAAAGTGCAAACATTTTTCTGTCGTTCCTTGTAGATACCTTAGAATCCACTTCACCGATTCCCAGTGAACTTTCCCCATATTTGAAATAAACCTACTGACAGCTCCCACTGCTTGTCCAATATCTGGTCTTGTACAGACCACAGCATACATCAAACTCTCGATGGCCGAGGCATAAGGAATCTTAGCTATGAGAGCTCTTTCTTCTTCTGTTTTGGGGGATTGTTCCTTGAACAAGCGAAAATGGTTAGCCAAAGGTGTACCGATTGGTTTGGCCTCACCCATGTCGAACCTGTGCAAAACATGTTTGATGTATTCTAATTGAGATAGTTGCAATGTCCTCAAATGCTTATCTCTTGTAATTTGCATTCTAAGAATCTTCTTTACTAGACCCAAGTCCTTCATGTCAAACTCTTTTGATAACTGGTTCTTCAACCTTCTAATATCATTCATATCAGAACCCGCTGCCAACATATCATCAACATATAAAAGTAAAATGATATCCCAAAGGAGAGGTTCCGGGTTCAAATCTCACTCGACCCCAGTTCTGAACCCATCCCTCTCGCTCTCGCACTACGCACCACCGGCGTAGCCCCGATCCCAGTTCTGATCCCACCCCTCTCGCTCTCGAACTCCTTCGTCCTCGCTCGCAACCAACGTCGCTGCCCGGATTCGCCCTCGCCGACCACCTGAACACCAGATCCGGCACCACCATCACACACCGGCCCAGATCCGGCCAAACCTTCCCAATTCCAGCCACCCAGACCCGGATTCGTCGCCCCTCCCCCCACACCCTCTGTTTCTTTACTAAAAAAAAAGAAGAAAAAGACCCTTACCTTGTTCTTTCCACATCCGAGTGACCCCCCCTGTTGCAAAAGTTGAGAGTCCACCCCCCCCCCCACACACACCTGTTTTCTCTTCTAAATTAAATAATAATAATAAAAACCTTAACATAGCCTTCTACGATCACCAACGACCTCTCGTCGGGATCATCGCCCCTCCAAGTCATTTATAGAGGGGTTATTCCCCCAGTAGAGCCCGTCCACAGGGATACCCGACCTCTCCAACGAGGTTATACCCGAGTCAATAGGGAATCTTTGGGCCCTCTTCACACCAACATCACGCCTTCTGCTCTATGCAACCGACATCTCCCGACTCTTCTTGGTACATGGACACTGGTGCCACCTCCCTCATGACGAACTCCTAAGGTACCCTCTCTTCTATTTCCTTTAAAGGTCCTGCACACTCTATTATCGTCGGCAATGGTGGTCGCCTTGCTACTTCGGGGATTGACCATGCGAAATTACAGACCTCAACCCACCCACTACACCTTACCAATGTCCTCATTGCCCCAAAGATTGTAAAAAACCTTATCTCTGTCCGTCGGTTCACTACTGACAATAACGTTTCCCTTACGTTTGATCCCTTTGGCTTCTCTGTGAACGATCTTACTACGGGGGTTACTCGCATGAGATGTAACAGCACCGGGGAGCCCTACCTTGTCACATCACCTCCTGCGTCCAGTCAGTCGTGCCCGGTCGCCCTCTCGGCATCGTCGTCTAGCCTGTGGCATGCACGCCTAGGCCATCTCAGTGCTGCCGTTCTAGATGTCCTCCGTTCTCAGAGTCTTGTCACCCGTCCTAAAGACCTACGCTCTAGTTTATGCCCTTCTTGTCAGGTAGGCAAACATGCAAGACTGTCGTTCCAATGGTCTTTGAACTCCACCCTTGCTCCTTTTGATATTATTCATAGTGACATTTGGATCTCTCATGTGCCTTGCAAGGAGGGTCACAAGTACTACCTCTTGTTTTCTTGATGATTACACTCATTTCTTATGGGTCTTCCCGTTGCATTTCAAATCCCAAGTGTTTTCTATCTTTTTCAAGTTCCATGCCTACATAAAAACACAGATTCAAACATCCATCAAATGCTTTCAATGTGACAATGGACGCGAATTTGACAACAAAGCCTTTCACTCTTTCTTCGCCACAAATGGGATCTCCTATCGGTTGTCTTGCCCCTATACTTCCCAGCAGAATGGCAAGGCCGAATGAATCATTAGAACCATAACCAACATGATGCGCTCTCTCCTCTTTCACGCATCTATTCCCCTTACCTATTGGCCTCACGCCTTATCAACCACATGTTATCTCCTCAACATTCTCCCATCTACTACCCTACACCATCGCTCGCCAACTCAGGCCCTCTATTGCACCTTGCCTAGGGATGATCACCTTCGTACCTTCGGGTGCTTGTCCTTCCCACACTAGTCCTCCACCGCCCCACACAAGCTTCACCGCGCTCCACTCCATGTGTCTTCCTAGGCTATCCGTCTGATTATCGCGGTTACCTTTGTCTCGATGTTCACAGCCATAGGCTTATTGTGTCCTGTCATGTCACTTTTGATGAGTCTCGTTTTCCCTTCTCTTCTCTTCCTCTCTCATCTCCGACACCTTCTGTGTCTCAGTCTGAGCAAGAGTCTTCATTCCCTCACTTTCTTCTTCCCCAGAGCTCTCCCGGCGCTCCTGCCTCTCCCCCTCCACCACCACCACCACCTCCTACCACCAGACCGCACACCCGCAACGTTTCCGGTGTCTTCCGACCCCGTCAGATCGTCTCCATGACCACCACACATCGCCCCACCTCCCCTTACCCTACACCTTCCCCGTCATCCATCCCACATAACCTGTTTCCGCGGCCGTAGCAAGATGATGCGGCCGCTGCCAATCAATTCCCCCAAAAATACCCCCACCCTCGGCACTGGCGACGGCCGCAGCAGCATGCCGCGGCCGCATCCAATCAACTTGCTGCGGGCTTGCCGCGGCCGCAGCCTCCCCCGCCGCATCTCCCTTTGTCCTTCCCGACTCCCAATCCCCCCTTGCCTCAACCCCGACCTCTCTTTCCCCCATCCCCACCTCCCACAAAACAGCCCTCCTCGACTCGAATTGGCAGGCGGCTATGCTCGACGAATACAGGGCCCTTACAAGGAATGATACTTGGGTTATGGTCCCTCGCCCTCCTGAGGCGTACGTCATTCGCTGTATGTGGCTTTTCCATCACAAGTTCCGCTCTGATGGGACGTTGAAGCGCTACAAAGCCCGTCTTGTGGTCAACGGTCGATCTCAGCAGGTAGGTATTGATTGTGATGAGACCTTCAGCCCCGTCTTCAAGCCTGTCACTATCCGAGTTGTGTTGAGCTTAGCGTTGTCGCGCAATTGGGCCATTCATCAGCTGGACGTCAAGAACGCTTTCGTGCATGGCCATCTGAATGAGACAGTTTACATGTTTCAGCCGCTGGGGTTTGCTGATGCTGATCGTCCCAAGCACGTCTGTTTCCTGAAGCGTTCTTTGTATGGTCTGAAACAGGCTCCGCGAGCTTGGTTTTAGCGATTTGCCTCTCATCTGCTACGCATGGGCATCATTGGCATCTGCTTCGACTCGTCTCTGTTTATCTATCGCAGAGGCACACACATGGCCTTTCTGTTGCTATATGTCGACGCCATCATCCTCACCATCTCTTCTGATGCTCTTCGGACGTCTATTATTTGGCAGTTGAGCGTCGAGTTCACCATGTCAGATATCGGTCCTTTGTCTTACCTCTTGGGAGTCGCTATTCAGCTTCATGCGTCTGGGCTGTTTCTCTCTCAAAGTAAGTATGCTGTTGAGATTGTTGAGTGGGCCAAGATGAGTAACTACAAGCCGATAGTCACCCCAGTGGATACATCCAACAAGCTCAATGCTCATTCTGGTCCTCTGTTTGATGATCCGACGTTGTACAGGAGCCTCACCGGTGCATTGCAGTATCTTATGTTCACCAGGCTAGATATCAGTTACGCCGTTCAACAGATCTGCCTGTTCATGCATGCGCGCCCAGAGAACCGCACTTTCAGGCCTTGAAGCGGATCATCCGGTACATCAGCGGTACCCTCGATCTGGGCACCACGATCACCCCTTCCTCTCGGCATGACCTCTTCGCTTACACGAATGCGGATTGGGCTGGTTGTCCTGACACTCGTCGCTCCACGTCGGGCTACTGTGTCTTCTTCAATGACACCCTTGTGTCGTGGTCTGAGAAAGCGATAGTCTGTGGTCCCTTGCACTAGCGCCGAGGCTGAGTGCAGGGGCGTCGCCAACGTTGTCTCCGAGTGCTCATGGCTGCGAAATCTCCTTCTTGAGCTCTGATGCCCTCTTCAGAAGGCCACCCTGGTCTACACCGACAACGTCTTCGCCGTCTATCTGGCCAGCAACCCAGTCCAGCATCAGCGCACGAAGCATATTGAGATCGATCTCCACTTTGTCCGGGACAAGGTTGCTCTTGGACATGTTCATGTTCTACATGTCCCTTCCTCCTATCAGTACGCTAATATCTTCGCAAAGGGTTTACCTCGTGAGTTGTTCCTTGATTTTCGGTCCAGTCTCACTGTACAGGACCCTCCACTTTCGACTGCGGGGGTTTGATAGATTACATAGGTCTTATATTGTATAGTGGGCCCAAAGGCCCAATACCTTGTAACCTATATATATCATTGTCTAATGAATAGAAACCCTCAAGGAGGACTTTACATCAATTCTATCGTTCTACAACCATATTAATTCCCACAAGCGCGTACGGCCAAGCGGTGTATACTAATCCGTAGGGTCAAGCCAAAGTGGTGAAGTGGTCTGTGTGTAGGTAGGTGAGGTTGCGACTGTGGATCGCACTTTGCGAAAGTGGTACTGAGCCTCCTCAACAAAATTCCGCAAGGGGGTTTCTGGGGTATGGGGCTGCAAAGCAGTGGGGCCAGTCACTATAAAAAGTTTACCCTACCAATATTTTACCAATGACCTCTTGCTCTAGCGGTAAGGGTGAGGTATCCCAGAGGAGAGGTCCCGGGTTCGAATCTCACTTGGTGCATTTATGCCATATTAATACCCACAAGCGCGTACGACCAAGGGATGTATACTAATCCGTAGGGCCAAGTCGAAGTGGTGAAGTGGTCCGGGTGCAGGTATGTGAGGTTGCGACCGCGGATCGCACTTTGCGAAACTGGTACTGAGCCTCCTCAAAAAAATCCCGCAAGGGGTTTCTGGGGTATGGGGCCGCGAAGCGGTGGGGCCAGTCACTATAAAAAGTTTACCCTACCAAAGTTTTGATCAAGAAAGAGCTCTCAGTCGTCACGCTCTCTTCTCTCTCCTACCCCTTGGGCGATTTCCGGACACACCCTTTCTCCCATCGCCGATCAACAGTCCACCAAGGTTGATCCTCACGATCGCATTGTCATCTCATGAGGCCTATCCCCATGAAGGATTCATCGCATGGATTGTTGATTGGATTCATCCTTTTGGCTGGATCTCCATCATCATCTCTTCGTCTTCCCCAAATCTGCAGCCCATAACCATCCATCTTTATCCTGAAACTGCCGAAGAACTGTCGTAAGCGCCCCTGTTCTTCAAGTAGCCACCATCGCTCTCCTTGCTAGCTGTTTCCTTGGCCTCGCCGGCGGTTTGAGGGTGGTCACCCTCACCACAACCTCTTCGACTGGTGGTTTTTGTGTCATCGGACATGGCAAGTAAGGCCAAAGGGCACACTAATGATGAAGTGCCCAAGAAAGACGCTGCACCTAATGATCATGGAATGAATCACCCTGCCACTGAGGGTGATGGACCTAAGAACGCCAAGAAACCTCCTCGCAAAACCAAGGCTAAGAGTTCAACAATGAACAAGGATGGTGATGACTCTTCGAGCGCCAAGACGGGAGCCAAGGCCGAGAAAACCCACAACAAGTCTATCGCTGATGAGATCGTTGGGCAGGACAGAGCCATCCTCTCGGACGTCGATGAGGAAGACAAGTTTTGGCTGATACGCGAGACTAGTAGGAAGTCGGGTGCTCATGGAGGTAGGAGCAAGTCCTGTGATGCGCGGGTGCATCGGGAAGAGTCTAGTGGTACTCGCAGCGCTAAGGGGAATGCTCGCGTCCCGGGTAACGAAGGGGAGACACCTAAGGCGCCGAACGCTGAAGCCAATGACACTCGGGCGACCAGTGGAAGCGTGAACTACAAGGTGTCCTGCACTAATGGTCATGGCACCCGGGTGTCTAGCGATAGCGAGAATACAAACAATGGCACCCAGGGAGTGCCCAAGGCTAGCGATAGCGATAGCGGTGCTGATCCTAAGGCTTCCGATGAACAAGTTTCCATCGATAGCGAGAAGCATAAGGGTGGCAGCGACAACGGTGCTCTGGGCTCTAGCGGTAACACCAAGACCAATGATGGATTCCAGGCGCCCAACGGGGCCAAGGTGGGTGGAAGCAACTTTTCTTCGACATCCATGGCCAATGCTCAACCTAATGGTGATCAAGGTAAGGCAATTCAAAACGCTTGGGCGACTAAGGCAAAGAAAATATTCATGAACAACAGTCTTGGTGGAAAGGTGGAGTACATTAAGCCTACGGAGAAGTTTGTCTTGACCAAGGAGGAAGAGTTGCCGAAGGAAGTAGTGTGGGGATGGTCATTGCTCGGCTAATACGTTGGCCTATACCCGGGTAATTTCTTGATCAACGAGTTGAAGAAAACTTGGGGAGTGAAGTATAGGTTTCGCATTGAAGTGGGATGGATGATATTCACTGTCAAAACGGAGAGTGATTGCAATGAGGTCTTGAAAGGAGGACCATATTTTATCAACAACAGGCTACTCATCCTAAAGCCTATTCCGTACAAGTTTGCCATCAACCGGAAGTACATCGCCACGATTCCTTTGTGGGTAAGATTCTATGGCTTGCCGAGGACATATTGGACAATGGAGACCCTTGGTAGATTGCCTTTGTTCGCGGGGAATCCATTGTTCATGGACATGGTGACAGAGGAGAGGAAACGAGGGACTTAAGCTAGAGTCTTGGTGGAAATTGATTTCTCTCATGATGTGGTGCGAGAGGTTCCTATTTATTTTCATGATGGTGACATGATTCCTTGTAAGTTGTACATTGAAAAGGAGCCATATTATTGCAAGGAATGTTGTTTGTTTGGTCATGTAGCGAGCTCATGCTCATTCCTTGAGAAGAAGACAAAGGCAGGCGCCAACAAAAAATGGGAATCCAGGGCCCCAATGAGTGACACTCGGAGGGGAAATATGCCGACCAGGGATGGTGGTATCTTCGATGGGAAAGGGAAAGAGAATAGAGAGAACATAACACCTCCAAATGACTCCACCGTGAAAGACCCAATGTCTCGAACTCTGGTTGACGATGTCTCTAACAACGAGGCTCGTGATCGAGATGATCATTCTAATAGAGATGAGGATGCCGAGCAAAATGGTAGGGAAACACTTAAGACCACTCAATATAATCCACTACCTAATAGGAATGAGAGACGGGAGAATCCTCCACCAAGTGGGGGAAAGCGTGAGGCCAATGAAAAGAAAAAGGGTGGGGAAAATAATAAAAGTGATACCAATGCTCAATCAAATGGCATCCATGGTGAGGAAAAGAATGATCAATCTCTTAATGAGTCCTAGTCAGAGGAGATGGGCCACCGGGTTGAGGATGAAGGTGCTGAATCGGACACTTATGCCGATGGTAGGAGAGGAGGTGCTGAGTTTGAGGACGAGGAAGAATTCATTCATTACATATCAAGAGTGGCCTTAAAAAGCCTAGAAGGGAGGTTGTTCAGGCGCTTAGGGCTCAGGGCAAATGGCCGAACAAGACAATGGATTGCAAGAGTGCTCTGAAACCTGGCAAGGAGACCGAGAAGGACATGCACTCAAGGGTGCACCCATGATAGTTCTTTCGTGGAATGTTAGGGGGATTAATCATCCCCCGAAACAAAGTTATGTCCGGAAGGTCATTCGTGACACTAAGGAGAAGGTTTGTGGCTTGTATGAGACAAAATTGAAGGGCAACTTCGATGTGGGTGCGGTTGTGGAGTCTTTGGCGCCGGGGTGGAAGCATGTCACCAATTTCCATCGCGATGCTCGATGACGTATCTTGGTATGTTGGGATGATCTCGAAATAGACATTGATGTATATGGTACCTTGGTCCAACATGTGGCTTGTGTGGATAGATGTAGAGCCTCGAGGCTTAAATTTGGCCTTTGCTTTGTGTATGGGCTTCATTCGGTGGTGGAGAGAAGGGGCATATGGGAGGTTGTAGACCATGAGTTAGGGGATGCATCCATTCCTTGGATGGTGCTCGGGGACTTCAACAATGTTATGGTGGCCGATGAGTGAATCAACGGGGAGTCGGTCACTATGTATGAGTGAAAAGACATGATCGAGGCTTATCAAAGGCATGGTCTTGTCGATGCGTCCTTGTTGGCTTCCAATCATTTCACATGGACGGACAAGCATGTGTGGAGCTGACTGGATAAGGTACTACTCAATCCTGATTGGGTGAACGTAGAGGAGACTTGCTCCGTGAGATTTCTGGACATGTGGCATAACTTTGATCACAAGTCGGTTGTGGTGAGTGTGGTCAAGGAACGAGTGGACACTAGGCACAAATTCAAGTTTCAGAATATGTGGGCCGAGCATGGTGACTTCAAACGCATTGTGCCGAGGAATTGGATCACTAATGCTCGAGGTACCTATCAATACCGGTTGTGCAAGTTGTTGAGAGGCATGAAAATACCTTTGAGGAGGCTGGATAGAAAGGAGTAAATCAATATCTCTTCTCGTGTCACTAGAGCCAACTCGGCCTATGCAGGGGCGCTTGATGACCTCCGTGAGAACCCGGACTCAGTGGCTTTCCGTGAGGCTGCCGAGAAGACTAGAGTGGAGGCGCAAAGGTTGAACCATGCTGAGAGAACCTTTTATTCTCAAATGACCAACTCAAAATATACTCTAAACTCGGATCGAGGGAGAAAGTACTTTCATGCCTTGATGAAAGCTAATGGCAAGAAGTGCTTCATTTTCACAATTTGTGAGGGCTAATGGGAGTTGTACCACGTCGGAGAAAGATGTGAGCATTGAATTCGAGTCTTATTTTGGCTCTTTGTTTGGTTTCGATGTGGAGGTGTCGGCGGATTTACATCATAGGTTTGCTCTTGGAGCCATGATGCCCCCGGAGGATAGATTGATGCTCGAGGATGTGGTGTCTAATGCGGAGATCAAAGCCGCCCTTTGGTCCATGGGGGACGAGAAGGCCCCGGGGCCGTATGGTGTTTCGGCCAAGTTCTTCAAGGAATCGTGGGATATTGTTGGGGTTGAGGTGTGTTTGGCTGTCAAGGAGTTCTTCGTCGATGGAAAGCTCATTCGGCAACTCAATCACACCATCATAGCCCTT
This sequence comes from Persicaria tinctoria, assembly GCA_037127255.1. Lineage (NCBI taxonomy): Eukaryota > Viridiplantae > Streptophyta > Magnoliopsida > Caryophyllales > Polygonaceae > Persicaria > Persicaria tinctoria. The sequence goes on from JBANSL010000006.1 coordinate 65,118,464, forward strand.
ATTCCGAAGGTGGACAACCCAAGCTGCGTCGAGCACTTCCGTCCGATATCATGTTACAACGTTGTGTACAACCTCATCATGAATGTTATGACCGAGAGGCTTGCGAGGTGCTTGGGTGGCGTCATTGATCAAGCCTAAAGTGCCTTTGTTGCTGGCCGGCTTCTCTCCGATAATGTGTTTCTTGTGCAAGAGTTGTTGAGGAGGTACAACGTTAAGCGGGACACGAAGCGATGTTTCTTGAACATCGATCTTGCTAAGGCGTATGACCCATCTCCTGGAGCTTCTTACGATTTTCCTTGGAAGAAATCGACATCCAATCCAAGTTTGTTGCATGGGTGATGGAGTGCGTATCCACCGCTTTATACCCGATAAAGATCAACAAAGGTATTCATGGCTTCTTCCGAGGCAAGCGGGGCCTAAGGCAAGGTGACAAAGAAGGAGACGGTCAAGCCCGGGTTTAAGTACCACCAAGGTTGCGAGAAGGTCCGACTCACCCACTTGATCTTTGCCGATGATGTTGTTATGTTTTTTCGTGGGGACTTGGGCTCGGTGAATACTCTTATAAGTTTTTTGAAATCTTTTGAGGAGGTCTCGGGCCTTAGTTTCAATCTCATGAAGTCTTCGATGTTCACGGCATCCATGCCCGATGTTGAAAGGGTCGTTATAGTAGCTGCCACTGGTTTTGCCGAAGGTTGCTTTCCATTCAAGTACTTGGGCATTCCCATCAGTCCTCACGGGCTCCGCGTATTGCACTACCAGCCTCTTATTGACCATCTTGTAGCGATTATTGGGGCATGGGCTAAGAAAAGCCTCTCGTTCGCTGGCCGGAAGGAACTTATTGTCTCGGTGTTACAAGGTGTGGAGGCATTTTGGCTTTCCATCCTCCCGGTGCCGGTTGTGGTCTTAGCCAACCTAGAATCTATTTGCCGGAGCTTTTTGTGGAAGAACCCCAAGGTATGGTGGAAGCGAGTTTGTATGCTTAAGAGTAAGGGTGGGCTGGGCATCCGAGACATTCGTGTGTGGAACTTGAGCTTCATGGTAAAAAATTTTTTGGCACATCCTCTCTTGCCGAGAGTCCTTGTGGGTGTGTTATCACCGCTACTTAGAGGACGTCAATGCCCTGGAATGGAGTCCTCATTGGCGTGACTCGCCGCTGATCAAAGCCATTATACATGCTCGAGACCAAGTTGAAGCCATTGAGGGAAGGGACGTCGATGTTGTAGATTTGTTGGAATCATGGTGCATTAGTGGGCACTTCAGCATATCCGAGGCTTATTGTTGTGAGCTGAATCTGCCATGTTTTACAGTAACTTTTATATCGTTTTCTGCATACATTTCATGCATTTGGGCTAGTATGATACAGAATCTATGTAGTTTATGTTTATTTGTCAAATTATGGAATCTACACCAGTTTCTGTTTAATTTCGCAGAATTCGAGACAAATTACAACAGTTTTGAGAAAGGTCGGAAAAGCTTGGAAATCAACTACAGAAGTCCAAGGCCAACAAGCAGTGGAAGCGGATTTGTCTTGTTGGTTGTAAGATTTCTTTATTTAATTCAATGCAAGTTAATTTCTTTTGTTATTTAATGTCTTTCTTGATAATGAAGAGCGAGTAGTCCACCCACTTCTGGGGCTAGGGTGAGCCCGACGGTGGCCATGTGAGGTGATGCGGTGAAGGTATAATCTTGTTCTGCGATTCTTCTTCTATCCCTATGAGCATGATTCTTTTGCGAGAGTTGAAGGTGATCCTTGTTTGTTTATTGAAGCGAAAGTGATCTTAATGCAACTTGGGTTAATTATGTGAAAAGGGTTCGTAACAATTAGGGTTTATGCGAAAGCCTCTATATGCCTATTTGTTAGTAACGAAAGTTATTTTGATAGAAAGCATGGTCTTTTATGCCTTTATGTGTTACTTTGCATGGTTATCGTTGTGGTGTTGATACCCTGGCTTTGGAAGTTCTTAGTATATTGATTTATTTCTGTCGAAATTCCGAGTTCTATGTTCGAGTTGCAAGTTTACAGTTTCTATATCTTTGTCGATCTAGAGGAAAGTCTAGTCGATCTCGAGGAGGCTTTAGCCGAGATCGAGTTGGGTGTTTGTCTATATCGAGTTAAGATTCTGAGTTTTCTGAGTTTCTGTTTCTGCTACTTCTAGACGATCTCGAGTTAGGGTTAGTCGAGATCGATTACTGATTTGTCTGGGTCGAGTTGCTTATGTCGTCGATTTTTAGTTTATGTTGTCATTGTTGTTTGTCGATCTCGAGTTGTTGTTGTCGAGATCGAGTAAAGTTGCTACCTTTGCTTTATTACTTGTCTTCGTTTCTTATTTCTGTCTTTCTATCTTTGTTTCTTTGTTTCTGTCTTCTATTTGCTTTTCTGTGAGATTTACAACTGCTTAGGATCCGCTGACACGCTTCATCGTGGATTCGATCCTGAGTTTCTCTTACTACATTGGAGGGAGTCTTGTAATTATTTGCGTGGGCCTAAATCTGGTTTGATCTATTTTATTATATTTCATACTTGATTTCCTCCTTACATCAAATTGGCGCCGTTGCCGGGGAAGCTATCATTCGCGCCTTAGGTAGTTAAAATCTCACGTTTTCTTTGAGTTACTTTACAGGTGTATGCGCCGTTCTGGTATCAGAGCTTCAATTGGTATCAGAGCTTTACTCACTGCTTTTAATCTAACAATCTTGTGAGTTTTCGATCATGTCCGGTGAAGCAAGCGGAGGATTTGCAAAGGGAAGGTCTACTAGCAGACCACCACTCTTTGTAGGAAACAATTTTGTCAACTGGAGATCATTGATGAAGATGTTCATCATAGACCAAGATCTGGAACTTTGGAACATTATAGAGATTGGTCCAAAGATTCCAGAGAAAGACGGACCAAATGGAACCAAAGTTGCAAAGAAGGAGTCTGAATACATCCAAGCGGATCTTGAACTCGTCTCTAAAAACTACAGGGCTATTAACCTACTTTACCGTGGTCTTAGCATTGATGAGTTTAACTGTATTTCATCTTGTAGGTAAGTTAAAGAGATTTGGGACAAGTTGGTCGTTACCTATGAGGGAACCAGCCAAGTGAAGGACACCAAGATCAGTATCTTCCTTCGAAAGTATGAGCTTTTCAAAATGAAGTCTGATGAGTCAATCAAGGCCATGTTCACACGATTTACAGAAATCACCAACAACCTTGACTCTCTCGGCAACAACTTTACAAACGTTGAGAAAGTAAGGAAGATATTGAGGTGTCTCCCAAAATAAAAGTGGGGTCCTAAAGTAACAGCCATAGAGGAAGCCCAAGACCTCACTACTCTGCCCCTTGATGACCTGCTTGGGAAACTGATCACGCATGAGATGATCCTTAATGAAGACGATGGAGAACTTCCAGCAAACACTAAGAACTTGGCGCTCAAGTCTAAGAATGATGACCCCAAAGATGGATCTGATTCCGAAGATGAGGATGACGATGAGGATGATCCTTTTGCTCTTATCACAAGAGGCCTTGCTCGAATCCTCAAAATGAAGAAACAATTCAACAACAAGATTGGATTAGATTCTTCTAAATTTCGAGGTAAGCCTCAATACAACAAATATGATAAGAAGACTAAACCTTTGTCTTGTTTTGAATGTGGTAAAACAGATCATCTTGTGAAAGATTGCCCTCAAAAGACGAAGTGCCAGTCAGAGAAGGGTGATAAATGGAAAAAGAAAGCCATGGTGGCAACTTGGAGTGACTCTGACTCTGACTCCGATGATGAGAAAGCCAATGTTTGTCTTATGGCCTCAGAAGATGAATCCCACGATGAGAAGCTTGAGGTAACTGTAAGAGAATTTATGGCAAGTCCAAAAGAGGTATTATCGGAATTCCTTTCTAATATGATTGCCAATGAAGAGAAACTTATTGCCCAGACTAACACTCTTATTAAGAGAACTGTGGACCAGGAAAGAACTATTGAGGATCCGTCTCTGAGGGTCAAAAGTCTTGAAGCTTCTTATTCAGGTCTTGACATTAAAGTCAAGACTCTTGACTCAGAGAAATCTGAACTCAAGCAAGATCTCTTCTCTCTAAGAAGTGAACATCATGACTTAGAGAACGAGAAGATCTCCCTTAATAATAAGATTCAAGACCAACATACAGCCCTTATAAGTTTTACCAAATCCAAAGGCACTCTTGATAGGATGTTGGGTGAGCAACAAAGTTCTCTAAACAAAAGTGGTATTGGTTAGAATCCAAGGTTTTTAAAGAAGCGGCACATTACCACCTTTGTAAAGGCAAAAGGAAGCAGAACCTCTCCTATATGTCACCACTGTGCTAGAAAGAGACATGTAAAAGAGACTTGCCCCTATAGAAGAAATGATCCATATATCATTCGCAATACATTTCCTGTTCATTTGAGAAAAGAACGGATAACACAAGTTTGGGTCCCAAAAGGCACTATTTTACCAAATATGGTTTATCCCAATAATGGATCCAAATTTGCTTATTGGTCTAGCCACAAAGGTTGATTTTTGTTTTGCAAGAGATCACCAAGGTGAAGGAGCACAAATGGATTATTGATAGTGGATGCTCAAGGCATATGAGTGGGAAGAGTTCTTGCTTTCATGATCTAAAGGAGCAATCAACAGGAACAATCACTCTTGGTGACAAAGGAAAATGTGACATCGTTAGTATTGGTAGCGTTGGGAGTGATTCCCACCATAGTATTAAAAATGTCTATCTTGTGAATGGTTTAAAGTATAATTTGCTTAGTGTTTCTCAATTATGTGATAGTGGCAAAAATGTCAGATTTAACAAGAAAAGATAACCTTGGGAAATTTGATGCGCGTAGTGATGAAGGTATATTTCTTGGCTACTCCACAAGTAGCAGAGCTTATAGAATCTTCAATAAAAGGATCCAGTTAGTTGAAGAAAGTATACATGTTATATTTGATGAATGCAATGACAGTTCTTTGAGTGAAAGTGTTGCAGATATAGATCTTAACATCCATGCAGAGAATGAGGAAGATGATGATGCTACCAAGAACACATAGAAGAGGAACACGCAGGAACGGATTCTCAACACTGAAGAATTGGCCCAAGGTGTTGAAGATGCGTCCAAAGCCCCTTGGTGTCCAATCCGACAGTGTTGAAACGTCAGAAACTGCTGAAACTGAACCGAACAGGACCACGGAGTCAGATGTACCACAAATCAATCCTGTTGGTGTGACAAATCAAGGAGCTGAGACCAGCAAAAGGAAATTCAAATACTTCACATCACACTCATTAAAGGATATCATTTCTGACCCTATATCTAGTGTTTGTTATGAGAGGAAATCGAGAATGCAAAACAATAAGTAAACAAAGTAAAGCAAACCGATCGAATCCCAGCAAATAATGTTCAAGACTCCCTCCAAATGTAGTAAGAGTAAGTCAGGTTCGAATCCTCGAGGAAGCTGGTCAGCGGATCCTAGGCAGCAGACGAATCTCACGGACATAAGTCGACTACAGGGGTCCTCGAGCTCGACAAAGGGTTAGTCGACAGAAGCTCGGACAGTCGAACACAGCAGCACAGGTCGGCGAAGGGTGGTCGATCTCGACAAGAGGCTACTCGAGGTCGAGTTGGGGCTTCGTCGATTCCTGCACACTTAAGCGACAGCGACTCTAGGTCGAGAATCAGTCGTCGAGGTCGACCAGTGGGTGGTCGAGATCGACAAGGGCAGGGACGAAAACGAACAAAAATAAAGGAAATAAAGAACAAATGCTTTTAGGGTTTCGAACTAAACTGAATGTAAAAGGACTTCCAAGATTGGGGTTTGCAACGACAATAACCAAGCATGCATAAGGTAGAATCAAACAGATTATCATGTGAATTGCATTAAAGGATTAAGCTTTCGCCTTTTCCAACAATTAGACAACTCTCTCAAGAAACCCTAATTGTCTCTACCGATTTTATGTTTATAATCCAAGTTATTAGCATGGATCTCCATTAGATGGGCAATAAACACATCAACAAGTAGGAAAATGCTCAAAACATGATAAAGGTCGGATCTTTACCTCAATTACGCATGGCTATCGTCGGGCTCGCCCCAACCCTAGAAGTGGGTGGACTACTCGCTCTTCATCGCAAACTCAGACATCATTGATTTGAAAGAAATAACTTGCATTAACTATATCCAACGATTTTACAATTCCGGCAATCAACTTTCGCAAACTGCCAAAACCCTAAAACCTTCGAACTCCCTAAACTTCTCCTTGGAACTACTTGTCTTCTCTGAAATTGAATGAATAAAACTGAGCCCCATGGGCTTTATTTATAGCCCTCATTCCCTAGCTATTCTAGGAAAGAAGATATCTATCTATATCTAAAAAGCTTAAAAGATAAATAAAAGACATAATGGAAATTAAATATAAAATAGGAATTATATCTAAATGTCTTCAATGGATAGAATCTTTCTCTTCATGGTAGATCTTGATAGTTTCGGATAGATTTCAGCAACTTCGCGCCCAAGCAATCCAAATCCGAGTAGACCTGATCAATCCGCGTCGCACAGCCTCTGGAGTCCTAGTCGACCTCGACAAGACGATTGTCGATCTCGAGTAGAGGCCGTGGTCGACTTGGCTTGGTTCGTCGTCTCGGCTAGCTGGTGCTCGATGGACTCGGACATGGTTCCTGGCGCTCGTCGACCTCGACCACTCCTCGTCGATGTCGAGTAGGATGGGCTTGTCGACTGGGTCTCCTCGGGTGGCCCTTCTCGACAAGTCTGGGTCTGGGCTCCAGGCTTAGTCGATCTCGACTAGCCGTACTCGATGTCGAGTAGGGCTAGGGTTCTCGTCTTCGACATCTCGGGCAGCTCTGCTCGTCGACTCCGGGTGGTCTGTGTCGTCTTCGTCGACCTCGACCAGGCTTCGTCGAGATCGAGTTGGGTCCCGGAGCTGGGTTGATCTGTCTCTCGATTCTGCTCTTTGTCGACAAGGCTTTGCTAGGGCATCTTTGTCGAAGTCGAGTAAGGGCTACTCTAGGTCGAGTAGTCTGGTTTCTTGGCTCGATTCGACTGGTTCCATTGCTGCTCCGATATTGGACTTCTGTAAGTGTTTTCCGAGCTTTTCCGACCTTCTGTAGAATTGCTGTAAATGCCTCGATTTCTGTGAATTAAACAGAAACTGGTCTAGATTCCATAATTTTGGCAAATAAACATTAATTACACAGATTCTATACTATCTTAGCCCAATTGTATGAAATGTATACAGAAATCGATATAAAAGTTGCTGTAAAACATGGCAGATTCCGCTCACAACAAACACCCCATACTTAAGCTTGCTTGTCCTCAATTACTTTTATTTGTCATTCAGGGGAAGAAATCAAAACTCTCAACATATCAGATTCATTCTCATATAACCCTGCAATCAATTACCATCCTTGAAAAGGTACTAGTGTCACAGATTCATGCATGTGCAAATATGTAAAAGCAACATCTACTCACAAAAGGAGGGTTATGCAAAACATAATTCATTCGTGACAAAGCATTGATAATCAAGAAGACTTTAATTAAGCTCATGAAGGAGTAGATTGGTAAAAGGCTAAAGGTGGGCAATATTTGGCAATGTGGTGCTTTTGATCCGGGGAAATGGAGTACTTTCCAAATTGAATTTCCACATTCTTTCTTCCATTTGATTCATCACCTTTCATAATGCTTTTCTCAATAATAATGCTTTTACCTCTCTAACCTTAGCACTGCCTTCTCGCGAGTCGCAAACATTGGTGTCATGAATGGCCCCGGATACTTAGTGCTTTGGACTCCTCACAATGTGTCCCATCTCTCCAAACTATTATCTCAGAGAGCAGGGTCAATCTACCTTTATCTCCTGAGGTGATTGGATTTTCTTTCACTCATTAAATTTTCCATATATTTCAAACAATTTCCTTCCAAACTCCAATAATGATAAACACAACAACCATATAACGATCTCCATAATGTAACATCATTCTCAACATAATCCCCGGATAAGGTAAAGAATGGAAATATTTAAGAACATGTGGAGCAATATATGAAATAAGGCATATTATGGCTTTTGTGATGCATAAGCATAGGTAAGGCTAGGATTTATAACAATGAGCATTATATGGAAATATAAAGTCCTCCATCATCTTATCATGCAACATGTCAAAAGCAACATCAAATTTTACCTCCTTTCATGGTTTTCATCAAAATATGCACTTCATTGTGACTTTCCTTTACTAGGCAATTTTATGCTATATCTCTAATGAATCCAATTTTGCATCGTCGAGTTCAATATAAGCTTCCATGACATTATTCAAAAAATTCAATGGGGGTCATTTTTCTCAAAATTTTGGAAAACATGCATATAAGCACATAAATCAATAATGCATTCCAAAATAGCCATGTAGCAATCCCAAGTAATAATGCATATATATGATCAAATATAGCAAATATGCACAAATTAAGCCTTTCCCCCACCCCATACTTAAAATTTACAGTGTCCTCACTGTATCAAAATAAATAAAAACAAGAGTAAAGGAAGGAACTCACAGGATCATATCGAGGAGGACAAAACTGGTCTAGGTCGAGTAGACTGTTGGTCAATCTCGAGTACAAGGTACTCGATCTCGAGTAGCTTTGCTCTGCGTCTAGTGGTTTCAGAAGTCGAGGAGTGTCTGGTCTCGTCGATGTCGAGTTGTCCTACTCGAGATCGAGTAGTTCTGGGCTTCTCCTCTTCGTCGTCGTCGACTTGGCCTTCGTCGATTCCGACTGATTTTCAGGGACCTCTTTCTCCACTTTTCGCGATCCTTTATATGCTTGCCGACCTACAAGTGTTAGATTCTATACCAAAAAGAAGATTATCCATATGAAGTTCTTAAAAAGACATGAAACCAAAAACAAAACAAAAATCAAAAACCAAAAACCAAAAACCAAATAAAAGTCCCAAAAAGTTCATAAAGTCTATATACATGCTCTAGATTTTAGAGTCGCTAGGCCGACTTCTCCGTTTGTGCTTAAGGACCATTTTTGTGGGGCCCGCTCATGCTTGGCCCTTCTCCTGGATCATCTAGGTCCTGATGGTAGTATGCAAGCTCAGCTGATAGGTGGTCGCTTGCATCATCTCCTTTCTCTTTCTTCTTCTTCTTTGTAGCCTTTAGTTTCTGCAAATTCTCTCGCCACGGTGTTTTAGCTCCCTTTAAATCATTAAAATTTTTATTTATAGACTGAGGGGGAGTAGAATTTATACCTGCACTTACCTGTTCGGACCCAAAACAGAAGTTTTCGGGCTTGGGGCTACTCAATGTCGAGTACAGCTGGTCGACCTCGAGTACAGGGACCCCATACTTAGACTCTGGGCAAGTCTCAGGCGCTGTGGTGGTGGTCGAGGTCGACGAAGACTCGTCGAGGTCGAGTACAGCGCTGGTCGAGATCGAAGAGGGCTTGTCGATCTCGAGTGTGGTTTTCGCTCCCTCCTCCGCTGTTTGCTTAGTCCCGTCGATGCTGATGCTTTTCACCTCCAGCCAAGAAATCTCCTCTTTTGCAGGGCCAAAAGAGAAATCCAAAACCTCATCGCCTATGGTGAAAGTGAGTGATCGATCCTTAACACTAATCCTGGCATCTGCAGTAGCTAAGAATGGTCTACCAAGAATAATAGGGCTAGTAGGATCTTCAGCACAATCAATAATAAGGAAATCAGCCGGAACGAAGAATTTACCAACTTGGACAGGGACGTTCTCAACCATACCTGTAGGGATGACCACAGTATTGTTTGCCATGTATAATTTAGCATCCACAGGTTCTATGCATCCTATCTTAACCTTCCGCCAGATTGATAAAGGCATGATGCTCACACTTGCTCCTAAATCGCATAGAGAATTATATTCATATTGTCCAAAACCCACAGTAACAGAAAACTTACCTGGGTCAGGCCTCTTTTCAGGGAAGTGGAGTACTTGGCATTCGCCTGCGATCTCTGAGATGGATCGCTTCTTGCTCATGATATCCTTCAGAAATTTGACATATCCAGGCATCTCTTGCAGGGATTATGTAAAAGGAATAGAAAAGTTTAGCTCTTGCAGCATATTAACAAATCTATTGAATCTCCATGCAGTGGGATCTTTAAGAGTTTTAGAAGGGAAAGGAAGTGGCTTTTTCTGTTTCGAAGCCAGATTAGCTGTCGGAGATGCTGCAGAGTTTTCGACGTCGTCCAGATGCTCCTCGACTTCGACCAGAGGCTTGTCGAGATCGACCAGAGGCTTGTCGACCTCGAGTTGACTTGTCGACCTCGGGTTGCTAGGCTGCTCAGCGGAGTCTGAGCTCAGATTCTGGTCTTGGTCGAGTATGGGCTTGTCGAGATCGACCACGGGCTCCTCGAGATCGACCAGTGTCTGCTCTGTCTCGAGTTGCTGTTTTCCGACCTCTGGCTCATGTAGTTGATGCCCACTTCTGAGTTTGATGGCTGCGACATGTCCGGTTTTCCCCTTAGGATTTGGTTCTGTTTGCCCAGGGAGTTGTCCGGACGGTCGTGGGATCTGTGCAGCGATCTGTCCCATATGAGTCTCTATTCCCCTCTTCCAGATGTCCAGTTCCCCAAATTTGGTGGTGATGTTTTTGAACTGGTTGTTGATGTTGCCCTGATTCTGGCGCATCTCCTCAAGGATCAGCTGTAGATCATCCTTCCTTTGATCCCTTTCTGGATGTCCCGGAGCTCTGTAGGGTGGGGGATTCCTAGGGGGACCTTAGTTCCATTGCTGTTGATAAGGCCTTTGATCCCCCATATAGCGATTAGGACCCCCAGCATAGGCTGCTTCCTCATGTGTTTCTGCCATTCTGACTTGCTCTGTGTGTGGGCACTCAGTAGTGGTGTGCCTCTGTGATCCGCATTCGATGCAAGGCTGATTGACAGATAGGTATTTGACTTACTTGAGGAGCTTGCGATTCTGGTCTCTGTAGAATTGCTCCTTGACATCCGGGTCTATCTCCTTTGCTGGATCATAGAGTGGCATAGATGGTGCTGGCCTGGCGTAGGAGTTCTCCTCATAGTTTGAAGTAGACCCATATTTGTTGTCGTAGTTAGTGAGCTTTTCCAGCACACCCCATGCGTCACTTGGCGGCATCGTTAGGTACTCATAGTGAGTATAATTCTTGATTCTGTCCTTAGTGATTTGATCAAGAGAGTTGAAGAAGATCTCCTGAATGATGTAGGGTGGCTGTCCATGAGTAGGGCAAGATCGCAGAAGTTCCTTGTAGCGCTCCCATGCCTTCGCTAGCGGTTCCCCTTTCTGCTGTTTAAAGGCGGTGATCTTCTGGCGGAGAAGTGCTGTCTTGGCGGGTGGAAAGAATTTGTTGAGAAACTCTTGCTCTACTTGGGCCCATGTGGTAAGTGATTTTGGTTTTAGCCCTTCTAGCCACTTCAATGCAGGTCCAGCGAGCGACCAGCGGAAAGCTTTCATCTTGACATATTCTAGAGTGGTACCTTCAGCAAGAGTACGGCACATATCATGGAAGTTAGTAATATGTTCAAGAGGACACTCATTAAATCTGCCATAAAAGGCATTATTTTTAAGCTCTATAAGAAATTGAGTGCGAATTTCGAAAGAGTTTTCAGGGATTAGAATCGCCGATTCAGGCACGATGAGAGTCGGATGCATATAATCCTCAACAGTGGTTGGATATTGGGCAAGCTCAGTTTCCGCTTGCCTCGCGCGTTCAACTGCTTGTTCCCTTGCTGCTCTCTCATTGGCAATAGCGGCATCCTTTTCAGCTAGTTCCCTGGTAAGCCTGGCAATCAGTTGCTCTTGTGTTTCAGCGGCCGCCATGGCTCTTTGTAGTTGAGCTCGGATGTGAAAAAGGCGTTCCGGTTCGTCTAATGCGTCAAACTCAGGTGTTTGACCAGAACGACGCATACACCTGCAAACTAACTCAAGAGAAACGTGAGAACTAAGTACCTAAAGCGCGAATGATAGCTTCCCCGGCAACGGCGCCAATTTGTTATGAGAGGAAATCGAGAATGCAAAACAATAAGTAAACAAAGTAAATCAAACCGATCGAATCCCAGCAAATAATGTTCAAGACTCCCTCCAAATGTAGTAAGAGTAAGTCAGGTTCGAATCCTCGAGGAAGCTGGTCAGCGGATCCTAGGCAGCAGACGAATCTCACGGACAGAAGTCGACTACAGGGGTCCTCGAGCTCGACAAAGGGTTAGTCGACAGAAGCTCGGACAGTCGAACACAGCAGCACAGGTCGGCGAAGGGTGGTCGATCTCGACAAGAGGCTACTCGAGGTCGAGTTGGCTCGTCGAGGTCGAGCTGGGGCTTCGTCGATTCCTGCACACTTAAGCGACAACGACTCTAGGTCGAGAATCAGTCGTCGAGGTCGACCAGTGGGTGGTCGAGATCGACAAGGGAAGGGACGAAAACGAACAAAAATAAAGGAAATAAAGAACAAATGCTTTTAGGGTTTCGAACTAAACTGAATGTAAAAGGACTTCCAAGATTGGGGTTTGCAACGACAATAACCAAGCATGCATAAGGTAGAATCAAACAGATTATCATGTGAATTGCATTAAAGGATTAAGCTTTCGCCTTTTCCAACAATTAGACAACTCTCTCAAGAAACCCTAATTGTCTCTACCGAGTTTATGTTTATAATCCAAGTTGTTAGCATGGATCTCCATTAGATGGGCAATAAACACATCAACAAGTAGGAAAATGCTCAAAACATGATAAAGGTCGGATCTTTACCTCAATTACGCATGGCTATCGTCGCGCTCGCCCCAACCCTAGAAGTGGGTGGACTACTCGCTCTTCATCGCAAACTCAGACATCATTGACTTGAAAGAAATAACTTGCATTAACTATATCCAACGATTTTACAATTCCGGCAATCAACTTTCGCAAACTTCCAAAACCCTAAAACCTTCGAACTCCCTAAACTTCTCCTTGGAACTACTTGTCTTCTCTGAAATTGAATGAATAAAACTGAGCCCCATGGGCTTTATTTATAGCCCTCATTCCCTAGCTATTCTAGGAAAGAAGATATCTATCTATATCTAAAAAGCTTAAAAGATAAATAAAAGACATAATGGAAATTAAATCTAAAATAGGAATTATATCTAAATGTCTTCAATGGATAGAATCTTTCTCTTCATGGTAGATCTTGACAGTTTCGGATAGATTTCAGCAACTTCGCGCCCAAGCAATCCAAATCCGAGTAGACTTGATCAATCCGCGTCGCACAACCTCTGGAGTCCTAGTCGACCTCGACAAGACGCTTGTCGATCTCGAGTAGAGACCGTGGTCGACTTGGCTTGGTTCGTCGTCTCGGCTAGCTGGTGCTCGACGGACTCGGACATGGTTCCTGGCGCTCTTCGACCTCGACCACTCCTCGTCGATGTCGAGTAGGATGGGCTTGTCGACTGGGTCTCCTCGGGTGGCCCTTCTCGACAAGTCTGGGTCTGGGCTCCAGGCTTAGTCGATCTCGACTAGCCGTACTCGATGTCGAGTAAGGCTAGGGTTCTCGTCTTCGACTTCTCGGGCAGCTCTCCTCGTCGACTCCGGGTGGTCTGTCTCGTCTTCGTCGACCTCGACCAGGCTTTGTCGAGATCGAGTTGGGTCCCGGAGCTGGGTTGATCTGTCTCTCGATTCTGCTCTTTGTCGACAAGGCTTTGCTAGGGCATCTTTGTCGAAGTCGAGTAAGGGCTACTCTAGGTCGAGTAGTCTGGTTTCTTGGCTCGATTCGACTGGTTCCATTGCTGCTCCGATATTGGACTTCTGTAAGTGTTTTCCGAGCTTTTCCGACCTTCTGTAGAATTGCTGTAAATGCCTCGATTTCTGCGAATTAAACAGAAACTGGTGTAGATTCCATAATTTTGGCAAATAAACATTAATTACACAGATTCTATACTATCTTAGCCCAATTGTATGAAATGTATACATAAATCGATATAAAAGTTGCTGTAAAACATGGCAGATTCCGCTCACAACAGTGTTCAAACTCGTTCTAAACTTAAAGATCTTTGTGCCTTTCACGCCTTTGTTTCTCTTATTGAACCCAAAAAGGTAGATGAGGCCCTTCAAGAGCCAGATTGGATCATTGCTATGCAAAGTGAGCTTAACGAATTTGAAAGGAACAAAGTCTGGACCTTGAAGCCTAGGCCAAAGCATCAATCAGTCATTGGCACACGATGGGTTTTTTTAAAGAAGCTAGATGAGAATGGTAAGATCGTGAGGAATAAGGCAAGGCTTATTGCTCAAGGCTAAAATCAAGAGGAAGGTATTGACTACGAGGAGACCTTTGCTCCCGTAGCCAGGCTTGAAGCCATTCGCATTTTATTAGCATTTACATCTTTTATGAGCATAAAGTTATATCAAATGGATGTCAAGTATGCTTTTCTTAATGGTTTCTTAGAGGAAGAAGTTTATGTGGCTCAACCCCAGGTTTTCAAAGTTCGGAATTTCCTAATCATGTTTATAAACATGACAAAGCGCTTTATGGTTTGAAACAAGCCCCAAAAGCTTGGTATGAGCGCTTGTCAAATTATCTTTTAGAAAATGAGTTTAAAAGGGGGTTGATAGACAAGACTCTTTTTATCAAGACCAAAGGAAAGGACATTTTGGTTATTCAAATTTATGTTGATGATATATTATTTGATGCTACTAACACATCTTTGTGCAAGGAATTTTCTGATATCATGTGCAGCGAATTTGAGATGAGCTTGATGGGTGAACTCAACTTCTTTTTGGGATTACAATTTCATCAATCCAAGAAAGGGATCTTTGTCAACCAAAGCAAGTACACTAAGGATCTTTTGTAGAAATTCAAGATGGATCAATCTAAAGCATCCAAGACACCCATGAGCTCAACAATATCTGTAGATCAAGACAAGACTAGGAAGACTGTCAATCAAAAGGATTATCGAGGAATGATTGGATCTTTACTATATCTTATAGCTAGTAGACCTGACATCATGTTTAGTGTTTGCATGTGTGCTAGGTTTCAAGCCGATCCTAAAGAATCTCACCTCGTGGCTTTGAAGAGGATCTTTCGATATCTTAATGGCACTAAGGAGCTTGGACTATGGTACCCAAAGCAAAAGGATTTCACATTAATCGGGTATTCTGATGTAGATTTTGCAGGCTATAAGGTGGATAGGAAGAGCACATCAGGATGTTGCCAATTTTTAGGAGCATCCTTGATCAGTTGGCACTCAAAGAAACAAAACTCAGTCGCTCTATCCACTTCAGAAGCCGAATACATAGCAGTTGGAGCTTGTTGCTCCCAAATCCTTTGGATAGCTCAACAAATGAGAGATCTTGGCATCAACCTCAGAGGTATTCCCATTAAGTGTGATAATATAAGTGCCATAGGTGGATAGGAAGAGAACATCAGGATGTTGGCAATTCTTAGGAGCATCCTTGATCAGTTGGCACTCAAAGAAACAAAACTCAGTCGCTCTATCTACTTCAGAAGCCGAATACATAGCAGATGGAGCTTGTTGCTCCCAAATCCTTTGGATAGCTCAATAAATGAGAGATCTTGGCATCAACCTCAGAGGTATTCCCATTAAGTGTGATAATACAAGTGTCATATCAATCACGAAGAATCCTGTTCAGCATTCAAAGAAAAAAACATATTGATGTAAGGCATCATTTTATTAGAGACCATGTTGAAAAAGGTGATGTGTCCATTTCTTTTATTTCAACGGATTATCAATAGGCTGACATTTTTACTAAGCTTTTGGCAGAGGACATGTTCACCTTCATTAGACGAGAGATTGGGATGCTTAACAAGGATGCACTTTCGTAGGCGGAGCTTTCCCTTTACGAAAGATAAATTCTACTCAGTGTCAAGACCCTTGAGTTTTATGTCAAGGTTTGTGAACTGAATGGTAGAAAACAGATATCGGATCGTATACATTTGGTTAATATCTTTTTAGATATTTGATCAAGTATTATTTTCATCGGATTTCAAAATAATTTATTTATGTCACATATTTTATCCGTTGAGATATTTTTGGAACAAAATATTTTCGGTTATTTCCCTCCTATTCTAAAATGGTTAAGAGAAGATTTGAATTTTGAATTGAAATATTTTTCAAATTGGCAATGTTATCATTACCTACATTGGAACCCTAAAACCCGTCCCAACACTCAAATTTCTCATATTTAAAACCCAAACCTCACTCGATTACCTCATAACCTCTGAACTGCCTAAAACTCTTCCAATTCTCTTTTTCAACCTCTCAAACTATCCTGAAACCCTAGCTGATTACCTCCATGGCTCCCAAATCAAAGAAAACTTCCACACCCAAAAGACTTGGCGTCACCCCCAAGGGACGTCAGGTCACTGCTACTTCCCCTACACCAAAACCCACTTCTCAAGCTATCATCTTTGCTGTTGTCCAGAGCATCATCGCTGAGAGCACGACTACAGCAACCAAGGGCTCAAAAAAACGCTCAGCTAAGAAGCCTCTCAGTGCAAAGCAGAAAGGGAAAAAGAAAATCATCGCTGAGGAGGTGGATGATGAGGAGGAAGAGGAGGATCTCGATGCTATTCTGGAATGGGATGCCGCCAAGGAAGTTCAAGAAGAAGCTTTAAGGAAGAAAAAGGCCGAGGAAGAGGCCGAGCTTGCTAGGAAATTGGTCGAGGAGGAGACCGAGAGAATTCGGGAAGAGGCTGAGAAGGAAGTTCCAACTGAGGATGAACCAGAGGAAGAAGAATAGGAGGATGATGAGACCGGTGATGACGAGAATGCTGAAAGAGACAACGATGAGGGGTCCGCTGAGGACTTGGGGTCTGAGGACGAGGAGGAAGAGGAGCCAAAACCTGTTGTCTCTCCTTCTCCTTCTCCTCCTCCCACGTCTCCAAAGAAGCGGAAAGCCCCAGCAGTTGTCAAGCCTCCATCTCCAAAGCGTACCAGGAAGGGTACCCTCAGAGGCTTTGAGGCGCCTGCCAAGAGGACTTCTCCAACACTTTCTCGCAGGACGAATTATAATGGCCCAAGTTAAGGAACCCGAGTTACGTTTCGAAGGATTAAATACCTTCGTTCGAATCTTGCAATCCAGGTATGGGTTGAGTTTTAAAACAAAATATTTGTACTAAAAGAATGGATTTCGAACCCTTAAAGATCGCGGATTCATTGGGGACCATATACCTGCCTTAGTCTAATCGTGAAATCGAGCGAAAGCAAAAATTAAGTTGAGTTTAAATACAATCCGAAAATGAGTATAAAAGAGAGGAAGTGTGGTGGTCTCTCAACCTCTCGATCTAACGCCAAAGGTCTGAACCTGCCAAGCATCCACATAAGCAACGATAGCGGCTAACGGTTACCTGAATCTAAAAAAAATGAGGGGGATCTTGGTTAATCATCAGGTCACTCATGACTCGATTGACTCAGGACGGGACCCGATGGGGCTGGGTCGTTCTATGACCCTAGCAAAGACTCTAGTTACTTCACAGATAACTTTCAACACTTAATAAATAATTCAATTTATATACTTTAAAACCGACCCTCTTTAAATATCGACACATAAATCGATTTCTAAATAATCAATTATCGAAAATCGGTTAAACAATTAATTAATAAATTAAATAAATAAATAAATAAATAACGAATAAATTCAAACCGAACCAACGCCTTTTACCCAAACCGATCCGAACCCGCTAAACCTCAAACCAACCCGGTTCAACAAAATAATGAAACAAATGAGGTGTGCCACGTATGCTGATTGGGCATGGCCCCGCCTAACACATCTTCTTCCTCAAATTTCGAAAGGAGTTGCCCCCGCCTGAACCGCGCCAATCGACGCCGTTCGTCCATCCCGCCCTTGAGACTCTCCTGCCTCCCCGCTCGCCGGACTCGCTGCTGGTGCACTTCCCACGCCGGACCGGCTGACGCTCGCAGCCCACACTCTCGTACTCGCTTACGCAGTCGCGGCGCTCTCATGTCCGTCTCGCACTCTCGGACTCGCTCTCAAGCTCGCCGGAGCTCTCGATATTGCCTCGCCTCTCCTACCCATCCCCGAATCTTTCTCTCGACCACCCGAGCACAAGAAGGAAACAAAGATAACCAAGGAAAATGAAGGAGGTTTGAAAGCTCACCGAGGATGTTCGCAAATGTAGGAGTTTCAAACGAAGTTCTGGGCGTCGTCGGAGGCTCTCGATGGCTTCTCGGACCTGTGTCGGATGAGGGTGAGTGTTATGGTAGGGCTCGAGAGTAGTTTGGATGGGAAACAGAGGAGAACGGCTTACCGGAAGGTTGGTTTGCGCTCAAATGGAGGCGACGAAGCCTTGGTGGCTCGGTGGTGGCGCTGGGAGCACCGGGGTTGTTGTAGGGCGCTCTTGGGGACGTCGGGGTGGTGGAGCTCAACTGCTGTGGCCTTGGAGAAAGGAGGACGGAGGTGCTCAGCGGTGGTGATCCAAGGAGCGTAGATTGGAGGAAGGTGATGGATGTAGCCATGTAGGGTTTTCCATCTTTAAACAGAGGAAAGACAAGTGAAAGATGGAGGAACGGATGTAGTTGATTGGAGTGACGGTGACGGGGTGATTGAAAGGAGGATGGAGATGGGTTTATAGACAAGGGAAGAGGCGGGTTTACAGCTAGGGGTAGGAGAAGAGGCTAGGGCGCTGGAGAGCCTACCAGTAGGGTGGCTCTGATGGGAAGTGGATTAATTGAAAGAAATGATAACTTACTACCCGGTAATAAATCTTGAATCCCGCTTTCTGATCTTAACCCGACGCGATTAAATTAAATTTAATATAAACATTCGAAACTGAATTAATTAACGAAACCCGAAAATATTTCCAAGCCTCGGATATATAAGGCAAAATAAATTCATTTTCCAGTTCGAATCATAAGTCTATGGCGCGATTGGCCTCAAGAAATAAAATAAATCGGTTACTTGAGGACGAAGTTTTTTTCAAAATTTTCTGGAGTCTTAGAACTTAAATGGAATAAAATCCATAATATATATAAATAATATTTTTAAAATACCGGTCCTTACATCATCCACCTCTAAAAACAAGTCTCGTCCTCGAGACTAAAATCATTTTAAAGCAAGGTGATGAAGTTGAAATCGGTGAGTCCAAAGATCATGTCATTGATCTCTGAAGTACCTCGTAGGTGCCCCTATAAGTTCCTCACAGTATCTTCGTCGTGATCATAATATCCCCAAGCGGTCGTAGCAAGAATGTGATATGGGCCCCTATCATATCATTACCCCGACTTCTCGGTTATATTATAACTCAAAAAGCATCATGGGGTCCACTAGGTCTTAGCAAGCAATCCATAAGTGCCCCTATAAATGCTTGTACCCACTTCGTGAGGCGTCATAATGTAAATCTAGTCCCGAAAGATTCAAAAGAGTTTTGCAAATGGAAAGATTGACCTCGAAATCGTTAAAATTATTGATAGGATTTATTCTTTTTAAAAATCCAAGTTAGTCCTTTTTAAAACCATTCAAAATTTTCAAATCTGACATTAGTCAAGCAATTTCATATCACCTCTAAAGGCTAATCCCATATTCTCTTCTTATTTTCCAAAATCAGTCAATCTATCAGTGTCAATTCAAGCAAGATTTATAAGCTATAAGAAATACATACCCGCATAAACCAATCAATCTCCAACCAGTACATCATACGATAAGTCTCAAAACACATATCAACACAGTGCCACAAGTCACATCAAGCATCTTCACATCATACTAAAAGTAATAATCAGTGCATCATCAAACCATCGTAGCTAATCACGCAAGCACACATGCCAAGAGATCAATGGATTAGGTGTCATGGAGTTAGTACATCAGTACATATCAATTCTCACAATCGCATAACATCGCATTATAAGTAGAACCAGTCATAGCAGATTTACCATGTCAACATATGAACACATCAAGATCATGCTATTAAGATTTAGAAAAGGAAGATCAAGTAGTATATAAATCACCAACATGTCAACATGCTATCAAAGACATCACCTCAACTAATCACAATATCGAATGACGATCATTTAGTAACCAAGCACCATTAAGTCATGTTCATCATTTAACGTATCAATAATCATGCTTAACTATATAACACAACATCATGCTTTCATATAATAACACATCATTATCTCGTATATCCTATCGCAACACATCCTAACATTCTTCTATAACAACATAACAAGATTGCAAAGCATCAATATATCATGATAACATTTGTCACATTCAACTAGATTTCAATATTGCATATCAACATGTAATATCGTTCCATACCAGGTTCCTCATGGTCGCTATCTAACATCATCCAAGTACATATTAACAAGTCATGTAAACAAGAAAATTGCCACATTATCCTCAGTCAACAAGTCTCAATTTGCTATTATGCTCAAAATTATTGCAAAACACCATATATGAACATAGTCAATTCAAGCTAGCAAGTTTCATCATAACCTTATCAAATAACAATTCAGATTCCTCAGCATTCGCAGTTCATACTTTTATAGGCACAAGAGTTCAGATCATGCTTAGCAATATAGGGTAGCAAAACATCGAAACATCATGGTACATGAAAACTATAAGATATCGAATCATATCATCATAGACAATGGGTGATCATGCAAGATTCATTACTAGGTCAGCACATCAACACATAAATTTCATTGCCATATCAATGCAATACCATCATCAATTAATTCAGCGAGGATTAAGAGTTCGAATGGAGGACACTCCCGCTTGCAAGTCATATCGTACCTAGTAATCGTCATCCTCAAAATGTGCTTGTCCTGCCGAAATCGTTGATCTTGAGGCCCGTGGGTTATGGGCCCACGCCTTCGCGGCGTTTCTCTATCGCTATCCGACTTCCAATTTCCACTTTCATGTGGTCGCTCGTCCAACGTGTCGCGTAGAAGTCCAAGTTAGCGAAGATAGGGGAGGGACAAGAGCGGACAACCCAATGTTCCTTTCGGAACAAACACACACCAACCCTAAGGATGACAACTAGAGACGAAACTCCGACCTGAGAATAGCAACGATGCCCTTATGGAAGTCCATTAAGTTATAATCATGACAAGCAAACACGAATTCATAATGGAGAATATCAATCATACTAATCCACGCTAACATGTACCTATCTCAGGGGAGCAACATTCGTATTCATTTCCAACGACACGATCGATTCCTATACTGATGCATGCGGGACAAGATAGTAGTCTATTATTCCATGAAAGCATATATGTAGACCTGGGCAAACGCGGGCCGGCCCGCCCGGCCCGTCCCGTCCCGCCCGCTATTATGGGTGGGTATGGACAAGGGAAGAAGCCCATGCAGGCTGCTAAGCCCGGCCCGCGCCCGCAGCGGGAATAGGATTGGGAAGACCAATGTACCCGTTGCGGGCCGCTATGCTCGTAACGGGTACCCGCTATTTTTTAATTAAAATTTAAAAAAATATTATATATTATATATACGGTACTGTTTTTTTGAAATTATAGTGTATATAAATATATTACCACTTGTAAATATATTACAGTAGTATACAAATATATACTACGTATATAGATAGTGTATACACTATACAGTGTATGTACGTGTATATATTTACATTGGCTAAAAAATGACTTTATATATACACATATATATTAAAGTGTACAAACTCATATATACTTATAAATATTTTACAGTTTATAAATATATTACAGTACGTGTATATATACATATATTATTGCGGGTACCCGCGGGTAGTCCGCGCCCGCAATTCCGGACAGGCTTGGACACGACATCCAACCCGTTAAGCGGGCTTAGTCCGGCCCGCGCCCGCGACATCGGGACAAAATCTTGGGGAACACCCGTCCCAAACCCGGCCCGCGCCCGCATTTGCCCAGGTCTACATATATGCCTAGCAACTTAAGCAAGTTATGCGGAATCAAGAATGATCATGCAGGATTCGAGGTCATGTAGGATTTGACGACGATGCCGAGTATGGTATATATGAACGAATGCACAAGCATGGTGTACACATCAATAGGTGAGGTCAAATATGGCATGACGAGGTGTAACATAACAACCAGATTAAGCATCATACGAGAACATATAGGAGCAACCTAGTAACTATCTCATCCGAACACACTGGTCATATAATAGGTCAAGCATGGCACGTAATCATACGATGAGATACATTTAGAAAGCACAGGTCCTATATGATACTAGCGACACATAATGTGATACAAGCATAGTCAAGAGTCATTAAAAGGGGTTCAATAGGATGTTCACGAAACATGAGGTGTCATTAAAAGTAACAAGAAGGACATCATGGGCAATAGATTATAATCGTGCTAGGAACGAATCATCATAGGACACATATAAAGGTACAATAGTTATCACATCATAAAACAGGTACAACATGTAATCATTTAGCGAGTCATATTTGGAAAGCATAAGCCCTACAGGATACTACTAGCACATATCGAATCATGACCACAATCAAGGTAACTCGACTAAATTCATTCTAACATTCATGCGCCATGCATATGTGAAATGATATAACGTGGTGTGTGATCATGCAAGATGTCAAGTCATACATCTATGCCAGCACTGGAGGAATCCATAAGGTAATAGGGGAAACACTACCGAGTGATAACATGTAAGCATGCTAGGATAAACCATCATAGAAAGCAATTGATCATCGAATTCAACATCAATCTAATTTGCATGAGTAAGATATTTCAAGGTGATAGAAAGAGGGAAGGATCACACTATGAGGGACCTAGCTCGAGAGGGAATCAGCAATAGTACAAGCACGGTATAAATTCGCACAAGTCACAACCAAGGACCCTACATGATGTTAAAGGCTCAACATGACATTCGATACATACATGCGCTTGAATGACCAACACATCGATGTGCAAGAATCATATTAATCATAGCCCGTCTATATAGAAGCATGGGCGAAATATAGCAATGCATAATGCAAGCCTACGCAACAGGCAATATGACTAGCATACAAGGTATGTATTCCAACTCAACGACCATTTGAATAAGGCATGAATTTACCAAGGCATCACTTCAAATAGCATGATCATAATTGAACGACTAATTTAGTCAACAAACCACAAGTAACATCGAATAATCATGCAGGGGAAATCATCTTACGACATTCATACAAGGGAAGTGTAGCACACTATCATGGGCCTAATCTAGGGGAAGACAACAACTATATAGAGACACACTTATCATGCAATTCATGCTTCAAATCAGTTGTTAGTACGACCAATACAATAGGTCAATTAGACATGTGAAGGAGACATATAATGAGGACATGAAGCAAGGTGCAACACGGGACCTAAGCAATGGGGCAAGCATGGGTACAGAATGTCATACAACCACGAATTTATATTAAGGATCATCATCTTAACATGTACTGGGAATTACGTATCATATAAGGCATGTTGGCATCAAGTTGTAACACATATTCATCAAGTTTGGAACTCACTCTATCATGATACCAGAACTGAACGATCACACTATCATGAACCTATTTACAGGGAGAACATTAATCATGCGGATTACTAACACATGACATTTACATTCATGCAGTAGTATGACAATGCAACATACTGAGTAGGGCATGCTGGGATGATAGAGACGTAACATGTGTAACTTGGACTCACACAATGGCCATCATGAACATTAAAGCATGAATTAATCAAGACTCAATTATACCAAATATTCCCCATCCAACGCAACTAATCACACAACATTATCAAGTGCAAAACAATCAACAATCGTTAATCTGACGAATGCAAAATAGAGGGGAATGTTGTAGATTCTTGTCATAAAACGAGTAATAAGCATCAAGGCGTCATTAGCTAGTATGCTAAAGAGATCATTTACAGGCATTCACACGAAGAAGAGTTTATCACGCTATCATGGGCCTAACCCAGGAGAAAACAATTATCATGTAGGTTCATATCATGTGGTTTATATGCTTCCAATCAATTATTAGTACAATTAATACAATAAGTCAAGTAGGCATGCTATGACAACGTAATCACGATAGAGAGTGAGGCATAACACAAAACTTGATCAATGTAACTAATCACATATGTAATAACATGAGCAACATTTTACAAATGAGCATTTGCAAGGTACATGCAGGAGGTTACAAAACAATGTCATGCAGTTCAGAGAGAGTCATCATTACAACCAGATAGAGATCCCTAAGGGCAACCATTAACCTTCCCCAACTGACTCATTACCCCTATTTCTCGTGGGACCTTGGTACGTACGACTCTTTGTGGCAAGAAAACCTCGGTTGATCATCATAAGAATCAAGGAAGACAACCCCAGAAACATCTTACTTTTGACTCAAAATGACATCAAGAACTCCCTTCCAATACTCACTCAGACAACCTTCATATACATACACGAGTTTCTGACGCAATGTGCTTACCAACCAGATTCCCATGAAAGATACTGACATACGGGAGAAAGACTCAATAGAACCGTCAAAGGATTAACAAACATAGTGGAATGGGCTGTTTCAGACAAGCTGGGTTGACCACACAAAATTAAAGGTACTCAGTCTCACTATATAATGCACATCAAGCTATCTAATGTCGCTCTTCAGGGAGCGACTGACCGGAGGGGCAAAAACCTCGTGATCCTACCTAACTCGCCACTCCAACCACCTTGGTGCAATCTCCTTGGAGTCTTCCGGACCCTCTGTAAAGAGCAACCTAGTATTTTGCCTACCGTTCCCAACTACACCCAATAGGGGTGGTCTAGCACCTTTACTACCCACTCGTGTCCCCATTTGGTCAATTTTCCTCATTTATTACAAGTCGAGTTTATTACTTAGTCCAATTTGGAAAAGTCCTTGAAACTCGTGGGCGGTTTTCAAAGCTTACACTCGACCCGTGTGTACCCGAATTTCACAACCTGAGCTCTGATACCATCTTTGTAACGGTCCAAGTTAAGGAACCCGGGTTACGTTTCGAAGGATTAAATACCTTCGTTTGGATCTTGCAATCCAGGTACGGGTTGAGTTTTAAAACAAAATATTTGTACTAAAAGAAGGGATTTCGAACCCTTAAAGATCGCGGATTCATTGGGGACCATATACCTACCTTAGTCTAATCGTAAATCGAGCGAAAGAAAAAATAAAGTTGAGTTTAAATACAATCCGAAAAGGAGTATAAAAGAGAGGAAGTGTGGTGGTCTCTCAACCTCTCGATCTAACGCCAAAAGTCTGAACCCGCCAAGCATCCACATAAGCAACGATAGCGGCTAACGGTTACCTAAATCTAAAAAAAAATGAGGGGGATTTGGGTTAATCATCATGTCACTCATGCGCATATGTAAACACACTCTGATAGGCATATAATAAACATCCTATTCTTAAGATGAAATGCGTAATGCCATGCGTAAATTAAATCACATATATATACTGATAGTTTAATATAATGCAGAAAGCGATAAATGGATACACACAGAATGCCAAGTGGCATGTCCCTCTCCTACCTCCACCCACTTTCGATAGGGCAGAGATGGCACGCATGCCATAATAATCGGGCGGCACGCATGCCCAACCCTAAAGCCCGCAGGCAGCTCATAAGTGACGGCACGCATGCCATAAAAATTGGGCGGCATGCATGCCCAACCCTAAAGCCCGTAGGCAGCTCATAATATAAGTAAAGGAAGTTCCATGACTCGATTGACTCAGGACGGGACCCGATGGGACTGGGTCGTCCTATGACCCTAGCAAAGACTCTAGTTACTTCACAGATAACGGCCGTTCTCTTGCAAGGACATATAGCAATCATATGATTTTCATTTTAGCTCTTAAGCGTGATTCTAAGTCGTATGGTGCATAGACACTAGCCTACTATATAACACCCAGTGCATAAGGCGCCCATCATGAGTAAGTTCAAAGAACTTACCTGGAGTAGCAGATCAGCAAGATGAAAAGCAGCAAGATATAAGCAAGCAGGTTATAGATCACCTAGCAATTATTAATAAATATGCATAAGTAAACTGCACACAACGGGATCCATTTACCACTACAAAACATGCTCATCAATCCCTTAATCATAGCATCATCAGCATCCTTTATCTCAACTTATCTCAATATCTTATATCATCTTATTCCATTGTCATTTCCATAACTGGCTCAATCATACTTCAATCCATATAATCTCCCTAGCTAGTCAAGTTTTTAGTCAAAACAATTACATCAAAGTTATACTTAGCCATTTCTAATTCATAAAATATTTAATCTTTAAAACTACTTCCAAAAATCCGATTAAATAATCCCGGCATACTTTACTTTAATTAAAATCATGATTCTAAGGACTTAAATAACTTTCAACACTTAATAAATAATCCCGGCATACTTTACTTTAATTAAATATCGACACATAAATCAATTTCTAAATAATCAATTATTGGAAATCGGTTAAACAATTAATTAATAAAATAAATAAATAAATAAACAAATAAATAACGAATAAATTCGAACCGAACCAACGCCTTTTACCCAAACCGAACCGAACCCGCTAAACCTCAAACCAGGCCGTTTCAACAAAATAATGAAACAAATGAGGTGGGCCACGTATGCTGATTGGGCATGGCCCCGCCTGGCTCATCTTCTTCCTCCAATTTCGAAAGGAGTTGCCCCCGCCTGAACCGCGCCGATCGACGTCGTTCGTCCATCCCGCCCTCGAGACTCTCCTGCCTCCCCACTCGCCGGACTCGCTGCTGGTGCACTTTCCACGCCGGACCGGCTGACGCTCGCAACCCACACTCTCGCACCCGCTCACGCAGTCGCGGCACTCTCATGCCCGTCTCGCACTCTCGGACTCGCTCTCAAGCTCGCCTCGCCACCCTCGAGCTCGCTGGAGCTCTCGATATCGCCTCACCTCTTCTACCCATCCCCGAATCTTTCTCTCGACCACCCGAGCACAAGAAGGAAACAAAGATAACCAAGGAAAAGGAAGGAGGTTCGAAAGCTCACCGAGGATGTTCGCAAATGTCGGAGTTTCAAACGGAGTTCTGGGCGTCGTCGGAGGCTCTCGATGGCTTCTCGGACCTGTGTCGGAGTTTCAAACCGAGTATTGGAAGGTTGGTTTGGGCTCAAATGGAGGCGACGAAGCCTTGATGGCTCGGTGGTGGCGCTGGGAGCACCGGGGTTGCTGTAGGGCGCTTTTGGGGACGTCGGGGTGGTGGAGCTCAGCTTCTGTGGCCTTGGAGAAAGGAGGACGGAGGTGCTCGGCGGTGGTGATCCAAGGAGTGTAGATTAGAGGAAGGTGATGGATGTAGCCATGTAGGGTTTTCCATCTTCAAACAAAGGAAAGACAAGTGAAAGATGGAGGGACGGATGTAGCTGATTGGAGTGACGGTGACGGGGTGATTGAAAGAATGATGGAGATGGGTTTATAGACAAGGGAAGGGGCGGGTTTACAGCTAGGGTAGGAGAAGAGGCTAGGGGGCTGGAGAGCCTACCAGTAGGGTGGCTCTGATGGGAAGTGGATTAATTGAAAGAAATGATAACTTACTACCCAGTAATAAATCTTGAATCCCGCTTTCTGATCTTAACCCGACGCGATTAAATTAAATTTAATATAAACATTCGAAACCGAATTAATTAACGAAACCCGAAAATATTTCCAAGCATCGGATATATAAGGCGAAATAAATTCATTTTCAAGTTCGAATCATAAGTTTATGGCGCGATTGACCTCAAGAAATAAAATAAATCGGTTACTTGAGGACGAAATTTTTTTCAAAATTTTCTGGAGTCTTAGAACTTAAATGGAATAAAATCCATAATCTATATAAATAATATTTTTAAAATACCGGTCCTTACACGAATGCTGATCCACCCGCCTACATCCAGGTAAACCGATCCTTACCCTCTTCATGGTTTGAAAATGCTGAAACGGCTAGAAAGTGGGTAGATGAGTTTCGAACTCGTAGGATCTGTTGTTCTGATTTTTTGGATATTGCGTTCTTTGAAGCTTTGAATTTACCATGCATTGCTCTCCTTAAAACATCCCCAGCCTGGACCCTACTCAACCTTGAATCTATCTACTATCCCCAACTTACCCGTCTGTTCTACATAAACCTAAAAGCCAAAAAAAATGTCGACGGTTGGTCTTTGGAATCCATCGTCAAAGGGGTTAGAATCTCTTTCAACTCCATTGACTTTGCTGATTTCCTTAGCCTACCTAGACCTTGTCCACCCTCTCCCGAGAACCCCACAAAAGAACAGTGCCTAGCCCTTGCCCGATCCAAATATCTCCTACCCAAAGCATCTAACAGCACTTCAAAGCAGCTTACCCACTCATCCCTTACCCTAGAGGCAAAGATTATTTTTAACATCATTGTGCGTTACCTCTTACCCCGTCTTAACTCTGGCTCGCTCCTTACCGATAATGCCATGGTCCTTCTTTACCGAATCCTAAATGGCCTTGACCTTGATCTGGCCAACACTATCCTTGGATCCATGGCTCACGCTAGAAAAGCCAGAAAAGGAACTCCCCTCCCCTTTGCCACCCTTTTGACCCATCTCTTCAAAGCTTCTGGAATCAATTTCAAAAATAAAGAACAACAGCGTCATATGGGTAAGTTCGACTCCAAAAGCCTTAAAAAGATGGGCATCACTCGGTCCCCCCAAAGGACTTGGAGTCTTGCCTCTCCTTCAAAAGCTCTTCCCACTGCCTCAGCCATTGATGAACGCATGGACAACCTGGAGTTGGGCTTGGATGAATTTCGCCTGGATTTCAAGGAGCTGCATAAGGAGTTTATGACGGAGATGAGCGGGATAACCAAGCTGTTGCAAGGTCTGTGGTCGCGGCTGACTGATGATGTTCCGGACGATGAAGCTTAGCCTTACCCTACCCTACCCTAACCCCAATTCTGAAACATTGCTAGTTTTTGGAAACTGTTTCAAAACTTTTGGTGACTGTTTTATCTCCTCCATTTGTTGAAAGACAAAACGGGGGAGATGATCTGTGGTGGTGTTAGACTTTTTAAAACTGTTGCGATTTAAAGGTCTTGGAAGACCTTGGTTTTGTTTTCAGTTGGATGGTTTTCATGCTTTAAAATTTTGATCCAACATTTGTCTAACCCATGCAGGTACTTAGTCCGATTTTACTTACATTATATATGCTTGACTAAGTTGCAGGGATGCACAGGTTTTGTCTTTCATCAAGGGGGATATTGATAAATCCACTCCCTTGATGAAAATCGGAATAAGTTTCAAAGGCCTTGACAGTCTATTTGTGTCAAAGGTCTTGAAGTTTTAACAGTGTTGATGAAACACAAAACCTGTTATATATGATATTATGTTCGAATATTATTTTATGTTATTATATGCTTCCATTATATTATTATATATACACTAACCTTTCATGAAGTATTTTCGAATATTATTTCCTTCCTTATGTTGTAAATTGAGAAGATTCAAATCGGAAGATCATGGCCTCCGAAGTTTCCAAAGATAGAATATTGCGCTCAATCCATGATCCTCTCTTAGCCGTTGGTGAAGATCCTTAGGCACCGATTTGTTTCAATATAAAGAAAATGAAGAAGAAGGCAACTATACATCTCTTGAACACAAGCTTTCATACACTCAAGCCTTCAAGCGAGATCTGTCTTCTTCGTGTGCTCTCTGCTAGTCCTTAAGAGTCTATTATTTCATTCAAAGCATTTGAGA
The DNA here is from genome assembly GCA_037127255.1 of Persicaria tinctoria. Classification (NCBI taxonomy): domain Eukaryota; kingdom Viridiplantae; phylum Streptophyta; class Magnoliopsida; order Caryophyllales; family Polygonaceae; genus Persicaria; species Persicaria tinctoria. The sequence continues at coordinate 65,148,138 of JBANSL010000006.1, forward strand.
GTTACACAGTGAGCTTATAGGATATATTTTATTATAGTGTTATACTCGAGAGTTTGTAACTCAGGAAGTGAACGCTAGGCAATTGATTCACTAAGTGTAAGAGGATTGTACTAGATAGCATAGAGAGGTGGGGCTCTTCTAGATTGGTCTAGGACTCTAAGGGAACGTGAGTTGACTAGATTATAATTGTATAGGAGAGAGGCTTCTCGGGGAGCTACTAGGATCCTAAGTCTTGTGAATCAATAAAAGTCGGTTGAATCCTAGGGTTGTGGAAGAACCCTAGGCGGGGACGTAGGCCAAGTTCGTGCCGAACCTCGTAAACAATTCATCGAGTCCTTTATTTACTGCTTTACCTTATTTCCGCACTTGGTTCGATTGTTTAATTTTGTGATTCAGGTTTTCAGAGAAAAGACTAAGTCTAATCTCAAAGGGTTTTGCACGAGTTTCAAAAGTCTTGAGACTATCTGCGAAAAACCGGCACACTCTATTCAAGCCCCCGTCTAGAGTATTTCAATATTACTTTGTTTTACATTATCGAACCTTCATCTGGAATTAAGGCTATCAATTGGGTTAAATCCTTCTTTAGGGACTGTTCGATTGATAAGGGTTTCTAGGACTGATTGGCCTAGTAACTATATTAGGTCGGGACAAGGGCATTCATAGGAAACCTAAAAGGACAAGAGGAAGTTACAATATTAAATCAACAAAATAAAGTGGATAGTTGCAGGTAGAGCGATCTTCTCTAAATTGTTTTTGCATCAATCTGTTTATAGTTTATTTTGTTTTCTTTCTTGTTTCAATCATCCAAAAACCCCCCTTTCACAAATTGATAAATACACTTTGCAAGGGAATACTTGATTCTCTATGGGATCGACCTCTTTCTTGCTTGCTATACTAGTTTGTAGGTTTGAGTCTTACTCAAGTGGTGCAGTAAAAACTTGGAGGAACAGATGAACCAACTCATTCAAATATTAAGTGCAAAAGGTGAGAAAGAAAGGAGCTTCGAAGAAGAAGAGGAGGAGGAATTGGTTGCAGACAACGATAGTGTCTTCGACGATGGAAGAAAGGGTCTAGTGCTTCCTGACTTGGAATCTCATTAGTCGACGCATGAGGTTACATGTGATGTGTCTCCTACTCCATCTGCAACATCCATTCTGAGCTCGCCCATTGATGAACCAGGTCTAGAGCCATCAGCTGAGGATCAAGAGGTAATAAAGGTAAACTTTTGCAATTTTGAAGGTAATGGTGATTATGTTGATCCTTTTGATTGCTATTTTGAAAAGCCACCAGCGGAACTGTGTTGGTGGTATCATATTCCTTTTGCAGAGAGTCATGTTAGACTCTTTAATAGATTGAAAGGGTTCTTGAGTTCCACATTTTATGCTTTCAATTTATCGTGCTATGATGTGCCTTGTAAAATGTGTGCACAGGAATATGATAGGCTACTGAGGGCATTGACGATGTCTAAGAGATAAGGTCTTGAGATTGAGAATAAGTCAAGCCAATGACATTAAAGAAAGGCGCTTCTCGAGAGGCAACCCGAGGTAAGTTTTAGTTATTTCAATTCCTAGTTAGCTAGTTTTCTTTTCAATAAATTAGGTTTTCCATTAGGCATTAGATAGTTGTTTTTAGTTTTTTGATAGACTAACCATTCAGGAAAGGTTGCCGCCTTAAACCCGCCGCAATGCTCAGATCCGACCTATAGAGACCCATCCACCACATTGTGAGTATTTCATTCATCTCTTCCTCTATGTTTTTATTTTTTGTTGTCTTTTATGTTTCATTGAGGACAATGAAAGGTTTAAGTGTGGGGGAGGGATTGTATTGCATATAGATAGAGTTTGCATATCATGTTTATATATGTTATCATGTTTATTTATGTCTTCATATTTATTTTTATTCATATATCACATTAAAAAAAATTCACAAAAATATCATGCATTGCATTTAGGTGTTAGTAAAGATACCTATCTTGGTTTAGTTTGTCCTCTAATTTATTTTTATGATCTTATTGTATAAATCCCATGATTTGATTGAATTGCTAGAAAATAATTTTTGGAGCATGATTTGATAATATAATTGAGCAAGTATGGTTCATAGTTGAAGTTAAATTGAAATCTAAAAAAAAATATAACCCTTGTCAATTTGATTTTGGCCTTATAGGGACTTTACATATTATTCCCTTTTGCTTTTATTGTGTGATTATACTCTTCATATGCTTGTTTTTCATGACCTTATTGCACATGTTTGTTGCTTGTGAATTTCAAATGATTGAGGCATGTCTTCTTTAGCCGTATTATACCTTATCTACCACTTGCATTATCCTTTGCTTGAAGCCATCTGAGCCTTAAAACCTATTCTTTTTTATAGCTCCACAAAAATATATCATAGCCAATGATTAGCCTGACCCTATCCAGGAATTAAGAGGAGAATTGGTGAAAAATCTTTATGTTGGAGTTGCTTTGAGTGGAGATGATGTATGTATGGTTGTGCATTGCGAGAGGCATAGCCGAAATAAGGTAACCCTTCTTGCATAATAGAGATGACTTATTACTAGGGGCCTAAGGAGGATAAAATTCACTTAGGAGTAAAAGTCTAGTAAGCTTGGACCTAGGGAGGATAAAATTCACCTAGGGGCAAAAGTAAGCATAAAAGAAAAGAAAAGAAGTCATCATCCAAATGGAAAAAATGCATGAGTTGTATGGCTATTGAAATCGAAGAGTGTTTATTGATGTGTATTGGAGTTTATGTTATTGGAATGGTTTTGCGAAGTATGGAAGTTTTGGTGTTGTTCTGGTTGGTTTTTGTTCCTTTTTCCCGGATTTTTAGCACCACAAGCCTAAATATTTCTCATGCCTTATATTCCTACCAAAGCCCCATTACAACCCTATAAATTAAAGTCCTCATGATGTTGTTTGCATGTGATAACTTTCACGGTGTATAGATCATTTTGGGTTGAGTTGAGAGTTGGACTTTAAAGACTAAACACATGAGAGCTTGAGTGAAACACAGTATACCGGTGAGGTTGGATTAAATTTGCCTTTACTATTGGATCACTCATATATTTGCTAGGATATTTGTTCTCTTATTCATGTCTCCTATTGTTTGATGTTGCTTTTCTAAAACTATAGCATGAAGATCTTATTTGTGAGATGCTTAATTCTATATTTGTTTGTCATTGCTTGAGGACAAGCAAAAGCTTAAGTGTGGGGGAGTTTGATAGCATGCATTTAGATGGACATAATAGGTTGCATTTAGCTTAGTTAAGATGCATATCATCCATGGTTTAAGTACAATTTGCATATTTGCTCTCTATGTTGGTGGAGTCGGAATCTACACGTTTTTATTGATTATTTCGGGTAACTATGGATCCGAGGATGAGACATGGGTTGATAACGCATTGGATGAGAATGTCTAGGTTATCGAAGAATTTTAAATGAAGATCTAAAGAGGTCCTGAGAAGAAGAAGCGAGCATAAACGAAGACCAAGTCTGCAGAAGTTGTCGCTAGACATGCTGAACTTGTTTTGCACTTTCTGGAGACCTCGGTTGTCCGATTGACTATTATGATCATGCGTTAGAAAGCTATTTCAAAGAACTACAACTTTTCTGTTTACGATAAGAGCAAATTCGAAACAGATTTTTCGTGAAAGACAATATGAGGCGGCCGTAGCATGCATGCCGCGGCCGCCGCCAGGGCCGCTGCAGCGGGATATGGGAGAGTTGTTGATGTCGCGGCCGCAGCATTGGTCGTCAGCGATTATGCGCTGCGTTTTATTTAATAAAAACCCTAGTTATTGTTTTATGTTTTGTGGCCGACTTGGATCCATTATAAGGCCGAAATTATGTTATTTTGAGACCACTTATATTCTATTCTTTCATTAGACACTTTAGAGATTTTGAGCGATGTCTTCCATGAGGAACTAAACTCATCTATTCTGCCTGCAATTTGAAGCTTTATTTGGATTGATTGTGAGTTTCTGAATCTTGTTCCTTATTTCCTATATAACTATATTGAATGCTTCAACTTCTTTGTGCTTAATTGTTTATTGTTTTGTTCTATCTTGTCTGGCCAACTAGTTAGATCAATTCAATTGTTAGGGTTTTGTAGATTCCTGATTGCGAACCTTAACCCAAGTAGCAAATTTGTCCCTTTAGGGCTGATTGAACTAATTAGATACGTAGGAAGCTGGATGTGTTGTTAAATCCCTCTTTAGAGACTGCAAATACCTTGTCTAATCTTTGGACTTAAAGCTATCAATTGGGTTAAATCCTTCTTTAGGGATTGTTCGATTGATAAGGGTCTCTAGGACTGATTGGACTAGTAACTATATTAGGTCGGGACAAGGGCATTCATAGGAAATCTAAAAGGACAAGAGAAAGTTACAATATTAAATCAACCAAATAAAGTGGATAGTTGCAGGTAGAGCGATCTTCTCTAAATTGTTTTTGCATCAATCTATTTATATTTTGTTTTGTTTTCTTTATTGTTTCAATCATCCGAACCCCCCCCCCTTCACAAATTGGTAAATACACTTTCCAAATGAATACTTGATTCTCTGTGGGATCGGCCTCTTACTTGCTTGCTATACTAGTTTGTAGGTTTGAGTTTTATTTTGATATGGTTTATGCGACTAAAAACCGATCATCACTCACGTCTTTAGGCTTCTACATGATTCATTTCCATTGTCTATTGCGGAGACTATATAGGGGCGGCATTTGTTTGAGCGTGACTGATCTATTAGCTCTTGTGTTGCCGGAAGGCATGCGTGCCTCTAAGATGTTGAGAGTTTTGAATTCTTCCCCTGAATGACAAATAAAAGTATTGCTTGAGGACAAGCAAGCTTAAGTATGGGGTGTTTGTTGTGAGCGGAATCTGCCATGTTTTACAGTAACTTTTATATCGATGTATACATTGCATTCATTTGGGTTTAAATAGTACAGAATCTATGTAGTTTATGCTTATTTGTCAAATTATGGAATCTACACCAGTTTTTGTTTAAATCGCAGAAATCGAGTCGATTACAGCAATTCTACAGAAGGTCGGAAAAGCTCGAAAAACACTACAGAAGTCCAAGGTCAAAGCAGCGGAACAAGTCTGAGAGACGAGGCTACTCGATCTCGAGTAGGCCCTACTCGACGTAGACCACCATGTCCGAGCACCAGCTTGGTCGACAAGGCCTGATCGAGAGCCAGACAACCCGAGCTCCGGAAGTCTACTTGACCTCGACAAGCACTACTCGAGGTCGAAGAAACCCAGACGCCCACGTCCGGAGTCGACGAGGAGAAGCTGTCCGAGGACGAAGCCGAGGACGACCAGGAGACTCGCTGCAGCGGAAGTGACCACTCGCTGCCGCGGACCAAGCCACTCACTGCCAGCGGAAGAGCCAGCTCGCGGAAGCGGAAGCAGACACCCAACTCGACCTCGAGGAGCACTTGTCGAGGTCGACGAAAACCTTGAGCCATGTCCGAGCCAGTCTACTAGACCTACCCGAGAAGACCTAGTCGATAGAGCCACTCAACTCGAGATCGACGAAGCCAACTCGACATAGACGAGCACCAGTGAGCCAACTCCGAGCCACATCGAGCAGAGTCAAGCCAAGCCGAGCCATCTTACTCGAGGTCGACTAGACCGCGTTCCAGAATCTTCTCGACGAGCCTTGTCCGAGTAGAATTGGCTTTGCTTGTGCGCGAAGGCAGAAGATTCTATCCTATTACATCAAGTTCTATCTATGGAAGTCGATCTATCAACATGAAGACATACTACCCTATTTAGAATTATCTTTTTCCTAGTTGATTTAATTCCATTATGTCATTTATTTATCTTTTAAGCCTTTTAGATATAGATAGATATCTTCTTTCCTAGATTAGCTAGGGAATGAAGCCTATAAATAAAGCCCTAGGGGGCTCAGTTTTATTCATTCCAGTTCAGATTCAATTTCAGAGACGATTAGTTAGTTCCACAGAGAAGTTTAGGGGTTCTAAGGTTTTTAGGGTTTTGGCTTTCAGCGAAAGTTGATTGCCAAGATTGTAAAGGCTTTTGAATTTAGTTTTAATGCAAGTTTCTTTTCATCAATCAATGTCTGTTACTGCGATTAGGCGTGAGTAGTCCACCCACTTCTGGGGCTGGGGTGAGCCCGACGGTGGCCATGTGAGGCGATGCGATAAAGGTCAGATCTTTTTGTGTGATTCATCTTCTATCCCTATGAGCATGATTCTTTTGCGAGAGTTGAAGGTGATCCTTGTTTGTATTATTGAAGCGAAAGTGATCTTAATGCAACTTGGATTACTTATGTGAAAAAGGGTTAGTAACAATTAGGGTTTATGCGAGAGCCTCTATATGCCTATTTGTTAATGACGAAAGTTATTTGATGGAAAGCATGATCTTTTATGCCTTTGTGTGTTACTTTGCATGGTTATCGTTGTGGTGTTGAAACCCTGGCCTTGGAGGTCTTTTAATATTTGAAGTTTATTTCTGTCAAATTGCTGAATTCTGTGTTTGAATTTGCAAGTTTAAGTTTCTGTTTCTCATCGACCTAGACGAAGCTTTGTCGACCTCGAGTAGCATCTTGTCGAGGTCGAGTTGGGTTTGTCTTAGTCGAGTTGTCTTTTCTTCTGTCTTTGTCGATTTTAATTTCTGTCTTTACTTTTCTACTCGAGATGGAGTTGATCTTGTCGAGATCGAGGAGAGTTTTTCGTCGAGTTGCTTTATTTTCGTTTTCTGAGTTACTGTTGTCGACTGCCTTTGTCGATCTCGAGTAGCTGTCATCGAGATCGACCAGTCCTTTGCCTTTGCTTTTCGTTTGTTGCTTTGCTTTTATTTCTTGTTTTGCTTTGTCTTTTGCTTTTGTTTTAGTTGCCCTTGCTGGGTTATTCGTTTCTTTCTTTCTGTTTCTGCGATTCTGTCTGGTCTGCTCTGCTGTTGTGAGAATTTACAGCTACCTGAGAACTGCTGACGTGCTTCCTCGTGGATTCGATCCTGACTTTCTCTTACTGCATTGGAGGAGTCTTGTATTTATTTGCTGAGGACTGAGTCTGGTTTGATCTATTTCGTTATATTTCATACTCGATTTCTCCTTACAACAAGCAACAATGGTCGGCTTTACACTTCTTGTAACTTTCCTTGTGTATGAAGTTGTCAAACTTTTTGTACCATTGTCTCGGAGCTTGCTTTAGGCCATACAAACTTTTCTTAAGTTTTCAAACTATATTCTCCATTCCATTTTCAAAGAAACCTTCTTGTTGATTCATGTATATCCTCATCTTTACATCTAACTGTTCAAGATGGAGATCTTCAGTGGCAACAATACTCAACACTGATCTAATAGTAGCATGCTTCACAACGGGGGCAAAAATCTTAGTGTAGTCAACACCTTCTTTTTGCTGAAATCCTTTGACAACTAGTCGAGCTTTGTATCTCTTAGAGCCACCATGCTCACCTTTCACCTGGTACAAACATCTGTTGTGAAGTGCCTTCTTTCCTACGGGCAACTCAGAAAGTTCCCATGTTTTGTTAGAGATCAAAGATTTCATCTTATCTTTCATTGTGACTTGTGAGCTCCCACTGGCTTGCTTCACTACTTTGGCAAGCTTCATCGTAACATTCTGGCTCTCCTTCATCAGTCAACAATAAATAATTCATATATCTCCTATTAGGCACATGAGGACGAGAAGACCTTCTCAATACAGGAATTGGAGTAGGAGGTTGTGGCATGTCAGACTGTTGTGCACTACTTTGTCCAACGAGCTTCTTTGGATGAGGATTTGTTGTGATCGATTCAGTCATAGGACAATCTGGAATATAATCTACATCTGCATATACTAGCCCAATCTGCTCTGAGTTAATGGCGTCACCTTTTATCACGTCCTTATATATGACTGACTCGTTGAAAATCACATCTTTGTTATGAATCACCTTCTTCTTTTCATCATCCCGAATGAGATAGCCTAACTCATCCTCGCCATATCCGATGAAAGTGCGTTTCTTAGATTTCGGATCAATCTTATTTCTTCCATGATCAATAATATGCACATATGCTACGCAACCGAAAACTTTCAAATGCAAAAGTTTTATCTCTTTAACACTCCATACCTCCTCGAGTATTTGGTAATCGAATGGACTCGATGGACCTCGATTGATCAAGTAAGTTGATGTATTTGACTACCTCTGCTCAGAGATGCTTTGGTAGTTCTGATTGAATACGAATACTCTAGCTCTTTCTGTCAACGTTCGGTTCATATGTTCAGCTACACCATTTTGTTGAGGTGTACCTGGAACCATTCTCTCCATTCGGATCCTATGCTCATAGCAAAAGCTTTAGACATGGTGTCTACATACTCACCACCATTTTCAGTTCTAAGCCTTTCACACATGTCTCATTTTCAACCATAGCTTTCCATCTTTTGAAAGTCTCAAAAACTTCAGACTTGTGTTTTAGAAATTACATCCATACTTTCCGAGCGTAATCATCGATAAAAGTCACAAAATAGTGTTTTCCGCAAATGGATGAGGTAATGGTTGGCCCCCAACATCGGAGTGGACAAGCTCTAGCCGGTTCTTCTTTGGAGATCTTTCATTTGTTTGAAAGCTTATCTTTTTCTGCTTTCCATGTATGCAATCTCCACAAATGCCCATTTCAACTGAGCGTAAACCTGGAAGCTTCCCTTCGAATGCATGAGTTTCATCCCTTTCTCATGCATATGACCAAGTCTCTGGTGCCACATTTTGGAGTCTTCATTTCTCGACGCAACTGCAATTGAGCTGTGTGCCCCTGCTGTCATGTAAAGAGTACCACTCTTCTTTTCATGAACTATTGTCATTGCACCCTTTGAAATCTTCCATTTTTCACCATTGAAATTTGTATCATAGCCTTCATCTACCAACTGCCCTACTGATATCCAGTTCTTTCTTAGAGAGGAATGTGTCGAACATTCTTTAGCTCCGATACAAAGCCATTCAACTTAATCTTCACTTCACCTTTGCCGATAATTAAGCAAGGTTTCTCATCGCCAAGATATACATTTCCAAAGTTCCTCAGGACATAGCTCTCAAAGAGCTATTTCTTCAAAGTAGTATGAAATAATGCTCCAGAATCTAACACCCAAGATTCGTCCTTCCTCTCCAAGGAACATACCAATGCATTATCTGCTCTAGAATTAAAACTAACATTTGCCTCCACCTTCGTCTCTTGTTTCTGTGGGGCGCTCTTGCATTGGTTTTTATAGTGCCTGGTATTCCCACAATTCTAACACTTGATGGTCTTTGAGCTAGAGGAACTATTGGGATTCCTTGACCTCGACCTCTTGTCTTTTGATCTGGTCTGATTGTTCAATCTTCCGTATCCATTTCCTCTGGTTGAATTTCTCCCTCTTGACTCTTTATGTAAAACTGAAGAGGTTGATAATTCACCCAACCATCATCGTCGGATCTCTTCAATAAGCACCAGATCACGAACATCGTCGAACTTTAACTTATTGCTTCCTAATGAACTACTCACAGCCGTGACAGTAGCATTCCAGCTATCTGGAAGAGAATACAAAAGTATCAAGGCTCATACTTCAAATTCAATCCCAACTAGGTTGTGACTATGTTGAGTTCATTGAGATGTTGAGCTACCGATGCGTCTTCTTCCATTCGTAAATTGAATAATTGCCTCATCAAATGAACTTTGTTAGAGACATATGGCTTCTCGTACATATTAATTAGATAGGGATGCCATATATAAGACCTGATGTGGTTGTTTCCATTGCTATGTTGAAGGCAACATTGCATGATAACGTCAGTCGGATAACTCCAAGGGCTTGTCTATCAAGAAGATTCCTATCTTCTTCCTTCATGCCCTCTGGCTTCTTTTCTGACAGAGTTTGATAAAGATTTTTCTGGTACAAATAATCTTTGATTTTGTAAAGACTCGAAATTTTAAATCCTAAAATTCAAAAAAAAGAAAATTAAAAATGAATTTAAGACAGACTAAGGGTTCGTTTGGTTAGAAACTGAAAAACCCAGGAAGTAGAAAAACCCTAGAAGTAGATGAAATATATGTGTTTGGTTGGAGTTTTAGTCACAGGAAAACTCAGCAAGTTAAATTCGCAGGAATTTAAATTCCTCTATTTCAAGGTAATTTAACCTACCTACTTCCCCTAGGTAAGTTCCAATTCTACCTTTTATAAAAAAGAAATTCCCAATTTCCCTATTTTAATTCCTACTATTTAAAATCCAACCAAACGTATTTTTTTAATTCCCGGGAAGTGCAATACGTGGGAATTGAATTCCTCGGAAGTAACTTCCTGGGAATTGTTCTTCCTCGGAAATTTTAAAAATTTAGTTTGAGCGAGTCGGAATAAGATCGAGAGAGCGGATCTCGGAATTTATTTCGAGGTATTTTGAATTTGTGTTTCTTGGGACCACTTGAGACCCTAGTCTCTTCCCCCATAGCTGAGTGTCTGAGTAGTAGCACTCTCCCTTCCAACTTACTCCATCCCAATTTACTGTAACGTCCACCTTTCCTTTTTCCTCTCTCACATTGTTGACCCTCCATATTTGGCAAGATGCCAAGCACACCTCCCACGCCACTGCAGCGCCCCCCATCGCCCCTTTTTGTTTGTTTCAGAATTCAAACCCTCCTCCGTCTTCACTTTATTTTCAAAACCCACAACTCTATCTCCATTTTCTCCCTTCCCCTTCAATCAAACCCAATCACACAATTCATTTCTCCTCATTTCCTTCTCTGAGCTCAGCGAGAAACACCCCTCCCTTTTCCCTTCTTCAATTGTTCACATCCAAACTCACAGCGCTGTAATGTATGGCCTTTTTCGGGCATCCGGGATCGTTTCAGGGCTCAAATTCAGACTTTTATGTTTTCCGTCCATTTCAGCAATTTCCGTTATTTTATTTGAATCAATTCGCAATTAGGGTTTATTTCCGTCTTTCATATTTAATAAGTTGTAGCCCTGGAAAGGACATTATTCAATTATCTAATTTTCAATTACTCAGAGAAATCATTTCTCTTCCTGGTGGATTCCAGTTTATCGGTTCTAGGGTTTCGTCGCTTGCGAAACCTCCATTGCAAATCTCGTGCTTGCGAGGTTTAGGCTTCCGTTCTGCGTCAATTGGCATCAGAGCAGGTTTCTCCTGTCTATTTTCGAGTGAGGCTTGATGGGAGACCAGGCAGTTACGAAGGCAGATCTCCGCGAGATGACCGAGGCTTTTACCACGGCTCTCAATGATCTGACTGGCCAGTTGAGGACGATGTTCGGTACTGGCAACGGTGGTGGCGGCGCTGGCAACGGCGGCGGCGGCGCTGGCAATCTAGGCGGTGCCGACGATGGCAATAGGGACCCGCCTCGATTAGGCGGCGGAAATAACCGTCGAGCGGATGGGGATTCTTCTTCCGAGGAGGAGGAGGTTCTTGAGGACGATCTGACAGAGGATCATGGCAACCAGCAGGGTCGGCATGACTACAGGGTTAAGGCTGATATCCCGCTATTCTACGGAAACATGAGCGTCGAGGAACTTCTCGATTGGCAAATCGAGGTTGATCGGTTCTTTGATATCATGTCAGTCCCAGAGAATAAGCAGGTGAAGATGGTCGCCGTCCGTCTTAAGAGCACTGCAGCCGTTTGGTGGGACAAGCTGGTAGCGCAGAGGCAAAAGCAACGAAAGAGTCCGATCCGGACATGGAGGCGGATGAAACAGTTGCTGATGGGGCGGTTCCTACCGGACGATTATGAGCAGATCCTGTATAAGATGTACCTGGAATGTACCCAAGGCAAGAGGAGCGTTGCTGAATACACCACCGATTTCCTAAGGCTGAGTAAGCGAAATGAGGTGAGGGAAACCGAAAATCAGAGGGTGGCTCGCTACATCAATGGTCTGAAGCCCTCCATCCAGCAGAAGATGGGGCTACAGACGTGCTGGACCGTTACCGAGGCGACCAGTTTAGCCCTCAAGGCGGAACTGATGGAGAAGTCGCCCAGAAATTTCCAGCCTTTCCGTCGTTACCCGCAACAGGGCCCTGAGTCGGGAGGAGACAAGACTGCCCCAGCCAAGGACAAGAGTGCAGCGGGTGACAAGGGTGGAACTTTTGCGTCCACCAATGCACCAGCCAAGCCGACTGATCAGAAAGCCCCCAACCCATATGCAAGACCGACCGGGGATAAGTGTTTCCGATGCGGAGGAACTGGGCACAGATCGAATGTTTGTCCTTCCCGGCGGACCACTGCGTCTGTCTACGCAGATGAGAATGACGATGAGCAAGAAAAGGAGACCGAAGGGTACTCTGACGCTGAATTTGCGGAAGAAGATTCTAGTGAAAGGATCAACATTGTAGTGCGACGTCTTCTCCTGTCATCAAATGATGAAGGCCAGCGGAAGAACCTGTTTAAAACACATTGCTCCGTGGCGGGCAAGCTGTGTAACGTGATTGTGGACAATGGGAGCACGGAGAACTTGGTTTCGCAGAAGCTGATTGACCATTTAGGGTTGCCAACACAGCCCAGAGATAGGCCCTACGACTTAGGATGGGTGAACAAGGGCTCCCACGTTCGAGTATCACTAACCTGCAAGGTGCCTTTGTCGATTGGGAAGCACTACAAGGCAGAAGTGTTGTGCGACGTAATCAACATGGATGTATGCCATGTCCTCCTAGGCCGTCCTTGGCAATTCGATACCGACATCACCTACATGGGTCGTGATAATGTGATGCTATTCAAATGGGGTGGCCATAAGATTGCGATGGCCCCTGTCTTTCACTTTGATAAGCCGCCAGAAGCGGGAAAATCCAATTTCCTAGTGCTAAACGGAAGAGCTTGGGAGGAAGAGGCTCGAGATGTGTTGTTGCAGTAGGATGGTCAAGTATGAAATAAATATAAAATAAAGTTCAGACTGACTTCCCTGTCTCAGCAAATAAATGCAAGACTTCCTCCCGTTGTAGTAAGAGAATAGTCAGGATCGAATCCACGAGGAAGCACGTCAGCAGTTCTTAGGTAGCAACAGATCTCACAGACAGAATAGCAGAAAGACAAAAACACAGAAACAAGGAAAGAAACAGAAATAAAAGCAAAACCGAAACAAAGACAGTAAACGAAAAGAAAGAACAAAGCAAATCAGCAAGTAAAAGCAAAGCAAAGGGCTCGTCGATCTCGACCACAGTCAACTCGAGATCGACAAAGGCAGGTCAAGACAGAAACTTCAGAAATCGACAAAAGGCAGAAACTTTACTCGACCTAGACCAAGCGTACTCGAGATCGAGTACAACCAACTCGAGATCGACTAACTCTACTCTATGTCGACAAGAATGCAGAAAACTCATAAATTTAAATTGCAAATTTTCGAAACCAAAACTCAGATCTTTGACGAAATAAATTCAATATGCTAAAAGACTTCCAAAGCCAGGGTATCAACACCACAACGATAACCATGCAAAGTAACTCACAAAGGGACAAAAGATCATGCTTTCCATCAAATAACTTTCGTCATTAACAAATAGGCAAATAGAGGCTTTCGCATAAACCCTAATTGTTACTAACCCTTTTTTACATAATTAATCCAAGTGGCATTAAGATCACTGTCGCTTCAATAACACAAACAAGGATCACCTTCAACTCTCGCAAAAGAATCATGCTCATAGGGATAGAAGATGAATTGCACAAAAAGATCTGACCTTTATCGCATCGCCTCACATGGCCACCGTCGGGCTCACCCCAGCCCCAGAAGTGGGTGGACTACTCACGCCTCATTGCAATAACAGACATTGATTGAAAAGAAATAACTTGCATAAAACTATATACAAAAGCCTTTACAATCCCGGCAATCAACTTTCGCTGAAAGCCAAAACCCTAAAAACCTTAGAACTCCTAAACTTCTCTGTGGATCTACTTGTTTCTCTCTGAATTGGAATGAATAAAAAACCAGCCCCAAGGGCCTTATTTATAGGCTTCTAGTCCTTGCTAACCAAGGATAGAATCTCCTATCTATAGCTAAAATTATATCTAAAAGCATAAAAGATAAATAAATTGCATAATGGAAATAAATCTAAAAGGGAAAAGATAAATCTAAATAGGTAAGTCTTCATGTGTTGATAGATCTTGTCTCCCATGGATAGACTTGATAGAATTCGAATAGAATCTTCCTCCTTTGGCCCCAAGGAATCCCAACTCGACTCGGACAGCACTTCGTCGACGCGTTTCTGGAATCCAGTCTACTCGACATCGACAAGAGCTTCGTCGACCTCGACAAGGATTGTTCGTCGACGGAATTTCTCGGCTAGATCTGCTCGACAGGCTCAGATCTGGGTTCCTGGGCTCGTCAATCTCGACCAGACGTCCTCGAGATCGACTAGGGTTGGTCGAGGATGGTTCTCTGATGGTGTCAACTAGAGCTCCTCGGCATGGACTCGGACAGCCTCTGGGTGGCTTCGTCGATCTCGACAAGGCTTTGTCGAGATCGAGTAGAGGTGTGCTCGACTTCTCTTCCTCGACTTCTCTCCTCGTCGACTCCGGGTGTGGCACTGGGCTTCGTCGATCTCGACTAGGGTCTTTATCGAGATCGAGTTGGGTCCGGAAGTCGGGTTGGTCTGGCTTTCTCGATTAGGCACTGTCGACCAAGGCTGCTCGGACAAGCTCGTCGAGATCGAGTTGGGTCAACTCGAGATCGAGTAACCTTGACTCTCAGATTGATTCGACTGGTTCCGCTGCTTTCTTGAACTTAGACTTCTGTAGCCGTTTTCCGAGCTTTTCCAATCTTCCTTAGAATTGTTGTAAAACGCCTCGAATTCTGCGAATTAAACAGAAACTGGTGTAGATTCCATAATTTGGCAAATAAACATAAACTACATAGGTTATGTACTATCTTAGCCCAAATGAATGAAATGTATGTAGAAATCGATATAAACTTAAATCTAAAACATGGCAAATTCAGCTCAAAACAAGATGTCGAGTGTTTCTACCCTTTGGTGGTCAAGGGACTGATCAGCAGCGGTCCAGAGGAAGAAACGATTCCCGCAGACGTTCAGAGGATTCTGCGTGGGTTTGAGAAGTTGATTTCGGATGAGTTACCGGACGATTTGCCCCCTATGCGGGACATCCAGCACCAAATCGATTTGATTCCGGGCTCGAGCTTGCCAAATTTGCCACATTACCGTATGAGTCCGAAGGAGAATGAGATCTTGCGGGATCAAATTGAAGACTTGCTGAAAAAGGGTTTCATCCGTGAAAGCATGAGCCCTTGCGCCGTTCCGGTCCTTCTAGTTCCAAAGAAGGGTAACCAATGGAGGATGTGCGTGGATAGCCGGGCCATTAACAAGATCACCATCAAATATCGCTTTCCTATTCCCCGATTGGAAGACATGCTTGATGAGTTGTCCGGATCTAAGGTGTTCTCGAAGATAGACCTCCGCAGCGGCGTTCAAGAGCAAGGATGGGTTGTATGAGTGGCTAGTGATGCCATTCGGATTTTCCAACGCGCCGAGTACCTTTATGAGGGTAATGAATCAGGTCCTTTGCCCTTTCATCGGCTCTTTTGTTGTAGTTTACTTCGATGACATCCTAATCTATAGCCGGAGCAAAGAGGAGCACCTAGATGAGTTGAAACTAGTACTGCAGGTTCTGTTGGAGAATCAGCTATATATTAACCTCAAGAAGTGTACTTTCAGCACCAACAAGCTAATCTTTCTAGGCTTTGTTGTGGGTGAGGAGGGTATACAGGTCGATGAGGACAAGGTGAAGGCCATTAGGGACTGGCCGACACCCCAGCCCGTGACGGAAGTTCGTAGCTTCCATGGGCTGGCCACCTTCTACAGAAGGTTCGTTAGGGACTTCAGTACGATCACCGCCCCTATTACGGAGTGTCTAAAGAAAGGAAAGTTCCAGTGGGGCCTTGAGCAGGACAAGAGTTTTGCTTTGATCAAGGAAAAGTTGTGCACCGCACCCGTCCTCGCTTTACCAGATTTTGATAAGGTCTTCCAGGTCGAGTGTGACGCTAGTGGCGTGGGTATTGGGGATGTGCTATCTCAAGAAAAGAGGCCAGTGGCTTTCTTCAGCGAGAAACTGATTGACGCCCGTCAAAAGTGGAGCACTACTTATGATCAGGAGTTCTATGCAGTGTTTAGGGCGCTGAAACAGTGGGAACATTACCTGATTCAGAGGGAATTCATTCTGTTTACAGATCACCAAGCTCTGAAGTTCCTGCATAGCCAGAAAGTCATCAACAACAGGATGCACGCTCGCTGGATTAGCTTTCTGCAAAAATTCCCTTTTACTATTCAGCATAAGTCAGGCGCGCAGAATAAGGTCGCCGATGCCTTGAGTCGGAGGGCGTCCTTGCTGATTACGTTAGCTCAGGAGATCGTGGGTTTCGATGTGCTCAAGGAACTGTATGAGGAGGACCCCGATTTCAAGGAGCTATGGGTCAAGTGCAGCCGTAAGCATCTGTGTGCTGATTTTCATATTGAGGAGGGGTATTTGTTCAAAGGAGCGCAGTTATGCATCCCATCAACGTCCTTGCGAGAGAAGCTCATCAGAGACTTGCATGGTGGTGGTCTCGGGGGTCATCTGGGCAGAGACAAGACCCTCGCGAGCTTGGAGGAAAGATATTTTGGCCACACTTACGGAGAGACGTTGGAGCAATTGTCAGAAAATGTTACACTTGCCAGGTTTCGAAAGGTCAGTCGCAGAATACCGGTCTGCACTTACCTTTACCGATTCCTGAAGATATTTGGCTCGACCTTTCGATGGATTTTGTGCTCGGGCTACCACGTACGCAGCGGGGGGTTAGACAGAAGTCACAAACAGACAGAGACAGTGGGCTCGACCTTCATACCGTGCAAGAAGACTGCGGATGCCTCCAACATTGCCAAACTGTTTTTCAGGGAGGTTGTGCGCCTACACGGGGTTCCTAAGTCCATCACGTCAGACAGAGACACTAAATTCCTCAGTCACTTCTGGGTTACTTTGTGGAGGTTGTTTGGGACGACTTTGAAGAGGAGCTAAACTGCACATCCGCAAACAGACGGTTAGACAAAAGTCACAAACAGAACCTTGGGCAATATGATTCGGAGTGTTTGTGGTGACAAACCAAAACAGTGGGATCTAGCCTTGGCACAGATCGAGTTTGCTTACAATGGTGATGTGCATTCTGCCCTGGGAAGGTCCCCTTTCTCTGTTGTGTATACTTCGACTCCTCGGAACGTCGTCGACTTGGTTACCTTGCCTAAGGCACCTGGCACTAGTGCTGCTGCTGAGTCGATGGCACAGGATTTTCAGGCCATGAAAGACGCTGTCCGAGCCAAGCTGGAGGCTACAGGCCAGAAAAACAAAGCAGCCGCCGACAAGCATCGGCGAGTCAAGACGTTCAACGTAGGGGATGAAGTCATGGTGTTCCTGCGCAAAGATCGTTTCCCGGTAGGCACTTACAAGAAGTTGCAGCCCCGCAAGTATGGTCCTTTCAAGGTGACCCGCAAGATCAACGACAATGCCTATGTTGTTGCTCTGCCCGAGTGCATGGCTATCTCCAACACCTTCAACGTTGCTGACATTTATGAGTATCACGCCGATGAGGTCCTTTATCCAGATCAGAACTCGGGGTCGAGTTCTTCGGAGGTAGAGGAGACTGATGCAGATCGCCTGGCCGTGCAAATAGAGGAAGAACTTGATCGGAAGAAAGTGCGGTATCGGCATAGGTGATTTAGAGCGTCTGGTGTCGGATTCCTTATTATGACACCTTTCCGGATAGGGAATCGCGCCACGAGTGAAACTCACCGCTTTGCTGTGATGTATGGCCTTTTTCGGGCATCCGATATCGTTTCAGGGCTCAAATTCAGACTTTTATGTTTTCCGTCCATTTCAGCAATTTCGGTTATTTTATTTTAATTAATTCGCAATTAGGGTTTATTTCCGTCTTTCATATTTAATAAGTTGTAGCCCTGGAAAGGACATTATTCAATTATCTAATTTTCAATTACTCAGAGAAATCCTTTCTCTTCCCGGTGGATTCCAGTTTATCGGTTCTAGGGTTTCGTCGCTTGCGAAACCTCCATTGCAAATCTCGTGCTTGCGAGGTTTAGGCTTCCGTTCTGCGTCAGTGGGAGGCTGTGAGCAAGGAGGTAGATGTGAGGGCGCGAGATGCGGGTGAGCCTGTGCGAGCAGGAAGGCCGGAAGGTGAAGCTCGACGCCGGCGGGATTGAATTCGGAGAAGCAGGGGAGTCGAAGTTGGGATTGAAGCCTGAGGTTGAAGAAGACTCTTGTGGGCCCCTCCTCTTGCCGCGCCAGCTCAGATCTGGGCCCCACTTGTTTTTTTTTTCGGACTTCCGAGGGTGAAAGAAAGAAAGGTATGTTTGGGTTATTGGGTTGGGAAAATTTTTAGAGACTTGGGTTTGACTTATTGGATCCGAATTGTTTAAAAAATGAGAAGATTGGGCATGCTGGTTTTAAAAGGGGGATCCGATTTTTTTTAAAGCATAAAATGTGTTGGGCCTATTTCATAATTGGGGTCGGTTTGGGGGGTTTTGTAAAGAGGGGGCCGGTTTTTGTAAATTACTTAAAAAGGGTGGTTTTGGTAATTACATAAAGGGCCGAATTTTTATAAAATAAAAATGGTTGGGTTACGTTGATAAAATAATTATCAAGGGTATTTAAAGAAAAAGAAACTAGAGATATGGATTGGAATATATAAGATACTAATATTCCTACCCAAATTCAATAAGTGGTAAAGAAAAAATATGTATTGGATACCGAAAGCAACTTACCCTAAAGTATAGGATATTACACGAAATTTGAAAAGTTCAGGATATTTAGAGCAACTACCCCCAAAGTTGGGGATATTTCCTGCAATTTTACCAAAGATATATAATATGGCCTTGAAAATATGGAGATTTAAAATGTATTATTGGAATATAAAATATTATAAGGTATTATTGATGAGACTTAAAATATAAAATATTATTATTGAGATTTAAAGATATAATATTATGGTGATTTAAAAATATAATATTATGAAACTTGGAGATTTAAGAAAAAGTGTTATCGAGTTTCACTCAAAAAAGGGATTTGACGAGCATTTTCAAAAGGTCGGAATTTCTAACTAGTTAACTCGAATTTTACAACGGTTTTTGGGACTAACTTGGGAATTATGTGATCGATGATTAACTAGCATGATGATATGATTGATTGAATAATAGCATGTTTTGTGTGAACTAATGGCATGTATGAATGATTAATGGCATGATGAGATGTTAGAGTTATGTTATCGCTTGACTTATACCTTATAAATACGATGAATATGGTGAACTTTGAGATATATGGCTGTACAGATATATTGTTGCGAGTACATGAATGTGGTTGAATGGAATGATGTGGTCTTATGGAAAGCGGCAATATGATGAATGGTTGAGCTTGGCGAGATGATGATTGTGATGTACGTTATACTTCATTGGATGATGTGTGCTCGAGTGAATTGAATGGTTAGATGTAGACTTATATGGATGTTCTGATATGGATCTAGGTGATATTATCTGATTGTTCGTGCTACTTGCTGGGATTCTACTTTTTCTGTTCTACTAGCCAAGTAAGTCTCTTCGGAGCTTACTCAGATTGACAGAGAGACCTCCCTGTCTTATGTGCATGATATACTGGGTGCTTGCATTCATTATCAGCATGCCATGTAGTATCATGCTAGGTTGCATTGACCATTGAGCATTCTATTTCTTTATGCGTTTCTAAATAGAACGACCATTATCTGTGAAGTATCTAGAGTCTTTGCTACGGTCATAGGACGACCTAGTCTCGTCGGGTCTCGTCCTGAGTCATTCGATTCATATGGCACCACCTTTACTTATATTATGAGCATGATTACAAGATTTGCCTGCGATCTTTATTTATATATGGTTACGAGTTGGGCTAGTGGGCCCGATTCGATTATAATAGAAAGGAATGTATTCACGAGATGGTCAGTCTCCGCCTTATCAGAAAGGCCATTATTATTATTATGCACTTTATCTAAGGGGCATGCTGGTGTGTTAATATTCCGCCTTGCATCTAGAAGCATGATTATTCGGTATAGTGTATGTGTGTGCTTAAGGCATCGGAAAGAGCAGGTGGGCATCAACTAATCCCTCTCACCATTAACATGTTTAGGTGTCCATTATGCTTCTCACTATTGTTGCTGATTTGGCTCCATGACCGCGAGGTCTAACATGGTGGAAAGAGAGAGTTGAGACTCTGACTTCACCAAGTTATTAACGGTTTGGTTTTGGATGTTTTGATCATGCTTTGACCCGGCTCCGCCATGGAACTCTTATATATGAATTTGGAAAGTGGTTGTATGATCAATGAATTGCATGACTTAGGTCATAGGGTAGGTGCAGGGGACTTACCCCAGGTATTCCAACGGTCTCTCTCGGTTTCTTGGTGTTAAATCTCACTTTAAAAGCGAAATTGTTGATTTTAAACCTTCAACCTACACTCGGGGCGCAAGATCCTAACGAGGGATTTCATCCCTCGAAACGTAACTCGGGAATCATAATCCCGGACCGTTACAGATTTGCATCTTCCAAAATCTGAAATCTACACCATTGAACTTGTCCAGTTTCACCTTTCTATCTTCTGCGGCCATTGCTCCCACTCAATTCTGATTTTACGTGGATTGTTTATAACCAATGCTTTGATACCAATTGGTGGGGAAAAAAAAATACGCTCAACTTTCCCGAAAATCAGAATAATGAGAATGACAAAGATAGAAAACACATATACGAGATGTTTCTAATCTGCCGCAAAACTTTGATGGAATGATAACGTGATTACAACTCAATTACTTAACACCCACACCCAAAACTACACTCTGGAATTTTTTGCAGAAAATTCTCCCGAAAGCTTCTCTCTGTTTAATGCTTTAAATTTTAAACTAAGCTTTTCTCTCTATGTTTTTTTGGATGATTTACAAATGCCATCTTTAATATTTGCATTTTTTAAACTTATTGGTTTATATAGGCTTTCAACAGAGAAAATGGTTGGTGCAAATGCCATCTTTAATATTTGCCTCCCGTTTCATTTCTCTATTACGCCTCCTACAAAAGAGCATTCTCTTTCAATTATCAATAATAGATCGATATTATTATTATTATTATTATTATTATTATTATTATTATTATTATTATTATTATTATTAGAGAATTCATAATTCTCCAACACTATATACCTATTATCACACTACTGTGATGCCCATACCCTATTTTGACTATATTCGAGCTATATTATCAAAAACGTCCGGGGTAAAAGGTGCTTTTTCTACTAGTGACTTTTAAAAATGTTCACAACGAACCAGTCTCTTTACATTGGGTGTGTAATGTCAAAAGTAGTCATGAACAAGCAGTGTCGTCACTATTCAATGGGGAAGTGGTGAGGATGTTATTTGTACATTTCATTGATTATCAGCAATATTTTGTGTAATGATCATTTGTTAGCATTTTTCCCCTTTCATTTGATTATCAAGATTCTTTATATTTTGCGAATAGACCATTGTTTATCCAAAGTATGGAGAATTTTCAAGGAAGGCTGGAATGGATTTTGTAGAAGAAATTGTTGATGAAGTTTTTGCCTGTTTGGGTGAGCTTGTTTTTGCCCAACACCGAGAAGGCCCTTATTATAATGTGAAACATGTTAGGAAGGATTTTCACATCTTGAGAGGGTGGAGCAGCTGCTAGTGTGGATTCTGCACGTGTTTCTACTTCCCCTCCCCCTAATTCTACTGATTTTGAAGTCCCTTTGGTAGTTCCTCTGGTGCTCTCTAGTTTGAAAAGAAAGGCTTCTGATTTTAGGTATATCTAAGGAGGGCAAAAAGATGAGGGATGGTTCTAAAAAGGTCAGAGACTGCTATTACGAAGATGAAGGATGGTTCTAAAAAGGCAGACAAAGAGAAGGAGGGAGTTGATGTAACACCCCCTTTTTGAAACCCAGGGAATGTCATCGCCCCAGTTATTACGTACTCGGACTTTAAAGCTCTTTGTAACCATCTTAGGCTTATAGGGATAGATAACCATACTCCCACAAACAACATGATAACAAATAAATGATATGTAAAATAAATTGAAATAGCGGAAGACTTGCAAATAAAAATAACTCTTTATTAAACTCTCCTCTAAAATGGAGGAAGTTATTTACAACTTGAGAACAATACAACGGAAGACTTTTAAATTATTATTTTTTTGATAAGGTAATAATATGAAGGTCAGACAGGCCTGACTCATCGAGAGGCCGACAAAGTCGGAAGACGGCGAACCGCCAAACATACAACCAAACAAAGCAAAACATAAAACAAAACATAACGGTGCAAGCTCAGGCAAACAAACTCTGCATAAGACGAAACCTAGTAGACCTAAACCAAACTGGATGAGGCTAAAGACGGTAGACGAAGCCAAGCCCCACCCTGAAGCAGAACCATAGGCCAACGATACATCAGGACCCGATCATCCTGTGGGCAGTGAGGACGAAACTCCAGGGAAGCAATCAACCCGAGTAGTGGAGACGCCACAAAACACACTACCACAACCCCAGCCTATCCCGACTCCGACCGTCAGAACCAAATCCATGGAGAAGAGCGCCAAATCACGCAACCGCAGAGCCGCAAACCGCCGGAGAAAAGAGCACCCATAAACCCAATCGGGATTTAGTCAACCCTAATGGGATTTTGATACGAGCCCTCACGGGATTTTTTCAATACATTTTTCAATACATACATACATATCTTTTAATTAATGAAACATTGTTCCCGTTGAGTGGCGTGCAAGGATAGCCAAGAAACAATAGGCAATGGCGTGTACAGCAACACCACTTGCACGCCACAAAATTTCATCAGCGGCCTGGAACCGGACTCAACGGCGCCCCCAGGCGCAGATGGCGTTGAGGAACGGGGAGAGGTGGCAAGCGCCTCTCCAAAAACTCCGAAATTGGATGCAATCAGGGTGTACAATTGAAATTGAGGTTTTAAAATGATGAAATTGGGGACAAGAGTCTAGTATCATCGAAAGCCCCAACAATAAAATGGGATTTGACACAAATTTGCAAAAATACTTTCGGACTAGGAGTTTTTCTTGAACTTGTTCCACGACAGGGAAACACACCGGAACAAGGCTAAGCGGCACCACATGGTGTGGAGGCGGCCGGAGACGGATTAAGGTGGCCGGAGCCAAGGTAAAGCGGCCGAAACCGATGTATGCCAGCCGGAGCCGGAGGTTGTGGCTCCCTCTCTCTAGAAGGTATAGAGAGAAGAGAGAGTTTTCACTCTTCAATTATATTTCATGTATTTTGTATACTTTCACATGTTTCGGATTACGGAAGACTTTTAAATAAAAAAAACTCCAATACAACATATCTAGGAATTTAAGATTTAAATACAATGGAAAAAAATGAACTTAAATGTCTTCTCAACTTCTCTTATCTTCTCTTTTGAGACTTGACCTACATGCGAATGAGAAGCCAAAATTATCACTATAAACATTACTTAGTATCTAGTGGCTATGATTTAGGTCAAAACCGTATCTTTACTCAATCTCACGTCGATTATCTTTACTCGATCTCACGCCGATTATTGATCAAATCCTGTTAATGTTCATATTTGGGATTGTCAAGAACGATATCCATCCTCTCAATGTGATAATATTATGATTGCAAGATATATATTGACAATCCTTTTGTAAATAAGGTTAATAATCATATAGATATGATTTACTGTATCTTTAATGATTCTGTCCCCGATTATATATAGCTTCAATCCTGTCGAAAAAAAACTACAGCCTTGTCATTATGAACATTACTCCGGTAATTGTGAACAAGGAACTTTGTCATCTTGGAAATGCCTTTAATTTCTAGTTATGGTATGGATAAAATCGTATATTTATTCTCTTTCCTATTATAGACTTCCATCCTATCAATACTAATTATTAGCTTTGTCATAAAGAACTTATATCCTGTCAAAAAGAAATTTTATTCCTATCATTATTAATTCTCTTACTAAGGCAATGTTTTTCATCCAGCTAGTTTTGTTATTTTTAAATTTTTGGGAAAATATTAAAAGCATTACTTTAATATATATTTCATTTTTTAAATATTTTTTTACTTTTCTTTTAATTTATAATTCCCGTTTTAAAGATTTTTACATTTAAATTTAAAGGTAAAATAAGTCATTATTTTTAGCACAAATGACCCACCTATCCTATTTTTCTTATTCTCGCAAAATGGGTATACTTTTGCAAATCGAACACCGATTTGGTGTATTTCTGCAAATCGACCTATATTTATATCCGGAATTTTATTTATTAAAATTCTACACAACTTAAATAATAAAAGAACAAAAAAAATTATTTAAATACATTTTATGTTGTGTAACAACATTTTTCTAAAATCTTATAATAAATATTTTACGTAAATTAAAATAAATTTATTTGTAATAAGTTAAATTAAAATATCTCAAAGTAAATAGAAAACTTCATATACATTAAATTAGAAATTATTCTTTTCTAAGTTCAAAATAAACGAACTTTTATTAGAAAAATACATTTACTCAAAACGAAATACCCAAAAATAATTTGGGGTATTTCAGCTGACAAAGTGGATCATGTAGCTATAAATGGGAGAAGGGAGCTAACATTGGAGGTGGGGATCCAGACAATTTCAGAGCTAACAACGAGGAGATGCCTAAATGGGTGAAGGAGTTGTGTTTGAAGTGGGAGAACATGTTTGAGATGCTTACAAGTTGGATTGTAATTTTAGAGGAAGGGATTATTGATCTTAAGAAAAAGTCAGTGGAGTTGATGATGATATTCGTTGTGAAGGAGGGGTTAAATATAAAGAAGTTGAAATTATTGTCAAGGAGAGACCAAATATTGTTATGAAGGGGCAGGGGATGCTGACATTCATGAGGCGGAGTCTCCATTGGACGCTGACGGTGCTCCAGGGATGCTGACAATGTGAATAGAGCTGCTGAAATTCATGAGGGGGTTGTGAACTGGATGCTGATATTCCATCAAGTGATGTTGACATTGCGAATGAAGTTGACAATGCTAACCCTTTTGATTATCATGTTGGCATCCTTGCCAAATTGGAATTATTAAAGTGTTCTCTTCTTATTCCAGTATCTAGTATAGACCTGGGCAAATGCGGACCAGCCTGTCCGGCCCGTCCCTTGTACCCACTATTCCGGACGGATATGGACAGGGGGTGACGCCCAAACGGGCTGCTAAGTCCGGCTAGCGCCCGCAATATACTCGTTACGGGCCTCCACTATTATTTATTTATTAAATTATATATAATAATTAGTATTAATTATTAATTATTCAAGAATTTTTTTTATAAAATCTATAGCATGCATAACAATTGTTCATGCAGTAGACAATATTATTGTGAATAGCATTACGGTTTAGATAGCATTACGCAACAATTGTTCATGCAGTATAGACAAAATTTGTTTTTGGTGTACACAACATCGGTTAAGGTTTTGCGGGTACCTGCGGGTAGCCAGTGTCCGCAAAGTATTGGTTTATGAACCATTTTATTTTAAATAAAAATTAAAAAATAATTAAAATATAAACATGAAAAGAAATTAAAACTGTGAAAAATTTTAAGGGTGAAATATACATTAACATTTCTCTTAATGTGTAATTAATAAATTTATATAAAGAGGACCAAAAAAAAAATTATATGAAAATATGAAAATTATAATTATAATACAAGCAAATCGGTTTTTAGTGTATTAAGTACAAATACTACTCTCTCCATTAATTAAAACATGTCGTTTTAGATATTTGTACATTTTTTTAAGAAAGCAAATAAAAGTAAATAAAAATACACTTATACCCCTAATTATTACTTCATTTTTTCACTTTATTAAAAACTGCAACTAATAAATCCCTAATCAATACAACATTTTTTTTTTGTATGTGTCCATTTGGGGGCCAAATTTTAACCGATTGTCCATTTTCCCCTTGAAATCAGGTGAGCGTCCCAAGTTTTAAAGTTTACCCGTGATTATAATCCCCTTTTTTTCTTATTTTCTTCCTCCAATTGAACAAGATCTATACAAGCACCCAAGGAGGAGCTCGATGTTCAAGATCCAGTCGACTGCCTCGCCGATTGCCTCTGCGACCGCTGCCTCCCCGGTTGCGTCCTCAAGATCCTCTGCTCCGTCCTCTTCTTCCTCGGAGCCATCGTCCTCGTCCTCTGGCTCCTGCTCCGCACAACGAGGTCAAGTTCCACGCCTCCGACGCCTCCCTTGCCTCGTTCAAATACTCCGACCACCAGCTATCCTACGACCTCACCCTCAATTTCACCGTCAGCAACCCTAACCGCTACCTCAGCGTCTACTACGACTCCTTCGAGGCCAATGCGATCTACTAGGGCAGGGTCAGCGATTTTCTACGACCGAGGTCGAATTCGACAAAGATCGGACCGTGGTGTTCAAGGGACGCACTGCACTCTCCCTCAGATCCGACAGTAACTTCAATCAACCATTGGAATCCAGGGAGTTTGAGATCGCTGTGAAATTGTACCTCAAAGTTAGATTTAAATTGGGATTTTTCAAGACCAGTAAGTTTAGGCCGATACTAAGGTGCGATTTGAGGCCCGTGGTGTTCTTTCTACAGTTTTTCTCAGTGAGGTACTGTACTGTTAGCCCCAAAATTGTTGCTTTAGAGCATGCGCAGTCGTTGGCCCAAAGGCCCTTACAACAGCCACGTAGGAAAAAAAGAAAAAAAGAAATGTGAAATGGGCTATAAACCCGGATGAAAGTTACGTATATAAGGGTCCTGAAAAGTGGAACCCATAGCGTGTGAAACGAGGGAGCATGAGAGGCACGTGATTTGTGCCACACAAACAAAAACAAAACGACGTAGGCTAGCCCAATTCAAATCACCAAACGCTGCATTTTGGAACAAGCTGGGAGAATTTGCATGCTGCACAAACAGACACGTGGACCATTCCCAATGTGCCACTTGTCAGCGTGTTTAAATTAATATTTTTAAATCGTTTTGTAGTCATTTTTTGTAAAAAAATTAAAATAAAAAAATTATTTTCAAGTCTGAAATAACACCAGAAAAAATCAAGTTCATGTGAAAATGTTTGCGATTTCGGAGGTACTGTATATTGTTTGATGTTGCTCTATAGGGCAAAACTGTTGCTTTTTCGGACATACTGTAATGTTTGCTTTCTCGGGGAGGTACTATATACTCCGTATTGTTTATGAAATCGAAATGTGTGGGCTAAATGTGTTCATTTGTTATTTGATTTTGTAGCTGCCTAGCCCTTTGGTTTTCTGTCATTATTTCCTATTGTAGGGGTAGTAGTACTTGGATATCTGACTAAGGCCTCCTTTAATTGGTAAGGAACTTGTTTGTTCCTCACTCCTTTTGCCGTTTCCATTCTATCTAATTCCCCGGAGATATCTAATTCCCCGGAGAAGTAGATTCTAAGAATGTCCATTTTATTGCGAAGGAGTGGATTTTGGAGTGCCATGGCATCTAATTTAGCTAACCAGTCCCGGAATGTTCTTAGCGAGAAGGTTATGGTAAGTAAGAGGTCAACTAAATCAACCTCGATCAACTTGTTGCACCTTTGTTTCTGTGAGTACATAAATCTGCTCTCAATAATCGTTGATAGAGACCGATCTTGATGATGATCTCAACACGAACTCTATCCTGTGAAACAAGAACAAACGAGGTCGGGGCGGGGCTTGTCTCCCCCGGAAGACCCTCCGACGCTCAAGTTAGTATTGTTCTCATTCCTCCTCCCTCTGGAGGCGTATCTCATATCTTATAATCAAAATTAGGGTTTGAGGGTGTTACCGTAGGAGAGACAAGAATGGCCCTGGGCCCATTGGGCTTGCTTAATTTGGTTCTCTCAATTGCCCCTCGGGCTTCTTTAGCACCTATCGGTGGTGAAGGAGGCCAATAATTTCTTATCATTGGGAATCTTTATGCTCATGCTTGGACCTTCCCCTTGATTACTCAGTTAGTCCTTGATCTCCTAGATGAATACTTGGATAACACGTTGCGCAAACTCTCTTGATTGCCAATGGTTGCTTAGTATTGACCGTGATTGGTGCCGAGATTTTGACCTGCAAAAGGCGACTATTGACCTTAATTGGTGTCCACTGTTTAGCATCTGGGTGGCTGCTATTGGCTTTACTTGACGATCGATTGGGTTGCCTATGAATGGCTTAATAGGGGCCGTAATTGGCGAGAGATTGGTCCCGTCGTAGACTTATTTTGGTCGTAATTGGTGAGAGATTGGTCCTATCATGGACTTATTTCGACCGTTATTGGTGAGAGATTGGTCCTGTCATATACTTATTTCGGCCGTAATTGCGGTGCATAAAGTCTGCATCATAGTGATTGATGATCACCTGAATGGCCTATGAGTGGCGAGAATCGACCTTAAGTGGCGAACTGTTGGCCTTGAGTGGCTATTTTTTTTTTTTTTTGCCTTGATTGGCTATTTGCTGGCCTTGATTGGCTATTTGCTGACCTTCATTGGCTATCTTAGTATCTTTTGGCCTTCATTGGCTATCTGGTGGCCTTCATTGGCTATCTGGTGGCCTTGATTGGCTATCTTTTGGCCTTGATTGGCTATCTTATGGCCTTCGTTGGATATTTTTTTTTGGCCTTCATTGGCTATCTTTTGGCCTTGATTGGCTATTTTTTGGCCTTGATTATTGGCTATCTGTTGGCCTTGATTGGCTATTGTTTACTTTCCTCTTATTTTCTTCTTTTCCAACATCATTCGTGACATTCTCGAATAATTCTATAGCTTTGATGTCGACCTTGACTTCCGATGTTGACAGTAGTTAGGGAAGTTTTTGCCCCTTGCACGGCTAGCTCTTGGGTGATGAGCTTGACGCTTTGTTGTTGACCTTAAGTGAATCCCTTGCTGCTATACTCTGGCAACTTTGATGGAAATTTCATACAATTTCTTTTAGAAATCAATTCTAAGGGGCTAGTCGAACCGTAGATATAAGTATTAATGGTAGGATACATGGTATCAAAAGGGAGAAAGACTTATCCGATTATGAATCTAATGCGATCTTGCCGTCGTGGCCACTATGAACATGACCTCTGCACTTGGCCTCGGCGGACCTTATGCCTCACAACTCCTTACTAGTTTGTGTCATATGAGAGCGCTATACTTTAACAAAAGTTATTAAGTAAATAAATGAACAATAAAGTCATACGGAGTATTTGTCAAGGAGAAAGATAAAGGTCTTTGGGCACTCCCTGATCTTGAGGCATTGATGCTATGCAGTCTTGCCCCTTGCAATCCTCTTATGGGAAATAGGAGTATACAGGGACAAAAACCTACAACCTTGAAAGCTGGGATCGATTTTCGTAGTTACTTGGAAATATCGGGCCAATTTCGCAATTTGTTGAGAACTCTGGGCCAGTTTTGTAGTTAATCCTAAATTTGCATCTTCCTCGTTTAGCCTAGTTTAGAATTGCAGACGATGGCGGCGACGAAGGACTCTGCGGGCGCGCTCACCTATCGACGCCGACAGTGGTTCGGTAGAGGCTCGATAGAGGCCTAGCGGTGATGCGCTGGACGTGGCAGCCCATGGGAAGGGATGTGTCGCGGAGTCGCGCAGTGTGTTGGGTCGGCGACACGGAAACGACGAAAGAGAGTCGAGGCGGGGAGCGAGGCGCCTTTGTCAAGAAGCAACAGCTCGATGGAGGCCTATTCGCCACCGTTGATGCGGAGATTGAGGACTTAACGATGGACAGCCGAGTGCCTCTCTAGCGAGCTTGGTTGGTCCTCACGATCTCGTGCAAGGCCGCCTCCACAGCCTTGGCAAGGGGGCTATCTGCCCGTGGTCTCAACGGGGGCCCCTTTTGTGCCCCTTCACATAATTACAAACAATGGAAATCAAGTAGTGGAATAGAATAAAAATCGAATGAAATTAGAAAGGCAAAGAGCTTATCCGTTTATGCCGAGTGTAATGCGATGTTTTAGGCGTGAATATGAGCCTTGTGGCCCCGAATCGCTTGGCTTCGGTTGACCAAGGCAAGCCATGCTACAGTGTACGCACGCCATCTCGATCTGATTGTGACTTCGAGGGGAATCCGACCTTGCTTTGCTATACAAGTCTTGATTGATGAATCCAATCAACTCTTCCATTTCGCGATTGTCGGGGATGACTAGGGTTCCTCCAGCGGCTGTCGGATCTAGCGCTTCCTCGGTCGGCGCTCGGCGGTGACAAGGTTCTTGGGTATTGATGCTGAAGGCTGAGCGGCAACAGACTGGGACCTGGCCAATGACGATGATGAAGATCGACAGGGCGAAAATCGGGGACGATGGTGATGGTTCCTCAAAGGCCAAACATGCCCCCTTATTTGGCAATCGATTTCTCCAGCGATTGATTGGGAATTGGATCAAGCACAATGCTTTTAGATCGAGTCCCCACGGACGGCGCCAATTGTGAGTGCATAAATCTGCTCTCAATAATCGTTGATAGAGACCGATCTTGATGATGATCTCAACACGAACTCTATCCTGTGAAACAAGAACAAACGAGGTCGGGGCGGGGCTTGTCTCCCCCGGAAGACCCTCCGACGCTCAAGTTAGTATTGTTCTCATTCCTCCTCCCTCTGGAGGCGTATCTTATATCTTATAATTAAAATTAGGGTTTGAGGGTGTTACCGTAGGAGAGACAAGAATGGCACTGGGCCCATTGGGCTTGCTTAATTTGGTTCTCTCAGTTTCCAACTGTGTTGTTCTTCAATTCATGTTTATTTTTCAAGATCGATGTTACAATACAATGAATCTATATCTATCTATATAAATTCTTAATTTAGAAGAGTTTAGAATGACGTGTCAAGCTTAAAGTAATTTTAGGAGTCTTGACCAATCATTTTTTTTTTTTTGCCATTTTTCTTTGATTTTCTTTATTTCTAATTTTTTTCTTCTTTTTCCTTTAATTCTCTTTTTGATTTAATTTTACTAACTATTGGGTTTAATTCAAAACATTGATCTTAGCCTAAATTATAATTTTAGTATTTTTTTCTAAAAAAAACAATGGGATTAATTCAAAACAAAAAATTAATAATAAGAAAACATAAAATTGATATTGGTAATATATATATATATATATATATAGGGTGAGGTTAAAGTTAAAATGGGGCTTAAGATGAAAATAATGCTTAAAGTGAAAACGTACCTGATTTTAAAAAAATAAAAAATTTCATCTGTTCGCTCGTCTCTTCGCCCTCTCTCCTCCCAAACAGATTCGCTCTTTTCCCTCGTCTCTTCCAATCAAATCCGCCCTTCTCTCTTCGATCTATTCTAGAGGATTCGTTGCCGCACCCGTCATCCCCTCGTCGGTTGTCCCCGTCTCTGCTCATCGCTGTCGGGGGATCTCGCCACCGCCGCCACTGTCTCCGGCCACACCGTCGCCTCCATCTACCGATGTCGAGTGTACGCTCGCGTTTCCCCGTCTGCTAATTGCTCGACCAGTGTCGCCGACCAGCAATACTCCACCAGGTATTTGACCTCTTCCCTCCCCTTCCACTTTTGTCAGAATAGCGTTTTTGTGAGTGTGCTGACTGTAGTTCCTGAGTCCGAATTTTGTTCTCGTATCTGCTATGTTTGTGAAGTTTTGGTTGAAATTTCATTGAATTTGTTGCCATGTGATGTAAATTTGGTCACATAACCGAATTTTGTTAGATTTGTAAGGGTTCATTGAAGGTCTTGGATGATAAAGACACTAATTTGTCGGATTACTCGCCAATTGTGGTAGATTAGGTTTCAGATTGAAGATACTAATTTGTTCAATTGACATCATAAAACATAACAATTGGGATTTGTTTTAGTTTGATTTGTTGAATCTAGTCATTTGATAGAAGATGATGCTCAGATTGATGTGAATTTCTGCAGAACTATGCAAGGGCTTATGGAGAGGTACAATCAGTGCTCACAGGGAGTGGTGCAGGCCGAATCTGGACCAGGACAACAACATCTTATGGTAGGTAGCATCAAAGATTTCACTGAAATGGACACATTCAATGAACGTTTGAGCTTTACAAAATGTTTTTCCATTGTTGAAGATTGGAACAAAGCTAATGGGCAATTAAAACATTAGCATGAACCAAAAAGAAGTATTAGTATATTTTATTAGCCAGATGTCTTCTGAAGTTGTGGTTATCTTGTTTTGACTTTCCCTCTCGTGTAGCTTTGTAGGCTAACATGGCAAGCACCTTGGGAATGCCTGTTGTTCTCAATGAAAGGATCGTTTACTCTATGTCTAGAAGATCTAGGGCTTCTCATCCATTACATGACTTAGAAATTGGTAAGACGTTTGCTTCATTTGCCGCCGATATGGCTTTGATCGGCTTGTCTTATTGACTACTTTTGATTTTTGTCCATATGTGGGTTAACCTTTTATGTGGTAAAATCCATAAGCTCAATTAGGGAAGAGCGTCTGAACAATTGTTGTTCAGGAGGTTGGTGGTTCGATTCCACCTGGATTTATATATTGTATTAAAATTCAAGCTGATTTTAACTACTTAGTTAGTCGACATTCAATTTTTTAGAGTTGAAATTTTACAAATCCAGGATTTTAACTACTAAGCTGATTTTAAAGATTTATAGATAGCCTTCCTGAGTGCCTTCAGCATCGCTCTGTACTTGGACAGCTAGATGTACGATAGAGGTTGCCTCGTTGAGCTCCTTCGTCGCCTAAGTTATTACTCCGTAGCTTTATTTCTTGATCACTAGTTGAGTACCACACCACAGAGATAGATATATAGACAAATAGATAGATATACTTACAATAAGATATTACTCTCTAACTCTCCTATTTATGTACCATTTACCATTTCATTTCCCTTAAAATTAAAGTATATATCAAAATTTTAAGTTACAGCTTATAAGGGACCCCTCCGTTAGAAATTAGTATAAAATCCAAGCTTGTTAATCTGTATGATATGGGTGGGGCATATGGTTGCTACAGACAGAGAGAGATGCTAGCTAGCTTAACCGATTTTCTGAGTATATTTCCACCAACAAGATCTGATATAATGGTTTCATTATCGAGATCATTTGCAATGTTTAGAATGATTTGATTTCAAACCTTGTTATGTTGCAACAAATTAAGATTGTTTCAGGCTCGAACTTGTTCATTTATTGAAATTGCACATTCTAGGCTTAATAAAAAAACTGTTTAAAAAATTCATTTGAGTTGTAAAATTGCACTTTCAGTTTTATATTTGCTCTTTTTGAAACTAAAATTGCACATTTAAAGTTCTAAAGTTGCACATTCAAACTAAAATCTAATTTGGTTCTCCCTAAATTGAAAATCTAATTTGTGCACTTTATAATATTAGTCTTGCACTTTTTATTCTAATTTGTGCACTTTATAATATTAGTCTTGCACTTTTTAATCTAAACCAAGGTTATCCGTTTGGGCCCCATTTGACAAGGTTACCCTATAAACCAAGCAGAAATCCTCACAACCAATGATGTTCTCCTTGTTAAAGTTGTTCGTGGATTTCAAAATGTCAAATATTGGATAAATAACATGCTAGCTACTTAATGTGCATTCTGAACTATATAAAGTGCAAAAATAAGACATTTTTGTGCAATTTTATATACCAATTGTGCAATCTACACTTTAGTGCAAGCGAGCCGAAATTATAAGAATGCTAATTTGAACTCAGAACACAACCATTAAGGACTAAATTAATATATCAGATGTCGAATATTAGTCTTGCAATTGTATCTTACTTTTGCACACATGTATTCTAAATGTGCACAATTATATTCTAAATATGCACAATTGTATCTTACTTTTGCACAATTTATTGAGATAAGATCTACCAGATTCCTTCACTCTTTTTTAGTAATTGTTGTATGCACACTTGTATTATAAATGTGTTAACTATATTCTAAATTTGCACAATTGTATCTTAATTTTATACAATTGTATTCTAAATCTGCACAATTGTATAATAAATGTGCACAATTGTATTATAAATCTGCACAATTGTATCTTACTTTTGCACAATTTATTGAGATAAGATCTACCAGATTCCTTCACTCTTTTTTAGTAATTGTTGTATGCACACTTGTATTATAAATGTGCAAACTGTATTCTAAACCTGCACAACTGTATCTTAATTTTGTACAATTGCATTCTAAATCCGCACAATTGTATAATAAATGTAAAGGCTCGGATTTCTAAATTCAAAAATTAAAAAAAAATAATAATAATAATAATAATAATAATAAAATAAATAATAATAATATTATTAAAAACAAATTTAAAAGCGGAATTTAAAGGAAAACTCGCGAACTCGGATTTTTAAATTCTTACAGCTGATCCCAGTCAAATTTTCAAAGATTTTGCAACATATATTTTATTCCGCTTTCATATGCCGGGAATTGGGGAATGACGTTCGGATTTCATTATTAAATTCGGACTTAAAAATTTAAGATTTAGTTTGAACGAGTCGAGATAAGATTGAGTGAGCGGGTTTCGGGATTCATTTTGTGGGCATTCTATGCTTTAGACGATGATGATTCCTTGAGGTATTGTCATAGGTGATAGTGAGCTGTCAGTGCTAACAATAATTATCCCCTGAACTTGATGAAATGCTGGCATGCGGAAGTATTTGTTTGCCTCCAATGTGATGATGCTTGGTAGTTGGCATAAATATGATGTGCTTATCTGATTGATATGATTGATGTGATGAATCCTACTCCGTATGAGATTATGCTAGATATTTTATGATATGTGGCTATCTGCGACATGATTATGACCTTATTATGAAGGTGTGATACGAGTGCTATGTTATATGATGCCGCGAACTGGAATTGAGAGGATGTTAGAACTTAATTGATGGAATTTGATTTTGACTTGGAATCTAGGGAGAAAATATGGGATTAGCCCTTAGAGGTGGATGATTCCACCTCCTGAAGTTGAAACTTGCTTGACTAACATCGGGTTAAGGGATTTGAATGATGTTTAAAAAGAACTAACTTGGATTTTGGGAAATTTAACGCGATTGAGAATGTCAATGATTTTGAAACAAACCTTTCAAACTGAGATCCCCCTTGAAATTTTCTAGCCGAGCTTACAATATGACCTCCCACAAAGTGGATACATGCATTTTATAGGGGCCCTTATAGACTGCTTGCTAAGACCTAGTGAAGATGTCGTAGTGCTTTTTGAGTTATGATATGACCGAGAAGTCGGGGTAAGAATGTGGTAAGGGCCCATATCACACTCTCGCTACGACCTATCGGGGATATTATGGCCATGACGATGATACTGTGAGAATCTCATAGGGGCACTTATGAGGCACTTATGGAATCAATGGAATGGTCCCTTGGACTCACCTATTCCAACTTCATCCCCTACCTTGTTTTGGTTTTAGTCTCGGGGACGAGACTTGTTTTTAGAGATGGATGATGTAAAGGCTCGGATTTCTAAATTCAAAAATTAAAAAAATAATAATAATAATAATAAAAATAAAATAAATAATAATAATATTATTAAAAACAAATTTAAAAGCGGAATTTAAAGGAAAACTCGCGAACTCGGATTTTTAAATTCTTACAGCTGATCCCAGTCAAATTTTCAAAGATTTTGCAACATATATTTTATTCCGCTTTCATATGCCGGGAATTGGGGAATGATGTTCGGATTTCATTATTAAATTCGGACTTAAAAATTTAAGATTTAGTTTGAACGAGTCGAGATAAGATTGAGTGAGCGGGTTTCGGGATTCATTTTGTGGGCATTTTAAATTAGCTCTTGTGCCACTCGTTGTCCGTCTCTTTTGTTTTCTGATGGCCAGACCTCCTCTCCCTTCCCCATTTCAAATGCAGTAGCAGCATTGTTTCCTCGAATTGGCAAGTCACTCTTCTTTCCCCATTTCCTGCTTCCTGCAGCCTTACCTCTTGCAATCTGACAAGAAGCCAGCCAAGACCATTTCCACGCCAACCCCTCTCCCTCTTGTAACATTGGCAGCCTACTCCTCTTCCTCTTTTCTTTTCTATGATTTCAAAAGCTCACCTCCCCCATATGCTATTTGGGTACAGTTGGACCCATTTCTTCCCAAGTCCTCTTCCTCCTTCAATTTTACCTTCAGACAGACTCAAAACCAAAACACCTCCTTTGTGCTCAGCTCCTCACCATCCACCAGTCTCCGCTGCCACCAGTCACCAACCTCCGCCTCTCTTTTCTCTCCTTGGAACGCCGACCACCACACCCCTTCCCACCTCTTATTTTCGTCCCCGGCTGAGCATTACGCGGCAGCAACCCTTGGTTTCGAAGCCAAGGAGCCGACCACCACCAGGCGCAGTCCTGAGCACCTCCTGAGCGCCTCGTCCTGTCTTCCTTGAGCAACGCCGGGACCAAGCCCCCAATCCTCAACTCCCTCCCCTGTTTGCCGAAGAGATCCCAAGCCACCCCACTATTTGCTCCTTCAATCCTCTTCCCCGAGACAGCAGCAGCAGCGTCCCTCGACGCTTCCCGGAGCCGAACGCAGCCCCGACATCGCCTCCCCTTTTTCGGTTTCGGAAGGTACGAACTCGATTTCTCGCTCCTCCCTCTTCTTTTCGCCTTCAAACGCAATAAATCTTCCGCCTTTAACCCTCTCCATCTCTCCTAGGCGAATCCCGAAGAGAATCCGGCCTCGACGCGCCCCGAGCTCCTTTCCGGCGAAAGCGATCGACTTATCCGGGCTCGAAAAACCCCTCGGTGAGCACCTCCTTCTTCCTCCTTTTTGATGATTTCGTGCCTTTGTGTGTTGATTGAGTGGTCGGAGTCGGGTACCGTCGCCGGCGAGCTCCAAGGCTCCCTTTCTTGTCTTTCCTTTTTCGCATAAATGAGGCTGGGAAGGAGGAAGGTGAACAGTAACTTTCTCCCCTCCCTTCTTCAGCTTGGCGGGCCCCACTCTCGCCACATCAGCTGCCACATAACTGGGGCCCTCCTCTTTGTTTTAAAACGTTGCTTCCAGCTTTTAGAAGGGAGGTGAAATGGCTTCTTTTGGGCCTAACTTGTTGGGCTGAGAGTTGTGTTTTAAAAAGGGGAAAGGAATTTGGGCCTATTTATATAATGGAACCTTGTTTTAAGAGTTTAACAAAAGATGTGTTCGGATTTCTGAAGTTTACAAATAAACGGGTCAGTTTGTGATTCTTATAAACTAAGGGCGGTTTTGGTAAATTAATAAGAGGCTGATTTTACTAAATAAGAATGGTTGGGATTTTTAAGGTATGTAGAAATATTTTATCAAAATGTTTAAAGAATATAGTATTTGAAATATTATATAATATTATTGAGATTAAAATATAAAACATTATTTTAAGATTAAAGATATAATGTTACGGTGATTAAAAGAAAATATAATATTATGAGACTTGGAGATTTAAAAGTATATTATCGGAATTAAATAAAAAAAAAAGGAATTTGATCAACGTTTTCAAGGATCGGAATTTTTAACTAGTTGATTCGGATTTTAAAGCGGTTTCGGGACTAACTCGGGAATTATGTGATTGGTGACTAACTAGCATGATTGATGTGAATGGTTGACTAATATCGTGATTGGTGTGTACTAATGACATGATTGATTGAATAAAGGCCTGATGGAGTGTTAGACTTGTTTATCATTAATTTATGCGTTGAGATATGATGAATATGATGCACTTGAGCTATGTGATATGCGAATATATGGTTATGAATATATGAATGTGGCCGAATGGAATGATGAGAACGATAGAGTATTGAGGAATGTGGCAATGTGATGAATGGTTGAACCTGATGGAGTGACGATTACGATATGGTTGTTATTCTTGTTGAATGATGTATGATTTGAGTGCTTGAATGATTAGACGTAGACTTATATATGTGTTCTGATATGTATTTAGGTGATACTTGTAACTATGATTTATGTGTGCTTGACCCTTTATTCTGCTGTTCTGCAAAGCCAGGTAAGTCTCTTCGGAGCTTACTCAGATTGAATAGAGCTATTCCCTGCTTTAGGTGCATGATATACTAGGTGCTTGCATTCATGATCAGCATGCCATGTAGTACCATGCTAGGTTGCATCGACCGTGAGCATTCTATTTCTTTATGCGTATGTAAACAGAACGACCGTTATCTGTGATAGTCCTAGAGTCTTTGCTAGGGTCATAGGGTAGCCCAGCCTCATCGGGTACCCTGAGTCAATCGAGTCATGGACTTCCTTATATTATGCCTGCGGGCTTTATTGTGGAGCGGGATAGGCATGCGTGCCCCCCGATTATGAATGAATGCATTCACGAGCTGGCCAGTCTCCGCCCTATCGGAAGGGGGTGGAGGTAGGAGAGGGATATACCATTTGGTATTTTGTGCTAAGGCCTTATTATTATTATGCACTTGATCTTAGGGGCATGTTAGTGTGTTAATATTCCGTCTTGCATCTAGAAGCATCTTTATTAGGTATAACGTATATGTGTGCTTAGGGTTGGGATGCAGAGCTAAAGTGGGCATCGATCTGATCCCGCCCCATATCAAATTTTTTAGGTATCCGTTATGCTTACTACTGTTGATGCTGATTTGAGTCCATGACCGCTGGGTCTAACATGGCGGAAAGAGAGAGTTGAGATTCCAACTTCACCAATTTAATTATGTCTCAAATCTGAATGGTTGATCATATTTTGACCCGGCCCTGCTGTGGCACCCCTTTGTATTATGCTTTACTTCCGCTATTTGTGTAACCTTTGATTTTCCACGCTTAGACTTATGACAGGTACAGGGGACTTCCCCGGGGATTCCAACGATCCCTTCGAATTTTGGGTATGAAATCCCACTTTAAAATGTTAGGATAGAATTTCAAACCTTCAACCTGTACTCGGGGCGCAAGATCCTAACGAGGGGTTTCATCCCTCGAAACGTAACCCGGGAATCATAATCCCGGGCCGTTACAAAGATGGTATCAAAGCCCAGGTTGTGCAAACCGAGTATGATAGGTTGAAGTGGTTTTGAAAATAGCTCAAGGTTTTCAAATGGCTTTCAAAATGTTTTAGAAAGGGCAAAATGAATTTAATATGGCTAACTCAAATGGACTAAATATGAAATCGACTCAATAAATTCGGTAATCAAACAAAGGGAAACGATGGGGTAGTAAAGCGCTAGAGCATCCCTATTGGATGTACTTGGGAACGGGTAGGCAAAATATAGCTTGTTATTTTACAGGTGGGCTTGAACACTCCAAGGAACCCGAAGGATGGAGTGACATGGGTTAGGAGGCTCTGAGGTATTTGCCCCTCCGGTCAGTCGTCCCTCGAAGGACGGCATAGATCTTCTCGGTAATTGTATGCATTATATCCAACTGGGCCCGAGGGCGATCCTCCTCGAAGAGGATCATATTAACCCTGTTGATTGCTTTCATGCTGAGTGTTGTTTTGCTTAAGATAGAGAACTAATCAGTATGTCTTGACTTGACTCATGTATTGAATAACTGTGCAAACGGGATAGCGGGAGAGTACCTCGTTCTTATGTCATTGGAATTCCTGTCTTGTCGGAATGGAACTTCCTTAATTCGAACCCTTTGATGATTTTGACCTTGTCATCCGTCACATCAAAACGTTTAGGCATGTTAGCCAGGGTCAAAGAGCATCCGCTCACCCCGTTTTGAGTCCTGTTTGGTATCCCATCATCTATGCTTCCACCGAGTCTTGTACTAGAGGTTGGTGTCTTCCACGGGAAATTTGGGTCGGTCAACTAGCTACTTCTGGGGGTGTGTCAGATATGGGAAATTCATGAGTGTTTTAGGGAGGGTGATCAATGAAACAATTTCGAGTTAGAAGTGATTTGTCTTATGGAGTTATCCTTCTTGATTCTTATACTGGTCAACTATGTCTTTTACCACGAGAGTCTAACCACAAATTATACCCTCTCATCTCGAAAACAGTGTGAATGTCCTTGTGTCATACCGAGCGAGTCATACTAGCGTCCCACGGGGAAACAGGGTGATGAGTCGGTGATTGTACGACATGGTGTGTTGGTATATTTCAGGATGACTTGTCTGATAACTTGCATGATTGCACTCATGAACGAATATATATGTGTCGAATCTATGAACTCCCATCATTGTTACTGTCCTTTGAATTAGGTCCATGATAGTGTGGTCAACCCTCTTTGTATGAGTGCCATGAGAAATGAATTTCTGAGCATGTTAAGTTAATCAAATTGAACCTCATTGACTATGTATTGTCTTAATGAGTGTTGGTAGTATCATGTAGGATATACATCTCCTAATTATTGACCATCATGCATCTATGTGCCATACTTGTCATACTACATGTATATGGTTGCATTGGATTTGATGGTTGTTGTGCCCAAATGACTTAACCATACCCCTTGACACGATTATTAGAGTGCATCTTAACATGCTTACCTGGAACCCACATTGTTTTGACCTACTTATGTGTACACTGAGTGAGTAATGAATCATGCATGTGATATCCTATAATGCTCGCTATGTCATATATAACTTATGTTGTATATGTCTATTGTCAGTTTGTGCATACATGATATTAATATGTCAAGTATGATTAGTGAATGAGATGATAAGTTTTAGCATGTCCCGTGTGCATGTAAAATTGATTATGTGAAATGTATGGATGCCTAGGGCGCTATTCCTTTAATAGGTACATGATAGTGTGGAATGATATGATTGAAATATTTTGTGATTGCCATGTGCACTTGTAACCTTATAGAATACCCTAAGGGGGTTGTTGTAACTATCGGGTCTGCGTCTTGTCTTGTGTCTCGTCATCTCTAGTCCTGGTTTGTGTTTGAATTCTTAAGAAAGTCGTTTTGTCCTCCCTTGCCCTCCCCTATCTCCGTGACTTCTAACCCCTCGCAATCCCCTTGATGGACGTCGACATAGAAGAGAAAACGAGCGATCGAATGGCACCAGAGTGGCGCAACGGAAGTGTGGTGGGCCCATTGCCCATGGACCCTAGGATCGATGTCACCAAAGGAAGGACGGCTTTCGAAGATGGCGGTTGCAGACGTAATCCTCCTAGCTGACTCAAGGAATGACGTTCTTCATCCGAATTGTGATATCTCCTATGCGATCTGGAATCGGTGTGGTGCGATAGGCTTGGAACTAACTAAATTGATGTGTGATGACTGATAAGCTGAGCTGGTAGTGAATGATTGCCTGACTAACTTGCGTTTGTGATGATGTACCTTTATGCTTAAGTATACTGACCTTCTAGTAAATCGGTTATGGGTTATCTAGGTGGTGGTGTTTTTCTTCAAGAGCTTGGGTCATGAGACTCTTCGGTGAGATGGGTCGGAAAGTGGCAGGTAGATTAGAGCCTTCGAGTTGGGTCATTGGTTGTGTGATATGAGGTGTAGGAAGAATGCGTCAGCTTGAGAAGAGCCGAGTGAGTTAGGACTTGTCGGGGATAGTGGTCAGTGAGTATAGTTGAGCTTTCAAGGAGGTAATCGGTGAGGAATAGAATTGTATGGCGAGATTTCGAGGGAAAGGTCGTCATTAGGGGTAGTGTGGGGAAATAGCGTGTGCGGGTAGTGTAGTTCTAGAGGTGGATGAGTGAGTTAAAAGTGGGTCGGAAGGATTCTTGAGGGGATGTGTTGATAGACGGGTTAGTGTGCGAGGAGAAGGTGCCTAGATAGTTTAGGAAGCAGATCGTGGGCAGTTTTGAGGATGATCGGTTAAGGAATGTCTAAGGAATCGTAGAATTTGGAACTAGGTTGTATATGCAAAGATTGGTAACTGGGGAAGGATTTCGTTGAGAATTCTAGTAAGACTATTTACTTGAGGTTGAGATGGGAAGATTCTGATAATGGATTTGGGAACTAGGCAAGCGAGAGGTATTGGAAACGCTAGAGGAAGAAGGATTTTAAAAGGTTTGGCGAAGATGTGGGACTTGGGAAACTCGAGTGATGGTAATTTAGGGATTCCGCGGAAATGATGATCGGTAAAAGAGGCCTTGGACGGTAAGGTGTCATGGTTAAGAAGTGGGAGCTTGAGGCAATTTAGGATGTGAAGAGATGAGGAACTAGAGTAGAATGACTTGAGGATTTCGAATGGTTAAAGTTTAGTAAGATTTGGAATGAGAAAAATTGGGAATATACTGAGACGATGATCTAGGATAGGTTGGATGAGGAGTCATGGATGATTAGGTTTCGTGATATTCGGAATGGGACAAGCAGGTAGAATTTGTGATCGATCATTTAGGATAGACACGGCTGATGAGGAACTCGGTGATTCGTGGTTATGAGTTAACACTAGACGGCTTTCTGCGTTAGAGTTGTCGAGAGTAGGCGGTTGAGTGGATTCTAGCAAGGTAGGATGCTTGTGTTGGTGATGCCGAGGATAATGATGGTAGTGTCAGGTGTGAGATAGTTAGTATGAGTTGGGTTCTTAGAGGTGGATGGTTAGTGAGAGTGGTTAGTGGTACGGAAAGTGTGATTAAGTTAGCAAGGTGATTCTAGATGTCTCTTTGGGAGATAGTGGTCACACGGAGTCTTGAGAACCTATGAAGAGTAAGCGATATTGTTAAGGAGCACCGAGGTCGATCGAGAGTGCAGTTCGGTTGAGGATTTGAAACTTCTCTTAAGAGGTGAAATGGGATTGGTAGGGAACCCCTAGGATAAGAGTGTGCTTTATTGGGAGCCTTAGTAGTTGGTCGAGTTGTTAAGCTTGTCGGAATAGGAAATTGTGCGATTAGGAACTTCGAGATGTGGGTTTTAGTTGGTTGAGTGGAAGGTTAGGACTTGAATTGCGGATAGTTATGAGGCTAGAAAGGTTGTGTACTAAGCGGAATGCAATGGTATTTAGAAATAATATCATATTTGAGTTGGTAGACCTAGGTGAGGTTGATCTTGATGCAAGAGATGAGGAGTAGTGGTCGTGTCTTGTTATGTTTGATAGTTATAGGCAGTCTCTCATGAGGACGTGATCTAGTGTATGCTTTATTTGGGGTAGTATTGTGCGAATTTTATGCTTTAGACGATGATGATTCCTTGAGGTATTGTCATAGGTGATAGTGAGCCGTCAGTGCTAACAATAATTATCCCCTGAACTTGATGAAATGCTGGCATGCGGAAGTATTTGTTTGCCTCCAATGTGATGATGCTTGGTAGTTGGCATAAGTATGATGTGCTTATCTGATTGATATGATTGATGTGATGAATCCTACTCCGTATGAGATTATGCTAGATATTTTATGATATGTGGCTATCTGCGACATGATTATGACCTTATTATGAAGGTGTGATACGAGTGCTATGTTATATGATGCCGTGAACTGGAATTGAGAGGATGTTAGAACTTAATTTATGGAATTTGATTTTGACTTGGAATCTAGGGAGAAAATATGGGATTAGCCCTTAGAGGTGGATGATTCCACCTCCTGAAGTTGAAACTTGCTTGACTAACATCGGGTTAAGGGATTTGAATGATGTTTAAAAAGAACTAACTTGGATTTTGGGAAATTTAACGCGATTGAGAATGTCAATGATTTTGAAACAAACCTTTCAAACTGAGATCCCACTTGAAATTTTCTAGCCGAGCTTACAATATGACCTCCCACAAAGTGGATACATGCATTTTATAGGGGCCCTTATAGACTGTTTGCTAAGACCTAGTGAAGATGTCGTAGTGCTTTTTGAGTTATGATATGACCGAGAAGTCGGGGTAAGAATGTGGTAAGGGCCCATATCACACTCTCGCTACGACCTATCGGGGATATTATGGCCATGACGATGATACTGTGAGAATCTCATAGGGGCACTTATGAGGCACTTATGGAATCAATGGAATGGTCCCTTGGACTCACCTATTCCAACTTCATCCCCTACCTTGTTTTGGTTTTAGTCTCGGGGACGAGACTTGTTTTTAGAGATGGATGATGTAAAGGCTCGGATTTCTAAATTCAAAAATTAAAAATAATAATAATAATAAAAATAAAAATAAAATAAATAATAATATTATTATTAAAAACAAATTTAAAAGCGGAATTTAAAGGAAAACTCGCGAACTCGGATTTTTAAATTCTT
Source organism: Persicaria tinctoria (assembly GCA_037127255.1). Lineage (NCBI taxonomy): Eukaryota > Viridiplantae > Streptophyta > Magnoliopsida > Caryophyllales > Polygonaceae > Persicaria > Persicaria tinctoria. The sequence continues at coordinate 65,192,181 of JBANSL010000006.1, forward strand.
ACAGCTGATCCCAGTCAAATTTTCAAAGATTTTGCAACATATATTTTATTCCGCTTTCATATGCCGGGAATTGGGGAATGACGTTCGGATTTCATTATTAAATTCGGACATAAAAATTTAAGATTTAGTTTGAACAAGTCGAGATAAGATTGAGTGAGCGGGTTTCGGGATTCATTTTGTGGGCATTTTAAATTAGATCTTGTGCCACTCGTTGTCCGTCTCTTTTGTTTTCTGATGGCCAGACCTCCTCTCCCTTCCCCATTTCAAATGCAGTAGCAGCATTGTTTCCTCGAATTGGCAAGTCACTCTTCTTTCCCCATTTTCTGCTTCCTGCAGCCTTACCTCTTGCAATCTGACAAGAAGCCAGCCAAGACCATTTCCATGCCAACCCCTCTCCCTCTTGTAACATTGGCAGCCTACTCCTCTTCCTCTTTTCTTTTCTACGATTTCAAAAGCTCACCTCCCCCATATGCTATTTGGGTACAGTTGGACCCATTTCTTCCCAAGTCCTCTTCCTCCTTCAATTTTACCTTCAGACAGACTCAAAACCAAAACACCTCCTTTGTGCTCAGCTCCTCACCATCCACCAGTCTCCGCTGCCACCAGTCACCCACCTCCGCCTCTCCTTTCTCTCCTTGGAACGCCGACCACCACACCCCTTCCCACCTCTTATTTTCGTCCCCGGCTGAGCATTACGCGGCAGCAACCCTTGGTTTCGAAGCTGAGGAGCCGACCACCACCAGGCGCAGCCCCGAGCACCTCCTGAGCGCCTCGTCCTGTCTTCCTTGAGCAACGCCGGGACCAAGCCCCCAATCCTCAACTCCCTCCCCTGTTTGCCGAAGAGATCCCAAGCCACCCCACTGTTTGCTCCTTCAATCCTCTTCCCCGAGACAGCAGCAGCAGCGTCCCTCGACGCTTCCCGGAGCCGAACGCAGCCCCGACATCGCCTCCCCTTTTTCGGTTTCAGAAGGTACGAACTCGATTTCTCGCTCCTCCCTTCTCTTTTTGCCTCCAAACGCAATAAATCTTCCGCCTTTAACCCTCCCCATCTCTCCTAGGCGAATCCCGGAGAGAATCCGGCCTCGACGCGCCCCGAGCTCCTTTCTGGCGAAGGCGATCGACTAATCCGGGCTCGAAAAACCCCTCGGTGAGCACCTCCTTCTTCCTCCTTTCTGATGATTTCGTGCCTTTTTGTGTTGATTGAGTTGTCGGAGTCGGGTACCGTCGCCGGCGAGCTCCAAGGCTCCCTTTCTTGTCTTTCCTTTTTCGCAGAAATGAGGCTGGGAAGGAGGAAGGTGAACAGTAACTTTCACCCCTCCCTTCTTCCGCCTGGCGGGCCCCACTCTCTCCACATCAGCTGCCACATCACTGGGGCCCTCCTCTTTGTTTTAAAACGTTGCTTCCAGCTTTTAGAAGGGAGGTGAAATGGCTTCTTTTGGGCCTAACTTGTTGGGCCGAGAGTTGTGTTTTAAAAAGGGGAAAGGAATTTGGGCCTATTTATATAATGGAACCTTGTTTTAAGAGTTTAACAAAAGATGTGTTCGGATTTCTGAAGTTTACAAATAAAGGGGTCAGTTTGTGATTCTTATAAACTAAGGGCGGTTTTGGTAAATTAATAAGAGGCTGATTTTACTAAATAAGAATGGTTGGGATTTTTAAGGTATGTAGAAATATTTTATGAAAATGTTTAAAGAAAATAGTATTTGAAATATTATATAATATTATTGAGATTAAAATATAAAACATTATTTTAAGATTAAAGATATAATATTACGGTGATTAAAAGAAAATATAATATTATGAGACTTAGAGATTTAAAAGTATATTATCGGAATTAAATAAAAAAAAAGGAATTTGATCAACGTTTTCAAGGATCGGAATTTTTAACTAGTTGATTCGGATTTTAAAGCGGTTTCGGGACTAACTCGGGAATTATGTGATTGGTGACTAACTAGCATGATTGATGTGAATGGTTGACTAATATCGTGATTGGTGTGTACTAATGACATGATTGATTGAATAAAGGCCTGATGGAGTGTTAGACTTGTTTATCATTAATTTATGCGTTGAGATATGATGAATATGATGCACTTGATCTATGTGATATGCGAATATATGGTTATGAATATATGAATGTGGCCGAATGGAATGATGAGAACGATAGAGTATTGAGGAATGTGGCAGTGTGATGAATGGTTGAACCTGATGCAGTGACGATTACGATATGGTTGTTATTCTTGTTGAATGATGTATGATGTGAGTGCTTGAATGATTAGACGTAGACTTATATATGTGTTCTGATATGTGTTTAGGTGATACTTGTAACTATGATTTATGTGTGCTGGACCCTTTATTCTGCTGTTCTGCAAAGCCAGGTAAGTCTCTTCGGAGCTTACTCAGATTGAATAGAGCTATTCCCTGCTTTAGGTGCATGATATACTAGGTGCTTGCATTCATGATCAGCATGCCATGTAGTACCATGCTAGGTTGCATCGACCGTGAGCATTCTATTTCTTTATGCGTATGTAAACAGAACGGCCGTTATCTGTGATCTAGAGTCTTTGCTAGGGTCATAAGGTAGCCCAGCCTCATCGGGTACCCTGAGTCAATCGAGTCATGGACTTCCTTATATTATGCCTGCGGGCTTTATTGTGGAGCGGGATAGGCATGCGTGCCCCCCGATTATGAATGAATGCATTCACGAGCTGGCCAGTCTCCGCCCTATCGGAAGGGGGTGGAGGTAGGAGAGGGATATACCATTTGGTATTTTGTGCTAAGGCCTTATTATTATTATGCACTTGATCTTAGGGGCATGTTAGTGTGTTAATATTCCGTCTTGCATCTAGAAGCATCTTTATTAGGTATAGCGTATATGTGTGCTTAGGGTTGGTATGCAGAGCTAAAGTGGGCATCGATCTGATCCCGCCCCATATCAATTTTTTTAGGTATCCGTTATGCTTACTACTGTTGATGCTGATTTGAGTCCATGACCGCTGGGTCTAACATGGCGGAAAGAGAGAGTTGAGATTCCAACTTCACCAATTTAATTATGTCTCAAATCTGAATGGTTGATCATATTTTGACCCGGCCCTGTCGTGGCACCCCTTTGTATTATGCTTTACTTCCGCTATTTGTGTAACCTTTGATTTTCCACGCTTAGACTTATGACAGGTACATGGAACTTCCCCGGGGATTCCAACGATCCCTTCGAATTTTGGGTATGAAATCCCACTTTAAAATGTTAGGATAGAATTTCAAACCTTCAACCTGTACTCGGGGCGCAAGATCTTAACGAGGGGTTTCATCCCTCGAAACGTAACCCGGGAATCATAATCCCGGGCCGTTACAATAAATGTTCACAATTGTATTATAAATCTGCACAATTGTATCTTACTTTTGCACATTATAATATTAGTAATTGTTGTATGCACATTTGCACAATTTATAATATTATTCTTGCAATTTATATTATTATTCTTGCAATTCTATAATTTTTATTTATGCACTTTATTATAGTATTATAATAACTCATAAACCCAATAAATAATAATGCTATTACAAGGGTACAAATTAAACTCAAATGTTTAAACAAAATGAGAATTCGTCTCATGTGGGCAAATTCCACTCAAGTGTGAAGAAAATTTGGGGAAACCCCAAATGTAGCCTGCAATGGCAAATTTGTTGTTGCAGGAGGATGGTAAAGTATTGAAATAAATGTAAAATATAGATCAGACTGACTTCCCTGTCTCAGCAAATAATTACAAGACTTCCTCCCGTTGTAGTAAGAGAATAGTCAGGATCGAATCCACGAGGAAGCACGTCAGCAGTTCTTAGGTAGCTATAAGATTCTCACAGAAGCAGCAGAAAGACAGAAACACAGAAAGAAAAGAAACAAATAAACCCGGCAAGGGCAACTAAAACAAAAGCAAAGAACAAATAAAGACAGAAATAAAAGCAAAGCAAAGATGGAAGCAAAGACAGAAAGTAACTCGAGGACACAGAAGCTAGTCGATCTCGACAAGCTGTCCTCTAAGTCGACTAAGGTAACAGGAAATAGAAAATAAAAGCAAATGCAAACAACTCGACAGGCAAAGTCCTCCTCGACCTCGACAAGAGGTCCTCGATCTCGACGAAGAAAAGTAAAGACAGAAACTGGAAATCGACGAAAACAGAAAGAACTCAACTCGACCTAGACAACTCCCTACTCGACCTCGACAAGAGCAACTCGAGATCGACAAAGGCTGGTCTATGTCGACTAAGAACAGAAACTTAAAACTTTGCAGAATTGAAGACAGAATGCAGAAATTTGACAGAAATAAACTTCAATATATTAAAAGACCTCCAAGGCTAGGGTTTCAACACCACAACGATAACCATGCAAAACAACACATAAAGGCATAAAAGATCATGCTTTCCATCAAATAACTTTCGTCATTAACAAATAGGAATATAGAGGCTCTCGCATAAACCCTAATTGTTACTAACCCTTTTTCACATAATTAATCCAAGTTGTATTAAGATCACTTTCGCTTCAATAACACAAACAAGGATCACCTTCAACTCTCGCAAAAGAATCATGCTCATAGGGATAGAAGATGAATCACACAAAAGATCTGACCTTCATCGCATCATCTCACATGGCCACCGTCGGGCTCACCCCAGCCCCAGAAGTGGGTGGACTACTCACGCCTCATCGCAATCGCAGACATTGATTGATGAAAGAAACTGAATTGCATAAACTAAATTCAAAGCCTTTACAATCTTGGCAATCAACTTTCGCTGTAAGCCAAAACCCTAAAAACCTTAGAACTCCTAAACTGTATCTCTGAATGGAACTAACTACTTGTGTCTTCGATGATGATTAAAACTGAGCCCCATAGGCTTTATTTATAGCCTTCATTCCCTAGCTATTCTAGGAAAGAAGATATCTATCTATATCTAAATTGCTTAAAAGATAAATAAATGACATAATGGAATTAAATCAACTAGGAAAAAGATAATTCTAAATAGGGTAGTATGTCTTCATGTTGTTGATAGATAACCTTCCATGGATAGACTTGATAGATCGGATAGAATTTTCCGCCTTTGTGACCAAGCAACTCCAATCCTACTCGGACAAGCCAAGTCGAGAAGATTCTGGAAGCGGCTCTACTCGACCTCGACAAGGTTTTGTCGACCTCGAGTAGGATTAGTCGTCTCGGCTCGCTGGTGCTCGATGTGCTCGGACCTGGGCTCCTGGGTGCTTGTCGACCTCGACCACGCCTAGTCGATCTCGAGTAAGGTTGGTCTTGTCGACTGGCTCTGCTCGGGTAAGTCTAGTCGACTGGCTCGGACAAGGAGTCAAGCTCTCTTCGACCTCGACAAGGGCTCCTCGAGGTCGAGTTGGGTGTTGCTTCCGCTTCCGCGAGCTGGCTCTTCCGCTGGCAGCGAGTGGCTTGATCCGCGGCAGCGACTGGTCCTTTCCGCTGCAGCGAGTCTCCTGGTCGTCTTCGGCTTCGTCCTCGGACAGCTTCTCCTTGTCGACTCCGGACGTGAGCGTTTGGGCTTCGTCGACCTCGAAGAGGACTTGTCGAGGTCGAGTAGGGTCCGGAGTCTAAGTGTCTGGCTCTCGATCATGGTCTGCTCGACCAAGGCTGGTCGGCCATGGCTTGTCTATGTCGACCAGGCCTACTCGAGATCGAGTAGCATTGGCTCTCATACTTGTTCCGCTGCTTTGACCTTGGACTTCTGTAGTGGTTTTCCGAGCATTTTCGACCTTCTGTAGAATTGCTGTAAATGCCTCGATTTCTGCAATTTAAACAGAAATTGGTGTAGATTCCATAATTTTGGCAAATAAACATAAACTACACAGATTCTGTACTATCTTAACCCAAATGCATGCAATGTATACAGAAATCGATATAAAAGTTACTGTAAAACATGGCAGATTCCGCTCACAACAAACACCCCATACTTAAGCTTGCTTGTCCTCAAGCAATACTTTTATTTGTCATTCAGGGGAAGTAATTAAAACTCTCAACATATCAGATTCATTTTTATATGACTCTGCAATTAATTACCATCCTCGAAAAGGTACTAGTGTCACAGATTCATGCATGTGCAAATATGTAAAAGCAACATCTACTCACAAAAGGAGGGTTATGCACAAATAATTCATACGTGACAAAGCATTGATAATCAAGAAGACTTTAATTTAAGCTCGTGGAGGAGTAGATTGGTAAAAGGCTAAAGGTGGGCAATTTTTGGCAATGTGGTGTTGATGATCCGGGGAAATGGAGTATTTCCAAACTTGAGTTTCCACATTCCTTTTCATAAGATTCATCACCTTTCATATTGCTTTTCTCAATAGTAATGCTTTTACCTCTCTGACCTTAGCACTGCCTTCTCACGAGTCGCAAACATGGGTGTCATGAATGGCCCCGGATACTTACTGCTTTGGACTCCTCACAATGTGTCCCATCTCTCCAAACTATTATCTCAGAGAGCAGGGTCAATCTACCTTTATCTCCTGAGGTGATTGGATTTTCTTTCACTCATTAAATTTTCCATATATTTCAAACAATTTCCTTCCAAACTCCAATAATGATAATAACAACACAATCACCATATAACATCTCCATAATGTAACATCATTCTCAACATAATCCCCGGATAAGGTAAAGAATGGCAAATATTTAGATCATGTGGAGCAATATTTGAAATAAGGCATATTATGGCTTTTGTGTAATGCATAAGCATAGGTATGGCTAGGATTGTAAACATATGAGCATTATATGGAAATATAAAGTCCTCCATCATCTTATCATGCAACATGTCAAAAGCAACTTCAAATTTTACCTCCTTTCATGGTTTTCAAGAAATAATGCACTTTATTGTGACTTCCCTTTACTAGGCAATTTCATGCTATATCTCTAATGAATCCAATTTTGCATCGTGGAGTTCAATTTAAGCTTCCATGACATTAATCAAAATTTTCAATGGGGGTCATTTTTCAAGATTTTTGGAAAACATGCATATAAGCACATAAATAAATAATGCATTCCAAAATAGCCATGTAGCAATTCCAAGAAATAATGCACACATAATGTCAAGTATGGAAAATATGCATAATGTAAGCCCTTCCCCCACCCCATACTTAAACATTACAGTGTCCTCACTGTATAAAAAAAACAATGTAAAGGGTAAAGAAAGAAACTCACAAGACATGTGTGCAGAGCTGCAAAATTTCGAATGGAGCACCTCTTAGTCCGAGTAAGCTTTGGTTCTATCCATTGACCTGAAAAAGTAGAAGACATATACCCAAAAAAACAAAGTCTCAAATGTCCTAAAAAGTTTATGTACATGCTCTAGATTTTATAGTCGCTAGGCCGACTTTCATTAATGCTCAAAGTGGCATCTGCAGGGCCCATGTAGCTTGGGCCTCAAATAGGACTCCATTCTTGTCCATCAGCTGTAATCCTCCAAAATGGATCTTGTTCACCACGAACGGTCCCATCCGCTTCTTGTTGAATTTGTTGGGAAACCAATGATCCTTTGATTTAGAGACATAGAGCTTGTCTCCAACTTCATACTCCTTAGGCTCATCATTGGAAATCCTGCACAATCGCACATACCAAGGCAGACCTCTCCCATGTAAAGATCCATACCTTGACTTACCTTTGCGGAAACGGAATCGGGCACCACGGTGTTTGGTCGATCTCGACTAGGGCTCCTCGAGATCGACGAGACTGCAGGCTCTGGTGGTGTCCTGGTCGAAGAGGCAGAAGTTGACGAAGAAGTCTGGTCGACCTCGACAAGCCTACTCGAGGTCGAGTAGGGCTCTGGCTCTGGTGGCTTGCTCCTCGAGAAAACAGGGTCTGGTGGCGCCGCTTGGTGGTCGACCTCGACAAGCCTACTCGAGGTCGAGTAGGGCTTTGGTCCTGGAGTCACCATCGTCGAGGAAGGTGCCGTCGAGGAAGATGGCTCTGGTGGTGCTGAGTGCTGGTCGACCTCGACAAGCCTTGTCGAGATCGACGAGGGTTGTCCGTCTGGTTGCTGCGGCGTCGAGGAAGCAGGATCTGGGCTCCTCGATCGGTGATCGAGATCGACGAGGGTGTGGTCGACCTCGAGTAGACTCGGCTTGTCTGGTTCGCTGCTTGACGAAGCCGGCTTCGGTGGAGTCTCCTTGGTCTGGTCGAGATCGACTAGGGTTTGGTCGATCTTGACCCCATACTTAGTCCTTGTGTTCTCTTTGAGGATTGCCATGATCTCCTCCACCTGGGCCTCCATGTCCCTCTTTTCTAGCTCCTTGGGGGTCATATTCCTGACCTTGGGTTCCTCGCAGGTGATGTAGCCAGCTGAGATAGATTTGACCTCTTCCATCGGACCTGTATGCCTTTCAGTTTTGTTGAAGGAATACTCAATTACTTCATCGCTGATGTTGAAGGTGAGCACTCCTTTCCGTACGCTTATGTTGGCATCCACATTCGCCAAGAATGGTCTCCCTAGAATAATTGGACAAGCAGGATCTTCTTGCATATCAACAATTAAGAAATCAGCAGGAACGATGAATTTACCTACTTGTACTGGTACATTTTCCACCATGCCTGTTGGAATGACCACTGTGTTGTTGGCCATGTATAGTCTAGCATCGACAGGCTCCAGGGCACCTATCTTAATCTTGGACCAAATCGTTAAAGGCATAATACTAACACTGGCTCCAAGATCACATAGGGCATTAATTTTGTATGGACCAAATCCAATAGTTATAGCAAACTTACCTGGATCCGGCCTCTTCTCCAATATGTCCAGATGGCTGCACTCCTCTGTGATTTCTGCCATCGATCGCTTTTTGCTCAGAATCTCCTTCAGGAACTTGACATAGGACGGCATTTCATTGAGAGCTTTTGTGAAGGGGATGGTGACGTTGAGCTTCTGAAGCATCTTGATGAAGCGCTGAAACTTTTTCTCCGCTGGGTCCTTTAGAGATTTTGTGGGGAAAGGCACCTTCTTTTTCTGAGTCAGAACCAGAACAGATGTCGGAGGTGCTGCAGATTTCTCGACCAAGGGCTCCTCGATGTCGACTAGAGTCTTGTCGAGATCGACTGGATTGGGTGCAGTCGAGTTGCTGTTCGGCGCAGACGAAGATTCTGGCAATTTCTCCTCGAGGTCGACGAGAGTCTTGTCGAGGTCGAGTACGGCCTTGTCGAGATCGACTACGGCCTTGTCGAGGTCGACTTTCTGTTCTTCTTCGTTCTGCTGCTTTCCAACCTCTGGCTCTTGCAGTTGATGGCCGCTTCTGAGTTTTACAGCAGCGACGTGCCCAGTTTTTCCCTTAGGATTTGGTTCTGAAGATCCAGGGAGTGCGCCTGACTGTCTGGGGATTCCCGCGGCTAGCTGACCAATCTGTGTATCAACTGTTTTCCGCCAGATATCAATTTCCCCAAGCCTATAGTTGACACCTTGCATTTGAGTATAGACGGAGTTGAAAGATTGCCTAGTTTCTTAGTGGTTCCTCCGTATTTCCTCCAGGACCAGCTGTATATCATCCTTCTTCTGGTCCCTTTCTGGATGTCCTGGAGCTCTGTAGGGCGGGGGATTCCTAGGGACACCTTGGTTCCACTGTGGTTGCTGAAACCTTTAGTCCCCCATGTAGCGATTTGGACCCCCTGCGTAAGCTGCATCCTCATGGTGCTCTGCCATCCTGACTTGCTCTGTGTGTGGGCACTCAGGAGTGGTGTGCCTTTGCGATCCGCATTCTATGCAAGGCTGGTTGACAGAGAGATACTTTACTTGCTTGATGAGCTTCCTATTCTGGTCTCTGTAGTATTGCTCCCTGACATCTGGATCGATCTCCTTTGATGGCTCATAGAGGGGCATGGATGGTGCTGGCCTGGCGTATGGGTTCTCTTCATAAGTTGCAGTAGACCCATACTTGCTGTCGTAGGTAGTGAGCTTCTCCAGCACTCCCCATGCGTCACTGGGCGGCATTGTCAGATACTCATAGCGAGTATAATTGTTGATTCTGTCCTTAATGACTTGATCAAGAGAGTTGAAGAAGATCTCTTGTATGATGTAGGGTGGTTGTCCATGAGTAGGGCAAGATCGCAGAAGTTCCTTGTAGCGTTCCCATGCCTTTGCCAGCGGTTCCCCTTTCTGCTGTTTAAAGGCGGTGATTTTCTGGCGGAGATGTGCTGTTTTGGCAGGTGGGAAGAATTTGTTCAGAAACTCTTGCTCTACTTGGGCCCAGGTTGTGAGTGATTTTGCTTTCAGCCCTTCCAGCCATTTCAGTGCAGGCCCAGCAAGAGACCAGCGAAAAGATTTCATCTTGACATATTCCAAGGTTGTACCTTCTGCAAGAGTACAGCACATATCATGAAAATTAGTAATATGTTCAAGAGGGCACTCATTAAATCTGCCGTAAAAGACATTATTTTTAAGCTCTATAAGAAATTGAGTGCGAATTTGAAAAGAGTTTTCAGGGATTAGAATCGCCGATTCAGGCACGACGAGAGTTGGGTGCATGTAGTCCTCTGTCGTGGTTGGACACTGGGCAAGCTCAGCCTGTGCTTGTTCCCTTGCTGCTCTCTCAGCGGCGATAGTAGCATCTTTATCATTGATAGCGGCATCCCTTGCGGCTAGTTCCCTGGTAAGCCTAGCGATCAGCTGTTCCTGTGTTTCAGCGGCCGACATGATCCTTTTGAGTTTGGAGTGGATGTGTACGTAGCGCTCCGGTTCGTCTAAGCTGTCAAACTCAGGTGTTTGACCAGAACGACGCATACACCTGCAATCTAACTCAAAGAGACAGTGAGAACTGACTACCTAAGGCGCGATTGATTGCTTCCCCGGCAACGGCGCCAATTTGTTGTTGCAGGAGGATGGTCAAGTATTGAAATAAATGTAAAATATAGATCAGACTGACTTCCCTGTCTCAGCAAATAATTACAAGACTTCCTCCCGTTGTAGTAAGAGAATAGTCAGGATCGAATCCATGAGGAAGCACGTCAGCAGTTCTTAGGTAGCTATCAGATTCTCACAGAAGCAGCAGAAAGACAGAAACACAGAAAGAAAAGAAACAAATAAACCCGGCAAGGGCAACTAAAACAAAAGCAAAGAACAAATAAAGACAGAAATAAAAGCAAAGCAAAGATGGAAGCAAAGACAGAAAGTAACTCGAGGACACAGAAGCTAGTCGATCTCGACAAGCTGTCCTCTAAGTCGACTAAGGTAACAGGAAACAGAAAATAAAAGCAAATGCAAACAACTCGACAGGCAAAGTCCTCCTCGACCTCGACAAGAGGTCCTCGATCTCGACGAAGAAAAGTAAAGACAGAAACTGGAAATCGACGAAAACAGAAAGAACTCAACTCGACCTAGACAACTCCCTACTCGACCTCGACAAGAGCAACTCGAGATCGACAAAGGCTGGTCTATGTCGACTAAGAACAGAAACATAAAACTTTGCAGAATTGAAGACAGAATGCAGAAATTTGACAGAAATAAACTTCAATATATTAAAAGACCTCCAAGGCTAGGGTTTCAACACCACAACGATAACCATGTAAAACAACACATAAAGGCATAAAAGATCATGCTTTCCATCAAATAACTTTCGTCATTAACAAATAGGAATATAGAGGCTCTCGCATAAACCCTAATTGTTACTAACCCTTTTTCACATAATTAATCCAAGTTGTATTAAGATCACTTTCGCTTCAATAACACAAACAAGGATCACCTTCAACTCTCGCAAAAGAATCATGCTCATAGGGATAGAAGATGAATCACACAAAAGATCTGACCTTTATCGCATCATCTCACATGGCCACCGTCGGGCTCACCCCAGCCCCAGAAGTGGGTGGACTACTCACGCCTCATCGCAATCGCAGACATTGATTGATAAAGGAAACTGAATTGCATAAACTAAATTCAAAGCCTTTACAATCTTGGCAATCAACTTTCGATGTAAGCCAAAACCCTAAAAACCTTAGAACTCCTAAACTGTATCTCTGAATGGAACTAACTACTTGTGTCTTCGATGATGATTAAAACTGAGCCCCATAGGCTTTATTTATAGCCTTCATTCCCTAGCTATTCTAGGAAAGAAGATATCTATCTATATCTAAATTGCTTAAAAGATGAATAAATGACATAATGGAATTAAATCAACTAGGAAAAAGATAATTCTAAATAGGGTAGTATGTCTTCATGTTGTTGATAGATGGCCTTCCATGGATAGACTTGATAGATCGGATAGAATTTTCCGCCTTTGCGACCAAGCAACTCCAATCCTACACGGACAAGCCAAGTCGAGAAGATTCTGGAAGCGGCTCTACTCGACCTCGACAAGGTTTTGTCGACCTCGAGTAGGATTAGTCGTCTCGGATCGCTGGTGCTCGATGTGCTCGGACCTGGGCTCCTGGGTGCTTGTCGACCTCGACCACGCCTAGTCGATCTCGAGTAAGGTTGGTCTTGTCGACTGGCTTTGCTCGGGTAAGTCTAGTCGATTGGCTCGGACAAGGAGTCAAGCTCTCGTCGACCTCGACAAGGGCTCCTCGAGGTCGAGTTGGGTGTTGCTTCCGCTTCCGCGAGCTGGCTCTTCCGCTGGCAGCGAGTGGCTTGATCCGCGGCAGCGACTGGTCCTTTCCGCTGCAGCGAGTCTCCTGGTCGTCTTCGGCTTCGTCCTCGGACAGCTTCTCCTTGTCGACTCCGGACGTGGGCGTCTGGGCTTCGTCGACCTCGACGAGGACTTGTCGAGGTCGAGTAGGGTCCGGAGTCTAGGTGTCTGGCTCTCGATCATGGTCTGCTCGACCAAGGCTTGTCGGCTATGGCTTGTCTATGTCGACCAGGCCTACTCGAGATCGAGTAGCCTTGGCTCTCAGACTTGTTCCGCTGTTGTAAATGCCTTGGACTTCTGTAAGTGTTTTCCGAGCTTTTCCGACCTTCTGTAGAATTGCTGTAAATGCCTTGATTTCTGCGAATTAAACAGAAACTGGTGTAGATTCCATAATTTTGGCAAATAAACATTAATTACACAGATTCTGTACTATCTTAGCCCAATTGTATGAAATGTATACAGAAATCGATATAAAAGTTGCTGTAAAACATGGCAGATTCCGCTCACAACAAACACCCCATACTTAAGCTTGCTTGTCCTCAAGCAATACTTTTATTTGTCATTCAGGGGAAGAAATCAAAACTCTCAACATATCAGATTCATTCTCACATGTCCCTGCAATTAATTACCATCTTCGAAAAGGTACTAGTGTCACAGATTCATGCATGTGCAAATATGTAAAAGCAACGTCTACTCATAAAAGGAGGGTTATGCACAAATAATTTTTACGTGACAAAGCATTGATAATCAAGAAGACTCTAATTTAAGCTCATGAAGGAGTAGATTGGTAAAAGGCTAAAAGGTGGGCAATTTTTGGCAATGTGGTGCTTTTGATCCGGGGGAATGGAGTATTTCCCAATCGAATTTCATACTACATTCTTTCTTTCATTTGATTCATCACCTTTCATATTGCTTTTCTCAATAATAATGCTTTTACCTCTCTGACCTCAGCACTGCCTTCTCGCGAGTCGCAAACATGGGTGTCATGAATGGCCCCGGATACTTAGTGCGTCGGACTCCTCACAATGTGTCCCATCTCTCCAAACTATTATCTCAGAGAGCAGGGTCAATCTACCTTTATCTCCTGAGGTGATTGGATTTTCTTTCACTCATTAAATTTTCCATATATTTCAACAATTTCCTTCCAAACTCCAAGTATAATGTATAACAATCACAACAACCATATAACATCTCCATAATGTAACATCATTCTCAACATAATCCCCGGATAAGGTAAAGAATGGCAAATATTTAGATCATGTGGAGCAATATTTGAAATAAGGCATATTATGGCTTTTGTGATGCATAAGCATAGGTAAGACTAGGAATTATAACAATGAGCATTATATGGAAATATAAAGTCCTCCATCATCTTATCATGCAACATGTCAAAAGCAACTTCAAATTTTTACCTCCTTTCATGGTTTTTCAAGAAATAATGCACTTCATTGTGACTTCCCTTTACTAGGCAATTTCATGCTATATCTCTAATGAATTCAATTTTGCATCGTCGAGTTCAATATAAAGCTTCCATGACATTATTAAAAATTTCAATGGGGGTCATTTTTCTCAAATTTTGGAAAACATGCATATAAGCGTATAAATCAAATAATGCATTCCAAAATATAGCCATGTAGCAATTCAAAGGAATAATGCATATATGTCAAATATGATCAAATAAATCAAATATGCATAATGTAAGCCCTTCTCTTACCCCATACTTAAATATTACAGTGTCCTCACTTTATAAAAATAAATAAAAACAAGAGTAAAGGAAGGAACTCACAGGATTATATCGAGGAGGACAAAACTGGTCTAGGTCGAGTAGACTGCTGGTCGATCTCGAGTACAAGGTACTCGATCTCGAGTAGCTTTGCTCTGCGTCTAGTGGTTTCAGAAGTCGAGGAGTGTCTGGTCTCGTCGATGTCGGGTTGGCCTACTCGAGATCGAGTAGTTCTGGGCTTCTCCTCTTCGTCGTCGTCGACTTGGCCTTCGTCGATTCCGACTGATTTTCAGGGGCCTCTTTTTCCACTTTTCGCGATCCTTATATGCTTGCCGACCTACAAGTGTTAGATTTCATACCAAAAACAAGACTATCCATATGAAGTTCTTTAAAAAGACATGAAACCAAAAACAAAACAAAAACCAAAAACCAAATAAAAGTCCCAAAAAGTTCATAAAGTCTATATACATGCTCTAGATTTTAGAGTCGCTAGGCCGACTTCTCCGTTTGCTCTCAAGGACCATTATTGTGGGGCCTGCTCATGCTTGGCCCTTCTCCTGGATCATCTAGGTCCTGATGGTAGTATGCAAGCTCAGCGGACAGGGGGTTTCTTGCATCATCTCCTTTCTCTTTCTTCTTCCTTGTAGCCTTCAGTTTCTGCAAATTTTCTCGCCACGGTGTTTTAGCTCCCTTCAAATCATGAAAATTTTTATTTATGGACTGAGGGGGAGTAGAATTCATACCTGAACTTACCTGTTCGGACCCAAAACAGAAGTTTTCGGGCTTGGGGCTACTCGATGTCGAGTACAGCTGGTCGACCTCGAGTACAGGGACCCCATACTTAGACTCTGGGCAAGTCTCAGGCTCTGTGGTGGTGGTCGACATCGACGAAGACTCGTCGAGGTCGAGTAGGGCGCTTGTCGAGATCGACGAGGGCTTGTCGATCTCGAGTACGGTTTTCGCTCCCTCCTCCGCTGTTTGCTTAGTCCCGTTGATGCTGATGCTTTTCACCTCCAGCCAAGAAATCTCCTCTTTTGCAGGGCCAAAAGAGAAATCCAAAACCTCATCGCCTATGGTGAAAGTGAGTGATCGATCCTTAACACTAATCCCGGCATCTGCAGTAGCTAAGAATGGTCTACCAAGAATAATAGGGCTAGTAGGATCTTCAGCACAATCAATAATAAGGAAATCAGCCGGAACGAAGAATTTATCAACCTGGACAGGGACGTTCTCGACCATACCTGTAGGGATGACCACAGTATTGTTTGCCATGTATAATTTAGCATCCACAGGTTCTATGCATCCTATCTTAACCTTCCGCCAGATTGATAAAGGCATGATGCTCACACTTGCTCCTAAATCGCATAGAGAATTATATTTATATTGTCCAAAACCCACAGTAACAGAAAACTTACCTGGGTCAGGCCTCTTTTCAGGGAAGTGGAGTACTTGGCATTCGCCTGCGATCTTTGAGATGGATCGCTTCTTGCTCAGGATATCCTTCAGAAATTTGACATATCCAGGCATCTCTTGCAGGGCTTCTGTAAAAGGAATAGAAAAGTTTAGCTCTTGCAGCATATTAACAAATCTATTGAATCTCCCTGCAGTGGGATCTTTAAGAGTTTTAGAAGGGAAAGGTAGTGGCTTTTTCTGTTTCGAAGCCAGATCAGCTGTCGGAGATGCTGCAGAGTTTTCGACGTCGGCCAGATGCTCCTCGACTTCGACCAGAGGCTTGTCGAGATCGACCAGAGGCTTGTCGACCTCGAGTTGACTTGTTGACCTCGGGTTGCTGGTCTGCTCAGCGGAGTCCGAGCTCAGATTCTGGTCTTGGTCGAGTATGGGCTTGTCGAGATCGACCACGGGCTCCTCGAGATCGACCAGTGTCTGCTCTGTCTCGAGTTGCTATTTTCCGACTTCTGGCTCGTGTAGTTGATGCCCACTTCTGAGTTTGATGGCTGCGACATGTCCGGTTTTCCCCTTAGGATTTGGTTCTGTTTGCCCAGGGATTTGTCCGGACGGTCGTGGGATCTGTGCAGCGATCTGTCCCATCTGAGTTTCAATGCCCTTTTTCCAGATGTCCAGTTCTACAAATTTTGTGTTGACATGCTGGAACTGATTGTTGATGGTGTTGGTAGCCTGCAGGTTCTGGGCGTGATTTCGGCGCATCTCATCAAGGATCACCTGCAGGTCGTCCTTCTTTTGATCTCTTTCTGGATGTCCTGGAGCTCTGTAGGGTGGGGGATTCCTAGGGGGGCCTTGGTTCCATTGCGGTTGATAGGGCCTTTGATCCCCCATATAGCGATTAGGACCCCCAGCGTAAGCTGCCTCCTCATGTGTTTCTCCCATCCTGACTTGCTCTGTGTGTGGGCACTCAGTAGTGGTGTGCCTCTGTGATCCGCATTCGATGCAAGGCTGATTGACAGACAGATATTTGACTTGCTTGAGGAGCTTGCGATTCTGGTCTCTGTAGAATTGCTCCCTGACATCCGGGTCTATCTCCTTTGCTGGCTCATAGAGTGGCATAGATGGTGCTGGCCTGGCGTAGGAGTTCTCCTAATAGTTTGAAGTAGACCCATATTTGTTGTCGTAGTTAGTGAGCTTTTCCAGCACACCCCATGCGTCACTTGGCGGCATCGTCAGGTACTCATAGTGAGTATAATTGTTGATTCTGTCCTTAGTGATTTGATCAAGAGAGTTGAAGAAGATCTCCTGAATGATGTAGGGTGGCTGTCCATGAGTAGGGCAAGATCGCAGATGTTCCTTGTAGCGCTCCCATGCCTTCGCCAGCGGTTCCCCTTTCTGTTGTTTAAAGGCGGTGATTTTCTGGCGGAGAAGTGCTGTCTTGGCAGGTGGGAAGAATTTGTTGAGAAACTCTTGCTCTACTTGGGCCCATGTGGTAAGTGATTTTGGTTTTAGCCCTTCTAGCCACTTCAGTGCAGGTCCAGCGAGCGACCAGCGGAAAGCTTTCATCTTGACATATTCCAGAGTGGTACCTTCAGCAAGAGTACGGCACATATCATGGAAGTTAGTAATATGTTCAAGAGGACACTCATTAAATCTGTCATAAAAGGCATTATTTTTAAGCTCTATAAGGAATTGAGTGCGAATTTCGAAAGAGTTATCAGGGATTAGAATCGCCGATTCAGGCACGACGAGCGTTGGATGCATATAATCCTCAACAGTGGTTGGATATTGGGCAAGCTCAGTTTCTGCTTGCCTCGCGCGTTCAGCTGCTTGTTCCCTTGCTGCTCTCTCAGCGGCGATAGCAGCATCCTTAACGGCTAATTCCATGGTAAGCTTAGCGATCAGTTGCTCTTGTGTTTCAGCGGCCGCCATGGCTCTTTGTAATTTAGCTCTGATGTGAAAGAGGCATTCCGGTTCGTCTAAGGCGTCAAACTCAGGTTGTTGACTAGAACGGCGCATACACCTGTAATGTAAGTCAAGGTAGACATGAGATTTAACTACCTAAGGCGCGAATGATAGCTTCCCCGGCAACGGCGCCAATTTGTTGTAGGGAGGAAATCGATGTTCAAAATATAGAAATATAATTCAAACCAGATTATGCCCACTCCAAATAAATACAAGACCTCCTCCTGATGCAGCAGCGGGAAGTCAGGATCGATCCACGAGGAAGCGTGTCAGCGGATCCTAGGCAGCGGTGTAATCTCACGGACAGAAGTCGACCACAGAAGTCCTCGAGCTCGACTAGGGTCTAGTCGACAGAAGCTCGGACAGTCGAACACAGCGCAACAGACACAGGAACTGGTGGTCGATCTCGACAAAGAGCTACTCGAGGTCGAGTTGGGGCTTCGTCGATTCCTGCACACTTAAGCAACAGCGACTCTAGGTCGAGAATCAGTCGTCGAGGTCGACCAGTGGTTGATCGAGATCGACAAGGGCAGGGACGAAAACGAACAGAAAGTAAAGAAAATAAAGAACAAATGCTTTTAGGGTTTCGAACTAAACTGAATGTAAAAGGACTTCCAAGATTGGGGTTTGCAACGACGATAACCAAGCATGCATAAGGTAGAACCAAACAGATTATCATGTGAATTGCATTAAAGGATTAAGCTTTCGCCTTTTCCAACAATTAGACAACTCTCTCAAGAAACTCTAATTGTCTCTACCGATTTTATGTTTATAATCCAAGTTGTTAGCATGGATCTCCATTAGATGGGCAATAAACACATCAACAAGTAGGAAATGCTCAAAACATGATAAAGGTCGGATCTTTACCTCAATTATGCATGGCTATCGTCGGGCTCGCCCCAACCCTAGAAGTGGGTGGACTACTCGCTCTTCATCGCAAACTCAGACATCATTGATTTGAAAGAAATAACTTGCATTAACTATATCCAACGATTTTACAATTCCGGCAATCAACTTTCGCAAACTGCCAAAACCCTAAAACCTTCGAACTCCCTAAACTCCTTGTAACTTCTTGTCTCTCTCTCCAATTGAATGAATAAAACTGAGCCCCTAGGGCTTTATTTATAGCCTTCATTCCCTAGCTATTCTAGGAAAGAAGATATCTATCTATATCTCAAAAGCTTAAAAGATAAATAAAAGACAAAATGGAAATTAAATCTAAAATAGGAATTATATCTAAATGTCTTCAATGGATAGAATCTTTCTCTTCATGGTAGATCTTGATAGTTTCGGATAGATTTCAGCAACTTCGCGCCCAAGCAATCCAAATCCGAGTAGAGTTGATCAATCCGCGTCGAGCAGCCTCTGGAGTCCTAGTCGACCTCGACAAGACGCTTGTCAATCTCGAGTAGAGACCGTGGTCGACTTGGCTTGGTTCGTCGTCTCGGCTAGCTGGTGCTCGACGGACTCGGACATGGCTCCTGGCGCTCGTCGACCTCGACCACTCCTCGTCGATGTCGAGTAGGATGGGCTTGTCGACTGGGTCTCCTCGGGTGGTCCTTCTCGACAAGTCTGGGTCTGGGCTCCAGGCTTAGTCGATCTCGACTAGCCGTATTCGATGTCGAGTAGGGCTAGGGTTCTCGTCTTCGACTTCCTCGTAGAGCTTCTCCTCGGCATGGCTTGTCGGGATGTCTTGTCGACCTCGACAAGGGTTTCGTCGAGGTCGAGTAGAACTGTGCTCGGCTTCTCGTCCTCGGCTTCTCGGGCAGCTCTCCTCGTCGACTCCGGGTGGTCTGTCTCGGCTTCGTCGATCTCGACCAGGCTTCGTCGAGATCGAGTTGGGTCCCGGAGCTGGGTTGATCTGTTTCTCGATTCTGCTCTTTGTCGACAAGGCTTTGCTAGGGCATCTTTGTCGAAGTCGAGTAAGGGCTACTCTAGGTCGAGTAGTCTGGTTTCTTGGCTCGATTCGACTGGTTCCGTTGCTGCTCCGATCTTGGACTTCTGTAAGTGTTTTCCGAGCTTTTCCGACCTTCTGTAGAATTGCTGTAAATGCCTTGATTTCTGCGAATTAAACAGAAACTGGTGTAGATTCCATAATTTTGGCAAATAAACATTAATTACACAGATTATGTACTATCTTAGCCCAATTGTATGAAATGTATACAGAAATCGATATAAAAGTTGCTGTAAAACATGGCAGATTCCGCTCACAACAGTTAGTATGAGGTGGAAGGAGGGAAAAACGAGTTGTTACCTTCTTGAATCCGAAAATAGCGAGTTTGAGTCTCATAGGGCTTCTCGGGGCTTCTCCGACTTCTCCGGGCTGTTGGGGCTTCTTCTTCCACTTTGAGGACCTCATAGGGAGGCTAAGGGAGATGTTGTTGCTGCTCATGGAGGGAGGAAGAGAAAAGGAGCTTGCTTTGGCTTGCTTTGAGCTCAAGAGGTGGAATGGAGCTCTTTTGGCATGTAATGGAGGAGGGAGTTGAAGGGAATGATGAAGTAGGAATGTTGTGGGGAGGAGTTGAGCACGAAATGGTGTGTTAGGGCTGCTGGAATTCTCAGCAATGGAGGAGGAAAAAGGAGAAAGAAAGAAGGAGAAAGGATAAGGTTCCTTGGGAGCTTTTTGGATAAGGCTTGTGTTTGATTTTTGTGTGGTGTGTTGGTTAAGCCAAATCTGATTTTTGAAGAGAAAAAGGAGGCATGGGAGAGGGCTGAAACGGATAGGGCTAAAAGGAGAGACATGGAGCTTGTCTCCTTGGCTACTTTGGGTATGGTCAAAGATGGGAGATGGAAAAGCAAAATGGGGGTGTTTGGCTTCTATGGGTAAGGAGGAAGCTTCCTTTGTATTTCAAATTGGCTCCATGGGGACCATTGTAGGGCTGAGATTTCGGATCCCCATGGGGGAATGAGACAAGATGTGGTCCCGAAAGCGATAGTTTGAATTTCCGACGCTAGATCCCGATGTTAGTTTCCCAAATCCCGCTCTTTCCTTCGCGAAATTAGAATTTAAAATCGGAGAATCGAGGTTGCCATGTTAGTTCTCAAAATTTTATTTAGGTCGAAAATCCTCTTTGAGAGTTCTAAAATCCAAATTAGCGAGTTTTCCGTTCAATTCCGCTTTTAAATTCATTTTATTTTTCCTTTTTCCGAAAAACTAAGATTTAAAAATCCGAGCCTTTACATCATCCACCTCTAAAAACAAGTCTCGTCCCCGAGACTAAAACCTAAACAAAGTAGGGGATGAAGTTTGAAATTGATGAGTCCAAGGACCATGTCCAAGGATCTTGTAATCATCTCGGTTGCGTCTTCCGGGATTCTCACAACACCCTAGTCACGGTCGTGACATCTCCGATCGGCCTTGACAAGTATGCAATAAGCGCCCCTATCACATCCCCGCTTCGACTTTTTGGAAGTACCACAACTCTAAAAGTTCTACAATATCATCACTAGGTCTTAGCAAGCGCCCTCATAAAATGCCTGTATCCACTTCGTGAAGTATTATAGAGTTGCCCGGGTTTGCAAAGTTCAAGCAGATTCCGCAATTGAAAAAGATTGGCCTCCAAATCGTGGAAATTTCTGATCGTGCTTGGTCTCTCAAAATCCAAGTTAGTCCTTTTTAAACATTATTCAAGATCCCTTAAACCCGATGTTAGTCAAGCAAGTTTCAAATTCAGAAGGCGGAATCATCCGCCTCTAAGGGCTAATCTCATATATCCTTCCTAAGTTCCAAGTCAGAATCAAATTTCGTCAATTTAGTTCTAGCATCCTAGCAATTCCAATCCAATGAACCATATAACGTAACAATTATACAACATAGTAATCGTATCACACATTCATAAACAGATCATATTCATGTCAAGGATAGTCATATACCATAACGGATCTAGCATAGTATCGTGCATAGAAGGATTCATCTTATCACAAAAGTTTCACATCATATCAATCAGATAAGCATATCATACTTACGCTAACTACCAAGCATTATCGCATTAAAGGTAACCAAGTACTTCCGCACACTAGCGTTTCATCAAGTTCAGGGGATTACTATGTTAGTATTAACAGTTCGCTATTGTCTATGTCAACACATTAGAGAATCACATCGTCTATAGCATAGAATTTGCACAACATCAGCCCTAAGTATAACGCATAACACTAAGCCATATCCTCAAGAGAAACTGCCTATGACCACCAACCACAACAAGACACGACAACTACTCCTTATCTCCTCGCATCAAGATCAACCTCATCTAGGTCTACCAACTCAATCCGACACTCGTTCTAATTACCATTGCATCCCGCTCACATACAACTCTCTAGCCTCATAACTATCTGCAAATCAAGGCCTACATCCCAAGCCAATTTCTAGGCACCCCAACTCTTATGCAATCAAGCCATCTAATGATCAATCTACTTCAATACCCAATCTCAACCATCTAAAACCATATCTCGGAGTTCCCAATCACACAATTCCTTACCCCAACAAGCTTAACATCTCGACCAACTGCCAAGACTCTCTATAAAGCACACCCTCGTCCTAGGGGTCCTCTACCATTCCCATCTTTAACTTCTAACAGTGAACCACTCTGACGATCGAACTAGAAGCTTCTTAAAAATCTCGCTTACTCTTTCTAGGCTCTCAAGACTCTACCTGACCATCATCTCCCAAAGAGACATCTTGAATCACTTTCTAACCTGATCATACTTCATGCACCACTTACCACTCTCACTAACCATCCACCTCTAAGAATCCAACTCATACTGACCATCTCACACCTATCGCTCCCGATCAACTCTAACCCTGAAACCCATCTAGTGCTACTCCTAACCACGAATCACCAGGACCCTCATCACCAGCGCCTATCCCCAAATACTAACCGCAAATTCTACCTACTTGTCCCATTTCGATTCTCACAAAACCTGAACATCCACGATTCCTCGACCGACCTATTCTAGATCCCTGTCTCAGCATATTCCCAAATTTCCTCATTCCAAATCCTCAAATTGTCCTACTCTAGTTCCTCATCTCTTCATATTCATAAATTGCCTCAAGCTCCTACTTCTTAACCATGACACATTACCGTCCAAAGCCCTCTTTTACCGATCATCATTTTCGTAAATCCCTAAACAATCCTCATTCGAGTTTCCCAAGTACCGCCATTTTGTCAACCTCCTAAAATCTCTCATCCTTTAACGTTCCCAATACCTCCCGCTTTGCCTAGTTCCTAAATTCATGCTCGAAATCTCCCTATCTCAACGTCAAGCCCACAGTCTTATTACCAACCTCAACGACATTCTCGCCTAGCTACCAACCTTTCCTTGAAGATTCACTCTACCTCCTCAAATACCTTGTTAACAATTTTCACGCATTAGTTTCGATTTCTTCCCTATGCTAACACATCTAGAAATCTTTCACTCATGACTTCGCCAAGCATTACCAATCCTATCTAACAACCCCAAATACTCATCACACGTACAATCCTGACAAGAACAATCTAATCCCCGAGATCGATGATTTCCCAATTCAAGCAACCCTATACTACTCATCCTTAGCACTTCATCAACCTCAACCTTTACCAAAACTGCTCCCAATCCCGCACTTACAACCTAGTCTTGAATTCTACGATTCCTTGGACCTTCCTTAACCGATCATCCTTGACACCACCCACAATTCGCTCCTAGGCTATCTAGACACTCTTTTGGCACACTAACCCGTCTATCAACACATCCCCTCAAGAATCCATCCGATCCATTCATAGCTCACTCATACACCTCTAGAACTACACTAATCACCTATACATGCTCCCACTACCTACCGACACTTATAGCTAGGACCTCTTCCTCGAAATCTCACCATGCTAACTCCACTCTTCACCTAAGACCTACTTGGAAGCTCAAATATACTCACTGATCGCTATCCCTGACAAGTCCTAACTCACCCAGCTCTCCTCAAGCTGCTGCATCCTTCCTACACCTCATCTCACACAACCAATGACCCAACTCGAAGGCTCTAATCTACCTGCAACTTTCCGACCCATCTCACCAAGAAAACACTCGACTCATTCCCAAGAAGAATACACCACCTCATATATATCCCATACCCTATTTACTAGCAAGTTAGTACGCTCAGGCATAAATGCACGTCATCACAAACACAATTTAGTCAGGCAATCATTCACTACCACACCAACACATTCGTCATCACACATCCATTTAGTCAGTTCCAAGCCTATCGCACAACACTAATTCCAATTCGAATATGAGAGGTCGCAATTCGGATAAAGAACATCATTCCTTGAGTTATCTAGGAGGATCACGTCCACAACCGCCATCTTCGAAAGGCGTCTGTCCTTTGTTGAAGTTGATCCTAGGGTCCATGGGTCATGGGCCCACCACGTTTCTGTTGCACTACTCTGACGCAATTCGATCGTTCGTTTTCTCTTCTATGTCGATGTCCATCAAGGGGATCACGAGGGGTTATAAGTCACAGGGATAGGGGAGGGCAAGGGAGGACAACACGACTTCCTTAAGGAGTCAGACATAGATAGGACTAGAGATGACGAGACTCAAGACAAGACGCGAACCCTAGAGTTACAACAATGCCCTTAGGGTATTCTATGAGGTTACAAGCGCGGCAAGAAAACACATAGCAATCACGAAATATCTCAATCATATTATTCCACACTAACATGTACCTATTAACAGGAATAGCGTCCTATGCATTCATAACATGTTCACGTAATCAACTTTACTTGCACGCGGAACAGGCTAAAACTTATCATCTCATGTACTAATCATGCTTTACATATTAAGATCATGTATGCACGAACCGACACTAGACATACGCAGCATAAGTTATATATATGACATAGTGGGCATTATAGGATATCACATGTATGATTCATTACTTATTTTAAGTGTACATATAAATAAGTCAAACAATGTGGGTTCTAGGTAAGCATGTTAAGATACACTCTACTAATCATGTCAGGGGATATGGTGAAGTCATTTGGGCATAACAACTACCACATCAAATACAACCATGTTCATATAACAAGACATGTATGGCACACAATCATGCGAAGGTCTATAACTAGAAGGCATACGTCCTACATGGTACTATAGAAACATTCACTAAACATGTGCACAGTCAACGAGGTTCAATTTGATTAACTTAACATCCTCAGAAACTCATTTCACAAAACACTCATACAAAGAGGGTTGATCACACCATCATGGACCTAATTCGAGGGAGAGTAACAATCATGGGAATTCATACATTTGGCACATATATATTCATTCATAAGTGCAACTATGCAAGATATCAGGCAAGTCATGCTGAAATATACCAATACACCATGTCATACAGTCACAAGGGGGCCACTGTTATAACCAGACAAATTCTCTAAGGGAAATCACCGACTCATTACCCCGTTTCCCGTGGGATGTTAGTATAACTCGCACGGTAGGACACAAGGACATTCACGCTGCTTCCGAGAGGTGAGGGTAGAACTCGTGCTTAGCCTCTTGCAGAAAGAAGACATGGCGGACCATTACGAGGATCGAAAGGAATGACTCCATGGGAAAACTCACTCCTAACTCGAAACTATTTCAGTCATCCCCACCAACTAACATACTCAGGTAACCCTCACACCCGACATGATTTTTGAAGGTAATTGGTTGAGCAACCCAAATTTCCCGTGGAAGACACCAACCTCCGGTACAAGACTTGATAGAAGCATAGATGGTGGGGTACGAAACAGGACTCGAAATGGGGAGAGCGGATGCTCTTTGACCCTTGCTAACATGCCTAAATATTTTGGTGGGACGATTGACGGAGGCATAATCATCAAGGGGCTTGAATCAGGGAAGGGCTATCCTGACAAGACGGGAATTCCGACAACATAAGGACAAGGTTTCCTCCCGCTATCTCGTTAACAAATTCGAGTTAAGGCATACTGATTAGTTCTCTATCCTAAGCACAATAGCACTCAGCATGGAAGCAATCAACGGAATTAATATGATCCCCTTCGAGGAGGGTCGCCCTCGGGCCTAATTGGATATAATGCATACAATCATAGAGACGATCTATGCCGTCATTCGAGGGACGACTGATCGGAGGGGCAAATACCTCACGGCCCCCTAGCCCAAGCTACTCCAACCCTCGGGCTCCTTGGAGTCTTCAAACCCCGTCTGTAAATGAAAGCTAGTATTTTCCCTACCCGTTGCCAACTACATCCAATAGGGATGGTATAGCGCCTTTACTACCCCATCGTTTCCCTTTGTTTGATTACCGGATTTATTGAGTCAAGTTCATATTTAGTCCGTTTTAGTTAGCCATATTAAATTCATTTGGCCCTTTCTAAAACATTTTGAAAGCCATTTGAAAACCTTGGGCCATTTTCAAAACCACTTCAACCTATCATACTCGTTAGGATCTTGCGCCCCGAGTACAGGTTGAAGGTTTGAAATTTCATCTTAACATTTTTTAAGTGGGATTTCGTACCCAAAATTCGAATGGATCGTTGGAATCCCCGGGGAAGTCCCCTGTACCTGTCATAAGTCTAAGCGTGGAAAACTAGCAATCATGCAAATATCAGAATCAGTGTGTAATACAAGAGGGTGCCACGGCAGAGCCGGGTCAAAACTAAATCAATAAGCGTATTTATCAAAATATAAGGTTAGACCATTTCTTTTCAATCGCCTAAGAGAGTTCCCACGTCATGGAAGCAAGGAATAATGATGCTGCAAAACAAACCTAAAAAAATATATATGCGGGGCGGTGTCAGATCGAAGCCCTACGCAAAGTAATCCCAAACTAGCAGACACATACACACGCTAGTCCTAATAAAGATGCTTCTAGATGCAAGGCGAAATATTAACACACTAACATGCTCCTAAGATCAAGTGCATAAATATAATAAGGCCTTAGCACCGAATACCAAGTGGTATATCCCTCTCCTACCTCCACCCCCCTCCGATAGGGCGGAGACTGGCCAGCTCGTGAATGCATTCCATTATAATCGGGAGGCACGCATGCTCAACCCGCTCCACAATAAAGCCCGCAGGCATCTCATAATATAAAGAAGTTTCATGACTCGATTGACTCAGGACGGGACCCGATGGGACTAGGTCGTCCTATAACCCTAGCAATGACTCTAGTTACTTCACAGATAACGACCGTCCTGTTTACAAAAGCAATGAGTAAACGAATGCTCAATCATGAGTGCAATCCTAGCAGGATACTACATGGCATGCTCTATTATGAATGCAGCACCTAGTATGCACATGGCTAAAAGCAGGGAGATCTCTTTTAGAATCTGAATGAGCTCATATAGGAACTCACCTGGCTATGCAGAACAGCATAATAGAAGATTCGGCATACACCAATCATAATCACAATTTATCACCTAGATACATATCAGAACACATATATAAGTCTACATCTAGCCACTCAATCACATAAACACACGTCATTCAATAAGTATAACCACATCATAATCATCATCTCATCAAGTTCAACCACTCATCATGTTGCCACATTCCATAAGACCACATCATGTATTAGCCACAATATATCCGCAATAATAATCTGCATATCACATATATCAAGTTCATCATTTTCATAATATCTCGAAAGCATAAATTAACGATACACAAGTCGAACACTTCATCATGCCATTAGTCAATCACCAATCATGATATTAGTCAACCATTCACATCAACCATGCTAGTTAGTCACCGATCACATAATTCCCGAGTTAGTCCTGAAACCGCTTTAAAATCCGAATCAACTAGTTAGAAATTCCGATCCTTGAAAACGCTCATCAAATTCCTTTTTTCAATTTAATCCCGATAATATACTTTTAAATCTCCAGGTCTCAATAATAATATTACTATATAATATTTTAAATACCATTTTCTTTTAAACACTCTCATAAAATATTTCCAAATCCCTTAAAAATCCCAACCATTTTTATCTCATAAAATCAGCCCCTTTGAAATTGACAAAACCGACCCCTTTATTTATAAAATCCAAAATCAACCCTCCTTATTCTATTAATTACCAAACCGAGCTCTCATTTTCTTAAACCCCAACCAAATCCCCCATTTCCCAATTTTGCTCGTGAAGCTTCATCCGGGCTCCGATTGGACTCGTTCTTGCGCGAGGGTGCCTAGGATTGTTAAATGGTGTTAAAGGTGTGAACTTTGAGTTAGTATGAGGTGGAAGGAGGGAAAAACGAGCTGTTACCTTCTTGAATCCGAAAATAGCGAGTTTGGGTCTCCTAGGGCTTCTCGGGGCTTCTCCGACTTCTCCAGGCTGTTGGGGCTTCTTCTTCCACTTTGAGGACCTCATAGGGAGGCTAAGGGAGATGTTGTTGCTGCTCATGGAGGGAGGAAGAGAAAAGGAGCTTGCTTTGGCTTGCTTTGAGCTCAAGAGGTGGAATGGAGCTCTTTTGACATGTAAGGGAGGAGGGAGTTGAAGGGGATGATGAAGTAGGAATGTTGTGGGGAGGAGTTGAGCACGAAATGGTGTGTTAGGGCTGCTGGAATTCTCAGCAATGGAGGAGGAAAAAGGAGAAAGAAAGAAAGAAGGAGAAAGGATAAGGTTCCTTGGGAGCTTTTTGGATAAGGCTTGTGTTTGATTTTTGTGTGGTGTGTTGGTTAAGCCAAATCTGATTTTTGAAGAGAAAAAGGAGGCATGGGAGAGGGCCGAAACGGATGGGGCTAAAAGGAGAGACATGGAGCTTGTCTCCTTGGCTACTTTGGGTATGGTCAAAGATGGGAGATGGAAAAGCAAAATGGGGGTGTTTGGCTTCTTTGGGTAAGGAGGAAGCTTCCTTTGTATTTCAAATTGGCTCCATGGGGACCATTGTAGGGCTGAGATTTCGGATCCCCATGGGGGAATGAGACAAGATGTGGTCCCGAAAGCGATAGTTTGAATTTCCGACGCTAGATCCCAATGTTAGTTTCCTAAATCCCGCTCTTTCCTTCGCGAAATTAGAATTTAAAATCGGATAATCGAGGTTGCCATGTTAGTTCTCAAAATTTTATTTAGGTCGAAAATCCTCTTTGAGAGTTCTAAAATCCAAATTAGCGAGTTTTCCGTTCAATTCCGCTTTTAAATTCATTTTATTTTTCCTTTTTCCGAAAAACTAAGATTTAAAAATCCGAGCCTTTACACGCTCAGCGCGCAAATTCCATGAACTAAGATATACCCATACTGCACTACTGAATTTCTTAGTTTATAGCACACATGATAAGCTTCATTGCCAGTTTTCTCACTTGTCATCTTGTTATAGCTATTTACTGTCATACAGTAAGTTCACTGCCAATTTCTCATCTCTATCATCATATTGTAGCTGCATAAAATGGTTCTCATATCGCATATTGTAATGCAAAATGGTCACTCCATTTCGGATTTGAATCATTTGAATGAAGTTCAGTCACTTTTCCTACTCACTGTCTCAAATATGAGAGCTTCACATTTTACAGGAAAGAGGATAAAACCATGAGCAGAGAGTGCAAAACAAGTTCTGCCATTGGTCTATCATATGACAGAATCATAAGGAACCATTCCATTCCAAACAATAGACATTTATAAATACAAATCACAAATTAAATGTCTGGAAAAGGTGTGTGCTTGTTTATATTCTAAGTTACAAAAAAAAATCCAAATTCCACTCTCATGTCTTAGAAGCTTTACAATAAACCGAGAAAAGGGGCATAAGAGTACAAGTGCATACCTCACAAAAACTACTGCAGTGGACGTAGCTTGCACAGAGAGAGGAGTGGAGACAAAGATGGCTGATGCGAATGGCACATATGCTTTGGCTTCAGTTATTTTTTCCGCGTATTCTATCACTCCTCCTTGCACTCCTTGGTGGGTCGAGCTTCAAAGCCACCACCCTCTCTCTTCTCTAAGGAATTGTCCAGCTCTACTCATTCCAGCTCTTTATGATTGCCTAGTTCTTTAGATTTGATTACCACAGATTTGAGAGAGGAATGACAGTTTATAAATTCAAATGCAAGACTCACCTCAGCAGATGAAATAAAATTGAGACCCATGTTGAGTCTCTCTTCCATAGCAATTTTCATGACAAAATTCAGCACCAAAGAAGAAAAATTCAGCACCATAGCAATTTTCATGACAAAATGGATTATTTACATTTGTTTGGTGTGACTCACGATTAAGATACAAACTCTAATACTACTAGGCATTTCTCAAAGTGAATTATTCATATTTACAAAAGCCCATGCAAATTGTGCACTTTTGTTCTTTATTTATACACTTTTTAATATTAAATATGCAATATTACCTCTTGAATATGCACTTTAGTTCTAAACACACCAAGAGCAATTCAAAACAGTACCTAAAACATTGTAGTTCAGTAGATCACAACGATTAATTATAGAGATATTAGCACTTGTCATCACTTGCCACCTAACACTAAAGCTAACACAATAAAATAACTGCAGAGACTGATACACAAAGCCATTGACAAACCTATCACAAGGTGCAATACGAATTGTGAATTTCTCATTCAATCACCTTTTCTTTTCAATTTCATAATTTGTGAATTCCTCATTCAATTTTACTAATTCAATTACCTTTTCCTTTCAATATCATGATTTGCAATCAAAAGGCACCTCAATAGCAAATTTTGAATGCATAACCAAACTATTCTTTCAAGTCAAGGAGTGAAAGATTACAACTTGATTGATTGCGAATTCAAGCTAGTGATCTACACTACTTAATAATACCCATCACTGATCGTTAGCAATTTAGCATCACTCAGAACTTGTCCTAATTCAGAAATCACAAGTATTTGGCCTAGATTGTGCACCAAATCAATCAAATGCATAGGAAACACAGAAAAGCGAAGAATACCCTTATCTACAGGAAATCAGAACTTACGAGAGAACTCTTTGCAGACTGAAAATGGACCTCGACATGGGAGGTCTCCTCCTCCGTCTCCTCTGTCTCCATCCAGTAGCTACACCACCTAAAAACGCATCAGCTCCAGCATTAAACCCCGTCAAGTACCATAGACACGAAAATTTGAAATAGCAAACCCTTAAAAACCAGCGAAAAAACCCAAAAATTGAAATTCGTTGAACTAATAACACCTTGAAACAGATAAGAAGAAAGCTGACCTGAATCCAAGCACCAGTCATCGATTCTTCACTCCCTCAACAGTCACCTCCTAATCGATTCTTCACTGCCTCAACAATCGAAATTATTTGAACTAAATGGGAGGAATTTCTGATATTGAATGGAAAAAAGAACGGATCCAAATTCAATCAAAATTTTAGTAGCTGATATTAATTGGAATCGGAACTTTGAAAGAAAAATCATACTCGGTAATTTCTGGATGTAAATTTTACCGAGTTGAAGGCGAGGAGCCAGAACCTAGCTTGGAATCAAACTCGTCCTCGGCGTAGTTGACGAGCTCTTGGAAAACCGAATGGATAGCAGCTGGATTGAAGCGGTTCCACTGGATAGCAGCTGCTGGAAAATAGATTGGATCTGGCTCTGGAAGCAATAGGAAGTGAAGCTCCGCGATCGAAAGGGGGCTGGTTCTCCATGGATAGCGGCTTCTTCGTCGGGGCTCTGTGATCTCTAGGGTATCCGTCGATAGAGAGGAGACAGAGAGAAAACCAGAGTTTTTTTGGGCCGGTTTGGTCCTTTTTTTCCGGTTCAATTTTTTTAATGGTAAACCCGCGCCAGCTTATTCATTAATTAACCATTTTCACTTTAAGCATAATTTTCAATTTAAGCCCCATTTTCATTTGAACCTTTACCTATATATATATATAGGGTGAGGTTAAAGTGAAAAAGGGGCTTAAGATGAAAATTTTGCTTAAAGTGAAAATGGGTCTAATTAAAAAAAAGTTAAGAAACTGATCGGCCCAATTTAACAACTCAGCCATCGTTTTAATCCCTAATTGTTTTTCGCTCTCTTCGTTGAGTTCGTTCATATGCAAAGTCGGAGATATCGAAGTCATCGGAAAGGCTCTGGAAAAATTCGATGAAGATGACGCTCCGCTCGTCGGAAACAGCCTCGCCGAGATCCTCCTGCTTTCCGACACCCCCAGCGGCCCGTGGAAGGTTTGCGATGTCGGAGCTCTCAAGTGCAGCGACCTGTGCAAGACTACCGTTGAGTCTCATATCGCCGCCACTTCTTCGCCTCCTTCCTCCTCCTCCGCCATCGAGGCCGCTTGACTTCATCTCCTCCCGGATCTCCGCCCTCTCCTCCCTCCTCTCCCTCCTCCTCGCCTTTGTCCATCGCCTTTTCATCGCCGACCTAGGGTTATCCGCCTCCCTCTGCCTACAAGCCTTCTGGATCCTCCAAACCGGCCTCTCCCTCCACGTCGACGCCTCCACAACGGCATTGTGACGGCGTCGTTGATCAAGGGCTCGAGCAAGGAGATCAGGCCATGGAGGATGGCGCTGAGGAAGAAATCGGAGCTAGGGCTGGTTTTGAATGTGCGATGTGGCGAGGCTGACGCTGCAGAATCTCCGGGACTGGAGGTAATTCTCGGACGAAGCTATTCGTTCTCTTTCAGGCGATTCATTTGGTTGTTGTTGCTCAGTGCCTCAATTTCCAGGTGCGATTGATTCATTCATATGTTTTATTCTGGCGATTCCTTGGGATTATTAGTTGAGATTATTTGAATTCTGTCTCCTAAATTGGAACTGTCTTTTGGATTTAGATGATTAGGTTTTGATTTTGCATGATCGAATTAGGTTTCATGTTGAGTTGTGATTTAGAAGGGGGGTGGCTTGGAATTTTGGTGGTTTAGTGCTGGGTTAGTAGTAGGGAGAGGGGAAGCAATTTCTGAGGATAGATTACTCTTCTAATGTCACAAGGGGGAAGATGTCGATCTGAAAAATGCTTACAGAGCCAAAATGTGGCACTTCATAACTTGTGAAATTCCTAGTTGGTGCTGTCACAAACTGGCAATCCCCTTCTTTATCACCTTATTTTTTTTGGAACAATATCTCGCTGTATTTTTTCGGATGGGGTGCTCTAGGAAACATTTGAATTACAATATACTTTTCCTTCACATCCTTAGCAGAACCTGAAAAGGATGGTACTACTACTAAGAATAACCATATTAGAAGGAAATCCAAAACAAGGGGAAATTGAAATAAAGGTTTAATAGTGGAATGTTGAATACTAGAGTAAGGATGAGGAACTTGATGGTAGAAACTACAAAGTTTTCCAAGAAACTCTTTTGTCAATTGCTCTGTGAAATTGCTTCCATTTTTCTGTTGTTCTTTGCCTATTTGCAGAATGTCCTTGGCTAAACAGATGAATTTCTGATCTATGATATTGTTTTTGGTAAAATATCTATTGAATGTTCTGCTCAATTTTATTCAATTTGCAAAATCAGTTATGTTGTTCCCTATTCCCTATTCAATTTGAAAAATCAGTTATGTTATATTTGTTCAGTTCAACTTATTGAAGTATTGGAAATAAGAGTAGTCAACGGTTGTATGCTAAGCTAATCTAGTCTCAAATGTGAACCCTCATAAATAATTACATAGATTAATTATTAACAACAAATAAAAAATACGGGGGATAGAATGGAAGATTGGGTTTGTAGGTGTATGCAAAATCATGCAATTGCATCTGCACTTGGTCCAGGATGTTGTGAAAAAAATTCAAACAAAACACTTTTTATTACACTTCTGATAGAATATTTTTAGCCTATTAGCTCAATTGGTAGAGCAATGTGCGTTTGCACAAAGATGTGGGTTCAAATCCTATGTAGGTTACATGACAAGAACACAACAATCCCAAATTGTTAATCATGCACATCATAATCTTAGTTATGCACTTTTTAACATTAATTATGCACATTTTAATCTTATATATGCACTTTAATTTGAAAGCCTATTATATATAAACAACGCAATATTATATTTGCATGACATAATATTATATTTGCCCATTTTTATCTTATTTATGCACTTTAATTTGAAATTGTTATACGTAAAAAACAGATAGACGATAAGTCCGTTTAAAATAAACATTGCATACCGTAAAGGTGGGGTGGTGCCAGTCAAAAATGATTCAAGACACATTAACAATAATCTTAATTGTGCACTTCATATTATTATTCATACACATCGTCATTTTATTCTTGCACTTTATCATTTTATTCATGCACTTTATAATCTTAATTGTGCACTTTATAATCTAATTCATACACTTCATCAATTTATTCTTACACTTTATCATTTTATTTATGCACTTATAATCTTAATCGTGCACTTCACAATCTTATTCATGCACTTCATATTTTTATTCATACAACATCATTTTATTCTTGCACTTATCATTTTATAATATTATCATTTTATTCTTGCACTTTATCATTTTATTTATGCACTTTATAATCTTAATTGTGCACTTCATAATCTTATTCATGTACTTTGACATTTTATTCTTGCACTTTGTCATTTTATTTTTGCACTTAATCATTTTATTCTTGCACTTATCATTTTATTTGCACAACATAATATTATATTTGCACAACACAATATTATATTTGCACAATATAATATTATATTTGCACACCATAATGTCATACCATTTTGAGCTAATAGGCTTTTAATGACACATGTCGCATTAAAGCACAAAACTGCCATAAAAATAGCAATCCATAAAGAAAATATTTGGTAGGAAACTTACTTTACATTAGGAAAATGCACATTTATTAATAATAATCTTTATTGTATTATTTGTTCAATTTATATTTTGTAATCTCATATTATTCACTTTTTAAAATAAAGACAAGAAATGTGATGTAGCATATTTTGTTGCATTTTGTAATCTTATAGATGCACCTTATAATATTATTTCAAATAAAAATTAATGGCTAAAATCTGTAATTTTTATATTTGAAATAAGGGCAATATTGGTAGAAATAGAAAGTATGGGAGAGGTGGTGACATTTATCTCATATTTAGGGCCATTTATCCATTTACCCCATAAAATTAGCCTCATTTACACATTAAATAGGTTCATTTATATATTACTCATTTAATTAGGCCCATTTACCTTTAAATTATGCTCATTTATCTTCAAATTGGATCATTTTCACTCTAAGCAAATTTTTCATCTTAAGCCCCATTTTCATTTGAACCTTTACCTATATATATATATATATATATATATATATATATATATATATATATATATATATATATATATATATATATATATATATATATATATATATATATATATATATATATATATATATATATATATATATATATATACTATTTTAATCGTTTTCTCAACCCATGAGTTTAATTCAAAATATTTAATTATCTGAACTTTTACAATTATGTTATAATATTAATTTAATATATTAGTAATATTTTACTTATAAAAAATCGCGCCATGGCGCGGGGATCATACTAGTACTAATTAAAATGCGACGTTAAGAGATAAACAATTATCCTGTGAGATATAAATGGGTAAGGGTGTCATAGACGCGGTGACAGTTCTCCTCTAATATATAAATAGGTAAGAGGTATTAGTGGTGTCACCACAATAAACACAGGGTCATAGACGTTGTAACCAAAATTAAAACAATGTCATAAATGTCGTCACCAAAGGTCATATACGATGTAACCAAAATTAAAACAGGGTCGTCAATGGTGTCTCCACTATAGTTTTTTTTCCATTTGTTTACAATTTTTTTCCATTTGGTGACGGCAGTGTAACCCATGTAAAAACAATATAATCATTGTTGTCACCAAAGGAAAACCCTAGGACAAGGGAATCATAAACCCTAAAGGGGCTAATTAGAAGTCAAAATACATGTGGTGGACAATTCTCCTCCAATATATGAATGGGTAAGAGGGTCATAGAAGTTGTAACCAAAATATAAACAGAGTCATAGACACTGCAACCAAAGGAAAACCCTACGACAAGGGAAGCACAAACCCTATATGGGCTAATGAGAAGTCAAAATACATATGGTGACAGTTCTCCTCTAATATATGAATGGGTAAGAGGGTCATATATGTTGTAAACAAAATACAAACAGTAGTATAGACACTGTCACCACTATAAAAACAGGGTAATGGACACTGTCACCGCTATAAAAACAGAGTCATAGACACTGTCACTGCTATAAAAACAGGGTTATAGACACTGCCACCACTATAAAAAACAGGGTCATAGACACTGTCACCACTATAAAAACAGGGTCATAGACACTATAACCAAACCCTAGGACAATGGAAACACAAACCATATAGGGGTTAATGCTAAGGAAAACCACTGCTATCAGCAAAGCAGAAACCTAGGACAACAGAAAGTGTGATTAGTAGTGTCACCACAATAAAAAAAAATGTAACAATTGTTGTCACCACTCTTATCACTTTCACCACCCTTATCACTGTCACCACCCTTATCAGTGGTCATTGTCACTACCCTTATTACTGTCACTACTCTTATCACTGTCACCACTCTCATTTGTGGTCACTATCACTACCCTTATCGCTGTTACCACCCTTATCAGTGGTGACACATAGGGTGACAACTTTTTAATGGTGATAGCTTTGTTTTTATATTTTTTTTATAAGGTCATTGTCACCTTAGAGGTTGTCTTATCAACTGCCTTCTTATCGTCATTAACATGCAAACATGTGTCACCAAGCATTCTATATCATATTTGTTACTCCCTCCGTCC
Source organism: Persicaria tinctoria (assembly GCA_037127255.1). Classification (NCBI taxonomy): domain Eukaryota; kingdom Viridiplantae; phylum Streptophyta; class Magnoliopsida; order Caryophyllales; family Polygonaceae; genus Persicaria; species Persicaria tinctoria. The sequence goes on from JBANSL010000006.1 coordinate 65,228,588, forward strand.
AAGAATACATAGCCTTTTAGGCTCATGCACGTTAATTAAGGAACCTATTTTCCATCTTAAATCTCATCATTATTATTAAAGGTTAAAATAGTGATTGGAAATTCAAGGGTTTTCTTTAATTTTTTTCAAGAGTTTTATTTAATTTTAACAAGTAAAAAATGTAGTAATTTTAGAGATAATAATTACCTATACACCTAAAAGCCCGTGTATTTTCGACAAAATTTCAAGGCCTAAAAGGTCATGTATTCTTGGACGGAGGGAGTACAAAAAATATGGATACTTCAGATTAACGTGTCAAATTATGAGAGTCTACGTTACCCTATTTTTTTATTTTTTATTTTTTATTAGGAAATAATTCGAGGCCAGACAAACCTGGACCTCGAAGGCCGACAAGTCGGCAGACGGAAACTGTCATAAAGAGATAAAATACAACGAAGGTGCAAGAAACAAGCACAAGAGCTCTACAAAGATAAACCAAGCTCAACTAAACCGGACGAGATGCGGACATAGACGAACGAACGAAGCCAAGCGCTACCAACAGCAACACCGCAGGCCAGCGGTACATCAGGACACACTTGTGGGCAGTTAAGACGAACCTCCAAGGAAACAGCCTTCCGAAAAAAGGAGACGCCTCGATGCACACTGTCGCGACCCCAGCCTGACCCGACTCCGAACAGCCAGAACCCCATCAACCGAAGAAGAAAAGCCAATCCCCCAAACCGCAGAGCAATACCACCTGAATCGAAAACGCACCATAAACCCAAACGGGAGATAAACTAGCCCAATCCGGGAATTATTTAAATACTTATACATATAATTTATCCATTCTTTTAATTTCAGTTTATTTATGCATTATATATATATATATATATATATATATATATATATATATATATATATATATATATATATATATATATATATATATATATATATGTAATGGGGCTTAGAAACGGGCTGCCCCGGGCCCAAGGCATAACCTTGGGCCCAAAGGAAAGCCCGAACAGAGGAGCCCCAAAGCCGAGGGTATAGGAACGCTCCAGAGCACCCAAGAGCCGGCGGCGTAACCCTCCACGAGGAAGATCAAGGACGACGACACCGGGACACGCTTAGTTCAGTTGGTGTGCCACTTTGAAATGGTGTGACCAAGGAACGGGGTATTTGAAAGATTATAGATTAGTTTTAATTGTTCTAATCAATGTCAAAATCAACCGAAAAAGGAATAAGCAAACCGGTTCGTTGCTACATTTTAATGAACTTAGCATCCTTTTGTAATTGGAGGATTGAATAACAATGGGCTCCACCAACGGAGTAAGGAGCCCACCGGGGATGAACAACAAAGGCAGGGAAACAGGAGGAGGATGCAGCCTTGACAGCCCAGAAAGAGATCAAGGAGAGGGAGAGACTTGGCCAAGCCGATACGTTGGAGAACCGAAAGGACCAAGCCCCAAATGCAACGACCCACCACCTGGCGACAAACGAAGAGGAGCCGAGGGGGGTCGATTGAAAAGCCAACCGAACCAGCGGTCACCACTGGGAGAAAGAAGGACGGAGAAGAACGAAACGGACCAATCGGTTGCAAAAAAGGGGATAGGAGACTCAGATCTACAAAACCCCCAAAATTATTTTGGGTTTCAAAACAAATTAGAAACAGGTTAGCATGGCAAAATTGAAGCCGACGATTGTGGCGGAGCCACCGTAGCAGGGGATGAGGGCAGCGGGAGCTGATTTGGGGCCGGCGGAGCCGGGTTTGGGGTCGGCAGAGCCGGGGTTGAGGCCGGCAGGGGCCGGTGTTGAATCTCTCCCTTCTCTCTATAAATCTAGAGAGAGAAAGGAGCGTTTTTGTGAACCGGGTTGGGGCCGGCAGAGTCAGGGTTGGGGCCGGCAGAGCCGGGGTTAGGGCCGGAGGAGCCGGGGTTGGGGCCGGCAAAGCCGGGGTTGAGGCAGACAAGGGTCGGTGTTGAATCTCTCCCTCTCTCTAGATTTGTAGAGAGAGGTGGGAGCGTTTTTTGCTTAAAGTAGGTTAGGTGCGTCTGCGTTACCCTAATTAGCATATAGAAATGTTCAAGTAAATCACATAATATAGTTTTTTTTTTGGTGAAAACATAATATAGTTTTTTTTTTTTTTTTTTTGCTTCAAATGTGGGATATAGCCCCTTTTATTAGATATATAAAAGTCTTAGCCTCCTAAAGGAGGTGTAACTGCACAAAGAGACGCAATGCTACTAGGTAAGGAAGATAGTTCCACAAAAGCATCAGTGAGGGAGAGGGACCAGTTTGCGAGGGCGTCCGCCGCCTTGTTAGCATTGCGTCGGACGTTGCCAAAGGTCACCTCCCACCCAGGTTCTCTAGCCAAGGCCCTGCACCGATTGACCAGATGAAATTCCGGGGAAGGAGGCACGCTATCCACAACCAACAAAGCCTTCAATCACATAATATAGTTTCTTACAATGCTATACTGTGTTTTGCTAAGCTACACTTTTTTAAGGTCTAGCAATAGTAGCAGTACGGTAGCCACTTGACACTTTTTATTAAGCCAACAAAGTAACAACTCAAGTTAAAAATCAAAGCCAAAAAGAAAATGGGAGGATTAAAAATAACCTATAACTCGACTTTCTGAACAAAGCAACACTTCATCTTCTGGCTATTACGCCAACAACAAAGCAACAACTCAAGAGTAACAATTCATCTTTTGGCTATTACAGGAAATGAACTCGACTTTCAGAACAACAGTCGGATTGACAAAGTTTTTATCTCCATCCATATAAGATATTATATCCCCAAAACATGATAATATAACATTTAAATACATGATTGAACGTTGTGAATTGAATGGATCTTAGTATCTTATTGTTTCATCTTCATCGATGAACTGCAAGATCTCAAGGTCGAGCCAGGGATCGTGCTTGTCGAGGAACTTAATTTCAGCCTATATCTTCTCAATGGCTTTGAACTTGGCAGAGATCAATTTCATGGATCTGAGATAGAGGTCAGAGGCGTCGTAGAGCCTAGCGAGCAAGTTGGTCGCATTTTCGATAGTGATACGCTCAGCCAGAGTCTTTGAACATTTTTGCTTCAACTGGGGGACTGACATCACATGATAAAGGGGTAACAAGTGAATACCATACTTCTAGTGCTCTTTAGCAGAGCATCTGCAAGTATTTTGATGCCACAAAATCAGCATTCAGATTGCAAAACCGAGAGTTTCAATATATAATCATCTAGCTGAATCTGAAGGTACCAAATCAAACTCAAATGAAAACCTCATTATCCAAAATCTACTGAAGTTTATATACCAAAGAAACATTTGGATCACATGTAATTTGCATCATTCAAATTCTAGATCAGTTCAGCACAAGTTACATCCTACACCACAAAATAAATAAAATTAGACAATACAAAATCCATAGCCCTAACTGTAATCAATGTCGACAGGATGCAAAAACAAACCAAAAAAAAAAAAATTTACTGGAGAATTAATCGGAATTGATCGAGGAAAATACACTGCTAATGCCGAATAAAAATAAACCAAAAGGGAAACTGTAGCAGCCAGATTCGATACCAGATCGAAGGAGGAATGAAGAGAAATGAGAAACTACCTTGATCGGTTGACGAAAACCCTAGTAGCCAGATTCGAAACCAGATCCGAATCTGAGAGTGATTGAAGCAAGGGAGCCTCTCGATGGACGAGAACCAGATGAAGAGTTTAGGTAATCATCTTCCCTCCTATCCCTCCTTGCGATGACAAGTTCTTCCAAGCTTCCCTGCTACGATTTCGTCTAGAGAAGCAAAAGAGGGCGAGAGGGAAAGAAGATGAAGCAACGGGAACGGGGGTGGGAAAAATTAAAATGAGGGTAGTTTAGGTATTCGAAAGATTTGTGGAAAATTACTAAAAAAAATTAGGTTAAATTTGGTGAATATCCATTTTTCATGTCAAAATTAAGTAAATGTCCACTTTTTTACATAATTAAGTAAATGTCCATTTTTTCCAAAAATACCCCTCCTTCCCCATCCCTAACCCTTCCCCCTTTGACCATATTATAATTTTAACATTGACTAGCCAACATTGACCATTCCGGTCAACGCCTGCATTTGGTGACAATTTTTTGGTGACAGTTGAGTATATTTTTCTGGTGACAGTTAATTGTGACAATTATTTTGGTGACAATTGATTTTTTGTAACATTTTATTTTTTCCAGTGACAGTTAGGGGAAAAACTTTTCGAGTGACAATTGATTTTCTTTTTTTCTTGTGATAATTGTTGGTGACAAAAAAATTTGGGTGACAGTTGATTTTCTTCCAATGACAGTTGTCAGTAACACTTTTCCTCGGTGGCAAATGGGGTTTTTCTGCTAATAGATGATTTTCCCGATGAAAATTGTTGGTGATAACTAATAATGACGATGTTGATGACAATATATTGTCACCATGATATTGCAACCTTAATAAAATTGTCACCATAACATTATACATCACCAAGACATTGTCACCAACTACATAACACTGTTTTCATATTATTTAATCAACCGTATTGTCACCAACTTATAAAAAACATTGTCATCAACCTCTTTTCAGTAATCTATTGACACCAACAATCAAACAGTGTAACCAACCTATTTTCATCAAGCTTTGGTCAATAATCTACTGTCAGCAATTACAAAACTTTGTCACCAATCTAGTCTCAACCACCTATTTTTAGAAATTAATTGTCACAAACGACAAAAAAGTGTCACCAACCAATTGTCACCAACTACAAAGCACTTTCATCAAACTAAAATGTTTACGATGCTAATGTTATCACATTTGTCATCTAATATTAACACATTTTTGTTACAAAACTGAAACCCTAGAACAAGGGAATCATAGACCCAAGAGGGGCTAAATCTAAGCAGACGAAAATTTGATGTACAGTATAGTTTAGGGTTTAGGGTTTAGTCTTTAGGGTTTAGGGCCAAGGCCCTAAACCCTAAACCCTAAAATGTGTGTACAGTACCAATGTTATCAAATTTGTCATCTAATATTAACTCATTTTTGTTACGAAACTAAAACCCTATAATTAGGGAAGCATAGACCCTAGAGGGGCTAAACTTGAGCAAACGAATAATTCGATGTACAATACTATAATGACATCACATTTGTGATCTAATATTAACGCATTTTTGTTACAATAATAATCCTAAGTAGATGAAATTTGATGTAAAGTTTAATTTTGTAATATTTAATTGTCAGATTACATCAACTTGCAAAATAACAAGACCTCTATAGCCATCCTCTCTCTCTCCATACGCATCCATATACTTGTCTGAAATAGCTTCAATACCACCATGAAATGCAAGACCCTTGATATATTTGATGGTATACATACCACAACTTCCACTACAATTGAACAGAAGGATAATGAAAATTACATTATAGCTAAATGAGATATAAATTCCATTTGTCACCAAAACAGAATATATAACTCTACCAATTGTCACCAATCTAAAAAAAACAACAACATAAATTCCATTTGTCACCAAAACAGAATATATAACTCTACCAATTGTCACCAATCTAAAAATAACAACATAAATTCCATTTGTCACCAAAACAGAATATATAACTCTACCAATTGTCACCAATCTAAAAATAACAACATAAATTCCATTTGTCACCAAAATAGAATATATAACTCTACTAATTGTCACCAATCTAAAAATAAAAACATAAATTTCATTTGTCACCAAAACAGAATATATAACTCTACCAATTGTCACCAATCTAAAGATAACAACATAAATTTCATTTGTCACCAAAACAGAATATATAACTCTACCAAATGTCACCAATCTAAAAATAACAACATAAATTCCATTTGTCACCAAACAATGAAGCAAACCCTGGATAGTCTCATTTAAATTGATAATATATAATCAAGCTAAATACTAATTGTCACCAAACAAGCAATTGTCACCAAAACAAACAAGCAATGATAAACACTTGAAATAGAACAACATATAAAGTAAGAACGAATTAGATTCATCAATAAGAACACAAACCTGGATTATCCATTTGAAGTAGATAGAAACACACAAACCCTAAAAAAACATAAACAAATTGTCATCAAAGCAATGTATTCACACAAAAATCCGCACCTGTTGTCCCAAATCATAAAATTAACATCTCGAAATGATCAGATTTAACAAATTGTCACCAATACTAAACAAATTGACATATTTTGCAAGTTTAACAAATTGTTACCAAACATGCTAGCGTTTGTTTTCCCAAATTCGAATCCAATCGAGTAGGTGAAGTTTATTAAATCGATTTGCTTTTATTATGTCCACGAATTGTGTAGGTTCAAGGGAAACACACTAAAAACTCACATCTAGAGCATAAGCAAGTGCAATCGAATTTAGGGCTAAACAATGAAATTCTTCAAATCGAAAGGGGAAGGGAACCGAAAGGAGTGGGGAAGAGATTGAGAAGGACGAGAAACAACAAAAGAACGGAGATTACCTGGCCTGGACGAAGGTTGAGCGAACGCCGGCGACCACCAGAAGGAGCGAAGGAGAGAGACGTAAAGCGAAGGAGAGAGACGCGAGGCGAGAGGAGAGAGACGCGATGATGAGATTGAAGAGGGTTGGAATAAAAGGGGTTAATTATACCAAGGGTAGAGTTGGTATTACTTAAAATTTGTGGACATTTACTTAATATCCGTTTAAATATGGACGTTTACCTAATTAGCTTTTCTAAATGGATATTTGAGCAAATTTTTCCAAAAAATTATTTAGGCTAGACATTTACTTAATAGATTTATAGAAATGGATATTGGACTAAGTTACTTCATCATTACTAGGGTAATTTTGAAAAGTGAGCACCAAAATACCTAAAATAATATGTTTTTCTTAAGAAGATTTTCTCCTAAAATGACATATATTTTTTTTTATAGAGGGAGTATTAGATGAATTTAAAAGCAAGGGAGCCCACTTAGCCTTGTGGTAGTTACCGTGTGTGAGGAAGGAAAAGGCAGTGTTTGATTCTTGTTACCTATATTATCCGTCCGTATGAGACGGGGTTAAAAAAATGACTAAAATTTATGGGGTGAAAAAACAGTTTATTTATAAAAAGTGAAGTTTATTTGGTTGTTATTAGGGGTATACTTATATTTTCAAATCAAATAAACACCAAAAACTCAAAAAAAAAAACTATCAAAAGAAGTTTTTTTTTTTAAATTCTCATTTAAACCAAAATCTAGTTATGGGTATGTATGGAGCGAGGTATAAAAAATGACTAAAATTATAAACAAGTTGAAATTGAAAAATTGTTTAAAATAAAGGTTGAAAGATTATGAAATAATATAAACTCCGTATAGGGCGTAAAAGAGTTTATTTGTAAAAAGAAAGTGAAGTTTATTTGGTTATTATTAAGAATATTAGGGTAATTTTAAACCAAATAAACTAAAAACACTCAAAAAATATATCACATATAGCTTTTTTTTGTAAACACCCATTTTAATAAAAAAAAAACCCAATTATAACAAGCCCAATACACAATTTAATTGAAGTAGTTTAAAAACTACTTCAATTATCTCCATAGATACCCTATGTCTCACAAGGTACTTGAGTAACTTGACAACTTGCAAGATTTTGGTTAGGTTAGCGGTGTTATATAGTAGGCCAAGGACCCAAGGTTGATCAGTAATGAACCCATTTTTAATTGGGCCTGGACTTTTGTTTGGCCTGCTCAGCCTTCTATACTTTCTTCCCATCTATATTACTGTTGCTAACTATATCTACTTTCATTTTATCACTTGCCCAAACAAAGTTTCTTTAAATTCATGTTCAAGCAGGCACAGTTAAGCTTATGTTAATAATATTTTTTAAAAAAAAAATTGAGCAATATAGATTTTAAGTATTAAAATTTAGGGTGGGTTATACATACCAGTACCACTATGACCATATGAATATCCACGACGGTTTTTGTTAAAATGTACACATTTGTACGAGATGTGTTTAATAATTTATTTCATTGGTGAAATATGTATTTTTTTCTCACACCATTCAAATACAATTAATTTAAAATAAAAAATAAATCATAAAACATAAGTTTATAAACACGCGGGAGGTGATGTGCTCAAATTTACACATCACATGTTCAAACGTGTACATTTGCACACACCGAAATAACCAATGTAACTCAAAATGTCCAAATATATATATATATATATATATATATATATATATATATATATATATATATATAGGTAAATGTTCAAATGAAAATGGGGCTTAAGATGAAAATTCCTCTTAAAGTGAAAATAGTCTAATTTGGATGTAAATAGGCCTAATTTAAAGGTAAATGGGTCTAATTAAATGAGTAATGAATAAATGGGCCCAATTTTGGTGTAAATGGGCCTAATTTTACGAGTAAATGGGAAAATGGTTAAATGACCCTAATTATGGGGTAAATTTCACACGCCTCCCCCAAACTTTCCATTCATACGAATATTGCCCTTATTTCAATTATGAAAATTACAGATTTTAGCCCGTAATTTTTATTTGAAATAATATTGTTAGGTGCAACTATAATATTAAAAAAATACAACAAGAATGTTACATCACAATTTTTGTCTTTATTTTAAAAAGGGAAAAAGATGAGATTACAAAATATAAAGTGAACAAATAATACAATAAATGTTATTATTAATAAATGTGCATTTTCATAATGTGTCATACCAAAAATTTTCTTTATAGACCGCTATTTTATGACAGTTTTGTACTTTAATGCAACATGTGCCATTAAAAGCCTATTAGCTCAAAAAATGGTATAGTGATGTGCCCATGCACAAAGGTTCGAGTTCAAAATCCCGCATAAGCTATTTATGGTTGCTTTTTTGTGTGTTCCCGTTCATGAATAAGATTATAAAGTGCAATAATAAAATGATAATGTGCACAAATAAGATGATATAATGCATATATAACATTATATTGTGCAAATATAACTTTAAGTTGTGCAAATATAACACTATGTTTTGCAAATGTAACATTATATTGTGCATATCTAATAATATAATGTTACGTTGTGCACATATAATATTATGTTGTGCGAGTATAACATTATATGGTGCAAATATAACTTTACGGTGTGCAAATATAACACTATGTTTTGCAAATGTAACATTATGTTGTGCATATCTAATAATATAATGCTACGTTGTGCACATATAATATTATGTTGTGCGAATATAACATTATATTGTGCAAAATATAACTTAAGTTTTGCAAATATAACACTATGTTTTATGTTGTGCATATCTAATAATACAATTGTGCAAAATTAAGATAGGATTGTGCAAAAGTAGTATACAATTGTGCATAACTAAGATTATAATGTGCATGATTAACAATTTGCGATTGTTGCGCTCTTGTCTATTATGTAACCTATGTGGGATTTGAACCCACATCTTTGTGCAAACGCACATTGCTCTACCAATTGAGCTAATAAGCTAAATTATGATTTTCATGCTAAAATAGAAGAACCTAATCGACCTAAAGCATATCACAACAAAATTCTAAAATCCAATTAGCTCATGATTCACAACCAATTTGACAATGCTATGAACATGAAATTAGCTCCAAATCAACCCAACATCACAACCATATAATCAATTTCAATCAATTTGGATTTTGGCAAAAAAAAAACCCAAATTCTAAAATATATCGCAATAAAATTCTAAAATCCAATTAAATCATGATCCATAAACAATTTGACAATGCTATGAACATGAAATTAGCTCCAAATCAACCCAACAACACAACCATATCATCAATTTTAATCAATTTGGCTTTTGAAAAAAAGCCCCAAATTCTAAAGCATACCGTACTATAAAATTCTAAAATCCAATTAGCTAATGATCTATAAACAATTTGACAATGATATGAACATGAAATTAGCTCAAAATCAACCCAACAACACAACCATATCATCAATTTCAATCAATTTGGCTTTTGGCAAAAAGCCCCAAATTCCGCTCCTAAATCAAACCCTAGGTTTTCAATCTCAACCTAAATCATTCAAACAATCTAAATAATTGTAATAAACAAGTTTAGGGTTAGAAATCATACCAAATTCGAGTTGAAACAAGGAGCAAAATCGGGACTTCGAAGGTATTCCGAGCCAAAAATGTCGAACAACACTTATGGGGGAGATGGGCTCGGTGTGAGCTCGGCTGGGCTCGAACCATGTGGGTTCCGGTCTCGAGGGGTGCGGCTGAGGGAGGGGGTTCGAGCAGGTGATGGCTGGTGGCCGGAGGTGGCTCGTGGGCGGCGTGGGAGGCCGACAGCGAAGCTGCTGGTGGGCGCGTCGAACAGGGCCACGTCTGGGCTCGTCGGGGCAGCAGGTGGCTCGAACAGGGCCACGTCTGTGCTCGGGGGTGCGCACAGCGGTGGGCTCGAGGGCGGCTGGTCGCTGGTGGCCGGAGGTGGCTCCAGGTGGGTGTGGGTGCGGGAGTCCGAGAGCGCTGCTTGCCTCCTTCTACTGTTGGGACGCGGGTATGTTTTTTTCACTTTAAGAGATATTTTCATCTTAAGCCCCTTTTTCACTTTAACTTCACCCTATATATATATATAGACACCCACACACACACTTCCACACAACCATTGTGGATGGTCTAAGATAATCACTATGCCCTTATATCCAGTGGCGGCTCGAGGGTGTGGCGCGGGTATGCGACCGCCACACCCTTCGATCGGAGAAACACATAGACAGAGAAGAAGATGGAGGGAGGGAGAACCTCTTTATGGGGAGTGAGGGGGCGGGGGCGAATTTGCAAACAGGGGATTGAAGAAGTGGAAAGAGAAAACAAGGATTAAGGTTTTGGGTCGTCTATGTAAAGACGAGGAGGCGTTTATATCCTCTTTCCTAGAAGTGAGGTCAAGCATTCCTGCCTCCTGCGTCTAACCTGGTCATATATTATTGGGCCTTATTGGGCGTTATTTGGCTTTAATCTTTGTCATTTTTATTGGCCTACTATCATAAAAAGAAATATTTAAAGCCCAATATAGTTGAAGAAATTTTTTTTAATGTGGAGGCAAATATGGATAATTTCATTCATATTTCTTTGATTGATGAATAAGTGATGTTATTATTTTTGTAGTGAGGACTATAAATTTACCAATGTAATTCACCCCACCTTCTAGGGACCTCTACGACCACCACTGCTTATATATATCCACCAAAAGTTGAAGTTAGTCTTTTTTAATTATTAAAGGAAAAGCAAGAGTATATTTTTAAGGCTTTAATATTCTTATGCAAATATGAATAAATACACAAAAATATTTTTTTTTAAAGTTATGTAACATGTTTTATAGATATACTCGCGAAGAAATTAAATTTTCATCAACATTTGAACATGTTATATTTATATGTTTGATCTCGAAATGTTTATTTGACTATCATAATTGGTAAAATCATTATGTATTGTGATGAATACAACAACAATAACCTAGTTAACCAATAAAGGAGAGATGACCCTTACAAGAAGTCAATGGTTCAAATTTCACTTCTTACACAATTCGTGTATTAGTGAGTGCTCAAGCCTTTATTGGCTTGAGTGAGCCTGTCTGGTGGCTAGCCATCTGGCTTACCGGTTTGCATCCTTTACAGGCTAGGGTTCGGATCCGTGGGGGACTAGTCGATAACCTCGGAACCCCACGTTAAAAAAAAAACATTCACTTAAATACATCGTCGTCACTGGTCCTGATTCCTAGACATTTTTTCTGTTAGGGTTAAGAGTGCGAGGCCCTGACGAATAGAAACTGAATTAAAATGAGAAAAGGATTTGGATCAGATGGTTGCAGTGTGGATACGTGAACCAGTTCACACCCGAGTGCTTACTAAATCTGTGGATTGATTAATTCATTCAAACGTTTCCAGATTCCTAATATATTTGCAGTTTTATATAACTGTATCAACTCATATTTGACCTTATCTTCCCACACTTGAATATATAGAAAGACTCTGTCTAACATTTATGAACCTTTGACCCCCACACAAAAAACACGTTTATATGAAGCTTCCATGCAAACTTTAATTTTATACGTAGTTGTTGGATACTCTCATATTTCCTATTCTTGTTTGTTTTAACCTGACTAAATTAATAATCGTTTATCGACCCTGAGGTAAGGGATAATTTACATGATGTATACAACTTTGGACTATTTCGTGTAGTATCCCTGAGTTTATAGATATATTTTCTCCGTGTCCCTCTTCTATTATTTTAAACCTTTTCAGATTTTTTTTTAAAAAAAAGGTAAATTGCGTAATTGAATCTTCCAGCTTGTGCTAATAAGAACAGAATCAATGGATTGGCATGTTTAATGAGAACTGAAAGTGAGATTCATTCGAAGAGCACTGATAATTTGCAAAATAATTAGTCTGTTAGAGTTATTTGATATAATCCGGACATAATTAAATGTACGTCCAAAAGATAAATAGTCTAATTTACGTATATTGGTAAGTAATTCTTATTCGTTAAGAATTAACTAATATTAGGATAAATAATATATATTCGTTATATATTAATTTATCTAATGAATAAAAGAGATAATTAGGAGAGACTCCTCTCCCCTCATCTCTAACCCTAGTGAGCGAGTCTGTTTTGTCAGACGTTCCTCTCAGGAAAGAAAACTCACGTAGAATTCTCTTCTTCGTGGAGAGAGTCTCTTTCCTCTCCAGTGCTCTCTCATGGTGTGTAGGCTGTGAATCGTAGGTTCTCCACTGCTCCCAAATCTCTAACGAGATTTAGGGATATGGAGATCTACCAGGTGATCAAATTCGAAGGCAAGACGATCTAGATTCCGCTTCCGCTAGTCGAGGTAATCCGTTTATTCCTCAAATTCTAACATAACATTGGTATCAGATCTTTAGGCTCAAATTGCCTTTGAATTTATTTAATCGGATGGAATTACAGCATGAATTAGATTTCTAGAACTAAATTAGATTAAAAGGTCCAATTTTTTTTAGTATTGCCGTGTTCTTGTTGATGAACTAGGCTACTGTGTTTTTTTGAAACAATTATATGGTTGATTTTGTGTTAAGCCGGACCAGACCCGCACCTGTTTGTTTTTGGAAAGACGCTTCTTCTTCAACCTCTTGCTCTCATCCTCTTTCTTGTCCTGTGCTCTCCACAATATCAGGATCGTTTTCGATTCAAGCATGCTTATGTTGATTCTTTATTTTTTGTTTTCGATCTAACGTTGTGCTTATTCGAGTCGGATTCGAGGGCTTGAAATTGGGGCTTCGTGCTCCTCGGTCGAGATCTCCTAGCCAGGCCTAGGTGGCGCCGGACTAGCAACCGTGATCCTTACCGGAGAAACTGGATGCGGCGGCGCCACCGCCTATTGCTGTCGGCGGCAAGGAGTGAGGAGATCCTCTCCTGCTTCTCGATTTCGAGCAAAGGGTTCGCAAGATCTGGTTGTTCGAGCTTTGTGTCTTGAATCCAAATCAATTGAGGCTCGATCTTGCTTGCTTTGATGGTGAGTGTGATCTATAAGGCTTCAATGGCGGACTTCATGGTCGATTTCATCGGAGAAGGCCGGAATTTCAGGTTGTTTTTAAAGGGTATTTTTTTGTTCTTCGTGAATGACGAACCTAGATCTGAAATTCGAACTTTGTTTTACTCGAATTGGACATGAAGACTGATGAATTTGGGAACGTGAACCTAGAATCAGTGAAAGGTCCATCTTCATTTTGGTTTGTCGATGGATTTGGGTTTCTGGTTTTTTTTCTTGTTCTTCATCGCAGGGGACCTCGCCGGAGATCCGGCGGCGCCACTGCCACCGTGCTTCTCGACGAGGCACTCGGAGGCGGCGGCGCTACCGCCTGGGTCGTCGACGGTGGGGAAGCTCTTGAACAGAAGGAGGAAGGTGGAGATGGATGGAGCTTTGAGCTCGAAGCCATGGCTACTGGGAGTTTGGAGAAGATGACCGGAGACGACAACCGAGAGCAAGGCGGCGCCGGTGAGGTTGCCCACCCTTCGTGGTGTTGGCGGCGTCTGGCGCCACCGCCTGTGGTTATCGCCGGCAGCTACAAACAGCCCTGGAAGGATGGCGCTCCTGTGAGGGTTTTGTGCCTTCGGGTCGCGTCGGGCTTAGTAACGGGCCGAGCCGGGCTAGCTAGTGACCTAAGGGTCACGGGCTTGAGCGGGCCAACGGGCTGCACCTGGGCTTGTTTGTTGAACTTGACCGGTTTTTTTTAAGGTTTCAGTTGGGCCTATCATGTATGGGCTTATTTGAAAACTTGAAAAAAAAAAAAAATTGGCTTAGCATATTTTGTTGGACTTCAGCTGTTATGTGTTGAACGTGACTTGTTAGTCCAGATTCGTTTTGGACCGTGACTTGTCGTGTTTGACCGATCATTGGACTTGTCTTGGTCGGGTTCGGATCCGGACTAAGACTTGGTGGGTTGCGTTTGATGAATTGGGTTTAGCCCGATTCGGTTCGAACGCGAATCGTCGCTTTTATATGACCAAGCTTTTCGGTTATGTTTGCTCTCAAAAGATTTTGATCGGACTATGTGTCTTTGAATTTTTTATTGAAGCGAACGAACTTAAAAGTTACTATATGATATATCGACCTACGTGGCCCTTTATCTAATAACGAGCGATGATGAGTCCTAAGTTATGTTGATACGTTCATATACGGACTGAGCTCTCTAAAATTCTTTTTCAAAGAATTTGTTTTTCAAGGATGTTTAACTTTGGTTGAATATCGTTTAACTTGAAAATTGAGCGGGTTTAAATAATTCAATCCTGAGTTATTTAAAATTATTTTGAGTTAACGGATAGTTATTACATATAACTTATTAAATTAAAGTGGTAAATTGACTTTATGTAAGTTGATTAAAATCTGAGAAATAAATATTTTATGTAAAGACTGTAAGAGATAAGCATTCAGAATGCATCTCTAAACCTTGCGAATAATTTCTTGTTTTTACTACTAACGTGGTGATGTACTTGAAATTATGGAAAAAGCACTTAATTTGTTTGAGTGTGATTGCAAGGTAATCGAGCAAGTAATTCATTTGTTAAATGGATGAAAATATTCAGTAATCTTGAATAACGTTTTTTTTTAAACGCAATTCTAAAAAAATCTGAATAAACCCTTAAGGGGTAAGGACCTATATGTCTAGGCTCCTGAAAGTCGATAGTCCTAGTGAAGACATGTTATCTGACTTTGCTCGATTATACTGGATTTGTTCTAGTGTATATCCATATGTTGGACATATAAATAAAGTGAGCTGATGTTGAGTACTTTGGGTACATCAACAGTAACGCAGTTCCCTTGAAAATTAGAAAATGTGCAGATGGACTTGATGAGAGTTTGACTCTTGAATCCTAGGCTTTAAAAATTATTTTCTAATTTGTAAAGCTCATTTTGAATTTTCTCAGATCAAAAGAGTTGTAAAACTGAATTTCATGGTTCTAAGGCATTTTCATGCTAAGAAAGATTGTCATTTAGTAGACTATGTTTCACTTAGGGACATGGTCCTAGTAGGAGCAAATCTTTAGACTGACTCGCACAGTTTGGAAGATAACTTTAAACATACGTTGTTTGGAAATCGTCAGACGAACGATTATGTCGTCATGAATCTGTGTTCTAACGGAGTTGATTGCATGCTATAAGTATGTTTTTGCTTCGAAGGTCATGGTAAATGATGATATGTGTTGGTTTGTGCTTCGTGCATAAACGGTAACAGGTTTCTGGTCAATGGTGATAGACGGGTAATATACTCATTTCACTGATCTGAATCAGAAGTTAGCAGAACTGAGGTTACATCGATTTATATCGTAGTAATAAAAGTTTAGCTTTCCTGAAAATGTCAGGGGCTTCTGAAGTTTCCTTAAATAGACCATGTGATGTCATGATGCTAGTAAGGGAAAAGACCTTGAGATCTTATTGGATTTCGGTTCCAATGTTAAGATCAAAAGTTTACTGATTCTTGGTTCAGTAACAAGAGGTTAATTTGTCACTTGTGTGATAATGGTTGCAAATAAGATTTGTAACTTATGCATAATCTGATCATTGGAAGTAAGCAAATCTTTGCTAGGTCCAAATGATGAAGTTGCGATCTACTTGGTTCAAGTTAATCACTAGGCAACTAGATCAGATGGTATACCCAAGGATTGGTGCTGAACTTCGAAGTTTAGCTGAAGCGAATCGTATAAGATGGTACCAAGTTCAGATCTTAGTATTCTCTAATCCTCACTGAATTTTTGTAATTCATGAGAAGTGTCACTATGGAAGCATAGTTTAACCACTTTGCAAAGTGATAAAGAGTAATGAAATGCATACTCTAAAAGGTATTCTACTAGCGAGTGGGAGAATAGGTTCAATAGAACCTGAGAAAAGACAGAGTTGTCAGAAGAGGATGTTTCCTTATCTGAAAATGATATGACACACCTTGGGGTATGTCAAGGATGATCATTGTGGGATTGTCCAAAGAGATTAGATGCTTATAGCGTTAAGCATTTCTCTTAAGGCTTCGAGGATAATCTGTTACTGGTAACAGATCACTACATTTTTTGTAGACTGCGTTCTACAAATTTTAGAAGCTTAAAGCACAAATTCTATTGTGCTATTTGAATTTCATGATCTCCTAAGATCAATATGGATCTAAGGGCGTATAAATGGATGTTGATATACAAGATGAGCTTGTTGGTTAACATATATCCATGTTTTCTCTCACATTGGGTGATGAAGAAATCAGATGAAATTCAAAAAGTTTCTGTCTTAAATTCTTCTGTTGACTGAAGTTTCACGAAATGGTCAAATCCGAGCACCAAGCATTGGTTTCTGCTGAGTGCGTATTATGCTGATTGGTGGAGTAGTTCATTTGTTGGACAATCCTTGGTCAGTTACTTCCTGGAGATGGTACAAGTGTCATGTTAAAGGCTAAAGACATAAGATGATCTCTGGGAGATGTACTTATGATTAAGGGTCACTTGGTGAACCTTAAAACGTAGAATAAGCTTAACAGCTAGTTCTTGAAAATTTTAGTCTTATCTGTTTAGTTGCATCAAATTCATTTGGATGAAAGGTAACATGTAGAGTGTGTGTACTAGGCATGAGGCTAGGTACATGATCGCATTCTTAAATCATCTTGGAAATGCGAACTTCTAAGATTGATGAGAGCAATCTGATAAGGAAAATGAGTTTTCGTAGCTCAGGGATTCTTAATCATGATTGTGAGACAGTTGCTAAGACAACTTAGGATGAGTTTTGATTAATGAAACCACAACATAACCTCTGGTAGTTTAGTCATTACATCGTCCTATAATAGTTATAATACAACACCTGCCACATTAACATTCAGGATATTCTGGATCAATCGTGATCTAGTGTTCCTGAGAATGTTCAGAGCTAAAGAAGTTTCGTTCTTGGCTCACAACTTGTTGAACAAATGTGTTTCGAGTTCAGGATTTTCATCTAGAACGATTGTGAGCATATCAAAACCACTTTAGAGTGGGAGTTGTTTTGAACACGAGGTATCTCAGAAACACATTAGATGTGGTTGCTCCAAAAGTATCCAAATGAGATAGCACTAATCACCACTTAGAGTCTGTGATCTGTTGGTAGATCTAAGACACAACCAGCAGATGGTGATGACAGATAATGAGTATATAGAAGAAGCCATGTTTTGAACTGGTTTCTATCCTGTCTAGACATAAATCAATGAGATAATTGGGTTCTTAAAGCTTTATAGGGGGAATGATCCATTGAGAGTTATACCCTAGATCAAGAGAGTTAGGTTGGAACCTTCTCTCTACATGGTTAGATTTTGTTCAATCAGACCGATGAATGGCTACAAAAGCTTGTATCCGTTTACAAGTTGACCTAGATAGCAAAGTTTTTCCCAGTGGGAGGACTTCTGGAAATTCGTTTTCTAGATAAGTTTCTGCTAAGGTTTTGAGAAAGACACTAGTCTTGTACTCATACCTATGTAAGCATTGAAACATGCATCTAGATGACAATGATAAGATGTTTTGTACTTTGTGTTCAAAATATGAATCATTGTAAGTATGTCATATTGGAAAGTTTAACTTTCTGATGTTGCAGATGACACACTGATAGCCAGCTATGTTGTGATTCTATCATGACAACATTGATACAATTGTCAAGTGAATCTGTTACATAGAAATTGGGTAGTTGTCTATGAGGTTATTTCGTATAATCTTAAGCATGTCATTCTCATATATGGAAATGTGTAAATGGACTTACATAGGAAGTGGATTAAGTGAGGAACACTTGAGAAACTGAGTGCAATCTCGCATTCTGTTGTATGCTGAGATGAGACAAGCGAACACGTGTTTGTTTACAAACTGATTCGAGTCTTATGCACTGAACACAGTAAATGATTGCAAAGGCACTCTTGTAGATTGTGTATTGTGTTATGGTGGATGATGTCTTTGTCCATGTTGGAACATAGATATGGATCTTAGTGATCCAAGGGAGGAGACATTGATGTATGTATCGACATCAGTCCGTAGGTCTTATCTCCAAGGAGAAGAGACGTTGATGTCTATCAAGAAACTGTCTTGCTTATCCTTCCACCACGGAAGCTGAGATTCTTACATCATCAGTAGCTTCCGAGGAGATGATGAAAAAGGATTCTCCTGAAAACACAAAATTTGGTTGTGGCAAAATATGGTGAGCGGATGTCATGACTATGGGTTGTGACTGACCAATTTTTTTGTCAATACCAGGATTTCCAAATGATGTTGGAGATCACATGATATTCAGATCAAACCCTGTCTAGTCAGAGAGACGTTGTTCAAGAACAACGTTGTCATAATATGTTTGACTCCTGATGGTTATGTGAGCCACCTCTCTGATTTGAGTTTTTAAGCAAGTGGGAGACTTTGGTCTTAACTCATATGATGTGCCATTGATGTGGTGAAAACTGGTGATGTAAACGTGAAATATGTTACATGTCACTGAACCATCGTTTGTTCTCTCACACGAACAAACGTTCCTATAAGTGTTCTTCACTGTAGGTGTAAGGTATCTCAATTCTTATGGGAACGGAATGAGATGATAACCTCATCGACTATCTTTGGAGGTCAGGATGAAGTCTCTCCGGTTGGGAAAGACTGAATGGGTAATTTATAGTAAGTCATTTATATGACTTGTAACTATGCTCCTGCGCCCATTGGTTCAGATAAGCAAGGTGTTGTAGGGTAAAATGGTTCTCAAGTCTACGTGACTACGAGATGAACACCTTTACAGGTTGAGCGGACAACGCTTTAGAGAAGCGCTCCCTGTAGCACACTGTCATACTAGTGTGTGCTAGTCAACCCTATGTGGTGATAGATTGATCCCATCTCTATCACTGTGTGGGCTAAGATGTATGTAAACAAGGCAACCCTTAGTGACTAACGGCTTGGGTTACTGATTGTGGTGGTGATGCGCTACTTTGGTTGTGTCCCGATGGCCATGAGTGATGCGGTCTCAATGGGGCATTTCTGGGAAAGTGGTCATCATTTACATGAAAGTAATGCCAATGCGAAAGGAAGGTATTATGAGTAATCGTTGACGAAAATGGGATTTGCTGGATCCGACAGTTACTTACTGTTGTGAATCGTCATTACAGTTGAACAAAACTGAAAGGGATCCAGTTTTGTGTATCAACTAGTCCGATGATAGATAATCCTAGGGATGCAGCAATACCTTTCAACTAACGTTGTGACCTAGTCCCTAGCGGGATTTTTATGCAGGTAGTATTGCCGGGTCGCACGACCTATACACAACAAGTATAAGATTGAGTTTTGGAGGAACATAATCTTTTGTGCGAGTGGGAGATGTTAGAATTATTTGATATAATTCGGACATAATTAAATGTACGCCCAAAAAGATAAATAGCCTAATTTACGTAATTAGGTAAGTAATTCTTATTCGTTAAGAATTAACTAATATTAGGATAAATAATATATATTCGTTATATATTAATTTATCTAATAAATAAAAGAGATAAATAGGAGAGACTCCTCTTTCCTAATCTCTAACCCTAGTGAGCGAGTCTGTTTGTCAGACGTTCGTCTCAGGAAAGAAAACCCACATAGAATTCTCTCCTTCGTGGAGAGAGTCTCCTTCCTCTCCAATGCTCTCCCATGGTGTGTAGGTTGTGAATCGTAGGCTCTCCACTGCTCCCGAATCTCTAACGAGATTTAGGACTATGGAGATCTACCCGGTGATCAAATTCGAAGGCAAGACGATCTAGATTCCGCTTCCGCTATTCGAGGTAATCCGTTTATCCCTCAAATTCTAACACAGTCAAAATTCATATACTCACGAAGATCGGGAGTTTCAATTGGAGATCGAGGTGAACAAACACAATTTAAACCTCTAGAGAGCTCAAAATATTAGGGGATTAGAGATCAGATTAACGAATTAACCTTCGGATCAAACAACAGAAAAGCTAGCCTCGACGAAAACTAGGCTAAATCAGCCGAAAAGTATTTGAGGTTTGAGAATGAATAGGATAAGATCGATCTAGAGAGAGGTAGAATTTACGAAGACGAAGACATATTGTCGCCTCCCATCACCAAAATCCGTGTGTCGATCTTCGTCTTCACCTCCAGTTGGTGCCGATGTTGATTAATTCTTTGCAAGTTGCTCGTTGGTCATGTTCTTCTCTCCATGGCCTTTGCCTCCTGAACGAATGACTGTTTTCAATTTGATTCAAGTTATTTTCCTTTTTAAAAAAAAAAAAAAAAAAGATAATGCAAAAGTTTAATTTTAACAAAGGAGGGGGCACATGGTGAAAATACTACTAAACTCAGGATTATAATGTGAAATAGTTTAAACTCTTGTGTATCATTGCGAAATATCTGTTAAATCAGGATAACTCGTGGAAAACCTGCTTAATAATTAAAGAAGATGATTCAATAGTGTACATCCCACCAAATTTTTTTTGATCCACATCCCACCAAATTAAAGACGAGGATACGGAACGAAATTAAAAACATTAGAGAGTATAAAATCATTTCCAACCAATCCAGGAGCGGATTCTGGACCGTTATCCCGGAGATACTTGAAGATAAAATTTTTATCATTTCGAGAATGTAGAAGGGTAAAAAAAAAATTTCTTTCGTAATTTTTTTACCGGGTTGGGGATGCTTGACGGAAAATATTAAGAAATTAACACTAAAAATTTTTTTTTTTTTTTGAGATGCCCACCAATGCACGTAGATCCGCCCCTGCACCAATCTACTAAATTATCTCAAAATAAAATATCAAAATCTTTTAAATTTTATATAATCGAACTCCAAAATATACCATAAATACTCTTATATATATATATATATATATATATATATATATATATATATATATATATATATATATATATATATAAATAAATTATTTTTCATTCATAATAACTTTTGCAGGATTGTCAAATACAGTCATTAATATTTAGAGTTTTTATTTGTTATAAATAAGCTTCTCCCATTGGATTGCGCGCGGCCCTCTATATTTATAACAAATAAAAACTATAAATATTAATGATCGACTGTAAAAACTCTAATACAATTCATGTCTTAATTCTCACGTCTGTTATTGTACAACCCAATTGTAAATTGCAAATATATATATATATATAAAGTCTAGAATTTTAATAAAATAGTAGCGTTTTTATTATCAAACAGTTTATTGACATTAAAAATGGAAAATAGATAATTCGCAAGTGGCTTTTTTTTTAAATTTAAAAAAGAAAGAAAGAAAGAAAAAGAATGAAAAGAATGGAAGGGAGAATAGGGATGGGACTTGAGAGTTGGGAGTGTTAGAGATGTGAATGAAACGAAAGTGTCCCATCTCGGAAATTTGAACATATCATGTCCTAGTATATGAGTCGGTGGGCTACTCCTTCTATTGTCAATTTGTTTTAGAATGGAACCTCACACGACTTGTGTGTTAGGATACTAACGCATGTGCACACGACCTCCAATCATCGGTTCGAGTCGGACTTTGATAGGGAGGAATGGTGGGTCCTAAGATACGTATCAAATTAAGGAGAGTTAATTCCAAATGCAACTCAATCTGACCATCAAAGTATAGTACGCCGTTCATTAAATAAAAAGAACCGGCAAAAATGTATAGTGGTCCGTATAGTATTATAGCCCATAGGGAATGGGACGATGCACATCTGCGTGTTACCCGATTTTCCGCCCTTCTGTAATCTGTTCCCCTCGTGCTTCCCACGTGATTTTCTGTCCCCGCCTTATTTATATCAACCTTTCCTCATTTACTACGGTTTATACATGTAACAAAAAATACATGGACCGCTTTTTTAAGGAGGTAAAATAATAAGTTTGTAATTATTTAAAAAAATTAATAAAAAAATTAATATTTTATATAATTTTTAGCTCTTAACAAAACGTGCATGAATAGTAAAAATCCATATATTTTTGGACGGAGGGAGTATGACTTTTTTCTTCTCTAATTTTAATATTTTCTGTAATTTTTTTATTTTAAAAAAAAAACATATTTAAAAGTCAAATGCTATTTTTTATTCGATGAAGAGAGAATTTGTTAATTTTATTAAAGAATAAAAAAATATTTCAGGGTAACAAAATATTGTACTGATTTTTCTAAACTATGTCTAATAATATAGATTAAAAAGTTTAATTATAAAAGATAAATAAGTTGCCTCTATCAAATAGATCAAAATATGTTCTATTTGACAAATGTGAGAACAAACTATATATTATTTACTCTCTTTTATTCTTGCTTAATTAGGAAAATGTTTTTTTTTCGAAGTAATAATTTTTTTTACAATAGCTAAAAATTAGGAAGTCTTTGGGAAACCAAAATCAACCTTGATCATCCGCCTGTATGATTTTACACAAATCCATATTCAAAGGGAGGGTAGTCATATTACAAGTATCACTAAATTTAGCAATGAATTCCGCGCAGGAATTAAATTCTCCGAAGTAATGTCTAAAGATGATCTTGTTGAAACGTCTCTTCAGATGGTTGATTTTCTCAATCGTTATGAGTATTTCCCGACCCAAAGCACTTTCGTCTTATCTTCCAAGTAATAATTATAATTAAACAGATTATGATTTTTTTCCAAGTATATATGTTATAAAAATCATTTTTAGTAGCTGATAGAGTTGGCAAAATCTGACCCGACCCGAAAACCCGACCCGACTCACCCGAACCCGAACCAGACCGCAACCCGAAAATCTGGAGACATTCATAACCCGAACCCGAGACCGAGCCCGACCCGAATCTGACCCGACTCGAAACAGACCTGAACACAAACAAACCCGAACCCGACCCGACTATGAACCCGACCCGACTTTGAACCCGACCCTACTCTGAACCCGACCCGACTCTCAACTCGACCCGACCCGATCCGAATCAATGTATTGAGCAGTGAGACACATATAACCTTTAGTGTTGATTGAAGTCCATAAATCAGATGTGCAACATATCCTTCCAAGAAGACCCATTAACTCCTTCTTCAAGTTAGCTTTCATTTCATTATGTAGCGACAAGCAGTCCTTCTTTGCTGTATTCCTACATATTGGTTGAACATCCCCATTCAGACGTGTATGCAGTTTCCTATTTCCCTCATGTTCAACCCAAGAGAAGCTATATCCATGCTGTAAAATGGCTTTGGCCAACAACCTCCGATACTCAAGTTGATCAACGGTCTTGCTTGAACTCTCAGTTTTGCTCAAGTGCTTCTGGTACTCAGTACATCGACCCAAGTGTCTGTGAAGATTTGTGGTCCCTGAACGCCCTTTGGTAGTATACTTTCCATTTCTGCAATACTTACAAACCCCCACCACTTCACCGGAGGGCTCGCGCACAATATCAAAGTGATCCCAAGCTGATGAATACTTCCGCTTTCGACATTCTAATAGGTCTACAACACCTTCTTCTTTAATTTCGACAACAACATCTTCTTGAGTTTTTCCCTCAAATTCATCTTCTAACATTAAAGGTCCAAGAGAAAATAGATTTCAGAAATTTAGAATTTAGAAACGACTAAACAAGTGACAATGAGAAATTTAACAAACAAGTGACAAAGTAAGTAATATCAAAGCTCAAAGTTGTCTTATTACCTGAATTACCTCCAAGAGGACTCTCAAGCAAGACAATGTTGTCATCTTTTTCCATGCTTAAAGACAGAGCAATCCAAATCTGTGAAAATATCTATGAGAATAAGCAAACAACTCAACATCTCAATATCTCAAGTTCTCAACATCTTCATCACTAAAATCTACAACAATATCACAATATTTATGAGATGCTAATTCAATCAAATAAGCAATCTAAATCTGAAAGGAATTGAAAAATAAATATGACAAACCATAATAAAAGTATAAGAAACTTATTTTCTCATCAATAAACAACCTAAACATAATAATAGGAAATGCAAAATGAAAGCACAAGTATCTGGATACGAAGAAGAACCTGTGAAGCGAGGAACCGAGAAGATCTGAAATCAGGAACCAAAACAAATCCAGCTACAACTCAACATGAACCAAATCCACCAAATCCAGCAACCGAAACCAAAAATGAAAAAACATTTATCTGAAATTAGAACCAAAACTGAAATCAGGAACCTAAACTAATCAGGAACCAAAACTGAAAAAACAGGAGCACGCCGAGCAGGAGTACGCCGAGCAGGAGCCAAAACTGAAAAAACGAAGGAACCTGCGAGCACCTACCTTCTAAACCGAGCACCTGCGAGGCGCGACTGGTGGATTCGAGAGGAGGCAGGAGCACGCCGAGCACCTGCGAGGCGCGAGCAGGAACCAAGCGGCGAGACTGCGAGCAGGCCGAGCAGGAACCAAAACTGAAAAAACTCTTTAGGAGGAGGCGAGACTGCGAGCAGGAACCGAGCGGCGAGCGCTGTGCGGCGGAGAGCGCTGTGGGGCGGAGAGCGGCGAGCGCTGTGCGGCAGAGAAGCGGAGGAGGCGAGGTTGCTGAATTGTTGTTGCCCTAATCCTTTTTACGCCCCTCTCTTTTGTTAAAAAATTTCCCTCTCATTTGTTAAAAAAATTTCATTTCCCTCTCATTTGTTAAAAAAAATTCATTTCCCTCTCATTTGTTAAAAAAAAATTCATTTACCTCCCTCATATAGCCATATGTTAAATAAAATTTCATTTCCCTCCCATATAGTTAATAACTTATAATCATAATGCCATTTATTAATCATTGTTGTATATTTGTATAATATAAGTTAAATGAGTAGTGGTGTAGATATTAATCATATTATACTCTAAAGTTTAAATTTTAATAATAGAAATAGCTTATTTAGAAATGGAAGATAAGTAGATAATAATTTAACAAGTGAATAAGACTATAAGTGTATAATATTTCTATATGTTAAATTGTTAATAAGTGTATGTATTTGTATAAGTTAATAGTTAATAAGTTAATAGTATATAATATTTGTATATGTTAACAATAACAAGTGTATCCATTTGTATAAGTTAATACAATAATACTTATATAATATAATAATATTATACACCAAAGTATAAATAAATGGATATTCAATCGAATAATTTAAATATCAAACCCCAATCTTAATTTCAAATTCAAACCCCAATCTCGATCTCAAGTCTCAACTTTTATTTTAATCTCAAATCTCGAACTCCAATGTTAATCTCAAATTATGATCTCAATCTCGATCTCAAATCCCAATATCCGTCTCGATCTGAAATCTAGATTTCAAATCTCAAATCATTATCTCAATCACAATCTCAAGTTCTCAACCTTTAACTCAATCTCAAATATCAAATCTGAATATTAATCTTAATATATCTTAATCTCAATATCAAATATCGATATTGAACTCAATCTCAAACCTCAGTCTTAACTTGATCTCAAATATCAAATACTATTATTACTATGTATCAAATCTTTATATATCTTAACCTCAACCTCAAATCTCAAATATCAAATGTCCATATTTGTCCCAATCTTAAATCTCAATCTTGATCTAAATCTCAATTTTCAAATCTCAAGACTTTAAATACATCCAATATTCGTATCCATCGAAAATGAAGTATTTATAAGTTTTATTTATAATTTTGGGTTTTTAAACGTGTTTCTATTTATATCTTTTTTTTATCGAAAAATTTATATCTTTCTAATTATACGAAATATTTAATTTTTATCGAAGAATTATACGAACTACTATCAAATGTCCATATAAGTTTTATTTATAATTTTGATCTCAGCTACTAGCTGAGATCAAATATTTAATCAGAAAACTGAATATACGAACTATTAACAATAATACGAACTTTAAAAATTACATATTTATATACAAACTATTACCAATTAAACTAATAATGATATAACACACAAATGTAAAATTAATTTGGACTCTAAATGTAATTAACCAAAAAAAAAGTTTGAAATATTGAAATATTAATGTGTAAATCTACCGTGCATCATCTTCTCCCCCATTTCATTCCTTTCCTTTCAAATCTGATCCGCCTTCGCCAAATTATCGGTCTCCACCAACACCACCGATTACTCGGATCTACCACTCCACCATCAGCCTCCTGAGTTTCTCATAAAGTCCTACCCACCAATTTGGACCCAAATTGAAGTTAAAACATATCTAGAAAAGCTAGGGTTTTGTATGAATGAACAAAGAATAAATTGCAAATCATATAATTTCATCATTTAATCACACATGGTTGAAATTCCAACTCACTTACATTTCAACAAAAAAAAAATACATCCCATGAATTTTTTTTTTTTTAGAAAGTTGCAACCGAATCAGTATATCATCGTGTGAATTTAGTCCAGATCCAATGAAAGACATATAAAACAGCGCGCAAATCGAGTATCAACCTTCAATAAAAACTTGTCTTGCCACCTTCTGATCTTGATTCGCCTCCACCGTTGACAGCCCAAGTTGTTAGTTACAAAGAAGACGATGATGGTTGATTTTCATTAATTTTTCAATTTTTTACCAAATATTTTTTTGTTAATTACATCTAATATCTAATATCTAATATCTAATATCTAATATCTAATATAATACTAAAGCAAATGCTACTCAAGCCACGTGGCACACTATCCTTCACTATAGCCTTATGTGGCGGTTTTGTATTAAACCTGGACCCACCTTCAATTTAAATTTAAATTAATTAATGTTTAATTAATTATTTTTCAATTAATGTATTTTGTTTTACATGTTTGTCTTGGCATTGTTACCGTATTTTTCTAACAAACAAATTTTTACTTTTTTATTTGAATTTTATTTGCACTTACATGTTTGCATATGTTTGAGATCCACATGGTGAATTTTCCATAAAACTTCAAATTGAGTCATCGCTCTAACAAAATTCAATGGATATGACTTCATTCACATCATACTAATCAAAATTTTAATTATCCACAATAAAATTTCAAACTCCTACTTTATGTTTACTGTAAATTGTGTATTTGAATTCAATTGATGGTTATGGACTTTGTTTTGATTCATTCGTGTATATATATATATATATCTAATATCTAATATAATACTGAAACAGATGTTGAAAGTGCCACCTGGCAGTCTCAGCTTAAAAGTAGATTATCTAACCAATAATAATTTATTGTTAATCCATTACTTAATTTTAATCTATCTAATCTAATTAATTAATTCCTTACTTAAATTTCTTTTTTCTTTTTCGGTGAACTCCTAACTTAAATTTCTAATTGCGAGTTGCGACTATCGAAATTGTCTTACAAACAATTTATTAAGTTTACTGTACAAATAACTTTGGCTCCTATTTAAAATTTTCTCCCTAATTCAAACTAAAAAAAAATATTACATATAACAATTTAAGGCACGGCCCATCCATATAAAGATTTCATCTATCTAGATGAAACCATTTCTCATTAATGATTAATCAATCACATATTGACTTTTAAGCAATCATCTATCCATCTAATTTCTAAATCTTTATACTCCAAACAAAATAAATCAAGATTAAAAATTTATAAACATTTTCAACCATAAATTAAGATAATAATTCTAGGCTTTATTGATTATTATTTTTTAAAAAAAAATACAATGATCCCTAAAATATAATTGGGCCCTTAAATTCAAATTTTGAATATATTTATATTCAAATTTGAGTTTAACAATATTGAAATATAATATATTTAATGATAAAGTAACAAAAATAGTTGAATGGGTGGTGAGTTGTAAACAAATACCATTTAAAGGGTGGTTTTCTGTAATTTTGAATTTAAGGGGTGGTTAAGTGAAAACACCCATATTTAAAGGGTGGTTTTTTGTAATTTTGCCTATCATATTTAACCAATTGCAATATTCCCCACAATGTCTACATACAACGAACATGTAATAATCAATTTGTAAATATTCGATTTCAAAAATTAATTATAAAAATCAATTAGAGCCAAAAAGTGTTTTTTTTTAATTTAATTATTTTAGACATCTTAAATGACTATCGAAAAATAAATAATATTTTAAGACTCACAAGCATTACTAATGCTTATTTTACATCTTGGGTGAGGCTTCTTAGATCACTTTTCTACCTTTAAAGATTTTTTTTTTACCATCTTACCTTTATTTTCACTATTTATTTCTCTCTGTTTCTAACCATCTTTCTCATGAAAATAATGAATAAGTTATGTACATCTACATAACTTCAAAATTATTCACACAATCATGTGCTTATGATTTTTTAATATTTGTACGGGAGCTTATATTTTACTTTTTAGATCTATGCTAATGATAATAATTATATATTTATTTCAAATTATATTAGGTGGTGTGTTTGAGTATTATTACTACTTTACCTTATTAAATCATTTTCAAAATTTGTATCGTATCTCTTTCCAACTAATTTAAAAATTATAAAAAAAATACTTTATATATTTTTTTTTTGTAAACACATATATATATTAATATAGTATTATATAGATATATAAAATGATGTTCAAATTAAAATGGATCAAGCTCCCGTGCCTTCAAGGCACGGGTATTACACTAGTTTACAGTCTAAATTAATTTTACATTTGTGAGTTTTCTCCATTATATCATTATTAGTTTAATTAAAAAATATGTTGTGTATAAATTTATAATTTTTAAAATTCATATCATTTTTTTTATTTAGAGCAAGCCCAACATGTTTTGTAAAAATTCTCTATAATAGAGATCAAAATATCAAAATCTCTAAAAAATTTACCCTCAAACTCCAACAGCTTCTCTATTATACAGATTTCTAGATTAATTATATAATATAATAAATACAAATTTCTTCAATCTCTCCCAAAATAATTAATGTTTTCCCCTCTCTCTCCCAAAACAATTAATGTTTTCCAGTCTCTCTCCCAAAGATGGTGGATCCTACCAAAAAAGAGATGGTGGAACATTAAATTTTTCCTCTATCTCTCAAAGCAATTAAAGTTTAGAGTGAGTTTGTCTTGCTACAAATATAGAGAAAAATGTAGTCTCTTTCCAAATTTCTCTATTTTACAGATGGATATACAAAAGCTGTTGGGGCAAAAAACACTCATTTTTCTCCAAAATTTTCACTTTTCTCTATTTTAGAGATGCTGTTGGGGTTGCTCCTACCGTTGTTTTAGGTTATTTTTTCTATTTAATTTATACATTTACCGATGCACTGGCATTTTCGGTTTGATGCCGTTTCAGCAATGGGTCCTGTGGGCTCGAGCCGTGCCGCCAACGATTTCCTATCCAACATAATTAAATTATTGTTCCCTTTGTAAGGAAAAATACACATATTAGAAAGTTTTTTTTTTGTTTTTGTTTTGTGATTTCCCAATATTATTTTAAATATATTACTCCAAAAATATTAATCAAAATAATATTTAAATATGTTTATAATTATAATTACATTATAATTAAAAGCATAGACTGTGTCATTTAATTTAATTCAAATATTGAAATTACAATAAAACTAAAACTACATACAGTATAAAACTAAATATAAAGATAAAAAGGTTGTACTGTAGTTAAAGTTGAGTATATATACAGATTAAATTAGTAGTGGTAATTAACGTAGAAAGTAAAGAAAGTATCACGTTCTTATACTAGTAGCAATGAAGTAGGTCAAACCATGTACTGTAATCTTATTTAAAGCAAGAAAGTCAAACAAATGAAGTACTCCGTAAATGAAAATAAAAATAAAAATGAGGTGATAATTAAGGATGATTGGAGCTTCAAGATGCCGGCGGCCGCCCTATACTTTAGCCTTTGGGGTGTGCAGTGTAGTGCAGCCTTACTTGCAACTCCTAATTAAACAACTAAACACACGCGCGCACGTTCAGCCGCAACTCGCCTCCCTTTGCTCATCCTATTCACCCACAATTTATTAATTAAAATATGTCATTTTTAGAGTAAATTTTATCAAAAATAAAACTTGTTATTTTAGATATTTTGTCATCCAATTTATGAAACCGTCCTTGTAATAATTAGATAGTTATTAGTTGTAATTTTTGAGAAAGTAATAATTAGGGATATAATTGTATTTTTATTTGTTTTTTTAATAAGTATTACCCTCGTTAAAAAATATAAGTCATTTTAGACATTTGCACACAAATTAAGGAAATCAGAAACTTATTCCATTTATAAGTCTCATTAATTATCCACAACCCTTATCAACCAATAAAATTTAAACAAAAAGTAAAAAATTAACAATTCTCTTCTCCCAATACCTAAAAACCTAAAAAGACTTATATTTTCAAACAAAAATCTAAATCTAAAAGGACTTATATTTTTTAACGGAGGGAGTATTATTTCTAAAATGACAAATTTTCAAGCAAGTGAAGTGAGAAAATCAGTTAAAAGAGTGTTCTAGATCACTCGAGTTTTTCATAGAAAGAGATCAACCCTTCACACTCTCGTAGGCGATTTCATCAAGTATACTAGGGGATATATACGAATCAGATATCCAAAATCACGTAGGCTCAAAAGCCCGATCCGGATACGACATTGATAAATCCGGGTATCCGACACTAGAACTGGGCATCCGGTCTAGACCGGACCGGACATTCTGGTCCCGGTCCGATCCAATGGACCGGAATTTTTGAAAACTTGGACCGCGGATCGGACCGGGACCGAGAAATATGGTCCCGGGTTTTGCGGTCCGCAGACTGTTTGGACCGATTGTACCGCAACCTTTTTTTATTTTTTTATTCCCCCCCCCCCCCCCCCTCGAACAGCATGACAGTAGCCCAAAACGCTGTTTTTTACACAATACAAAAGTTGTAAATACAGTAGCTGTTTACAACAGCCCTTGTTTACAGAATTACAGCAACTTCCATTGAATTACAGCAGCTGTTTACACTTTACACTTACAGCAACCCCAACCTGTTCATATTTCTGTAATCTATAAAGTCCTATAAATTGAAAATAAATTCATTCATGATTGAGGATTCATGCATGATCAAATCCACAAAAACACAATGTTTAAAAGTTAAAACAACAAACCCAACTCAACATGCAAAGTTTAAACTTAAAACAAACACATCCATAAAATAAAAGTTTACACTTGAAGCAAAAGTTGAAACTTGAAAGTTGCAATCAACTACTCATCCATTATCTTGCTAGCTTGCCTTAAGTTCCTGTGTGAGAGCACCTAGAATGTAAAGCAAACAAACATTAAATAACTATTTAAATGAGATTATTAGTATATAACTATTTAGATGCAACAAAGTGGCTGAGATCGAAGTAATTAAGCATAAACAAGGAGATGAAGTAAGTAATGGCGCATATATACCAAACAAGAGTCAAAAGAGCTTCACACAGAACATACTCAGGTGTTGCCTCAAAGCCCACAAGCACAACCAAAGTCTGGTTGCACAAGAAAGCAAGTGCTTTAATCTCATTCATAGTTACATACTTACCTTAGCCAAATTTAACAATTGATAGTTTGATACTTGATATAACTAACCATTTGAATACACTCCTAGCCTTTTAAGTAACAAAATTTCTTGCAATTGCAAGTAATGTTGGCCAAATTGAATCTACTCAATCTAGCCTCACTTTATGTAGTTTCTTAATTTTTTTAAGTACAAAACCTAGACTAAAATCAACATTGGCATTTCTCTAACCCTTACCTTTAAAATCGCATCTAGATCTAAATATTACAAAATACAAATTGAAATTTCTTAACCCTAGATTTAAAATTGGGAGAATATTCTTCAATCTTAGTCTAGACTATGTATAAGTTCTCCAAATCTATATTAAAATCAACATTAATAGGTCAAAATATACATAACAACCTAGATCTATAATTGAAATTCAGGGAGGGCCGGGATGACTTGACGAGACAGGAGACCCGCCGACAACAGAGGACCGGGCTGTACGCTGGTGCCTGGTGAAGTCGCGAGCGGAGCCGGTGAAGGTGAACTCGTGAGGGTGAACTGGTGAAGTCGAGAGATTGGAAGAGAAACATGTAGCTGCTTTAGGTCTACGGGACGGCTAGTGAACACTCCTTTTTTAAAAACAGGTGAACGCTCCTTTAGGCTTTAGGTCTTTATTTTAGGGGTGGGCATGGGACGGGACGGGACGGGATTAGGGTAATCCCGCGTCCCGTCCCGCGTATTTTTTGGTAATCAAACAAAAGGAAACGAAGTATTACATAATAATCCCTATAAGTGCAGTAGCAAGTTCTTCCGAATTCCAGCAGTAGCAAATTCCTCCCAATTCAAGCACCAACAGTAACTATAAAAAAGCCAACAGCAAGTAGAAAGGTACTACTACTTTTTTTAACTATAATTCTTATACTGTATGTTTTAATGTTTTATAGTATTATTTTAGATTTTAAATTTTGGGTTTCAATAAATGTTAAGTTATAATATAAATATATTCTTATATGTTTTTATTAATTTAATTATATATATAATTTTATTTATATATGCGGGACGGGACGGGATTTGCGGGACACGAAGTCTCCGTCCCGCGTAATTTTTGCGGGACGGGATCGGGACGGGATTGACTTTTTTTTTTCAAATCCCACTGGGATCGAGACGGGATCGGGACGGGATGCGGGACGGGACGGGATTTGCGGGATTTGCGGGATTTGTGCCCACCCCTACTTTATTTTCTTTCTTTTTTTTTTTTTAAAAAAAAAATAACACGGGTTCCGGTTCAATACCGGTCCGGAAATTCCGGTATGGTCCCGAGTTTGGACCGAAACCCGGAATTTAAAATATCTTGGACCGTGGACAAGACCGTAATATCCCGGTCCGATCCAAAGACCGTAAATTTCGGTCTGGTCCTGGTCCGATCCATATTTTGTCCAGCCCTATCCGACACGGATATGCTAATCGGTTCCATATCAGTTACACTTACTCAGTTATCCGACACGAACCGGTTGATTTTTTATTTTATTTTTGGCTAATTCAACAGTGAGTTTGGGACAGAAAAGGTCATAGATGGAAGGCTGACAGAGAAAGGCATCAACTTCAAATTATCAAGGGATCTACCATAGATAATATAAGACAAAATTGAGGGTCTTTAATTGCAAAAATATCCCGACAAAAATTGGGCTATCCAAGGGTGATTAAAACAAAATCTTCTTGGTAGTTCATCCGGGTGGCCCGGTCATATTGAATAGAATAGAGAAAAAGCTTGGGTTGGGGCCAAGGAAGCTTGTTGCTAGTCGGAGAGCGTTGAAGGATTAAGAGGAAGAAAGAGAATGGTGAATGTTTGGGAGAAAGAGAACAGTGAAGAAGACGGGCAGAAAGGCAGATTGGGTGTGCTGCTAGCTGAAGAGCATTGGAGAAGAAAGAAGGCCAATGCTAGGAATCGAACTTGGGACAGTTGAAGATCCTCACATATGCTTGGCTTATCCTCACCCCAATACCAACTGAGCTATAAGAGTTTACTGATACTCTTAGGAATGTATATATACTAGTACTATATTACCGTACCTATAAATTAAAAAATATTAAACGATTCGTATCAGGTATCTAACAAGAGGATATACCCGAGCAGAACACGACAAGAATAATGTCGTGTTTTTATCGATTCACGTCATTTTTGTATCGTATTTTTTCGGTTTTGTGTTTTTTCATGTCGTAATGTCGTGTTTTCGTATCGTATTAGTCGTGTTGGGTTTTTCTGCACACCCCTACCATAAAAGACTATGAAACCATTAAGAGCATTTTGCTTCACCTTTACCATCCATGAAGTCCTTCTCAATAGGACAACCCAACTCTAGGCTATGGACTCATGAAGAGTACATGATTCAACCTTGTTTAATACAATTGTCCCTTGGAATGAGGTGTGGCATAGACAAGTCAAGAACCAATCTTTTGGTAAGCATTTTTGTCAATGGATCAATCAAGTTTCGACTTCACATACTCCAAACAGATCACACCAATCACAATCAGTTGTCTCGCAGCTTCATGTCAAATTTGAAAGTGTATCTTCTTTTCATTGTATGTATTGATGTTAGCTACATAAATAGCAGATTGTAAGTTACAATGTAGAGAAAAAGATAAGGCTTTACGCCCCCCACAAAGGTAAGCAAGTAAGGTTCTCAACCTCTTGTCTAGCTAACTTTAAAGCTATGAACTCAGATTTCATAGTTGATCTAGCAATGCAATATTGTTTTGATGATTTCCACAATAAAACACTACCACACAGTGGCAGTGGGTGCTATAATAATAATAATAATAATAATTTTTGCATATATTTAGTATTTTTAAGGTAATATAAAATCTTTAAATGATATTTGAAACAAGAGTGCTATCTAGCTCAAATGGTAAAGGAAGTAGAGAAGGAGAATCAAAATCAAAAGGTCATAGGTTCAAATCCAAATTCCTTCACTTTTCATTTGTTTTACTATATCATTAATTCTTCTTAATTTCTCTTTATAATTTTTATTTCTATCAACTATTTCATTAAAAAAATCTCTTTATATTTTTGTGTTTCTATCAACTATTTCATTAAAAAATGTTATATTTATGTTTAAATTATACATTTAACCTTTCTCTCAATATTGTTTTAAAAGTAATTCTTTGTGATTTACAATTTAAAAAATCACAATTTTAGTGTTTTTTCAATATTTTTGCTAAAAAATCTCATTAATAAATATACATCAAAAAAATATTTTACGAAATTTTTTTAGCACCCCCTGACCGAGAATCCTAGCTTCGCGCCACTACTACCACATAATGTAAAAACATAGAAATTAGTTAAGCTAAACTCATCATTATCAATGACCCAGTTTGCATCACAATATCCCTCCTGATGCGGGTCAAGATGGCCTTCTGTGGGTCAAACAACGATCTTGATCCAGGCGACGACTCGAGGACGAGTCGATTTCAAATGGAGGAGAATGATGTCATCCTCAAGCGGAAGCTGATGATAATTAGCGAGTCTCCTTCAATGCAAAGATAAGTAATACCCAGATCTACTACCTTTTGAACCCCTATCAACAAGGCCCGAGCTTCTGCCATAATAGGGGATTGTTTGCCTAGATTCTTATATCCAATCTGAAGTGGTTTCCCTAGCCAGTCCCGAATGATATACCCTTCAGAGCTATACTGGCCCGCAAAGGAAGATCCATCGAAGTTTAATTTAACTAATCCTATCAGAGGTTTTTTCCATCGAGAATGTTGTCTCAATATTTTGTTAGTACGTTTTTTGTCGTTGGGGGCAATGTCACGAGGAGTAATCAAATCACTGAAAGCGCTAGCATTTTTCCAATTTTCTGAAACTGTTTTTGCCATGGAAACAATATCCCCTCCCGACCGGTTTGTGCTATTTTTGAAGGATATCTGGTTACGATAGAACCAGAGTGACCACCACCGGTTTGCAATGTCAGCTCTTGTATCTTTACCTAGGCTTTGCCCAATAAAATTTAATATCTGTTTGAAATCCCTAGATGTTTCTGTAATTTCAACAATGACCCTTCTTTCGGGTATTGAGAGAACATCAAAGGTTATATGTGGTTGACATTCAATAAATAGATGGGTGTCATCCTCCCTTGCGACCCCACACAAGAGGCATGACTCAGGGATCGACACCCCTCTTTGAGTCAACCTAAATTTAGTAGGTAATCCGTTTTGACACAGTTTCCACATGAAGTTCTTCACTTTAGGCACTGTGTCGAGTTTCCAAATCCATTTGT
This sequence comes from Persicaria tinctoria, assembly GCA_037127255.1. Classification (NCBI taxonomy): domain Eukaryota; kingdom Viridiplantae; phylum Streptophyta; class Magnoliopsida; order Caryophyllales; family Polygonaceae; genus Persicaria; species Persicaria tinctoria. The sequence continues at coordinate 65,264,730 of JBANSL010000006.1, forward strand.
TATTATCAGTTTCTGTAGTCCAATCCCGTGTGATGAGATTATACGCACTCTGTGTAGTGAACCAACCATGCCGATCAGGCCACCAGTACAGTCTGTCCTCAAAATGAATCGATGGAATATGGATTGTGGTAATATCATTGATAATTGTTTGTGGTAAAACCCTTTGTAGTTTTTCTATCCACCATTTTCCATTTATAATATAGTCGTTTACCTTCTCGTCCACCGAGAAATTTGTAGGGCAATCCGGATGAGCAGAAATGGGCGTATGCCACACCCAACAATCGCTCCAGAACCTAATCGTGCCTCCATTTCCAACAGTCCAGATTAGACCGGTTTTGAATTTAGTGATTAGCGGGTAAAGTTTAGCCCAATGCCAAGAGCAGTTGCCCACTTTTTTATAATTTAATATATCTTGATTCTTGAGATATTTATACTTGACCACTTGAACCCAAACATTCAGTGGATCAGAAAGGGTTTTCCATAGAAGTTTCAGTTGTAATGATTCATTCATCTCACATGTTTTCCTAATGCCCATACCACCTTTACTGTATGGTCTGCAAACCTTATCCCAGCCGATGAGCGGCCGATGTTGGAGATCTTTATTCCAGAAGAAGGTCCTGTTAATCTGATTTAGCTCCTTATGGATAGATGCAAGAAGCATAAAACTCTGCATCGAAAATAAGGGTTTTGCTGATAAATTTGACTTGATAAGGACAACCCGTCCTTGTTGAGATAAAGAGTTGGCCCTCCATTTTGCGAGTTGCTCTTTTGATTTACAAACCACTTCTTGGAACGTGTCTTTGTTGACCCTACCATTAATAATAGGACAACATATGTATTTATCGAGATTTCGTTCGTTTGAAATACCTAGACACTACTCTACTTTCAAATGAACGAAAAAATTAAACGGAAATTTCATGATGTACCCTCGAGGTATGGCTTAATTCACATGGTGACCAATTGTTTTACACTTTTCACGCGGTACCCTTGAGGTTTCGAATCATTTCACCTCGTGCACTTCTCCCTTTATTTTAACATCTTCCGTTAGTTCAAACTTTAAAAAATATTCAATTGAATTGACCTAAAAAATTCATAGTTTCAAAGATAAAGAAGATGATAATTATAGTACTCCGTAGAAGAAAAATCCCAAGGAGACTAAATCAAGTCTCAGGGGTAACTTCTGAGCAGTCTTCGTAGCAAGTTGTGGAAGAGGAATGATGAATTTTACTTGAGAAGCCACCATCTCAGTCGTCACCACTGTTGGACACACATCCGCCAGAAAATTCGGATTTGAGCGATGTCATAACACAAGATCTATTTAAATGCTACCGCATCTTCGATTGAAGTTGGTAGGGTGTGCTTGATTTGAAGAGAAGTTTTTTTTTTTTTTTTTTTTTTGTGTAATCACAGGTCACCCTCAATCTTGGTAAATATCCCCACAAAGAGGGATGAAGAAATAGATCAAGGGAGGCGATATGGAACACCGAACACATATCAAATTAGAAGAAACTAGAATATCAACAATTCCATCAACAATTACATGAATTTTATTTTGTGTTAAAGGATTTTGGGTAATTTTTTGGGTGGCGGCGGTTCAACGTTGTTTAGGATTTTGGGGAGGTAGGCCTGCTTACCGGACTTCATGGCCCATACAGTGCTGCCGCAGACATTGCACTTCATGCCTCTACGACCATCGATGGTTGCAGCCATGCCTGAATAATCTCGGAAGCCTCCGCCCTACCAGTCCATCACCAAGGGCCGAAAACAGCCCCATCGAGGCCAATGGACCACGAATCAGCATCAGATTTGGAACCGAAGAAGAATGGGGATGACAAGAGCCTCCCAAATCTGAGCCACACGAAAAACGCCGGCGACCAGCAGCTCTGTCCACCAGCCTCTTTGCGTGTTCCGTCTGCTCGAGGGGTTCTTCGTGTCTTCCTTTCTTCCCCCTTTCTTTTATGTTAATTCAAATGATTTATTTATTTATTTTGAAGTAACAGAAGCTGTTAAAATAGAAGGAGAATGGCACAAGGTGAAAGAATTCAAATCCTGAAGGTACCACGTGAAATGTGTAAAATAATTGGTCACCACGTGAATTAAGAGATACCTTGAGGTACCTCGTGAAATTTCCGAAAATTAAAATATATATGTTGAATGAGTAAAATTTATATATGAAAAATTGTAATAAAATACTTAAACTTACTAGCTTTGTTGGTAAGAGCGAGTTAAATGAATAGTAATTGTGGAAAAAAACACTCAAGTTTAAATTTATAATAAAATTAAAGGCTATAAATAAATCCTCCCCCAAAAAAATGACATTAATCCTTGATATCTTTTTTTTTTTTGTGGAAAATCCATGTAGGGCTAGCACAGAACGGTACCTTGGGAAAATTTGAATTTCCACGTACCGTATCGATATCATTCGGTATGTAGTTTTTACTACCACGTACCAACTGAAGTTGTCGGTAATCGAAGATGTTGGTACCAAAAATGTTAGTTACCGAACATGTCATTCAATTTTCATTTACATGGTTTTTATGTATGGTAACCAACCGTACCAATGGTATCGACGATACCAAAACAGCGAAATAGGAAACGGTTACCACGGTACCACAGGATTACACTATTATCGGTAGGGACTAAGGGATATATATATATGAGACCGTTGATTGAAATGAATGGAAGGTCCTGATTAAAAGAGTGTTTTTTTTTTAATTTTGTGCCAAAAATCAATCACTCACCTTGGCATGGTGCGTGTAATACCACACCCCTTCTTGTTTTTTTTTTAATTCTATGGGTGGGACCCAATATTTTTTTTTTTGGAAATATATAGAGGATATATCAACTTTTTTTTTATTTGCAACGTCTGATTTCAAAAAAAAAAACTTGCAATGCCATTTTTTTTTTAAAAAAAATGGTAGGTGGGGATTGGTACCCACAAAATAAAACCAAATCAATTTTTTTTGTGTCTTTTTTTTTTAAAAATGGATATATTTTTTTTACCGGATTTCATTTGTGTTTAAACCTTGGCGATTCCATCGAATAATGTTTCATATGCTACCGAATAATCTTTGTTATCTTATTTCATCTATTTCATATAAAAATTATCAATTCCATTGAATAATGTGTCATATGCTACCGAATAATGGGTTTTTTTCCATCTATTTCGTATAAAAATTACCAATTCCATTGAATAATTTATCATATGCTACCGAATAATGTTTTGTTTTGTTATTCATCAATTTCAGATAAAAGAACCCTAGAATCTCTAAAAAATACTTACGATTTATATGAATAATGTTTCATATTTCTTGAATTTGTAAATAAAGAGCGGCCATATCCGGGGTTCGAACTGGGGACCTTTGGGTACTACCCGCAAGTCCTTTCCAGTGAGCCATTCCGGAATGGTTATAATGTTTCATATTTCAACGAATAATGTTTTACATTTCACTGAATAATTAAAGAATAAAATTATTATTCTAAAAATTCCTACCATAAATTTGACAAATAAATTTCAGATCAAACAATTAAAAAAAAAAAACCTCTGCTCGATCACTATATGGGATGAAATTGAAGATGGATGATACATCCCCATCTCGCTCGCTCGGGGAAGCCTGGAAACACCACCACCACACACGACCGCCTGCAACTCGATTTCGGGACTCTGCCACCGCTCGGAAACACCATCACCACACACTACCGCCACCATACACCACCACCAATCTCCGTTGCCATGAACAGGGAATCGAATTGAAGGAGAGGGACAATGAACAGGGAATCGAATTAAAGGAGATGGACAATGAACAGGGGAGTCGGAGCCAGCCTCGCCTCCGTCCTCCATCGCCACCACCGGCCAGATCTGCCACCATCGTACGTACCTCCGTCGCCGACTCATCTCCATCCTCCATTTGTCGCCGACATAGATCCATCCTATTCTCCCTTTGGGAGATCAACGACGTCGGCTCGCCTGGGTTCGGTTTGGCTCCATGGGTCGAGATCGATGAAGACGAAGACCATCTGGACTCGCCGCCGGCTACTAAGCGAGGTCGAAAGGATGAGGTCGGACTACCGTTCCGTCGTCCACTTCAAATCACCGCCGCCGCTGCAACCGTCGCCGCTCTCGTTGCCGAAATCGCTGCCGCTCTTGCCCTTATCGCCCTAGCGTCGCCGCTTGCTTTCATCGTAAAGTCTTTACCAGATCTGAGGGGAAGAAGAAAAAAAAAACCATGGGAGATGGAAGGAGCATATGGACGGATTGGACCAGAAGTAGCATAATCTACCAGATCTGAAGGGAAGAAGGGAAAAAAAACCATATTCGGCCAAATCCAGTTGGGATTGGACCAGAAGTAGCCACCATCGCCAACACCGTCCCATTCGCTCATCACCGTCGCCTATGGACCACGCCTAGGGTTGCGCCTCCGCCTTGCTTTGGCTTCACGGGTCCACATCGATGAAGAAGAAGACCATATGGACTCAATTCTCGCTTGCCTGGGCTCGCCTCCGCCTTGCCTCCCCGTTGAACCGTCTCCTCTCCGCCTTGCCTGACTCTCTGCGGCTCCTGGTTCACAACAATGAAGAAGAGTCAATTTGCAATTTAGGGTTTTATTAACCCTGTACACGCGCTTACGCCCCAAATTTGGGTTTTAAATTAGTTTTCCACATTATTATTTTTTAACTCATATGACAAATGGCAAAATCTCATCCCTCCATTCCAATAAGATCAAGGGTCTAGAAATGTGCACAAGGTACACCATAAGGGGTGTGCACATTATACCTACTCTCTCTCTCTCTCTCTCTCTCTCTCTCTCTCTCTCTCTCTCTCTATATATATATATATATATATATATATATATATATATATATATATATATTCGATACCATGGGATTTGAAGTTTACCTACCGTATACCGTACCGATATTGGTCGGTACTGACCTTTTGGTTACCGATTTTTTCAGTTACCGACCTCGTGGTACGGTTAGTACAGTAATTTTTGTACCACAACCCATCCCTAAATTCATGATATCTTATGAATAACGTTTATTATTCGGAATTTTCGCCTAGTGCCCCTGAGGTAAGGTCAAATTCGCCGGGTGTACGAAAGTTTTGCATAATTCGCGGAATGCCCCTCGGGTTTGTAAATTTTTCGCTTCGTGCCCCTCGATTGGTTTCTTTACTACAACCGTTAAAACGACGTTAAAATTAATAAAAGAAAGGAAAGAAGGAGATCAGAACGCTCGATAGAAGTGATGAGCGAGGGAGAGCTTTGACACCATTGAACAATTTGAACCGAAGGGAGAGAGAGGGCTTCGAGAGTTCGAGGGCTTCGATGCTTGAGAGAGAGCTTCGATACCATTCCTCTTGAGGTAAGTCTCTCCTCCTCATTTGAACTCTAGGGGTTTACAAAAGTTCAGGATTTAGGGTTTTCAATTTGGGATTTTTGAGGATTATCATTGTAGGATCTTCAAATTATGGTTTGGTGGATGGTTTTATGGATAATAAGGTATCTAATTTGCTCTCATGGGTATGATTTCGAGTGGATTTAGGGTCTGGGGCTTTTGAATTTTTGGAATTATTCTTTATTATTAATTGTTTGTTGTGTTGCTAAAATCAACATCGTTCAATTCTCAGCTGACTTAATCGGGCGAGTTTTCGCATCGCACCTGATGAGGTTGCCCATCCAGGTTGGAAGTTCTAAGGAGGTGAGGTGGCCCAGTCGGTTTGGAATCCTCCTATACACATCCTGATAAAGACTAGAAAGTTGATTTGTCCATCGTTGTATTGGGACATTAAGATCTTGGAGACGACTCAAGCTTGCTAAGTTTAGAATCAAATTCATGTTTGGAATCAAATGCCCTTTTGACAGCAGCCTCAAGTTCGCCATGTTAGCCAAACAAGGATGGCGACTTGTAGTTGATGATGACTCGATGGCTAAGCAGATTTTAAAAGCTAAGTACTTCCCTACTAGTGATTTCATGGAGGCAAACTTAGGACATAATCCAAGTTTTATTTGGAGAAGCCTCTTAGCAGGGAGAACTGTACCTTGTTAAAGGAGGGACTCAGATGGAAGATTAGGAATGGAACATCTATCAATGTCTTGAAGGATAATTGGATATCTTCTTCATGTAATTTCAATCTTGTATCATGGCCAAAAATTGGTGAAGGCGAGTTGAGGGTTAGTGACTTCATCCAGGAAGATAAGCGGTGGAATATGAGCTTCTTGCTTCTCACTCAGTCCTAGTAGATGTGCCCTTTTCAGTTCATTACACTGTCTTTTCTACTGGTTGAGAGTTTGGAATGATCGCTGATGTTTTCTTTTGCTACAACAATGGCATATTGCTCTTATGGGTATCTAGTCTTTTCAGTAGGATACATTTTTTCTTTGGCAAGATTTTCATTCAAAATGAGCATTTCTTCTTGTTAATATATTATGTCTCGATATATTGATAGTATGGATGGTTGAACATAACTGCATTATTTGTAACTTTTGTATCACATATTGAAAGCATGGATGGCAGAATATAATGTGTACGTACTTTTGTTTTTTCTTTCGAAAGCCTGGTGTATTTTTTACATCATAGTGTCATTTTCTGTAGCTTTTATATGATAAAACTATCTGTAAGCTGGTTTCAAAACCAGCAATTGAAAATGGGCATCAATATATGGCATTGTTCAAGTGTACTATGTTGATTGTTAAAAAAAAATAGTAAAAACCTGAACTTTTGACAACAAAATATGACGACAAACACCCAGCTAGAAAACCAGCAAAAAAAAGCCATTTTTTTTTACGAAATATGACAGCAAACACAAAATTCATGTTTTGACAACAACTTGCACAAATTGAAAGCATGGATGGCAGAATATAATGTGTACGTACTACTGTTTTTTCTTTCAAAAGCCTGGTGTATTCTTTACATCATAGTGTCATCTTCTGTAGCTTTTATATGATAAAACTAGTTGTAAGTTGGTTTCAAAACCAGCAATTGAAAATAGGCATCAATATATGGCATTATTCAAGTGTATTATGTTGATTGTTAAAAAAAAAAAGCAAAATATGACAGCAAAAACCTGAACTTTTGACAACAAAATATGACGGCAAACACCTAGCTAGAAAACCAGAAAAAAAAAAGCCATTTTTTTACCAAATATGACAGCAAACACAAAATTCATGTTTTGACAGCAACGTGGACAAACCACATTTAATAATCAAATGCTACAACACAACTTGCATAAACCTGCCAATTCATACAAAAACTTTGACAAATGCTAGAACAATACAACACAACCATCAAGTTTAGAGATAATAATTGTGTTACAATAAAGATGCAACATAACCTAATGCTAGGACAAGTCTTTTAGCGAAATTCACCATCAAGGTGTTGTAGTACTTTGAATGAGTTCCTATTGTCTCTTACTCCATGCTTTCCTTTTTTCCTAGTGTTAACTCAAGAGAAAGAAGCCACTAGCTGCTCCTGGGTCACTTCATCTCCACACCTCCTTTCTGTTTTGGGTGATTTACAATTCCTTTTTCCACCACAATTGGTCACTCCCATCCATTCCTCACAAGATAGCCCACAAGAATCTATATTAGCCACGCCCTATTCTGTCCTCGCAGCCCAGTTATACAATTCAGCAAGGAGCAGATGATTGCATTCTCCATTCGATATGACACCATCATCATCCTCTTGTTCATTCGCCTAATATCACACATAACTCTTGATCCTTTGTTTCAACTCGTCTCCTTGTTGCCTGCATCTATCATTTGTTTTCATAGCCTTGCCTTCTATCTCTATATTTTCAGCTGTTGCACTAAACAAATGTGTGGTTGTAACAGCAGCCTTGTCCTTTTTGTGAGCCCCTTCGTCCACACTTATACCTTGATCAACCTGGTTGCACTCCCCCTTTCCTGTAGGCTTCTTTCCTTTTGCTTCTGAGCAGCTCACGTTTCCCACTCTGTCTAGCTTCATGGAATTCCGGTTGTATCTTCTTATCAACATTTGGGCAATGGTCAAGCACATGCCCAAATACCCTACAGTAATTGCATATCCATGAGAGCCATACGAACACCACTCATTGTTTATACCGACGACCATTCACATCTTCAATATTAATCGAATCAACAAGCTCATCATCTGCTGAACTGTCGATAAGCAAACGAGCATATGAGATATGCTCTCTCCCCTTGTTGTTCTCTCATCAATGCATCGAAATCCATCCTGGTGAATTAGATTGGGAAAAACCATCCTAGTGAATTAGATTGGGACGAGAATCGAAACTCTATTCAATATTGATTTAACAAAAAAAGGGTACAATCGACATTAAAATCAATTGAATTTCAAGAATTCAAATCATCGTCCCTAACCCCTAAATCCCCAAACCCTAGATTAAACTGAAAAAATACCTACCTCCACCTTCGGCACCAACACTGAGCTCCACCGACATCGGCGTCGTGTATCGGACCCCTCGCCCCGCTCTCTCCCTCTCTCGCGACCTCCATCTTGGCCTCTTCGTTCTTCTCTCTTCGCTTTTCTCCCTTCGTATTTTCTATCCATCGACTTGCACTTCTCTCAAATTGATTTAGTTTTATTTTTTTAAAACGAAAATGTTAACGGAAGGGAAGCAGGGGCACGACGCGAAAAATTACAAAACTCAGGGTATTTTGCGAATTATGAAAAAAAAATTTACACCCGGGGCACCAGGCGAAAATTCCGTTTATTATTTTATGCCTAACAAACTAGGATGGAGGAAAAAAGGTTGAAAACAATTAAGTATGACGCTATAGGCTCCTTCCAAACTCTCACCCTAGCTACTTTGAAAGGTTCAATGACATATGTGTTGGTGGATAGAGTACATTGTCATCAAACATGATAGCAGACATAGCGCGCTAATGTGTTGGGAATAAAAAGGCCCATCACACGATAGTTTGATGGCAAATCAAATACCAAAATATAAAGGATGGTAAAACTTCTATGTATTGGTTTAAATTTCTATTTAAAATGGTGGATTCTAACCTTAAAATAAAAAAATATAATAAATCGAAGGTTATTTGTGTTTCTCATGGTAGGCATTAGCTACACAACTATTACTTGTTGAATAGAGTACCGATCGAGGTTAAATTTTTTTATAGTACTGTAAGAAACAACAAATAAAAATAAAAAAGACAAATTTAATTTGACAATATGAGCGGCGACAAATGGCGAATCTAGATAGATAGATAGATAGAATCATCAAGTGTTGTACGAATTCCTTTGTACTTTGTTTGTGGTTATATCATAAGATTTGGTCCAAAAACCATAACGGAGGAAGGAAGGGGTTTAGAAATTTCTTCCAATTGTCCTCTTCCACAACAAAATAACGAATAGTTCCGCTCATGTAATTTCCTATTGTCTCTACACCAATTGTCTCTTCCCCCTCTTTTTCATACACATGTTTTATTCATCGGTATATATTTACTAGAACAAATATATACATTACTAGTATAAATATATCCTATATTTGGTGTTCTAACTGATTTTTCAAATTTATAAGTATTTTTTTATATAAACTAATATAATTGTAAGAAAAATATTTTCTAATTTATTTTTATCATATCTTTTTTTATTATAAATAGTTTCTATGTCCTTTATTTCGTCAAAAGATTATTTTTTAAATTATAATTATTTATCCTATATTTATCATATCTTTATTTATCATAAATAGTTATCACATCTTTTATTTCTTAAAAATAAGATTTTTTTTCACTTATTATTTTATAACCTCTGTTAAAATATCTTCATTTGTGGTAAATAATTACCTTATCATATTTCTACAAAATGAAATAAATAAGATAAATAAAGTGGAGGCAAGAATTTTTTTTCTTAATGATATGAATAAAGCCCAACAAATGAAACTTCTATGTAAAATAATAGCAAAACCAGATAATATATGGGTGAAAATAGTGAAGAATAAATTTATGAAAGACTGACAACTTTGGGGGATTACCAAAAGAAAGCTAGAGCATCATGCTAGACAGAGGCGGAAGGTCTCATGGGCGGGTGGGGGCCATGGCCACCCCGGTGATTTTTTCCATATAATAATATGTATATGTATATTATACGGAGTAGTAAATATAAAGTAAGTAGGAGTATTACGTACTGTTTATTAGTAGCAATTAACTGCATCTCACATATTCACATTTTTACTCTTGAATGAAGTAGTAGCCATGTAGGCTAGTTTTATTTTTAAAGTTAGATTTCCTTTCTTTTTATTTTTTTAGAACATTTAGATATCTTCGATCACGTTAAGATTTTATTTTGTTGATAAAAAAAAATAATTTATTTTCAACTTTCATATTTTTAATATTTCAACCACTTAATATCATATCTCTTAATTGAAAAGAATATATATCTCCTAAACCTTAATTCAAACCCTAATTTAAACGGTGGAATACTAGAATATCTCAAAAAAGTCCTAATTCATAATGAATGGGATAAAAACAAGTGTTTCGTTCTTCAAAAGAAAACAAGAATAAGCATCTCCAAATCCCCCAATAGAAGGCAACGCTACTGCTACTCCATTAAGCTTTTCTGTCGACTCTATCGTTTTCGAACCTCCCTCTAATCATACAAGAAGTGATCTAGAAGTTGTAGCACCAGAGAATCGAGACATTCGAGTAGACTCGATCGATTGTTGAGCAGCAACAACCTCAACTCAAAGTCGATGACACTACTATAGAAAGAGATTCGGTTAACGTCCAAACCCTAGCTAAAAAAAAAAAAAAAAATTGGCCCCTGCAAAACTTTTGTCCGGGTTCCGCCACTGATGCTAGTGGAAAAAACTAATGGAGATTAAGGATCAATTTGCAATGGACTTATATGGTAAGTCGGGAAAGGAAGAACCATCAGATTCTAGAAGGACGGTTAATTAGGGGCTTCAAAGCTCCTCGCCCATTTATTACTTGTCTTTCAAGTTGATGAACAAGAGAAATGACAATAATACTTAAAACCATATAAATGATGGAAAATACAAGAAATGAGACACTTACTTCCGAAACGAATCATTAATTAGACATAGAATCCATAAAAAAAATCCTTTTGAACGAAATTGATGATAGATTGTATTGGCCAGAAAGGCAACAAAGACGACGTCATCGAACTTTGGAGATGTCCTTGGCATATTGATATGTTGATGTTAGACGTCCTTTAATTCCAAGATTTTTAGACGATGGACATCAGTCACATTTTCCGGGAGACCAACTCCTAGCTCAATCATCGTCCCATAAGAAACCTCACCAAAATATATGCACATTATCATTAGGATGATAATTTAGTACAGAAAGTAAATCTAAAGTAGGGAATAAACAACGAATCAATCATCGATACTCACATGAAAGGGATGTAAGTATACATTTTAATCCTATAATGAGTCTAATGTAGTACAGAAAGTAAATCAAACAAACATCATAATTGACATGATATAAGGAAAGCGATAAATGAGCCCTAATTAATACCCAAGTGGTATGTCCAGTGTTCTAAAAATCACGCCTATGCACCTGTATCTCCCTGATCACCCACTTTTCATTTGGAAAGTGGATTCCATAAAGGATAACTATTTAATCTCTTCCTCACATGACCCATGTCTTTTTTCTTTCATTCCCCAATTCAATAATCATGTGAACTCGATTTGAGGGACCGAAATCGATATGGAACACGGTTGATTTCATGACCCTAGCTAGCAAGATATCTAAATGCACACAATCATTTCTACCACAAACACAGAGAATAGACATGCTCAATCAATAATGCAGGTCATAAGCATGATATTATATGCCAATCTAACACATTGTATATGATTAAACAACTCAAGTATGTGGCCACAAATCATGAGTAAGTTTCGGAAAACTTACCAGGAGCGGCAACAAAACAATTAAGTCGTCCCTATAATAATCATACAAGAAATCATAATAATTCCGTCACATACAAAATACAACAATAAATAGTTAAGCACAAAACCACCCAAGTTAGTCATCTAACTAGATGTTTATGATTCTTAATCTTAGAGATAGCTACCCAAGTAGTGTGGTCAAAATGCAAGTAATTGAAGTACTTCAAATCATCAAAACATTTCGATTCAAAGCTTTATCCTTTATCCTTTGGTAAAATAGAGTGGAAACCATTCCGGAATGGCTCACCGGAAAGGATTTATGGGTAGTACTAGACCTGTCAAAACACAACCCGACCCGATGACCCGACCCGACCGACCCGAAATATTTCCGACCCGAACCTGAAAATTTTGACCCGAATTTTTTTTTTCGACCCGAACCCGAAAAACCCGAAATTTTCCGGGTAATCTGGGTTTCGACCCGGTGACCCGATTGACCCGGTTGACTTATAATTATATATAATTAATTTTTTTTATATATAATTAAAATTTATCACAAAATTATCAAATAATGACTTTTTTAATTTAAAAAAGAAAAAATTGACAAACCCTAAATCGACCCGAACCCGACCCGAAACCCGAGTTCGAGTCAACCCGAAAAACCCGAAACCCGTTTTACCCGAGAACCGTTTTACCCGAATCCCGAAGTGACCCGACCCGAATGACCCGTTTGACAGGTCTAGGTAGTACCCATAGGTCCTCGGTTCGAACCCCGGAATGACCGCTCTTTATTTACCAATTCAAGGTAAAATATAGTGGGGATCAATTTATTGTAAAACAATTTTTAAAGGACTATTCTAAATCCACCCTTAGGTCTTTACACGTCCCGTGCACACTGCACAAGAATATGCTAACACTATATTCTAAAATTATATTCAGTATAAATTATCTATAAAAATTTCTATTAAAAATATCTTGCAATAAGTTTGAGTTATAATTCTCTTTAAAAAAAATATTTTTTTTTCAAATATTTTAATTTTTTTTAAACAAATTTAATACTCATTCGATCTTGAAATACATGTGGTGTGACTTTTTTTTTATGACGTATCGACTAATCCTCCACGGGCCGAACACTAGCCTGCAAAACACTCGAGCCGGGTAAGCCAAGCGGCAAGCCGCAAGACAGGCTAACCCATGCCAAGGTAAACCAAGGCATGAGTACCCACTATATATAGCACAAATTGCTCATAGTGGGATTTGAACCCTTGACCTCATGGTAGTGAGGCACAAGGAAGCACCTCACTCTTACCACTAGGGCAATAGGTCATTGGCCATGTGGTGTGACTTTTTAGCATGCTTTTTAAGAAGCTAAAATTAAAATATTTATAAAATATTTTTATATATAAATTCATACTCATTCAAAATGCGTATGAAATTATTTTTAAAAAATAATTAAAATTTTCTCAATATAATTACACAAAAGATAAATAATCCCTTCAGCCAAAAAATATTTAAAATTATAATATAATTAAGCAAAGTTATACGTAGATAGATTTCGGTAAAAAAAAGTAATCAAAATATAAATAATGCCTTCTACTAGAAAATATTCTAGATATAACTAAAGGTGAAGGTATCAAATATAAATAATTTAATAGTTGATTTTTCCTTTAGAAAAGTGTTAATTACTCCCTCTAATGTTTTATGAAAGATTTATCAATAGTTATATTATACTCCATATATTTTAATCGATAAATCAATTAATAACATTAATTGAATATAAAATGATATAATAGATAGATCAATTGCCTTCCGGGCTAAGATTTTAATTAAATAAAATCTATATCTATATTATATATTTTCTCAAGAATTATATTTTTGTTAATGAGAAAGCTATTACAAAAATAATATATAGATTATATTTAATTAACTAAAAGATATATATATATATATAGAGAGAGAGAGAGAGAGAGATTATAGATAGATTGATTGCAACTTTTAATGACTTTTTTTTATAAATTATATCAATATATTATTTTATTAATATTTTGTGAGAGAAAATTTTCTTAAAATCAACCACTTGTCGCATAGAATACTATCATCCTATGCATCGACTTTAGTATATAGACATAATAGTCGAGGATTACTAGTTTAGTTGGTAAGGATGACATGTAGTGATTAGTGATGATCGCCGGATTTCCTAGAGTGGGGGTGAATTTTTTGTTTTAAATATTTTTTTCTATGAAGAAATTTTAAAAAAAAAAATACTGAAAGAAAATCTTAAATTGTGATATAAATATGATAATTTATTATAAAAATTATCTAATAAAATTTAGAGGGATATTGTTCAAATGGACCTTTAAACATATTTGGTTAGCTAGATAGGTCCATTAATTATTTTTTTAGCATGTAAGCCTTCTTAAACGGTCAATGGTCAACCCATTTTGCCAACTTTTTTTTTTTGATGCCAATTTTTTTTTTAGTGATACCATATTTTACCGTTTTGATGTCAAAATTTTATGGTGACAATTTTATATAATTGATGACATAAGAGCTTAAAACGTGGAATCAAAATATTGTCACCTTATTGTCACTTTTATAATGAAATGATTGGATGACTCTTTTTTAATGCCACTTTTTTAAAACATTGATGACATTTTTTGTGATGTCATATTTTACCGTTTTGATGCCAAAATTTTATTACATTTTATCTTCACTCTGATGCCACTTTTCTAATTAAATTATTGGATGACACTTTTTTTAAACTTTGATGACATTTTTTGTTTACTCTAATGTCACGTTGACCATTGATGCCATTTTGAAAAATTTGTATCACATTAAAGAAAAAAATGTCATCAAAAATACTACTTTTGAAAAAAATTCATCAAAAATATGGCATCACGGTAAAAAAAATATTAACAAAAAATTGACATAAAAAAAAGTGGCATCAGACGTTAACAGTAAAAAAAATGGCATCAATGATCAACGTGACATTACTGTAATAAAAAAATGTCATCAAGGTTTAAAAAAAGTGACATTAAAAAAGTGAAATCCAATCATTTCATTAAAAAAGTGGCATCAAAGTGAAAATAAAATATAGTAAAATTTCGGCATCAAAACGGTAAAATATGGCATCACTAAAAAAAAAAAAAAGTTGGCATCAAAATGGGTTGGTCAACGAATTTACGCATCAAAACGGTAAAACATGGCATCACTAAAAAAAAAAGTTGGCATCAAAATGGGTTGGTCAACGTTGACCGGTCAATGGTCAACCGTTGACCGGTCAATGGTTAAACAGTTGACCATAGACCAACCCATCCTATTGGGAAGGGGGCTAGGGCAAAACTAATTAAATTGATTTAGGGGCTAAGTGACTAATTGAATATTCAAAAAAGACCCTCTACCAAAATCACCCTAAAATTTAACAATTTTTTTCATATATAGATTTTGGGGTTTTTTTTTTTTTTTTTTTTTGTATATAGAATATAGCTAAAGGATAATCCCAAGTAATTTAATTAGGATATAAGATTGACCAATTGTGTTCAAAGATGTACAAAATATATGTACCAAATCTTCTTTTACAGATAGGAAATATATTATATTTGCCCAAATTTCACAGAAAATAAGCAAGATATCAAAAAATATATCTACTTAGGTGAGCCAATTACGACTTCCAATTTCAAATACGGAGTACATGAGTTTGAACAATTCGTGAGAAGAAATAACGAGGAAAACCGCGTGTCCCGCGTTCAGATCTCTTTGTGTGAAAACTGAAAACTGAAAACAATACACAGAGAGAGATACTGTAAAACACATTGAACCATGTCAACCCCGTTTCAACCCCCCTTTTTAATTTCGACTCACGGAGTATTTCTTTCCCCGTTCTTGTTTATTAGTAACCAATAAAAACAGAGCCCCTTTCCCAAACAAATACTTAATCACGTGCTCTGTATCCCAGAACCCCCAAATTCCTTCCCCTATATATACACCATCAATTCGCCCCCTTCCTTCCAAACTCCCAAGTCAATCAATTTCCCAATTCTCCAGAGCCACCAACAAATTTCTTAAATTCGTCAACCCTAATGTCTGAAATTGCTCCAATGGAGTGGATCCGAGGGATTCCCTTAGGCAGAGGCAGCTTCTCCACCGTCAATTTAGCAATTCCGACAAGGCGGGATTCATACGCCCCGCCATTGATGGTGGTCAAGTCCTCTGATGTCTCCACCTCCGACTCATTAATCAATGAGAGAGAGGTCCTCAGGCGACTCGGCAACCGCTGCCCGCAGATTACCCGGTGTTTCGGCGACGACACCAGTTTCGAGAACGGCTGCCGTCTTTACAACCTATTCTTCGAGTACGCCTCCAGCGGGAGCCTCTACGACCACCTCCGGCGATCTCCCGGTATGAGGCTGTCGGAATTTGAAGTGAAGAGACACGCGAATTCGATTTTGAGAGGGCTCTGTTTTATCCACGAGTCCGGATTCGTTCACGGCGACATCAAACTGCAGAACGTGCTCGTATTCGACGACGGCAAGGTGAAGATCTCCGATTTCGGGCTCGCGAGGGAGAGGCAGAGAGGGAAAACAGGGGGTTTTGAATTGAGGGGGACTCCCCTGTACATGGCGCCGGAGTTGGTCGCCGGCGGAGAAGGCGATGCGCCGGCGGACGTGTGGGCGTTGGGATGCGCTGTGGTGGAGATGATCTCAGGGATGCCGGCATGGAAGTGTGAGCCGGGGTGCGGGGTGCCGGGGCTGCTATGCAAAATCGGCGCCGGGAAGCAGTCGCCGGAAATTCCGGAGGGTTTAAGCGATCAAGGCAAGGACTTTGTGAGCAAGTGTTTCGTGAAGGATCCGAGAGAAAGATGGACGGCCCGGATGTTGTTGGATCACCCGTTCGTTTCGGGTTTCTGCGTCCAAGATTCCGCCGACATGAAGGATTATGATTCGCCGAAAGGGCCGTTTGATTTCCCTGATTCCACGCCGACGGCTCAAGCATCGGACGCGTTTTCTTCGCCGGAGCCCTTTGAGTGGGGCGAGGAGTGCTGGGAGGAGGAGGATGACGACGCTTCGGTGGCAGAGCGGATTGCGATTCTTGTGGGTAACCCTAAACAGGTTCCGGATTGGTCCGATTCTGAATCGGAGGGGTGGATCACGGTCCGGTGATCTTGATATTCCGGCGATCGGACAGGGGCTGCTGGGAAGATTTTATCTTTGATATTTTCCCTAAACCCAATCAGATTTTGTTTTTGTTTTTTTTTATAAATTTATTATTTTTGGGTAGTACTCCGTAAATGTAATCTGACGGATGAGATTCGGCGGCGATCAAGTAACATGATTTTGTAGATGGAGTAGATAGTAAGGTTTTTGTGTACATGATTCTTGGGTCAGAAAAGATTTTTTTGTATATAATAAGATTTTATGGAAATTATTTGATTGAAAAAAGGAAGGAAATTTTTGTGGAATTTTGAGATGCTCTGTATTTTAGGCAATTCCTTGTGTTGCAATCTTGCACCTTCCAAGATCTCAAACATTACTTTTTTACTTTAATCCGTATGAAGTTAGTGATGGTTGATTTTAGTCCGGTGGTTCTCTTTCTTTTATTTTAGGAAACTGTCCAAAATTAATCTCAACAATGGCTTAGAGTAAATTAATCTTTTTTTTTTTGGGAGAATATTGTGATTTGTTATAATATTGTATATTATATGTTTTTATGGATATACCCGTTTTACCCTTTCCTTGTAATTCCCTATATATATATATGGTTCTTTAGAACTCTAATGGAACACAGACAATTGATTTCTCTCTTCTCTCTGTCTCCCCTTTGCTCTCTTCTTACTGATATTCTAACACGTTCTCAGCACGATCGACTCGATTAATTAATTAATCCGTGTGAAAATATCTCCATCTTCTTCGATCTTCGCTTTCCAACCTGTCATTGACTGATCTCCGAGGATTTGGTCGATGGAGTTGGCAAATCAAAAAGCCCCCTCTAGATCTCTCATCTATTCGAATCGACATTTGTAATCGGACAACCCCCTTCAGAACCAAATCTGCCGTTTGGTAGGATGAGATTTGATGAACCCAATGGATCGACGGAGAACCAGTCCGAGGCAACCTAGCCGATGGCGGAGACGCCTCTGTCGATGCGAGTAGTTGCCATCGCCTCCTCGCAGCCATCGACTCGCGATCGTCATCACAAGCCCTCATCCTGATAAGCCATCGACTCCATCGTTCTTCTCCTCGGCGGGATGGTCTTCTATTCGATCAAATCGCTGGGTCAAACTGCCGGATAGAGAAGCCGAGATTAGTCGATCAAAGCTCATCGGAAATTGACCTGGGTCTCGGTCTGTACGTGATCGGCGATGAAGGCATATAGCCTCGATCATCGCCAGCGGTAGCGACCATAGCGTCATCACACAACTCCTTGGCGCTAGGGGCACGTTGGATACTCCCTGCGTTATCCTCGGGCTCGCCGGCGCCTCCGGCCACATCATCACCATCGTCAGCGCCTCCTGCCACGATCGTCTAGGTTGAATCTTATGCTTGATTTCATCGGTTTGTTTTTCCATCTTCATACTTTGATTTGTGTGAATTTGTTTTGTTTCAAATGATTTGGAGAATATTCTGAGCTTTGAAGATCTCAAACAATCATCGTGTACATCCCCGACCAGCAGCCGATGTTCGATGTCTCCGATGAACCAAGGCAACGCCGGAATCTTTCCCGAGCCTAGTGTACACGATGGTCGATCGAAATCAAACCAAACCATTCTGCCACCGATCTTTAATTCCCAAACGAAGAAGAGGAGCTGTTCGTCTACTTGCGGCTCCGGAACGACGATTCGTTTTCTGAAAATTGAAGAGGACGGAGCAATTTGTGGAAATTTTAGGTTAATTTCAAAACAAGCCCTAGAATTTCCAAAAATGGCGGTTTGTCTTGTACCTTTCTGATAATTATAGAAAAGATCCAAACTTCTAGGGTTAAAAATCTTATCCCTAGTGAAGTTTCCGATCTCTTTCTCTGAAGTGATGAGATTTAACTCGTAAAATAGATAAACACATCCCATGTGCAGACATAAGTTATATGAACACTTGAAGTGGTAAGTTTTATCCCTCGAAGTGGAAATGTCTAATCTCAAATCAGGAAATTTGTAAATCACTTGATCGTGAAACGACAAATCTCATCCTGTAGCGATGAAACGATAAATTTCATCCCCGTAGAGATGAAATTATATTTATTATTTATATTTAGTTAATTCACATGCATGTTATTTTATTTTATTTATTTAAACTATATTTGTTTTCTCTCATCTCCCGAAGTAGATGAGCGAAACCATCACATCTCCCGAAGTATATAAGCGGGCATCTCTCGAAAGAGATTTATAAAGTTCTCATCTCCTGAAGTAGGTGAATGAACAAGTCGTATCTTTGAGATAGACCGATTAATTTCATCCCTTAAGCGATGAACCAAATATTTTCATCCCTGTAATGATGCATCAATGATTAACCTTTTATTTTATTTTATTTTATTTACTTGTATTTGTATATCATATTTTTATTTCTCATCTCCCGAAGTAGATGAATAGACATATCTTCCGAAGTAGATGAATGATAAACCGCACCCTCGTAGGGACGAACCGGTAAACGTCATCCTTGTAGTGATGATCCATATATCCACATAAACAAATCAACTATGATCCTTAATGTTTCTCAATAAGTTTCCCGCAGTAAACGATAAAATTGCATATAAGAATACCGCCTCCTGACGTAGGTGATAAAATGTCTCGAAGATCTATGTTAAACTTTCTTGCCACTCAAAGTTGGCATGGATTTTATTTACTTATTTAAGATTATTGTTGTTCATATTCATGTTTCTTAATAGTAGTATGCTTTACTATTTAGTATTATCTTTTACATAGTTTTATTATTATTATTCCCTTAATGCACCATATTGTGAGTTTTCATCAAAGCATGCATAAGAGCTTGAAGACTCTAATTTCATATTCTTATAAACTCTAGAAGAGTATAAGATCTTATTTTAAACATTTGTACTCTTGAAGAAGTATATGGAATATGGGTTATGACATATTCAGAACTATTTTTATTTGGTTAGTACAACCAATATAAATAACCACAAAACGTGATCTGGTTTACAAGGCCAATTCCTGACAATCCTCTAAGCATGACCCGAAGCATGCCCCTCCTGTAGAAGTTGTAAAAGAGGTAATGGTTAAGCGCGCAACCAATTAAGTTATTGTTGTGGCTTATAACTAGGTCATCTTTGTAAGGTTAATTTCTAATGTCCTGAAGAATATTATGAATAATGGTCATTAGTTTCATACTTGTAGTATGACTCCAACAGAAGTTCTGAAAATACCCAGTTAACGACATCAGATTAAATGAATAGATCACCATGTATATATATATACAAAGTTCAATGGTTAGAATGTTTTACCATTGAAACTTATGATGTCACTAACCAGAAGTTAGTTGATGATAAAATCTTATTCTTTGTGGCATTTGGCCTGGTCACTCGAGAAAAACAATGATTCACAAGATCATTGAAATTCAAATGAAATCCCACCAAAAGGACTAGAAGATCCTAGGACCGGAAGATCTTCAATAAGAGTGATCATACATGTACGGCTTGTTCTTTTGGCAAAATAATAACAAGACCGTCTATAATAAAGAGTAAATGCAAAGTCTCTTATGTCTCTTTACCGAGTTCAATGAGACAGCTACGAACATAAAACATCGCCATATGGACCAATGTTATTCCAGTATAGATGCCTTAATTAACACATTGGTCATATGAAAAGGTAGAGAATGTTATCAATCAAATTGTTGAGCATTAAGTAGCTCACAACGACTTAGAAGAGTCGTTAGTCAAATGGGCCCATGCAATTTTGCATTTCGAATTTGACACAATAACTTCTCCCAAACTATCTCCAAAAGAGAGTATATGTTCCGAGGCCTCCTCCAAAATTAACTAAAAAGACCAAAAAGAAGTTGAATGATACATAGGGTTTGAGTCCCCAATGATATCAAATACCTCGAGCTTGATAAAGGTGATCAAATGCTCGGTATTTAGGGGGAGAGGAAATGAGACTATATTAAGAAAGAGATTGCATGAAAGCAACTTCTCTACATATCATTTGGGATCCGCGGATGAATGAAAGTGAACCATAAGTTCAACACTTATGTACACCAAACGATAATTACATGGTTTAGCAAAAGCCATCAAATGCATTTACTAAGGCCAAGAAAGTGACTAAGTCACGTATATTGCACTAGCTAGCTCATTGGAGGTTCCAGAAGTAACTCCAAAACTAATAGAAATCAAGTGATTCTCAAATACACTAGAAGTGTTGAAAATCACTAGGCTCTCACTTTAGGATTCCCTGGAAGTGGAAAGAGCTCGTGGAAATCTGATGATCGTCAATCAAATAATGGATGTCGACATCGAAATGATGGTAAAAGAGATAAAAAGAAGAAATTCATGCAAAGGTGAATTCTTTAAGAATTATTTTATTAGACCCGTAGTTCCAACATCGGAAAGTATAACATCATTGGTTTTAAGTGGATGTTTATACAAAACCGCAATAAGCGAAATGAAGCTGTAAGATATATATCAAGATAGATTGCATAAAAGTCTATAGTGGATGATATGAAAACATATTCACTTGTAGTGGATATAATCTTTAGTTGTCGATGAACCGACTCTAACAGTAATTGACAGGCATATTAGTTGTATACTCTAATTGATCATTCATAAAAGAATATAAGTGAAAACGATTGATTAATTTGAAATGCCCGAAGCATCAATATGAAAGCCTCATCATATGTACACGATTAAGCCAAAAGGTGCTTATAATACTTAAGTATCATATATTTATGTAAGTGGTGACATAATATATTGAGTCCTGAAGTACTATACACAACGTTGTACTCTTTTCCTTAATCTTGGTTTTTATCCCATAGGGTTTTTCCAAGGTAAGGTTTTTAACGATGCAACTTATACACCACCTATACATCAGATCCCCTGCATCAAAAGATGAAAAGCACACTAGGTCTTGAAGTACCTTATATTTGTGAATTGAAATTAAGCAGCTCATCACCAATGATAAAGAAGTCTATTGCATCAAAGTCGAGTGTGATACATGAAGGCATTTTAACTTGCACACATCGAAGATAATATTCAGACTCGACCATGCAACTCATAAAGTGTAACACCCCTTTTTAAATCCCAAGGGAATGTTACAGCGCCAGTGAATCCGCAGACTTTAATGTCTTTGAATTCACCTGAGGCTTATAGGGACATGCAACCATGCTCCCATAAACAAGACAGTACTTTAAGAAGTTAAATAAAATATGCGAAAGTCCAATAAATATCATAGTTTGAAATATATGATCACAATAACATAATCATAAAATATAAATAATTTTAAAAATAGCTAAAACTGACGAAGCATTGCGAAAACTTCAAAGTTTAAAGAAAACCGTCGTTTAAAAATCCATGGGTGATAGTCCTTTCTTCAGCTCTCTCCTGCTCCACTGCTCGTACTAAACCTGTAGAATATGATCTGGTGTTTCGTGAGAACGAAGGACACCAGCCATCCAATAAATAGGATGGTTAGTACAATTAAGACTAGCAAATGATAGGGAAAATGTTCAGACTTTAACCTTACAGTGACCATAAAACGGTATGTCTTAGGTTAAGGGAATGACACGAATATTTATAGTAGAAACTGAATGAAAATGATAAAAATTCACACATGACTCGGATGATCATATCGATCGATTATAAGATAAGAAAAAGGAATTATACTCGAGGCAGATAAGTATAATAACTGAAATGATCACCTATTTAACAGTCGATAATAAAGATAACGATAATAATAATAATACTACGTGGTATCAGTCGGGCCTTTAACAAGGACCACGACCTACATCAGATCGTTGTTTTATCATCCCGCAGAGAATGCATTCCGGGATGGTGTTTCATGAAACCTTTTGAGGCGGTGGCTTAACGAACCACAACCTGCAAGTCAGTCTACTGCATAACTTGCCAAAGGCATAAAGCCACTCGCATCACGTGGTGCGCATTTTAACATATCACAACTAAGCATCACATGGTGCCTATCTTATCATATATAAACAATTTATACTAGGTGATCATAATAACAACATTAAATCAAACAGGGACAAGCATGGATAATTCAAAGGGTCTTACTATCACATGCCACTAGTTTGCATGAAAGAACAAGCAGAATATCATGCACTTTGGGAAGAAGAAAATGGGCAACATTTACTTATCCCGAGTTATAAACAAACAATTCACATTTAAGACTATAACACTATAATTACTTTAATAATAATTGCCCATTTATTTAACTCATGCCAATTTATGATTAAAAAGATAAATTACATCAAGCAGACGGGTATGCAATTTATCGAAATTGGCAAGGAAATTGGCCACAGAGCTCGTGGAAATCTGATGATCATCAATCAAATAATGGATGTCGACATCGAAATGATGGTAAAAGAGATAAAAAGAAGAAATTCATGCAAAGGTGAATTCTTTAAGAATGATTTTATTAGACCCGTAGTTCCAACATCGGAAAGTATAACATCATTGGTTTTAAGTGGATGTTTATACAAAACCGCAATAAGCGAAATGAAGCTGTAAGATATATAGCAAGATAGATTGCATAAAAGTCTATAGTGGATGATATGAAAACATATTCACTTGTAGTGGATATAATCTTTAGTTGTCGATGAACCGACTCTAACAGTAATTGACAGGCATATTAGTTGTATACTCTAATTGATCATTCATAAAAGAATATAAGTGAAAACGATTGATTAATTTGAAATGCCCGAAGCATCAATATGAAAGCCTCGTCATATGTACACGATTAAGCCAAAAGGTGCTTATAATACTTAAGTATCATATATTTATGTAAGTGGTGACATAATATATTGAGTCCTGAAGTACTATACACAACGTTGTACTCTTTTCCTTAATCTTGGTTTTTATCCCATAGGGTTTTTCCAAGGTAAGGTTTTTAACGATGCAACTTATACACCACCTATACATCAGATCCCCTGCATCAAAAGATGAAAAGCACACTAGGTCTTGAAGTACCTTATATTTGTGAATTGAAATTAAGCAGCTCATCACCAATGATAAAGAAGTCTATTGCATCAAAGTCGAGTGTGATACATGAAGGCATTTTAACTTGCACACATCGAAGATAATATTCAGACTCGACCATGCAACTCATAAAGTCAGTATTATCAACAAGTTCGAAGAGCTTATCAGAATGAGAAAGCTGCAAGAATAATGTTGATTTCAGGGGAAGAATATATGCACTGCACTCTTTTTCCCTTCAATCAGGTTTTGTCCCACTGAGTTTTCCTGACAAGGTTTTTAATGAGGCAGTATCACCTACGCGTATCAAACGACATCTGTACTCTTTTTCCTTAGCCATAGTTTTTGTTCCATTGGGTTTTCTAGGCGAGGTTTTTAACGAGACTGTTTTGTAATATAAATGGGTGTATATCCAAGGGGTAGTGTTATAATATTGTATATTATATGTTTTTATGGATATACCCGTTTTACCCTTCCCTTGTAATTCCCTATATATATGGTTCTTTAGAATCCTAATGGAACACAGACAATTGATTTCTCTCTTCTTTCTGTCTTCTCTTTGCTCTCTTCTTACTGATATTCTAACATGATTGTTTTTGTTCCAATGATTTTTAGCATAACTTGAAACTAGTGTTTTTAAATTAAATATCAACTTATTATATAATAAAGGGGAAATTGCATAAAATAGCAAGAACTTTGGGGGTGGTTGCACTCAGTGGCACAATCTTTAAAAAATACAAAAATAATCACCAACTTTGGGGTTTAGTTGCGGTCAGTGGCACATATCCCATATCTTGATAATGTGGACTAGTGGGGGTGCTTACATGAATTTTTTTATTATTAAAAAGGCATATAGCGAGATATGAATTAGTAGGAATGCTTACATGATTTTTTTTTGTTTAAAATTATAAGACATAAAATATGTGCCCAAATTATGAAACTAGCTAGGTTTTATTTTTATTTATTATTTCATATAATTTCAAATCAAAGATAACTAATTTGCAAATGTTATATTTGTCACAATTATCTTTGATTTGGAATTACATGAAATAAAATATAAAAAAATTGGGACCTAGCTAGTTTCATAATTTGGACACAT
The DNA here is from genome assembly GCA_037127255.1 of Persicaria tinctoria. Lineage (NCBI taxonomy): Eukaryota > Viridiplantae > Streptophyta > Magnoliopsida > Caryophyllales > Polygonaceae > Persicaria > Persicaria tinctoria. The sequence continues at coordinate 65,289,833 of JBANSL010000006.1, forward strand.
CTTTTATCTCTTTTAATTTTAAAAAAAAAATCATGTAAGCATTCTCACTAATTTTGGAATGTTTACAAACACTTTATGTGGCTCGTGTGTCTAGGTTTAATTGAGTATTTAGTCCATATATATTATGGTGTCCGATTTAATATAAAAGTCGAAACCGTGATGGATCGGTCTCGGTCAGAGAATTAAATCCGGGGGTGATTATGTATTCCCCCATCCCTTGCCTATATATAATACACTAATGGATGACTATCTCATAAATGAATTTTAATAGGGAAATAAATGGGTGAACGGTTACGAAAAATAAATAAGAGAGCGGTTACGGAATGTGAAAGGTCGCTCTCTTCTTCATACGCACATTCACAAGTTTTCTCAAGCGTGTCTGAAATTAACGAGAGAAGTCAGAAAGGAGTCTCATCCATCAGAGACAAAGAAAAGTGAAGGCTAAGGGGCGAGAAATCGATCGTCGGCTTGCTTATTCCACTGCAAAGACGCTCATGGATCAAGTTTAGTCTTCGGTATAGAATTAGGATTTGAATTGTATGAAATCTAGATCCTAGTTTGATTGATTTCATGATCGAAATCGAATGAAAATCTAACAACTTATCCATATCTTTCCATATGCCTTTTTAATTAAAACAAAATTCCATGTAAACACCTCCACTAGTCCACATTAGCGAGATAGGGGGTATGTGCCACCGACCGCAACTAAACCCCAAAGTTGGTGATTGTTTTTGTATTTTTTTAAGTTCGTGCCACTGAGTGCAACTATGCCTAAAGTTCGTGTTATTTTATGCAATTTGCCCTATAATAAAACATACAATTTAATTTAATTGTAAAAAACTCCTACCTTAATTTATATACATGTGCTAAAATTGATCGATACATAACTTTCTAAATGGGATGTAGTTGATTCTAGAAAAAAAAACACTCTCACTAAATTTTTTATATTAAAATAATGTATTATGATAATTTATAGAAAGTTATCATAAGAAACAATTTATCTATCTATATATATATATATATAGGGTTTACTTCAAATGTAAAAAGTCCTTAAAATGTAAAATATGCTTATTGTGTAAAATTTGCTAATGGACCTAATTTAATTACTATTGGGCCTAATTTAATTACTATTGGGCCTAATTCATGAGTAGGATGTCTGCCCCCCTGCCCATGCGTGTGCCCCCCCTTGGCCCCCCCTTCTCGGACCCGATTTTTTTAATTTTTTTTTAAAAAATTTAATTTAATTTATTTTTATTTTTGCCCAGAATTTTTTTTTTCGTGATAGCACTTTCTGCCGTGCAAGTATAACTTGCTTTTGTGCACATATAACATCTTATTGTGCAAATATAAGTTTATTTTGTGAAGACAAATAATTCATTATGGGGTAAATAGGTAAATGCGCCTATTTCAATTATAAAATTTTTTAATTGAAATATGTTTAATTTATGGGTAAATTGGTAAAAATGTCTATTTTTATGGGTAAATGCACTTTTTCCCGTTTTCGATACCTTTTGTGCAACTGTGGAGTGCATTTGTGCAACTGTGGAGTGCATTTGTGCAACTTTAATTGTGCAAATTTAAAGTATGATACAATTGTGCAAATTTAAACTACAATTGTGCAAAAGTAAGATACAATTGTGCAGATGAAGAATACAATTGTGCAAATGTAAGATCATAATGCGCATTAATAAGTCAAAAGATGTGCTTTTGAAATCGATGTTTTAATTTTGTTTTTTTTTACTTTTGAGAGTTTGGTTTCACCTCTCGGATAATTTAGGTTGATAAATGTAAGTTTGAAATCGATTTTTTTTAACGTATAAGCTTTTAAAATTAAAGTGCATAAATAAGATTAAAATGTGCATAATTAAGGTTAAAAAGTGCATAACTTAGATTATAATGTGCATGATTAACAATTTGTGATTGTTGCGCTCTTGTCTATTATGTAACCTATGTGGGATTTGAACCCACATCTTTTGTGCAAACGCACATTGCTCTACCAATTGAGCTAATAGGCTAAATTATGATTTTTATGCTAAAATAGAAGAAACTAATCGACCTAAAGCATATTGGAATAAAATTTTAAAATTCAATTAGCTCATGATTCACAAACAATTTGACAATGCTATAAACATGAAATTAGCTCCAAATCAACCCAACAACACAACCATAGCATCAATTTCAGTCAATTTGGCCGTTGGCAAAAAACCCCAAATTCTAAAGCAAATCGCAATATAAAATTCCAAACTTCAATTAGATCATGATCCATAAACAATTTGACAATGGTATGAACATGAAATTAGCTCCAAATCAACCCAACAACACAACCATATCACCAATTTAAGTCAATTTTGCTTTTGGGATAAAGCCCCAAATGCTAGAACATATCGCAATATAAAATTCTAAAATTCAATTAGCTCGTGATCCATAAACAATTTGACAATGATATGAACATGAAATTAGCTCAAAATCAACCCAACAACACAACCATATCATCAATTTCAATGAATTTGGCTTTTGGAAAAAAGCCCCAAATTCTAAAACATATCGCAACCTAAAATTCTAAAATTCAATTAGCTCATGATCCATAAACAATTTGACAATGATATGAACATGAAATTAGCTCAAAATCAACCCAACAACACAACCATATCATCAATTTCAATCAATTTGGCTTTTATCAAAAAGCCCCAAATTTCGCTCCTAAATCAAACCCTAGGTTTTAAATCTCAACCTAAATCATTCAAACAATCCAAATAACTGTAATAAACAAGTTTAGAGTTAGAAATCATACCAAATTCGAGTGGAAACAAGGAGAAAAATCGGGATTTCGAAGGTATTCCGAGCCAAAAGGATCGATTAGCGCGGTTGGGGAAGATGGCTCGGTGTGGGCTCGGCTGGGCACGGACCAAGGGGGTTCCGGGCTCGGGGGGTGCGCCTGAGGGAGGGGGTTCGAGCTGGCTGGGCTGGTGGCCGGAGGTGGCTCGTGGGTGGCGTGGGAGGCCGACAACAGGAGCCACTGGTGGCTCGACGGTGCTGCGAGAGATGGGTGCGTCTGGGCGCGTCTGGGCTCGAACCAGGCCAGTCCTGGGCTCGGGGGTTGCGCACCGAGGTGGGCTCGAGGGCGGCTGGTCGCTGGTGGCCGGAGGTGGCTCGAGGTGGGTGCGGGTGCGGGAGTCCGAGGGCTCGGGGGGTTGCGCGCGTTAAGGAGTTATGCGTTTTTGTTGATTTGAAAATTTTATACGTTAAGCGGATTTTACACGTTAAGGAGTTTTTACATTTTAAAGCTTCCCTATATATATATATATATATATATATATATATATATATATATATATATATATATATATATATATATATATATATATATATATATATATATATATATATATATATATTAGTCAATTGATAAAAAAAAATATAAATTAAAACCAGTTCATAGTCATTCTTAAAATTTGAGAAATATTTTCAATTAAGGCTCTTAACATATATGTACAAGGGGACCGTTAGAAAAACAAATTAACGTGAAAAATACAATTACATGATTTTCATGGATGATATGAAATCTGTTAGGAAGGAAGGCATTGTTAGATAATATCTCTTTAACAAAGATGTTTGAAGTTTAATCAATTTGAAAGCTAGATATTTAATTACGTGGGGATTAATGTCTACGTTACTACGTTAGCATAGTAGTAATTATCAATGATGTTTGAAGTTTAATCAATTTGACATTCCTGCTTAATTCGATCATCGCCATTATATACGCTTGGAGGATCTTGAGTGACATTTACATCATATGTGACACTAACCTAATACAGTATTGGGGTTTTTTTGGTAAGTGGCCATTTTGGGTCCAATTTTTAAGACATAAGTCACAGGGGTGGCAATATTAGGTAATAGACCATAATTTCCAATTTCGCCTCTGCCCCTAATTTCCCCCAAATTTCACGCTCCATTCTCTAAAATCAATCGAGCACGCTCGACAGATTTCACGCTCACCATCTTCATCTCCGGTGGCTGTCGGTCGGTCCTTGGTCGTCGCTCGAGGCTCCACCACTCCCACTCCGTCGGCCCCAACCAGTGCTCCGACCAATCGCCGATGTTCCTCCTCCGGCATCCGCCGCCGTCGCTTGACCTCCTCTCCGTTCGACCCTAAATCGAAGCCTTCTACCCGCTCAATCACGTTCTACATCTCTCAAGGATGGTGTTCGTGCAAAAACCCCTCTCAAATTTATACAAAATCGCTAACCGCCATTGTTGGACACCTTGGAGTTTCGTGAAACACCCGCTTAGCAGCCCCTGTTCAAGCATTCGTCGCGTTTTGTAAGATCATCCTTCAACAAAATAAATACAACGAGACTGAAGTAGAGATTGCACTCGTCAGTTTGATAGGTCATACGCGTCAAACGGAGCTCTGTGTAAGGAGAACGAGCCGTCGGAAGATCGGCGAAAATCACTGTTGAAGGACTGCTCGAAATGGGGGAAGAAGAAGAAGAATTACGCCATACCTCCCAGACTTTCTGTTTTTTATAAAATATGCCCCTGTGTTAATTTCTAAAATTTCAGAAATTATCCCGCAATTATAGAAGTTGTTCTAACTCGCATAATCTCCGTTAAAAAATTAAAAATGTAACTATTATTGTCACCATGATAAAAATAAAGTCATAGATACTGTCACCACTATAAAAACGTGGTCATAGACACTGTAATCAAAAGGAAATCTTATAGGGGCTAATGAGAAGCCAAAATAAATGTGGTGACAGTTCTCCTATAACATATGAATGGTTAAGAGGGTCATAGATGTTGTAAGCAAAATAAAAATAGGATCATAGACACTGTAACCACTATAAAAACACGGTCAAATACACTGTAATCAAAAGGAAAACCCTATAGACGATGTAACCAAAATAATAACAGCTTTATAGACATTATCTCCACTATGAAAAAATGTTTATAGACACTGTAATCAAAAGGAAATCTTATCATAAAGGAAGAACAAACCATGTAAGGGCTAATGAGAAGCCAAAATAAATGTGATGACAGTTCTCCTCTAATACATGAATGGGTAAGAGGGTCATGGACACTGTAATCAAAATAAAAACAGTGTCATAGCCACTGTCACCACTATAAAAACAAAGTCATAGACACTGTAATCAAAAGGAAACCCTATAGACGTTGTAACCAAAATAAAAACAGCTTTATAGACACTGTCACCACTATGAAAAAAAGTTCATAGACACTGTAATTAAAGGAAAACCCTAGGAAAATGGAAGCACAAACCCTATAGGAGCTAATGAGAAGCCAATATTCATGTGGTGACAGTTCTCCTCTAATATATGAATGGGTAAGAGAGCCATAGACGTTGTAATCAAAATCAAAACAGAGTCATAGACACTGTAACTAAAGGAAAACCCTAGGACGAGGGAGCACAAACCCTATAGAGGCTAATAAGAAGCCAAAATATAAGTGGTGACAGTTATCCTTTAATATATGAATGGGTAAGAGTCTAAGAGGGTCATAGACGATGTAACCAAAATAAAATCAAGGTCATAGACACTGTCACCACTATGAAAAAGGGTCATAGACACTCTAATCAAAGGAAAACCTTAGGAAACGGGAAGCACAAACTCTATAGGGGCTAATGATAAGTCAAAATACATGTGATGACAATTCTTCTCTAATTTCTAATTTATAGTTTTCTAGATTTTTTTAAAGTAGTGTCACCACAATTAAAAAAAATTAAAAATGTAACTACTTTTGTCACCATAATAAAAATAAAGTCATAAATACTGTCACCACTATAAAAACATAATCATAGACACTGTAATCAAAGAGAAATTATATGATAAGGGAAGGACAACCCCTATAGGGCCTAATGAGAAGCCAAAATAAATGTGGTTACAATTCTCCTCTAATATATGAATGGGTAAGAGGGTCGTAGACACTGTAATCAAAATAAAAACAGTGTCATAGCCACTGTCACCACTATAAAAACAAAGCAATAGACACTGTAATCAAAAGTAAAACCCTATAGACGCTGTAACAAAAATAAAAATAGCTTTATAAACACTGTCATCACTATGAAAAAAGGTCCATAGACACTGTAACCAAAAGGAAAACCCGATGATTAGGGAAGCATAAACCCTAAAGGGCTAATGAGAAGCCAAAAGAACATGTGATGTACAGTATGGTTTAGGGTTTAGGGTTAAGTCTTTAGGGTTTAGGGCCAATGCCCTAAACCCTAAATCCTAAACCCTAAAATGTTAAGTATAGTACGTCGTTAAGAGATAACTGATGTCATCAAATGGAAACCCCTAAGACAAGGTAAGCACAAACCCTAAAAAGGCTAATGAGAAGCCAAAAGACATTAGGTGGACAGTTCTCCTTCAATATATGAATGGGTAAGAGGGTCATAGACACTGTAATCAAAATAAAAAGAGTGTCATAGCCACTGTCACCACTATAAAAACAAAGTTATAGACACTGTAATCAAAAGGAAAACCCTATAGACGCTATAACCAAAATAAAAACAGTGGTATAGACACTGTCACCACTATGAAAAAAGGGTCATAGACACTGTAATCAAATGAAAACCCTAGGAAAAGGGAAGTATAAACCCTAAAGGGGCTAATGAGAAGCCAAAAGAACATGTGATGTACAATATGGTTTAGGGTTTAGGGTTAAGTCTTTAGGGTTTAGGGTTAAGGCCCTAAACCCTAAATCCTAAACCCTAAACCCTAAAATGTTAAGTGCAGTACGTCGTTAAGAGATGATTGTTGTCACCAAATGGAAAACCCTAGGACAAGGTAAGCACATACCCTAAAGGGGCTAATGAGAAGCCAAAAGACATTAGGTGAACAGTTCTCCTTCAATATATGAATGGGTAAGAGGGTAATAGTCACTGTCACCACTATAAAAACCGGGTCATAAACACTGTCACCACTATGAAAAAAAGTTCATAGACAATGTAATCAAAGGAAACCATATAGAGGTTGTAACCAAAATAAAAACAGGGTTATAGACATTGTCACCACTGTAAAAAAAGTGTCAAAGACATTGTAATCAAAGGAAAACCCTAAGACAAGGAAGAGACAAACCCTATAGGGTCTAATGAGAAGCCAAAATATACAGTTCTTCTCTAATTTCTAATTTCTAGTTTTCAAGATTTTTTTAAAATAGTGTCAGCACAATAAAAATAAAGCCATGGATATTGTCACCACTATAAATACATGGTCATAGACACTGTAATCAAAGGGAAATCATATGATAAGGAAAGCACAAATCCTATAGAGGCTAATAAGAAGGCAAAATAAATGTGGTGACAGTTCTCCTATACTATATGAATGGTTAAGAGGGTCATAGACGTTGTAAGCAAAATAAAAATAGGGTCATAGACACTGTCACCGCTATAAAAACAGGGTCATAGACACTATAATCAAAAGGAAAACCCTATAGACGTTGTAACCAAAATAAAAACAACTTTATAGACACTGTCATCACTATGAAAAAAGAGTCATATATACATTGTAATCAAAAGAAAACCCTAGGAAAAGGGAAGCACAAACCATATAGGGGCTAATGAGAAGCCGATATTCATGTGGTGACAGTTCTCATCTAATATATGAATGGGTAAGATGGACATAGACGTTGTAACCACTGTTTAAAAAGGGTCATAGACACTGTAATCACTAAAAAAAAGTGACAAAAACACTGTAATCACGTTTATCAGTGGGCACTGTCACCACCCACATTACCCTTATCACTGTCACCACCCTCATCGCTAACTAAAAAAATACCGAGCACATTTTATAAAAAAAAATGGGGTGATTAGGAATTTAATGTAAAGAATGTAAAGAAGGTGTTCAAAGCAATCTCGTTTAACATGTGTCACCTAGCTTCGTATGCTCAGAAGAATTAGTGCAAAAAGAATAATTAAACTTTCAACATTGCTAATGTTTATTTAAAAGTAATTATAACTGGTCAACTAAGAGCATTCCATTTACATGAAGCAACACCTTCCCATGGAAGAACATAACAAATGAAAACCAATCAACAATTGAATTTCATGTGCGTGAACTCATACTACTCTAATTGAAGCCCTTCCAATTTCTTACAAATGAAAACCAATCAGAATTTCTTGGTCTCTTCCATCGCAAGCATCTGTATACCTTCTTCCACAAAAGTAGCAGCTGAAGTTAACTTTGCCTCCTCCAATTTCTTGGTCTCTTCCATCGCCGAAGCCTGCTGAAATCCCAAGTATCGGATAGCAATCACCAACAACAATTATCACAGCGAACGCATAAAACAAGTATTCTAATCCAAATCCATCCATAATTGGAGAATTACTGCCCTTTAAAACCGAATTCAATCCTAAAAACCAATCACACTAGCAGCTGAGCCTGATCGATAACTAACAATCCATCAATACACAGAAACCCCAAAATTAAAACTAAATTCACACGATTAACCACAAACAAAGCCTAAAAACGAAGAAAACGAGCAAAAAACCCTCACCAATTAAACCGAATTCAAGGACCTGGGAACTGTAGACAGGAACCGAGATCCGCAATCAGGAGCTTCCGCAATCGCCGCCGCAACCGAGTCGGAAGGTCAGAGACCCGGAGGCTTCCGCAATCTCCGAGAGGGCGCGATCAGGAACCGAGATCCGGAGAGAGTCATCATCGACGTCCAGGCGGAGGGAGTCATCATCGACCAGGCGGATCTGAGAGGAGAAGGGACGGATTTCGCTCACACGACCCGAGAGGACCTCGACGAAGACGAACGGTGAGATCCAAGCGCGTTTGGAGAAGAGAAGGAATAGCAGAGGACGGGGGTTTATAAGGTAGGGGTAAAGGTGGTATTATGAAATTTTTTTGACCATTTACTAGCAAATAAAAGCCTTTAGGCCATTTAATTCGGCATTTGGACCAAATTACCTCTACAGTATTTACTAGTTTTGCCATTTATTGATCGCCTCATCGAGTCGTTACTTATGGACATTGATTTGCTTATTGACAAGTCGTCACTCGATCAATGACGTTAGTGTTAGATGTAATATACAGGCATATAGGTCCAATAGTCATTAGGTCATGATGTAAATCTCTTATATATATACTAGTCCTATACCCGTGCTACGCACGGATTCAACAATTATACTTATTTAATATATTTAACTTATTTTTTGTATAAAAATCCATAATATTAGCTTACAATATTAGAATATAAAATATTTCAAAAAATGTTATCTATAAAATTGTATCATAATGTACGAAAAGATTATCTTCTTTGAACAAATTTTTTTTTTCGGAAAAAATCAAATTCAAAGGGTTTGAAAACATACTTATTAAAACAAAATCCCATTAATAAAATTCAAATTTTTTAGTTATAAATTGTGAGAATGTTAAATTTGATTAGTGAAATAATATGTTATTTTTTGCTAAAAAATATCATGTCATTAAAAATAAATATTTATTTATTTATAAAAATCATTAAAATCAGTATAAAAATAACACTTATTAATTTATTATTCTTTATAACTTCATTTTTAAATTCTTATAAGAGAATTTCATTTAACTCATACCTTAAAGATATTTGTCTTTAATTAACAAATCTCATTTTGATGAAAAAGTATTTAACTAATAAGTAGAAACTAGTACGATCCCCGCGTCATGGCGCGATTTTTTTATAAATAATATTTAGATATAGATAAATCATAGATATTGGTTAAAAAATGTAACATCAAATAATATTGGGTAATTAATATTAGAATATTTTTTTAAAAAAAATATTAGAAAAATATAGTTACCATTATAAAATGATATTATGTAAATAATATTTTCACAAATAACTTTGAACATGGGGAGAACATGTGACATAAATTAATATAGTATATAGATATAGATAGTTAGTAAATAAATTTGAGTTAAGCCCAATAGTTATATTAGATTGAATTCAATGTTTTGAATTAAGCCCAACAGCTAGTAAGATTAAAGAAAAAAAAATTAAAAGAAAAAGAAGAAAAAGGAGAATTAAAAAAAAATTAAAGAGAAAAAAGAAAATTATAATTGGTTAAAACCCCTAAAATCTCTCCAATGTTGACACCTCAACATAAACTCTTCTAAATTAAGAGTTTATATAGATATAGATATAGATTCATTTATTGCAATATTTATTTCAAAATATGTAAAACTAAACAAAAAATGAATGAAGAGGTCATTTCTCTTTTATAAAAAAAAATATGATTACTTTGATCATGAAACACTCAAGATACCTATAAAATGACATAAAACCACCCATTAAATATGACTTGTTGCACAAAATCACCCCTTAAAATTGAAATTGCAGAAAATCACCCCTTAAACCGTACCCATTTTGTTTGTAAATCGCTACCCGCAACCTTTAAATATAATTCACCAAAGTAAAAAAAAAAGCTAGGATACTTCTTTGAGATAAAATATTAATTAATAAGTAGAAATGTTGAATCGCTACCCACAACCGACTCTAATCATCTTTGAGAATTAATATCATTGAGTTAGTCATAGTTGTTAATCATGTTTAAGATAAAATAACAAAAAAAAAGAAGCTATGATACTTCTTTCGTATAAGAGTACATGTTCTTCTAACAAATTTCACATTTTTGAAGAGATTAAAATGTGGTTTCTTAACCTATGTCCCTAGAGCATATGTTAAAAATCAATAATTTTAGGCTGAGAAAAAAAATATAAATTAAAATATGACTTACATATACTCAAAGCTTAAGAAAAAACTAAATAATTTCAAACAATTTATTGTTTAATAGTTTTTAATTTATTAAAATCACTCTTTAAAAATATACAATTAAATTATTTTGAATATAATTCACCAAAGTAAATGAAGTTAAATAAATAAATTGAAAAATTACATTAAAACGTTTATTAAATTAAAATAAATTGAAAAAAATATATTACAACATTTATTTAAATATGGTATAATATTCCCTTCAATAAATATATAATTAAGATATTGCATTAGTCATAATTCCAATATTCTAATTACAACAATATAAATGTAAAAGAAATATATAATATCTTTGGCAACTATGTGAATGTAAATTTAAATTAAATAAATTTGAAAGATATTAAAATATGATTACAAATTATATAAATTTGGCACATATTCAACCTATTATCAGTGAAAAGTTTATATTGGTAATGATACGACATAATAAAAAAATTAAATCAATATTGTAGCAATATATAACTAATTAGGCAACGGCTTTGGAGGAAAAAATTTCATCGTGGTTTCGACATGTGGTAGAACAATTTCAGCTTTAGTATTGTACTAGTATTAGTTCCCGTGCCTTGAAGGCACGGTAAATTTTAAAATTATATTAATTGAATATTTTATTATACTATGATAAGAATATATATTATACTATGATAAGAACATATATTCTATTCGTTAATAAAAAGATATTGTTTTAGGGAATTAATCTTATTAAGAAAATGCGTTACATTGGGTATTTTGTTGTCCACTTTTCAAAATTACTCTAGTAATGATAAGAAGATATGTCAATTACAATTTGTGAGAAAGTGAATAGATAAAGTAATAATTCGAAATATAAGTATATTTTTGTTTGTTTTCTTAAAAAAAGTGTACAAATCTCTATAATGACTTATTTTAAATAATGGATGGAATAATATATATGACAAAAGTTTGCATGAATATGTTTGCAGAACAATAACCGGCCTACATTTAGGGGTCGTTTGTTTATGTAAGAGGGGAATGGGAAGGTAAGGTATTAAATTTTACATATAAAATGTATATGATCATCATTTTTTGTGAGCTTAGAGAAGGGCTAATATTAGGCCTTAAAATTAGGCAATATAATGTGGCAAAAGGTAACACATTTTGTTTGAAAAATGAGAGAAGAAGGGAATGATTAGAATAGTGATCAATGAATCTTAACTTAAATATGGACTATATTCATAAGGGTAATCACTGTCTTTCTCTGCACAAAAACAAACAGGGGTTAATATGTTAAAACTAAAATAAATAATAAGTATACTTGATCTCAGTAAAAAAAAAAAAGGCCTAATATTAGCTCTTAACTTCTTACGTTTTCAAAAAAATGCAGGATAGATTAAAATTCCATTGGAAGTGAAAATCATATCATAGTAAATGACATGAACATGATTAGCTTTGTACATTTTAAATTAATAAGATTGAGTAAATGAGTTTACAAATTAGATCACATTATATAGGAAAAATGTGTGATGTTTAAAAAGAAAATGACTCCATTATTACCTTAATGCTAGGAAAAAATTTCATTAGTCAAATCATATCATATCATAGTGTATTATTCCGTTATTAATTATAGCTATTTTGTCTATGACTGTTTTTTAAATTTTGAAAAACTACAATCTCTTACTCTCTTAGTTAATGGTTAATATATTTACAATATATGATTATGTTTTTTTCAAGTTAAACTCAAATGAGTATTCTTAATTAATGATTTATGGGTCGCATTTTTATCAACTAATAAAAGTGTTTCAGACTTTGAATATGCGGTGTAAGAGAACTATGGCCAAGTAGTACATTCAACTTCTATTTTTATATTATTGTAAATAAATATATGTAAGCATAAAATGAGATGCAATATTTCATAATGGGTACTTAAATGGATGGATAAAATCTAAAAAATAAGGAAAGATTAAGATATAAAATTACCTTTAAAGGATTGCTTAATTAGCTAGGGTTGAGAGATCGTAGGTTAAGAATCTATATTTAAAAACTATCAACCAAATCAATATCGTTATATAAACCCTTTTAAATGGATTTAAAAGAAGCGTAGAACAGTAGGTTTTGAATATATATGATGTTTTTAATCTATGATCTAAAAATAAATATATATTATAAACGTAATTTGAAATAATTTTTTTTAGAAATAATTCATCTAATTAAGAAAATTTGACTTATAAAAAAAGCTATTAAGATTTATCTAATTAAATAATTAATTGATGAGTTTGAATAAATGATTTTGTGGTCAACATGATTTTAAACAATTTGAGAAGTAATTGGGGATTTATCCTAAATTTCCAACTTTTAGTGTATGGCCGCCACGTGTCCCAGGAATGCAAGTGTTTTAGTAGTATACTAGTGCAGTACCCGCGCCCGAGGCACGGGAGTATATGAACACATTGTAATCAATATGTATATGATGTAATTAGTTTTTATAACTTGCGATTTTGTGACGTAAATTTATAAAATTTGTCGAATTCATAAAATATTATATGAGATTAAGTAATTTAGTATTTTTAAGCAATTTATTTTCATATTTAGATTATTAACCATAATTGTTTCGATTGATATTGTCATTCCTCATTCCCGTCTTGATTTTCATCATCCTCTTTATCACTTCCATATTTTATTTAATACGGAGTATATGCAAAGTATTATATTCCCCTTATAATCGTCTTTATCCCAATCTACATGCATGCTTGTACACACCAAATATTGCAGGTTTGCCTTCTACATGCTTATAATAGTATAGTAGATTTTATTATATAACTTTCAATTAATTCATAAGTTCAAAGGTTTTTATTCAAAAAAAAAAAACACATTATTGTTTTATTTTTATGTGCAAAGATCGTTTTTACTTTTTTTTTTAATTATCTTATAATCTTTTAGAGTTTGTTAGTTCTTCACCATAATAAAGGTCATTTATTATTGATTATGTAAAAAAAAATACTCTAGCTAAAACAACATTTTACTAATGAAAGAAGAAAATATAGATATATTGATACATGTAGAGAAAATGAGAAGAAAGAAATTCGAAGTACAAATATGATAGAAATAACATGCTTATTGTATACATATATACATGTAAATGTATTGAGTTATTGTTTTCTAAAAAAAATTGAAAAAGTTATAGTTTGTTGTTATTTGATGAATGGTAAATTAAAACTGATCAATCTAGAGAATTCAGTCACTATCAAATGAGATGATTGGAAGAAATTAGATTACATATTAACACATTATAAATAGGATTTTAATTATTTTATTTTGAGTAAGTATTTGTTAGGATCAAAATTGACGAATAAAATAAATATGCATATGTACAAATAAATTTGTGAACATACCCACCAAGATTTAATGAACATGTTTCAAAACTAATATGGATGTGTGTGTGCATGCGTTCAAATTAAACACAAATTTAGGTGGTAAATCAAAATTTAAATTATAACTTAAATTTTTTTTAAAAAGAAATGATTAAATTAAATATAAAGAATTATATTTTAAATATAATGAATAAAATTAATAACACCAAATATATCGGAGTATCAACTAACCAAATAAAGAAGTTTCTGAAATCTCTTGATTTTCTCCTTTTTGTTAAATTTATTTATTTTTAAATAATTGTAAATTAGTCTATTGATTATTAATTATAAGAGTATAAATTAAATATATCTCGACAACTTTAACTAAAAACAAAATGAATAGATAAATTAAATACAATAATAAAATTTTCACGTATTGTTATTTTATTAATATAATATCATTCCAACTTATGTTAATTAGTTTCAATTTTTAAATATCCGAGTATCGTGAAATCCTCAAATATCTTGACCAAAAAAAATAATAAAAAAATTGTTTAAATTTTATAAATTTATTAATTCAAACAAATCTCGTTGTTATGTGTTTTCAAATCATTGGTTAAAAAGTATTGGATAAATTAATTCAAATTTGTTAATAATATATTGATTTATTATTTTCTGGCTTCAAAAAATCTTGGATAAAAAATAATCTGGAAATTTGGAAAAGTTGTTATGATTTTGTTAACAAATTCAGTATTTTAATTAATAAAAAATGATTTTAAGTATATTTATTTTAAATATATATGAGGTATGTTAAGTGAATGGCTGCCACGTGTCATTTTCAATGTGAGGTTGCCACATGTATCTTTCGCAGCTGTTTTAGTATTATACTAGATATTAGATATAAGATAAGATAAGAAAAAATAAGATAAGATATATAAGATAAGTTAAGATACGATTCTTCAACGTTGCTTGTATTGTATCCCCCTATGAAATTTTTCATACCAAAGAGGATAATATTTTTACATTAAAATATATAAAACAAATAATGGAAAAGAAAAAGAATAGTTATGGTGGATGCATGCATGTATCTTACGGTTTTTAGACGGTTATCTCATCTGCCGACTTAGCCGGGCCTCGAGTGTTAGATATGTCGTATGAACTCGAATTCTTATCTAATAAGAAAACGTTAAAAAATGAAGATGCAATACCTTCTCATTTTTGAAAATCATCTCTAAATTTGATTTTGATTTCAATGTAAATTGTCGGACACTTAATAATCGAATGATCCGTATACGAATTTCTCAATCCTATTTGTTAAGAGTGGTATCTTTGATAAAATCAAAGGAACCGGTCATACTAAATCTAAAAAAAAAATGTCAGTGAGAAAAATATACATATATACATAGATTAACCGGGAGGGGGGGAGGGGGGGGGGAGAGTTAACAAAACTAATAGAGCAAAGAGGATTCTTTATGAGAAGACAATAAGAAGTTTAAATTGCCCAAAAATACAAATGAAGTTAAAGATGAAACTAAGAATGAATGTTACGATTATATATACTATAAAAGAAAAATAAATAAAATAAAAATACAAAGAAAATTAATATTTTATGTAAAAAATGTGCAATCCTAAGGATTACCTACTATTTGAATAGGGAGGTGATGGAAGTAATCCCAAAAATGTGTGTATACACAACCGATAAAAAAATAAAATAATTAATATATATAGATATATGCTTAACAACTTAGCATACAAAACATATTTATTTAATTAAAGTCAAAATTTATATTTGAAAAAGAGGAAAATCGACATCAACCTACGTACAATACACAACCGGCAAAAATAAATAATATATATATAGGTTTATGCATAACAACTTACCATATAAAACATATTTCCTTAATTAAAGTTCAACAAAATCATAGGATTACCATAGATAACAAAATCAACAAAATCACGAGATTACCATAGATAACAAAATAAATAAATTAAAAATAGGTGGAAAAAAATACACGTGGCACAATGCAATTTGTTAAAAAAAAAAGGCGGGAAAATATTTTATCAGAAGCTGACACGTGGCAGTGCAGCTTCTGCTTTAGTATTGTTTAGGATTATAATGATAGCAAAGGCAACCCCAACGTGGATTATTCACTCTGAAATAGTATCAGGCTTTCTCTAGGGTTTTCCAAAATTTGGCCCTAGTCTACCATCGATCATTTCATCCTTCTTCCTCCCTTTCTGTCGCCGGCTATCATCTCCTTGTCGTCGACCCTCCCTCCACCCTCCATTGGCTTCTCCGTCCTTGACAATCTGCCAACTACCCAGATTCCCCACCTATCTTCTTCCTTCTCTCTATCAATCCCCTCCACCCTCTTTGTGACGGTAATCTACCTCGCACCAGCAGATCGACGACGATTATGACTTTCTACAATCAACAACAACCTCTCGTCATAGATACCGCCCCTGCAAGTCATTTACAGAGGGGGTATTCCCCTATTGGAGCCTATTCCTAGGGCTACCCGGCCTATGCCCTTCCACCTCCTCCATACGCCTCTCCAACGAGGCCATACCCGAGCCAACAGGGACTTCTCGGACCCTCTTCACACCATTTGGATCAGGCATTCGCAGCGGGATCAACGCCATCATCCTGACACAGGCAACCAGCCACCCTTACACATATGAGCGTGTCAACTGCCGATCCGAATTGGTACATGGATAGCGAAGCCACTGCGCACATGTCGCACAGCCCAGGTATAATTTATGTCCCTGCTTCTAAGAGCCTTTGTACATCCATTATTGCCGGCAATGTTGAACGCATTCCCACCTTGGGTATTGGGAAAACTACATTACCGACCCCTACCACCGACCTAAGCCTTAACAACATCCTCGTCTCCCCCGACTTAATAAAGAATCTTGTGTCCATTCGTCGTCTCACCACAGACAATAATATCTCCATTGAGTTTGACCGCTTTGGGTTTGCTGTCAAAGATTTCCTCGGTTACCCCTCCAATCATAGAGGTTATAGGTGTTTTGATCCCATTACCAAACGTGTCATATTATCTCGTCACGTCACATTCGATGAGACTACATTCCCATTTTCTAGTTCCCCTACCTCCCCAATGTAACGGCCCGGGATTATGATTCCCGAGTTACTTTTCGAGGGATTAAACCCCTCGTTAGGACCTTGCGCCCCGAGTACAGGTTGAAGGTTTCAAAACTTACTTTAATGTTTTCAAAGGGGGATTTCATACCCAAAATCGAAGGGATCGTTGGAATCCCCGGGGAAGTCCCCTGTACCTGTCGTAAGTCTAAGCGTGGAAATCAGAAATCATGCGACTAGCGAAAACAAGTGTAATACAAGAGTGTGCTGTAAAGGCCCGGATTTTCAAATATTAATTTTTGGAAAAAGAAAATTAAAAATGAATTTAAAGTGAAATCCAACCAAATTTTTAACTTTAACGATCGAATCCGTCTATCACCTCGGGATTTGAACACTTCTTCGGATAGCAATGCCCTATTCGGGCTCTAAAGAAATTTAATCAATCGAGAGAGCGGGATTTAAAATATCAATCGTCGAAAATTCAAATTCTCGACTCGGGATCACAATTCCGTCACCTTCTCCCATCCTTATCGATTCCAACTCATACCCTCTCATTTGGGTAAAATCTTATCTATACTTTCCCCTTCCCTTCTTAATACAATTGTTTTGGCAAACAAACAAACCCCTACAAAGCTGCAAATTTGACCAAAAGCAAAGGTAATATCGTAGCCTTTGAACAACCCCAATGTCCCACTCCTCATTTCAATTCCAAACCAAACAAACCCTTCTCCCTCAAGTTGCCGAGAGGAAGGATCCGGCACCACCCCCTTCCTTCTCCTTCTTCCTCCCTTGTGTCCGAGCAGCAGCAGTGTCTTCACCAACGTCCAAGGCCGAGCTTGAGCCGCCAGAGTCGCCGGGAACAGCCCCAAGCCACCGAGCCGTGCTCTCTATCTTTCAAAAAAAAACAAAGCACCCAACTCCCTCTTGTCTTCCGCCAAATAGCAGCCAAGAAGCTCCACCTCCGACGTTCGGGGACGCCCAGCGGCCACCCAAGAACACCCCGGGGACACCGCCGCCACCGCCGGCCCCCGTTTCCCCTGTTTTCCGAGCACCTCCTCCCGCCATGTTTTTCCGTTTCGCCGCGGTAAGCCTCTTCCTCCTGTCCTTTCGCTCTGAACTTCCATAAAGCTCCGCCTTTATGCTGTTTCCTTCCGTCCTAGGCCGGAAGCCCTCTGATTCCGACCCCGGCAGTCCAGATCGAGCTCCGACGGACCCTTCCGGCGAAGACTTCGACCCTCTCGGTGAGCACTCGCCTCCCTTTCTCTTCTTCCTCCTTGTCAATTTCGTGTCTATGGGTGTCGATTGGGTGGTTGGGGTCTGGAATCGTCGCCGGCAACCCTCCCTGTCCCTCTTCCTCTTGCTGAATTTTCGAACGCAGGAGTATAGGGAGAAGGAGATGAACAGTAGAACGGGTTCGGTTTTGTTTCTTTTATATCGGACCGGTTCAGCCTCTTTTTTCCCACAAAACCGGTTTGGTTCACTTAAACCAAAATCAGATTGGGTATGGGCCTTGGATCCGGATTGTGTTTTAAAAAGGGAATTGGGCCGGATTTGTTTTAATGAATTTTGGGCCCATTCTTACAAAGGGTATTTCATATTTGATTTTGGATCTATTTTTACAAGATAGGTTCGGTTTTGACAAATTAATAAAGGGCTGATTTTATAAATGTAAATAGATGGAATATAATATAGAATATTATTATTGAGATTTAAAGTATAATATTTTTGGACTTGAATTTTAAAAAGAAAAGAATTTGGAAAATGTTTTCGAGGTTGAAAATTGTTTTGATAAATGGAGAATTGATTTAATAAAATTAAAAAGAGAAATTTTGGAAATACTCTAATCTTGTCGGATTTGTTTTGATAAAGTAACAAAATAAGTTGATGAAAGGGTAATGTCTTATAAATAGATTTTTTGGATGATTGAGAAAGCGTTTTAAATGGTGATTTGATCTAACATGAGGTTTTAAAAGAGTTTTGAGAAGTCTTGGGAAAATGAGGAATAAATGTGATGACTTGTGTGTGATATTATATGCTTAAGTAACATTAGAAGTAGACTTATTTATATTACTTATATATGTGTTAGGTGATCATCTGTGACATGTTGGCTTTCTGTATACCTAGTTGTTGCCTTTTGCTGTTCTGCACTTCCAGGTAAGTCTCTTCGGAGCTTACTCAGATTGAATAGAGCTATTCCCTTCTTTAGGTGCATGATATACTAGGTGCTTGCATTCATGATCAGCATGCCATGTAGTACCATGCTAGGTTGCATCGATCGTTGAGCATTCTCTTTCTTTATGCGTATGTAAACAGAACGACCGTTATCTATGATAGTCCTAGAAGTCTTTGCTAGGGTCATAGGGTAGCCCAGCCTCATCGGGTACCCTGAGTCAATCGAGTACTTCCTTATATTATGATATGCCTGCGGGCTTTATTGTGGAGCGGGTTAGGCATGCGTGCCCCCCGATTATGAATGAATGCATTCACGAGCTGGCCAGTCTCCGCCTGTCGGAAGGGGTGGAGGTAGGAGAGGGATATGCCACTTGGCATTGTCTTGGGCCCTTTACAATATTTCTGCACATTATTATGAACTAGGAGCATGCTAGTGTGTTTGAATTTCGTACTGCATTAGAGCATCTTTATTAGGTATAGCGTATATGTGTGCTTATGGTTGGGATGCAGAGTTAAGTGGGCATCGATCTGATCCCGCCCCAAATTAATTTTTTTAGGAATTATTTATGTTCATCCTATCGGTGCTGTTTGCTTATTGCGCGGGTCATTTTGTCGGCGGAGTGTGAGTGTTGGAGTTATAGACTTTACCAGACTCTGATTATATTGTTTTGGATTTATACTTTTGACTCCGTTTTGACCCGGCTCCGCCGTGGCACTTGTATCTGTACTTTACTTCCGCTTTACTTCCGTTTGAAATGGGTTCCGCGACATAGTCTTAAAACAGGTTAAGGGTACCCAACGGCCCTTCGAGGTTTTAGGGTTTGAAATCCCTCTTTCTACAAATCTTAAAATGAGTTTGAAACCTCGACCCGTACCTGGATTGCAAGATCCGAACAAGGGGTTTTATCCCTTGAAACGTAACCCAGAAATCATAATTCTGGGCCGTTACATGTGCCACGGCAGAGCCGGGTCAAAACGGAGTCTAAAGTGTAAATCCAAAAATATAATCAGAGTCTGGTGAAGTCTATACCCCAGCGCTCACTCTCCGCCGACAAAATGACCCGCGCAATAAGCAAACAGCACCGATAGGATGAACATAAATAATACCTAAAAAAATTGATATGGGGCGGGATCAGATCGATGCCCACTTAACTCTGCATCCCAACCATAAGCACACATATACGCTATACCTAATAAAGATGCTTCTAGATGCATGGCGGAATATTAACACACTAACATGCTCCTAAGATAAAGTACATAATAATAATAAGGCCTTAGCACAGAATACCAAGTGGTATATCCCTCTCCTACCTCCACCCCTTCCGATAGGTGGAGACTGGCCAGCTCGTGAATGCATTAATTCATAATAGGGCGGCACGCATGCCTAACCCGCTCCACAATAAAGCCCGTAGGCATCTCATAATATAAGGAAGTGCATGACTCGATTTACTCAGGGTACCCGATGAGGCTGGGCTACCCTATGACCCTAGCAATGACTTTAGTTACTTCACAGATAACGGCCGTTCTGTTTACATGCGCATAAAGACATGGGACGCTCAACGTAGATGCAACCTAGCATGGTACTATTGTAACACCCCCTTTTAGAACCCGCGGGAATGTCACAGCGCCAGTGATTACTCGGACTTTAATGTCTTTGTAACCACCTTAGGCTTATAGGGACATGCAACCGTGCTCCCATAAACAAGATGATAATAACTAAATATATAAATGAAATACAATTAAATAGCGGAAGACTTAAATAAAAAAAAACTATTTATTAATCTTTCCTCTAAAACTGAGGATTTAAATTTACAACCTGATAACATTACAGCGGAAGACTTTTAAATTTAAGAAAGCATTTAAACTCCTATACAATATATATCTAGAAATTTTAAAATGTAAATACAATGTTAAAATAAATTAAATGGCTTCCCAACTTCTCTTCGTCTTCTCTTCCGAGACTCGACCTAAACCTGCCGTCACAAATAATAGGACGGTTAGTTCGTAAGAACTAGCAAGCAACGGCTCGAAAACTGGGACTTCTCTGAATTCAGACCCAGTGACCATAATACGGTATGAATCTAAACCCAAATGCGATTATTAAGAATATTTTATGTGAAGGCTTAACATTTTAAGACACGACTCATGTGACACGGATAATCCAGTAGGATTGAGTAACAAAAGATGCGAGCGACAAACACTCTTAGGAACCATACTCCGATTACAGATGGAATATGATATAGCTTGAATTAATTGTGATCACTATAAAGCTTTGTTCTTACTATGTTAAGAAGATGTATATATATATATCACACTTCGCTCACTTTCCTCACATTGACTAGCTTAAACACAGGTTTATATGCTTTACACGTTTATCACTCTTAATATGAATTGAATGTTTCACAACACACACTATTTGTTATAATATGATACCGGCCCCGCTCTCACTAGCAGATAGCAGCCTACTACCGGAGGTAGTTTAACATTTCTCTACGGAAATGTGTTAGTTTCATGAAACCCTTTATAGACCGGGCACACACAGTCCCGACCTGTTTCCATTATTTTTATTACTTTACATATTGCATTCACTTTACTCTGCATTGATTGACACGTTTTATTTGATTGATCTTGATTCAATTGAGTTCCAATCGTAACACCCAATCCTCACATTATTACTATTTGATTTAGATATCCTAGGTGATCACACAACACAAAATAACCCATGTTATTTATAGGTAACATGGATGCCAAATGAAATAAAAGCAATTAAAATAAAGGATGGAATCATCAAAGAAATAACATGTTCCATTCCTAACCAATTAGCATGAAAGGACAAAAAGAAATCATGCTTTAAATGACCGATGGGTAACTATATTATTATTATCTTATTAAGGTCACCCAATTAAACTTGCCAAGTTCAAACTGAACGGTAAATAAATCACACAAGCAAGTGAATTGTAATTTATTTTATTTAACTTGGCAAGCAATCAAAGACAGGAAAACAAACAAGACACGAAGGCACCAATTGAGCAGAAAGGCTCGGAATGTCACTTGCCTTATTCATCTTGTTGGATTTCGGTACCAACTATGGACTTCAAAGCACTTGGTGACAAGGTTGACGAAGTCTACGAATTAATCTACACGTATGAAATAGGAGACATAAAAAGAACAAGGATTTAATCATTAGAATCGACTTATTTAATTCGACTAGAAATCGAATTAATTTAAAAAGCCAGAAATAATACCAATACGATCTTCTTTGGTATCTTCAATCATTGAGGATGGGTAGAGGTTCGACGATGACGATGCAGATTAAGGAGATTGTGCGAGTTAGAACAATATCTAAACTGCGGGATAATTTCCGAAATTTTAGAAACCAAAACAGGGGCATATATTACAAACACTGAAAGTGTGGGAGGTTTCGCGTAATTATACCATCTCCTACAACAGCCCGACAGTCCCCTTCTCGCAGCTTCAACAGTGTTTTGCGGGGATCTTCCGACGGCTCGTTCTCCTCGCACAGAGCTCCGATTGATACGTATGACATATCAAACTGACAAGTGCAATATCTACTTCAGCCTGGCTGTGTTAGTTTTGCCGAAGGGTGGACGAAAATGTCGAGACAAGTGCCTGAACAGTGTCTGCGATTTAAACAAAACAGCACACGGACAAACATGTTTGGTTAAGTAAGTTCGACTGCAATTCGATGTAAATTAAGGACGTCGAAAATGGGTCTTTCAAACTTACCACTGCTCATTGATGTGCAAGGTTTCTGTGGAATTGATTCGGGGTTGGAGGCGTTGAGTTATAGCTGCGGAAATGTGGACCAACGCACATGAACTAGATTAGTTTAGAATACTGACAGACCTTTGAACATACTTTCATAACTCCTTCGTATGAAATCGGAATTAAGAAAAACTGAAAGCTTTGGAAACTAGACTTACCAAGCTTCATTTCGATATTAAGAACAGGGGATTTGGGCGAAAGACGACGGAAAACGAGGTCCCGCAATTCGTTGTAGTTTTCGCTCAATCTGGAATAGTTTTCGCTCAATCTGGAATTTTCCTGGGCACTTGCATCCGCCTTGATGCTTCTAAAAATCTTGAATCCTTTAGAATTTGGCCATGACTTGTGAATAAAAGTTGTAGTACACGGAGTTGTCTTTGAAACGTGCTATATATCAACGGATAGAGACGACCCATCACGGCCTCCTAGGGGCATCCCGCAAGAACCTGTCGACAGTTACTATAGTTTCAAACGCTGCTGTACTTCAGCATCCGTAATTTCCTAATGGCAAATCGTAATTGAATGAAATTAGAGGCAATGGAAAGTACACTTACAGATCTACGATTTGGTATAAAGAATATGAAATTCCGCTGAGAAACGAGAGAGAACGGAAGGTCGAAAGTTGCTGCAGAAACCAGTCGACACGGTGGCCTCAATTCGAAGCTTGAGGCGGCTGCTGGGCTTTGTTCAGAACGGCTTCAGTCGACTGGGCCGCGTGATACATCTCCTAGGGAACTTCCGGGTGTAGTGGTGGTCTCTTGCGTTGACAATGGCTACTCCGGCGATCGTTAACGGGAGAGCGAGGGCGTGATATTGAGAGGAGAAATGGTTGAGTTTGTTCGTAGAAAGGTATGATGGGAAAGGAATTAGAAGCGTGTGATACGGGAGAGATTCAAGGTAACAGTTAGAGCTGAACCCCATTTCTTTATTTAATCGGCTTCGACATGATAAGGTTGAATTGGAGCCAAATCTTTGAAATTCGTTAAACTTTCTATAATAATAGTACTGGGATCTTTATAGAATCAAATTTGGTACAATTTGGGTTAATTTTGAGGGAAGTAAATATCCCTTTTTTTTTACGGTGATATCGTAATAGGAAGAAGAAGGAAACGGGTTCAATGGCCGGTTCGACTATTTTATTTTATGGGTCTGGTTCACCTGGAATGGAAAATAGAAAACTGTCGATATAAACCCGATTCCTATTTATAAGTATGTATATCTGAAGTTTTATTTATCTAAATTAGAAAAGAAATACCCAAAAATACTTTGGGGTATTTCATATCTCCCTCCTTAAAAATAAGTTTCGTCCCGAAACATAGAAAACGAAAAGAATAGGGAGAAGAAGTATAAAGGAAAGAGAGTACGGTACTGAGATGTTTTAACATTGATCACAAAAGAACTAAGAGTTAACGAGCAGAAGATTAGAATTGAATGTTAACGATCTCTCTTTATTTTAAAATATATGTAATGTTACCTTATAAAATAATTATGTTACTAATTATGTGTATAAATAACCAAAAACAAAATGAAATGTTCCGAAAATAATTTGGGGATATAATATAAAGAAAATATTATTATTTGAAATATATAAGAAATACCCAAAAATAATTTGGGGTATATCAACTACATGGCATGCTGGTCATTAATGCAACACCTAGTATATCATGCACCTAAAGAAGGGAATAGCTCTATTCAATCCGAGTAAGCTCCGAAGAGACTTACCTGGAAGTGCAGAACAGCAAAAGGCAACAACTAGGTATACAGAAAGCCAACATGTCACAGATGATCACCTAACACATATATAAGTAATATAAATAAGTCTACTCCTAATATTACTTAAAACATATAATATCACACACAGGTCATAAATTTATTCCTTATTTTCCCAAGATTTTCCAAAACTCTTTTAAAACCTCAAGTTAGATCAAATCACCATTCAAAACGCTTTCTCAAATCATCCAAAAATACATTTATAAAACATTACCCTTTCATCAACTTATTTCATTATTTTATCAAAACAAATCCGACAAAATTAGGGTATTGTCAAAATTCCTCTTTTTAATTTTATTAAATCCATTTCCAACCTTTAAAACCTTTTTCAACTCCAAGTCCAAATATTATACTTTAAATCTCAAAAATAATAATATTTAATATAGTATATTTCATTTATTTATTTATAGAACCCAACTCCCTATTAAAATTACCAAATCCAACCCCCTTATTTGGAAAACCCCAAAACCGAACTCACATTGTTTTCTATCCTCCAAAATCAAGCCAACATTTTAGTAAATAGGGCCCAATTTCATTTCCTTCTTAAAACACAACATTTCGGCCCAAAAGGAATTAGGCCCAAAGACAACCCCAAATACATTCTCTTCCAATTCACACATCCGGACTTTTTAAAAAAAGAATGGGGCCCATGTGATGATGTGGCGGCTGAGGTGGAGTGGGACCCACGAGTGGGGAAAGGGGGAGAGAGTTACTGTTCATCTCCTTCCCCCATTTGGCTCATGTGTTCAAAATCGAAGAAGGAAAGCGGGAGAGGGGCGACCCGCCGGCGGCGACTGGTGGCTCCGACCACCTCCCGACACCAAGGACAAGGAGTACACAAGAAAAGGAAAGAGAGAGAGGTGCTCACCGAGAGGTTTCCGACTGCGTCGGATCGCCGGAGCTTCGTCGAAGCCTCGGTTGGCCTTGTCGGAGTCGAAAACGTGTAGATCTCGGCCTAGGACAACAATATGCGATTAAAGGTGGATTCTTTCTGGTTGTTGTGAGCGAAAGGGGGGCAGAACGAGTCTTACCGACCTGGTCACGCGAAGATAGGGGAGGAGCGACTCGGGGATGGGCGTCGAAGGCTCCTGGGGCGTCGAGGAAGGTGGGAGCTGCTGCTCAAGGTGCTGAGTCGGAGGTGAAGAGAAGGAACAAGGTGCCTGGTGCTTGAAGCTCCGGAAAACAGAGCCAAGGGTGTGCTCTCGGTGCAACCGGCGGCGATGGGGAGGAGACGGAGGCGGAGCGAGACAGCTTCGGTGGTGCTGCGCTGTGGCTGGCTCCGGTTCTCCTGGGCGGTGGTGGAGAGGTGTGGTGGCGGCAAGGAGCCAAAGGGAAGAGCTCTTTGCTCTCAGAAATTTCAAGGTGGAGAAAGGAAGTGGTAGGTTGTGTTTGGTTTAGGGGTTTATGAGAGTATTGGGATGAGCCAAAGATGCCTTCTTTATGGAGATTTGGAGTGTAAAGATGTTGAGATCTGGGTAAGAATATGAGGGAAGCAAGTTGACTCTTTGCCATTTCAAGGAGGTGTGGGTGAGGGAGGGAGTAAAAGAAATTTTGGGGTGTTTGCCTACGTTTAGAAGGCTGAAATTTTAGATAAGGAAGAGGAAGAGGGCAATGGGTCCCAATTATAATTCAAAACATCCATAAACAACTCTCAAAATCTGTTATTTTGACCTTATTTAGACTTGATTGAAATAAATTATTAAAATTTTCAATCTGAATTAAATAATGAAATCCGAACGTCATTTTTCATTTGTCGACCTATAAAGACGGGAGAAAATCTATTTTTTCATAAATTTTAAAATTTGGGCAAAATCCGCTTCAAGAGTTTCGAGTTCGATTAAATTGAGGGTGAGTTTTCCTTAGAATATCTGATTTAAATTCATTTTTCTAAAAATTAAGATTTGAAAATCCGAGCCTTTACATCATCCACCTCTAAAAACAAGTCTCGTCCTCGAGACTAAAACCAAAGCAAAGTAGAGGATAAAGTTTGAAATTGATGAGTCCAAGGACCATGTCCAAGGATCTTGTAATCATCTCGGTTGCGTCGTCCGGGATTCTCACAACATCCTAGCCACGATCGTGACATCTCCAATTGGCCTTGACAAGTATGCAATAAGCGCCCCTATCACATCCTCGCTTCGACTTTTCGGAAGTACCACAACTCTAAACGTTCTACAATATCGTCACTAGGTCTTAGCAAGCACCCTACAAGCACCCTACAAGCGCCCTCATAAAATACTTGTATCCACTTCGTGAAGTATCATAGAGTTGCCCGGGTTTGAAAAGTTTCAAAGGGGATTCCGCAGTTGAAAAAGATTGGTCATCAAAATCGTTTAATTTCTCGACCGTGTTCGGTTTTCCCAAATCCAAGTTAGTCCTTTTTAAAATCGTTCAAAACCTTTCAAAACAAGCAAACTTCTCGACTTCAAGACCATCCAAAGCTTTTCAAAATCCGAGTTAGTCGTTTCCAACCTCTTTCGAAATCTTTTAAATCCCAAATTGATCAAGCATATTCAGAACTCAAGAGGTGGAATCATCCACCTCTAAAGGCTAATCCCATTCTCTCTTCCTAGGTTCCAAGTCAGAATCAAATTTCTTCTATTCGGTTCTAGCATCCTACCAATCCCAATTTACGGCATCATATAACATATAACAATTGTACAAGATAGCAATCGTATCACGGATTCATAAGAGGTCATATTCACGTCAACGATAGTCATATATCATAGCAGATCTAGCATGACATCGTACATAGTAGAATCCAGTATATCATACCACAGAAGTTGCACATCATATCAGTCAGATAAGCACATCATACTTACGCTAACTATCAAGCATCATCACATTAGAGACAGACAAGTATTTCATCACACTAGCATTTCATCAAGTTCAGGGAACATCTATTGTTAGTACTGACAACTCGCTATCGCCTATGTCAATACATCAAGGCATCATCATCGCCTATCACATAGAATTCGCGCAACACTCGACTCCAAGTAAAGCATACACTAGATCACATCCTCAAGAGAGTCTGCCTGTAACTATCAACCATAACAAGACACGACCACTACTCGTCATCAAGATCAGCCTTACCTAGGTTTACCAACTCAAATCTGCTACTATTTCCAAATACCTTTGCATTCCGCTTAGTACACAACCTTTCTAGCCTCATAACTACCCGCAATTCAAGGCCTGCACCCCCAAATCAATTACTAGGTACCCCAACTCATATGCCCTCGAACCATCTAAACTTATACCTCGGAGTTCCCAATCGCACAATTCTTCTATTCCGACAAGCTCATCACCTCGACCAACTGCCAAGACTCTCTATAAAGTACACCCTTGTCCTAGGGGTCCTCTACTGAACGGCTCTCACGATCTATCTAGACACTTCTCAACAATCTCGTTGACTATTCCTATGCTCTTAATACTTCACCTGGCCATCATCTCCCAAAGGGACATCTAACCTCACCTTGCTAACCTGATCATACTCACCGCCCCACTAACCATCCACCTCTAAAACCTAACTCATATCGTCTATCTCACACTTGACACTCCAATCCAAATCCTCGACAACTCTATCGCAGAATCCAATCTAGCACTACACTCAATCCCGAATTACCAAGGCCTCATCACCAGTGCCTATCCTCAAAGACCAACCACGAATTCTACCTATTCATCCCATTCCAATCTCACGAAACCGAAACCAATCACGACTACTCAAGCCGACCTACTCTAGATCCTCCTCTCAACATATTCCCAAATTGCCTTTGATCACGCTCCCTCGAACCTCGAAATCTATACCGCTTAATCCCTTATGTACTGATCATCAGCTCCACAGAATTCTTATGATCTCCTCATCTAAATGGTCCAAGTGTCGTAACCTCGCCAGACCTTCTAAAATCCCTTATCTTCCGGCGCTCCCAATATCTTCCTCTTTGCCTAGTTCCCAAATTCCATGCTTAGAATCTCTCTATTCAATCTTAAGCCCACAGTCTTACTAGAATCTCAACAACACTCTGCCTAGCTACAAGCCCTTCCTCGAAGATTCACTCTACATCCTCAAATACCTTGATAACAATTCTCATGCATTAGTTCGATTTCTTCCCTGTGCTAAAATCCTCCAACAACGCATCTAGAAATCCTTCACTCACGACTTTGTCAAGCATTACCAATCCTATCTAACAACCCCAAATACTCATCAGACGTATAGTTATGACATGAACAACCTAATCCCCACGATCGATGATTTCCCAATTCAAGCAACCCTATACTACTCATCCTTAGCACTTCATCAACCTCATCCTTTACCAAAACCGCTCTCAACCACCACACATATAACCTAGTCCCAATTTGTACGATTCCTTAGACAACCCTCAATCGCTCACCGATAACGCTGCCCACGACCCACTCCGAGACTATCTAGACACAACACTCTCCCTCAAGAATCCCCCGATCAACTCCTAGCTTACCTATCCACCTCTAGAACTACACTACCCGCACACATTATCGCCTTACTCTTCCTCTAACGAAGAACTCTCCCTCGGAATCTCCCATACTAACTCCACTCCTCACCCAAGACCTACTTGGAAGCTCAACTATACTCGCTGACTACTATTCCCGACAAATCCCAACTCACTCAGCCCTACTCTTGCGGACACATCTTTCCTACACCCACCTCACACAACCACTTACCCAATCCGAAGACCTCAATCTACCTGCTACCTTTCGACATGTCTCACCAAATAATCTCATGACTCAAGCTCAAGAGGAAAACACCACCACCTATATGATCCATAACCGATTTACTAGTAGGACAGTGCACTTAAGCATAAAGACATATCATCACAAACACAAGTTAGTCAAGCAGTCATTCACTACTAGTTCAACATATCAGACATCGCACGTCCAACTATGTCAGCTCTAGGCCTATTGCACTATGCCAATTCCAATTGAGATAAAAGAATCCATGATTTGAATGGAGAATGCCCTTCCTTGAGTCATCCAAGAGAATCGCGTCCACAACTATCATCTTCGAATGTGTCCGTCCTTGTATACCTTTGGCGATGTCTATCCTGTGGTCTATGGGTTATGGACCCATCACACTTTCGTTGCGCCACGCCGGTGCCACTTGGTCGTCAGCTCTTCCTTTCATGTCAGTGCTCATCGAAGGATCGCAAGGATCAGGAGTTACGGAGATAGGGGAGAGACAAGGGCGGACAACCGACTCCCTTAATGATTCAAACATGGACTAGGACTAGACGGTGAGACTAGAGATAAGATCTCAACCCGAGAGTTACAACGACGCCCTTAGGTCATTCTATGAGGTTATATTTGCCGCAAGCAACACATAGCAATCACGAAGTATCTCAACAACATTATTCCACACTAGCAGGTACCTATCTCAAGGAATAACGATCTATGAGTTCACAACACGTTCATCTAATCAATTTCTTAATGCCCACGGAACAAGCAAGTACCCTATCATTTCATTTACCAGTCATGCCTGACATATTAAGATCATTTATACATGGACTGACAATGGACATATGCAACACAAGTTATGCAAGATCTAGCGAAGATCACATAATATAACATGTATGACTAATCACTCACCTTAGGTACACACATAAGCATATCAAGATAATATGGGACCAATGCAAGCATGTTAAAATGCATTCTAATAATCCTACTACAAGTATAGTCAAGTCCTAGAGGGGCAGTACAACAACTATCATATCACATAGTAAGACGAGTACGACAAATAATCATACGAGGGTCCAAATTTGGGAGGTATATGTCCTACACGATACTAGCAATACTCATTAAACATATACATAGTCAACGAGGTCCAACTAAGTCAATTTAGCATGCTAAGACATTCATTTCTCATATTAACATACAACAAGGGTTGATCACACTATCATGAACCTAATTCATGGAAAGATAATAATCCTGGAAGTTTCATATATATGGCACAAATATCTCCTCATAGAAACAACCATGCAAGTTATCAGGAAAGTCATGCTAAAATACACCAACATATCATGTCATGAAGTCATAATGGAGGCTGTCATTATAATCAGACAGAATTCCCTAAGGGCAATCACTTACTCATCACCCCATTTCCCGTGGGACACTAGTATGACTCGCTCGGTAGGACACAATGACGTTCACGTTGTTCCCGAGAGATGAGGATAAACTCGTGTCTAGACTCCTATGGAAAGAAGACATGGTTGACTATTACGAGGATCAAAGGGGTGACTCCATGAGACAACTCACTCCTAACTCGAAACTACTTCAGTCATCACTCACACTAACATACTCAAGTAATCCTCACATCCGACATGATTTTTGAAGGTAATTAGATGACCAACCCAAATTTCCCGTGGGAGACACCAACCTCTAGTACAAGACTCGGTAGAAGCATAGATGGTGGGATACCAGACATGACTCGAAACGGGGTGAGCGGGTGCTCTTTGACCCTTGCTAACATGCCTAAATATTTTGGTGTGACGGATGACGAAGTCAGAATCATCAAAGGGTTTGAATTAAGGAAGTTCCATTCCGACAAGACAGGAATTCCAATGACATAAGAACGAGGTACTCTCCCGCTATCCCGTTTGCACAGTTATTCAATACATGATTCAAGTCAAGACATACTGATTAGTTCTCTATCTTAAGCAAACAACACTCAACATTTAAGCAATCAACGGGGTTAATATGATCCTCTTCGAGGAGGATCGCCCTCGGGCCCAGTTGGATATAATGCATATAATAATAGAGACGATCTATGCCGTCCTTCGAGGGACGGCTGACCGGAGGGGCAAATACCTCACGGCCTCCTAACCCAAGCTACTCCAACCCTCGGGCTCCTTGGAGTCTTCAAACCCTATCTGTAAAAGAAATCTAGTATTTTGCCTACCCATTCCCAACTACATCCAATAGGGATGGTCTAGTGCCTTTATTACCCCGTCATTTCCCTTTGTTTGATTACCGAATTTATTGAGTCAAAATCATATTTAATCCATTTGAGTTAGCCATATTAAATTCATTTTGCCCTTTCTAAAACATTTTGAAAAACCATTTGAAAACCTTGGCCCATTTCAAAACCACTTCAACCTATCATACTCGGTTTGCATAACCTCGGCTCTGATACCCCTTTGTAACGGCCTGGGATTATGATTCCCGAGTTACGTTTCGAGGGATTAAACCCCTCGTTAGGACCTTGCGCCCCGAGTACAGGTTGAAGGTTTCAAAACTTACTTTAATGTTTTCAAAGGGGGATTTCATACCCAAAATTGAAGGGATCGTTGGAATCCCCGGGGAAGTCCCCTGTACCTGTCGTAAGTCTAAGCGTGGAAATCAGAAATCATGCGACTAGCGAAAACAAGTGTAATACAAGAGTGTGCCACGGTAGAGCCGGGTCAAAACGGAGTCTAAAGTGTAAATCCAAAAATATAATCAGAGTCTGGTGAAGTCTATACCCCAGCGCTCACTCTCCGCCGACAAAATGACCCGCGCAATAAGCAAACAGCATCGATAGGATGAACATAAATAATACCTAAAAAAATTGATATGGGGCGGGATCAGATCGATGCCCACTTAACTCTGCATCCCAACCATAAGCACACATATACGCTATACCTAATAAAGATGCTTCTATATGCATGGCGGAATATTAACACACTAACATGCTCCTAAGATAAAGTACATAATAATAATAAGGCCTTAGCACAGAATACCAAGTGGTATATCCCTCTCCTACCTCCACCCCTTCCGATAGGTGGAGACTGGCCAACTCGTGAATGCATTCATTCATAATAGGGCGGCACGCATGCCTAACCCGCTCCACAATAAAGCCCGCAGGCATCTCATAATATAAGGAAGTGCATGACTCGATTGACTCAGGGTACCCGATGAGGCTGGGCTACCCTATGACCCTAGCAATGACTCTAGTTACTTCACAGATAACGACCGTTCTGTTTACATGCGCATAAAGAAATGGGATGCTCAACGTAGATGCAACCTAGCATGGTACTACATGGCATGCTGATCATGAATGCAACACCTAGTATATCATGCACCTAAAGCAGGGAATAGCTCTATTCAATCTGAGTAAGCTCCGAAGAGACTTACCTGGAAGTGCAGAACAGCAAAAGGCAACAACTAGGTATACAGAAAGCCAACATGTCACAGATGATCACCTAACACATATATAAGTAATATAAATAAGTCTACTCCTAATATTACTTAAAACATATAATATCACACACAGGTCATAAATTTATTCCTCATTTTCCCAAGATTTTCCAAAACTCTTTTAAAACCTCAAGTTAGATCAAATCACCATTCAAAACGCTTTCTCAAATCATCCAAAAATACATTTATAAAACATTACCCTTTCATCAACTTATTTCATTATTTTATCAAAACAAATCCGACAAAATTAGGGTATTGTCAAAATTCCTCTTTTTAATTTTATTAAATCCATTTCCAACCCTTAAAACCTTTTTTAACTCCAAGTCCAAATATTATACTTTAAATCTCAAAAATAATAATATTTAATATAGTATATTTCATTTATTTATTTATAGAACCCAACTCCCTATTAAAATTACCAAATCCAACCCCCTTATTTGGAAAACCCCAAAACCGAACTCACATTGTTTTCTATCCTCCAAAATCAAGCCAACATTTTAGTAAATAGGGCCCAATTTCATTTCTTTCTTAAAACACAACATTTCGGCCCAAAAGGAATTAGGCCCAAAGACAACCCCAAATACATTCTCTTCCAATTCACACATCCGGACTTTTTAAAAAAAGAATGGGGCCCAGGTGATGATGTGGCGGCTGAGGTGGAGTAGGACCCACGAGTGGGGAAAGGGGGAGAGAGTTACTGTTCATCTCCTTCCCCCATTTGGCTCATGTGTTCAAAATCGAAGAAGGAAAGCGGGAGAGGGGCGACCCGCCGGCGGCGACTGGTGGCTCCGACCACCTCCCGACACCAAGGACAAGGAGTACACAAGAAAAGGAAAGAGAGAGAGGTGCTCACCGAGAGGTTTCCGACTGCGTCGGATCGTCGGAGCTTCATCGAAGCCTCGATTGGCCTTGTCGGAGTCGAAAACGTGTAGATCTCGGCCTAGGATAACAATAGGCGATTAAAGGTGGATTCTTTCTGGTTGTTGTGAGCGAAAGGGGGGCAGAACGAGTCTTACCGACCTGGTCACGCGAAGACAGGGGAGGAGCGACTCGGGGATGGGCGTCGGAGGCTCCTGGGGCGTCGAGGAAGGTGGGAGCTGCTGCTCAAGGTGCTCAGTCGGAGGTGAAGAGAAGGAACAAGGTGCCTGGTGCTTGAAGCTCCGGAAAACAGAGCCAAGGGTGTGCTCTCGGTGCAACCGGCGGCGATGGGGAGGAGACGGAGGCGGAGCGAGACAGCTTCGGTGGTGCTGCGCTGTGGCTGGCTCCGGTTCTCCTGGGCGGTGGTGGAGAGGTGTGGTGGCGGCAAGGAGCCAAAGGGAAGAGCTCTTTGCTCTCAGAAATTTCAAGGTGGAGAAAGGAAGTGGTAGGTTGTGTTTGGTTTAGGGGTTTATGAGAGTATTGGGATGAGCCAAAGATGCCTTCTTTATGGAGATTTGGAGTGTAAAGATGCTGAGATCTGGGTAAGAATACGAGGGAAGCAAGTTGACTCTTTGCCATTTCAAGGAGGTGTGGGTGAGGGAGGGAGTAAAAGAAATTTTGGGGTGTTTGCCTACGTTTAGAAGGCTGAAATTTTAGATAAGGAAGAGGAAGAGGGCAATGGGTCCCAATTTTGGGGTGTTTGCCTACGTTTAGAAGGCTGAAATTTTGGGGTATTCTAATGCATGGTACCCAACCTAATAATCAACATACATCCACATGAGGGTCACGATTCTATAGATTACGCACTTTGGTTAAGTGATCCAGACTTAACCAGTTATAATCTATATCGTATTATCACATAATCGATTTTCTTCTTATCGGATCATAAGCCAAGTTATGGGTATACTTCATTTCTGTATTTTATATGCTCTAAGTTTCGGTTATGCCATCATAGATTTAACCATATTCTTAGCATTCCCTTAACCAAGTTTTTTAATCGAGTCATTATAAACACTGGTTACTAAATTTATAATAAATCTTGATTCAACCGTTGGATTGTCGTAATATTTGAAAGAAAGTTAGATAACATTTCCATGAACATCATAATAAGATTTCATCCGAATCAAACCGTTGGATTGGAATTAAAGTCCAAATTACAAAGGCACATATATCCATTTTTATTTATTTTTATGTTTGCTACAAAACGCAACCAAAAACACATAAAGGCTCCACTTCCTAAGCCCTAATTTACACACAAGGCTCCTAATCTATAGAGGCAAAGGTGGATGAGAGAT
This sequence comes from Persicaria tinctoria, assembly GCA_037127255.1. Taxonomy (NCBI): domain Eukaryota; kingdom Viridiplantae; phylum Streptophyta; class Magnoliopsida; order Caryophyllales; family Polygonaceae; genus Persicaria; species Persicaria tinctoria. The sequence goes on from JBANSL010000006.1 coordinate 65,325,151, forward strand.
TACTCTCGAAGCCTCTCTCGAAAATGACCAAATTACCCCTCCAAGCTTCCCGGGACCTTGCGCTAAACATCTAGCATTTTTGACAAATCCAACCCAAAACATAAAAAAGGAAGTCTTAGACAAAAACCTTTAAAATTAGTTGAAAAACAAGTATAAAATCAGATTTGAAGGGGAGGAAACCAAGAAGCACCCAAACACACTTGAAAACCTCAAGAACACAAAGGGCTCGGCACAGCTGGCTCGGAAACGGGGCTCAACGGGCAGATTACTGGGACTGGATCTTTTTGTGGTTACTATGGCTGGAAAGGCCTCTTTTTGTTTTGGTGATTTGGCTTTGAGAATTAGCCAATTTGGTTGAGGGAGGAGTGAGTTATGTGTGTTTGAAGGTGGCAAGGTTGCTAGGGCAAACTTGCTTTCTTTTTCTTTCTCTCTTTCCTTTTTCTTTCTTTTCTTCTTCTTTCCTCTCTGATTTTTTTGGCGTGTGGAGTGGCTTAATGAGGCTAGAAATGTGTCTTTAAGAGATTCAAAAGGTGAAGCCAAACTTGGTCAAGGAGTTGGTAAGGCTTAGATAGAATAGTGACCAAATAGGAACAAGTCATTCATTCAACATGGCTTTTATTTGTTTAATGCAAAAACATATGGCTCATATTTGATCATATAAAGGGCTGAAATGGGGTGGTTTGGAAGGCAATTTAATGTTAAAACAACGTCCCGAAATGTCGCGACAAGTTACGAAAATTACCGAAATAAACGGATGGCAAGGCTTTTGCCTCACTAATATTTCTCGGAACATTATCATACGAATTCCATTGGATTGGAATTATAATCCTCTTTCCATATAAAATATGTCATCCAAAAATTTTAAATTTTTCCGGGTTTTCAAAATCGTCAAAAGAAGGATAATTGATCGAATTATCCCTCGGAAATTAATTAAATCTTAATTAATCATAATTAAAATTTTCGGTCTTTACAAGGTCGATTGTGCTGACACTTTTAGTCCGGTTGTCAAACCGGATACCAACCGCACCGTCTTGCATCTCGTTGTCTCCAAGAATTGGCCTATTTATCAGCTTGATGTCAAGAACGTGTTTCTTTATGGTCATCTGAATGAGACAGTGTACATGTTACAACCGCCTGGTTTTGCTGACAGGACCAAACCAGGCCATGTGTGTCTCTTGCAGAAGTCTCTTTATGGCCTTAAATAGGCACCTCAGGTGTGGTATCTTCGCTTTGCTACTTACCTACACATGCTTGGCTTCGTCAATAGCAAGAGTGACTCCTCTTTGTTTGTCTTTTGCCGAGGTATAATCAGATTGTTTATTTGTTATTATATGTCGATGATATCATCCTTACTGCATCTTCAAAGACTCTTCGGGCTGCCATTATTACTTAACTCAGTAAGGAGTTTGCTATGTCTGATCTCGGACCTCTTAGCTTCTTTTTGGGAGTTTCTACATCTCGATCTGCATCTGGTTTGTTTCTCTCCCAGGAGTAATATGCCAAGGAGATTATTGCCAAGGCTACCATGGCTAACTGTAAGCCTGTTGCAATGCCTGTTGAGACCACTGCCAAACTGGCCCAAGCTGCGGATCAGCCTGTGTATGATCCGACTTTGTACCGTAGCCTTGCTGGTGCCTTACAGTACTTGACATTTACTCGTCCTGATATTAGCTACGATGTTTAGCAAGTCTGTCTATTTATGCATGACCACAAAGAGTCTCACTTTGCTGCTCTTAAGCGCATTATAAGGTATGTTCAGGGTACTACTTCTCTTGGCATCACTATTACCCCCATCAACTTCACCTCTCTCCATGGTTGCTTACACGGGTGATGATTGGGATGGCTATCTGAACACCAGACGGTCTACGCCAGGATATTGTGTGTTCCTTAACGACTCTCTTGTTTCTTAGTCATCCAAAAGACAACATGTTGTCTCCCGCTCTAGTGCTAAAGCGGAGTATCATGGTGTTTCCAATGTTGTCGTTGAGTGCTCATTGCTTCGCAACTTATTGCTTGAGCTCCACTGTCCGCTCATTCAAGCGCCTTTGTGTATATAGACAACGTCAGCGCTACTTACCTTACTCACAACCCGATTCACAATCAGAGAACCAAGCATGTTGAGATTGACATCCACTTCGTTTGTGAAAAGGTTGCTATGGGTCATGTGTGTGTGTGTTACATGTCCTGTCCCCGTTTCAGTATGCTGACATGTTCACCAAGGGTTTGTCTCGCCAACTATTTCTTGATTTTAGATCTAGTCTCACTATCTGTTGAGTATGTTAGATATAATGTAGGCCCATCGGTCCAATAGTCATTAGATCATGATTTAAATCTCCTATGTATATACTCTAATGATAGCAAAGGCAACCCCAACGTGCATTATTCACTCTGACGGTTAGAATATTATCGCATTAACATCGCCAACCACTTATGGTTTGGGTTGTCTCTCATTAGCTATTACGTCACTTATCGACCATACACCAAATACAATCGGTGGCAGAGCCAGGTGATAGCCTTGAAGAAAAAACATTTAAAAAAATTGAATTTTTTTTTGGTCATTTTTACTAATTTTAAGGATAAAATAGTGTAAAAAGTATAAAGAGTTATAAAGATAGTTTAACTTATCTGGTAAGAAGGGGTAATTATTACCCTATGATCATCAGTTTTTTTTTTTTTTTTTTTGGAAGCAAGATAAGGATTAGGAAATCCGCCGACGACCCGGCTTCTTCCCTAGCGCGTCCGAGCGGACGAGAACACGGAGTTCTGAATCATCAGCGATACTATCCTCGGCAGGGTAGCTATGAGCTAGACGAGCAATCCTGTCAGCCACAACATTGGAATCCCTTAAAATATGACGAATAGCAACATTAGAAAAGGAACGAATAGTAGTAGAAGTATCAGCCAACAGGAGCTCAATATTCCAAGGGCAAGACCAGTCCCCCAGAAGAGCATTAACAACGGCTAAACAGTCACCCTCGATTAGTAGGTTATCAAGACCCAAATTGCGGGCCCTAACCACACCCCTGTGTAGCCCCATAGCCTCGGAGAAGACTGCCGAAGTGTTGTTGGAAATACCCGATCCAAGTGAAACCACGGCTCCATAGTGATCACGGATAACGAATCCAAAGGCACCCTTATCGGGCGGAAAATAGGACCCGTCGAAGTTTAATTTGTAGTGGCCCGGTGGTGGTTTTGTCCAACTTTCCGCTTTTTGTGCCTTTAAAGGCACCGAGCTGGATGGGTTGAATCCAAAGGCACCCTTATCATCAGTTTAAACCCCTTTAGCCTCACTTTTTTTTTTTAATATTTTTTGTTTTTCATATTTTTTTCTTACTAAAAATGTCTAATTAAATTAAAAATTTAAAAATTTATCCATTATATTTAAACAAACATCTTTTTCTACATATACATATAAAAAATCACAATTTTGTTTTATAATTGTTGTTTTTTCATACTAAAAACTATGTTATCTCCCCTTTTTATTCGTCGAACACAGAACGATACGTCGACATGGATAGAAACGCCTACGAGATCTGTGACAAGATCAATGTGTCAAAGATCAAACACATCTATGAGATGGATATGAAACTACGGCTGACTTTGGCCCTCATGTGAGTTTTAATTAAAAGGTTGTTGCTACATGTACCCAAATTAGGTGCTATATGCACTCAGATGGACACGTGACCAATAATCATTACGAAAATTTTAAAAAATAACATAAACATATCATAAATCCGTTCTATTTGAAAAATAATACAAACTAAACCATGATCCATTCATGTTAAAATTTTAAATCAAATAAAGTTGAAACTTAAAAAAAAAAGTTATATTGAACGGATGGAAGATCCATTCGTTAGTTTTTAATGTCAAACGCATTTAGTATTGGACACGTGTCAGGTTGAGCAAGTTCAAACGAATCTAGGATATATTCGTGTGATATATATAGCATATGTTCTCGGTGCATATAGCCTTTCTGTAATTGAAATAGGAGATTTTTTAACATGCTAAGGGCACGTGATCATGACTTTCAATTAAAAGGAGTGGTTGTTTTACTGATTTCTCCGACTTTTTCACTTCGACTCCGGCCAGCTCTTCAACAATAGAGTAATAGGCACTGAAATCAGATCTTCTTCATCTCAACTGTTCCCTCCTCTTGCTCACGTTGTAACCATCTTAGAGCCACCAATTTTATACATGCCCCTTTCTATTTTAAATTATTTATGTTGTCGTGTCCATAACGTATCGTATCCTATATATTTTGAAATGTCGTTTCCCAATGTTTGTGTCGTGTTGTGTCCTTGTGTCCATGTTCGTGCAACATAGACTAAAAACGACGGTGTAAATCACAAATTTAAAGTTTTTTCTAATATATTTTTTTTAAAAAAAAAAGTAATTTTCATATATAAATATAAAAAATCCCGGATCCACACCTGAATACAATAATGTTATTTACTGACATCGTACTAACTGCAGGATATATAGTAAAAGTGTTCATCCAACTCTACAGGGACAGATCTAGGGGTGGGCTGGTGTGTGCTGCACCCCACTTTATTTTACTAGAGTAATATATAATATAGGTATGATATTGATTATGATGTCTCACTAGCACAATTGGTAAGGAGTGAATAAAGGTGGAAAGCTGATGCAGGTTCGAATCCCACTTCCTCCTTGATATCTTTTTACCCTTTGAAAGATACGCACTGCTATGGTAAAATTTGGAATAATTTTTTTGATGGCCCTTTGTTTGGGAATTTTTTTAATTTGGAAAAATATTAATTTGATCAGTGAAAACTCAGAAAATAAGCCCTGTCATTGTTGACAGTCGTCATATATGTAAAATTATTCCAAATTAAAAAAGAAAAGAAAATGGTAGTCAGTATACCACTCTTCCCGGCCCATTGCAAAAATGAACTCCACCTAGCCCAATTTGCAAAAATGTTAAAAAGGCCCACTTATTTGCAAATATAACCAGTTTCCTAAACCCATTGCTCCAGGTTACCTTCTTGTTGAACAAGCTCTCACCGCCCGCCTCCTTCTTCTCTCCGGACGTCCCTCGCCCTCCACGAGCCACCTCCGACCACCCAACCATCGGTGTTCGAACCCTCTCCCTCTGGCGCACCCACTGAGCCCAGAGCCCACCTGACTCATGCCCCGCTGACCCCACTGGTTGCGGCTGCGGTTGCTGTCTGGTTGTGGCGACACGACCGACAACCTCCATTTTCGCTACCTCTTAACCTTCCCTAATCCGCTCTGCTCTCTCTCCCTATCGTCCATGACTTCTTCTTTACTCTGATTCAATTGCCTCTTTCTGTTCATCTCCCAGCTCCGAGCATTGCCTGATTTTGCCCTCATTCGCATATCACTAGTACGCTCTCTCCTTTCTGATCGTGTTTTGGATCCTTTTGTTAGTTTATATGTCTCACTGGTTGACTTTCACTGCATAGTTTGCGTTTTTTTTTTGTCGGAATTGATCTTCATGAAGGAATGATGCAGGGCTTGTCCAAAATGGATTCTTTTTTTTTGGATCCTTTCGAGATTTTTTTTTACCCCCTTCCTTTTACTAGTTTAGTTATTGTTCTTGATGCATGGGCTTGTCCAAAATGGATTAGGTTATTGGTTTGCTTGGGATTCTGAAAGTTTCCCTTCCCGATGGTTGAGTTAGGGCTTTGATTTCATTTTCTAATGATTTGCCTTTGCCTTTTAAGTATAGCATCTCGTTCGTCTGCAATTCAATTCGGTAATCATACTTGAGGGTTTAATCAATTGAACGCCGGATTTGATGCAGGTTAACAAAATACTACTTCTGTTAATAATTAGTTGGGCAGCGATTGCAGTATTACACTACCTTGGACTTGACTGGCTGGTTAAATTCTTCGCTTTTTTGATATCATGCCAGTTGTTAAGAAAATATACAATGCCTACAATGATTCCTTCACCTCGAGTAGCCCAAATGAGAACACAATCGTCGACCTTGAGTCATGACAAACTGCAGCATCTGGTATTTAAGAGTAACTCCCTGAATGATGACACACATGTATCATATATGAGGAAGGGGCAGTTGTTCGCTTATAATGGTTTCAGTTAGAGGTTAAAGTTGTAGAATAATGTGATTTTGTGCTTTGTATTACATAATGTTGACAAGCCAGGTGCAAAATTAGTCTTAGATTGTGTTTATTGTTGCATTATGCACTGTTGTGACATGAGCATTTGCGCATCTCTTTGAAGAGAGAAATTTTATAAATATCTGCCCTAGCAGACAATTTATATTTATTGGCATCTATTGTTGCATTAATGGCTAGGTTTTTTTTTCTTTACTGACATTATTGTTACAAATACACTAGTTATAGTTGGACAAATTGAGATTTTGTGGTTTGTATTTCATAATCTTGTTAATGTAGCTGCAAAAGCAGTCATACATTGTTTCCCTTTGTTGCATTATGCATTGTTTAGACATGAGCACCTGAGCATTTCTATCATGGCAGTCATTTTTTTTTTGGATGACAAGAATTATTTTAGTATTGGCTAGCTTTTTTTTATTTACTTTCATTGGTGTTACCAACCTCTGAACAGGTTGTTCAATGATGTCACAGGTTCACACCGAGAAGCCATGACTAGAGTTAAAGGAGGGAAGATTTTTTATTGTGTTAGGAATCCAACTTGATCTGACATTGGCAAGACAATGATGCATGTAGACTCGTATGCAACTTCATATTGTTGTATTTGTGTTGGTGATATTAATCATGAAGTGGGATATATGTGCAGCCGTCATTAGCTTTAAAGGGAGGTCTAACCACTTCTCGAAGATGGGCATCCTGGATCGCATGAACCAAGCCCTCGTTGCTGTAGACTGGAAGATGTTGAAGGAAAGTAGCCGATATTAGCTTTAGTACTTCGTTGTGTTTGTTTTAGGTCTAAAACGTTTCCTCCCTTTTAATGACTGATCATATCCCTTATGTTCTGGATTTATGTATGGATGGTTTTATGGTTGGTTGTTCTGAATGTTGTTCTAACTGCATTAGTTTTTACTTAATATTGTCTATCCTGTTGTTGGGAAGTTTCTGAGATTGACAAGATCCGACAGGGATTAGTCTTATATTGGCTAACACGAGATCCGGAAGGGGTTACTTCTACATTAGATAAGACATCGTTGTCAGTGACTAGATAATAGTATTTACTATCTAGTAATTTAGATCGCAAATATTCAGGTTTCGCATCTTAGGCAAACAAAATAGACAATCACATACTTTGCCTTGAGTTCATGCAAAATAACAAAAACCATCCTTCGCCGACTGAAAAGAAAAGGCGTCCGTACGACGAGCGGCATATGAGGACCTTACCATTTCACACTTACTTATGTCCTCCGACGCTTTCGACGAACATACTCTCCACGTAACAGATACTTTTGGGTGATTTCGAGATCGGGGGGGGGGGGCATAGTAATGATCGGAAGCAATGTGTCGTATTGCTGCGCCCTTATCCATTACTTATGTTGTTTTGTACTTAACTTGTTATGGACTGTACTGGTTAGGAACTTTAGTACTTCGTAGGGTTTGGTTTAAGTCTTGTTGCATTCTTTACTTGTGTCAGTTACCATTTTGAGATTATTTGAACATGTTTATTTCTCGGACATATGAATATGTGAACATTTGTATTTGTGACATTTGTTTAGTTGTGTCATTTGTGTAATGTTATATGTTTTGGAAACAATATTATTTTGACTGGCTAGACATATGTATATACTGGCAAGGCTTATTGTTAAAATGGGTATTATCTGAACACATGTATGACAAATTAAGGAGACAATGAGAAAATCATGAAAGGAAAAAAAGTCATGACGCCGTCGAACAACAATGTATTAACTGTAATCACTTCTCGGACAGTTTAAGGGCCTTCTTTTTGTCTTGGTGATGTTAACCGTGTCGTGTCTATTTTAGGAGGAAAATCAAGTATGAAATAAATATAAAATATAAATTCCAAATAGACTCCCTGAACCACGTAAGTAATTACAAGACTTCCTCCCGCTGTAGTAGAAGGCAGTCATGATCGATCCACGAGGAAGCGTGTCAGTGCCCGCCTTTTCAGTCCAAAAAACTCTCTAAATCGACTCAGGAAGTACTCGACGTCGACTAGAGTCCTCGACGTCGACTACTCAGTCGAGTAAAAACTGCAAAATAGAAGCAAAGAAACGCAAAAAAAGAACGAAAGCTAGTCGATCTCGAGTGAACAGTACTCGACGTCGACCACAAATTACCCGATAACGACAAGATCTTGTCAATGTTGAGTACTCAGCGGAACAAAATTCGTAACTTTTTGCAATGAAGAAGGACATAATCAAACACAGAATAGGTGGATTCAATTCAATAAAATAAAAACTCCTATAATCGGGGTTTAATGCCACAACGATAACCATATAAAATAATGAACAAGGGTATAAAAGATCATACTTTTCATCAAATAACTTTCGTTATTAACAAACAGGAATATAGAGGCTTTCGCATAATCCCTAATTGTTACCAACAATTTTTACATAATTAATCCAAGTTGTCTTAAGATCACTTTCGCTTCAATAACACAAACAAGGATCACCTTCAACTTTCGCAAAAGAACCATGCAATTAGGGATAGAAGATGAAATCGCATCAAAAGATTGTACCTTTGTCGCATTACCTTACATGGCTACCGTCGGGCTCACCCCGACCCTAGAAGTTGGGTGACTACTCGCTCTTCATTATCAAGAAACTCATTAATAATAAAAGGGAACTAAATTTCATTAATGAAATAAAAAAAAAGCTTACAACCGATCGAAGCCAATTTCGCTCTCACCAAACAAACTTCCCTCGGTCAAGCTCTCTCTCTCTCTCTCTCTCTCTCTCTCTCTCCTACTCGCTATAAGTTGGTAAAACACAATTGCTTGTGGCTTGGATGATCCTAAAAACCAGCCCCCAAGGCCTTATTTATAGTAATCAATCCCCGCTATTCAAGGAAAGAATACTTTATCTATATCTAAAACTTTCTATCTAAAAACATAAGATAAAACTTAATGAATAAAGGAAATAAATCTAAAAGGAAATTATAATAATGTGGATAGATCCCTCTTGAACTTGATAGATCTTTATGTGGATGGATAGAATTCCACATATCTTCACTTGCAAGTAATCTATCTTCTCGGCACATTCGATCTCGGACTCGGACTGACTCAGGTGGGTACTCGACATCGACTAGGTGTAGTCGACTGTTGTGAGCCTAATTTGCCATGTTTTACACTTAATTTTATATCGATTTCTGCATACATTGCATACATTTGGGTTAGAACAATACAGAATCTGTGTAGTTTACACTTATTTGCAATATATGGAGGTCTACACAAGTTTTGGTTATATTTCGCAGAAATCGGACGCACTTTGATGCTTAAAGGAAACTCATGGAGAACCTAAGGATGTTGCAGCTGGGGAAAACACCATTTTTCACCATTCTTCATTTTGAATCAATCTTTGATGTCTTCATGAGAGTCGTAGCCCTCGGAAAGAGCTTTCCAACGCATGGTCATATGCATCAATCCGACGAACGAGGACTCGGGGAAGTGCGTTTCAAGAACAGAGCAGAAAGCTGAGAAAACTCTACTCGAGATCGACTAGACTCTACTCGATCTCGACGAGCCCTGGTCGAGCAGACCTGGTCCAGGACACTGAGTCAGAGACAACCCGACTCCCGGAACCCTACTCGATCTCGAGTACCCCTGGTCGAGATCGACGAGCCATGTCCGGAGTCGACGAGTTGTGCCGAGCCGAGAAGCTGAGGACGAAGATGCAGACCACCTCTACTCGATCTCGATGAGCCCTAGTCGAGATCGACGAGCCCCGAGTCCAGATCCGAGCCTGTCGAGTAGAGCCACCCGAGAAGAGCCAGTCGACCTAGCCAGTCTACTCGACCTGGACGAGCCCTTGTCGACATCGACGAGCGCCAGGAGCCAAGTCCGAGTCTGTCGAGCACCAGCTAGCCGAGACGACGAAACCGATCCAGTCAACCCTACTTGAGATCGACCAGACCCTTGTCGAGATCGAGTAGACCTCCAGAGCCGCGTTACTCGGTTCGACGAATCCTACTCGACTTGGGATTACTTGGGCGTGAAGATTGCTGATTCTATCCGAAAATATCAAGATCTACCATGAAGAAGAAAAGTTCTATCCATTGAAGACGCTTTAGATATATTTCCTATTTTAGATTTAATTATGTTATGTCTTTTATTTATCATTAAAGTTTTAGATAAAGTTTTAGATATAGATATAGATATTCTATCCTTGAGTAGGAAGGATTAGAAGCCTATAAATAAGGCACATGGGGCTCAGTTTTATTCATTCAATTTTCAGTAGGAGAAGTAGTAGTAGAGAGAGAAAGAGAGAGTGAGCGGCCGATTGGAGTTGTGAAGCGAGAGCGGAGTTGGCTTCAAGCGGTTGTAAACTTTGGTTTATATTTATGCAAACTGTTTCTTTTCAATCAATGATGTCTGAGTTTGCGATGAGGCGCGAGTAGTCCACCCACTTCTAGGGTTGGGGCGAGCCCGACGATAGCCATGCATATTTGAGGTAAAGATCCGACCTTTATCATGTTTTGAGCATTTTCCTACTTGTTGATGTGTTTATTGCCCATCTAATGGAGATTCATGCTAACAACTTGGATTATAAACATAAAATCGGTAGAGACAATTAGGGTTTCTTGAGAGAGTTGTCTAATTGTTAGAAAAGGCGAAAGCTTAATCCTTTAATGTGATTCACATGATTATCTGTTTGGTTCTACCTTATGCATGCTTGGTTATTGTCGTTGCAAACCCCAATCTTGGAAGTTCTTATACATTAAGTTTAAAGTTCGAAATCCCAAAGCCTTTGCATTTATTTAATTTCGTTTTACTTTCTGCCCTCGTCGACCTCGACCAAGCCCTGGTCGATCTTGACTACTGATCCTTGACCCAGAGTCGCCGTAGCTTACTGTGTGCAGGAACTCGACCAGACCCACTTGACCCAGACGAAGGCTACTCGATATCGAGTAGGGCCTTGTCGAGATCGAGTAGACTTTGCCGAGAGCTTCTGTTGTGTTCGACTGTCCGATCTTCGGTCGACTACCCTAGTCGAGATCGAGGACCCTGTTGTCGACTTCTGTCCGTGAGGTTTCTCCGCTTCCTAGGATCCGCTGACACGCTTCCTCGTGGATCGATCCTGACTTCCCGCTGCTACATCAGGAGAAGGTCTTGTAATTATTTGCAAGGGACGGAATCTGGTTTGCTGTGATTTATTTATATTTTATTTGCATACTCGATTTCCTCCTACCAACATCGACGTCGACTAGCTCGTGTCTCCGTGTGTTGCACTCGAGCTCGGCTACCATCTAGGCGCTCGACGTGTAGTCGACATCGAGTAGGGTTACTCGACGTCGAGTAGCTCTGGGCTCCTTGAGTGGATCTTTGCTCGACTTCGTGTAAATCCGACTTAAATTACCCGATATCGACTAAAGTTGGTCGATATCGACTAGTCTGTGTCGAGTGCTTCCTTCCTTGTTTCTTGCTCGATTTGTCCTGGTTCAGCTCCTTGACCCCGGACTTTCTGTAGTTGACTTCGAGCTTTTCATCCTTTCTCCGAATTGCTGTAAATTTCCTCGATTTATGTGAAATTAAACAGAAACTAGTGTAGACTCCATAATTTGGCAAATAAGCATAAACTAAATAGATTCCGTATAATTCTAACCCAAATGCATGAAATATATGCTGAAATTGATATAAAAGTCAATGTAAAACATGGCGAATTAGGCTCACAACAGTGTCGTGTGATATTTGTACAGCAGACACTAGCCCTTCCTCCGAAAAAGTATTTCAGAGGGAGGTCGAACCACTTCTTGAAGATGACCTTGCTTATAGGAATGGACGAGGACCTAGTTGTGGTTGATCGGAACCAATGTGCTGTATTGATGCGCCCTTATCGATTACTTCCTAGAGAGGCAGTTGAAGACATTGAAGAGGTGTGAAAGATGGTACGGGCTCCAGGGGCAATTCCTCTGGTTCTCCATCAAGGAAGATAAGTTATCCCACTAGACACCAATTTCTTCACCTTGCCACGCCACGCTTGCTTATGTCCTCTGACGCTTCCGGCGAAGGAACTCTCCCCGAGACGGGTACCTGCTTGTCTTCATTATCTTGCTCCTGGCGGACCCAGACAACATGCTCTTCTCTATGAGCATTGCCCCCTCCTCCATGTCCACGTCGGTAGCTTTACCTTTTATCTCCGGAGCAACGATTGTCGGTTCTGCCCAGGTTTTCTAGTTTATCTTGCCAGTTGTGTGAATTTCTGTGCCAATTGAATTGTTGTCTTTGCCATCTAATGGTTATCCATGCCATACTCCAAATTGAGATCAAGATACGATGTAGACCCAACTTTACATCGAAATATTTTTTTTCATAAACATATATAATATGGGTGGTATAGATAGATAAAATTATGTTAAGTTCAAAAATAAATTTATTTTTTAATTTTAACAAATAAAAATGGCCGAAAATTAGTTTAACACAATAAAAGTGGGTCTCTCTCTCCTCCTCCTCCTCCTCTCTCTCTCCCCCTAGCCTTGGTTACCTTCAACCGATTAGGAAGGTGCCCAAAAATTTTACAAAAATGACATTTTGTCATTTCCATGCAAATTTGCTATCTCACCTACATTTTTGTAAAGTTGTTATTTATTTGGTATATTAGTGCAAATTGTCTTTACAAAAATTATAAGGGAATTACTAGTAAATACTCCACTTTGATAATTGGTTTGCAAAAATACCTAGGTTTGAAAACAATTGTATCAATATATGAAAATTTGCAAAAATACCTTATTTAATTATCAAAACTACCCACCACCCCAAAATATTAGGAAAAAAAAAAGGTTAAATATTTTTGGTATTTATCATTTTTTATATTTTTCAATTATATTAAATAATTAAATAAAAAAATCTGGAATTAAAAAAAAATCAATCATGTGATTTATGTCAAAATCGTATCTTTTCTCAATCTCCCGTCGATTATTGATCGAATCCTGTCAATGTTCATATTTGGAATTGTCAAGAACGATATTCATCCTGTCAATGTGATAATATTATTGTTTCAAGATATATATTGATAATCCTTTTGTAAATATGGTTAATAATTCTGAAGATATGATCTACCGTATCTTCAGTGATTCTCTCCCCTATTATAGCTTCAATCCTGTCGAAAAAAACATATGGTCTCGTGACTATGAACATTACTTAATAATCTAGTGGTTATAATTTAGGTCAAATTCGTTTCTTTACTCAATCTCCCGCCGATTATTGATCAAATCCTGTCAATGTTCATATTTGGGATTGTCAAGAACGATATTCATCCTGTCAATATGATAATATTATGGTTTCAATATATATATAGGGTTTACTTCAAATGTAAAAAGTCCTTAAAGTGTAAAATATGCTTATTGTGTAAAATTTGCTAATGGGCCTAATTTAATTACTAATGGGCCTAATTTTATTAGTAGAATATCTGCCCCCCCCCCCCCCCCTTGCCCATGCGTGTGCCCCTCCTTCTCGGACCCGATTTTTTTTTTTTTTAATTTTTGCCCAGAATTTTTTTTTTCGTGGTAACACTTTTTGCCGTGCAAGTATAACTTGCTTTTGTGCACATATAACATCTTATTGTGCAAATATAAGTTTATTTTGTGCAGACAAATAATTCATTATGGGGTAAATAGGTAAATGTGTCTATTTCAATTATAAAAATTTATAATTGAAATATGTTTAATTTATGGGTAAATTGGTAAATATGTCTAATTTTATGGTTACATGCACTTTTTCCCGCTTTCGATACCTTTTGTGCAACTGTGAAGTGCATTTGTGGAACTGTGGAGTGCATTTGTGCAACTGTGAAGTGCATTTGTGCAACTGTAAAGTGCATTTGTGCAACTGTAATTGTGCAAATTTAAAGTAGGATACAATTGAGCAAATTTAAACTACAATTGTGCAAAAGTAAGATACAATTGTGCAGATTAAGAATACAATTGTGCAAATGTAAGATCATAATGTGCATTAATAAGAAAAAAAGATGTGCTTTTGAAATCGATGTTTTAATTTTTTTTTTTTTTTTTTTTACTTTTGAGAGTTTGGGTTCACCTCTCGAATAATTTAGGTTGATAGATGTAAGTTTGAAATCGATTTTTTTACGTATACGCTTTTAAAATTCAAGTGCATAAATAAGATTAAAATGTGCATAATTAAGGTTAAAAAGTGCATAAGTTAGATTATAATGTGCATGATTAACAATTTGCGATTGTTGCGCTCTTGTCTATTATGTAACCTATGTGGGATTTGAACCCACATCTTTTGTGCAAACGCACATTGCTCTACCAATTGAGCTAATAGGCTAAATTATGATTTTTATGCTAAAATAGAAGAAACTAATCGACCTAAAACATATTGCAATAAAATCCTAAAATTCAATTAGCTCATGATTCACAAACAATTTGACAATGCTATGAACATGAAATTAGCTCAAAATCAACCCACCAACACAACCATATCATCATTTTCAATCAATTTGGCTTTTGGAAAAAAAGCCCCAAATTCCAATGCATATCGCATTATAAAATTCTAAAATCCAATTAGCTAATGATCTATAAACAATTTGACAATGATATGAACATGAAATTAGCTCAAAATCAACCCAACAACACAACCATATAATCAATTTCAATCAATTTGGCTTTTGGAAAAAAGCCCCAAATTGTAAAACATATCGCAACCTAAAATTCTAAAATTCAACAAGCTCATGATCCATAAACAATTTGACAATGATATGAACATGAAATTAGCTCAAAATCAACCCAACAACACAACCATATCATCAATTTCAATCAATTTGACTTTTATCAAAAAGCCCCAAATTCCGCTCCTAAATCAAACCCTAGGTTTTCAATCTCAACCTAAATCATTCAAACAATCCAAATAACTGTAATAAACAAGTTTAGAGTTAGAAATCATACCAAATTCGAGTGGAAACAAGGAGAAAAATCGGGATTTCGAAGGTATTCCGAGCCAAAAGAACCGATTAGCGTTGTGGGGGAAGATGGCTCGGTGTGGGCTCGGCTGGGCACGAACCAAGGCGGTTCCGGGCTTGGGGGTGCGCCTGAGGGAGGGGGTTCGAACTGGTCGGGGCTGGTGGCCGGAGGTGGCTCGTGGGTGGCGTGGGAGGCCGAAAACAGAACTGCTGGTGGCTCGACGCTGTTGCGATGAAGGGGGGCGTTTGGGCTCGAACCAAGCCAGTCCATGGCTCGGGGGTTGCGCACCGGGGGTGGGCTCGAGGGCGGCTGGTCGCTGGTGGCCGGAGGTGGCTCGAGGTGGGTGCGGGTGCGGGAGTCCGAGGGCTCGGAGTTGCGCGCGTATGTGTTGTGTTGATTTGATAAGGATATTTTACATTTTAAAGCTTCCCTATATATATATATATATATATATATATATATATATATATATATATATATATATATATATATATATATTGTCAATCCTTTTGTAAATATGGTTAATAATCCTGAAGATATGATTAACCGTATCTTTAGTAATTCTCTCCCCGATTATAGCTTCAATCATGTCGAAAAAAACTTATAGCCTTGTCACTATGAACATTACTCTTGTCGTTGTGAATAAGGTACTTTTTCATCTTGGACATGCCTTTGATTTCTAGTTACTCCTCTCAGTGACCTAGCTAGACTCCATCCTATCAGCATTAATTATCAATTTTGTCATTATATCCTATCAAAAAGAAATTTTATTCCTGTCAGTATTAATTCTCTTACTAAGAAAATGTTTTTCATCCGGCTAGTTTTATTATTTTAAATTTTTTGGAAAAAAATATTACAAGCATTATTTTAATATATATTTCATTTTTTTACTTTTCTTTTAATTTATTATTCTCCTTTTGAAGATTTTTACATTTAAAGGTAAAGGTAAAATCAGTCATTATTTGTTAGCACAAATGACCCCCCTATCCTATTATTGCTATTCTCACAAAATGGATTCTTTTTTCAAAATATTCACTAAAAGAAATTAATTAATAAAATATGCAAACATTCAAAATATTTACAAAAATATTCAATTTTTGCAGCTTTGACAGAAAAACGCGGTATGAGACCGCATTTTATTCACAAAGGGTAAAATGTGAAATTGAAAAAAAAAATGACAAAATATTAACAAAAGAAACGCGGTCTCAGGCCGCATTTCTATTTTAATTTTATATAGGGGATGAATTTCGTGATTTTCTAAAATATTTTACACTAGAAACGCGGGTTGAACCCGTGTCTCTCTGTTTTTTTTTTATATAAAAAAACAGGAATTCTGGAATTGAAAGAAGAGGTTGATAATCAGGCCTCTTCCTCCTGCTCGGCTACTCTAAGTCCGACATCGATCGCCTTCTGTCGGTTGGGACGGAGGAGATAGGGAGGCCGAAGCCTGGATTTCACTAGGATGGAGGAGAGAGGAGGCCGGAGAGCACAGGAGGCTGAGGGATGGAGGGTTTTCGGGGTCGGAGATCGACGGCCAGAGAGCCCTGGGAAGTGCTATCGGGGTCGGAGGTCGACGAACGGTGGTGCTCCACCGCTTCCTGCTCGAGAGGGTGGTCGATTCGCCGCCTGCTAGTGCTCGAGAGATCGACGACAACTCTTCTCTCCTTCGGCGGCGCTCGGTTTCAATCCGCGCTTTACCCGTGCTTTCTCCTTCTGTCCGTCAATCGAGGTCGGCGCCTGTGGAAGGGTGGGCTGGTACGGAGGCTGCTTCGATGAGGATGGGCGGGGAGTCGCATGTGGAAGGGGGATCCGGGGAAGCGGAGGACCGGAGGTGGAAGCCGGGATATGGCGCCGAAGATCTGGCAAAGGGAGGGAGGCTACAGCAGGGAGAAGGACGGGGACGAAGGATGCAGCGGCAAGGGTGGGCGGGGAGGACCGACGCGATGGCAGCAGATCTGGCGCAGGCCTCCATGGAAGGAGAAGAGACGCTTTACCTTTTTGTTTCAATTTTAATTCCGATAATAAAAAAAAAAAGTAAAATCAAGAGAGACGCGGGTACAACCCGCGTCTCTAGTGTAAAGTGTTTTACAAAATTACGAAATTCATCGCCTATATAAAATTAAGACAGAAACACGGTCCAGACCGCGTTTCTTTTGTTAATTTTTTGTCATTTCTTTCCCAATTTCACGTTTTACCCTTTGTGAATAAAACGCGGTCTCACCCCGCGTTTTTCTGACAAACCTGCAAAAATTGAATATTTTTGTAAATATTTTGATTGTTTGAATATTTTGTTAATTGATTATTTTTAGTGAATATTTTGAAAAAAAATCTTCAAAATGAGTATACTTTTGCAAACCGAACATCGATTTGGTGTATTTTTCCAAATTATGGGCCAAAACTAAATGCAAATCTAGCCTATTGTGGATTGTAATCCTGGTTTTGTGCCTGCAACTCTAGTTTTTGATATTTGGAGTTCATATATTAACTCTATAAATGTTTAATTCGTTCATAATTCGACCCCGTAGCCACCATATACCCAAGAAAGAAAAAAGAAAAAAAAAACTGACTAGGGCATCGACCGCTCCCTCGAAGGTTGATCAGTTACTTGATCCCTATCTTCAACTTAGCTCGTTCTACGCAGGATTGGTGATCGGAGAAGGAAGTAGCTAGGAGCAGGGGCGGATCCTTGTGTAAGGACGGATCCAAAAAAAAAATTTATGATAATTTCTTACCCAATCCAGGAAAAAAAAATTATAAAAGAATTTTTTTTTATATTTAAGTATTCTCGGAATGATAAAAAATTTACCATCAAGTATCCCGAAATGACGGTTCAAGATCCGCCCCTGGCTAGGAGTATATTTTTTGGGATTGTTGTGGAATGTCCATTCATTTACTTTGTGGTAGATTTTGGCCGGCCCCATACAAATTAAGTATGATCAGATCAAGTGTATATTTGTCATCTTCTAATAACTGTCCGTAGACCTGTCAAACGGGTCTTTCGGGTCGGGTTCGGGTCGGGTCACTTCGGGTCTCGGGTAAAACGGGTCCCGGGTAAAATGTGTTCCGGGTATTTCCGGATTGACTAAAACCCGGGTTTGACCGGGTTTCGGATCGATTTTGGGTTTGTCAATTTTTTCCATTTTAAATTAAAAAAATCATGATTTGACAATTTTGCAAAAATTTTTAATTATATATAAAAAAATATTAATTATATTTAATTAAAAATCAACCGGGTCAACCGGGTCAATCGGGTAAAATCGGGTCAAAATTACCAGGTCAATCGGGTCACCGGGTCGAAACCCAGATGACCCGGAAAATTTCCGGTTTTTCGAGTTCGGGTTGAAAAAAATTTCCGGGTTCGGGTCGAAAATTTTCCGGGCGGTCGGGTCGGGTCGACCGGGTGGAATTGTGTTTTGACAGGTCTAACTGTACGTATCGGAGTACTTTTAAAGTTTGACTTGACTTGGAAGCTTCAATGCATCTAGATCAGTAGTTGGTTGGACTTAGATTAGTCCTCCATCGGCCGTTTCCTTCCTCGGAACTTTCTGCATTTACTCATTCCTACATGATGGCTCAGCTGCCCACTCCGATTAATTAGTTGATCTCAACCGGCTGGGAATTCATACCCATCGGAAATCTGACGTCACTGGAGGTGTCACTCTTTCTTTCCATTCATTAATCTTTGGTCAATTTGATCATTGCGTACCTATAATTATATATAACTACCTTCCATCTTCATTGCAGTTGCCAGAATTTGTTTAATCAATTCAGAATTATATATGAACTCAATTCCAAACTGAAATTTGATCATTGGCTAATTGAATATTTCAAATCTCAACTAGGCCATGTTTCGAATCTTCTTACTATATTTCTGTCTAGCTTTGTGTTCTTGTGAAGCAAATTTTTTCAAAATAAATACTCCATAAATAAAAGAGAAAAATTGACTAGTTTAATTAAGACTATGTCCTATCATCTATAAAATTTTAAGAAAAAATTTGCAAAATAGGCGCTTTATTTGGACGTATTTGCAAAATAGTCGCGTTTTTTGACAATTTAGCAAAATGGCCATGATTTATACCCTAATTTGATCCGTTTCCTTCTCCTCGTTTCTCTCTCCTGCATCTCCGTCTTCTCCTCCTCCTCCTGCTCCGACGAAATTAATCGAGAATCACCGCTTCCGATATCGATCTGGCTCACGCACGAGACTCTAGAAGAATCAGGCTCCGATTCCGACTCGGAATCCATTCGGCTTCTCCTCGGTGGAATCGCTAGGCTGATAGAGGTTCCTCAGGGCAGACATCGCCAGATTCGGATTCGATTTGTGTGCGATTGCGAAGCCGCCGATTCAGTCGCCGCCTCCGCCGAGGATTCTGCTTCGGTCTCTTCCAACGCCACCGGTTCTCCTATATCGCCGACGGAAGATCCGCCTTGGATCTTGTTGGAGCCGCTGGCCGGATTCCTGCACTGTGTTGTCATTGGCGGTGGCCCAACAGGAGTCGAGTTCAGTGGCGAATATGGAGGAACGTCTCAAGGTGTCGTCGGTGCTCTTGTTGGCTCTCCCCCGATCAACTGTTGCTCTCTTGGTCAGTTTCCGCGCCTCCCTCTTCTCATTCTCAGGCCGCCGCCTCCTCTGGTAAGTGATTGTCGTCTACTTCCTCCTCTGGTAAGTGATTCTCGATCTCAAGCTCTAATCTCACCTAGTTTCTCCTCCGGCCACCGCTGTAATCTCTCATCTCTCAATTGCTGATGCTGGAGTAACTGTCAAAAGATCTGGACTAGACCTATCTTGCTGAGTCGCAGCTCTCGGCCAGTCTCTCCTCCTTCGCTCTGTCTCGCTGCTCGTCTCGCCAGGTATACACCGAACCTCACCTTCTTCTTGTAATCCGACCTTCAATTCTTTGCATTTCAGATTTAATTGTGCTGGTCCATTGATTTCAATGATTTGTGCAGTGTATTTGCATTTCAGATTTACAGTGGTTATGAATATATGATTTGTGCAGTATTGCAGTGATTATTATTGTGTATTTGTGCAATGATCAGGGACTCTCTCCCCTGTTAGTTCTAATACATATATAAACATACCTTTGTTCAACAAAAAAGAATAAATTATGACTCAAGCTAGCTAGCTAGTAAAAATTCAAGTGTTCACCTATACATTTCTAGTTGGCTTTTGTAAAAAAGATCGAGCTATCTCATAATTGAAGTCTAGTAAATGGAGTTTGTAGTTTTAGTTGTTGAATATGTAGATTGACAGAGTTAGTTCTCTTACCCTTTCTGGAAAAGTCAAGCTTTTAATTGATGTGCTTGTCGGTTAGTCGTCTTTAGGGATCGGTTACAAGTGAAGTTTCTCCTTGATCAGTTTGGAAACTGAGAATATGTTGCTTAGATCCTTAAGGGAAGTTCGAGTTCTTTAATATGCCTATGAATGAGACTTGCATCCTGTTCTTTGAGTTCTTCCAAGTATTATTTATCAATGCCTAGTTTTTAGTGCATCAAGTGTTTACTAGTTAGGCATCTGAAAAATGATATGCTTACCTTGTCTTTTATATTGTCATCTTTTTTTTTTCATCTCCAATTTCTGTCAAAAACTCTTATTGAATTCCTTAATCCTTGCTTATTTATCCACTTTCTTATCTGCACGCTTTCAATTTCATTACAGAACGTGGAGGAAATTAAGAAGAATCTTTCAACATGATTTTACAGGTAATTTGACCAGACAATAGTTTGTTTTGAGTTAAGAAATTTGCACAACTCGAGCTTAGAGTTGCACAACTCGAGCTTTTTATGTTGTACTTTGACCCTGCAAAGGCTGACCTGTTCAAGAAAATTATCTCACAAGCTACTCTGAAGTTTCTTTGTTCTGTTCATTCGAAGCAAAATTATGTCCAATATTTGGTTGATTTGTCAACAGAAAGTCTGTTTCCTATGAGTATAACTATACCATGTATATTTTGAATAGCATATGCAAAAACATTATAAATATAATCTTGTTATGTTTTTTTTCCTTCCAATATTTCAGATTAGAATCAAGTGTTAATCCTCTTGCTGGACAGCTTTCAAGGCATAAAGGGCCTGTATGGTTTTCTATTTATCTTTTTTAAGCTTCTGAACAGTACATTCCACTTGTTTCTCAAAATTAGTTACACTGTGCTACCCTTATACTTTGAGTTAGGTACCTGGTCTTGAATTTAATTCCTTCACTCCGCATATGCTTGCTTCTGGGGCTGATGATGGTGAAATCTGCATTTGGGATCTGGCTAAACCAGCTGAGCCTTCCCACTTTCCTCCTCTTAAGGTATGTATCCATGATTTTCTTTTCCCTCTTGTGAATGTTTACATAGTTGATTGTTTACATTACCATAAGTCTTTTTATGCCATTTTTTAGCTAGTTCTTTCACTAGTTTCGTCTTATGTATTAATTTGAACATCGTGTTCCTCGAGTGTTTAGCCTCCATATATTGCATCTTGTTCTATAATGTCGGATTTATTTATCAATGCCTAGTTTCCTTTAGTACATCAAGTGTTTACTATTTAGGCTTCTGAAAAATGATATGCTTACCTTGTTTTTTATGTTGTCATCTATTTCATATGCATTTTGTTTCATTTCCAATTTCTGTCAACATCTTAGCATCTTCCAGCATTTCATGGCTGGCCTGTTTATACTTCTCAGAATTGAATGATTAGAATTGATAGATCATATCATAAATGGAGAGATGTTATCATTCTGAAGTGATAATGTGTGGAGGACATATTGGTTTGGTTTTTTTTTCTGCAGTTTCAGTTGTTTGGTTTCCCGCCCCATACGTCTTATTTCATGAAAAAAGGCTAGAACTGCTTGGCATAGACTTGTTGGAATATCTATCAACTCTGTAGTAAACTTGTGCAATGTGCATTTACAGTCAACCATCCCTTCTACTGCAGGTTATAGAGTTAAATGGCTGGTAGAAATCACTCCACATTACTATCAGTTGAAAGGCATTGAAGATGGTATGTTCTTATTTGTCTTTGATGAATGTGTCGCTAACGAAATAAATTCACATTTATATTGCTAGTAAATTTGATCAAAATAAACATTTCAGCTTGTTTCCATGTTTGTTTAGGTTTTGATGTCTGTCATGGTTTGATTTTGGGGCTGTCAGCATTCATGGTAATCTCTCCAATTTCCAATTTGTCTGATTGTACATTATCCCTTTTTCATTGTTTTCTTCAAATCTGTTGTCTTTATTATGTTTAGCTTCTTCTTGGAGTTGATTGTTGTGCAACTGTAAGAGAGAGTTGTGCAACCTCTAAGAGAGAGTTGTGCAACCTCTAAGAGAGAGTTGTGCAACCAGGTAACACTTTGAAATGAAAGATCATATTTGCCAGTGTAGTTTCATTCATTCTCTAATTGACATGAGCTGCATATTTGTACCAACTTTAAGTTTTATATTCCTTTTTTCTCCAAAATGTAGGTGATCGGTGCTTTCTTGGAGGATTTGACAAAGGTGAAGGAAACTAGAGAATTTGAGGATTTGAACAGCCAGAGGATTTGAACAGAAACTAGCGAATTTGACATAGGTAAAGGAGTTCGACCAGCATGGCAGCTGTGGTGGCTTCGTTGACTAGCTTGTCGACTAGTTGTTGCTTCTTATTGTGCTTCAATGCTAATTATCTTGATTCCGGTAATCACTCTCCGCGCCATGTTTTTTTTGTCCATCTTACGCTTTAGTCAGTCCGTGTGATTTTGCTTTTTCTTTGAAAGAGGAGAGAGCTGAATCTATGTCTTGTGTTCATTATTTTTAGGTTTTTGCTATGCATTCGGATCCTCTCGTGCTCCTATGTTCTGGTTCTTGCTAACATCTACCAATGTTGATCAACAAAGAGTGCTTGAAATGCAACAAGGTAATGGCTTTCACATGAATTTCACATGGCTTATATGGGAGAACACAGAACTGTAGGATTTTGGTCCCACAAATTACAAAGAGCCTTACTTCCCACGCACAAAAGATTCAATTCAATGCCTATTATGGGAGAATACAGAACTGTAGGATTTTGGTCCCACAAATTACATCAAACTTCAATTTTCTCATAACAATCTTAAGGAGCGGACTGTGGAACTGCCATACTGTGGGATAAGGTTTTCCTGGTTAAATATGATGGATTGATTGGGCATTTTTCTGCAGTTTTATATGGACATATTTGTAAACATTTTAGCACTGTTCTTGTGATTAAACACTTTGGTTTATGTTTCTGCAGGAGTTACAAAGAATTGATGGTCAAGTGTTCATTTCTCAGAAGAGGTGAGGCTCGTTCTCTTAAAAATCTTGAGAAGACGAAGGAGAAAATTGCTAAGCTCACAAGGTAACACAGTGTGCCATTGCTTAGTATCATGTATACAATTCATAGTGATTGGGCTGACTTTTTCGCAATTTGACCATTATTAGTCTATAATCCAGGAACTGGAGGTAGCCATTGAAGAAAAAGACAATGAGGTATTAAGGGCTGCCAAAGCTTTCAAGAAAGAACGTGATGAGAGTGCAAGGATTGTGAATCTTTTGAAGAGCTCTAACACCTCATCTATTAGGAAACCTTCTCATGAACCTGACAGCCCGCAGTTTACTACATCTGTAATCAATTTGGATGAAGATGAACATTTGATGGATGAGATATTTGGTGCAAAGGTCCTTGAATGGAACATTGTGCTTATGCTTATGATTTTTGACAAGTATATAAACTCCAAATAAATATACCAGATTGTAATTCTACATCTGCTTTTTGCTGCTAGATAGCCTTTGGAACATTGTGCTTATGCTTATGATTTTGTAAGTTAGCACTAGCTTTATGAATTTTGGACAAAGAAGTGTACTCTCTTCTAGTGGTTTGACCACGTGTGACTGCATTTTGAGGACAAAGCAGAAGAACGTTTAAATAATAATAAAAACTAAGCATAAAAATACATTAGATACTAAGAAGTAAGAACCATATAAAATAGCACAATGATAATACCAAAAACCCAGAAAATGAAGGGATTAATCAGAAAGCAATATGATATCATCTAACGGTTTGCAGTGGTGTGAAAAATTGCAAGCAAGAACCAAAGAACAAAAAAAATGTTTAAAAAAACTAGAATTGGATAAAAAAGGTGCTGACATGGGGAAAAAAATGCAATTTTAGTTCGAATTTGCAATTTTAGAACTTAAAATGTGCAATTTTAGATTGAAAAAAGTGCAATTTTAGCTTGAAATTGTGCTCAACGTTAGCTTTTTTTTTCTTCTCAATATTATTTTATACTTGCTTAATAGATTATTGCACAACATTTTCTTATTTTTGCTCATCAATAGACTATAATTGGACAACATGGGGGATTGGTGGAAATTTGTTTAACATGATCTTATTTTTGCTCAACACTAGATTATATTTGCACAACAATTGAGACTTGTGAAATTGTGCTCAACATGATCTTATTTTTTCTCAATATTATTTTATACTTGCTCAATAGATTATTGCACAACATGGTCTTATTTTTGCTCATTAATAGACTATAATTGCACAACATGGGGGATTGGTGGAAAGTTGCATGACTCTGTGTTAAGAGTTGCACGACTCTGTGTTAAGAGTTGCACGACTCTGTTGTAAGAGTTGCACGACTCTGTTGTAAGAGTTGCACGACTCTGTTGTAAGAGTTGCACGTCCATTGAGACTTGTGAAATTGTGCTCACCATGATTTTATTTTCTCTCAATATGTTTTCATACTTTCTCATTAAATTATTGCACAACATGCTCTTGTTTTTGCTCAACAATTCTTTATTTTTGCACAACAATCGAGACTTGTGAAATTGTGTTTCCACATAATCTTATTTTTTGTAAATATAATTTTATACTTTTTAATAGATTATTGCACAACAAGGTCTTATTTTTGCTCATCAATAGAGTAAAATTGCACAACATGGGGGGATTGGTGAAATTTTGCTCAACATCATGTTATTTTTGCTCAACAATTGGTTATTTTTTGCACAACAATCGAGACTCGTGAATTTGTTCTCAACGTAATCTTATTTTCTCTCAATATAATTTCATACTTTCTCAATAAATTGTTGCACAACATGCTCTTATTTTTGCTCATCAATACTTTAATTTTGCATAACTAGTGGTAAAATTAGTGCTGACACGAATATTAGTTACAATTAGTGCTAACAGTGATATTAGTTACAATTAGTGCTGACACTGATATTAGTTACAATTAGTGTTGACACTGATATTAGTTACAATTAGTGTTGACACTGATATTAGTTACAATCGATCCATCTTCCTAAGTAATAACTTTGTAGTTCGGTATATATTTTTTCCGTGTCAGCACTTTTTTTTCTTCATGTCAGCACATTTTTTAGAGCTGCACAACCGTATTTTAGAGTTGCACGACTTTAGTTTAGAGTTGCACAACTTTAGTTTAGATTTGCACAACCGTATTTTAGATTTGCACAACTGTATTTTATATGTGTCAGCACCTCCAAGAAACACTTTTCATTCTATTTGTCTCCAATTCAAGTGGCTCAATGCTTCAACCAAAGTTTACATAACCAACAACACGATAGCCTATACGGGATTCGAACCCGTATCTTTGTGTTTGTACACAACGCTCTACCGATTTGAGCTAATAGGCTTCACAAAATAATAGAATAAGATGGGTGGAGATTTATTACCAATATATATTGCTTGTCTTTTCATATAACCCTTTGAATAAGTGCATTCCTTCCCCCTCATCTCCTCCCAGAACCAGATCTGCTTCCTGACAGTGAAAATGCAAAGACATTAACAATGTGGAAAACATGGATCAGCAGCTCCGTAACATTATTGTAAATATAAATAAATTTCATGGCCTTAAAATATTAACATAACGATATAGGCAAAGATCCTAGAACCATGAGAACAAATGAATTTGCAACTATTAATCTACTTGAAATGAAACAAATCTAGTTAGCAATATGAAAATAAGATAAAGAAACTAAAAATGGTGGGAAATACATTCTCAACCACATAAGTAAGCCTCTTCAAAGGGGAAATATGACAATTTATCACAATAGATAAGCATTCATCGATTAATCTAAACTGCTGGGTAGTCCCTCGAGTGTCAGTTGAATATTTAAGCATACAAAACATATTCTCAGCCACATCATGTTATCATGCATTTAAAAAAAAAAGTTAAGTTTTTTGGTGGAGTTTGATCCTGCTATATCCATGACCCTTCCTCTTAGAATCTCTCGCTGACCTCCTCGCCTCAGCCTTGTTTCCTCACTACCAATTGGAAGCATTAGCATTCAAAAGAGCAACAAATGTTCAGCTTCCAATTAAAAGAGCTTTCTAGCTGTAAGTTTGACCACATCAAGCCATTTCCATGAATTCAGCATGCCCCAAGCAAAGAACACTAGTTAATTGGATGACCCTCCAATGGCTATTTTTTGTTGTTGTTGCTGTTGCAGCACATTCACAAGTCTCTTTAACTAATGAGCTAAAATGTTTCCTCTGGGCTGAATTCTACAAGTCTTCTCCATAGACAGACAATTCTCCCAACCTTTACTAAACAAACCTCCCTGACTGAAAAAAAGTAGTAAATAGAGCAAGGCTAAAGTAAAGTGTTTCAGAACCTACCTATCTTTCCCATTATGTCCATAATCAGATGTTAAAGGTTGCCCATGTACCACATGACACAACATAGAATCCAAATACTTCATGTCCATCAACTGGAGTGCTACTTTCGAAACACATATGCCCATTCTTTGTTAAATCCGAATTAAACATTCAGGAGCCCCACAATCTCACCTAAACGCACACCGACACATAAATTCAGCTATGACCAAAGATTGCATCCAATCGCCGTCAATCCGTCATGATCAGGATGGTGCTGTTAACTTATTATTGATGTACACATGACATAGCTAAAAAAGATCGATTTCCTTATCAATCGATCGAAGATCGATTGATAATCAAATCGCTAACACAAAAACTCATATAGATATCACCAGAAAGATAGATTTACGAAGCAGGTTATAGATTGATTGTAGCGAAAAAAGTTTCAATTTGTTTTTCTTATTCACAGCCACATAATAAGCTGCTATCAGCCTATCACATTCCGCACAAAAATTGCAAAATCTGATATCGATTTCTATCAAATTGCAAACATAAAAGCTCATCCACAAACTAGCAATGGCAAATTGAGCATACCACAAGGAAGGTAAATTAAAGCAACAATCACAAGCATACTAAAGCTTACTAAAGCTTCAATTCATACCTCATAACTGGACAGCCACAAACCTTGACCCATCGATGAAAAAATTCTATTAACCATGAGCAATTTAAGACATTTTAACTAAAGGATGCTAAACTGGAAAGTGGTTGCTGACCAACCAGGAAAGCTGTAGATAATTTTGCCTACGAGGACTATTAAAAATTTATCTTCATCAGCACTTGAGTACTTTTTCATTACTCTAAAATGCAGGACTAACCTGATCATGACTGCCAACTGAATATTTTACTCTCAAGTCAAGGCATTCAACATCTCCACCTTCCCCACCATAGGCAACCAGCCCCATGAAGCTTGCTGGAACCAAGATTGTTTTTAATCAACTTAGTTTAAGAGTACAAGACAAGAGACAAGAAATAAAAGAGTGAATTCATTTACCTCCGAGATACAAAAGTCGTCTCATTTTCACCGATTCGTTGCACACAATCACATAGGACATTGATGACGGTGGTGCCGAAGAGGATGAGGTTAGATTTGGCTTCCTTATCAATCGATCTTCAATCGATTGATAAGGAAGCCGAAAGTTCATCTGCCGAATAGAGGGATTTTGGTAATACATACTCTTCTTTCGAACTTCCAGATTTTCATCTCCAATGATTCATCTTGCCTGGCTACTCACATCAGCCATTTATGGTTTGCTTTTTCAAGAACAGATACACACACTAGAAAACAGTTGCATATAGCAATATAAATAAAATAGAGACATCATAAAAAAACATCATAGAACAAAGTCAGATGGGTGCATTGCATATCCAGATACCAAATTACATAATCTCAATTGAAAAATAAACAAGGAACTATGGCTGCATGTATCAATGATATAATAATCCAAACAAAACCAATTCTAACCAATCTCAACAGCTGATCATCACTCCTTTAGTCAAGCAATAAATCATATAGCTAAAAGTCTACAACCGCCAGTGTTTCAACATCACAAGAAATCAGTCAAAAAACCATAACGAAAATTGCAAACTTATCATAGAAAGGAAAATTGCAAACTTATCAATCGATCTTCGGTCGATTGATAAGTTAGGTTTCAAGTACACATCTCACATTGATCAATTTTGTGTCAAAATCAAGCAAACATTAACTAATTTTGTTTAGAATCTCAATTAAATAAAGACCAAAGCTTGGTACCTGCGCTGCATAAGGCCTCACAGATCGATCTTCTCTCCACTGGATTGGCAGGAAAAATATGGAAAACAATGTGCATACTAATTAAATGATCGCTAAGGAGTTCCTTATCAATCGATCTTCGATCGATTGATAAGGAACTCAAACATAGCAGAAAGTCCTCCCTTCAGGTCAATCCAATCACTCAATTCCTTCAAATTCCGCTCAATTTCTCCAATTTTCCGTCTTCAATCAATTGAACAAACGAGCTATTCGTTGTTCGTTCTCCAGAGGACCGAGTACACAGAAAATCAAAGGAGCAAGAGGGGGAAAGCGCCTGCTTCAGGCGAAACTATTAGAGAAAGAGGGAACGAACCTAATCCAGATATCGCCGCTCACTCGACCTCGCTCCGGCGCTCGCTCGCCACCGCCTCCGGCGTTGGAGAAACATCATCGTCGTCGTCCAACTGCGCCTCCAATGGCGAGGCCGTTGGAATTTGTTTCTGTTGGAGGCAGTCGAATTAGGAAGGGAGAGCGAGAGAGGTCCGGGGGAGAAGAGATTGAGAGAGCGAGAGAGGAGAGAGAATTAGGACGGGAGAGAGAAAAAGGTTTATATTGAGGACATTTCACAAAATTGTCCCAAATCGTGGGCATTTCGCAAAACCCCCCAAATTTTAAAAGGTAATATATGGACTTTAGTCAAAACTCAATACTCATTCAAAATATATGGACTCTACGAATCTATTATCTATATATCTATTTATCTATTACTACTATTAAAACAAAAGTATTACCGATAACTTGTCGCCCTCCCCTTAATCCTAGACCTTTTAACAAATCACTTTTATATATTTTCTTTTGATATTCTTTCCTAATTGAGTTTTACATCATAACCTTATAATACTTTGTAATCTCCATAATTATTACCATATAAATAAGATTGGGTTGGTTCTTTCTTAACCAACTTTACTCTCTTATGGTTACTTTCTCTTACCGTATAAATTTTTGTGTCTTCGTAATTTTCCAGATTTTATTCTCATTTGTTTAGTTTAGTTGATCTAGATATTGATAAGAAATATATATGTTCTTCACATAATTTTTTTTAAACTAACTACTTCTCACTGTTTTTTACCTTTAGGACTCTCATTCTGATGTTTTGTTATTTCAGAGCTCTCACCCTGTCTACTCCCCTGGATGTCCGTTTTGTTACTTCTTGGAACTCATTTCCGTTGGTTTATTTCATCCTTTGGATTTTGGTTGTTACATTTGATTAACAATCTTGATTTAGAGAATAACACTGGAAAGTCTAGATGCAATTTTTTTTTTTATCTTGAATCATTGTATCACATTTCAGATACGATTCAGTTGGTGAGCAATTAATCTCCATTTGATAACATGGCGCGATAATTCGTCCCGGATTAAAATACTATTGTATTAAAATATTTGATTATTTTTTATATTGTTATTTGGTTTTTTCTGTTAATAAATATTTTATATTTATTTTATTTTTTCTCGCAAACGCGCCATGGCGCGGGAATTTCACTAGTGACTATATACAAAAGAATAAATTATGCAAAAATATGGCGGGTAGGAGTAATAATTTGAAAAATTAAAGTCAAATGGTTGGATGATTTTGATAAAATTGGTGGGAGATTGATGAACTTGTTGGGTAGGTAGCATTATAGAAGTAATAGCACTAGCACTAGCAATCGCAATAGCACTTGCTGTATCAACTAACTATCAGATACCACTAATATCGATCCATCGAGAAGAGACAGTAAGATGTAAAATACCATTTATTAGTTTATAATATTAATTTGCAAGGCCCATGCTTCCAATCATACCAAATTTTTCTTTTAAAGAGACCATGTGTTTTACATATATTCCCTTTACTTTTTCATTAATGGCAAGATGGACTATATTTATACAGTGGCGGACCCAGGGGGGTCCTGGGGTCACGTGACTCCCCCCCCCCCCCCCCCTCGGCCCCAGAAATGTGTAAATTAAAAAAAAACACCCAAAACGACATCGTTTTGACTTAACCCTAAGTTCCCTTACTTTCCAAAGTAGCAGAGCCAGCCAGAGAGCACGCATCCGCCGATCCGCGGTACGCCTCCTTCCACACTTCTCTCGTGCCTCGTTCTCCAGTCCTGACTCCCGTGAACCGCCGTCGCCGACCGGACCCACCGCCACGCCCCCGTCCTGTGGTTGTGTCCTTTCTTCTTTCCGTGTGATAGTCAACTTGCGCCTGCGGGATCTCAGTTCTCCTGAACCACTGTTGCCGCCTCCTTCCTTCTCCAACTCTCCCTAACCGCCGACTCGCCGACCGGAGCCATGCCGCCGCCCGCCTCCAGTTCTCCTTCCTTCTCCAGTGGTCTACTGTCGTACTATCGAAGTGTCGATCGAAAGTCGAAAGGTAATCTCCAAATTACAAATTGATTGTGATTATTGCTTTAGAATTGAGATTAATGTTGAATTGTAAATTTGTAATTTGATTGTTGATAGGAGATTGAAGTGGGATTGGATTAGCAGTTTGTTTGATTAGATAGAAACATGGTGAATTTGTTATTGAATTCAGATTTTCTAATTGAGATTGATGTTGAATTGAGATTGTTGAATTGAGATTGATTTTCCAAATGAATTGAGATTGAGATTGATTTCAGGAGTGAATTTAGAGGTTTGAATTGAGATTGATTTTAGGATTGAGATTGATATTGAATTGGATTTGAAGTGGTTAGCATTTTGTTTGAATAGATAGGAACATGAGATTGATATTTCATTTTGTTTCGAATTGATATTTCATTTTGTTTCGAATTGAGATTGGATTTTGTTTGAATTGATATTTCATTTTGTTTCGAATTGAGATTGAATTTTGTTTGAATTGATATTTCATTTTGTTTCGAATTGAGATTGGATTTTGTTTGAATTGATATTTCATTTTGTTTCGAATTGATATTCCATTTTGTTTCGAATTGAGATTGGATTTTGTTTCAATTGAGATTGATTTTAGGATTGATATTGAATTGAAATTGATATTGCATTGAGATTAAAACTCGGAAAATGGATTTACCTCCTTTATCCTCTAGTTGAACTATTTAGTAGAATATATATCTAATTACAAGTGATGAAACTCTCTTTATCGTAGTTTGTAATATTGTTTGACAATATTTTGTATTATCTTTTGGCACCAGTTTGTACTATCGAACATGTTATGTATTTTACGCATTTTTTTCTCGATCTTATTGTGTACTATTGTGGTGACCCCCCCCCCCCCCCCCTCAAAAGTTTCTGGGTCCGCCACTATATATATATATGGAGTGGTTCCCTTGTGCACACCCCTTAAGGTGTATCTTGTGCACAAATTCGGACCATTGATGGTGAGTAAATGGATGGCTATGATTAAATGAATTTTTTTTATTTTGCTTTAATTAATAATGGGATCCACTTGAAAAAATCAACCAACAATCTCCCCTTTGTGCGTGTTGCCCAATCCCCCTCCCACTCTTGTCTTTTAAAAAAAAAAAACCAATATCCGTACTTTTTTTTTTCAAAAGCAAATGAGGCCAATTTGAAAATTACATAAATCATC
This sequence comes from Persicaria tinctoria, assembly GCA_037127255.1. Lineage (NCBI taxonomy): Eukaryota > Viridiplantae > Streptophyta > Magnoliopsida > Caryophyllales > Polygonaceae > Persicaria > Persicaria tinctoria. Next base: position 65,357,177 of record JBANSL010000006.1, read on the forward strand.
CATAAAAATAGGTTAGTTTTTATAAAACTACCCATAAATTTATTTTTCTTTCAAATAACCACACATGACCCTATTTATGTGTAAAAAGTTATAAAAAGAAAATGTTAATGGAGAGATTTGTTTTTTTTTGGGGACCAGGTCCAAAAGGCTAACGAGATTTTTTTTCGGATATGATTTCGCTGTTTTGAAAAAATTGCCAATTCCACCGAATAATGTTTCACATTCTACCGAATAATGTTATGTTTTCTTTTTCTATTCAGTTCAAATGAAAACTTCTCAGTTCCACTGAATAATTTGTAATATTCTACCGAATAATGTTTTGTTTTTTGCTCATCTATTTCAAATAAAAAAGACCTCAATTCCCTAAACAATACTTACAATTTATACGAATAATGCTTCAAATTTCACAGAATAATGTTTCACATTTCACCGAATAATATTTAGTTGGGTAGTTATACTAATGCGATGAAGGTTTTATTATATTGTTTGTCAAACTGAAAACTCCATTACTGACGAATAATGAATCGGATTTCAGCGAATAATTAACCAAATAATTATCATTAGTAACTGAAATTCGACACAAACATCCGAATAATTGACGAATAATATTGGACATACCACCACCCACGTACCACCACCCCCGCCCACCCACCCCACCCCACCTCATCGCCACCCCCGATCGTTTCAGATGGCCGGAGGCTCGGAGTGGTGGTCGACCATGAACGCAGACGGGAGGAAAGAGATGAAGGGTTTGAATGGAGCAATTGGAACTCACGCACAAATATGAAGGTGATTGTTAATTTTTGTGGGTCCCACTTCTAGTCTATATATATAAAAAAAAGAAAAATATCTTTTAATCTGAGCCATCCATCACCAAACGATCAAGGGTCTACAATTGTGCACAAGATATATCCTAAGGCTTGTGCACAATATACCCATACTCTCTCTCTCTCTCTCTCCATTGATTCGGGGTAAATGGATGGCTGAGATTAAAAGGGTTTTTCTTTTTATTTTTAATTAAAAACAGGTGGGCCCGTCCACAATTGATGAGAAACGCTGGGCGGTGAGCGCGTGTGGTTTGCCTGAATAAAACCCTAATCCCTAATTGCTTCTTCTTCTTTTTTTTTTTTGCCGCTAATTGATTCTTCTTCATTGTTTCATCCATGTAGGAGCCGGAGATAGCCAGGCGAGCGGTGGCGGGGCCGAGGCGTTGGTTGCCTTCTTCTTCATTGTGTGGATCGACCGGGCGGAGTCGCGCGGGGACGGGGGTGTCGCGATAGTGTGAGGAACGACGACGGCGGTGAAGGGCGAAAGGGACGGTGGCGGCGACGGTGGCTATTGTTCTTCGCCCAATCCGAACTGGATTTTGCCGGATCTGGTCGTTTTTTCCTCCTTCCCCTCAGATCTGGTAGCTTGTGCTCCTTCGTGGTTAGTTGCCGGTTCATTCTCCCCTCTTCCGACTCCCCTGTTCATTCTCCCTCTCCGTCAATTCGACTCCCCTGTTCATTCTACCTCTCCTGTTTGATATCGGCGGTGAAGGGTAATTGAGGCGGCGACGCGGAGGCATGGCGAGGCGATGCTAAGTGTTGTTTTCCTGGCAAGTCATGCCTGGAGTTGCGGTGTCGGTGGTGGCGGAGGGCAGTGGAGATGGCGGCGAAGAGGGAGGGATGTTGTGGAAGAGCTGGAGTTTGATTATCTGCAACAGAGAGCGAAGGCTTGAGTTAGGTTGATTTTTGTTGTCTTCCACGAACGAGCCCAAATCTCCCCTGTTCAATCCGCTCGACACCCTCACAGATCTAGGCCCCAAGAGGCAACCGATACCCACATGGTTATTCGTCAGTTATTCAAACATTCGTATCGATTTTTTCATCAATTATTCATTCATATGTGTCGAATTTTGGTTATTTGTGACAATGAGTTGATCAATTATTCGGTGAAATCTGATTTATTATTTATCAGTATATTGAGTTTTTGGTTGGCATAAATATTATTCGGTGAAATGTGAAACATTATTCGGTTAAATATGAAGCTTTATTTGTAAGTATTGTTTAGGGATTCGAGGTTTCTTTTATCTAGAATTGATGGAAAAAAACATTATTCGGCATAATATGACAAATTATTCAGTCGAATTGGTAACTTTTGATATGAACTAGATGAAAAAAAGATAATATAATATTATTCGGTAGAATGTGAAACATTATTCAGTAGAATCACCAAATTTTTAAAATGAACGAAATCGGGTGGATCCGAACAACAAATCACCCATAATTATTTATTTTTCACCAATATTTTATATATTTTTATATAAAAAAAAAGACCAAACATCCATTAGAAATTAAAAAAATTATTTGCAAAATAAAATAAATATCAAAACGGACTCACATGCTCCCTCTACATTTAATGTGCTGGTCCCACAAAATTAACCCAAATTCAAAATTTGAAAATCAATTTCAATGTGGAGGGTGAAGACACACATACTGTGTGTGAAAGTGGGTGTGTTTTTTTATGTGGGGTCACCTTTTTCATTTAACAAATAAACAAAAAATCTAATTAATCTTGGCCCTCCATCTTCTATCAATTAACGACACAGATTCGTGCAAAAGGTACACTCTAAGAGGTATGCACTCTTGAACCAATCCACACACACACACACACACTAGAATTCTATAAAAATTCTCTCACACTTTTTAAAAATAATAAATAAAACGTTATGGTTGAAGTTATAGTTGTGTTGTGAAATGGTGAGTCTCGATACCCTTAATCGTTGCTGTATCAGGAAATATATATATATATATATATATAAGAGCTCAAAGGTTGAGTCTCGCCTGCAAGAGCCTAGAAAAAAGAGGCTCATAACACACAAACTGAGGTAGCATAAGACCTGTGTGCACGAAACATCTAGAATTAACCCAGAATGACTTCATTTAAGCACCGCGTTTGTACTAGGATCGATGGTTAAAAAAAATCTCTCAACATTCCCATGTGGCTCAATGGGTGGCTGCCATATGAAATTTATTATGTAATTAAAAATAATATTAACAATTATTTTTTAGTTTGATATTTAATTTTATCTACCCATAGACACTCATTCTGCATATGTTTACGAGAAATAAAATTAATTCAAATACTACCCATATACTTGTATGTTTACCATTGAAAAAAATATGTTTTAAACATTCTATAATAACAATAGCAACAACAATAACAAGGGTTTAAAAAACCGAAATTTTGCCTGATACCGTTGTGGTATTGCGTATTTCGCACGGTGTACATAAGTTTTGCTAAATTCGCATGGTACCCCTGAGGTTTGTACAATTTCGCGTCGTGCCCCTAAGGGTTAAATCGAACAGAATTTGAAACCGCCGTTAACCTTTTGCCCATCTCCTCTTACGTTTACATTGAAACCGAAGGGAAGAGAGGAGAGAAGGGGATTCGCGAGGGAAGGGCGGGCCGACCACTGCTGGTCTACCGCTGGACCACTGTCGCCAGCAACATCAGCCAGGCCACCGCGCGTAGGAGAAACAGAACCGACCTCACCCTTTGGCACTGAAGAAGAGGGCTCGACCTGGAGGAGAAGTCGATCCCGACAACAGTGTCGGAGACATCGAAAGCAGTGCCGGATAAGAGGGCTCGAACCGCCGACTGCAGTGCAGAGGTGCCGGAGCGGAGACGTCAAAAGCAGTGAAGGCAATTTCTACTGATTGAAGCAATTACAAACACTAATCAAAGTGAAAATTTGAAAACAAACACTAATCCTTGCGCTGTATTGGTTGTTCAAAGTGAAATTCTGAAAACAAACATTAATCCTTTCACAATCGAACCACAATTTTCACATAGAGGACAACCTAATCAAAGTTTCACACTCAAATCCCTAATATGTAGAGAATTGCATAAATCGGTAGAAATACCTTCAGGTAAGAAGCTTTGAAGCACTGTTGTCGGTGATTCACAATCCGGGGCGTTCCTCCTCCTTCTCCTCCGGTAAGAGGCTTCGAAGCACGGGCGTCGGGATTGATTTCTTCCTCCAGGTCGGTTGGGTTCTGGTGCGAAATGGGCGAGGTCGGGTTCTGGTGTGAAATGGGCGAGCAGCGGTGGACTGGCTAATGTCGCCCGCGACGACGATTCAGTGTGGTGGCCCGGCGGCGGTGGTTCAGTGCGATGTCCCGGCAACGTCGCCCTCTCCGATGCCCTTCTCTCCTCTCTTCCCTTCGGTTCCCTGTACGCTTAAGAGCAATTGGAAAAAGGTTAACAATGGTTTCAAATTCTGTCTGATTTAACCCCTCAGGGGCACGACGCGAAATTGTACAAACCTTAGGGGTATCGTGCGAATTTAGTAAAACTTATGTACACCGTGCGAAATACACAATACCACTGAGGCACCAGACGAAATTTCAGTTTAAAAAACTCTCACAGAATTCTCAAGTGTGTACAGTGTAATTATCAATACTAGGCTGTTATAGCGGGCCCAGGTTAAAAACCCAGCTGGATTTGGGCCATGTCAGCCCAGTTGTCATATTTGACAGCTCATTTGCAATTCCAATCCATATACCTCCTCTTTTAGCATTTGAGTTAAACTAATTTCGGTTATGTTAGTTGCATAGTTGAATTCAAATTTCTCTCTTAAAGTTAATGTCATCTCTGGGTCTTTCAAAACACCGTCTTAATTTGTTTGAGAGTTAATACATGGTTAAAGTTGAGTGTGAATTTGCTATATTGGATGCGTCCTCTATATATAAATGGAAGCAAAACTTGAATGAAATTGGAAGAAAATGAAAAACATCTTTTCTGAAGATTAAAAAAAGGTTGAATTCTGTCTGAAATTGCTATATTGGATGCGTCCCCCTAACTGGAGTCGGAACAGCTAAAAAAAAACCTTCATATGTCTGAAATTGTATTGGAGAATGTGTTTTTCTTTCTCTCACACGGAGTTTGAATGCATAAATCTCGACTCTTCATACCCAAACCAAGATTACACCGGATTGATAAAATGACAAGTATACTCCTCCATTATCAATTTATCAGATAATCAAATCATATACACTTTTCTTGATCGGAATCTGTACATTTACAAAAAAAAAAAAAAAAAAGAATTTGGACTCCGTTCCCTTTAATCTATTTGATATTGCTCTTCTTCTATGCCTTCATTTGATCAGGTCCCTCAACATTCACTTGCTTTTCTGTGGAAGCTTCCTCCGGAAGGTGGATCGGACTACTCTGAATGTTCTTCCCTGGTTTATGATCCTGGATGTGCAAAACAAGAAATAAGAAAAGGTTGAATTCTGTGGTGATAGTAGAGGGGGAAGAAGATTCATTCAGCGCGATCCCTATCAACAAAGCTCAAAGTTAAGCCGGAGGGCGAATCGGAATGTTGAAGAATGCATACATATCTAAAGGAAGGTTCCTCCACTTCCAGCATATGAACAATTTGCCCCATTTTCGGCCTCTTCAAAGCATTCGGATCCACACAACGCAATGCAACAAGAAGAGCTCGCTTCAATGCCCTTGACAAAGGCTTTACTTGGATCTTAGGATCAATAACTCCCTCTGGATTCTTGTTAGAAACCATTGTCCTAAACCAATCCACTAAGTTTACCTGCAAGTCAAAGGTTGTCAAAATCAGAGTTAAAACATAACCTAAGCCAGAGGTGAAGTCTCGGAAAATTTCATAAACTGCAGAGACTTGAACAGACCTCTCCTGGAGGTTTGCTATAGTCAACAGGTTGCCTTCCGGATAATATTTCCATAACAAGGATGCCGAAACTGTAGACATCACTTCTCTCTGTCAACATCCCGGTGCTTGCATACTCGGGCGCCACATAGCTGCAAATCATGTAAAATTCAATCGTTGACTTCCTTTCAGTTGGCTATGAATAGGAATCTTGGAAATGAAGCGAGTGAGAGAAATGAATCTTCAATGTTACGAGGTTAATGTACCCAAATGTTCCCATAACACGGGTTGCAATAAAGCTATCATCAGTGCCAAGGAGCTTCGCGAGGCCAAAATCCGAGACTTTGGCATTCCACTGTCGGTCCAACAAGATGTTGCTTGATTTTATGTCACGGTGAACCACCTTAGGCTCCAGTCCCTCATGAAGATATGCTAGCCTAACCAAAACAAAACCAAACCAAATAAAACCAAAACTGTCTGGAGAAACGAAAATTACGCATTTAGAATTGTTCATTTTGGTTTTACCCTTTCGCTGCGCATAGGATGATGTTCATCCTAATATCCCAGGTGAGAGGACTGCAGGGGCCTACCTCCCCATGAAGCCACTGCTCCAAGTTTCCATTGTTTACATACTCGTACACGAGCATCCTACAACACAACCACACCAAATTGCCCACACAAATCAAGTTATTTTTATCAAGATACACCCTGTTAAAGAGAACTCATCAGTTGCTGAATGTACCCTAAAACTAACATACATCATTACCAATATAACATTAAATTCATCCAAAATCATAAACCCCTATTAGTTTTTAGTGTACGATCGTGATTAGATCTGAAATGTACCAATCTCTAAACCTTAGATTGATTGATATATCTTAGAATGGAATCAAAATTAATTGTAACATACTACTCTAGAAGGCAACTGATGTCAAATATATAGGGATTTCAAATTGAGCAATATATCAATCAATAATACTAAGAACCAATTGTGGGATAAGAAAGAGGTAATTGGTAAAAACCTTTGGGCTCCTTCAGCACAGAAGCCAATCAATCTGACCAAAGCCTTATGGCGAACTCTACCAATGGCTTCGACTTCAACACTGAATTCCCTCTCAGCTTGCCCCCTGCAAAATTGCAATCAAACAAACAGACAAGAAACATTGATTAAAGCCCCTCACCTCAAGTAGTTTGAAAATTCAATTGAACCGAATTCAGTTAAATTCACCTGTTGTTGAACAAGTTCTTGACAGCAATCTCAGTGTTGTCATCCAAAACGCCATAGTAAACAATCCCGTACCCGCCTTCACCGATGACATTTCCATGGGCGAACTCGTTGGTCGCATTCTCCAGCTCCCTCAGAGTATACCAGTGTCCCCACCCCAGATGCGAGACCTCCGGTGCCGGGGAGTGATCGGGCTCAACGAGGAGCGCCTGGCGCTCAATGCCGTCGGATTTGGAGGGATCGGGAAAGGGGCCGGACTGGGATTGGGACTGAGGAGGGGTGATGGAGGGGGCGACGACAATGACAACTTCCTTGGAGAGGGATTGTGGGGTGGGGAGGGTGGAGGCCGGGATGCTGCGCTTTGAGAAGAACCAGAGGGAGAGGAGGAAGAGGAGGAGGACGAAGGCAGCGCCGAGGCCGACGCCGGCGACGATCCAGAGGCTGAGTCCGAACACGAGGGTTGGCTTGGAGAGGGAGGAGTCCGCCATGGAGGAATGAGGAATCGAATCTGTCAAAAACAACAGATCGAGAAGCTGTCAAAGGCACAAATCCCCATGGAGATTCTCAAGAACGCAGCTTTTGAGCAAATGGATGCGTGAGGACCATTCCCACTGCTTCTATTTGCCTCCGGGTTTTGTGATTTTGGGGAGGGAGGATCAGAGAGCAATCCCTTCCCAGTGGGGGTGTGTGGGAATGACTAGAGATTTGATTCTCTATTTTCTTTTTCTTTTCTTTAAATATACTTACTGTACTACAGTACTAAAAGTTTGGTGCTCAAAGTTATTGTAGGTCAGTAGGGGTGTTGCTTTATCATCCATCCCTTTTGATGGAGACAATTGTGATTGATCTTTTGATTATTCTTTGTGATGTTTGAATTTGGTGTGTTTTCTTGATGATATTACTGTATATACAAAGAAATTCTAAGTCAAAATACCTTTTTTTTTTTAAACAGAAAATAATTCGAAAGCTCATATAACAAAAGACATCTTGAAGATCGAGAGGCCGAAGGGAATCGAAAGACGGACTAACCGTCATTATACAAGCAGAAATAAGCTAATATCTATATCTATATCTATACTACTGTAAATACGAGGGAGAGTAAAAACAATCCAATCTACGGCCAAAATTAACCCTCCCTCCAGTTTCCACTGACTTTGCCGCTTTCTTCCCCTCCTCGTGTCGCCTTCCCTACAGTCGTCGTTGCCGTCATCCTACCGCCTCAGCTGCTCTCTTCCCTCCCTCGTGGCCCTTGCGGTTCTCCTCCTTCTGTGCTCCATCGTCTTAATTTCTCTTTCATGTTGCCGCCTTTGAAATCGTAGCTACGCTGCTACAGGCCGTTTATGCTCTCTGCTCTTCTCCATTGACTCATGTGTTTCTCCTCCAGCCCCTCTCTTATGCGACACCGGAGGTCAGTTCAATTTCGCGCATTTCGTTTCTTCCATTGATTGGGTTTTGTTTACTCCAAATTGTAGTTATTGTTTACCCTAACGCCTTGAACCCTAATTTTTTGATTTAGTTGCAGTTGTTTCCTGAATTGAATCTCGCTTTTGTTTGGAATCCCATGTTCTTCATTGCATCACCCCCCCCCCCCCCCCCCCCGTCTCTCTCTCAATTTGAAATTGGACAACATGGTTGGGGCTTCATTCTGACCTCAGGTGAGCATCTTCCATAACCATGTAAACTCCAATCTCCTACTTCCCTCAAAGTGTGAATTACTTGCTTAAAATTTGGGGATTTTGCTCCTTGTGGGGATTACGCACTCGGCTGAACGTAACAATTGATTGTTGAATTCCATATATATGGCCGTCGATCTTGTCTCCATTGATCGGAGATGTCGAGAACGGAAGAAAACAGAGAAATAGGAGAGCAGATCAGCTGCAAATCCTGTAGTTCTAAAGACAATAATTTGTTTCAACTAGATGCTTAGATTTGTATGAATGTGTTAATAGATATAGATAGAATCCTTGTACATATCTTTAGTTTCCTTGGGCCCAAGGCCCAAGTCCTTTGTATTCTATATATATTCTATCTAATGAAAGGCAAACCCCAAGGGGGAATTTACCAAACCTAACATGGTATCGAGCCTAATTATCTTTTAAAGATAATTTCTTTCCTAACCCTAGCTTCCGCTCTCCCACCCGCCGCCGCCGCCGCCTCCCTACCCAGCCCGCCGCCCCCTCGCAGCTTCTCCGCCAACCACCATGGCCACCGAAACCTCCCCCAAAACCCCCTTTCATTCGGCCCTTTCCGTCACCAACATCCGCAATTCCATTCCCATCATCCTTGACCTTGAAAACTCTCAATACACGTCCTGGTGTGAGTTATTCAAAAACAATGCTCGTGCTCACCGAGTCATTGACCACATCGATCCTACTCAGAAACGCCCTGACAACATCGACGATGATCTTTGGACCCAACTTGATGCCATTATCCTTCAATGGATTTACGGCACGATCTCGTCAGACCTTCTCCTCACCATCCTCAAACCCAATAACACGGCTCAGAAAGCCTGGAATCGCCTTGCTGATATTTTCCAGGACAACAAGGGTACCCGCACGGTCCTCTTGGAGAACTAACTCTCCACCACAAAGCTCGAAGCTTTCCCGAATGCTGCAGCCTACTGTCAGCGCCTCAAATCTCTGTCTGATCAACTTGAAGCGGTAGGCGCCTCGATCTCTGATCGTCGCCTGGTCTTGCAACTCATTGCCGACCTCACATCCGAGTACCAGTCCGTCGCCACCTTCATCCAACAGTCCGATCCTCTCCCGTCCTTTGACAAAGCCCGCTCTATGCTGGCTCTAGAGGAGACTAGTCGGGCTCGACTGGACATTCCACCGCCCACCGCTCAGACGCCCTCCTCTGCACATTCCAACCGAGAACGCAGCGACCGCGATAACAATCGCGACAACACTCGCGACAACAACCGCGACAGCAACCAGCGCGGCAGAGGGCGCGGGCGCGTCGGACGCGGGCGCGGCCGCGGGGGTCCCCAGCAGCAGCAGCAACAGTTCCCGAACTATTGGGGTTTCCCGCAGTGGCCTGCCCCGCCCTGTCCCTACCCCTCCATGCCGCCACAACACCCGGGCGCCGGCATCCTTGGCTCCACCCCTCGCCCTCCGCCTCATGCCCTTGCTGCGTACTACTCGACATATGGTGTTCAGCCCACTGATTTGAACTCCCAGTTTTCGTCCATGAGCCTCAATCCCCCGGATCTGACATGGTACATGGACTCCGGCGCATCATCTCATATGGCCCAGCATCCAGGTAGTCTCTCAACTATTTTGTTTAAGAGTCCTTCAAATTCAGTTATAGTCGGAAATGGTTCTAGCATTCCAATTTTGGGACAAGGCCACACCACAATCCCCACCCACAACAACCCTTTGCACCTCAAAAATGTTATCCTCACTCCCCAAATTATAAAGAACCTTATTTCCATTCGAAAATTTACCATTGATAATTCTGTTTCGGTGGAATTTGACCCATTTGGTTTTACTGTCAAGGATCTTCGCACGGGGACCAGTCGTCTGAGATGCAATAGTACCGGGGATCTCTACCCTCTCGCGTCACCTTCCGTCTCGCCATCTTCCTCACATGTCTCCCTCGCAGCCATGGCTCCACCCATCTGGCATGCTCGTCTCGGCCATCCTAGCGGCCCTATCTTTGGTCTTCTTAAAACTTTTTTACCAGTTGCTTGTAATAACGACTCGAATCGACGTTCCTGTCATTCGTGTCAAGTTGGGAAACACATTAGACTCCCTTTCTCTAGTTCGTTTACTCCTACTTATTTTCCATTTGACATTGTGCATGCTGACCTTTGGACATCCCCTGTGGTGTCTAAGGATGGTTTTCGTTATTACCTTGTCTTATTAGATGATTTCACACATTTCTTGTGGGTCTTTCCAATTAAATATAAATCACAAGTCTTTCCTATCTTTGTCCGATTTCATGCTTACGTTGTTACCCAATTTCAACGACGTATCAAAAATTTTCAATGTGACATGGGCGGCGAATTCAACAACCACCAATTTCATAACTTTTTCTCAACACAAGGCATTACCTTTCGCTTCTCTTGCCCTCATACATCTCCCCAAAATGGCAAAGCCGAACGCTCTATACGCACAATCAATAATATGATGCGCACCCTTCTCCTACACGCCAGCATGCCGCCATCCTATTGGCCCCATGCCCTCACCACCGCCGTGTACCTCATCAACATTCTCCCATCCACTGCTATCCACAATCAAACTCCCACCTTCCGTCTATTTCATCGGACTCCGTCCTATCTAGACCTTCGCGTGTTCGGTTGCCTATGCTACCCTAACCTCTCCGCTACCATGCCTCACAAACTCTCCCCTAGATCCACACCTTGTGTCTTTCTAGGCTACCCCAACAACCATCGTGGGTACAAATGCCTTGACCTCACGTCACAAAAACTCATCATATCCCGCCATGTCACCTTTGATGAGCATACGTTCCCCTTTTCCTATAAATTGTCTCCTCCCTCTCATACTTCCATTGATTCTTCCTTATCCCCCATGGTTCTACAACAATTCTTCGGTACTTCGCCATCTCAAGTCCCCGGCACACCCCCCGCCGCACCTCTAGCCCCCGCGGCCGCGCCATCTCCCCACGCGGCCGCGCCATCCTCCCACGCGCCCGCGCCATCTCCCCACGCGCCCGCGCCCACCGCACCCGCAGCCTATCAGACCCGTTCCAAGAGCGGCATTTTCAGGCCGAAACACATATTTAACCTCTCTGCCTCACCTTCACATATATCCCCCCTCCCCAAATCCCATAAGCTCGCCCTCCTTGATCCCAATTGGAAGGCCGCCATGACCGACGAATATCAGGCTCTTATTCGAAATGGTACTTGGGAGCTTGTGGACCGGCCTGTAGGCGTCAATATTATCCGTTGTATGTGGCTATTTCGTCATAAGTTCAGGTCTGATGGTTCCCTTGAGCGCTACAAGGCGCGCCTTGTGGTCAACGGCAAGTCTCAGCGGGTCGGTGTCGACTGCGACGAAACCTTCAGTCCAGTGGTCAAGCCGGCCACCATCCGTACAGTTCTCACGCTTGCCCTCTCCAAATCTTGGGCAATACATCAGTTGGATGTCAAGAATGCCTTCCTCCATGATCACTTACATGAGACGGTCTACATGTTTCAGCCTCCTGGTTTCGTTGAGCCTGGAACTCCAAAGAAGGTGTGTCGTCTTCGCAAGTCCCTCTACGGCCTGAAGCAGGCACCGCGCGCTTGGTACCAGCGCTTTGCTGCTTATCTTCTTCGCATTGGATTCGTCAGCTCTCGCAGTGATTCCTCTCTCTTTGTCTATCAGCGGGGGCAAGATATGGCCTACTTGTTATTGTATGTCGATGACATTGTTCTCACAGCCTCATCTGATGCTCTGCGTCGTCAGCTGATTACCTCTCTTTCGTCTGAGTTTGCTATGTCAGATTTGGGGCCCCTCCACTACTTTCTCGGCATTTCAGTTCGCAACACTTCCTCCGGACTCTTCCTCTCCCAATCGAAGTATGCTGCTGAGATCATCGCCCGTGCACACATGTCTGAGTGTAAACCAGTGGTCACACCCGTGGATACCAGCTCCAAGCTAAGCGCGTCTGCAGGTCCGTGATAGAGTATATTTTAGTCATGTTTTTTGTGTGGAATTGCATATTAGTTTAGATCATTTTTACATATTTTATAGCTTAATTTATATTATTTGTTTTTCGGAGTCTACACTAGTGTTTTTATATATTTCAGGTATTTTTGGTTTGAATCATATAAATTCGGAGGTTGCTCGTAACATATGGGATTGTTTTGCAAATTGGAAGCCAAGGTGGGCCGGGCCGGTGAATTCCACGGGAAGAGGCGGAAGGAGCCACACGGATTGGAACACTGCTGCACTAGTGTTTTGCTTATTAATACTATAGCTTAGATAGCTTAGATATAATATTAATATTAATATCATATATTCATATATGCGTATTCGGTTAGTTTAGAATTAGATAGAATAGGTTTTTTCATATATATATATATACATTCATACGGCGTGGGTGCAGAAGGCGGAACATACATTCATACGGCCGACTACTGTTTTACCATTAACCCTAATTGTCTTTTACTTTGTTTTATTTGTATGGAGACCTAAACTCTCCCGTTTCGTCTACGATTTGAAGCTTTGTTTGGATTGATTGTGAGTTTCTGAATCTTGTTCCTTATTTCCTATATTTGAATGTTTCGACTTCTTTGTGCTTGATTGTCTATTGTTTTATTCTATCTAGCCCGCGCAACTAGTTAGAATCAATTCAATTGCTAGGGTTTTGTAGATTCCTGGTTGCTAACCTTAACCCAAGTGGCAAACTTGTTCCTTTAGGGCTGGTTGAACTAATTGAATGAGTAGGAAGTTGGATGTGTTGTTAAATCCGTCTTTAGGGACTGCAAATACCTTGGTTAATCTCTGAACTTAAAGCTATCAATTGGGTTAAATCCTTCTTTAGGGACTGTTCGATTGATAAGGGTTGCTAGGACTGGTTGGACTAGTAACTATATTAGGTCGGGACAAGGGCATTCATAGGAAACCTAAAAGGACAAGAAGAAGTTACAATGATCGTTTCAACCAACTAAAGTGGATATTTGTAGGTGAAACTATTTTATTCATCGTTATCTCCATTAAATTGTTTATAGTTTATTTTATGTTCTTTCTTATTATCACCACTCCAAAAACCCCGTTTCATACTAATTGGTAAATAAACTTAACTTAGGAATAACTTGATTCTCTGTGGGATCGACTCGTGCTTACCACACTACATTAGTTAGGTAGGTTCGAATTATTTTGATACGGTTAACGCGACTAAAGACCGTCCATCAGTCCGCCAGTTGCTGACCCTACCATGTATCGCAGTCTTGCTGGAGCCTTACAGTATCTCACTTTCACTCGCCCGGACATCAGTTATGCGGTCCAGCAGATTTGCCTCTTCATGCATGACCCACGTGAACCTCACTACAACGCTCTCAAGCGTATTCTGAGGTATCTTCAGGGCACTCTTCATCTTGGTATGCAGTTGACAGCAGCGCCTATTTCAGGTCTTGTGGCTTATACAGACGCTGATTGGGGTGGGTGCCCTGACACCCGTCGTTCAACGTCCGGGTATTGTGTGTTCTTCAATGACTCTCTCGTCGCTTGGTCTTCCAAACGCCAGCCTACGTTGTCTCGCTCCAGTGCGGAGGCAGAGTATCGGGGAGTCGCTAACGCCGTCTCTGAGTGTTGCTTCTTGCGCAATCTCCTCCTGGAACTGCACTGTCCTTTGCCGCGTGCCTCTATTGTCTACACTGACAATGTCAGCGCCATGTATTTAGCCAGCAATCCGGTGCAGCATCAACGGACCAAGCACATCGAGATGGACATCCACTTTGTCCGAGAAAAGGTGGCCATTGGTGCTATTCGGGTCCTTCATGTTCCCTCCGCCTATCAGTACGCTGATATCTTCACAAAGGGTTTGCCACGTCAGTTGTTTCTTGACTTTCGGGACAGTCTGACCGTCCGTTCTCCTCCCGCTCCGACTGCGGGGGTCTGTTAATAGATATAGATAGAATCCTTGTACATATCTTTAGTTTCCTTGGGCCCAAGGCCCAAGTCCTTTGTATTCTATATATATTCTATCTAATGAAAGGCAAACCCCAAGGGGGAATTTACCAAACCTAACAGAATGTTGTTAGACTTTAGATTATTGGGTTCTAATCTATCTGTCATCATTTTTCCTCACTTGGAATGGCTTGAATATGGCTTGTAACTATAGTAATTGTGGTATGGAATGTGTCGTAGGTGAACGATCTTTATTAGGGAATCTCGTACAAGCCTAGCTGATTTGATCTCTTACAAGCCTAGCTGATTTGATAAAATCGGTCTTCGAACCAGGATAATTTCTCAGGTATGTATTTAATCTTTTAGGATTCATGTGCCCTTTAATTTGACATATACATGCTCCTTAATGATCAGGTGGGTTTCTCTTGTTCTTATTATTAGATTGTGTCGTTTCATTCATGCACCCTTAGATATAGCTTAGTTTTAACTGCTCATTTTATTTTGATATGTAAATGGATGACTTGGCATACATGAATTTCTTTTCTGAATTTTTTTACAGCTGAGTATTTTGATATGTGGACAAGCTGAGAGAGTCCAGATTGCGGTGGTTTGGGCACGTTCGGCGGAGACCTGGATCGGCGCCTGTTCGTAGGTGTGAGAGTTTGGAGTTTGGAGCTATTTGTAGGGGTAGAGGTAGATCGAAAAAGAGTTGGATGGAGGTTATTAGGCAGGATCTTAATCTGCTCAACTTATCGGAAGAATTGACTTTGGACAGAGACCGTTGGAGGAGGCTATTCGGGCTTCGGATGTGTAGTAGTACTAGGCTGGGGGTTTTGTTCTATTGTGGTTGCTTTTATTCCGCCTCCCTCTTTGCTTCTTCGTGCCTCTTTGTCTACTGTTTAGCGTGCTTTGATGGGATTGATATGTCTACTATTTTGGGTCTATCGCAAACACTCTCTCGATGTATTCGGGGAAAGAGTGCGTACATCCTGACCCCCCAGACCCTGCTTAATTGCGGGATTTACTGGGTAGTTGTTGTTGTTGTTGTTTTACAGCTGAGTATTAACTGTTTTATCCTTTTCAAAAACAAAAAAATTAGCTTGGTCACAAACCTGCACCACTTTTTCACATTAATTTTTCATCCATTCCCTTCTATTCATTCATTAGTTTCCATTTTGTCATAATCTTAAAATTTCTGATGTATATTTTCTTGTTACTTGTTAGTTTTTTTTTTTAAATCTTTTAGGGATGGTCACTTCATCTTCCTTAATGTTTGGGCTTTTCTTTTTCCCGGATACATGGCTTCAATTTGAGAACAATTAGGACGTTAGTGTGTTCTGCAAGCTGACGAATGGTTATTGTCTTGTTGCATACATGTTTGGGTTTGTTGTGATTATATTTTGTTCTTAAAAGCTTGTTCACAGGGTTTACTTACTTTTTTGTTCCTCGCGAAACATGAAAGAGCTTCTGTTGGCTCACACCACAGCTGGCAAGGGTGAGTTCATGCAAAAGCAGAACTATTTCTGTCATTGACTTCTGTCATTATGAGCACTTAATTTACTCATTATTGGTTTTGCATTGAGATTTGACAGTCATTTTTGGTCTCTGTCTAATGTTTCTTTGAAGAGCTTTCTTTGTTTGAAAGCTTTAATGTGTTCACTAATATTGGCCTAATATATTTGATGGTTTGACCCACCTCTAGAATTGTAGGTTCTGCAATATGGATGTGCCTCATATCCTAATGCTTATTCTTAACTAATCTGTGATGGGAAACAAAAGATACACAAAGCTATGGGCTTATGGCAACTGTATTGTTGAATCTTGGGGCATAATTTAGTTCCAATAACTATATGCTGCACTCTGCACGTACATAATACTTAGGAGAATCATCATTTAAATGCTACGATGTTTGATGTATTATTTAAAAATACCATGTAGTTTGAATAATTTACGTAGGTGACAGGGGGTTTGATTTCCTTTTTTTACTCACTTAAGTTACATCTTTTTCTAATGTCAATATATAAAGATTAATTTAAGCTGAAATGGCCTCGTGCATTGAATCTTGTTAAATGTGATGCATTTGGTCCATATGAGTTGGATTTTATTTTTATTTGAAAAAACTTGATAAATGTTTTTTTAGTGTAATGCAAATATATACGTTTCAAATTGATTGCATGACATCTCATGTGTACTACTCTACCTAAATATCTAAGATACAAGATATCCACTAAATATTCAAATATAACTATATAGTCCACATTTGATGAATGCCCTTTGTACCCAGAACGCATCCTTCTAGAATTGAAAGTTTCATATTGAATTGAAACCTTAACATTATCAAGAATCAACTTCTTGGGAATATATTTTTCGGAGTATTTAGGTACTTCAACCATCAGATTTGGACATCATCATGAACCTTTTTTTGTGGAAACAGAATAACATCTCGTATCTCAAAGTTCTAAGATGTAAGAGGAATTTAGCCAAAACAACAGCTCTGAGGAAAGAATAATGATCAATGTCCAATATCAAGTAGGTGAGAAACATTTCAACATTTTGCCTACATGAATCCATTCTTGCAATAGCATATTTAGGTGAACCTAAAATTTTCTGGAGGAAAACCACTCAAAGTACACTATTTTTGGTAGAAAAAATGGCAAAATTGCAAGGACAAATTTTAGTGAGCCATTAGGTCAAATATTCATTTTCGTGTCTTCTCTCTTTGTTATTCACTGCCTACACTCTCTTTTCTCAGGCCAAAGTAGTTATGTTTTGATTTCAATTTATACAAGTTCTACTCCTCTTAGATTGTTTGTGTGTTTCTGAATCAGCTCACAGGTAATTTGTGATTTCAAAGGTTGTATTGTTGCTTCTTCCACTCATTTTGAATCAATGATAACGTTAAACCAGTAGTGGATTAGATTTGTTCTTCTCAATTATATGTTACATTTGTGCTTATGTGATACTGGTCTTCTTCTTCCTCCGCCTCCTGACTTAGGTTTGTGCTTTCAAAATCAAGTTACGACCTTCAAATTTAGGATCGTTGCCTCATATTTTCAGATGAAGAGCTTCGAATTGAGGCTTCGGTGAGGAGATAAGGCATTTTTTGTTTTCTTCAATGTCTTAATTGAATATAACATTAAGGTTTTTGAACTATATGGATTTTAGTGTTTTGGAGGGTTCTCCTTGTCTTAAATTTAATTTGATCATTTTTTGGCATACTTAATATATACATATACTATTACAAACCAAAACCATACCATATTTGCTTCAAAAGGCTTTTTAATGAATGTAACTTTGTCCCTAAAACTCCAAATAAATAATCCTTCTCATTTTCGATATTTTTGTGGTGTAGGGTCTTTGAGATGTAGTCTATATTCGAAAGCAATTTTATAATGTTTTACTGCCTATTTCACTTGAAATGCATGCTCTTGAGTATAATGAGTCCTCTCTTCAGTTGATTGCATTAGTATGTCAGTCTAATATATTTTTTCCTTAATTTTTTTACTTATTTTTTAATGTAGGGAACTCGACTTCGAAGCTCAGATCCAAAGGGTTGCTTTGGTAAGTGACTGCTCCAATATACATATATACGAAGTTGCCTGCCACATTGACACCATGTTGGTTTAGAAAATTAACAATTACAATAGCAATTGGGAGAACAATTATGCATTTATATAGCTCACAACTTAAGTTACTGCTTTTCACCTTTTGGGTGTAATGAACATGTCGTTTCTTTGGTTGGCCTTTTCATATGTCTGCCTGATCTTTTATGCATTTGAGGTCCTTTCTTATCTCGGTGTTTTCAGTTTCTCCAATACCTACTTCGAATCTGATTATGTTCAAAATAATTGATGGGTAGGCAAATTATTACCTCCTTTTTTCAAGGCTCCCATTTTATTTTGCATGTTGTCCAAATTTCATACAGCTCATACTTCATTCCCTATCCTTCTTTATAATGGTGAATTGGATTTTTTTAAAATTACAATTTTTGCTTTGAATTTTTCATATTTTTTATTAATACTCGTTGACAGTGAAGATGGAAAGCTGAGTTGCGGGTATTCAAGTTTTCGTGGAAATAGAGCAAGCATGGAGTATTGTTATGATATTAAATGTCCAAAATAGATGGCAAAACAGTCAGCATGTTCGGAATACTTGATGGTTAATTTCTCTCTCTCCTTCTTACCATTATCTTTTGAAATTCCAGACTTTTGTCCTTTAAATGTGTCTGTTGAGTGTTGAGATTGACAAGTGTAAGAATTTGGTAATGAGATACTACATTTTTAAAATCTGGCTACGCTTATACTTCTGCACTCTCATTATACTGGTTACATAGAATTTCATTTAGATAAACATAACCTTTAAGCATAATTGACTTTCATTGCATCTTATTTTTAAATGGAGCCGGAAGATTAATTGATTCTGATGTTGTTTGGTTAATGTATGTGTTCTGGTGGTTCTCATGCATCTGAGTATTTGAAAGAACATCTCTTTGAGAATCTCATGAAGCATCCACAATTTCTGACGGATACAAAATTGGCTATAAGTGGGTATTATATTTGTGGTGCTCTTTTTCCTTTAGAATAATGTGAGTTTATGTGCCTGCTTTGGGGTATGGAAAGCATTTATCAGTGGTCAGTATTTTGGTCTAAACTGATAAAGTTATCCTTCAGGTGAAACATATAAAAAGACGGATATGGATTTCTTGGATGCTGAAAAAGATTCATACCGAGATGATGGTTCTACTGCCTCAACTGCTGTACTTGTTGGTAACCATCTCTATGTTGCAAATGTTGGAGACTCGAGAACAGTAACCTCAAAATCTGGAAAAGGCATGTTTTTATTAGTTTGTCACATTTTGCTGGCACTTTCTGAAAATCTCATCAGGAATTTTGTTACATGCTTAGGCCAGTATAATGAGGTTTCCTTTCCTGGGAAAATATCATAAGGAATTATTGAATCAAACATAAGCCAGGCCTTTCGTTTTCAAGGTTATATAAATTTTTTTTTTACCAAATGTTTCAGCTTGTGAGGTCAGTTGAGTTTTCTGGAAATTTTCATTTGTTAAAACTTTAATTGGCGCCACTGCATTTTTAATGTGTTAAGCATGGAGCTGGAAAGTATCTACACCTGTAGCTGTACTAGGGAATATTCATAGTCTGTAAATGTTTTTTTAATCGAAAAAAATGGAATAGACTAAGTTGGCTAGCTGATGGATAACATACATGTACTTCATATTTAGCTGTAATACTTGAAGCTGAAGAAGGTTATCTGTTTATGGGGCTGTAGAATATATTAATTGATTTTTTTATCAAGTCCTTGTAAATTGTTATGGTGAAAAAAGAATCAAGTTAATTGATCGTGGTTTCTCTTGCAAACGAAATTTGACTTTTATTGTTTTCCTTGGACAGCCATTCCTTTGTATGAAGATCATAAGCCAAATAGAACCGATGAACGCAAAATAATTGAAAGTGCTGGCGGTATCGTGATGTTGGCTGGTAAGATGAGACCTCTTAGAAAAAGTATATGAAATCTCCCATTTTCCCTTGAGCTTAAACAGTTGAGTATCAACCACACTGAATGGTTCCAAGAGTGATTTTAGCTCGAAGATTTATCTCAACAACTAAACCGGATAAGGCTTGTCCATTGAGGTGAGGGAGATGAGTGCCAACAATAGACATGTGTTCCTTAGTGAGCTGCCTTATTACAAGTAAGGCTTGTCCATTTCTTGATCATTCTTTTGATCTGCACACAGGAGTGGTGCTCAGTCCTTTTGCTCTGGTTGATGCAGGATACGGAGGTTACACATACTTGCTAGAGCCACTGTGGTGGGCAGGGATGGTAACAAGTGAGTATGAAATTTCAGAAATGCTGTTTATCTATCCTTAAAAATGATTTTGTATCTCTCTTTTTTTTTTCAATTCCAAGCCCTATCCATTTTTTGAGATGTGACACTTTTAAATGCAACTCTGAACCTGAAGTTAATTAGTGCACTTCCAAAGAATAATCCTCCAACTTATTCTCCTTTTCTGATGGATTTCTTTATAATCAGTATTATTTTATTGTTGTTTCTGGGAGATTCTTACTCTTGATTGTCTATATTTTCACTGTACATTTGATTATTGGAGAGGTTGCTAATTTTGTGGCATATGTCTATGCTCCAGCAGTTCTTGTGACGCCATTTGGTGCACTTAGCATAATAATCAGGTAACATGGATTTCATGAGCTCTCTTTTGTGTTGACCTCAAGGTTTAACTCACAGACACGTGACATTTCTCAGTGCTGTTTTGGGACATTTATGCTTAAAGAAAGCATGTCACTATTAGGTGTCATAGGTTGTGTGTGCTGCATTGTTGGTTCCGCCGTGATTGTTTTACATGCACCTCAAGAAGAATCGCCAAGTTCTGTTTAGAAGTTTGGGAACTTTTAACTGAACTAGGTACTTTCAGCTAAATCTTATGCTTAAAACTCAATATATAATTGCACCATACTCCCTTGTACTCACATATTTTACTTTGTCTTTCTTTTCTATGTTCAACATCATTTTTAGTTTACGTGGTGGCTTCAATATCCATAGTAGCAACTTTAATTTTGCACTTTCAGCCACACTATGGACACTCAAATGAGCTCGTGTACTTGGGAATTTGTTCTTTGATAGGTTCATTTAACAGTATGTTTGTTGATTTGATTCTCTGAAGTTTGTTATGCCATTATAATGTGGGTGATTTGCAATATTAACCCATTTTAAATCTCGTTTTGTGAAAAATAACCCATTTCTCCCCCAAAAAAATTGCAAATATAACTCTTGTTGAAGAGACCTGACCCAGGTTGACTTTACCCTTTCAAAACATAACTTTATTTTTGCTCGATGAGTGATACATTTACATGTCATGTAGCACAAAAATTTGTTTCGTTTCTCTTATTTATTTATTTACATATAATGTCACAAGAGTAACATAATTTTTATAAGCAATGGGACTCATTTTAATATTACATGAGATGTAAAGAAAGATGCTCTCGGTAATGACATATAGACAATATTTAAGAATTCGGCATGTTAACATTCTAAAAGTATGTTCATTAGGGACATAGGGTGTTAAAACATTCTTTCTTTTGCAGAAATGCATTCAGACAAGAGCTGACACTTAAAAAAGTGCGTCATCCCAATGTGATTCAGTTTGTTGGAGCCGTTACAGAAAACACACTCATGATGATCATTGTGGAACATTAGGTGAAGGTAAGACTCTTCTTCCGTATTTACTGTTTTCATGTGTATGTCCCAACAACAAATTAATATTCTTAATCTGCTAGGGAGATGTCTATTTTAGCTTTATTAGTAATATAAAATACTTGGTTTTATCACGGGCCTATAGTTTCCATTCTTAATTAACGAGCCTATCTATGACTTATATTTGATAAGTATTAGTTGATAATGATGAGCTGATGGGGGAGAATACTTAAGAATATTTGCCAGTTGATTTATATTTTCTTGTTTTTAGATTCGTGCATTTAGTTGAGCCCAAAAACAATTTTAGGGCAAAAAAAAAGTCACTCTCATGGCATTATGCCATTTGGAGTAGCTTGTGTGTATTGGTGCTCTTTGTTTCTGCATGAAAATTCTAGACTCCGAAGGCATATGCACAAAATAGTCATTAAAACAAGCTTTTCTCAATATTACTTTGTTACTTCCTTGTATATAAGGTTGATTTGATAACAAGTCTATACAACCTTTCTACTACATGTTAACCGAATTTACTTCTTGTTCACTGAATGGTTGAGAGGACTTTGAATGGAAAATAATAAAATGGCATTCCAGTGTCAGTTGATGAAGTTTCATTATTACAAATGGTATATCTGAGATTCTAAAAGTTAATTAATATTCTTTTTTTTAATAAGGTAAAAGTTTAGGAGACTGATACGACGTCTTGACGCCGGGGAGACAGAGGCATAAACCCATCAGCGAAAAAGGCGTCTCCTAGGGAAGTGTGGATCAACGACGTTCTCCCCACCTAGATGAGAGATCTTCGAGAATCACGAATAGTGCCACGGTCAATTCGAACAGCAGGGTGCCCGAGACTGCATCTTCTTCCGGAAGTAAACGTAGCCGCATTCAAGTAACAACTTCCCTCATAAGGACAAATTAAACCGAGATCAATGGAATAGAGTTAAAGAGATAAAAAGCAAGTAAATCATTTCAATTAAATTAAGTCGGTGTATAAATATATATATATGAGAGAAGATAATCCAGACATCGGCCGGTATGAAAATAGAGAAGGTGGTTCCGATAAGAACTAGCGAAGACCGAAGATATATGTTGGACAAAAATGCGCGAATAATTGTACAACACATTTTATTTGATTTTTTAAATATTTGAGTTCGACCCCTTTTGATTATCCTCTTGATTCGAAGTCGTATCGATACCAAGATTTGAGTGGTTTTGGTAATTCGGACTGCACCCGAATTTTAGCGGGTTGCCTACGTATCTCTTGGAAGAGAATCAAGCCTTACGTAGTTCAGAGTGTTTTGGATTTTTGTGTTTGGTTTGATTTGATTTGGATTTTGTTTCGTTAACCGTATGCATCATAGGATGAAATTCAAGCCCACCTTTTAGGAAGAGTGGCTCGAACAACACTCCACATGAGTAGCCTGAGCCCACCTTATCGGAAGGGTAACTCAAGTAACCCGCCTATTATTTGCATAGAAAACGATTTGACTTTAATGTGGAGTTTAATTTGATTTGACTTGTTTTGACTTAAAGGTCAATTTTGAGGGTTGTGATTGAACTCGTTTGTGAGTTTCCTACGTACCCATTTGGAAGAGATCAAATCGCATATAGTTCTTGAAAAGGATAAATTTGAATTTGATATTTGTGTTTTTGATGTTTTGGTCGTGACCGAACTCGACGAGCGAAAGCTTTGTATCGAGTTAGAGGATACGATTTGGATTTGATGGAAATTTGATTTTTGGGACTAGTAGAGTCGAAAGATAAATTTGAGGAGATTTGAGTGAAAGTTTGGATGTGACTGGACTCGGTGAGGATTTGATTTACACCGAATTTCCTACGTATCCACATGTTTAGTGAAATCAAGTCACCGTAGTTCGAGACAAAGATGAATTTTGTATTTGGGTTTGCTCATAAGATTATTTGAGACTGGTGATTGAACTCGACGAGCAGAAGCTTTGTATCGAGTCGGAATAGACAATTTGAATTTGTTTTTGGAGATTGAACTCGATGAGCCTTGACTTTGTATCGAGTGTCCTACGTATCTATTAGAAGAGAATCAAATCACCCGTAGTTCTAAAACGAATCAATAAAATTTGTTTGGTTTTGACCTCCTATTCATTTAAAGGGAATTTAGAGGTTGACGACTATACCCGATATATTTTAGAATTTTATATCGGGTTACCTACATAGCCAATAGGAGGCGTCAAGTCTTTACGTAGTTCTGTCGAACCGATTTGATTTGATTGGAGATTGTACCCGACGAGCTTAAGCTTTGTGTCGAGCTACCTACGTACTCGTTTGGATGGGATCAAACCACCCGTAGTTCTCTTGAAGGATAAATTTGATTTAATTTGATATGAGCGACTGAATCCGATATATATTAAATTTTAATATCGAATTTCCTACGTAACTCGTAAATGAGTATCAAGTCTTTACGTAGTTCTTTTGAAGGAAGCAATTTTGCTTGACTGACTTAACTTCGTTTGGAAACGAAGCAAGTATTTTTTGGGGGGAAGTAATGATTGAACTCGAAATGCTTTGGCTTGACATCGAGTTTCCTACATTTCCGGAGAAGCGGAATCAAATCTTATGTAGTTCTTAATGAACACAAATTTGATTGTTTGAGGACCGTGTGATTGAACCCGATGAGCTATAGCTTTGTATCGGGTGTCCTACGTATCTCTTGGAAGAGAATCAAACCACTCGTAGTTCCTTTTTAAGAACCAAGTTCATATTTAGTGAAACTTGATTTGAGGTTTTCACTCCGTTTTTATTTTTAAGAGTCGGTTTGAGATTGACCCACTAGAATTAATTAGCAAAGAAATTTATAAGTCAAAATTTATAGACTCGAATTCTCAACATGTGCCAATTATAATTCATATATTTTGTGGTTTAATTTTGTAATTAAACAAAAAAAAAAAACTCAAGTCGAAGTCTGTATGACTGTATGTATTACATTACATCACTTGCCAACTTGATTTCTTTTTAAACTTTAGCCCAATGTGAGATTTGGTCAAACCGGCCCAATTGACCAACAAATGAAAATGAACCCATGTCACGTATTTTTTTTAGGGCAACAGGCACGCGTCATTTTTGCTGTTCATCTTTCTCCTAGCTAGTAGCGACACAGACGGAGCATCAACAACTCAGGACTCGCCTCAAGCCAAAGCAGGATTGGGGAGTTTCAAAAGCCGAAGATGGAAGTTAGATGCGACTCATATCAAGGCCTAATTGCTATCCGATGCCTCACACGAACGCGAATCGCACAATCGCTCAATGGTCACTGAAACCTCCATGAGTTCCGACTCTTGCTTGCCTTTTTTTCTCTCTCTCAAATTTGCTATTTCAATTTGTGCCCTAAATCTCAAATTTTTGCCCATCCCCTTTCCAATGGAATGCTCCATTGCTTAACCAATTTTTGTTTATGATTTGCAATTTTTAGGTTTGTGCTTTGTGCAATTTTGGAACCTACGGTTTAGTTAGGCAAAATCCTGGGCTGGGGAAATCTGAGAAGGAACAAGGTCATCAAATTTGAACAATTGGAGGTGAAAGCAGAGCTACAACCTTATTTCAGTCTTTAGGCTAAACCGGGTATGCCTTAACCCTTTTTCTTTTAGTTGCTTCAATTCTCTCGATTTCTTGCTTGTATCCAATTTCAAATAGAGATGTACTTGATTTGGATGTGATTTGTGAGAGAATGCTTAAAGTCAAATTGACACTGATTTGTGCTTGATATAGATTAACTTTGTTCGAGCATACTAATGGGGAATCTGAAATTCCAATTTATGAACACCAAACCTGTTTGCATTTTTTTATGCTTTCTCTGGAGTTCATATTGACATTTGTTTTACTTGTTTGTGGTTGTACGTTTAGAGCGAACAACATTTTCTTTGTCTAGAATATGATGTTTCACAATTAAGTCGTGAAGCCTTGAATTTGCCCACACTTGTTGATTGAATTCTTGTTAATTGAATTCTAGCAGCATTTTGGCAGCATTTTGCCTATGTTTAGGGCGATTTGATGATCCCGGAACCCAAACCCTTACTTAAAGCTCAATGCTTTGTAAGAGGGGGTTCTGAGGATCGACTTCCTGCAGTGATTGGGGCAGCATTTCACCCTCTTTTAGAGCGATTCGATGATCCCGGAACCCAAACCCTTTCTTAAAGCTCAATGCTTTATAAGAGGGGATTTCGAGGATCGACTTCCTGCAGCGATTGGGGTTCTTCTAGGCAAATTTATGATTCCAAAACCCAAACCCTTACTAAAGCTCAATGCTTTGCAAGGGGGGGTTTCGAGAGCCATGAAATCTACCTTGTTTGATGTTTCTTCTGCTGCTGCTGAATTTTGTTTGTGTTGTGTGGATATTTGTAGGCTCACGGATGTGTTTGTGTTTGCAGTTGCTTTTGGGCCAGAAGAAAGGGGAAAGTCGGGAAGGAGAGTACAACTGTTTTCTTTGGGTTTGCAGTTGAATAGCCTCCAGAGAAGAAGAAGCCAACCGGGAGAGGAAGCCCAAAACTGTAGTTGATCCTCCCTTTTATAAGGTGGATGAACACAGTTATTAGAGACCCACTCCTTCACTTTCTCTGCAGCAGTTTTTTTTTCCCACGTTGTATTTTTTTTATTTGTGTAACCTCCAGCAAAGTAACTGCTCATTTGTGGATTGGGCCTTTTCCCACTTTTTTAACATGTATTGGGATTGCTTTGCAATTTTCATGATCCAATTTTAAATTGAAAGCATGCCCTTAAATTTAAGGAAATTAATCAAATTTTTTTTAGAGTAAATGTGACAATATATCATTTATAGAATCATGAATCGATAAAATTTATGAAATTTTACCCTCCAACAATATCATAAAATTAAAACTAAATATTTAATAATTAGTTTTAATTTTTTATAATAATATATTTTTAAAAAAACAGCAGGGTAACTGCCCCTGTGAGATAGAACTTCTTATGGGTGACATTAAATGGATTGCTAAATCCTTCTTGAGAACAAAATTTTCCCATGTGCCCCGAGAAGGGAACATAGTGGCAGATAAAGTTTCACACCTAACGGAGGAGAAATGTCATTAGGCTTCACCTCACTAAAGAAATAACTCAAACTAACAAACTAACTAGTAAACTAGTATAGCGGATAAGTAAGGGGTCGAACCCACATAGAAACAAGTACTTCAATGCAATGTGTATTTACCAATTATGATTACAAAGATGGATCAAAAATATGAATGAAGATAGACAATGCAAATAAACTAAGATAAATATGTGAATAGGAACAAAGAGAAGACAAAAGATAAGAGTGCGTTTTGCCTACAATTCGCAACATTGGTTGTCATTGATCATTGACTCTATCCTACCTTTGCTTATTTGATTCATCCAAACTTCGATCACTCCAAAGCTTTGGCAATTAAACAATATCAATAACATAAGCAACCAAAGATAGAGGCCCAACTCCATATACCTAATCGATGCAATTGATAGAGCGTAATTGTCAATATCCCCTACACACCCAATCGATGCTTTCACGGGATCGATTGATTATGTTTGCTACTTATTCAATCAAATCGCAAGAAGTAATCACACTTAGCAAGAGAGCGAATTCCGTCAAGGTAGCTAATCAAGAGGGAATATATGCAATCAATCAATTGAAGAACAAAGATATTGAATCAATCAAACATAGAATAGATAGAAATCAAGTCTCACAAATCATCTAACCAAGTCTTGAATTATAGCAAAACCACAAGAATTCTAGGCAAGCATAACGTACCTTGAATCCCTAAACTTAAATCCTCTCATCTCTCTATGTTAATATGAAACTAGGTCTATGAATGAATTGTACGATCAAAACCTATAGAGATATGTCTAATATAAAGCCAAAGATATCGGCCAAAAACCATAGATAAAAGTTCCCATAAAGATAGACTTGGGTCGCGTATCACAAATCCGGATCTGACGAGAACGGCGGGCGCCATTCATACGGATTGACAGCATTGACAGACTAAACTTGTAACGCACTTTTTGGAGTCATCCTTCATTCGATTGATGCATATGAATATGCGTTGGAAAGCTCTTTCTATTGTTGCGAGAGGATGTGTCTAGTAAATAAAGTAAATAAAACTACATAAAAGCAAACCCACTCCTGTCCAAGCAAATAAATAGAAGACTTCCTCCCGTTGTAGTAGAAGGCAGACAGGATTGATCCACGAGGAAGCGTGTCAGCGCCCTCTCTTTTAGTTCAGAAACTCTCGGAAACGACTCAGGAAACACTCGACTTCGACAAGGCTTAGTCGACTTCGACTACTCAGTCTGCAAAACTAATGTCTCTAAACTAGCCATATTTTTATGCATATTTTAGTTCCATATTCTATACACTTTGCATATTTCAGGTTGGGAAGGGAATAAGTCGAATTTATGTAATATATGCTTATTTGCCAGAAATAGAGATCTACATAAGTTTCTGTTTAATATTGCAGAATATGGAGCCATTTCGGGAGAAAACCAAGAAGCAAGGACGGGAGCCCAAAGCTACTCGATATCGACTTTATTTCCTCAATATCGATAAACGATGTCTAGGCACACCAGGATCGAGGACCACCATGTCGAGAAGCCGAGAGACGAAGAACCCGACTCCAGCCCACTTACTCGATATCGAGTAAGATACTCGATATCGACAAAACTCTGACGAACATGCCCGGAGTCGAGGACACCCTACCCGAGGATGCCGAGGAGCACTACCCGACCTGACCAGAGAAGCCGAAGACGAAGACAGGCCGGGCACACTTCCTCGATATCGAGAACTTTCCTCGATATCGACAAGCCTGAGAGCCAATGCCCGAGCCATGTCGAAGACAAGCTGCTCGACATCACCAGGCCAAGCCATGATCCACACCACTACTCGAGATCGAGTAAATTACCCCAGATCGAGGACACTCGAGAGCCAATGTCCGAGCAGATCGAGCACCAGCTACCCGAGACGCCGAGCCAAGCCAAGTCGACGACCATGTTACTCGAGATCGAGTAACTTTACTCGAGATCGAGGAAATCTTCCGGAGACGCGTAACGCGGTTTGAGTTGTCCTACTCGGATTGGGATTCCTTGGAGCCGAAGATTGCCGAGTTCTATCCGATTCTATCAAGATCCATCATGGAAGAGAAGATTTATTCACTTGAAGATATTTTAGGCTTTTAGATATAATTTCCCTTTTTAGATTTAATTATGTTATTCTATTTATTTATCTTTAAAGCTTTTAGATATAGATTTAGATATAGATAGATATTTCTATCCTTGCTATCTATCCTTGAATAGCAAGGAGTAGAAGGCTATAAATAAAGCCCATGGGGCTAATTTTATAAATCATTCAATTCACAAGTTAGAGAAGTAGTTCACAGAGAAGGGTTAGGAGTTCGAAGGTTTTAGGGTTTTGGCATTCAACGAGAGTTGGATTGCCAGGATTGTAAAGTCTTTGAATTTAGTTTAATACAAGTTGTTATTTCCTTTCAATAAATGTCCGAGGTTGCAATGAAGCGCGAGTAGTCAACTCACTTCTAGGGTTGGGGCGAGCCCGACGATAGCCATGCGTGTTTGAGGTAAAGATCCGACTTTTATCATGTTTCGAGCGTCTACTACTTGTTATGTGTTTATTACCCATCTAATGGAGGTCCATGCTAACAACTTGGATTACAAACATAAAATCAGTAGAGACAATTAGGGTTTCTTGAAAGAGTTGTGTAATTGTTGGAAAAGGCGAAAGCTTAGTCCTTCGATGCAAGTTACATGATTATCTATTTTATCTCTGCCTTATGCATGCTTGGTTATCGTTGTTGCAAACCCCAATCTTGGAAGTCTTTACATACAGTTTATTTCGAGATCCCAAAGCATTTGTCTTTACTTTCTTTTATTTCGTTTTAGTTTTCTGTCTTCCTCGATATCGACTTGCACTCCTCGATATCGAGTACTGATTCTCGATCCAGGTCGCTGTAGCTTCTGTGTGCAGGTGATCGACAAGAGCCAACCCGACGTCGACGAGTCTACTCGATCTCGAGTAAAGCTTACTCGGTCTCGACCAAAACCGCTGGGAGCTACTGATGCGCTGTGTTCGACTTGTCCGATCTTCTTTCGACTAACCCTAGTCGAGATCGAGGACATCTGTGGTCGACTTCTGTCCGTGAGATTTCTCCGCTGCCTAGGATCCACTGACACGCTTCCTCGTGGATCGATCCTGACTTCCCACTACTGCATCGGGAGGAAGTCTTGTAATTATTTGCAAGGGACGAAATCTGGTTTGCCTTAGTTTATTTACATTCTATTTTGCATACTCGATTTCCTCCTACAACAAATTGGCGCCGTTGCCGGGGAAGCTATCATTCGCGCCTTAGGTAGTTAAAACTCACGTCTACTTTGAGTTACTTTACAGGTGTATGCGCCGTTCTGGTCAACCACTTGAGTTTGATGGATTAGACGAACCAGAACTCCTTTTACACATCAGAGCTAAACTGCAAAGAGCCATGGCGGCCGCAGAAAGTTGAGTGCCGGGATTGTAAAGACTTTGAATATTAGTTTATTGCAAGTTTCTTTTCATACATCAATGTCTGCGATTGCGATGAGGCGCGAGTAGTCCACCTACTTCTGGGGTTGGGGTGAGCCCAATGAGAGCCATGTCGGTGGATTAACAATTGCAAAATGAGGTATTTTATCGTTATCTTAATCTATTCCCTATGTGCTTCATCTTTGATTGAGAAATTAAAGAACTCGTGTTGTGAAACTTGGGTAGTAATTAGGATTTCTATTCGAAAGATTATAAATGCTAATTATGAAAAGGATCGGAATGGATGCAATTAGGGTTATTTGTCGCGAGATTTATAATCCTACTTGTCGGATTAGGTGAAAGCCTTTTCTTTTATCGATAAAGTCACCGCCTTTTGTGATTTATATTCTGCTTACATGGTGATCGTTGTCGCAAACCCTAATCTTGGAAGTTCTTCTTAATTCATCAAGTTACCAACTGAAATTGCTTTGCTTTTACTTTTCTGTCCTTACTCGATCTCGACCAACCCTGGTCGATCTCGACTACTAATTCCCGATCCCATATCGTCGTAGCTTCTCCTGTGCAGGTACTCGACAAAACCTTCATCGACATCGACTTGTTTACTTGATCTCGAGTAAGACTAGTCGAGATCGACTACCATCCTGCGATTGCTGCTGCGTTGTTCGACTTGTCCGATCTTCTGTCGACTAACCCTAGTCGAGATCGAACACCTGTTGTCGACTTCTGTCCGTGAGATTCCATCGCTGCCTAGGATCCGCTGACCAGCTTCCTCGTGGATTCGAGCCTGACTTTCTCTTACTACATTGGAGGGAGTCTTGAACATCATTTGCTGGGATTCGATCGGTTTGCTTTACTTTGTTTACTTACTTTTTTGCATTCACGATTTCCTCTTACAACAAATTGGCGCCGTTGCCGGGGAAGCTATCATTCGCGCCTTAGGTAGTTAAAAATCACGTCTACTTTGAGTTACTTTACAGGTGTATGCGCCGTTCTAGTCAACCACCTGAGTTTGATGGCTTAGATGAACCGGAACGCCTTTTACACATCAGAGCTAAACTGCAAAGAGCCATGGCGGCCGCAGAAACACAAGAACATCTTATTGAGAGGCTCACGAGGGAACTGGCCACTAAAGATGCTGCTATCGCCGCTGAGAAAGCAGCAAGGGAGCAAGCAGAAGCTGAGCTTGCCCAATTCCCAACCACTGCAAAGGATTATATGCATCCAACTCTCGTCGTGCCTGAATCGTCGATTCTAATCCCTGATAACTCTTTTGAAATTTGCACTCAATTTCTTATAGAGCTTAAAAATAATGCTTTTTATGGCAAATTTAATGAGTGTCCTCTTGAACATATTACCAATTTTTCTGACATGTGCCATACTCTTGCTGAAGGTACAACTTTGGAATATGGCAAGATGAAGGCTTTTCGCTGGTCTCTCGCTGGACCTGTACTGAAGTGGCTTGAAGGGATGAAACCAAGATCCCTCACAACATGGGCCCAAGTAGAGCAAGAGTTTCTGAACAAATTCTTCCCTCCAGCCAAAACAGCACTCCTCCGCCAAAAGATCACAGCCTTTAAACAGAAGCCTGGGGAGCCGCTAGCAAAGGCATGGGAACGATACAAAGAGCTGCTGCGATCTTGCCCTACTCATGGACAGCCACCCTATGTCATTCAGGAGATCTTCTTCAACTCTCTTGACCATGTCACTAAGGACAAAATCAACCAGTATACTCGCTATGAGTATCTGACGATGCCAACAATTGACGCCTGGGGTGTACTCGACAAGCTCACTAATTATGACAACAAATATGGGTCTACTACAAACTATGAGGAGAACTCCTATGCCAGACCAGCGCCATCTATGCCCCTCTATGAGTCTGCCAAGGAGATTGACCCAGATGTGAGGGAGCAGTTCTATAGAGACCAGAATCGCAAGCTCCTCAAGCAAGTCAAATATCTCTCCGTCAACCAGCCTTGCATTGAATGCGGATCACAGCGGCACACCACTACTGAGTGCCCACACACTCAGCAAGTCAGGATGGTAGAGACGCATGAAAAGGTAGCCTACGCTGGGGTCCCAATCGCTATATGGGGGATCAAAGGTTCTATCAACCACAGTGGAATCAAGGTCCTCCTAGGAATCCCCCGCCATACAGAGCTCCAGGACATCCAGAAAGGGATCAAAAGAAGGATGACTTACAACTCATCCATGAGGAAATGCGTCGGAATCAAGGCACCATCAACAACCAGTTCCAGAGCATCACTACAAAATTTGGAGAACTAGACATCTGGAAGAGGGGAATAGAGACCCAGATGGGTCAAATCGCTGCACAGATCCCACGACCCTCCGGATAGCTCCTTGGGCAAACAGAACCAAATCCTAAGGGGAAGACCAAACACGTCGCAGCTATCAAACTGAGAAGTGGGCACCAATTACACAAGCCAGGGGTCGGGAAACACCAAGACAAAGCAGAACAGGAACTCGACAAAGAGCAGAAGAAACTCGATATCGAGGAGCCTGTACTAGATATTGACAAAACCATCCTCGACATAGACCAGAAGCCCAGCTCGGACTCCACTGTGCAGCCCAGCAACTCAAGATCGACAAGCCTACTCGATGTCGAGGACCCTTTGGTCGAGATCGAGGAGAAGAAAGCCGATGTCGATGACTCTACAACACCTCCGACGTCTGATCTGGCTCCGAAGCAGTAAAAGACACTGCCTTTCCCTTCCAAGGCACAGAAAGATCCCACTATTGGTAGGTTTAACCGGTTTGTTAATATGTTGAAAGAACTAAATGTCTCTATTTCTTTTATAGAGGCCCTGCAAGAGATGCCTGGATATGTCAAATTTCTGAAGGAAATCCTGAGCAAGAAGCGATCCAACTCAGAGATCGCCGGCGAATGCAAAGTACTCCACTTCCCTGAAAAGAGACCTGACCCAGGTAAGTTTTCTGTTACTGTGGGTTTTGGACAATATAAATATGAGTCTCTGTGTGATTTAGGAACAAGTGTGAGCATCATGCCCTTATCAATCTGGCGGAAGGTAAAGATAGGATGCATAGAGCCTGTGGATGCCAAGTTATACATGGCAAACAATACAGTGGTCATCCCTACAGGTATAGTTGAGAATGTCCCCGTCCAGGTTGGTAAATTATTTGTTCCAGCAGATTTCCTTATTATAGATTGTGCTGAAGATCCTACTAGCCCTATTATTCTTGGTAGACCATTCTTAGCTACTGCAGATGCCAGAATTAGTGTCAAAAATCGATCGCTCACCTTCACCATAGGAGATGAGGTCTTAGATTTCTCTTTTGGCCCTGCAAAAGAGGAAATTTCATGACTGGAGGTGAAAATCATCAGTAACCACGGGACCAAGCAAACAACGGAGGAAGACGCCAGAAGCCAACTCGAGATCGACAAGGCCTCCTCGATCTCGAGATCTCGACAAAGGTTCATCGACATCGACTTCTTCCTCTGCTGAACACCAGACTTGCCAGGAACCTAAGTATGGGGTCCCTGGACTCGATATCGACCAGTCCTGCCCGATATCGACTAACCCCAAGCCCGAAGATTTCTGTTTTGGGCCCGAAAAGGTAAGTTCATGTATTAATCCTACTCCTCCTCAGTCCATTAAGAAATTTATCAATAATTCAAGGGGAGGTAAGGCCCCGTGGTGAGAGAATCTGCGGAAGCTGCGAGCTAGAAAGAAAAAGAACGGAGCCAAGGGAGACCATGCAAGCAACCACCTGTCAGCTGAGCTTGCATACTACAATCAGGACCTAGATGATCCAGGAGAAGGGCCAAGCATGAGTGGGTCCCACATTAAAGGTCCTTGAGCACAAACGGAGAAGTCGGCCTAACGACTCTAAAATCTAGAGCATGTATATAAAACTTTATGAATTTGGGGGACTTTGGAACTTTTGATTTTGGTTTTGGTTTTTGTTTTTTGTTTTTTACATCATGTGGAAAGTCTTGTTTTTGTGTGCAATCTAACACTTTTAGGTCGGCAAGCATATAAGGATCGCGAAAGGTGGAAAGAAGAAGTCCCTGAAAAACAGTCAGAATCGACGAAGGCCAAGTCGACAACGACAAGGAGGAGTAGCCCAGAAACTCCTCGATATCGAGTAGGCCAACTCGATATCGACTAAGCCACACAACACTCCTTGACATCAGAAGCCACTTGACGCAGACAATCTCCTCGATATCGAGTACTGTACTCGATATCGACAAAACTCTTACTCGACATGTCCTGTGATGTCCTCCTCGATGTGTTATTCGGTGATTTCCTTCCTTTACTCTTGTTTTTATTTGATTTTATACAGTGGGGACACTGTATATTTTAAGTGTGGGGTGGGGGAAGGGCTCATGTATGTTTTAGTCTTGCTTTTGGTTTTACATGGTAAAATTTTAATAAATTTTATGTTATGCATTCATGTTTGAGTTTTATGCATTTGAGTCCTTTGTCATACTTTAGTCTTGTTTTTAGTTACAAAATAAAAAATAAAAAAAAATGTCAAAAAAGAAAAGAAAAAATAATGCATGTTTAATTTTTGCATTGTCTTAGTTTTTATACCCTAACTTAGATGTCCTATGATGATAAATAATGACTGACTTGATCATGTAAATCCTATGGCATGTTTGGAAGGTTTAGCCTAAATCCTCGAAATCGTTTTTATGTGGATTGTGAACTTGTGATGAAATTGAGCACATATGATCCTAAGCTAAAGGTTAAAATCCAACAAAAATTGTCCTAGTGAGAATTTTTGCCTTATAGGGAGAACATTAAAAAATCCCTCTGCTTTCTTGAGTGTATTTACTCTTTCTATGCATCTCTAAATGTTGTGATAGTTATTCAAAGCCAATGCATTTATATGTTTATGTGAATGAGAATTAAATGATGGATGCACCTTTTAAGCCATTTTTATTCTCTCTTTACCTACCCTCCATTATCCTTACTTGAAGCCAAAACATTAGCCTGAGACTTTTATTATAAACTCCACAAAATTATCCTTAGCCAAATTGAGCTTGACCCCCATTTGGGAATTAAGACTTAGAGTTGATGGGAATGATGGTTTGTGGAATAAATGAGCTTGTGTTTCAATTCAAGTGGGGAGGATTTTTGAATTTATTGAGATATGGGTTGGTTTTATAGTTTTATCTTGCTATGCATACTATGTAAAAGGATTTTTGGCTCACCCTATAAATGCACTAGTTATTTTCGTATTAAAAAAAATCGAAAAAAAAAAAGAGAAAGTAGGAAAAGTTTATGTATATATGTTTGTGAATAAAGTGCATGAGCCAAATTTACCTTATTTCTTTTTTGCAAGAAGCATACTTTCGAGAGGTTAAGTAAGTTTGAAAGGTTACATACTTCATTGAGATAAGTTGGGGAGTTTGGTTAATGCATATGATTGAGAGTTATGGTTTGGTTGAGTTATGCGATTTAGGAGTGTTGATTCCCGAATTTTATTAAAGCACCACATGGCCAAATAATTCCATACCCTTTTATTTCTTACCAAACCCCATTACAACCCCGCCGAATGGAATCTTCTTTGAAGACTTCTATTGAGCGAAGTCCTCCTGATAATTCTTGTTGCATTTTCATAATTGGTTGCGAAGTGGATTCATATTTAAATTGCAATGTTTATGAGATTGTATATGGAATTGAGTTGAGAGATGATCTACATAGCCTAAACACATTGTGAGTTGAGTGTAAACACATTATCCTTGTGAGGTTGGATTTAAATTGCCTATGCCTATGGATCGCTCATATATGTGTGATGACGTTAAATTCACTTGTCTTACATTGGTACTACTTGAGATGTTGCTTTTGACAAAAGGCAAAGACTTGAAGGATGTGTTGTAGGTGTTGGTTATTGTTCGGTTATTGCTTAAGGACAAGCAAGTCTAAGTATGGGGTGATTTGATGTCTCTAAAGTAGCCATGTTTTTATGCATATTTTAGTTCCATATTCTATACACTTTGCATATTTCAGGTTGGAAATATGTCGAATTTATGTAATATATGCTTATTTGCCAGAAATAGAGATCTACATAAGTTTCTGTTTAATATTGCAGAATATGGAGCCATTTCGGGAGAAAACCAAGAAGCAAGGACGGGAGCCCAAAGCTACTCGATATCGACTTTATTTCCTCGATATCGACAAACCATGTCTAGGCACACCAGGATCGAGGAGCACCATGTCGAGAAGCCGAGAGACGAAGAACCCAACTCCAGCACACTTACTCGATATCGAGTAAGATACTCGATATCGACAAAACCCTGACGAACATGCCCGGAGTCGAGGACACCCTACCCGAGGATGCCGAGGAGCACTACCCGACCTGACCAGAGAAGCCAAAGACGAAGACAGGCCGGGCACACTTCCTCGATATCGAGAACATTCCTCGATATCGACAAGCCTGAGAGCCAATGCTCGAGCCATGTCGAAGACAAGCTGCTCGACATCACAAGGCCAAGCCATGATCCACACCACTACTCGAGATCGAGTAAATTCCCCGAGATCGAGGACACCTGAGAGCCAATGTCCGAGCAGATCGAGCACCAGCTACCCGAGATGCCGAGCCAAGCCAAGTCGACGACCATGTTACTCGAGATCGAGTAACTTTACTCGAGATCAAGGAAATCTTCCGGAGACGCGTAACGCGGTTTGAGCTGTCCTACTCGGATTGGGATTCCTTGGAGCCGAAGATTGCCGAGTTCTATCCGATTCTATCAAGATCCAACATGGAAGAGAAGATTTATTCACTTGAAGATATTTTAGGCTTTTAGATATAATTTCCCTTTTTATATTTAATTATGTTATTCCATTTATTTATCTTTAAAGCTTTTAGATATAAATTTAGATATAGATAGATATTTCTATCCTTGCTATCTATCCTTGAATAACAAGGAGTAGAAGGCTATAAATAAAGCCCATGGGGCTGATTTTAGGAATCATTCAATTCACAAGTTAGAGAAGTAGTTCACAGAGAAGGGTTAGGAGTTCGAAGGTTTTAGGGTTTTGGCATTCAACGAGAGTTGGATTGCCAGGATTGTAAAGGCTTTGAATTTAGTTTAATAAAAGTTGTTATTTCCTTTCAATCAATGTCTGAGGTTGCAATGAAGCGCGAGTAGTCCACCCACTTCTAGGGTTGGGGCGAGCCCGACGATAGTCATGCGTGTTTGAGGTAAAGATCCGACTTTTATCATGTTTCGAGCATCTACTACTTGTTATGTGTTTATTACCCATCTAATGGAGGTCCATGCTAACAACTTGGATTGTAAACATAAAATCAGTAGAGACAATTAGGGTTTCTTGAAAGAGTTGTCTAATTGTTGGAAAAGGCGAAAGCTTAGTCCTTCGATGCAAGTTACATGATTATCTGTTTTTATCTCTGCCTTATGCATGCTTGGTTATCGTTGTTGCAAACCCCAATCTTGGAAGTCTTTTACATATAGTTTATTTCGAGATCCCAAAGCATTTGTCTTTACTTTCTTTTATTTCGTTTTAGTTTTATGTCTTCCTCGATATCGACTTGCACTCCTCGATATCGAGTACTGATTCTCGATCCAGGTCGATGTAGCTTCTGTGTGCAGGTGATCGACAAGAGCCAACCCGACGTCGACAAGTCTACTCGATCTCGAGTAAAGCTTACTCGGTCTCGACCAAAACCGCCGGGAGCTACTGCTGTGCTGTGTTCGACTTGTCCGATCTTCTATCGACTAACCCTAGTTGAGATCGAGGACATCTGTGGTCGACTTCTGTCCGTGAGATTTCTCCGCTGCCTAGGATCCGCTGACACGCTTCCTCGTGGATCGATCCTGACTTCCCACTGCTGCATCGGGAGGAAGTCCTGTAATTATTTGCAAGGGACGAAATCTGGTTTACCTTAGTTTATTTACATTCTATTTTGCATACTCGATTTCCTCCTACAACAAAAACAGAGAACAGAAGCAAAAAAAACGCAAACGAAAGCTGAGAAGTGGTCGATGTCGAGCAGTGTACTCGACGTCGACTATTGTAAAACCCGAAATCGACCTGGGGTGCTCGAAATCGAGTAGTTTACGCGAAATAAAAATCGAAACTTTTAAATTGCATAAGCACGAAAGTAAACACGAAATTTGGGAAAATAAATCAATAAACTAAAATACTACCAAGATTAGGGTTTCAACACCACAACGATAACCATATAAAATAATTCATAAGGTATAAAAGATCATGCATTTTCATCAAACAACTGTCGTTATTAACAAATAGGAATATAGAGGTTTTTGCATAAACTCTAATTGTTACTAACCCTTTTTCACATAATTAATCTAAGTTGCATTAAGATAACTTTCACTTCAATAACACAAACAAGGATCACTTTCAACTCTCGCAAAAGAATCATGCTCGTAGAGATAGAAGACGAAATCGCATCAAAAGATTGTACCTTTTCGCATTACCTTACATAGCTACAGTCGGGCTCACCCGGACCCTAGAAGTTGGGAGAGTACTCGCTCTTCATCATGAATAACACATCAATAATTTCAAGAAACTAAATTGCATTAAATAAACTCAAAAACTTACAACCGATCGAAGCCAAAACGTCTCTCAATACTCCACTTTCTCTCGGCTACAACCTCTCTCTCTCTCTCTCTACTCGAAACTCTCTATTGACTTGTCTTGGATTGGATTATTGAATGATCCTAAAATCTAGCCCCTAAAGCTTTATTTATAGTGTTCCATGTAGATATTCTAGGAAGGAACATCTATCTATATCTAAAAACTTTCTATCTAAAGTATAAGATAAAACATTAATGATAAAGGAAATAAATCTATTAGGAAACTAGGATGTGGATAGATTTCTTCCATCGTGATAGATCTTCACTTGGTATTGATAGAACTCACGTGCCTTGGTGTAGAAGCAAGCTAATCAACTCACATTCCACTCGATCTCGGACTCGGAGAGCTCACTGGGCTACTCGACGTCGACCAGGTTACTCGACATCGAGTAGGGTCTTCACCTCCTGGGTTGCACTCGAGCTCGGGAACGTTCTGGACAATCGACATGTACTTGACTTCTGGATTTTGACTTGAATTACTCGATATCGACTAGAAGTGGTCGATATTGACCAGTTGTGTCGAGTTGATCTTTCCTTGTTTCTTGCTCGAATTGTCCCGGTTCAGCTGTTCCTTGACCTCGAACTTTCTTTAGTTGGCTTCGAGCTTTTCATCCTTTCTCCGAATTGCTATAAATTGCCTCGATTTCTGCGAAATTAAATAGAAACTAGTGTAGACTCTATAATTTGACAAATAAGTGTAAACAACATAAAATATGTACAATTCTAACCCAAATATATGAAATGTATGCAGAAATCGATATAAAAGTAAGCGTAAAACATGGCGAAATAGGCTCACAACAAACACCCCATACTTAAGCTTGCTTGTCCTCAAGCAATACTTTTAATTGTCATTCAGGGGAAGGAACAAACTCTCAACATCATAGATTTATTTCCATATGTCCTTGCAATCAATTACTATCCTCGAAAAGGTACTAATGTCACAAATCCATGCATGTGCAATAAAAAGCAACATCTACTTACAAAAGGAGAGTTATGCAAAACAATTCATAAGTGACAAAGCATTAATAATCAAGAGGACTTCAATTTAAGCTCAATAAGGAGTAGATTGGTAAAAGGCTGAAGGTGGACAATTTTTGGCCATGTGGTGCTAATGATCCGGGGAAATGGAGCACTTTCCCAACCTTTCATACCATATTCCTTCTTCTTTTGATTTCTCACCTTTCGCTCATTCGCTCAATGCTTTTTTTTTCAATATTATGCTTTTACCTCTCTAACCTCAGCATTGCCTTCTCGCGAGTCGCAAGCATGGGTATCATGAATGGCCTCGGATACTTAGTGCTTCGGACTCCTCGCCTGTGTGTCCCATCTCGCCGAAATATTATCTCAACGAGCATGGTCGATCTACCTTTATTTCCTGAGGTGACCGGATTTTCTTTCTCTCATTAAATTTTCCATATCTTTTCAATTTCATGCCAATCTCCAAATATGGTAATAACAACACAAACACCATATAATAGTCTCCATAATGTGACAGCATTCTCAACATAATCCCCAGATAGGACATAAGGTAAAGAATTGGCAATATTTAGATCAAGTGGAGCATATATGAAATAAAGCTTAATATGGCCTTTTGTTATGCATAAGCATATGTAAAGGCTAGGATATAAATAATATGAGCATTGTATGAAAAATATAAAGTCCTCCATCCTCTTATCATACAACATGTCAAAAGCAACTTCAGTTTTACCTCATTTCATGGTTTTCAAGAAAATAATGCACTTCATTGTGACTTCCCTTTACTAGGCAATTTCATGCTATATCTCTAATGAATCCAATTTTGCATCGTCAAGTTCAATATAAGCTTCCATGACACTTATCAAAAATTTTAATGGGGGTGATTTTTCAAACTTTAGAAAACAGGCATATAAGCACATAAATCAAATATGAAATCCAAAGTAGCCATGTATAAGGAATTCGAAATTTAACATAAAAATATGCACACATAATATCAATTTAAATCAAATATGCACAAAGTGAGCCCTTCCCCCACCCCATACTTAAACATTACAGTGTCCTCACTGTATAAAATACAAGGGTAAAGAAAGAAACTCACTAGACAGGTGTGCAGATCGTCGGAATCGAGTAGTGTAATGTGCAAAAGTGGTCGACGTCGAGGAGGAATAGTCGGAGGAGAGGTAGTCGACTTCGAGTGAGGTTACTCTACTTCGAGCAACGTGAAGCCTCCAGGGCGATCCGTCCTCGATCACGGCTTCATTGCTCGCGATGGTGGTCGACGCCGAGTAGAGTACTCGACGTCGAGTACTTCTGCCGCTTCTTTTCACTTGCAAGACTTGTTAGACGGAAATATCCACAATAGAAAAACTTAAAAACAATGTCCAAAAACCAAAATCCAACGTCCAAAAATTCAAAAACTAATTGTCTATTTACAAGCTCTAGAGTTTATAGTCGCTAGGCCGACTTTCTCCGTTGAGCTCAGGGTGGCATCTGCAAGGCCCATGTAGCCTGGGCTTCAAACAAGACTCCGTTCTTGTCCATCAGTTGCAGTCCTCCTGAATGGATACCAATTATGAAAATGCAACAAGAATTATCCGGAGGACTTTGCTCAATAGAAGTCTTCAGAGAAGATTCCATTCGGCGGGGTTGTAATGGGGCTTGGTAAGAAATATAAGGGTATGGAATTATTTGCTCATGTGGTGCTTAATAAAATTCGGGAATCAAGACTCCTAAATCTCTAACACAACCATAACTTTCAGTCATATGCATCAACCAAACTCTCCAATTTATCTTAATGAAGTATGTAACCTTTTAAACTTCCTCAACCTCTCCAAAGTATGTATCTTGCGAATAATGAAAGAAATAAGGTAAATTTGGCTCATGCACTTTATTTATAAACATATATGCCCCTTTTTTTTCTTT
This sequence comes from Persicaria tinctoria, assembly GCA_037127255.1. Lineage (NCBI taxonomy): Eukaryota > Viridiplantae > Streptophyta > Magnoliopsida > Caryophyllales > Polygonaceae > Persicaria > Persicaria tinctoria. Next base: position 65,398,920 of record JBANSL010000006.1, read on the forward strand.
TTTCTTTTTCGGATTTTTTTTTTGAAAATAAAATAACACTAGTGCATTTATAGGGTGAGCCAAACATCCTTTTACATAATATGCATAGCAAGATAAAAATATAAACCAACCCATATCTCAATAATTTCAACAATCCTTCCTACAACATAAGCTCATTCTTTCCACAAATCATCATTCCAACCAACTCTAAGTCTTAATCCCCGAATGGGGGTCAGGCTCAATTTGGCTAAGGATATTTTTGTGGAGTTCACAATAAAAGTCTCAGACTAATGTTCTGGCTTCAAGCAGGGATAATGCAGGGTAGGTAAAGAGAGGATAAAATTGGTTTTAAAAGGTGCCTCCATCATTTAATTCTCATTAACATAAACATATAAATGCATTGGCTTTGAATAACTATCACAAGATTTAGAGATGCATAGGAAGAGTAAATACACTCAAGAAAGCAGGGGGATTTTTAATGTTCTCCCTATAAGGCCAAAATTCTCACTAGGACAATTTTTGTTGGATTTTAACCTTTAGCTTAGGATCATATGTGCTCAATTTCATCACAAGTTCACAATCCACATAAAAACAATTTCGAGGACTTAGGCTAAACCTTCCAAACATGCCATAGGATTTACATGATCAAGTCAATCATTATTTATCATCATAGGACATCTAAGTTAGGGTATAAAAACTAAAACAATGCAAAATTTTAAACATGCTTATTTTTTTCTTTTTTTTTTTGACATTTTCTATTTTTTTCTTCTATTTTTATTTTTTTTCTTAAAAAAAACAAGACTAACTTAAATGCATAAAATTTAAACATGAATGCATAACATAAAAATTAAAATTTTACCATGTAAAACCAAAAGCAAGACTAAAACATATAATAATGATAATGAGCCCTTCCCCCACCCCATACTTAAAATTTATAGTGTCCCCACTGTATAAAAACAAAATTAAAGGAAGGAACTCACAGGATAACATATCGAGGAGGGCGATCAGTGCATGTCGAGTAGATTTGCTTGTCGATCTCGAGTACAGTGTACTCGATCTCGATGAGCTTCGTCTGCGTCCAGTGGTTTTTGAAGTCGAGGAGCTTCTGGTGGTTTGTCGATATCGAGTTGGCCTACTCGATATCGAGGAGTGTCTGGGCTGCTCCTCCTTGTCGTCGTCGACTTGGCCTTCGTCGATTCTGACTGTTTTTCAGGGACTTCTTTATTCCACTTTTCGCGATCTTTTATATGCTTGCCTGACCTAAAAGAGTTAGATTGCACACAAAAACAAGACTATCCACATGAAGTATTCTAAAAGACATAAAACCAAAACCAAAAACCACAGTTCAAAAGTCCCTAAATTCATAAAGTTTTATATACATGCTCTAGATTTTAGAGTCGCTAGGCCGACTTCTCCGTTTGCGCTCAAGGACCATTAGTGTGGGGCCTGCTCATGCCTGGCCCTTCTCCTGGATCATCTAGGTCCTAATGGTAGTATGCAAGCTCAGCTGACAGGGGGTTGATTGCATCATCTTCCTTCTCTTTCTTCTTCTTCCTTCCAGATCCTAGTTTTCGCAGATTTTCTTGCCACGGGGCCTTACCTCTCCTTAAATTATTGAAATTTTTTTTTATGACATTCATTAGGTCTTCCCCTAAATTGACTCCTCCTAATTTCATTAATAAAAGATGGACGAATTTCATAATTAACAGGGGGAAGAACGATCGGTGATTTTGGAACATCCAGAGTAGGATGCAGATACTCCTTTGGGTTGGCTGGGACATGCCCAATCTGCTCCTCAAGTTCCCTTCTTGCGTTGACCTCGCGATCTACCCTTGCGTCCCACCGCTGCTGGTTCTATGTATATTCCACCTCTCGTTGGGCGTGTTCTGTTTCTCTGGCGGTTAGTTCTTCAATGCGTAGGCGGAGTTGCTCAAGCTCTTGTGCCGGTGTGAGCTCGACCGCATTCTCCTAAGCCTTTGCTGTAAGTGGAAGAAACTTTCTGTTCCAGAAGAGGGTCGATAGGTGTGCGATCAGTTCTTTGCATGCACCTGAAAAACAAAACCAAAAAGAAACAAATAAAAAGAAACTAAAAAGCAATAAGGAGAGTAAGAGGAACTAAAAATGGCGCGATTGATTGCTTCCAAGCAATCAATCCCGTTGTAGTAGAAGGCAATCATGATTGATTGTGTCTAGTAAATAAAGTAAATAAAAGCAAACCCACTTCTGTCTAAGCAAATAAATACAAGCCTTCCTCCAGTTGTAGTAGAAGGCAGTTAGGATCGATCCATGAGGAAGCGTTTCAGCGCCCGCCTTTTTAGTTTAGAAACTCTCGAAAACGACTCAGGAAGCACTCGACTTCGACTAGGCTTAGTCGACTTCCACTACTCAGTCTGCAAAACAGAGAACAGAAGCAAAGAAAAACACAAACGAAAGCAGAGAAGTGGTCGATGTCGAAGAGTGTACTCAACGTCGACTACTGTAGCACCCGAAATCGACCAGGGGTGATCGAAATCGAATAGTTTACGTGAAATAAAAACCAAAACTTTTAAATTGAAAAAGGACGAAAGTAAACACAAAATTTGGGAAAATAAATCAATAAACAAAACACTTCCAAGATTAGGGTTTCAACACCACAACGATAACCTTATAAAATAATGCATAAGGTATAAAAGATCATGCCTTTTCATCAAATAACTGTCGTTATTAACAAATAAGAATATAGAGGCTTTCGCATAAACCCTAATTGTTACTAACCCTTTTTCACATAATTAATCCAAGTTGCATTAAGATCACTTTCGCTTCAATAACACAAACAAGGATCACCTTCAACTCTCGCAAAAGAATCATGCTCGTAGGGATAGAAGACGAAATCGCATCAAAATAATGTACCTTTTCGCATTACCTTACATGGCTACCATCGGGCTCACCCCGACCCTAGAAGTTGGGTGACTAATCGCTCTTCATCATGAATAAACACATCAATAATTTCAAGAAACTAAATTTCATTAAATAAACTCAAAAACTTACAACCAATCGAAGCCAAAACGTCTCTCAACACTCCACCTTCGGCTACAAGCTCTCTCTCTACTCGAAACTCTCTAATGGCTTGTCTTGGATTGGATTATTGAATGATCCTAAAATCCAACCCCTAAAGCCTTATTTATAGTGTTCCATGTAGCTATTCTAGGAAGGAACATCTATCTATATCTAAAAAATTTCTATCTAAAAGTATAAGATAAAACATTAATGATAAAAGAAATAAATCTATTAGGAAACTAGGACTAATGTGGATAGATTCCTTCCATCTTGATAGATCTTCACTTGGTGTTGATAGAATTCAGGTGCCTTGGTGTAGAAGCAAGCTAATTAACTCGGATTCCACTTGATCACGGACTCGAACTACTCACTGGGCTACTCGACGTCGACCATGTTACTCGACACCAAGTAGAGTCTTCTCCTCCTGGGTTGGACTTGATGAGAGGGTTTCTCGACCAAAAAAATTTGTAGTCAAGACCCCGCTATAGGATAGTGGAGTCAGGTTCGTCCTCAGGAGAGAAGTCAACGGTTCTAGGTTTGGTTGATTTTGGGGTTCAGTGATAGCGAGAAAAGGTGGCGAGGGTTGCTGTCGGCGTCGACTAAGACTTGGTCGATGTCAAGGGATGGAGAGGGAATTAGTGGTTGGTGTCGAGTGGCTGGGTAGGAAACTTTAAAATAAAAAAGATAAAATAATAAAAGAGTAAACTTCTAAGGTTAGGGATCACCACAACAATAAACATATATGTAACTAATAAATCACATAAATATGCCTACTTTATATCAAATAATCGACTTTTGCAAATTTCAACAATTTAGGGAATAGAGGCTCTCACATAAAAACCTAATTGTCACTACCTTTTCTTAATTAGGATTAGTCGGCTTTCGCAAATAAACCCTATTTACTATCCAAATTCATAATAAGATCGCTTTCGCTTCAATATCACAAATAAAGAATTTCCTCAACTCTCGCAAAAGATTAAGCATATAGGTAGATGATGATAAAGACATACAAATTCATGGATTTATAAATCAAACACACATATATCTATATGTTGGGATCACCCCAACCCTAGAAGAAAGAAATTAGAAACAAAACATAATAAAAGAAAATAACTTTAACATTAAACTAAAACTAAAACTTACAAAACCTTCCAATTGTTCCTCCTCCTCTCCCACTCGGCTCTCTCTCTCTCTCTCTCTCTCTCTCTCTCTCTCTCTCTCTCTCTCTCTCTCCGTCCTTGCGCCCGAAGACGACTTGACTTGAATGTTTGATAATCAGCCCCTGGGGCTTTATTTATAGTGCTCCATCTAGCTAATCTAGGAAAAGAACAACTATATCTATATCTAAATCTATCTATCTAAAAGCTTAAGATAAAACTTAATTAATAAAGGAAATAAATCTAATAATTAAACAAGGGAAATATCTAATGTGGATAAATCTTCCTTGAACTTGATAGATCTTCACTTGATTGGATAGAATATCACGTGCCTTCACTTGCAAGTAACCCACATACTAGGATATCCACTCGATCTTGGCTCGGATTGCTCACTGGAAATACTCGACGTCGACCAGGTTATTCGACATCGAGTACGGTCTTCTTCTCCTCGGATTGCACTCGAGCTCGGCTACATTCTGGACTCGGCATGGGTACTCGACTTCGAGTAGTTTACTCGACGTCGACTAGAATTGTGCTCTCGAGTGGTTTGGTGCTCGTTCTCAACTTCTGGGAGGCAATTCGACCAAAAAGTACTAGACGTCGACCAGTTTGGTCGACGTCGACTAGTTCTGTGCGCTTTCAGCATTCTGCTTTGTTTTTGAAACGCACTTTCTCGAGTACTCGTTCGTCCGATTGACGCATATGAGTATGCATTGGAAAGCTTTTTTCGAGGGATACAACTCTCATTAAGACATCAGAACTTGATTCAGAATGATGAATGGAGAAAAGTGGGCTTTCCTCCAGCTGCACCATCCTTAGCTTCTTCATGACTTTCCTTTAAGCTCCAAAGTGTGTCCGATTTTTGTGAAATACAACAAAAACTTGTGTAGACCTCCATATATTGCAAATAAACATAAACTACATAAATTTTGTACTATTCTAACCCAAATGTATGAAATGCATACAGAAATCGTTATAAAAGTAAATGTAAAACATGGCGAATTAGGCTCACAACAAACACCCCATACTTAAGCTTGCTTGTCCTCAAGCAATACTTTTAATGGTCATTGAGGGAAAGAAATCAAACTCTCAACATCAGAGATTCATTCTCATATGTCCCTGCAATCAATTACCATCCTCGAAAAGGTACTTATGCCACAAATTTATGCATGTGCAATAAAAGCAACATCTACTCACAAAAGGAAGGTTATGCAAAAACGTTCATATGTGACAAAACATTAATAATCAAGAGGACTTTAATTTAAGTTCATGGTGAAGAAAAGGTAAAAGGTAAAGTGGTTGGCTAGTTTTGGGCAATGTGGTGCTAAACCCGGGGAGAATTCTTCAAACTTTGTTTTCTTGCTTTGATGCACTTTCTCCCATCATAATGTTTCTACATCACTCTGTTGGAGGGTAAAATTTCATGAATTTTATTATTCATGGAATAAATAAATTTATCACATTCATTTCATAAAAATGTGGTAAATTTCTCTCAAATTAAACACAAGTTTACAAATTTAAAATTGGGCCTAAAAAAAATCATTCCAAGCCCAAATCCAATCAGCCCAATAAAGGCTGAATTCGGAACTGCCAGTACATGTTCATGCTACTGCTTTCATTTGCAGTTGAAAACCAAGAGAAAAAAAATACAAAAAAAAGGAAAAAATGATGTATGAGCAGTTGCGCAGTACGTGGGTAAGATGGGAGGTTTCCACAAGTAACTTCCTCAACTTTACCCTATAAAACAATTGCTGCAACCTACAGATGCGGCTCCTTCCTGTTGGCCTTTTCTTTTCGTCCTTTTGGGATATTCAACTGCAGATAAACAAAAGCAAGAAGTTACTCCTTGTTTCTTCTGGCCGGTGTTCTTCTTCCTTCAAAAAAATATAAAGGCTTCCTTCTTCTTTCCTCTTGAAGGTGCCCAAACCTGCGAATATAGACAGCCAAACACAAGCAGTTAAAAAAAAACAGAGAGAGGTTGTTTACAGCAGGAGGTAGCAAGTCTATCCCTCATAAACCTTGTTATTTCATCTTTGTTTTGCAGGTGAGAGAAAATGGAAGAAGGATACATATTATCGCCTAGCGTTGCATTCCTTAAGGGCTTGAAAGGTTTAACTTTCTTACCCGGAGTGTACCGCATAGTAGGTGGAGAGTATACCCGTAGTTGGCTCGAAAGTGAGTACTTTCGCCGCTACACTTGATCCCGGCGTGGATCGACTTATCAAGACGAAGTGCTGCCGAAATTTTTAGAGACTCGATCAACAAATTTTTGAGACTCATTGGTCACGGTAGTTCTGAAATCAAGGTAGATAAAAAAATGCAGAAGAACCAGAGACCTAAAACTAACTTGAAGCACAAATGCAGCTTTCAACAAAATCTTGTTGCTACCAAATTGCAACTTGGAACCCTAAATGCTACAAATTCAGCCGGGGATCCATGATGTCAGTTACTCATGACATTAAATTGAGACTGGAATTCAAGTTTCAAACTAAATCAACTTGAGTTGAACACAAATCTATGTTAAACTGCACGGCTAGAAGAATCATGAAGAAAAATAAAGAACCTGACCCTAAACAAAATTAGAACTCGGTGAAGTTTTGGGGTTGGGTCATCCTCTTTGTTTTCATCCCAGAACATCAAAATCAACCCAAATCAAGGGAAAAGAGAGAGGAGCTAACCTATTTGTTCAGAAACTGGAACAAGTCCAAATCAGTCTATTCCTAGCAAGAACTAGTGTTTCGATTCAGTTGGAAAAAAGGGGGAAAGGAGGTACATCTAACGTACCTAAGAGGCCGAGGTAATGGTCTTCTCCGACTCTGCAGTGCCGCGCTCGAGCGCCTTGCTTCACTGGTTCTCCTCCCATACACTCAAACTCGAATGACCCGTGGCCTTGTTGCACTGTCCGGGCCTCGGATCAGCTTCCCTTGTAGGCTCTTGCGCCTGTCCCAAATCCTAAATCTCCAAATAAGAAATTAAATTCAGCCCTAATTTTCTCAAAAACCCCAAATCACTCAAATCGGGGACAAATTGAAGGGGAAAGGAGGAGAACAAACCTATTTCTTGTTTACTTTGTAGAAGCTCTTGGACCCTGTTGATATTGGCAGGGTGCGGCTTCCCATCTCCTTGGGTTGTTGATTCCCTCGGCTTCGACCTTTAAAAAGTGTAAAGGTTGAAGGTGAAATGGGACCTAATCAATTAGAAATCGGAGTTGAGGTCAAGGAAAACAAGACTTGAACTGGTTAAGCCTCCTTGCATCGCCGCCCTCTCTCTTCCGATTGCTTAGGCCAAAAATCATCAAGCTACTGGAAGTCCGGCCTGCGTTCAAGCTGTGAAGCCTCTCAAAAACGTCAAACGGCAAAAATGAACAGCAAATTAGGGCTCGGCTTGATAGGCCGTCTAGCAACTTGGGTTAATTGAGAAGACAAAAATGAAATGGGCTGGGTAAAGAGGAACGGGCTTGATTAAAAAAATGGGTTGAATTTGTTGTCTACCCATTGAAAGATCAGCCTACATACATAAAAAGAAAAAGGGGAAGCAAAAGCAAGTCATGTATACGTACATACTTGTAACACTCTGAGATAAATTTTGGTTTAATTACGAAACTCACCCACTAAAATATAAGAATTATTTTTGGCATAAATTAAGAATTCGAGTTTGATAAAAAAACCTGAAATTAAACTCGTCAAATATTCTTTGCTAATTAATTCTAGTGGGTCAATCTCAAATCGTCTCCAACAAAAACGGAGTCAAAAGCTTAAACCGAATTTTCCTAAATTAAAATCGGTTTGCCGTGCAGAACTACGCAAGATTTGATCCCGTCCAAACGGGTACGTAGGTAGCTCGACATAAAGCAAAAAGCTCGTCGGGTTCAATCGTCAAATAAATATTAAATCGGTTCAGGGAGAACTACGGGTGATTTGATCCCGTTCAAACGGGTACGTAGGAAGCTCGACACAAAGCTACAGCTCGTCGGGTTCAATCGCCAAATCCAAATTAAATCAGTTCATTAAGAACTACGTACAGACTTGACGCCCCATTCCGGCTACGTAGGTAACCCGATATTAAATTCTAAAAATATATCGGGTACAGTCGTCCGCCTCTAAATTCCTTTTAAATGAACATGAGGTCAAAACCAAATAAATTAAATTGCTCTCGTTTAGAACTACGGGTGATTTGATTCTCTTCTAAGAGATATGTAGGACACTCGCTACAGAGCCAAGGCTCGTCGAGTTCAATCGCCAAAAACAAATTCAAATCGTCCATTCCGACTCGATACAAAGCTTCTGCTCGTCGAGTTTAGTCACCACCCTCAAATGATCTCACAATCAGACCCAAATACAAATCTTCTTTTTGGTTAAGAACTACGATGACTTGATTCCACCAAACAAATGGATACGTAGGAAACTTGGTGTAAAGCAAATTCTCACCGAGTCCAGTCACATCCAAACTTTCAAATCAAATCTCCTCAAATTTAGTTATCGACTCTAAGTCGTCCCTAAATTCAAATTTCCATCGAATCCAAAGTGTCTCCTCCGACTCGATACAAAGCTTCCGCTCATTGAGTCCGGTCACGGCCAAAACATCAAAAACCCAAATACCAAATTCAAAATTTATCCTTTTCAAGAACTACGTGTGATTTGATCCTTTCTAAAAGGGTACGTAGGAAACTCACAAACGAGTTCAATCACAACCCCCAAATTGACTTTTAAGTCAAATCTCAAATCAAATCAAACTCCACATTAAACTCAAATAGTTTTCCATGCAAATGATAGGCGGGTTACTTGAGTTACCCTTCCGAGAAGGTGGGCTCGGGTTACTCGGGTGGAGTGTTGTTCGAGCTACCCTTCGTAGAATGTGGGTTTGAACTTCATCCTCTGATGCATACAAGAAAACGAAACCAAACCCAAATCAAACCCAAAATCAAAATCCAAAACACTCTGAACTACGTGAGGCTTGATTCTCTTCCAAGAGATACGTAGGCAACCCGTTAAATTTCGGGTGCAGCCCAAATCACCAAAACCATTCAAATCTTGGTATCGATACAACTTCGAATCAAGAGGATAACCAAAAGGGGTCGAACTCAAATATTAAAAATCAAATAAAATGTGTTGTACGATTATTTGCGCATTTTTGTTCAACACACTCATCCTCTCATAATTCACTCATTGCTTTTTTTTCACTTTTATGCTTTTACCTCTCTAACCTCAGCACTGCCTTCTCGCGAGTCACAAACATGGGTGTCATGAATGACCTCAGATACTTAGTGCTTCGGACTCCTCACCTTGGTGTCCCATCCTGTGGAACTATTATCTCAACGTAGGCAAGGTCAATCTACCTTTATCTACTACGGTGACCGGATTTTCTTTCACTCTTTAAATTTTCCATAAACTTTGAATTTCCTGTCAAACTCCAATAATGATAATAACAACACAACAACCGTATAGTAATCTCCATACTGTGACATCATTCTCAACATAATCCCCGGATAGGAAACAAGGTAAAAAAATGGGCAATATTTAGATCATGTGGAGCAAAATATGAAATAAGGCTCAATATGGCTTTTGTGATGCATAAGCATAGGTATGACTAAGGAATATAAACATATGAGCATTATATGGAAAATATAAAGTCCTCCGTCATCTTATCATGCAACATGTCAAAAGCAACTTCAAATTTTACCTCCTTTCATGGTTTTCATAAAAATATGCATTTCATTGTGACTTTCCTTTACTAGGCAATTTTATGCTACATTTCTAATGAATCCAATTTTGCATCGTCGAGTTCTATTTAAGCTTCCATGACACTTATAAAAAATTTCAATGGGGGTGACGTTTATGAACTTTGGAAAACAAGCATATAAGCACATAAGTAAAAATATGAAATCCAAAGTAGCCATGTAAAAGCAATTCGAGAAATAAACTTTAAATATGCACACATATGTCAAATAAAATCAAATATGAATAAAGTAAGCCCTTCCCCCACCCCATACTTAAACATTATAATGTCCTCACTGTATAAAAACAAGGGTAAAGAAAGAAACTTACTAGACAGGTGTGCAGAACGTCAAAATCGAGTGCTGTAATTATTACATAAGTGGTCGATTTCGAGGAGAGTAGTCGACGTCGACTAGACTGCTTGATCTCGAGTACAGTGAAAGCCTCAAGGGTGATCCTTCCTCGACCACAGGCGTTTCTGCTCGTTATGGGTAGTCGACATCGAGTAGGTTAGTCGACGTCGAGTACAGTTATAAGCCTATAGGGTGGTCCCCGTCGATCCCAGGCTTTTCTGATCGTTCTGGGTAGTCGATGTCGAGTACTTCTGCAACTCGTCTGTACCTGCAATATTTGTTAGAAAGAAAATAATCCACAATAAAAAAAAATCCAAAAACAATATTTAAAACAAAAACCAACAGTATCTAAAACCCTAAGAAATAAGAAATAGCGGGTTGCCTCCCGTAAGCGCTAAATTTTAAGTCTTTAGCTTGACCTACTTCCCTTTAAGTCTTAGCTTGGCTCATCTTTGTCCGGAGGTATAGGTGGATCTGGTGGTTCCTCCGGTGATGGGAAGCGTGGGATGTCATCCGGGTGCATCGTGTGGAGAAGTTTAAATCTCCCCGAGTGAACGCTCCATGGCTTCACACATTCGTCTTCCTGTGCCCTAGCTAGCCTGCATAAGGGAAGACATAAAGAAAAGATACATGCCTCATCATCATACCTCTTGTGCTTCATTGGTTGACTTTGTTGTGTATCTCCACCACAAAAGAACGGTGGAGCGGGAAGAGATATTTCCTCCTCATCCTTCAGAGCTTCATGCCACTTTGATAGGACCCTATACTTAAATATGAACATCGGTTGCTCAAAATTGCCGGGGATGACCTTCACCTTGTAAGGTAAAAGCAACCTTGGAACACCCTGGGCAACAATGTCCGCTTTCTTCTCTCCTTGGGATCCTTCATATGATTCATCAACAGTAGGTGGAAAAGTAGGAATGAAATTCGAGGAAGGACATACCTGGTTGTGGACATCGAGTGGGTCAATTGGCTCATCAAGAGAAGGGCATGGTCCTTTAGACTGAATCGAAGCCTCAAGCCTTCGGATTTCGTCTTCCAGCCGAGCTATTTCCCTTAATCGTGCCTCCTCCACTGCGATCCTATTTCGCCGCCACAAATCTTGGAACCATTCTTCCCATTCGGGATTCCCTTCGACAAAGTCTTCCATCTTTGTACCTAAGCTTTAGAATCACAATCAAGAACACAAATTAGTAGCAAAAGCTCGGCACCTAGTTGGTACCAATGAGGTAGGTGGTGGTAGGGTATGTGATAGGGTAAGAAAACAAAGGGCTTTTCTGAACCTTAAACACAACTAAACTAGGCGCGATTGATATCTCCCCGGCAACGGCGCCAATTTGACGAGAGGGTTTCTCGACCAAATAAATTTGTAGTCAAGACCCCACTATAGGATAGTTGAGTCAGGTTAGTCCTCATGAGAGAAGTCAGCGGTTCTAGGTTTGGTTGATTTTGGGGCTCATGGATAGCGAGAAAAGGTGGCGAGAGTTGCTGTCGGCGTTGACTAAGAATTGGTCGATGTCGAGGGATGGAGAGGGAACTACTGGTTGGTGTCGAGTAGCTGCGTAGGAAACATTCAAGGTTAGGGATCACCACAACAATAAACATATATGTAACTGATAAATCACATAAAGTTGCATGCTTTATATCAAAGAATCGACTTTCGCAAATTCTAACAATTTAGGTAATAGATGCTCTCGCATAAAAACCTAATTGTCACTACCTTTTCTTAATTAGGATTAGTCTGATTTCGCAAATAAGCCCTATTTACTATCCAAATTCATAATAAGATCGTTTTCGCTTCAATATCACAAATAAAGAATTTCCTCAACTCTCGCAAAAGATTAAGCATATAGGTAGATGATGATAAAGACATACAAATTCATGGATTTATAAATCAAACACACATATCTATATGTTGGGATCACCCCAACCCTAGAAGAAGGAAATTAGAAACAAAATATAATAAAAGAAAATAACTTTAAAATTAAACTAAAACTTACAAAACTTTCCAATTGTTCCTCCTCCTCTCCCACTCGACCCTCTCTCTCCCTATCCTCTCTCCTTGCGCCCGAAGACTACTTGACTTGAATGTTTGAAAATCAACCCCTAGGGCTTTATTTATAGTGTTCCATCTAGCTAATCTAGGAAAGGAACAACTATATTTATATCTAAATCTATCTATCTAAAAGCTTAAGATAAAACTTAATAAATAAAGGAAATAAATCTAATAATTAAACAAGGGAAATATCTAATGTGGATAAATCTCCCTTGAACTTGATAGATCTTCACTTGATTGGATAGAATATCATGTGCCTTCACTTGCAAGTAACCCACATGCTAGGATATCCACTCGGCTTGGATTTCTCACTGGGAATACTCGACGACGACCAGGTTACTCGACATAGAGTACGGTCTTCTTCTCCTCGGATTGCACTCGAGCTCGGCTACATTCTGGACTCGACATGGGTACTCGACCTAGTCACCCTTCGCTGCTAGTCCCCAATTCCTCGATGTCTCCATTCGCCATCAACAATCTGCCATCGCTGCTCGTCTCGGCACCCTTTTTCTCTCCACTCCAGTCCAACTCCTCCATCGCTATTGTTGCTCCATGTGCATGTGATTCCTCTCGACCTGACTGTGATTCCTTGGACTTCAGTCTCGGCAGGTAAGTGCCAGGTATTCTCTCCCTGCGCTAAGCGTTTATCGATTTCAATTTTTTTATGGGAGTTTCCGGACTGAATTCCTGACAATTTCAGGTGGGATTTTGCTTGATGATTGATTGTGCTCGAGTTTGATTGTTGTGGGCTGGGTGAATGCCTGATATTACTTCCAATTTGCGATTGAAATTATTGGGTTGGTAATTGATAATGTGCTAGGAATTTTATTGTGATGAACTTATGCTTGAGAGTTGCTATATCGTAGCTTCTGCACCTGTGTGTTACTTCTTTGCTGATTTTGGCTAGGTAATGTGAAAGATCGGAGTGTGAATTAAGAGTGAGTTCGATAGCTGGTTCTTATTGTCATTAATTGTCCTAGGTTTGCTCCCTATGGCTGATTGATTTCTTCTTGCTATATAAGAAATCAGCTGAGTATTTTTTTTTCAATCTTTGCTTGCTAGTTCTTACTCCTTGAAATCACTTGAATTCCATGTTTTTCAATTATCATAAGTGATTGAGTAGGTACTGATAAGCTGATTTTTTTTATATATTGGGTTCTGTTATTTCTTTTATTTGGATGATATCATTATGCTTGGAAAGTTGGACTGCTTTGTCTTGTGTGTTTTCTTTGCTTTTAGTTTTTGCCAGGACCAATTGCAAAGGGATATGCCATACCGTTCCGACTCCAAGAAGGTTCACAAATGCATATTGCATCCAGGAGGGAGTGGCTGGCGAATATTGTGCTTCGAATCTCTGTCTGTAATTTCTGAAATCTTCTCTTGTTAGCTCTAAGGAATAGTAAATTTCTTGCTGAATTTTGTACTTCTGATATTCCTTTGCTCTTGAGAACTCAATTTGTTCGTTGATTGCTATTCTAGTTGTGCTTGTTTTTGCTGTTGTTTGTGGTGTTTGATAGGTCCTATAACTATGAGAAGTGCTGAATTTTATAATCTGTTCAGAGGAAACACCACTATCTCCTCGTGGGTAGAAGATTAGTTTTGGAATCCCTGATTACTTTGTGAGTTTCCTCTACCTCTTTCAATCTTTTTCTTTACTTTGAAGACAAAGTAAGATTTTAAGCATGGGGTGGGGAATTGAAGTGTAGCTCCGTGTTTTATATATTGTTAGTTTTTTCAATTCTTGTTATGCATTTCATTTCATTATAGGTTGCATTATAGATATTTATATTTGATAATTATCCCATGTTCATATATAAGTCATTGAGTCTTTGTTTTTTATTTGTTAGTTTTTTTTAGTTTTGTTAGGAAAGATATTTCTATGATTGGTATGACCTCGATGATGATATATGGTTTTTCATGGCTTAAGAGTTAATAAAATTGAATTTTAATTGAATAATGACACTTGTGGGATTCCCATAGATAATATGGATTATGAGATTTAGTTATAACTTGATTATTGGTTGGATGTTCAGTTTAGAGCAATCTTTAAAACTTTTATATGATTTCTATTGTATATGTCTAAAGTCTAAACCCTGATGAAAAGCACTAGTAAATTCGGTTATATGTATGTTTTATGTGTTTTGATATATATGTTGGGTTGATGAGTTGAAGGAGGATAAAATTCACTTACACCGCTCGGGGAGGATAAAATTCACTCGAGTGAAAATAATCATCAATAAACCAATATTCGAGGAGAATAAAATTCACTCGACACTATAAGAATTGATAACAAAAAATACGGTTAGTAACCGATCCTGTTTGTGGAGGATAAAATTCACGCAAAGAGGAAGAAAAAAAAATAGAAATGTTTAGAAACAAAGAGAAAGAATATGAGCTTAATTGAAAATCCGAAGTAGAAAAGGCCTAGTAATCTATGGGTGTTTATGACAATTTTTAAGTGCTTAATGATTTTGATTGTTCAATACATTCTGAATACAAGCATCCCCTAAACCTAATTAAAGTTTAAAGCAATGAGTATGAAAGGTTTGATGTGGGTCTCATAGTGTCCTAATTATTTTGAGCTTAACATAATAAATACTCTCGTAGCCATGGGAATCATACTGATGAGTGATCTTTCATAAAAATTTCTTTTAGTGTTTGTCTTTCTTTGAGATAAAATTCACGCAAAGAGGAAGAAAAAAAATAGAAATGTTTAGAAACAAAGAGAAAGAATATGAGCTTAATTGAAAATCCGAAGTAGAAAAGGCCTAGTAATCTATGGGTGTTTATGACAATTTTTAAGTGCTTAATGATTTTGATTGTTCAATACATTCTGAATACAAGCATCCCCTGAACCTAATTAAAGTTTAAAGCAATGAGTATGAAAGGTTTGATGTGGGTCTCATAGTGTCCTAATTATTTTGAGCTTAACATAATAAATACTCGCGTAGCGATGGGAATCATACTGATGAGTGATCTTTCATAAAAATTTCTTTTAGTGTTTGTCTTTCTTTGAGTTTTTCTTTGTTTGTGATGGTTTGTTCGGGGACGAGCAAAATTCTAAGCATGGGGTAGTTTGATAGAGTATATTTTAGTCATGTTTTAAGTATAGGTTTGCATATTAATTTATAGTATTTTTACATATTTTTATAGCTTATTTGGTATTATTTGATTTTCGGATCCTACACTAGTGCTTTTATATATTTCAGGTATCTTTAAGCTGGATCGTATGAATTTGGAGGTTGATCATAAATTATCGGTTTCGCTATATATACCCCAAATAATGCACGTCCTTAAGGACGTGCATGATTAAAAGAAGTTAATTAATTTTTTTAAATGGTAATTAGTCACAATGCAAGGACGTGCATTTTTTACCTTGGATTTGTGGTGTATATAACAACACCCTAAATTATGGGATTATTTTACAAATTAAAAGGCAAGACGGTGCAATTGCTTTCAGATCATGGGGCTGGCCGAATGAAGTGCTGCCGAACTATCAATATAATTAGATAACTTAGATAGAATTATATATTTATTATATATTTATATTAGGATAAATTTTTACTCCGTAGTTTATATATATACATACAGTAGATACATTCAGAGGGAGGCCGTGTTCAGAATGATCGGCCGACCGAGTTTGATCTTGTTAACCCTAATTGTCTTTTGTCTTATTTTTATGGAAGCTTAAACTCTCCCGTATTATCTATGATTTGAAGCTTTGTTTGGATTGAGTTGTGAGTTTCTGAATCTTGTTCCTTATTTCTTGTATTGAATGTTTCGACTTTTTTGTGCTTGAATGTTTGATTGTTTTATTCTATCTTGTCTGATCAACTTGGTAGAATCAATTCCATTGCTAGGGTTTTGTAGATTCCTGATTGCGAACCTTAACCCAAGTAGCAAACTTATCCCTTTAGGGCTGATTGAACTAATTGGATAGGTAGGAAGTTGGACGTGTTGTTAAATCCCTCTTTAGGGACTGCAAATACCTTGGTTAATCTCTAGTCTTAAAGCTATCAATTGGGTTAAATCCTTCTTTAGGGACTGTTCGATTGATAATGGTTTCTATGACTGATTCGACTAGTAACTATATTAGGTCGGGACAAGGGCATTCATAGGAAACTTAATAGGACGAGATGAAGTTACAATATCAATTCAACCAAATAAAGTGGATAGTTGTAGGTAGAGCGATCTTTTCTAAATTGTTTGCATCAACCTGTTTATATAGTTTATTTTGTGTTTCTCTCTTATTTCAATCAATCAAAACCCCCCGTTTCATACTAATTGGTAAATAAACTTAACTTAGGAATAACTTGATTTTCTGTGGGATCGACTCGTGCTTACCACACTACATTAGTTAGGTAGGTTCGAATTTATTTTGATACGGTTTACGCGACTAAAAACCGTCCATCAGCAGTTTACTCGATGTCGACTAGAATTGTGCTCTCGAGCGGTCTGGTGCTCGTTCTCGACTTTTGGGAGGCAAGTCGGCCAAAAAAGTACTCGGCGTCGATCGGTTTGGTCGATGTCGACTAGTTCTGTGCGCTTTCAGCATTCTGCTCCATTCTTAAAACACACTTTCCCGAGTACTCGTTCGTCCGATTGACGCATATGAGTATGAGCTGGAAAGCTCTTTTCGAGGGCTACAACTCTCATTAAGACATCAGAGCTTGATTCAGAATGATGAATGGCAAAAAGTGGGCTTTTCTATAGCTGCACCACCTTTAGCTTCTTCATGATTTTCCTTTAAGCTTCAAAGTGTGTCTGATTTCTGTGAAATACAACAAAAACTTGTGTAGATCTCCATATATTGCAAATAAACATAAACTACACAAATTATGTACTATTCTAACCCAAATGTATGAAATGCATACAGAAATCGTTATAAAAGTAAATGTAAAACATGCCGAATTAGGCTCACAACAGCACTCGAGCTCGGGCACGTTCTGAATAGTCGACATGTACTCGACATCGAGTACTGTAGCAGACGATGTAGACTAGAACAGACTTCCTCGAGTGTTGCTCTGCTTGACTTCTGGATTTCGACTTGAATTACTCGATATCGACTAGAAGTGGTCGATATCGACCAGTTGTGTCGAGTTGATCTTTCCTTGTTTCTTGCTCGAATTGTCCTAGTTCAGTTGCTCATTGACCTCGGACTTTCTGTAGTTCACTTCGGTCTTTTCATCCTTTCTCCGAATTGTTGTAAATTGCATCGATTTCTGCGTAATTAAACAGAAACTAGTGTAGACTCCATAATTTGACAAATAATTGTAAACTACATAGAATCTATACAATTCTAACCCAAATGTATGCAGAAATCGATATAAAAGTAAGTGTAAAACATGGCGAAATAGGCTCACAACACTTTCCAAGCACTACGATTCTTATGAAGATCTCAGAAGCTAATTCCAATTTCTCTGAACCTTAAAGATGGGAATTCTCCATGTTCTCCATTTCCGCTCTTGTTTCTTAACTCTTCTTTTTCCATTTGCTCCATGTTTTCTCTAGCTTTCGAGGCCGGATCATAAGATCTACAAATAAACACTAGAAACCGTAGATTCCGCACTTCGAATACCAAATGACCAAGAATATGAATAAGCTTATTAAACATGCAATAGGATACTCAAATCTCAATGGACTTAAGACTACATGTAAATGACCATATAAAATATGCATTATCAACATCTTAGCCACTCTTCTTCTGGGCTTGCACTATCATCACATAAAGATCTTTCTGATCTCATCCTTCAGGATGCTATCGGCTAGGTTCATCCGATCCAGCCGAACTTTTACTCTATCAAAAAAAAAGTAAATAGATATAGTTGTTTTTTTAAGCAAATAATAGATATAGTTGTGAATCTCCCTAATACCCTATTAGTTTGGTGATGTTGAATATTATGATATACTCCGGTTATTTTATTGATTTTATTTATTTTTATTTATTTTGGGTATTTCCACCAAGGGAAATCAGGCATGCAGAAGAAGCCCATACCTCCTTGAAGCCCGAGGACGGTCGAATCGACCGTCTGCAGAGAAAGCTCTGGCGGGGAAGGTCAGCGAAAGCCTGAGGAAGGCTGAAACGATCGGCGATGAGGAGATTCGGGCGGGATGAACGGCGAAGCCTAAGGAAGGGGGTCAGGGATGGCCGTGTCCTGAAAAAGGGGTTTACACATGCGGAGGAGTGTGATTCAACAGGGATGGATCTGGGCTCAGGTACGAAGATAAGAACGAGACCCAGAAAAGGAAACCTGGGGGAGGTGGTCGATCCGACGACACAAGTCAGTGACGGACCTATGCAGGCGGAAGCGAAAAAGACGGCGACGACGGCACAACCGCTCCACCACAAGAATCGACCAGGGTCAAAATGGGGTCGAGGATTGAGGTGAACCGGAGCGTTGAATGCCGACGGAAGGACCGCCAGCGAAAGAGGCAAAGATGGATGCGAAAACGACCTCCAAGAAGGTCGATTGAAGCCCAAAACTAGGTTTTGAGAGTGGATTCGGATATTGGGGGTAGGTGAAGCAAACGACAAAGGAGGCGGAGACACACACAACCAAATCTCCCTACCTTCAACCTCTGTAGGGGAGCGATTGAGAGGTGGTGGCGGTGGGCTTGTGGAATGGTGGTATTGGTGGATTAATGGGTTTGTTGATTTTCCCCTTGTTGAAGGTTGTTGTTGCTATGGGTTTGAGTTCAAAAGAACTCTGTTTTTTCCTTTGTTCTTTGTAGTGAGTGATGGAGATTTCAAGTCGGACGGTGTTGTGTTGAGGTGGTGGTGGTGGTGGTGGCGGCGACGGATCTATTGTTAGGTTGCGAGGCAAAGTTCAGACCAACAAATAGAATCTATAGATCGACAAAGATTTGGGTAGAAATTAAGAGTTTCAATCCATTTGGGGTTGAGATTTGGGTAGAAATTAGGGATTTCAATCAATTTGGGGTTGAGATTGATCTCGATTGGTCCCCGATTATTGTTTAGATTTGGGGTTGAGATTGTTAGCCTAGTTGTTTTTACGGACGCCATAAAGGGTATAAAATGGAAGGGGAAGGTGGAGGCCTTGAGTTTGGTCTCATTGCTCCGATATCAGATTTTGCAGGTCAACCATCTCCTCATGACATTTTGAAACAAAAGCTTTCCATATCCCATCGGGATAGAAGGCCATCATGCTCAATATAGGTTTATACCTATCGGGGACAGAGTGGATTCACACGCCTATGCGTGACATGCATCTGAAGAGAAAGTTGTTGTTTGGCTAGAAAGATGACTGAAGTGGATGGAATCATGGAAACTCCTATACTATAGCGAGTGCTTGATTGTTATGCTTTGTTGCCATTGTGACTTTAGGATCATGCTTTCTGGTAGAGTTGGCAAAATCTGACCCGACCCGATCCACCCGAACCCAGACTCAACCGAAACCCGAAAATCTAGTGTCATGCACAACCCGAGCTAGAACACGATCCCGACTCATTTTAATTCGACCAGACCCATACCTGACCCATCCTTGATCTGATCCGACCAAGACCCGACTCATCTTTATAATTACTTTAAATTTCTTATTTTTAAACACTCAAATAACGTGAATTACTTATAATGAGACCTAATATAACTAAATCAATGAATTTGAATAGTTAATAATTGATTAATAAAAAAAATTATCATCATTTTATAATAAAATTAAATGTGACCCGACTTGACCCAACTTGAAACTCATTTGACCCGAACTTACCCAACCCGAAAACTTACTCGACTTGACCTGAACCCGGTCGAACCTACAATATACCTAACATATAACCCGACCCGAGATATAATTGAATCTGAATGGATATACCCGGACTGTTCGGCTATAGCCTCTAGGTGCAGTAATCAATCAACTTACAAAGAGTAACCCAATCCTATAATTTAAAAAAAAAAGGCCAAGATAAAAAGCCCAATAAGGCTCAATTGTATAGAGGCCCAATGGGGTACCATCACATGATCAATGTATGCTACAACATCCGAAACGGTGCGTTTTACACCACCTGAAACTCAGAAAACCTGGGGTTGGGTTTCAGTTCAGTTCCGAGAGACACACCGGTGGCTGGCAGGATCGCCGGATACTTACGGCGGCTAAAGAGCGATGGCTGGTGTTTTCCGTGGAGGCTCTCTTTTTCGGCGCTTCTATTCATCCATACAGCACGGTACCTTTTAGCATTTATCTTTCTCGTCAACCACGACATCTACTCCTTCGATCTGCTTCCTTTCTCCGGGAAACAAGCAAAACCTATTTTTTTGTTTTGATAATACGAACTGATTTCATCCTGATTCTCTTTATTTTGATTTCATTCTGCACGGAAAATGTCTTACCATTAAGTACTGGACATTTTCTGCTTGATCTATGTTTGATCGGTTAATTTGATGCACTGCACATTTACAGGTCATATCCAATTCATCAAAGATGTTGCTGCAACACGTCCGCCCGAGCATCTGCCTCATTTGTTGAACATGCTTCAGAGTAGAGGTATTCTCGCAGCCGCGGACCTGTTTGTTAGTAAATGGTTGAAAATTGCAGTATTCAAGATGAATATGATCTGTCTAGTCCTTGAGTTGCCACATTGGGCCTCAAGCTGCTTCATTGATTTTGATGTATATTGTCTTAGGTGACCTCATTCTTCCGCCTGTTGAAAAGCAAGGGCTAATTCCACTTGCTATCCCTCTGTCGAGAAGCAGTTCAGGTATAAGAAGGCATTTTCAGCTTCTTAAAACTCTTCATCTGACAGTGATATGTAATATGAAGTGCTTTTGATTGTTAGGTGTAACGATAGCGTTGTTACGTTGGCCTACTAAACAGAATGGGTAATGACTCAATACACATTCACTGGGTTGTTGTTATATAATCTCTTCTTGGCATTTCATTTGGTTACTTCTATAAATGTTTTCCCTCCTTGATCAGAGTGGATATGCCTGTTGTAGAGGTCCATGAGCATGGTGTACATCTTTTAGCGAAAAATGTGAGTTGAGACATTTTATCTATGAAATTACTGAAGCTTGCGAAACCCTGTAGTTGCACTTATACTTCCTCTAAAGGCCATAAGTTGACCTGTCAAATATTATCCAGGTACACCAGTATATACACAGACTTTTAGTTGAAGAGGACGCTTTTAACCAAAAAGAAGCCAAAACATCCTTGTATGATGCTTCCGCTGAAGGTGGGATGAAGATTTACAATAAGGGTGACTTTGCAAACACAGATACGTCGGACCTAGATGCCTATCTTTTAAGGAAGGTGCACATCACATCCTCGTATTCTTATAGGCTTTTATAGTATAGCTAAATAAAAAGAGTTTGTCTTCAGGTTGGCATGTTTCCAGATGTTTTGGAAAGGAAAATTCTGCAACACCTTGATAAAGGGGACCTTGTAAGACTACTATAGTAAAAAATCGCTTGAATTTGCACTTAGGCATATGTCTTTTTCTTCAAGTAACATACCTCTTCAAGTAACATACCTCCCATCTAAGGTTTCAGCTTTAGTGACTGGGGAGTTCTATGCAAAGAAGAAGCAATTTCCAGGTTTTGGACGGCCATTTGCATTCAATGCGGAGGTTTTGACAAAGTTTGTCTCTACACATCCCTAAGGGATGTATCTGTTTTTGTATGACTTCTAATACCTACATGTATTTTTCCACATGGATATAATTTTTTCTTTTTGCCTGTCACAGGATTGGACGTAAAGTGGAAGCGAAAGATGCTGCAAGGGGTGCTCTGAAAACACCATGGTGGACTTTGGGGCGCAGATATCAGGTATTATGGAGCCCTGAGTTTATCTTTGCATTTTTTATGTAGTCAATATATGTTTCTACAACAGAAATGTATATAATGACCATATCTTGTTTAGGAAGTTGCTGAAATAGCACAATGGGGGAACGAGCAAATTGAGTACGTTAAAGGGAAGTTGACAGAAGAGGAAAAGGAGGAAGCTCTAAACAAGGGAAAAGATCCTTCTCAGGTCCTTTGAAAGCTCATTTTTATTTTGCATTCCTGTAAATGCTGCAACACTAAGAACGATTTGGTTAACTGAAAATAAACTAAGATGAACTGTGGAATGTCTCATACTAGTTTTTCTGCAGATTGCATTGGAGGAAGCTTCAATTTTGCTTAATTTAGCTTCTGTCGAAGGGACCTGGGTTGAATGTGTTCACCGTGTTGCTGTTTGCTACGAGGAGGCTGGTCTCAAAGACATTGCAAGATTTGTATCATACCCCCTGAAGATAAGTTCAAGCACTTGTGATACTAGATGTATTATGCAATAATTATGCCATCTTGCATCTTGTTGAGTAGGAAATTTTTTTCCCACCTGGTGGAAGTACTTATTTATGCATGCATCCCTATTTGAACCCTGGTTTGCATATACAAGAAATCTATTGTGCAAAACCATCAAACTTGACCTGTAGTAGGTATCAAAGGAATTGTGCCCTACCTGTAGTTGGAGAACAAAAAATAGTTCAGTTTATTGTATGGGAAAATAGTGCACCTTAAATTTGTATGGGAAGAGAACAAAAATAAGTATTCGGTTTATTGTAAACCAGAATCTTATTCAAATACTTTTCACACTATCTACACCAATACATGTCACACAATCACTCAATTCCCACCCTCTAGGCCTCATATCGCCTCACTTCCCTAAAACCCCAATATTCGACCATAAAGTGTTGAGACTTCATCAAGTAGCGAAGGGAAGGGGCAACTTCTTGCTATGGTTTTTCTTTTTCCTCCACAGCAGTTTCCTGAACAGCCCACCACTGCTTTGCTTCTTACTAGGCACAATAGCCATAGACCCGGATCCAGACTCCCTGAAGCTCCGC
Organism: Persicaria tinctoria; assembly: GCA_037127255.1. Taxonomy (NCBI): domain Eukaryota; kingdom Viridiplantae; phylum Streptophyta; class Magnoliopsida; order Caryophyllales; family Polygonaceae; genus Persicaria; species Persicaria tinctoria. Next base: position 65,422,054 of record JBANSL010000006.1, read on the forward strand.
CTCATCTTTTCAGATCCAAAAGCTATGCTTCCTTTTTGGAAGCCAGGGGGCGGTTTCAGAGGCTCAGAAGTGCATATGATTTCCTTGGTCTTTGGTGACTCATCGTCGTCGTCATCAGCAAGCATCTTGTCAAGCAAGGAGGATCTCTGGCTCAAGCTCTTCTCTCTTGGGGTGGTCACGGTGATTGCTGCTGGAGGTGGCGGTGTCTTTGTTGGAGAAGAAATCGCCTGGCTGAAAAGTGCGGTGTCTTGTGGTGGAGCTAGTGCCTTCAGCTGCTTTCCTAGATTGAAAATAGTTTCTTGACACTTTGCAAGCTTTTCTGAGGCTGCTGCTATTTCCCGGTCCTGCAAACATATTTTCGATGTCAGGATAAACTAGAACCTCGAAAATTTGCTTTATCATAAATATGTGGTCTTGTTAGTGGCTTACAGTTTGGATTTGTTTTTCATCTTGATCAGCATCTGCTGCTACTTCTGCGTCCTTTGTTGTTACACTGGAAAACCAATATGTTAGAAAACATATAATTCAAGTTTCATGTAATGAATTTAGAGTAATTTCTTGCATTAGGAGATCAAGAATTTCTTCAAACCAAAAAAAGAAAAAAAGAAGGGTACCTGTCAAGCTGGATTTGTAATTCAAGGCATGTGGCCTCCAACTCTTCACAGCGTTTGATCTTCTTACCCAATTCTCCATCAAGAGACGAAAGCTTTTGTCGGGCATCGTCTAGTTCTACTCTAGCAGCTGAAAGCTGACTGTTAAGATCTTCATTTTCCTGTTTCTGAGTTTCAAGTTGGGTCCTCAGAGACTTCCCCTCATCAGCCATGGCTTCAAGTTTATCTTCTACTCCCTTCTTGACAGACACCAATTCTCTCACCTCATCTTTCAATGTCCGTATCTCTTCTTTCAAATCACTTTGAATCTGCAACAATGGTATTGCACCTTGATAGCCATTAGTAGACGGTAAGGAAAACCGTGGTGGCTCTAACTCAGATTCACTTCTCGTCTCATCCCAATCTAAATGCTTCTTTACTGAATCCTTCACGCCTGAGGTGTCTCGAAGTGAGAAGCAGTGGCTGATTATCCACTCCAGTATAGAAGCCACTTCTTGGACAAACCTCGCGAAATCCACCTTCCCATCTAACAAATCATAGCAGAAATTGAGAAAACTCTGAAAAACGGCAACTGCTTCCGCTGATTTCCACCGAACAGCATTCCCAGTTGGCAATTCCAACTTCGTGAACACAGGGGAACGAGTGTCACGCTCTTGGGGAGTCAAGTTCATTCCTTCAATTGTCTGAATCAGCTTGGATAAAGATATGCTCAAATCTGGTTCACAACTTGACATGGGTACTATCTCATTCCCCGTCACAGTTGCGGCACTCATAGTTGGACTAATTCTGCTTTGAGAGACCGGGGAGCTATCGAATGGGTTGTCTACAGATACAAGTGCTAGTTTTTCCATCTCAACAAAGTCATCCATCAGATTTATGTCTGATGATATTCCATATGATTTGGTCGAGCGGGGAGTAGCAATCTTTTCCTTTCCATCTTTGCACTGCTCTAGTTCTGAGATCAAAGCAGAGGCCCATGACCCGGCACAACTGATCTTATCGTCATCTGCAATATCTGACATTGATGCCCCTGAGAGAGAGCGCGATATAGGGTGTCTTCTCTTTGTCAGATCCACAAGCATTTGGGATTTAGATGATTCTTCAAGCTGGGTTTCAGTCTGGGAAAGTTTTAAAGATGCTCGGGCATACATGTTCTTTGAGATCTGAAGTTCATTCGACTTCTTCTGAAGGGATTCCCTTAGAGCATTGTTTTCTTCTTCCAGAAGGCACAACTTCTCCACCAGATGGTTGATCTTTCTGCTTGGGCTCTCTGGGGAAGAATTGTTGTCAGCCATGACATAGTCCAAACGCGAGTTACTGCCACTCCGATTTGGAGTAGCAACCTTTCTCCTGCCCTCATTTGGCCCTCTTTCGAGGAATTCAACCTCGTTCTTCATCTTGGCCACTGTTGCAGGGCCAGGTAGTCGCTTCCTCACTAGGATCCGGAGTCTCTGGCACTCAGACTCCAACTTAGCTATCTTCTTCACATTCTCAAGGTGTTGCTTATGGGTTGCATCCGTTGTTCGGCGATGGAACTCTCTTTCCTCATTCCTAATATCAAGCTCCTTCTCTAGAACTCGTACTTCATATTTCAAGGAAGCATTTTGTTTCTCCAATGCATCTACCTTTACAAATAGCTCCTTCATATCTGCATTTGTCTTAGATCTTTTTCGTTGCAGCTCCTTGAGATGCCCTTCCTTGAGAAAGAGCACTTCACTTAGTTCAGAGATCTCAGCTTCCATCTTTACCATCTTTTTTCCGGATTCTGCCAGATTCTCTTCGAAGAGCAACCGCTTTTCCTCATAATCCTTTGCAGTCTTGGCCAGCACGTCATGAATCCTCTGCTCCTTCTCTTCCCTAACAAAGCGCAATTGCTGCATGCACTCCTTGAGCGCCGCCTCTAGCTGACTTACACGCTCCTCACCGGCTGCTCTCTGCCCCAACGCTTCATTCAGCTCTTCCTTCAGAGAGAGTGCCTTTGCTTCGGCTTTCTCCCAACCTAAAAGACGTAAAAAGATTAGTGATGGAAAGGATTCAAGAGTGCATTTAAAAATGATTTCAGAGTTAAAAGAGCTACCTGCAAGAGCTTCCTGTGTTGTGTTTGCATTTTTCTTGGCAAGCTCGTCATTGGCATTGCACTCAGACAGTGCTAAAGAAAGCTTAACATTCAAGTCCTTAACATCGCTCTCCAGTTCCTCCTTCTCAGCCAGGAGTATGTGCATCTAAATAAGCAAATTTTATTGAAAATTAGTCTATAGCTGAGGAAATCAGCGAACTTGTTAACCTATCCAAGCACAAGGGTAATTAAACAGCATGCTCCTTCTACATTTTTTTCCATGATTAATTTCCCCTTTCTTATTATAGATATCTTATACATACAGCTCAAAACACAGATAAGTAACTGCCATTTCGACTCATAATCTCGTGTATTAAAGTTTCTCTTGTTCAGTTAATGCTAATCAAGATGCCAAATCTATGACAATAACAAAAAAAAGTGTGCACGCCATTAAATTCGCACGGGTGTTGCGTATATACTCCAAGAATCCTGACAGATACGGGTTCTCATCAATCATTAACATACACTTGGAGAGGTCTTACACCCGTTCGATGCCAACTTGGCAACCTTGGATCTTCCTTGATTATAAGATTGGCATGTTGATCAAAGTACGCAACGAATGCATAAAGGAGGTCTTCCACACTAGAAACCGACGTGCGTATGAATGAAGCAATGCCTTGATCAGCAATTTGACCATTTCCCTCATAGAGACAGAGTGGCCCTGAGCCTCATTCATAAAGCCAGACAACGAAAGGGACTAAATGGATTGTCACTCGCATTCGATCCATAAAATAAATAGATCTAAGAAACAAGAACCAACCCTTATGGCCTACGAGGGACCCTTGAGAAATAAGACCCTTATGTATGAGTTATGGTTATAAGACTAGGGGCCAAATTAATATTTTTGTCTCTTATAAAGCAACTCTATCTAGCTAATTTTAATATGTACATCAATTTATACTGTCTATGGCTGTAGGGTGTCTTGCTCTAGCCGGACTTGGATTTTATCCGATCCATTCCTACGTGGATCCTTGTCAACCGGGGTTGTCTATTTACTGATGGATTGTACTGCAATTTTTGTTTTATCATCCATATCTCAGACAACACAACACAATAGATACTGAACAAGTGCAGTTAGTTAGATTGTGAATTACCTCATCATCATTTGGCTTGGAAGAAGGATCTTGTTGTTTGTGTGGCAAAACAGGGCTCTTTTCTGAGGGCTTTTTCCTCCATAGCCAAGATTTGTTGTCAGTCATTTCACCTTGTTGCTTGTTCCTGAAGTTCCCAAAATCTGACACTGGTGATTCCTTCGTGTTGAAACAAACCCATATATGATATATGCAATGTCAAAAAGCAAGCTTGGAAGGGATTACTAGTGGAAGCAACAATAATAGAAAAAGGCAATCGTTTCCCCTAAAAAGAAGGGATTTTGTTGACACACAAGCAGATAAAGGTGATGTATATTTTGGTTGCATTGCATTTGAATGTGAAATGGAAAACCCAGCAGAAGATGAAATGGGGAGGCTTACCAGAAAATCGTATTTGTGAAAAGACAAAGGGTTCCAATAAAAGATGGAAGAAGAAAACCCACAATTTTCATCCAGAAAGAAAGAGAAATGTGGTCATATTTGGGGATTTGGTATGATACTGATACTAGTGTGTGTAAACTGTGTAAGCATGGAGGGAGGGATGATATGTTGTAATAGGGGAGGAGTGAGACCCACAACAAGCAAAGCACTAGAAGCAGAGAGACAGAGAGAAGGGGTTTGCCACTTTGCCTGAGTGTCTGTGGGTGTGTTTGGTAGATAGATGGAAATGCGAAAAGCACCCTAAAAAAGGAAGGAAAAAAACCCCCAAATTTCAGCGACGGAGGGAGGGAGGGAGGGAGGGGGAAAGTAAGTCGAAAAAGGGGTAAAAGCAATGTACTAATGAAATTGAGAGAGAAATCAGAAGAAAGGGAGGATATTTTAGGGGGGGTGGTAGGTAGGGCAAAGGGCTGCCACGCACTCGAAGACAAAAAGACTATGGGAGTACGGGAGGCCTACAACTCCAACTGCAGCTCCGAGAAGAGAAGAGAGAGAGAGGGTGAAATGTCGAGTCGTACACTGACACGTTGGTCATCCTCCGGTGAGGTCTGATTGACGCTTTACCACCCCTCTCCTCTCCTCAGAGTCCCACACCTACACCGGAGAGATACACTATCCTTCCTACGTGTTTACGCGTTCTTTTTTTAAACGTAAAATCAAAATCAGTATACGAAGTATAAACTTTTTAATTAATTTTTTTAAAAAAAATTTACAAGTAAGGTTAGATGCCAAAATTCTCTTGAACGCTACGGAGTACTACTTACTACAGTAATAAGTAGTGTACACAGCAATTGACAACTAGCATTTGGATTTAGGGATACCCTGTGTTATTGCAAATGTGTACTACGTATGTGCTGTATTTATTACACTATACTATACTAGTCCCACCACAATTTAATTTCATGGCCTGTTTTGGGGTCATTTAAAGAAAAATAAAGTGGATTTTACTGCGACTATATGATGATTGATGATGATACGGAGGGGAGGGAGTATATGATGTGATAGTCATGAGATAGTGGGAAAAAATGGTTAAAGACGGGGGGTGTGGATGTGAGAGTCAATTATGGACCCCCAAAGCTATGGTGTCTTTGTCTGCCCACTTTTTAAAGTTTTCCCACTTCCCTCTTTTACCTTCGTATTGCGTATTCTACCCACTCTAAAGTACATTATAAAGTATCGGAATCGGAAAAAGGGACTATACTTCTCTTTTTTTTTATCTTCTTTTAATAAGTTACTCCCTCCGTCCAACAATACATAAGTTTTTAGAGGTAAATTTTTGTCCAACAATAGATGGTCTTTTAGGTTTTCTAGGTAAAAAGTTGTAATGATTTATATTGATTTGTGTGTTGTTGACTTTTTAAAATAATTTGATTGGTTAAAATGTGTAGTCGGTGTTAAAAAATAATAAAATTTATGAAAAAGTTAGTGCAATGATGATGTTTTTTTTAAAGTGAGGTGATTTATTAAAATTTGTGCAAAATGCTAAAAGGCCATGTATTTTAGGACGGATGGAGTATCAATTTGGGTGGTATGTTGGACCACTATTTAAGAAAATACTTTTATAGATATGAACACGCAAAATAGGGTCGGTAAGCAAATTCTGTGAGGATAGGTAAACAGATTCTATGAGGACATTGAATAAATTAAAAAGACTCGCTATCCAATCTACATCCTAGTTAAGTTCACGGAATCCATGATGGAATTGCACTTCCTGAAAGTGCTGGGGTGGAATATGGTGTTGGAAATCAACATCTCGATCTCTCATGGGTTGCTCCATGAACTTTGGATACAGTTTATACCAATCATATTATCACCCTTAATAACGATGTTGGGAAGACCGAGCTCCTTGGCCTGCATCAAAACTACACTACTTTCTATTATACACTCAATTTATGTCAATATAATATCTTTAGCCAAATAATGATTTGTTGTTGTTAAGAAGCCCTTTATCTAGGGTTCAATACTCTATAATTAATCTATCTATTTTTCCCCACTATATCATTTATCTATCTAATCTAATACTATCTATCTATCTATCTGTAACGGCCCAGGATTATGATTCTCGGGTTACGTTTCGAGGGATGAAACCCCTCGCTAGAATCTTGCGCCCCGAGTACAAGTTGAAGGTTTGAAATTCTATCCTAACAATTTTCAAATTCTCATCACACGTACATCCCTGATATGAACAACCTAATATCTAAGATCGATAATTTCCCAAGCAACCTCATACTATTCTTCCTTAGCGATTACTCAACCTCATCTTGTACCAAGACCGCTCCCAATTACCGCACATACAACCTAGTCCCAAAGTCTACGATTCTTTAGACATTCATTAACCGATCATCCTCAATGTCGCCCACGATCCGCTCCTAGACTATTTAGACACTCTCTCATGGCACACTAACCCGTATATCAACACATCTCCTCAAGAATCCTCCGATCCACTCTTGACTCACTCATCCACATCTAGAACTACACTACACGCACACGCTATTGCCCCACACTACCTCTAACGAAGACCTTTCCCTCAAAATCTCGCCATACCACTCTATTCCTCACCTATAACATCCTTGGAAGCTCAACTATACTCATTGAACACTATCTCCAACAAGTCCTAACTCACTCGGCTCTACTCAAGCTGACGCATCCTTTCTTCACCCCATCTCACACAACCACCGACCCAATTCGAAGACCTCGATCTACCTGCCACCTTCCGACCCATCTGACCAAGGAATCACTCGACTCATGCCCATGAAGAAAACACCACCATATATATATATATATATATATATATATATATATATATATATATATATATATATATATATATATATATATATATATATATATATATATATATATATATATATATATATATATATATATATATATATATATATATATATATATATATATATATATATATAACCCATAACCTATTTACTAGCAAGTCATTATACTCAAGCATAAAGACACGTCATCGAAACACATGTTAGTCAGGCAATCATTTACTACTAATTCGGCTTATTCGTCACCACCAATCTCATCATGTCAGTTCCAGGTCTATCCCACAAAGGTCTATCGCACAACATCAATTCCGGCTAATAAGAGAATATGCGGCTTGAATTAACAATGCTTTTCCTCGAGTCAACTGGGATAATCCTGCTCACGATTGCCGTCCTTGAAGCACATTGGTCCTTTTTGCCATTGGTGACGTCGTCCTTGGAGTCTATGGGTCACAACACTTCCGTTGCGCCATTTCGGTGCTACTTCGTCATCGGCTCTTCCTTTCGTGTCGGCATTCATCGAAGGGTCGCAAGGGTTAGAATTTACGGAGGTAGGGGAGAGACAAGAGCGGACGACACACTCCCTCAAGGATTTCAGACATGGACCAGGACTAATGACGATGAGACCAAAGATAGAATCCCAACCCACGGATTCCAACAATGCCCTTAGGGTATCCCATGAGGTTATAATGGTGGGACACAGACACATAATACTCACGAATATAATCACATCATTCCACACTAGTATGCATCTATCTCAAGGAATAGCGATCTAGGCATTCGTGGCATGCTCATATAATCGACTTTACACGTACGTAAAACAAGCTAGCAACCTATCATTTCATTCACTAATCATGCTTGACATACTAAGAATATACATGCACGAATTGACATGGGACATGTGTGGCATAAATTATGCTAGACCTAGCAACAACAAGGATATCATATGCATTACTTATCACTCAATTAGATACACATAAGCAAGTCGTAACATCATGGGGTCAAGGCAAGCACACTAGGAGGTACCTATCGCATCATATGCAACCATATTCATATAGTAAGACAAGGACAGCACATAGTCATACAAGGACCTATAATTGGGAGACATGCGTCCTACATGATACTAGAAATGGTCATTAAACATGTACACATTCAACGAGGTCCAATTAAGTCAATTTAGCATGCTAAGACATTAATCTCACATATTAGACACACAACGATGTTTGACCACACTATCATGGACTTAATTCATAAGAAGACAATAGTCATGGGAATTCCATACATGCGGCACATTCATCCAATCTTAAGTGCAACCATGCAAGATATGAGACAAGTCATGCTGAAATACACCAACATATCATGTCATGAAGTCGTAAGGGAGACTATCATTATAACCGGACATAATTCTCTACGGGCAGTCATTGACTCATCACCCCGTTACCCCGTGGGATGCTAGTAGGACTCGCTCGGTAGGACACAAGGACATTCACGTTGTTCCCGAGAGGTGAGGGTAGAACTCGTGTTTAGACTCTTGTGGAAAGAAGACATGGTTTACCATTACGAGGATCAAAGGGGTGACTCCATGAGACAACTCATTCATAACTCGAAACTACTTCAGTCATTACTCCCACTAACATACTCAAGTAACCTCACATCCGACACAATTTCCGAAGGTAATTAGTTAACTAACCCAAATTTCCCGTGGAAGACACCAACCTCTAGTACAAGACTCAATAGAAGCATAGATGGTGGGGTACCAAACAGGACTCGAAACATGGAGAGCGGATGCTCTTCGACCCTTGCTAACATGCCTAAATGTTTTGGTTGGACGGTTGACAGAGTCAAAATCATCAGGGGTTTGAATTATGGAAGAGCTATTCCGACAAGACAGGAATTCCAACGACATAAGAACGAGGTATTCTCCCGCTATCCCGTTTGCACAGTTATTCAATACATGATTCAGTCAAGACATACTGATTAGTTCTCTATCATAAGCACAATAGCACTCTGCATGGAAGCAATCAACGAGATTAATATGATCCTCTTCCAGGAGGATCGCCCTCGGGCCCAGTTGGATATAATGCATATGATCACAGGGACGATCTATGTCGTCCTTCGAGGGACGGCTGACCGGAGGGGCAAATACCCCACGACCGCCTAGCCCAAGCTACTCCAACCCTCGGGCTCTTTGGAGTCTTCAAACCCCGTCTGTAAAAGAAAGCGAGTATTTTGCCTACCCGTTCCCAACTACATCCAATAGGGATGGTCTAGCGCATTTTCTACCCCATCGTTTCCCTTGTTTGATTATCGGATTTGTTGAGTCAAGTTCATATTTAGTCCATTTGAGTTAGCCATATTAAATTCATTTTGCCCATTCTAAAACATTTTGAAAAAAACATTTGAAAACCTTGGGCCATTTTCAAAACCACTTCAACCTATCATACTCTATTTGCAAAACCTCGCTCTGATACCACCTTTGTAATGGTCCGGGACTATGATTCCCGGGGTACGTTTCGAGGGATGAAATCCCTCGGTAGGATCTTGCGCCCCGAGTACAGGTTGAAGGTTCAAAATTCTATCCTAACAATTTTCAAGTGGGATTTCATACCCAAAATTCGAAGGGATCGTTGGAATCCCAGGCGAAGTCCCCCGTACCTGTCGTAAGTCTAAGCGTGGAAGACCAGCAGTCATGCAAATAGCGGAATCAAGGTGTAATACAAGAGGGTGGCACGGGAGAGCCGAGTCAAAACCAAATCGATAAGCACATTTATCGAAATCTAATAGGCAATGCTAGTGGGGTTAGACCATTTCTTCGAAATTGCCCAAGAGAGTTCCCACATCATTGAAGCAAGGAACAATCATGCTGCAAAACAAACCTAAAAAAATATGTATGTGGGGCGATGTCAGATTGAATCCCTACACAATATAATCCCAAACCAGCAAACACATACACACGCTAGTCCTAATAAAGATGCTTCTAGATGCAAGGCGGAATATTAACACACTAACATGCTCCTAAGATCAAGTGCATAAATATAATAAGGCCTTAGCACCGAATATCAAGTGGTATCTCCATCTCCTACCTCCACCCCCTTCCGATAGGGCGGAGACTAACCATCTCGTGAATGCATTACATAATAATCGGGCGGCACGCATGCCCAACTAGCTTTACAAGAAAAATAAAGCTCACATGCAGTTTTGCAATCATGCTCATAATATAAGCAAAGGAAGTTTCATGACTCGATTGACTCAGGATGGGACTGGGTCGTCCTATGACCCTAGCAAAGACTCTAGTTACTTCACAGATAACGGTCGTTCTGTTTACAAAAGCAATGAGTAAACGAATGCTTAATTATGAGTGCAATCCTAGCAGGATACTACAAGGCATGCTTTATTATGAATGTAAGCACCTAGTATGCACATGGCTACAAGCAGTGAGATCTCTTTTCGAATCTGAGTGAGCTCATATAGGAACTCACCTGGCTATGCAGAACAGAATAATAGAAGATCCGGCATACACCAATCATAATCACAATTTATCACCTAGATATATATCAAAACACATATATAAGTCTACATCTATCCACTCGATCACATAAACACACATCATTCAATATGTATAACCACATCATAACCATCATCTCATCAAGTTCAACCACTCATTAGGTTGCCACATCCCATAAGACCACATTATTCTCATCATTCCGTTCAACCATATTCATATGTTCGCATAATACTCATATCTCCAAAGTCCATCATATTAATCATAGCTCATAAGGCATAAGTCGAACGATACAAAATTTTAACATCTCATCATGCTATTAGTCATTCATTCATGTCATTAATCCACACAAATCATGCTATTAGTCCATCAATCATATCAACATGCTAGTTAGTCATCGATCACAAAATTCGCGAGTTAGTCCCGAAAACCGATTCAAAATCCGAATCAACTAGTTAGAAATTCTAACCTTTTGAAAGTGCTCGGCAAATTCCCTTTTCGAGTGAAACCCGATAATACCCTTTTTAAATATTCAAGTCTCATAATATTATATTTGTTTTAGATCACCGTAATATTATATCCCTAAATCTCAATAATAATATTATATTTTAGAATAAATCCGACAAGGTTTGAGTAGTTCCCAAAATCCTCTTTTAAATTTATTAAATCAATCCCCATTTATCAAATCGATTCCCACCTTTAAAACCTTTTCTAAATTCTTTTTCATATCCAAATAATATATCTATAAGTCTAAAAAATATTTTATTTTTAAATCTCATCTATAATATCATATAATATCTTATATTCCATTTATTAAATATTTTTTTTTTTATCAACAATGTATACAAGTCCTTAAATCCTTATTTTTTTTCAACATCACAATTCTCATCAAAGGATTTAGGACCAATGAGAAAATAGGCCCAAAATTTACCTCTTTAATTTCGGATCCAACACAAAACCCAACCCATTCTCTTTAAATGAACCGGTTTTGTTTTAAAAATAGAGTTGAACCGGACGCCTTTATAAAACAGAAAACCGGACCCAAGGATATCACTGTTCATTGTCTTCCTGAGAGTCATGTTCGGAAGCTGGAAAAAGGAAGAAGGAAGAAGGGAGGCTCGACGGTGGCTTCCTCTCTCGCCTACAACTCGTAATCACTCACCCATCCATTCCCGTCAACCCAGGAGAACAAAAACGATCAAAGAAAGGAGGTAAAAAGATGATCACCAAGGTTCTTCGATTCGCCGGAAACAGGGCTCGGGGAGATACGTCCGGGTGCGTCGAGGCCGGTGCTTCGATCGGATGTGCCTGGTAAAGGAGCGGGGGATTAAAGGAGGGACCTTTAGGTTGATAAGAGGCGAAGAAGAGAGGTCGAGAGGAGTCGAGACCTTACCGCGACGAAACGGAAAACAGGGCGAGGAGGAGGCAGCGCTCGGGAATCTCCGGGGGGATTCTGGCAGGCGGCTGATGCTGCCGGTCGTCGAGGAAGATGTGGGTGGTTCCGCTGCTGTGAACGGACGGAGGAGGAGGAACGAGATGCGGGTGCTCGGCTTGGCTTCACGGAAAAGCAGAGGCGGAGGTGTCGGTGGTGAGGCTGCCGGAAGTGAAACAGGGGAGAAAGGCACCTCGGTGGCTCGACAGAACTGGGGATGGGCGGCTGCAACGGGGCGAAAGACGGGAGGGTCTGGTGGTGTTGGGTGTGGGATTTGGAGATAAGAAAAATGAGGAGAATGTGGCGTCTGTGCTTCAAATTAAAGAGGAGGATTGGAGGAAATGGGTTTATGAAGTTGTGGGTCTAAGTCCTTGAAGATAAAATAAGGAGGGAGAGGGGCTGGCATGGAAGAGGTATAAAAGAAGAAAAGGGTCTTTATTGTTTATTGTTTTGTGCAGGAGAGAGGAAAAGAGAGTAGAGGTAGGTGATGGCCTGCAATTCTGATCGGTCAGGGCAAATAGAAGGCATGACTTTACAGATTTTGGATGAGAGGTAGAGCTAGAACAAAGACACATAGTGCCCTCGAATTTTGAAATACCCGTAAATTAAAAAATTTTGAACCCGGCTCTCTTGATATTATCTCAATTTAATTAAAGGAAAAGTCTACCTTTACACCTAGTGTAAAAGTAAACATTTTACACTACCAATCAAATTCCATGATTCTCACTCCTTCTTCTCGCTGACGGGTCCGCTTGTGTGCTTAGGGCCTAGTGATTTCCGGGTTTTTTAGTTCTTTTGTTGTATTAGATGTCTTTATTATATTTTCTTGTTGTATTTTCTTTTGCCATGATGTATGTTTAGACGGCTTGCCGTCTGCCGACTTTGTCGGCCTCTCGAGGTCCGGGTCTGTCCGGTCTCGAATTATTTCCTAATCAAAAAAAAAAAATGATTCCCACTCACATATCTAAAAAGAAAATGATTCAAAAAGTAAAAAGTAACTTCCCAATTATAATTAACTTTACCATCATTACTTTTTTATTTTTATTTTTTTTTACAGTGGGCAAAAAGTAGGATGTACTACCGACATCCTTGATCATCTAACATGATGATGTTCTGAAACTCACAAAAAGAACACAAAATAAAATTACAGCTCAACTGAGATTTTGCAAGAAAGTCAGCTGCACAATTTGCCTCTCTATAGCAATGCTGGAATATGATGGTCTCGAAATCTCCGCTTAATGAACATATTTCTTGAACTATTTGCACCACCTCCCATGGTATATTTTCCCCCTGATTAATTGCATTGATAACAATCGAGCAATCACTCTCAACAATGACTTTCTGTATTCCAAGCTCCGCTGCCACTCTTATACCTGCATATACTGCAAAAGCTTCTGCTAGAATGACAGAACTCATCATAACATTACATTTATGTATCCGAATAACTTGACCATAATTATTCCTCAGAATGCACCCAATTTGAGGTTGCAAACCAATTTTGACCGAAGCATCTACATTAATTTTAACGACATTAATTGGTGGCCGATTCCAAATCATTTTATCGGGAGGCCTAATACGTTTGGGTAATTTGGTTTTCACCTGTTCCTTACTCCAGCAAGAAATCTTATCAATAGTTTGAATTAAAACATTGCTAATACTCTTATCAGAACCATTGCGAAAAATAATTCTATTCCGCAGCTCCCAAATAGAATGCCATAAATGGCACAGATCTGTAAAATCTATATTAAGAGCCCTAGTATTTAGAATATTTTCTGAGACATCCCTTGTTAAATTTGGTATAGTAAAACATTTTTTCAATTTAACACCCAAATTTTGAATAAGGGATCTGGTAACCTGACAATTAAACAATAAATGATTTGTATCTTCTATATCAGAATTACAAAGAGAACATGTACTTGGTACTCTATTTATATATCTATTTAGACGAACAGTAGTAGGTAAGATATCTAAAACAATTTTCCAAATGAAATTTTTTATACTCGGAGCAATATTAAGTTTCCAAATCCAGTCTGCTGAGATTTTTTTTATATTCCTTGTATTAAAGAGAGAAGATGTGGATTTAACAGAAAAGTTCCCATTATTACTATAAATCCAAATTAACTTGTCAGGAATATCAGTTACTGGAATATGGATATTAGTAATCATATGAACAATATGAGAGGGAAAAATATTGTTTAATTTTTCAATATCCCAAGAATTCGAATTTGTAAATAAATCACACACCTTTAAATTAGGGTCACAGTCATTCCTAAAGCTCTCTAAGTATTGTGAATTTACCCAAATGTCAGACCATACATTGATAGTTTTCCCATTACCAACTAGCCATAGCAATCCTTTAGAAAAAAGATCTCTGATATTCAGAAGCCTACCAAATTTTACCATCATTACTTGATTATCATTTTCAAGACTAATAAAATATATAGGAATATATTATTATCATTTTGCTTGCAATATTTATTCAATGTATTATATATAATCAATGTATTATATATAATTATACATCTCTTACATTAAATAAATATTTGATTTCTAGGAAATTATTTTTAAAAAGTAAATTGAAAAATATATAATAATTTTTTATCAGAAAAATATAGGGGTGAACACAAATCTCGCAAATCCCGTCCCTTCCCGCATCCCGTTCCGATCCCGGTGGGATTTTGAAAAAAAAAATCCAATCCCATCCCGCAAAAAATACGAGGGACGGGACGCGGGATGGAAAATTCTCATCCCACAAATCCCGTCCGATCGCGTATATATATGTAAAACTATATATATTTTATATAAAAAATGCACATAATACCGATTTTAAATTTGAATAAGTTTTGGCCATTGTATTTATATACGTAGTTAGTTTCATGCGCAGTAGCATTCCCGCCAAAAAAACATAGTATGTATACTCATTAGTCAGTACTCAGTGGCATAGCATATATACATTCGTACAATGGGTATACACCGTATACCACTATACCTCAGTAGTAGTAGTAGTGGTGTGTATAGATCAGTAGCATATTTACATATTTAATAAATTTGATTTCTATCTAAAGATAAAAGCTCTTTTTATTAGAAATAGAAATATGTGATGGGAAATCAACGCGCCCCACGCGCTAGAAACCTCCGTCTCGGTGCGGCCCCAAATCCCTTCCGAATCCCTGTGATCTCGCTCATCTGCTATGAAAGTTGTCAAATCACCATCATTCCCTGGCGGCGTGCTCATCTGTTGCCCCGTCAAAGCAATCCTTTGTCGGCGGGGGATTGTGCCCTCGTGTCGTGCCCGAATCTGCTAGGTGTATCCTTCTCCTGCTCCTCTAGGCCTCGCCCCCCTCGGCGTAGCCTGATTCGTTTGCTGTTCATCCCAAAGATTGGGTGGATTGGGATGGTGTTAATGATGAATCCGGATACTAGACCCCCTGTCAAGCCCCCGCCGTGGCCTGACCCCTTTCGGTGGCTCCTCCCTAGGGGTACTGTTTCAAATCCTGTTGGATTGGGTTGCAGGTTTCCGCTGCAGAGGTTCCCCTTTCCTGCTCTCCTTGTTTGGCCTCACTGTATCATCCTTGACAGTGTTCCTGGGCTGATTATAAATTGGGGGTGTGGGGTGGGTGATTCTACCTTCCAATTTCTCTCCCCTTCTCCCATCTTTCTTCCCTGTTTTCCTGTCCACAATTTCTCTCTTGGTGTCTGTCACTGGTGGTCTAGTTGGTACCTGATGGAAGACTCTCAAGCATCTGCTCATCGCTCAGGTAAGGAACCACAGGGGCTAGAGGACTCTGTTCTCTCCCCACCCAAACCCCGAAAGGGCCCAAATCCTCTTTATGAGGCCAAAAACACTGCTGGTGCTGCCCCTCCCTTGGGTGGGTGTAGTATCCAGTCAAACACTTCAAAGAAAAGCAAGCTGAGGAAGCAATCCCTCAACCTGGAAAAACTTAAAGGTGTTCTGGATGGGGTTCAATGCAATATCTTGAACCTTAGCCAAACCTCTGTGTTTGCAACGATAATTGGCAACCCAGTGTCCATCAACTCCATCAGGAAGAAAATTTCCTTTGATTGGAAATTTTTAAAAGGGGGATTCCAAATCATTCCCATGAAGAACAACTGGATGGAAATCCGGTTTGATCAGGCTGAAGACTGTAAGACTGTGTGGTTGGGGAGACCCTTTCATGTGAAGCAACAGATGCTGGTTATCCGGCCCTGGAGGATCGACTTTGATCCGTTAACTGAGCCACTCACCACTCTTGATGTGTGGATTCGCATACCGGGTCTCCCGATCAAGTATATCAGTGACAAGGTCCTGACTGATTTGATTGAAGGAAACCATATTGGGGAGGTCATAAGAGTCGCTGCATTTGGCAAGAATGGACAGAGATTCCGCTATCCTCGCATTTGCGCTTCGGTGGATATCACCAAAATCCGGGAATTTCGGATCAAGGTGCTTAACGAAGATGAGGAGCTGGTGTCCTACCCAGTGTGGATCGAAGATATCTCATCAGGGTGTGGAGCTTGTGGGCTTCCGGACCATGACTTCGCAGACTGTCCTACCCGGATGGCGTTTGTGAACCCCTCCTCTGTTGATCCGGTCGCTGTTGATCAGGCCCAAGAGGGTTTGGCTCAAGAAGGTGGTGCAACTGCTGGCGCCGGGACGTGGTCTAAGATAGCATCCAAGAAGAAACCCCCCCCACCAATGTTTGGACATTCGAAAGAGGCGCTCTTGGCCCTGCTTGGTGTAAATGCTGATGAGTCCTCGGAATCATCTGTTTCCAACGACTCCAACAACCTCTCTGATTCCATTCCGGCTGAGGATGAACCCGTCCTGTCATCGATGCAAGTGGACGTCCCCCCTAATGTTGATCCTGGCTCCATTACACCTCTACCTGTGCAGAGCGAGATCCCTCTGACAGTGCCCTCTGCTACCCATCCGCCTTCTCAAGTCTCCCCTTTGGGTGGGCTCGCTCCTAGTATTCCATCTCCGACAGTCCTGCTCCCCACGGTTGCTTCTGTTGCTCATCCGGCAAGTGCTTCGGCTGCTGAAGATTACGGTTCACCAGCCTATGATCCCGCTCTATCTGACTCTGTGTTCAACGAGGCCTTTGATATGGACATGGTTGACTACGAGGATGATCCGGCTTCTATCCATGAGTGCGACGCACTCCCCGCTGACTTCACCGAAGAGGCCCTTGATCGAATGCTCCGGGAGTTCTCAACCACTGCTGAAGTCCGTCTCTCTGAGGTGGCTCGTCCAAGTCAGACCATGTTAGTCTCGGCCTCGGTTGCGGCCATGCCAACTCAGCCGGTGGTGGTTGATCAGTCATCTACCCAGGGAGCCACATCTATGTCCAAAACCTCCTCTAGCAAGAGAAAGATGCAATTCGAAGAATCGGACACCGCTTGCTCTAACCTGCCGGCAAGTGGTAAGAAGCGTTTCCATGGTTAGTACGCTATTACGTTCTAGTCTTCATTGCCCATTTTGGTTTCATTGGGCAATGTCTTTTGGAGTGTTGATCTCACCACCTAGAAGGTTCGTGCTCACCTGCTTCTATGGATTTATTCTCGGACTAGTATTTTGGTTATCCTTAGGTGGTAAAATCAAGATTTCTAGTGTTACTAGCTACTTTGTAGATCCAATTTGTGCTCTAAACTACTACCTGTTTAGAGTGATTGGCATACAATGCAATATGTTGGTTCAATTTGCTTCTGTAATGATGTATGAAGGTGTTGTATCGGCTAATCTAGGGTGTAAAGCTAGTAAGCTTATCCTGGGTTTCAATTGCCATGTTTTCCTATGTAAAATATTAAATTGGCATTATGAATTACTAGTTAACGTTAATTACTTCAAATGTGTTACTTGGGAGTTTGATTTGGTCTTGGCCTGTTTGATTAGCATGCAACTTCGTTTCAAAGGTCCATTAATGTCGATAGGGTATTTCAGTTGGATTATTGTTCGCAACTTATGTTTAGTTGAGACATTCCTCCCGTTTTGGGTGTGGTGTGCCCTGAATTCGGAGCTCAATTTCTTCCGTATATTCAAACCTGTCTTAGCGCCTCTACTGCACCCGACACAGGAGATAGCTCTGCCTCCCGCTTTCAAGTGGAGGCCTGTAAACAAATGCTCATTGTCTGGGAATCATCCTTGTTCGGGTTTTCAGGAAATCCCTTCATCAAGCCTGTATGATATCAGTAATTCCTGGTGCTTTGGTTCTTCAATTAAAATACCATCAAGATTCATATATGTGATCTTGTGTAAACCGATGCTGATGCAATCGAAATTATTGGATGTCAATACCATCTGTCTCAGTGTGCCTGATGGTCCTCAAGTTATTTTCCAGTGCTGTACCAACCCGATAATATCTCGATCCTTTCTGACATTGTTGGCCGGCATTTGGAATCGATGTCCCAGACCTTTCGGTTATAGCCTTTGGTGCCGATGGTCCGATATGTATGCCATGTTCTACCATAACCCACCCACCGTCCAGATTTTCTTCTCTGTTCGATCTACTACAATGACCGTGGGTCGACGTCGGTATATTACATCGCTGCTTCTCTGGTGTTTGGCAAGGTCTTGTGGTTCCGTTGCGACTGATCGTGAGCCTTGCGTTTTAACACCGTGTCTGTGCAGCACATGGGTCTTTACCCATAATGAGATTTTGTCCGATTTATGTGGTGATGGGCTACAATCCATTCGGTTGGAGGACGATGGCCTACGAATTTTGTCCTCCAAATCCAATGTTAATAGAAAAATTAGTCTTATAATCTCACACAATCACACAAACCACATTAATATCGCGGAAAGCTTTTTTGATATGAGGATCGTCACGCCCTGTCCTCGTATCCCAAAAAGTTCTACATGAAAGTCGCCTATTGGAACTGTAGGGGTATAGGGAAAACAACGTTTTGGACAGAAATAGATAGTTTATGTAAGAATAACCACATCCAACTAATGGCCTTAGCAGAAACAAAATGTGAATCAATCCCAAACGAAAAATCCTGGAAAAGCGTCGGTTTTAACGAGGCCATATGGTCCCCGGCGTCGGGTCGTTCAGGTGGACTTGGTATTCTTTGGAAATCACACCTACTATCAAACGAAATTATATCAGTGGAAATTCATCTACCAAGAATTATTGGACTTCGCTATGAAAATACTAATGATATGTTCAAATGCCTTCTGTTGTTTGTGTACGCACCTCCGAGTCCTCAGGAAAAAGATTTCTTCTGGGACTCCCTAAGCTCGATTGTGTTAGGATCATCTATCCCTTGTCTCGTCATTGGAGATCTGAACGAGATCCTTTGTAGTAGTGATAAGTTGGGTGGTGTCAGTCCCCGCCCTTCACGGTTTACTAGGCTGCAGAACTTCATTAACATTTGCTCTCTTGTGGACATTCCCACTTTTGGGAACCCATTTACTTGGAGAAGGAGCCCCGACGATGAAGACAATATTCGAGAAAAGCTTGATCGGGTGCTGGTTCAGCACCAGATCATTGACAAATTCCCTGACCTGATTACTTTAAATGGAGCTTTCTCCTCCTCCGACCACTGTCCGATATCGCTTTCTCTCGATAGCGGTTCAAGCTTTAAGGCTCCTCCCTTTAAATTTGAGAATGCATGGCTACATCGGAAGGATTTCCGGAACATAGTAAGGCAATCATGGCGAGCGGGGTGCCCGGGATCGTACTTGTACCAACTTATGTTCAAACAAAAAATTCTTAAGAAAAAAGCTAAGGATTGGAATAAGCATACGTTCGGAAATATCTTCCGCCAACTACATGAGGTGGAAAAGGAGCTTATAATTATACAATCTAACTCCGTTCGGGACGATCTCCGAGCAATGACTAACAAAGAGAAAAATCTGATTCTGAAAAAGGAAAAACTGCTACACTTTCAAAAAACCTTCTGGAACCAGAGAGCGAAAACAAAGCACCTTAAGTTATCTGATTCTAACACATCTTACTTCCATCGAACGGCGTCCGGTCGGAGGCATAGGAAGCAAATCCGTAATATTACTACACCAGAAGGGACTTTGATAATAGGGGAAGAAAATGTGAGAAATGAGATTAAAAGAGACTTCGAAAAGAGATTTAAAAAAGATTCGACGGACGAAAACTTGTTAAATGAAATGCTGCGTCTAATCACCCCCTCTATAACGCATGAAGAAAATGACTTTCTAATTCGTCATCCATCCAACATTGAAATAAAAGCGGCTGTGTTCAGCATAGGAAATAACAAATCACCAGGGCCTGATGGATTTACAGCAGAATTTTATAAAATATATTGGGACATTGTCGGATCATCCGTTATTAAAGCGGTTAAGGGATTCTTTCATTCAGGCAAACTTCTGAAGCAGGTAAACCATACGTTTATATCCCTTCTCCCCAAGCGTGATAACCCCACCACTACAAGTCACTACCGCCCGATCAGCCTATGCTCTACGTTATACAAGATAATATCAAAAATTCTAACCGAAAGACTCAAATCAGTAATTGGAAAGGTTATTCACCCGCTCCAAGGGGCGTTTGTGTCTGATAGAGCAATACAAGATAATGTGTTGGTAGCACATGAAATCTTTCACTCGTTTCGGTCTCGAAAGGGACGTGAGGGGTGGTTGGCAATAAAATTGGATATGGAAAAAGCATATGACAGAGTCGATTGGAACTTTACAAAAAAGGTGCTACAAAGATTTGGATTTCACGACACTTTCATCTCTTGGGTCATGGAATGTGTTACGACGGTGTCTTTTTCAATCCTTGTTAACAATGGTCCCACCGAAATGTTTTTCCCTACCCGTGGCCTTAGGCAAGGGGACCCCCTCTCCCCTTTCCTATTCATCCTTGGTGCTGAATTGCTAGCCAGGAGTCTGTCCGTTGATTCAGTATCTACCAACAGCCTGATTGGCTTCTCCTTCGGCAGACAGGGTCCTAGGATTCCTTTTCTTTCCTTTGCGGACGATGTTGTTGTATTCTGTAAAGGGAGTGTGGACGCAGGACAGACAGTAAAATCAATTATTGACGCATACTGCAAAGTGTCTGGACAAAAAGTTAATTATCAAAAGTCAAGTTTTCAGGCAACGAAAGGGATCCCTGCTACTAGAATTACGGAGCTCAGAAACTGCTTGAATATTACAAGTGAAATTTCGTTGGAAAAATACCTTGGTTGCCCTATTATAAATGGTAGGGTTAATAAAGAAACTTTTGAGGATGTTATATGTAAGTCAAAAGAACAACTTAGTAAGTGGCGGGCGACCGCTCTATCCCAACAAGGTCGAGCTGTCCTTATTGGTTCGAACCTTGCTGCAAAACCCTTGTATATTATGCAGAACTTTATGCTTCCAAGCTCAGTTCATAAGGAACTGGATCAGATCAATAGAAGTTTTTTCTGGAATAAGGATCTCCAGTCTCGACCTCTCATCAGTTGGGACAGAATCTGCAAACCGAAAAAGTGCGGTGGTCTGGGCATTCGAAAATCTAAAGAGATGAATGAAGCCTTACAAATGAAATTGCTATGGAAAATTCTAGCTGAACCAACCAATGTGTGGGTTTCGCTGGTCAGACATAAGTACTTGCGCTCTAGTTCGATTTTAGAATACAAAAGGGGTGGCGACATGTCCTGGCAATGGGCAAAACTCACCTCTCTAGTGGATAAATTTAAGACCGGACTTATCTGGTCAGTGGGAAATGGCAGGTCAATCAAATTCTGGACAGATAATTGGATTACAACATCCACACTACAATCTAGAGATAATTGCCCCCAAATAGATAACTTGGAGGAAATGGTTAGCGATTACATCTTAGGAGGCAAGTGGTGGGTGGAGAAACTTCACTACTCTCTACCAACGACCATCGTCAAAGAAATTCTGGAGATCCCACTGCCCATATCCTCTTTTGAGGACCGTTTATACTGGTGGCCCGATAGAGCGGGTTGGTTTACAACGTCAAGTGCATATAAGTTGATCACTTTGCCATCATCAAATCAAGAAGACATAAATGCCTGGATCTGGCATATCAATGCTCCGCCAAAGATCAAAAATTTTTTATGGAAAGTATGCCAAGATGGCCTACCTACCGCAACTAGGCTTGCCTCTAGGGGCGTTGCTGTGCCTTCTACGTGTAGCCTTTGTAATGGTGCAGCCGAGGACGAGGTTCACCTTCTGTTAGAATGCTCCTATGCCCGCTCTCTATATCAAATCCCTCAACAACTACATTCACTAGTAGCCAACATGATCCTCCTAAATCGAGATATAAAACCTATTATCTCCGCCTTAGGACAAAATCTTAATTCAGAGGCTAAAATGGCTCTCGCCTTCGCATGGTGGAATATTTGGTATACTCGGAATCAACTCATCTTTAGCCAAACTCCTATCCCTCCTCGGGCCTCTGCACTACAGTTCATTAAAAATCAAATATGCAATTGGAAAAAAACTCAACAATTAGATGTTGATCTTGAGATGGGTACCATCCTATGTACCACAAAACCCATGCAACAAAACAAAGGGAAAAAGGCCAAAAATATTAAATGGCGCAAACCTCCTTGGGGTACTTTTAAATTAAATTTTGATGGATCCTCACTATCTACTAAGGTTAGCACGGGAGGTGTCATTATACGGGACTGGGAAGGAAAACCTATATCCATAAATTATCAGAAACTGGGCTCGCAAAGCCCACTCAAAGCTGAAGCTCTTGCTTTAAAGTTAGGTATACAAAAGGCCATCCAACTCCACATTCAGAAACTCCATATCGAGGGCGACTCTTCCATCATCATAAATTATTTCAGCAAAAACATTACATGCCCGTGGGAAGTCGAGTTAGTTCTTTCCGATGTAAAACTCTTACTATCAAATTTTAAAGAAGTATCTTTCTTCCATATTCCCCGCTTGGGCAATAGAGTGGCGGATAAGGTTGCACACCTTAGCCACTCTGCCTGGGGAGTTGATATTTACAACAACTCAGGTCTTCTTGACCTCATCCGTAAGGATGCTACCGGGTAGAGCGTGCTCGTCCGGAATCTTTCCTAATCAAAAAAAAAAAAAAAAAAAAAAAAAAAAAGCTCTTTTTATTGGATTATTTTAGATTTTTTTTACGAGGGAGAAGTCTCGTCCCGTCTCGATCCCGTCTCCGCGTCTCGTGAGGGATAAGACCCGATGGGAATGTGAGATTCAAAAAAAAAATATCGATTCCGTCCCGTAAATAATACACGGGACGGGACACAGGATTACCCTAATCCCGTCCCGTCCCATGCCCACCTCTAGAAAAAAAAATATATATAAAAATTAATATTAACAAATCAACATACTCCTAATATATCTTTAAGAGTTTATGTAAATAAAATTATGTTAGTTTTTTACAAACTCTATGAGATACAAAGTGCCATAATGATTAGGGAGTATTATCATAATTGAAAAATGTCAATTTAATTATATTATTGTAGTTTTTAAAATAATGTTAAAAACTTGTATTGGATGGGAGTATTGGGACCCATATAGGTTGGTGATGAGAGCAATATAGATTATCATGGGCAAGAAAAGAAGAAAAAGCTAGAGTTGTAGACTTGTAGTTACTTTTTACATAACTTTTTAACACATGTCATGCTATTATTTGTAGTGTAAAATATTAATTTTACACCTAGTGTAAATGTATCATGGTCCTTAATTAAAATAATGTTTTAAAATCACGAGGATGTCGATATCTAGAGTAAATTGTAAATCTTGAGACAAAAGACTGAATTTACCTCTAAGGTTCAAGATTGGACCGGAATCCACTTTAAAGATTTTAAAATACGATTTTTAAGGTGAATAAGAGGATTTTCAAACATCTTACTTTTCCGACTTAAATCCATTTTATTTTATTAAATTATTTTTTTTATTATTTAAAAATACGAGCCTTTAAACTATCTATCTATATTAATCCGAAAAAGGGACTATATGAATGGTATCTTAACCTCTTTGTATCTAAGGTTCAAATCTTGACAAATTTTTGAAGGACTTCAATTTTTAAGCAAAGTAAAATCTAAGATTGACGGACTAGAAATGAAAACATGTAGTTTAATTTGAGTGCATGACACTTGAAAGCTACTATATTAGATTTGAGTGACTACTCCCTTTGTGTATTTTGTGTAGTGGGTGATGGGTAGGTTTTCTTATTTAAATGAAGTCATCATCAGTCTCCATCACTCGAACGATTTTCTCAATTTTTATGCCTAAATTCTACTAGATGAGTGTGAGTTTGTACCTAGCCCATTTTGATTTAACATAATTGATTATGACTACTTATGTCTTATATACTATATCGATGTTAATAATAATAATAATAATAATAATAATAATAATATTAGAAACAGAAAACAAATCTAGAAAATTAATTGTGACATTATTTTATACGTAGTAAAAAGGAAGAAGAAAGATTATAATTAACATCAAGATACAAAAAGTATCTGAGATTCCAACGGCCGACCTTATAACTTTTATACGCAATATAAAAAAAGTGAAGGATGTAAGCAATATTGGGATAAGTCGAGCAAACTTTACTCTTGGCATCTTGTGTGTTTAAATAAGCACCAAATTATTTAAGCATATTATATGAAAATGGAATTAGTGGATAAAAATGTCATTAGTGGTGTTGGGTTGGATGGTGTTTATTGTTTAACAATTCCAGTTGATTGCTTTATGCTTTTTACCAGCAAATTCGTTCTTGATTAATGTATAATCAGCCTTTTTTTTTAATGAAATTGACTTATCTTTGTCCCTACTTTGCTTAATATTTTGGAAGTACTTACTTGTAATTGTTAATTTCTCATCATGTTGCGTAGGAAATAGGAATAGTTATCATAAGCTTTTCCCTCTTGTTTAATTTGGTGATATTAGTTAAAACTTAACTATATTAATTATTATAGATACGATGGCAGATCCATAATTTTTTTAGAGAAAATTTGGTAGAAAATCACCTTTTAATATTCTAATTAAGTAGTTAACACCTCTTGAAAATTTATAAGCCGGTTTAACATCCTCTAAATTTTTTTAGCCCTGTAGCATCTGCTCTCTCTGTCTCTTCTTCATGGCTCTTCTGAAATTGCTTCGGGGTCGGTGCAAGGACGGGAGGGAGTCTGCGAGGCTTCGTCGGTGGGGGCTGGGTGTCGGATCGGCGGGATTTGGGCTCGGGATGGCCGGAATTGGTGGCCAAGGAGGGCGGACGGGAGGGAGTTTGCGAGTTCGTCGGTGGGGGCTGGGTGTCGGATCGGCGGGATTTGGGCTCGGGATGGCCGGAATTGGTGGCCAAGGAGGGCGGATCTGGCGAGGGAGCGCCGGATCTGGTGTGGAGGCGCCGGATCCGAGCCGAGGACAAGCGAGGCGGTGCGAGCGAGTCCGGATCTGAGCGAGGGAAGGAGGCGGCGACGAGCGAGCGGGGGAGCGAGGGAGGGAACGAGCGGCGGAGCGTCCGGAGCGAGCGAGGTCGATCGGTCGGAGCGAGGGTTCCAGGAGCGGCGGCCGGAGCGAGGATCGACGAGCGGCGGCCGGCGCGCGCAGGAGCTGTCGAGGAGCGTCCGGAGGTTGAAGAAGGAGTTTTTACAAAATTACAAAAATTAACCCAAATAGCAATTTTTGTAAAATTACAAAAATTAACCCATAAATATGAAAAAGTTGCATTACATTAAAGAAAAAATTGCATTACATTAAAGAAAAAATATTGCATTACATTGAAAAAGTTGCATTACATTAAAGAAAAAATTGTCATCAAAACGTTACCTTGAAAAAATATGGCATCACGAAAACATTACATTGGAAAAATATGGCATCACGAAAAAAAATATCATCAAAAAATTGATATAAAAAAAGTGTCATCAGTAGGCAACGGTAAAAAAAATGGCATCAATGTGACATGTGGCATCACAGTAAACAAAAAAATATCAGCAAGATTTGAAAAAAGTGGCATTAAAAAAGTGTCATCAATCCATTTTATTATAAAATCAAACGATTTGATTAAAAAAATATCATCAAATAATTACATTAGAAAAATGGCATCAAAACACTGCTTTGAAAAAGTTGCATCACATTAAATAAAAAAATGTCATCTAAACATTACATTGAAAAAATATGGCACCACGAAATCAGTACCTTGAAAAAAATATGGCATCAAACGATTTGATTAAAAAAAGTGAGATAAAATAATTACATTAGAAAAATGGTATCAAAACACTAATTTGAAAAACTTGCATCACATTAAAAGAAAAAAATGTCATCAAAATACCACTTTGAAAAAATATGGCATCATGGTAAAAAAACATATCATCAAAACATTGACATAAAAAAGTGTCATCAAATTTTGAAAAAAGTGGCATCACATAACATCAAAAACGCTACTTTAAAAAGTGGAATCACATTAAAGAAAAAAATATAATTATAAATTTGGCATCAAAGCACTATGAAAAATGGCATCAAAAAAGTGGCATCAATTGGTTATAAAAAAAAATTATATAAAAAAAAAAGTGACATCATAGTTAACAAAAAAATGTCATCAAGATTTGAAAAAAGTGGCATTAAAAAAATATCATCAAACCATTTCATCAAAAAAATGACATCTAAGCGAAAAAAAATGAAATAAAAAAATGTCATCATTGATTTTTTTTTTTAAAAAAAAAATCCGAAAAAGCCGGTCAACGGTCAACGTTGACTTAATAACCCATTTGGAAAGGGTGCTAGGTTAACTAAATAATTTTGTTTGGGTGGTAGTGAGCTAATTAGATCTTCAAAATGTGTTGGTTGCCAAAAACACCCATTTTTTTATGTGAGGCTTAAAAAAATTCTGAGAATTTTTTCTACACACATACATAAATCAAGTGTGTGTTTGTGTATGTATATATATTAGAAAAACTTTAAATTTGTAATTTAAATAGTCATTTTTAGTTGGAAAAATTAAGAAATTTTTTTATAAAAAATGAGAATTTTTTATATGTATATATTTAAAAAAATATTTTTGATTAAATGTATTGGAGAAAAACTTAAATAAATTATTTAATTAAATATTTTTAGTAGAAAGAATCTAAGAGAAAAAAAATCATAAAAAGGTGAGACTAAAAGGGCTTGATATATATACCTACCACTAGTTATTTTATATGTTATCCTATTGTAATAATATAAAAATCATATACCATATCATATTATCACAATGGTATTAATAGATCAAAGAGAATGAAAATATTTATTTTAGATTTACCAATATTTTTGGAGAAACATAAAGTACAATTATTAAATACTATAAATATATATGATCAATTAATATTAATTAAAATATACTAATATATATAGGGGCATTTGCAAAAGTAACCCATATACCCGGTCTCCTTTGCACCCCCTATCCACTATTCATACAATTTGCAAAATCTAACCCCCTCTGTTGCACCAAGTGCAGAGAGAGAAAAAAGCAACAATGCATTAATTGCACATCACTATCACCAATCCAAAGCCCTTTCTCTCTCTATGCCTCTCTCCACCTCTCTCCATTATTGAAGAGCTTATTTATTCTTTGATTTATCTGTCTTCTATCTCTCTGCCTTTAAGGGTGACGGGATCTCCATAGGAGCTCGAATTCAGTCTGCGTCGCTGGTGTGAATCGCCACCGGAGCACCGTTTTGATGCATTTGTCCTTCACCTTCGTTCTGATGACTTTTCCATGTTAATTCGAGGCGAGTGGAGACCGGATTTCCAGGTCAATTCGAGACAGTGAGGGGGAATTAATATAATTTGAATTAAATCTTAAGTTTCAGATAAAACCATCGAAGAAGAAGCAATTGTGTGGGTTTTTTTTGCAGGTTGATATGTAAGCAGTTAGTTTTAACTGGACACCTAAAGCAAACTGACATGACACATATTGGAACCGACTGGACAAGAGTTATCGGAGAAACAGATCAACCATCGACTTCGGATAGAAAATGGGTAAGTTTGCTTTCGATAAAAAAAATCAGAGAGAGAGAGAGAGAGATGAGTGAAAAAGAAAAGTAAAGTTGCAGATGAGGGAGAGAGAGAGAGAGAGAGAGAGAGAGAGAGAGAGAGAGAGATTAGTGAGGATATGACAGAGATAGATGAAAGAGTGACAGTGAGGGGGCATAACCTTTATCAAAAGCAAGCTTGTCCATTTTCTATCCGAAGTCGATGGTGAATCTGTTTCTCCGATAACTCTTATCCAGTCGATTCCAATATGTGTCATGTTGTTTTGCTTAGGGTGTCTAGTGAAAACTAACTGCTTACACGTCAACCTGCAAATAAACCTCCTCCTAATTGCTTCTTCGAAGTGAAAGAGCAACAGTAAAGTCGCAGAGGGGAGAGGATTCTTCCATCTCTCTCTATCCTATCCTCACTGATCTCTCTCTCCTCTCCAACTTTTCTTTTCTTTTTTCACCTCTCTCTCTCTCTCTCTCTCTCTCTCTCTCTCTCTCTCTCTCTCTCTCTCCCCGCCTCTCTTCTCTGTAGATGGGACTTACTTCCCCCCCCTCTCTCTCCCCCCTTTTTCTATCTCCCACATTCCTTCCTTCAATCTGACACTGCCAAGTGTCGCACATTGCAAGGTTGCACCCCCACTTCCCTTACCTGCTACCGGTTGCAAGGGTTCCTCCAATATCCGGTTTCACCCAATTAAAAATCGGGTTAGGTTAACCCCGCAATAAATCCGGGTTTTGGAGTTATTTTGTGCATTTCCCTCATATATATATATATATATATATATATATATATATATATATATATATATATATATATATATATATATATAGAGAGAGAGAGAGAGAGAGAGAGAGAGAGAGAGAGAGAGAGAGAGAGAGAGAGAGAGAATGGTAGTGGATATACCAATTGAGCTCACCCTTTGCAAAAATAACCCTCCCCCAGCCCAATTTGCATAAATGTTAAAAAGGCCCATAAATTTGCAAAAGTAACCGGTTGAGGGAACCCGGTACCGCAGGTCATTGGAAAGAGAAATTTGAGACGGGTAAGAAGAAGAAGTCACATCACGGTCATCTCTCACAATTTGTGAAAGTAGAAATTCAAAAGCCTTGGAAGGGGAAACCGCCATTGACAAAGCTTGGAGAGATCAACGGTTGCGACGCCGGAAACGAGAGAGAGAGAGGGTTGTTGCGACGCCGACACCGAGAGAGAGGGAGAAACCACCATTGAAGGGAGGGACGACCCGAAATTGGAGAGGGACAACATCCCTGGTGCCCAGTCCGCCATTGAAGAGAGGTAATCCCCCATTCTCTATTTCAAATCTTTCTCCTTTAATGGAATTTAGGGGGTTTCAATGCATGTAAATTCGATTTGGGGCCAGTTGGAAGAATTGGGTGAATGGGGTTGAAAATTTGGGAAGGGGAAACCCTAACTGTATGTGTAGTGGGCGGTTTGGGGATAGGGGTGGAGATCGAGTTGCCATTGATGATAAGTTGGGGATGAAATTGAAGGTCCAAATAGGGTAGAAACGGTTAGACAACCCCCAGGAAAGAATGAAATTGGGAATGTGATAACTCGTCAATGGCGAGCGGAGTCGTTCTTGTGGATAGCGGAAACGATTGAATGACTAGGTATAGGAAAATCTGGGCTGACTTTGATTTGGGGAAGTAGGGGAAACTAATATGATTTATTT
The DNA here is from genome assembly GCA_037127255.1 of Persicaria tinctoria. NCBI lineage: Eukaryota > Viridiplantae > Streptophyta > Magnoliopsida > Caryophyllales > Polygonaceae > Persicaria > Persicaria tinctoria. The sequence goes on from JBANSL010000006.1 coordinate 65,451,648, forward strand.
ATTGACTGATAATCCATAAAAGTTATGTGTTGTTTGGAGAAGCTTGCATTAGAATAACAATCAATAAATCCGGACATCAACTTAGACAACCTTAAAAACATTTATATTAGAAAAATTCAACATTTAGCATTTTGTAGCATAAAATGAGATCAATGGTGAGGTATGTAACAATTGAACCTCAAAAACAGCATATGATTCTTATGGTCAACATGTTCTTTGAGTTTCGTTACTCTCGTATATTGAATTACAAAAACGAAGATCCTGAAACCATTTGTGTGGTGTTGTGATTTGTTGATGTTTTTTTCGTTACTCTTGTATATTGAATAACAAAAACAGCATATGATTCTTAAAGCAATCATATTCAGTTGTTGATGGTTTTTCCAAGCAATTGCGTGGTGTTGTCTTTTGGATAATGTTAAAATTTATGGCAGAATCATTATTTTTACTGGCTAGGCATTCGTATGTACTGGCAATGATTATTGCTGAAATGGTTGTTATCTGAATGACAGATTAAGGACACAATGACAAAAGCGAAAGGAAAAAAGGTCACGACGCCGTCGAGCAAGAAGGTATCAGTTGTTATCACTTCTGAGAGAGATTTGGTGCGTTCTTTTTTTTTGTTCGTGATGTCCACTTCGTTACTCTCTTGTGATATTTGTGTAGGCGACTCTATCCCTTCCTCCGGAAAAATATTTTAGAGGGAGGTCGAACCAGTTCTTCAAGATGGGCGTGCTGATGTTATTTCGTAGTGAACGATATTTGGACTTTTGTTTGTTAGGACATTTTGTTTTTCGTTGTGTTTGGTTGACTTGAAAAAACTTCTAAGCATTTCCACATTTGGAAACTTGTGTTGTTGACTACATATGTATGGTTTTGGAGACTTTGTTATATTTGTTGTAGATGGCTATGGTTAATGTTGCCTCATTGTCGACGGTTTTCTTACGGTTCACAGTTTCTGAGACATGTAAAATGTGGTCAGGGATTCCCAGTTATCGGCTTAGTAATTAATGAGAATGGCTAGGGAAAATATTATATTGGCTAGATAGTAAAAAACCTCGTACATATGTGACACCGAATGCCAAGTTATACACAAAAGAAACGACCAAAACCCCAAAGTTTCTCTGATTGACACGCATTGTGATTTTCCTAGCTGTCTGGATGACCTTGCCAGCAGTGTGATTTTCCTTGCCAGATGAAGTATTTTCCTTGCCATCAATAGTGTTATCTGAGCCGTTATCCGAATTCAGAAGAAGATGTGAGTTGGACCCATCGACTGTCATATCAACCAAACCACCCTCTTCCACCACGAGTGTTCTGTTGTCTCCGCCTAGTGATTTGCTGCGTTGTTCCATGTTCCCACACATGGACAGACTTCCATGTTGGCTGTGACCTTCGTTCACCGATGCGTACAAAGGAAGGGGTCATGTGCCATCGCCACCCATTGAGTTGCAGTACTTGAAAGCATCCCAATCACTTTCATCATCCACTTGAATCGGATAACATCCCTCCGTCTTCGTATCGAGTAGATATTTCAACTCCAACTCAGAGCACCTTGGGTCAACCGCGAGCTTCTCCATTATCTTACTTTTGACGGACCCAAACGACATGGTCTCCTCTATGAGCATTATTTTGTGGGCGTTTTGATCTTGATACACCCATCCTCCTTCGAGATTCTCCCATCGACCATTGCAAACGAGAGTAAGTAATACCACTCCTTTCTCCCCTGCGAAATTATGTGGTTAAGATGGTCCTCTCAGTATATGTTAGAGGTAAGGGAAGGATGGGGAAAATTTACTACATGTGAATACAAAACATAAACCGTACTTACCCATTTTCGTTGAGGTCTGGATTTTGCAGATGGCACGTGTATCCCTGTCTATGGCTACATATATTCTGTTGATGATGATGATATATATATATATATATATATATATATATATATATATATATATATATATATATTTGTGGTTAATTGTTATTATTAAAAAAATATAATAAAAAGTACAAATGACCAATAATTATAGTTATATTAAGTTTTGTTGATGAAAAAACAAAATATCAACTATAGTTAGTTGTGCATAAAATGCCTATGGGTCATGTACTCTTTTTTTCAAAAGGTAATTTGTATTTTAATAAAAAAAAAATCAGGAAATGATGGAAGGAATAAAAATAAAAGGAGAAAATTTATTGTTGGGAAAGGAAGGAAGAGAAAAATATAAAAAGAGAAAAATTGTGATTGGTTAAAATATCTAAAACTCAAGGTATGAATGATATGTTAACAATTTTTTTTTTTAATCAAGCAGAAGAGGATATGGAACACTTAATGAGAAATTGCTTCTTCACTAGAAAAATAACTGCTCAATTTGAACTACAAACGGAAAAATACTTTCAACATATGAATATAAAGAATCCCAATCTTTAAATATAGAGGCAATTCGAGATGGAAACAAAAACTTTGAGGAACTCGTCTTCATCTGGCAAACTATTTGGGAAATAAAAAATGACCTTAGTTTTAGGAATAAGAGACCGACCCCAATAGAAAATATTACCCAAAGAATTATTGCAAACATTAATGACTGGACCCAAATTGAAAAAGATAACCAAAGGAATGAAACTACAAAGAAGAGAACTAGAGCTAAATGGAGCAAACCACTGGGGGTTGTCTACAAAATCAATGTGGATGGCTCGGTTAATCCCACTTCTCGTGCCATGTGGGAGGGGTTTTCGGGACTCATTGGGCCATGTCATTGACATGTTTTACAAGGATTTGTGAAAGGGTCAATCATTCAAACTGAAGCTATTGTTATTCAGACACGTATAGAGCAAGCAATAAGGAAAGGACTTCGAAGAGTAACTATAGAAGGGGGCAATCTTCAGCTCATCAAATCCATCGCCAACAACAACAACATCAAATGAGAAGTTATACATCACATTGAAAAGATCAAACGACTAGAATCTGACTAGAAACGACAAGTGAACATTTTTAATATTCATATTATGTTTACAAATGGCATATCACTAAATATAGATAGAGGGAAATGCACAACCTAACCCAACTATCCGGATTGTTTGCAAAGGCTAATCCAATCCGATTTTTTTTTGCTGAAAACCTGATAGTTGGGCATGTGATATGCAGGTAGACGGTGAAGGCTGCAGACAAAAGTTGACAGAGAGAGAGCTGAGAGAGGAATGAAAAAAAAGCATGTGAGAGAGGGGATTAAAAATTAACTCACTGCAATTCAGATGGAAGTTAATGAGAGGAGAGAGATAGAGAGAGAGAGAGCTAGCTAGCTGAGAGGAGAAGATAGGGAAAAAGTGTTTGAGGGTAAAATTTCGTGTTTGATTAAAAGTTATTGTATGAGCTCATGGAATTATTTTTGTGGAAGCTTTCATGTGATACGCTATACATTAAACACGAGCACCAATTAGTTAACAATAATTACAAACAAGTGCGCGCGAAATGTGTTACGTATTCAATAAATCATTTTAGCGTACGTACAACAAGCTCGTAAATTAAAGTATACAATAGTCGAGCATATAATAAAAAAAATAATAGTTAAGATGCGAGAGCACAAATTCCATCATTCGGGCGGTGAGTTTCTTGAAATCCAATGATAAGCTCAAGTTGCTCATTCAATCTGCAAAGATAACACGTAGTCAGATTAGTGAGTTTTGGTTAAGAAGATCCACATGGTTAATTGAAAGTTGGCCCAAAAAGTGCCCTAAGGCCGGCCCAAAGCAACCTCCAAAATTTGGACGAGGTGCTGGATCTAACAAACTACCAAAGTCAATGAAAGAGGCTAAATAGATAAAGGAATAGATGGATTAAAAAAAAGTCTATCCATATCTAAACAAAAAGGAAATCTGGAACAAAGCAGATAAATAATAGCTATAAAACAAAAGGGATATCGATGGCTAAGGGCAGAAAATCAACAGTAAAAAGGATAGAAGATCATCCAGAAAAGATAACGGGTTATTCTTAAAGGAAAAAAAAAAGATATTTTCCTAACTAGGGATCTATCCTATTCTGTGCATTCTCCCTATAAAAGAAGGCCTAAGGTAAACTTGCTAAGACTACACACGGCAAAAAAAAAAGCTGCAGAGAAAAAAAACGCAAACAAAGCAAGCAAATAAAAGGAGAGAAAGCACCCTACTGCAGAAATCACAAAGCAAGGTAGGAGCTTTTATCTAGGCTCTTTTGGTTCCCGAAACCCCGCCCTGGCAAACCCTGTGGGCTTTCACTTGTGGCCAGGGTTTCGAGCACCATAAAATCCCCCTGACGGTGGGCTTTCACTTGTGGCCAGGGTTTCGAGCACCATAAAATCCCCCTGACGGCAGGCAAGATGCAGGCAAAATCAACCTCTTCACGCGATTCCCGGAACCCCGCCCTGGCAAACCCTGCGGGCTTTCGCTTGTGGCCAGGGTTCCGGAATCATTAAACTACTCTAAATTGGGTGGAATTGCTGTCGAAATCGATTCTCGAAATCCCGCCCTAGCAAACCTTGCGAGCTTTCGCTTGTGGCCTGGGTTTCGTTATCACCAAACTGTCCTAAGGGAGGGCGAAGCGCTGCCCAAAAGTTTAAAACATGCCAGCAAGTTTGCACACAAATCACAAGCAATCTCACACAAGCGAAAGGAAAAAAAAAAGCAACTTCAACAAGTCGGAGCCATCAAATTGCCCCAAAACAAGTCGAAGTGCTGTCAAAACCGATTCTCGAAACCCCGCCCTTGCAAACCTTGCGAGCTTTCGCGTGGCCTGGGTTTCGGAATCATCAAATGGCCCTAAAAGAGGGCGAAACGCTGCTGGATTTTTCGTAAACTAAGCAACTAATTCATGCAGACAGTCGACAGGGACACAAATTCACAAGCAGACAAACAATGAAGTTGGAAAGCAAACATATTTGCTGTTCAGTTTCAAGCAAAACAAATCCTCAAGTTACTCTTGCTACATAGTCAGATAGTCAGGCTATTCAAATCATAGCCGCTCAAGATATTGTCCTAATGACGTTCATCAAATTCTAAGAGAACAAGGATGAAACTTGGCAAAAATCCATTCAAAACACTACTCAAATTTTCTGAATGAGCCAGCAAGGTCACAAACAAACTACAAGCAATCTCAAGGAAAAAAAAAAGAGATAGCAGAATCCAAAAGCGAAGAAAGCACACAAATTTTCTGTTTTAGATCAATTTCACACAAAACAAATCCTAAATCAGGAGGCCTGGGTTTCATCAAAGACAGCAAAACTCCACTTACATTCCCTCTGTCAAAATTTCTATGAGACATGAACTGGGCAATATCAAAGAGATACAAAATCTCATTCAAAGCCTAAATCTACAAGTTTTTGGAAAAAAAACAAGAGGAAAGAATCAAACCAAAACAAGACAACCACAAATTGCACCAACTTAAACAATCTAAATTCCTGAAGAAAAAAAAGCAGGCACAACATGTGCCATCTCTTTGTCGACTGTAAAGAGAAAACAAACAGACAGGAAAAGGAAAAGCTTGAAGGGGGAGTTTAAGCACTCAGTTAAAAAGAGTTAAGTGTACCTCTCCTTCGAGCTCCCGTAACTCAGTCTCGTTTGCTCTTTTATTCCCCTAAATCAAGGTCGCCACCTCTTCTCAAACTCCTCAAGCTTTGGTCCTCTTATTCCACTGATCGACCGACCCTAAACCAAAAAGTCCCAAATAACACAAATTAAAGCCCTAAAATCACAAATTGGGGAAAATCAATCGAGCGTTTAAATTGAACACTCAATTGAAAGAGATTTGGTGTAGGAAGACGAAATCTAGGCCAAGAATCACTTAAGTAGTGGATTGAATACCAGATTTGGGGTGAAGTTCGGAATTGGAAAAAGACCTTAAAAACGTACCGGATGAAAGAGGGCCGAGTTGCAACCGGTGACTCGGGCTCGGGTCCGTCAACCTCGCTTTCGCTTTCGCCCCGCCCCTCTCCGTTTCGATCGCCCATGGCCAACACTTCAAGCCTTCAAAGGGGGATGTGCTTACGGAGCGCTCTCGAGGAATTCGGAGACGCACTCTTGTCGCCACAAGAAAGGCGAGGGCTGTTTTGCATAAAAAAGAAATAAAATACGTACTCCACTGATTTGTGATGAGGGGCAAAAGCTGGGCTCATTTCACTATTGATCAATTGGGTTGGTGTGTCAAAATCTAAAATTGGGCTAAAGGTTAAAAAAAATCGAACTGGCAAGTGATATGCCTATTGCCTATGTACACACTGGTCATCGATAGCAATATACATACATATATATATGTATACGACCCTCAACTATATATTTAATTACAAAACCTACCCATTCAAATATAAGAATTATAATTGGCACAAATTGAAATTGAGTTTGACAAAAATATAAGGTTAAACTCGTAAAATTTCTTTGCCAGTTTATTCTAGTGGGTCGTTTTTCAAAGTTTTCTTCTAAACGAGGAAAAAGAAAACGGAGTCAAAACCCTAAATCAAATTTCCCTCAAATTCAAAGGTTCCTGAAAAGAACTACGTGAAGACTTGATGCTCTTTTACGAGTTACGTAGGAAATCCGATGTTAAAATTCAAATATACATTGGATCCAGTCGCACATCTCAAATTAAATTAAATTTGTCCTTAAAAGAACTACGTGTGATTTGATCCCGTTCCAAACGGGTACGTAGGACACCCGATATAAAGCTCAAGCTCGTCGGGTTCAATCACCAACACCCAAAAACCAAACCAAATTAAATACTCTGAACTACGTAAGGCTTGATTCTCTCCCAAGAGATACGTAGGCAACCCGTTAAAAATTCGGGTGCAGCCCAAATCACCAAAACCACTTAAGTCTTGGTGTCGACACGACTTCGAATCAAGAGGATAACCAAAAGGGGTCGAACTCAAATTCTAAAAAATTAAATAAAATATGTTTTACAATTATTCGCGCATTTTTGTTCAACATATTTTTGGCACGCCCAGTGGGACCCTTTTTGCCTTTTCATCTCTTAGTTGTGTTGATGCTAATATTTGCATGTTTCTTATTTGTAGGAGAAAAATGGCACCAAGAGCTATTGTCAACTTCAACGAACTAGCTGCTACCTTTCTCGTGGAAGGTGGCCGCTGGATGAAGAAGAGGTCCTTCAAGGTTCAACTTGACGTGACTAGGGAGTCGATCACCGCTGAAATCCCAACTGACAACAGCTTCGAAGCTATCGGGGACGATGTAACCGGCGGGGAAGAGCTCACTCCTAGGCCTGCTTGTGGGGCAATCATTCGAGTTATCAAGAGAAACGGTAACTCGGCCAGGGTCTCAAAGCCAGCTGTGAATGAGGCGAAGAAGGAAAACAAGCATCGCAGGAAGAGGGGACGCAAATGTGGTTCCCAACGCGGAAAGACAGGAGCACTTCGCAAATTGGCTCGTTCCCCTGCTTTGGAACAGGTCAATGCAACATTGTGGAGAGCTACCAAAGATCTTATCGATAGCCCAAGGAAAATTTTCTTTGGGTCTATCCCTGTCAACATGGACAACGTAGTCCAGGTTTTGGTTACCTCCTATTCTGATGAGGAGCCGGAGGCAATATCCTCAACTGTGAAGGCTCAAAGGGCCAAGGTCCCAGAGGTTGAGGTACCAAAGCCTTCTAACCCTCAAAAGGAGACGTCGAAGGTTTCTCAAGCCCAGGGGAAAGGAAAGGGTCTGAAATCAACGTCACTTCCAAACCAAAAATGTGAACGACGGGTGACAAGGTCTATGTCTAGGGCCGAGTCATATGCTGAAGTGACAACCCAATCGTCGAACCAAGAAATGGTTCAAGAAGAAAAACAGGGTTCCCCGTTATATGGGGATTTTACCTCTCTATTTCAAGAAGAGGATTTTCCGCTTGTTGTAAGCGAAGGTGGATCATCTCACGACTCTGAAGAAGAAGTGGAAAGCATGCCAGTTTTAGTGACTGGGGCAACAAGCACCGAAGAGCAGCTTCAGGAACTACAAAAGAAGCTAGAGGAGAGAGATGCTCAAATTAAATTGCTCATGGACCAACTCCAACAGCGAAATTCGGAGAACAGGGAAGAGCAAATTTCGGAGAATAGGCAAGAGATTCCCCAACACGGGAGAAAGCAGTACCTCTATCTCTCCTCAGGAAATAAAAGAACGGATCGCACAAGGGATCCGGGAATTTAAGATTTCTCAGAGTCCGCCTGTGATTGGCTACAGAAAGCCTTATCCTGCAGAGTTTGACGCCATCCCATTCCCTCCGAATTATCAAAGGCCAAACTTTGACAAATTCGATGGGATTAACGGATCACCTCGTGAACACTTGGCCCACTTTTATTCAGCGTGCGGAGAAACCACCTTAAGTGATCCTCTATTGATCAAGCAGTTTGTCCAGTCATTACGAGGGTCAGCCTTCACTTGGTACACACAGCTTCAACCAGAGTCTATCCATACATGGGATGACTTACAAAAAGAATTCTTAGCTCAATTTGTGAGCTCGAAAGCCAGAGTCTCCATTATGGACTTGGCCAACACCCAACAGAGGTCAAATGAGTCAGCTAATGACTTCATCGCAAGATGGAGAAGTTTGAGACTACAATGCTCAGAGAAATTGAGCGAAGAAGCGTGTGTGCAAATGTGCATCAACAATCTACTTCCCGAGCTTGCAATTCATGTAGGTAGTGCGGAGCCTCGTTCTTTCGATAACTTGGTTTCAAAGGCTTGCAATGTTGAGCGGCAACTGGCTCGACGCACGCTCACAATGAACAGACCTCAAATTAATGAAGGAAGGAGGGATGACAATAAAAAGCCCACAAAGAAAGGAGAGTCCATGGCTACTTTCATTGAGCCTCAAGGAAAATCCTCAGGGAGCAACTCCAAGTCACAAGAGAAGACCCAAACTAGAGAACCGGCTAAAAGACTGTCTCTCGAGGAGAGGAAGCAGAAAAAATATCCCTTTGCCGATGAGGATGTAAGAGGGATATTCAACGAGTTGATGGCTGCAAAAATGTTGTCACTCCCAGAACCGAAGAGGCCGAACGAGGCTAATAAAACAGGTGATCCAAAATACTGCCCTTACCACCGCATTGTTAGTCATCCAATTGAAGACTGCTACGTATTCAAGGATATCGTCGAGAGGATGATTAACAAGGGAGAGATTGAAATGGAGGGATCATTACAGGTAATTCTGAGTTGGAGATTGCAAAACTCAAAGAGCACCCTAGAACTCCCTTCCAAATGAAAGATTTGGGAGAATTGAAATATTTTCTAGGGATAAAAGCGGATAAGACAAATAAAGGTTACTTCTTAAACCAAAGAAAGTACACTCTTGAACTGCTAAAGGAAACATGTATGACAGATACCAAGCCAGTGGTCACACCTTTGGATCCTAAGCTCAAGATGACCTTAGAAGGGAGCAAGAATGTGATTACAATAGTTTCTTACAGAAGGTTGGTTAGCAGGTTGATATACTTGACCATTAGTTGACCTGACATTTGCTACGTTGTGCAAATGTTAAGCCAATTCATGCATGATCCTAGAGATGAGCACTGGAAGGCAGCTAAGCATGTGCTTAGATATCTCAAAGAAGCAGCTGGACAAGTGCTTCTTCTTTCACAGAATTCACAAATGCAGTTGAAAGCATTTTGTGATGCACAAAATGCAGATTGGCAAAGTTGCCCTATCACTAGGAAATCATTAACTGGGTTTTGCATCCTCTTAGTAGACTCTTCGATCTCTTGGAGGACTAAGAAACAATCCTATGTTGCCATTTCTTCCGTAGAGTCTAAATACAGGGCTATGGCAATGACTTGTTGTGAAGTGTCTTGGCTTGTGAGACTTCTTGCTGATCTAAATGTGTCTATGCAACCAGTGCACCTCTTTTGTGACAATCAGTCAGCCTTACACATTGCACATAACCCAGTGTTCCATAAAAGACCAAGCACATTGAAAGGGCTGTCATTTGGTTCGTGAAAAGGTTATAAACAAAGAAGTCACTTTAGGCTATATGCTTACAAAGGAGCAACCATTTGATCTCTTTACAAAGATCATAAGCTTTGAGTAGTACTCCAAGCTGCTGTCCAAATTAGAAGTTGTTAATTGGTTCACCACTCCTAATTTGAGGGGTAGTGTTGAAGCAAAATGAGTTGTGCTCGTGTGTGTGTGTGTGTGTGTTAGGTAGTGCAAGTGGTGTGTATTGTTGTGTAACCGAATAAGCCAGCTAGTGGTGTTGTGAATAAGTAATCCACTTGCCTCTCCTATGTTAGTATAAATAGAAGAGATCATGTATTTTCCATCTGGGTTTTTACAAAGTTATAAAACTTCTGATTTTTGAGAGATTTGCTTTTCGTCTTCATTTCCTATGAGTGTTCTTGAGTGTGGTGAGCATTCAACTGAATCGATCTTAAATCAGTAAACTCCACTTTTGGTATTTGTGTTGGATGCATTTAGGATGACAAATCAGCGTAGGGGATGTCATGATAGATGCTTGCCATGAATGTCAATTCGCCACGAGTATGAAGGAGCTCTATGTGATTGTGAGACAAATTGCACGAGCAATGTAAATGGATTGTGTAGGACTTCATTGAACATGACACGTCTGGTTTCTCTTTACAGAAACTCTTCCTTATTTTGGTGTCAACATAAAAATTTAGCTAAAGTTATAGTCTCTTCAGTTCATTGTTAGCATAAAAATTCCAACTAAATTAGAATTTCATCAGCTCGTTGTTAGCATAAAAAATCCGTTTATCTGTCTGTTATAGTTTCATTTGTCAGCTGTATGGAGGGAAGGAAGTGGGCAGCAATTAGGGGCGAGGGGCATTTAACTAATAAACATTTAATTAATTAGCTGTTTTTTTTAGGGTAAACTGCAGAAAACCACCCCTTAAATAGGGCCAATTGCTCAAAACCACCCCTTATATGCTTAATTACCGAAAACCACCCTTTACATGGCTTCCGTTAGCGAAAGACCACCCGTTGTAGGGTTTCGTTAAAAATCTCAGTTAAATATGTGAAATTACGAAATTTCCCCTTCCTCTTTTAATATAAAATAATGTAATAATACAGAAAAAAAGAAATAAAAGAAAATTAAGAAAGGTAATTTATCTCTGTTCCCCCCAAATCCGTTCCATTCACCCGGTTCTTCAATCTCCCTCTCTTTACTCTCTCTTCCTCCATGAACCCTAATTTCCGCCCCAGATCCGGAGCCCCGTCGAATTCAACCTCCATGTACAGCTCTCGGATGTACGGCAACTCCAATTTCCGTGCCAGTCTCCGGCCGGAGGAGGGAGGGTAGGAGAATCTGAGGGCGGAGAGGGCGATGGGAGAAGAGATTTTGATGGCGGCGTGGAGGTTCTCCATGGCGGGTAGGAGGTACTTGGTGGTGTTAGCGGGGTCGACGAAGGCCTCATTGCCGACGACAATGACCTCGATTAGGGTGTGGGGTAATAGGCGGCGATATTGTGGAGGATCCAGGCCGGTGTGGGCGAAGGAGGAGCTGGTGGCGGCGGAGCGGAGCAATTGATTGGGGAGGTCGACGGTGACTCTGATGTTGGAGCTGACGAGGGTGCGGCGGAGCCTCCGCCACGGAGGACGTTGGGATCGGTGGCGATCGGTGTCGAAGAGCTTGGTGCGGTGGAAGCCATCGGACTTGAGGAGGCTACTGATCCCCTTTATGGCAAATTTGGCCTCTTTAAGTTTTTTTTTTTAATGTGGAGAGTTTCTGTAGAAAATTTGTTCTGTATGAATGTATGATAGTATTCTACAATACAGAGTAGTTTTTTTTTATACAAACCCTTTTAATTTTTTTTCATTTGTTATTACGGAGTATTTAGACATGGATAAATATGTTTGAAATCTTTTCAAAAGTTTGACAATGGCATTCTAGTTAAATTTGATAACTAGATAGGGGTATTTTAGTCTTTATATGCCAAATTTTAACAGAACTTTAACGGAATCTAGAAGTGGGTGGCATTTTGCTAACATTTATCATATAACGGGTGGTTTTATATAATTTTGTATCTAAGGGGTGGTTTTGAGCAAATTGCCCTATTTAAGGGGTGGTTTTCTGGCAGTTTACCCTTTTTTTTTATCCCGATTATGATGGTCTAAGGTTGGCCCAATTATCAAGACCGCTACCTTTGGGCTGAGCCCAATAACCAACTAAGAAGGCCGTTATGACCCGACCCAATTGAATCACCCTCAAGGCCTCCATTGATATTTGTTCTTCAACCGAGAAAATTCGGGACTCGGTCCGCGCCGCCTCATAATATCGACCCTCCGGCGGCCGTATAGCTTCCACAGCCTCTCCTTCCCGCCGGCACTTGCTTAATAATCCTATTCCAACAACTCACAAGCGGAACAGAAGATAATTGAGACCTTAACTTGTTTAGGATCCAGGCGTAATCGAATCCGGTTGAGATATGGTCCAAACGAAGCACCAAAAAGGCAAACAAAAGAAACAACCTAGAGTGAGTTCTTTTCTGGCTTTACTTCATCATTCGCTTTCAATTTATCATATAACGGGTGGTTTTATATAATTTTGTATCTAAGGGGTGGTTTTGAGCAAATTGCCCTATTTAAGGGTTGGTTCTTTAGAATTCGCTTTCCTGTTCGCTGGGAGGATGTTGGATTTGGATCTTTGGAAGATCAAACTGGTAGAGAGTCATGTACAACTAGACGTTCTAGTGTCCGCTGTGTTAGTTACATAACTGGATGGAATTCTTAACAATGCCTTATGAATTAAGCTTGTTTTTGATGTATTTAGAATGGCTATGCTTTTTATTTCCACTTATAGGTTCGTGTGCAATTTTGTATATGATTTGCTATTGTTGTAATAAAAGCTTGATTTGAGGTTAAACATTTTTGAGGAAAGATTTTGAACTCATAAATGTTATTCTAGAGTCCTGTTGATTGGGTTTGGAATTACAAAATTCGTTATGGAAAAATCAAGAGAGAAGTGACTTATAGAGTTATAGGCCTAAAATTAATCAAGATTGATCTCCATGTTTTTAAGTGTCATCATATTTGAGTGTAGTAGTAGGTTACAATATCTTGTCGGATAAAAGTTCTTCTCTTTTTGTGGTGACAAAGAAGCATCATAATTTTGGTTGTCTTTGCTCTTTAGATCAAGAAGCATGGAAAGCAGACAGACATTTCTGAGTTACGTGGTCAGCTTGATGTGTTGGGCTTGAAGATTATACAAGTTACTGCCGACGGTAATTGCTTTTTCAGGTCAGTTTTCATTGGAAGAACACTCCAGATGATTTTGTTTCTCAGCAGATTGATAGCGAGGTTTATCATCCTGTTTCCGTTAAGCTTCAAATTGAAGAATCTTGAAATGTCTTGTTTTCTCCCTAGTTAAAATATGTCCCCACCCTATTAGAACAAGCATGATTTTCTTCAGGAAAGGTTTTTGATGATCATGACACTTGTGCATGCTTTATGCATGCTTCTGAAGCTGGTTGTGATTGGTGATAATCCTCCTTTAGTGTGCAGGGCATTAGCTGATCAATTGGAAGGTGATCAAGAGGAGCATGAAAAATATCGCAGTATGGTTGTAAATTATATCAAGGTTTGTGCTTTTCCTGTGTATTCTTGTTTGAGCTCAGATTTTTTATTTTTCATTTATTTTGCGTGGTTGTACTTCATAGTTGGACCACATATCATGTTGCTATTTGTTTTCTTTAATGTGTCTGCTTCTGGCTGTGAATGGAAAAATGTCAGTGCTGAAGGTTGAAATGAGATCTTGCAGGAAGCTATTTAAAGGACGTGTTTTCTGAACAGATATTCAGATTTGGCCTTAAGATACCTTCAACTGTGGAAGCTGTCTTTTGATTTGATTGATTTTAGAAGTTGGCTTAAATTTTAATTCTTACATAAACCGTGAATGGCATTTCCTTTTGACTGCTGAGGGCCTTTCTTCTTCTGTACCAAAATCTGCTGCTTTTTTTTTTTTATTCTTCTATGTGCATCAGTTTGAACTAAACTGTATAATTTATAAAATTAGTTGTCCAGTCATGCTATTTATCCTTTCTTATGCATTTGGAGAGTGGCTCGATCACTTTGCAATGTTTTCCCCATCTGGAATGTAGCATTTCTGTAGGCTGATAGTAAATGTAGGTTTATTGATTTGGCACATGACAGAAATCTGCTGCAGTATTTTGAGGGTCAATCTATTGTTTCGTTCAACAGAAGAATCGGGAAATGTTTGAACCTTTTATTGAGGATGAGATCCCATTTGATGAATACTGTGAATCCATGGAAAAGGATGGCACATGGGCTGGAAATATGGAATTGCAAGCAGCTTCATTGGTCACTCATTGCAATATATGCATTCATCGAGTAAGATTTCAGATTTTAGAATTTAGTTTTTAGCGTTTTAAGTGACTTTCATTCCCTTTACTCTCTTGCAGCTTATTTTTTCTCACTGACCTCCAGTTTTGTGGCTAATGACACTGTTGCCTTCCATATGATATGGGATTCCATTGTTGCAGAGTTTGTCACCTCGCTGGTATATACGGAATTTTGATGACCAAATTGCTCGTATGATACATTTGTAAGTTCTTTCTTTCTTGCATTGAGCAAGCTGATGCAAACTAATACTTGCAGGAGATATCCGTAAATAATACTTATGTACCACTTAACACTTGGTGGGTAGACTTTCCTTCTCTTCTAAATTTGATCGTTGTTGGTTCATTTTGGTCAGTTAAATAATGAAAAGGAGTACAATGGAGTTCTAATAATACACATTCAAAGAAAAAATTAAAAGAGTTTATGGGCAACTAGGTATGATAGTAATTTTCTCCTTTCACTTTCATAAGTTAAAGCAACACACTTTTGTTAAAAATAATCTCATTATCTTCCAGATATATTATTTGCTTGGATATAAATGAAAGCAGATACTAAGTTTACTTAGATAATGTTAACTCACTCTGGAAAGTTCATATCATTTCTAGCAGAATATGCTTGTTTTAATTTTGGAAGTCAATTGAGCCATTGTTTTCATTGAGGGAGTAATGATATAGAGGTTCGAGGATATGAGCGGATCATCTTAAATGCCCATGTTTCCCTCCCCTCTTCTTATTCTCTATAATTTGGAGTTTCTTGTTAGTGTGTCTTCTGTTAGTAATGCTGTTAGGAGTTAGTTAAGAGTGTGCTTAGGCTCTATAAATACACTCCTCCTCCTCTCTCCTATGTACACAATATACATTTTACAGTAATTGAAGATCTCTTTCTCAGATTCTCCTCTCTCTCTCTCTCAAGCTCTCTATGATCATCATGGTATCAGAGCTTTTGTGATCATAGGAGCAATTTAGATCTTTGATTCTTTCCGCAAAATTCTCTGGCTCGCTTCTAATCGATCATCGGCAGCCATGTCCAATCAAGATGAAAGGTTGGAGAGATCTGCAGATCGAGAACGCCGACGCCAGGATCTAATCACAGCGACAGATCTCCAAAATCCTCTATTCATCCGTCCCTCGGAGAACTCAGGGATGGTACTGACCTCAATTCAACTCACCGGCGACAACTATCGGCGATGGCGAAAAGCCATGTCCAAAGCTCTGTCCGTCAAGAATAAGCTAGGGTTCGTGGAAGGAACCTTGCTTGAATCTGAGGAAAACACAGCGATGTGGAATCGTTGTAACGATATGGTATGTTCATGGTTGTTGAACACCGTATCGAAGGAGATCTACGCCACCATTGATGAGTACGACACAGCGCGCGAGATGTGGCTGGATCTTGAGGAAAGTTACGGTCAGCGCAATGGTCCTCTCATTTTCTCCCTCAAGAAGGAGATTCAAGACTGCAATCAAGGGAGTAGCACTGTCACTGAGTACTTCACAAGACTCAAGGGCCTCTGGCAACAACTATCTGGCCTGGTCACACCAATTCACTGCTCGTGTGGTAAATGTGAGTGCAACATCCCATCTCAAGTTGAAGCCCAAGATCGAGAGAACAAGCTAATGCAGTTCCTCATGGGGCTTGGTGATGATCTCGCTGCAGCTCGTCGTCAAATTCTCCTTAGTACGACTCTACCAACAGCCAGCACTGCCCATGCCCTACTCCTTCAAGATGCTACCAGTTGCAAACCATCTGTGCCGAAATCAAGCTCTACTGATTCGACTGCATTGATGGCGAAACAAGGAGGATCGAGCAGCTCCTCTGAGAAACCAAGAAAGGAGAAATGCTCCCACTGCAATGGCAACCACAAAGCCGATCGTTGCTGGGAGAAATTTGGGTATCCTGACTGGCACTACAAGGGCAAGAACAAGCCCCAGATGTCCAAGAACAGCACTGATTCTAGAGGCTCCTCATCAAAGGCCTCGTCTGCTAACAGTGCTTCTTCATCTTCTGATTCTCCTGTCTTGCAATCTCTGACAGCTGATCAACAGAAGATGCTCTACTCATGGATAAGCATGATGGATCAGCACAAGGATAAGCTCGTCGAGATAAACTTTGCAGGTACCACCATTTGCTGTAGTACTTCAAATTTTACTGGATTGTGGATTCTTGATAGTGGGGCCACTGACCATATCACTTGTGATACCAAGTTTCTTGTAAACCCCACCCCCATCCACAAACCAACTGCTATTCATTTGCCTGATGGATCTACAAGCAAGATTGATCTCACTGGTGGAGTTCATCTTACCCCATCTTTACATCTTTCTAAAACACTCTATGTTCCTCATTTTAAGTTCAATTTGATATCCATCAGCAAACTGATCCGTGACCTTGGTTGTGTTGTCCTTTTCTTCTCAAATAAATGTGTCATACAGGACCCTGCAAAGAGGAAGCTGATTGCAGTTGGTGAGGAATTAGGAGGACTGTACTATGTGGTCCCTGAAGCCAAGCTTGGAAATGGAATCTTGGATGAGCTAGCCCTGCATTTGTCCAAATTTGCTTCTTTAGCCCCACCTCAATGTGCTACAAACTCTGTTTTGCCTATGTTTTTACCTTCTGAAAAAGCTAGTCCTACTTCTTTGTGGCATTTAAGACTAGGCCATGCGCCTCATGAAAAATTGTTACACATACCACACATTGTGTTGGATTTGAATAAAGACAAAGCTCAATTTCTGTGTTCTGTATGTCCACTGGCTAAGCAAACCAAAAATACCTTCTCTTCTAGCACATCTCATGCTGCTCAGTCTTTTGCTCTATTACACTGTGACTTATGGGGTCCCTATGACACACCCACTTACAATGGAAATCGTTTTTTTCTCACCATTGTAGATGATTTTAGCAGATGTGTTTGGGCCCACCTCCTCAAACATAAATCTGATGCTGCATCCACCTTGATCTCCTTTATAACCATGGTTGAGACTCAATACAAAACCTCTGTCAAAATTCTCAGAACTGACCAAGGGACTGAGTTCTTTAACTCAACCCTTTCATCCTTTCTTACTACCAAAGGGATCCTACATGAAAGCTCTTGCACTGCTACACCACAACAAAATGGGAGGGTTGAGAGGAAACATAGATATATCCTTGAAACTGCAAGAGCTCTTCGATTTCACTCTTCCTTACCTATAAGGTTCTGGGGGGACTGTGTGCTCACTGCAACCTACATAATCAACGGATTACCTACCCCATTGCTCCACAATAAATCCCCTTATGAGGTTCTAAATGGCCACTCCCCAACCTATGAAAACCTGAGAGTGTTTGGGTGTCTCTGCTATGTTGCAGCTTCAGCAGTTGATAGAAAGAAATTTGATGCCAAATCTGATGTCTGTGTGTTTATTGGCTACCCATGTGGCTTCAAAGGATACAAAGTCTTCAATACAGTTAATGGCAAATGTTCTGTCAGCAGAGATGTGCACGTCATTGAGCATGTGTTCCCTTTTGCTCAGAAAACCATCACTCAAACTCAAACCCCTGCACCTCCAATTTCTAACACTCCCTTCTTTGATGATCTTATGGATTTTGAATCCTCTTTACCTCCTTTTATGCCAGTGGATGTCATAGCCTCACCATCTCCTAATCTTAACCCACCTACAAATATTGAGTCATTTGCAGACTACTGTCCATCACCTGTAGCTCCTGCATTTGATGAAATACCAAATATTCCTACCACTCACACTGAGGTTAGACGCTCATCCAGGACTACTCATGCTCCTAGCTGGCAGAAGGACTACATCTGTTGCACTTCTTCTAATTCTGAATCAACTGCAACACCCTCTAGTAAGTCCCTTTACCCTCTCACAGATACACTATCATATGCCTGTTGCTCTCCTACATACTTGTCCTTTATTAACAATGTGGCTCCTCTATCTGAACCCACATCCTTTAAAATTGCTTTGCAACATCCTGAGTGGGTTAAGGCCATGAAAGTTGAACTAAAGGCTCTTGAGGACAACCACACTTGGACTCTGGTGCCCAAGGAAGAAGCTATCTCCACTGTGAGCTGTAAGTGGTTATTCAAAAGCTGATGGGACACTGGACAGATACAAGGCTAGGCTTGTAGCTCGTGGCTTCTCACAACTTGAAGGCATTGACTACAGTGAAACATTTGCCCCAGTGGCAAAGATGATAACTGTGAGAACTCTTCTAGCCATTGCTACTGCTAGAAATTGGCCTGTGTCACAAATGGATGTGACCAATGCGTTTTTGCATGGTGAGCTTGAAGAAACTGTGTTTATGGATCTCCCTCCTGCATATGCAATACTCAAGCAACCTAATTGCCCTCAGGGGGACTGTATGAATGAGGCCAACAAGGTTGATGGCATGGTATGCAAGCTAGACAGGTCGCTGTATGGTCTAAAACAAGCCCCAAGACAATGGTTTTCAAGGTTCTCACAGGTGGTGAAAACTGCAGGTTATACTCAGTCAAAGGCTGACTATTCTCTATTCTTCAAAGCAACAAAATCTTCATATACAGCCCTACTTGTATATGTAGATGATATGTTGATAACCGGAGATAGCCAGTCTGAGATCAGAGCCCTCAAAGATCACTTGAGCAAACACTTTCTGATGAAAGACTTGGGTGATCTAAGGTACTTTCTAGGGATTGAAGTTGAAAGAACTGAAGAAGGGATGATATTGAATCAAAGAAAATATACTCTGGAGATTCTAAAGGAAACAGGAATGACAGGCTCAAAACCAGCTGCCACACCCCTTGATCCAAAGATCAAGCTTACTCTTGAGGGAGAGCAGAAAGAGGTTGATGTGGTGTCATACAGGAAGCTGGTGGGAAAATTGATATACCTAACTATAACTAGGCCTGACATTTGCTATGCAGTACAAATGTTGAGTCAGTTTATGCACAAGCCCAGTGATGATCATTGGAGGAGTGCAAAGCATGTGCTAAGGTACTTGAAGAAGGCTCCAGGTCAAGGCCTATTTCTGGCCAAGAAATCTGATGTAAAGCTATATGCATTCTGTGATGCAGACTGACAAAGCTGCCCTATGACAAGGAAGTCTCTTACAGGATTCTGTGTTCTTCTTGGGAACTCATTGATCTCCTGGCGCACTAAGAAACAGTCTTATGTTGCAATGTCCTCTGCAGAGTCTGAATATAGGTCAATGGCCACAGTGTGTTGTGAGATCACTTGGCTATTGAAGCTTCTCACTGATCTGCAAGCTAAACAGGTCCAACCTGTGAGACTGTACTGCGACAACAAATCAGCCCTACATATTGCCAGAAACCCAGTGTTTCACGAGAGGACGAAGCACATTGAAGGGGACTGTCATCTAGTCAGAGACAAGGTGCTTAACAAAGAAATTGTACTGGGTTACATCCCAACTAAAGAGCAACCAGCAGATGTGTTTACTAAAGTTGTTTCTCAAGATCAATGTAATAAACTGATATCCAAGTTGGGAGTTGTTGATCTATTCAAAACTCCCACCTTGAAGGGGACTGTTAGTAATGCTGTTAGGAGTTAGTTAAGAGTGTGCTTAGGCTCTATAAATACACTCCTCCTCCTCTCTCCTATGTACACAATATACATTTTACAGTAATTGAAGATCTCTTTCTCAGATTCTCCTCTCTCTCTCTCTCAAGCTCTCTATGATCATCATCTTCACTGTTTTTATTTTGCCTGACAGAATTCTCTCTTGTACCTTTAGATGATGTTTGAAACAAATCTATTCATATATAGCTGGAATAAATGGTTAGAAGATACAATTATTTGCTGAAGGTTTTAATCCAATGATTCACCTGGCATAGAATTGTAAATGAATTATGAAATTTGCTTTGAATACAGGTCGTATCATGATGGTGAGCACTATAACAGTGTACATTCAAAAGAAGATCCTTGTGATGGAGCTCCAAGGCCAATAATAATAAAGGTTTTTCTTTCCTGAATCAAGTGTTAAAGTCGTATGTGACTGCAGCCCCTTTCTGAATGTTTTGCTGAAGAGAGCCTAATTTCATTTACTTATATAGGGTGATACTAATCTTACAGCGAAATCAAATCAAGTTAAATCTGCAGTACCTCAATCACAAGGAGGAAGATCTGATCATTTTGTTGATTCAGGAACAATAAAAATGGTGATTTCAGGCAGTGGCTGCGAAAATGCTGAGAAAGTTGAGCGGGTGACATAATAATATTCCTCTTGTTTTTTTTTCTTTTTTGCCAAAAAATAAAAATTCTTCTGTTTCTTTCAATCAGTATTTTCAGTTCACTTCGTCTACTGTTGTCAATCTTTGTACGTGGACTAGAGGAGGTAGTAAGCTTATGTGATTGGTCTTTTTTTATTTTTTATTTTTTTATCTCATCCCAGGTTTTAAAGCAGGTAGATGGCGATGTTGAGGCTGCAATTGAGTATTTGATAGCTGAGAGTGGATTTGAAGATGCTTTCTCTATAGAGAGCCCAGCTGCTGATTGCCAAGCAGATAACCATGGTAATGGCTGGTCTCAGAAAGTTGATGAATTTCATGTCAATCGTGCTGATTGTATGGAAAATAAGATTAAATGCTTTTATCCTATATCCATGTGAATAAAGCTAGATTTTTTAGTTCTTTGCGGAATTTGAGTTGCTGGAATTGATTTATCAATAAGATTATATGGAAAAGTTGATGAATTGATTTTTTAGTACTGGGGCTGTTTACGCTGTTCTTTAGTCTAGATTTTGTCTTTTCATTATGGGACATCATACGTAACTAGCTAGCAATGTGCTTGTGTTCAGAAGATGCCAAAATTGAGAACTCCAAACTGCGTGAGGGTCGTGTAGATGCTACTAACAAAAGAGATCAGATTAGCAAAGTCAGACAAAAAGATTATGATGGTGACAAATCATCCATGAAGGATAAGGTTTCCTCTCTTTCTTACACACAGATCCACACTTGTCTATCTCTATGGTTGAATGCTCCTCATGATGTCCTCATTGCATTGAGGGAAGCCATTTTTCTTTCTAGATAGTGCTTATTGGTTAAGTCCTCAACAATTGCTGCAGAAAATACCAAGAAATAAGGTCTGCCCTTGTGGATCCAAGAAAAAGTACAAGTCATGTTGTGGTGCAGCCGCTGGAAGGACCTCCTCCAAATCTGCAGTGTAAGACTAAGGATTATAGCAATTCTGGGCTTTTTGATAACTAGTTTAATCAAGTGATTAAGACATCAATTACCAGGACTTTGCAATATCTGGATTTATATACAGACTGGAAAATTTCTCCTATGAGAGTCAAAATTATGTGCTTTTGTTCGTTTGTCAAAGGAATTGTTTATCCAGTTCCTATTTTGAGCTGTAGTAATGGCTACTTTAGCTTAATGCCTTTGTGTAGTCCTTCACCCAATCCATAGAGGACCTCCTACCATATGGCTGAACGTAAATGAAGGGGCCATCAAATAACTGGCAATTGCTTTTAATTTCTTTGTTTCGGTCTTGAATCTATGCATTCTAGAATGGGTTTACAAGTTCTTGTTTACTGTGTTATCAGGGAAGAAGTAGACGACTTGTACAAAGGTAAAAAGGGAAAAAAGACGGGTAAGAAAGGGGCAGCTTCATCATCCAATGGATCTTTGGTGGATCTTGGTGCACTCTGTATCTGATGACAATTCATAGGTAATGTCTGTAACGTTACTAATCCACAATTTCTTTATGCAAGGAATAACCTCTAATTCTCTTGTTGAAAACATAAAATACCAGATTCATAAGTGCTTATAGTTGCTGTGCGAATTGTTTTTCACTAGTGGTGTAACTGTTCTTTTGCTCCATATCATTTGGTGTGGGTCAATTCAGTTTTTCATCCTGTAGGAAACATGTTTGTCATCTGCTGGTGCAGTGACCACAGGAACGCTGAATCTGCCAGAAAATGAGCTCATTAGCATATGTTATGAGCGATGGCCATTTTCTGGTTCCACTGATGCAGAAGGTCCTGGAAATCGAAAAACGCTGCATCCATGAAACAAATGTCAGAAAGCTTTGTTTGAAGAAGGTGGTGGAAATTTGAATTGCCACTCAGTTTCATTCACCTACAGGATGTTGGAAGCTTTGAGTTTGAGAGGTTGAAATCTTAAGAGTTTGTGGTTAATTTACTATGTCTGAAGAGAGTTGTGGAGAGGAGAGCAAGAAAACGATGATGAATGGAAAGGTGCCCTGTTTGTTACACATGGTCGGAGGATTTTTTCTGTAGGCCTGTTTTTGCCGTTTTCCGATTCAAATTGTATTTGCCAGTGAATCAGTAAATGATTCAAAATATAATCATAACCAAACTTTAAATTTTAGTCTAATACGGTAAAGTCTTAAGATCCTCGTACTGAAAAAGCACTTGTCTAAATTACATAAAAAATAGATTCAATACGAATGCATGGATATGCCAATTTCATGTAAGTCGCCACAGAATAGTATTTTCATCGTTAATTTGTTTTTATTAATACGGGGACCCCTTCAGGATAGGAAATTGAGTATTTGCATCCGTAAGAATGTCATTGGTTAGTGGACTAGTAGGGGCTAGTCTTGTATCAAAAAAACATAAAATGCAACTAGATGCATTACCTTTAGACCCGTCGAATAGGTTGAACGGGCCGGCTTATCTCGAGTTCGGCATGAAATGCTTAACCCAAGGGTATAGGATAATTTTACTGTGAAGTCAGCATATCATTACATCATGGCCAAGTACGAGGCGAGCAATAACAAAGGGCAGAGCTCAAGCGACACGGATGAAAGGAGAGGCCGGAGGATGGTGTGGAAGGTGATAGCACTACTGAGGATCAGGAATTTGGTATGGCGGGCTTGTAAGGGCATTTTGCCTTGCAATAGCAACCTGCGAAAGAGGGGAATGGATATTGATCCTAGTTGTGGCCGGTGTGTATGGGCAGGAAGAGACTTCGATGCATGTATTTTCCGGTTGTCCAAAAGCAAGACAAGTGTGGGAGCATATGCCGTAGATCAAAAGGATGGCCAAGAGGGTGAATGGTATAGCTCAATGGCTGGAACGAATCAAAGGAAAGAGGGACGGTATAGCTCAATGGCTGGAACGAATCAAAGGAAAGAGGGACGATCGCTTGCTAACACTGTGGGCATATAGCATCGACCAGATTTGGTATGCACGCAATAGGAGACTCTTTGAGGGTGAGGAACTCGCTCAAAGGGCTTGGGATAATGCCATGCGACATGAAACCAGCGGGGAACTAATGGAGCAGGAGAATGACGCCGTGGGAGGTGAAAGTGATTATGCTAGATGGGACTTGCCAGAGGAGGGATTTACAAAAATCAACTGCGATGGTGCGGCATCGACGGTAGAGAGGGGTTGTGGGATTGGGACCATAGCGAGAGGAACATATGGTGAAATAATCTGGGCAGCAACGAAAGTGATTCAAGCAGGGTCCGAGGCTCTCGTCGCCGAGCTGGAGGCGATAGTGTGGGGATTACAACTGGCTAAGGAACGTGGTTTGCAAGTCGTGGTGATCGAGATGGACTGCTTACTGGCTGTGCAGCAGCTCTAGAAGCCAGCGGGGTACCGAGAAGTCGCGGGAAGGCTTGTGCACAAGCAAAGGTGATGGCTCGACATTTCCAAGTCTGTCGATGGAGCTTCGTACGCCGGACCGGTAACCAGGCCGCCCATTTCCTTGCAAACATGAAGCCAGACACTTGCTATTACGTTAGTTCTGAAGATGATTTGGAATCTTCCTTATTTGACATAGTATGTGCGGATCTTATGGTTTATGATTAATAGAGTTTGGTTTTAATAAAAAAAAGGGTATATGATAATTAAGAAGCTAAATTGAAAAATATTTCTGTATATAACTATTTTTAATCATATAACATGGCCCAATGGGATCCAAGAGTTGACCCAGTCTAACTTTGAAATTTGTGGATCGTGTTTGAGTCGTTTTAAATTTTATATTAAAATATTTGTATCAAATCCCATATTTTACAAATTGAGTTTGACCAGATATATTTTTTTTCGGTTTTATATAAGGATATATATATATATATATATAGGGTTTTGCTATTCGTCGCCCCCGGGGCGACGAATAAGGTCCTAAAATAGAAATTAATTTTATAACAATTAAAAACTATTCTACCCAATTATACATCAAATCTCCACCAAATCTTTAAATAACCAATTGCTACTTAATTAAAAAAATTCTTTAAAATTTGTTTAAAAAATCTGAATGATTTTGCTCAACTTTTTTAAATAAAGAAAAAAAATCTTTTTTTTTTTTTTATCAGAAGAAATAAAATCAGATCTTCTGGGTGTGTGATTAATGGGAAATGAAACCTTTTATCATCTTAATTTTTCCAACCTTCACGTTTTCATTAGCTTACCCATATAAATGCACTAATGTAAAGGTGTCATGTATAAAAATGTAAGTAGGATAGGAAATATAAATAAAAGTATTTTCTTAATGTAAATCAAAGTAGGTATCAACTGATCAAAACATTTCTACCTAATATTTTACAGAAAAAATGGGATTTATACCCAACTCACTTGCGGACATTCTCTTTGACGCTAATGAAGTGTTGGAGTCGTCGGAGTTTTCTTTATTAGGACATGTATTGATGTAATGCCCCTTCTCACTACAAAACCCACAAGTTCTGGCCTTCTTTGTCAATTCTTTTCCTCCTTGAAGACGCTTCTTCTTTGGACGCCCCTTTGTTGTTGATTTAGGGGGACATTGCACACTTTTATCTCCTGTCTCCACCCGGCCGATGGTTTCATCTACTATATTTCTTTCATTTGAGGAAGCCTTATATCCATCGAGTCCGCTTAGTTGCCAACGCTTGGGAAAATAAGATATTGGGATGCTAAAGCAATTGGCTTGTAATAGCACGCGTAATGCATGGCGACACAGTAATCCCTTGAACTCAAAATGCTTGCAACTACATGACACTCTTTGTCCGTCCCAAACTACCTTGTGACTGCGTGGACCTTTCTCTTCATAAAATTTCACAAGATAAGTATAGCTATCAACCTCCGCTACTGAATATCTAGTGGCCTTCTCAAATTCTTCTTGGAACTTCTTAAAGGCATATGGAGTAAGAAGTTTAAAGGCTTGCTCTTCTAACGGAGACCTTGAGTTCAAACAAGCATGCTTATATCTTGCAAGCATATTCTCATGTAACTGTGTTTGCTCCATTTCCTTAATTCCAACATCAACCTAAAATGTAAAACACTTAAATCAAAATCAAGATAAACAAAGGCATATTATAAAGAATTTAATGACAAGGAGTGAGCGGAACCATTAATCTACTTAATTAAAATACAAGTAAAATTAGCAAGAATTATATAAATTTTACTAATCACTAACCTGCTTAGCAAAGTCTCTCAAACTGTTATTTGAAGCCACAAATCTCTTGATAAATGCATTTATACTTTCCGATCGACCATTGGTTGTCATTCCGGCAAAAAAATAGCTATGAAGATATGCTGGCACCCAAAACTGTTTAATTTGATACAAACCTTTGATGTGCTTGTTCTCATGTAAGCCATATTTTTTAATTGCTATAGGCCAACTATGCTCAAATTCTTCTTCTGCTTCTAAATTATATAGCATATGAAAATCAGCACACCATTGTGAATAGCTACCTCTCAATGTAGAGTTAAACCAACCACTAAACTTTGCAGTAATGTGCCATATGCAGAAAGCATGCTTCGTATGAGGTAGCTCTGTTGCAATTGCTTCCGCCATCCATGGGTCTTGATCTGTCATTATAGTTTGTGGATATTTCCCCATCAAAGTAACAAACATCTATAATATAAAACAAACAAACTAGACATTAAAAAAGGCATGATATATATTTTTTCATATCAAATTTAGTCATATAAAAATTATATAGCAATTTGTTCAAAAAAGTAAAACATGTACCTTCATTAGCCATTTGAAAGTGTTTGTGGTTTCATTGCGCAATAAGGCACATCCAAATAAAACCGTCTTTCCATGGTTATTAGTACCAACGAAAAATGCACAAGGCATGTCATATGCATTTACTTTATAAGTAGTATCAAAGACCACTGCATCTCCAAATCTCTCATACCAATCAAAACATATTCCTGGAGACCAAAACAAGTGTTCTAACCTTCCCTCTTGATCCATAGTGTATGCATATTGAAACTTGGAATTTTCGGCTTTTGCACATTCAAACCTCTCTAGTAATGCCATCACATCATTTGTGGCAAACTCTTTTTGAATCTTTGTATAAAGATTGCGAATGTCTTTCTCCAGAAAAGCTAAATCTCCATGACCGACATTTTTTTCAAGCTCCATAACACGAACTATTTGCCTAACGGTAAGGCCTGCTTCCTTAAGTAAGAGAATCCGATCACGATCTTCGCTTGTAATAGTTCGAATAGTCGGAAGAAACCGCATTTCATCACCACAGAGTAGCTCATGGTTATGCTCGGAAATGAATGTTATGACATGCCATTCTTCTGGAAATATATCGGAGGATCGTCTTAATGTGATGCGCAAATGAGCAGTGCAACCACATTTGAAAGAAGGCTTGTCTCGAGAATTTTTGGATGGATTGATGACTTTTGAAGGTGGGCGTCTTGTGCGATTACAATAAAAATCGCGCCTTATAATCTTACCATCCTTTTTAATGAAACGATCTTTTCGCACAACGAAACCTTGACTTCTAGCATAGTTTTGATAGAAAGCGAAAGCTTCTTCTTCACAAGAAAATGCTTGTCCAACAAAAGGATTCAAGTCAAGTTCATCTCTTTGTTCTTCATCCCTAGGGAGTTCATTTAAGTCAAACAAAACCATCTATATTTCACAAAGAAACATAAGTGTCATACATATGATAATCAAATGCCAATAAATATCAAATAAAATACTTTAAATCTCAATTAGAAAGAACTTCTAAGTAAGAAAATGAATATATTGAAAGCAAAGTACGATAGAAAGGGGAATTGTAATCAATTTAGTGAAAATTAAAATAGAATATGAACTTTGAATAGAAAAGATGACATACCTCCTCCAATTTGGTAGCAAGTACTGCTGAATACGCAGTGGAACTCGAGACAAATCAGTAGAAGATGATAGACGTCAAATGGAGGGAAATATGGAACTAAAATCATTGAAAAGGAGGGAAAAAGAAACGGATGATCTGCTAAAAATCTTGAAAGGTAGTTTTTTTATTTAGATATATTTGATTATTTGAAGATTTGGTGGAGATTTGGTGCATAATTGGGTAGAATATTTTTTAATTATTATAAAAGTAATTTCTATTTTAGGACCTTATTTATCGCCCCCGGGGCGACGAATAGCAAAACCCATATATATATATATATATATATATATATGGTTTACTTCAAATGTAAAAAGTCCTTAAAGTGTAAAATATGCTTATTGTGTAAAATTTGCTAATGGGCCTAATTTAATTACTAATGGGCCTAATTTAATTACTAATGGGCCTAATTTTATTAGTAGAATATATGCCCCCCTTGCCCATGCGTGTGCCCCCCCTTGCCCCCCCTTCTCGGACCCGATTTTTTTTTTTTTTAATTTTTTTTTTTTGTCCAGATTTTTTTTTTTCGTGGTAACACTTTCTGCTGTGCAAGTATAACTTGCTTTTGTGCACATATAACATCTTATTGTGCAAATATAAGTTTATTTTGTGCAGACAAATAATTCATTATGGGGTAAATTGGTAAATGTGTCTATTTCAATTATAAAAATTGGTAAATATGTCTAATTTTATGGGTACATGCACTTTTTCCCGTTTTCGATACCTTTTGTGCAACTGTGAAGTGCATTTGTGCATCTGTGGAGTGCATTTGTGCAACTGTGGAGTGCATTTGTGCAACTGTGAAGTGCATTTGTGCAAGTGTAAAGTGCATTTGTGTAACTTTAATTGTGCAAATTTAAAGTAGGATACAATTGTGCAAATTTAAACTACAATTGTGCAAAAGTAAGATACAATTGTGCAGATGAAGAATACAATTGTGCAAATGTAAGATCATAATGCGCATTAATAAGTCAAAAGATGTGCTTTTGAAATCGATGTTTTAATTTTGTTTTTTTTTTACTTTTGAGAGTTTGGGTTCACCTCTCGGATAATTTAGGTTGATATATGTAAGTTTGAAATCGATTTTTTTACGTATAAGCTTTTAAAATTAAAGTGCATAAATAAGATTAAAATGTGCATAATTAAGGTTAAAAAGTGCATAACTTAGATTATAATGTGCATGATTAACAATTTGCGATTGTTGCGCTCTTGTCTATTATGCAACCTATGTGGGATTTGAACCCACATCTTTTGTGCAAACGCACATTGCTCTACCAATTGAGCTAATAGGCTGAATGATGATTTTTATGCTAAAATAGAAGAACCTAATCGACCTAAAGCATATTGCAATAAAATTATAAAATTCAATTAGCTCATGATTCACAAACAATTTGACAATGCTATAAACATGAAATTAGCTCCAAATCAACCCAACAACACAACCATATCATCAGTTTAAGTCAATTTTGTTTTTGGCAAAAAGCCCCAAATTCTAAAACATATCGCAATCTAAAATTCTAAAATTCAATTAGCTCATGATCCATAAACAATTTGACAATGATATGAACATGAAATTATCTCAAAATCAACCCAACAACACAACCATATCATAAATTTCAATCAATTTGGCTTTTGGCAAAAAGCCCCAACTTCTAAAACATATCGCAACCTAAAATTCTAAAATTCAATTAGCTCATGATCCATAAACAATTTGACAATGATATGAACATGAAATTAGCTCAAAATCAACCCAACAACACAACCATATCTTCAATTTCAATCAATTTGGCTTTTGGCAAAAAGCCCCAAATTCTAAAACATATCGCAACCTAAAATTCTAAAATTCAATTAGCTCATGATCCATAAGTAATTTGACAATGATATGAACATGAAATTAGCTCAAAATCAACCCAACAACACAACCATATCATCAATTTCAATCAATTTGGCTTTTATCAAAAAGCCCCAAATTCCGCTCCTAAATCAAACCCTAGGTTTTCAATCTCAACCTAAATCATTCAAACAATCCAAATAACTGTAATAAACAAGTTTAGAGTTAGAAATCATACCAAATTCGAGTGGAAACAAGGAGAAAAATCGGGATTTCGAAGGTTTTCCGAGCCAAAAAGAACCGATTAGCGCTGTTGGGGAAGATGGCTCGGTGTGGGCTCGGCTGGGCACGAACCAAGGGGGTTCCGGGCTCGGGGGGTGCGCCTGAGGGAGGGGGTTCGAGCTGGCCGGGGCTGGTGGCCGGAGGTGGCTCGTGGGTGGCGTGGGAGGCCGACAACCGAAGCCGCTGTTGGCTCGACGGTGCTGCGAGAGACGCTCGCGTCTGGGCGCGTCTGGGCTCGAACCAGGCCGGTCCAGGGCTCGGGGGTTGCGCACCGGGGTGGGCTCGAGGGCGGCTGGTCGCTGGTGGCCGGAGGTGGCTCGTGGTGGGTGCGGGTGCGGGAGTCCGAGGGCTCGGGGTTGCGCGCGTATGTGTTGTGTTGATTTGAAAATTTTACACGTTAAGCAAATTTTACACGTTAAGGATATTTTACATTTTAAAGCTTCCATATATATATATATGCGGTGATGATCCCTATCTCAAATTTCTGTATCCCTTCCCAAATTCCCAATTACCTCCTCACAGGCACGGAACCAGGATTATAATCTCGGGTATGCTGAATTTGCATATAATTTTATAGCTTTTCCTATATATTAATTTAAAAATTAAAGATATTTTTTAGAGGGAATTTGTTGGTTTAGACCTTTTAGCAAATTTGATTAGGAGCATCCCCAACAACATCTCCAAATTTTTTCTAAAATAGAGAATGAAAATTCATTTTCTCTAAAATTTTTTTGTGTAAATTCCAACAGTTTCTCCATTTTAGATAATTATAATTTAATTTTTTAATTTAATTTTAATTGAAATTTATTGTACCTCACTAGCTAGGCCTAGATAAAACAAACCGGACACTTTGTTTGGACTACCCTTCTTCCTTCCCTCAGTCCGATTTTGAGTTAGATTGTGTTGCATAAAATACATTACAATATTGATTTAATTAAATCTGAACTCAAAAGACTGTGTTTGGACTACCTTTGGCAATCATATTGTGTTTGGACTACCTTTGGCAATATGTATTTCAAGAAACCCATCCCTGACCTAGAAAGAAGATTTAGTTTTGAAGAGTTTGTACTTAAAATAAAAGATAGTGCTCTTGAATCATTGACACAACTAGCACCTAGATAAAAAAATAAGACTTGTTTTATCTCTGATTATGAGTTTACAATGTTGATTTAGAATTGTGCAGAGTGCAGACCCAAAAATTAATAATTTGTTCTCACATACAGTTTTGTGACTTTGAGAATTACTATGTGAATTGTGATCACCCTCTCTTTGAATATCAACTAATTAAAACTCAACCCAAATTTCTCCATCATCGATTCCCCTTTTGTCTGCCTCAATCCCATCTCCTCATCAATTAACAAGACCTGTCACGCGAAATCAATAGTACTGATTAGAGAGTATTTGACGCTTTTTGAAAACCAAAACTTGCTCTTTTTTTCCCTAAAAAATGTTTTAAAGAGAAACAATGAGATTGCTGAATTGAATGGACAACTGATGTACAAAAGTACTCAAAGCTCTGTTTAATTGGGATGCCAGAAAATCAGAAATTGAAAATCTATACCTGATGAGCAGACGAGAGGCTTGAAATTTTGAGATGGCAATGGAGAAACGGGCCCCCAACAGATGACTGAGAAATTGGCAGAGCTCAGTCCACAGACGAAATCCGAGCCAGCGGTGATTATCTCGAATGTCACGCCCGTCGCTGAATCGTTGTTATATCGGCCTCCTCCGCCCCAGTAGGGGACAATCCGATTTGATTGCCGGATCTCACAGGGGAAATCAAACCCTATGGTGAGAGTTGTGAATGATTCGTCAATTGGGGAATCCAATTGGCCAGAGGCGTTGCTTCCTTTGCAAATCAAAGAGTCGTTATCGGAAGAACTGGAATTGGATTTGGATTTCAAGCCACACAGATGTTGAGCACCGGCGATAAACCTCGATCAAATTCAGTTTTTGGAGAGTAGGAGGCTGAAAGAACGTGGAAAGGTCGCCTGCAAAAAATTTGGCGATTGCTGCAAATATAGGGAAGAGACCTATTTTTCACCCTCCATCTCCATTTTGGAGAATGGGTTGGAGAAGCTGTTGGGTAAAAAATAAGCCCAAAATTCTCCAAAAGCCCAAAATTCTCCAAAATGGAGAATTTACCCCTTAGTCTTTTTATTAGGCGCACCAAACTCCTTTAATTTTTTATTAGTCTCACCAAACCCCTTTGTGCCCTATTCCTTCCTCCTCCCATCTCAGCTCTTTCTCGTTCCTCCTTCCAGTCGATTCAACGATTCTTCCTCCTCCAATGCTCCATCCATGACCGATGAAGAAGACGTTGAAGGCGCTTCTCCTCCTGATCTCCGGTGACGATTTAGGAAGCTGTGCCTCCTCTATGGGGCACTATCAATGGTGATTCCATCTCGGATTTCAGATCTACCTAGGTTTTGGAATTTCAGATCTAGAATCCTTGTGATTTCTAATTCCATAGCGTATTGCTCGCCCTCACCCTCTCCGTTCTGGCCCGAGACTCAAAACCTGCCTCAAGCGCCTTTAATCATGCCCCAATGGTTCCTCCAATTTCCTCCTGAACCGTCGAATGGTTCCCGGCGCTAAGCGCTTGCCTCCACCTGCGCAAAACACTTGTCTGTGTGCGGTTTCTGAATTGTGGATGTTGGAGCGATTGAAGACGGAACACAGTGTAAACAGATGACGGGATGTTTAACGATTTCAATTGTCGAAGAGATGCCTTGATTAAAGCTCTCACTATAGGTTTCCATCTCCCTTTTTTTTCTGCTTTTCTGTTATTGCAAGTGTCGTTTTTGAATTGTGATTGTTGATCTTCCTATTGTAGATTTTGACGAGTTCTTCAATTGTGATTGCTGCCTCTAAGGTGTTCGATGAAATGCCTAGATGAATTGACTTTGTTTTTAGTGTAAATAAATCCTTCCTTGTTAATGGTTTTGCAATTTTTTTTAGTAAATTTAGATTGATCCATCTCTAATCACACCCCCTTAATGTCAAGTTAGTGGAATCATCAATATGAATATTAGTTAGCTTTCATAAGGAGATTTTGTGCCTCTTATGTCAAAGACAAGACCAATATGTTTACTCTAAGTTAGTGGAATCATCAATATGAATATTAGTTAGTGGAATCTTATGTTCTTTAATTGACTGATCAAATGTTGATCTCATGTCTGCCATTTTGATGAACAGTGTGCTGTGGTTAACTTGCAGACATCAATAGACAGGCATGGCCACACTGGAACCGAGTTAGCAACTTTCATTACTAGGTAGGTATGCACAACTTCGCCTTCGTCTTGTGTAGTACCAGATTCCATTTTTAGCGAGAAAGTTTGTGCATTTGGTTTAATTCCATGATAATCTAGCGTTGTTTGATGGCATTTTGAAGAGTCAAATCTAAGGTGGAAATTTGAAACTATATTTGATAACCAAATCTGCATTTGATTAACATGGTTGTTTCATAACTAGAACATTTCTGAACATAAACTGGTTTGATGGCATTTAACTAGATCTCTTCATTAATTCATTTGTTGTTGAAAAATGATATTTGCATCTGTCTTTATTGTCTATTTCCTATTGCTTTTAAATCTCAAAGACTAGGTTTGATTTTCCTTTAAAATGTGCTTTGACATGGTCGATTATTGACTATTGCTTCTTGGATTTTCCTTTAAGGGCTGATTATGTGCTAGTTTTTTCAATTAATTTTTGGCTCATGTCTACTGATTTTTTGATCGAAAATGAGGCCAACTGAAATGTATCATTATTTACTCTCACATGTGTTCTACTTGCATGTTACTAGTGTCTTTGATCGTTGCTCTTGTCGTTAACTTCACCTCAGCCTGTCCAACAAGTAAGGAGCTTGGAAGCAGATTCTCACTGCTTGGAAGCAGGGGCGTTCGGCTGCACAATCAGCGGGGCTGGTCCAACGGCAGTGGCAGTGTTCGACGGGGAGGAGAAGGGGAAGACGATTGGGGAGAGAGAAAGCTTTTTTCAGCATGCTTTCACATTACATGTCATTCAGTTTAAGTTTTTTTTAGTGAGCTTCATTGGGTTGCATTCATTTTCTTATTTGCAGGGCGCATCACTGCACAGCTCTATTCCAAGTAATGAAGCAGTTTTGATCTTTCGCTTTGTGTGAATTGATGAATTAGCTGAATAGCGTGGGAGCTGATGGTGTGCTAAGTTGGTGTACCTGCTACCTGCTTCCTAAAAGCTGCAAAAGCTCTTTTGTTTCTTTTATCAAGCCTAGGGTAGTAGTGTTTGATTTTTTATTAAATGTGGAGTTCTTTTTGGTGAGGACTTGCCTTGTGGGTTTAGTTCTGAGGTGTGTTAGAGGGTGGCTGACTCAATGTAGTGAGGATTGTTTTTTGGATTCTGAAATATCTATAGTTATGAAATGTTCTTGTTAATTTGTTATGAATGTAATTACATTTTATGATCTTATGTAATTGTATAAAAATGTAATAAAAATGTCATCAATAAAATATGTAATTACAAATGAGTGAGATAAATGAAGTGTAATCATAAATGTTAGGGGTGGGCACAAATCCCGCAAATCCCGATCCCGTCCCGGTCCCGTCCCGATCCCGTCCCGATCCCGGTGGGATTTAGGACAAAATAGCGAATCCCGTCCCGATCCCGTCCCGCAAAAATTATGCGGGACGAAACGCGAGACGATCCCGGTGGGATCCCGCAAATCCCGTCCCGTCCCGCATATAATAATAATAATAATAATAATTTTTATAATAATAATAATATTATAATAATAATATTATTATAATATTATAATAATAATATTATTATAATATTATAGAATAATAATAATATATTATTAGTATTATTATTTTGAGCAAATATTATTTATAACTATAATAATAATTTTCAATTTTCAATTTATAATAATAATAATAATATTATTATTATATAATATTATAATAATATAATATAATTTAATAATAATATTAATTTATAATAAAATTATTATTATTATATTATTATTATTATATCATATTATATTTTTTTCTTGTAAAGTATAATTATTTTATAATAATAACAATAAAAATAAGTAATATTATTTTATTTTATTTTTAATTATAACGTGGGATTATTATTAGTTTTATTATTATTATTATTATTATTTATTATTATTATTATTATTATTATTATTATTATTATTATTATTAGGGTAAATTGCAACTAATATCCCAACCTTTAGGGATAGTTGCTTTTAATACCCTAACCTTGTAAAATTTCACAAAATATCCTAACATATACCATTAGTTGCACTTAACACCCTAGATGAGATTCTTAAATTTAAAAAATTTCCGATATCATACCAATATTATAAAAAATCACCCATATTCATAAAATGTTTTCAATAAACTTCTAATATATTTTGAAATTTGAAATAAAAAAAAATATCTTACAATTTAATCCCACCCAACCCACAATCCAAAAATAATTATAACATGTATATAAAATCTACTCCTTTAAAAATATAATATAATTATTTTAGCATTTACTCATTTAATATTTTAATATAATTACTCAAAATAATTAATTATTTATCTCAAACATAATACTTTTACAAAAATAAAAGAATGTAGATTTTATTAAATAAATGGTATGAGATATGATAACCATTTGTAATAAATAGTTACATAATAAAGATGCATTAAAAATAAGCTGGTAAAATTATTATTTTTTACCATATTATTTTTAATATATCTTTATCATATAATTATTTATTGCAAATGATTATCATATCTTTTACCATTTATTTTTTTAAATCTACTTTATTTTATTTTGTAAAACTATTATGTTAAACATTTCTTATAGAATCACTTTTTTAATACCATGGAATTTATGTGTGATACATTATAAGATGTTATGTATTAGTTTTAGTATATATAACATAGTATTAACCAAAAAGGCAATATATATCGTATCAAATAATATACAGGGAATATATAGATGTACAAATCGGCATGTATTGAGACATACTTATATAAATTTATATTTTAATTATAATGTATGTTTTTAAGATAAATAATTAATTATTTTGATTGATTAATATATTAAAATTTTAAATGAGTAGATGCTAAAGTAATTATATTATATTTTAAAGGGGTATATTTTATATATATTATAATTATTTTTTGATGATGGGTCGGGTGAGGTTAAATTGTAAGAGATTTATTTAATTCTCATTTTTTTATAAATGTATTAGGGGTTCATTGAAAATATTTTATGAATATATGGGTGATTTTTTGTAGTTTTTGCTTGATGTGGGTAATTTTTAAATTTAAGAAACTCATTTAGGGTGTTCATCGCAACTAATGGTATAGGTTAGGATATTTTGTGAAAATTTACAAAGTTAGGGTATTGAAAGCAACTATCCCTAAAGGTTGGGATATTAGTTGCAATTTACCCTTATTATTATTATTATAAAAACATATTACAAAAAATTAATGGGCAACCGAGATACTATCTGGGCACCCACTCCTTTAGCGATAACAAAGCCAAGTCTAGTAAAAATATAACGTGCAGCACGAGCCCCAGCATCCTGAGATATCGAGAATTTCTGAATCCGCTTCAGCAATGCAACCGCATTTGTATCCAACTCCCCCAATGAAGAGAATGAGAAGGGTAGGAAACCATAAACAGCCGCCGTACACAAATCTCGATACTTGACACACTTACGTCGAGCAACATCAACAACAGCACGACCAGGCATAAAGTCAGAAATTCCAGACTGAGTCAATGGAGAGGATCCCATCAGATCGACACACAAATCCCGCCCATTTAGAATTACAAGAGGCAAATAGCTAATTAAATACGGTATTCTTCCTAACTATCAATCGATAATTAGACAATATTGGTAAATCTCGTCTCAATTCCTTTCCGTCCTGATCTAGTAAGATAATGTAGCCAAATATGTTGAACATTATAATTAATTATACAATCATTGTATGAATTAATAATAGTATTATAATATTAATATTATTATTATTATTATTGAATAATATAGTTGAGAATAATACCGTATTCAACATATTATACTAAATAATGAATTATGAAAGCATTTTTCACTTTGCAAATTTATATAATATTTTATTATTTTTATATGCGGGACAAGGCCCGTCCCGTCCCGATCCCGTCCCGTCCAGACACTATCCCGTCCCGAAAAAAAAATGTCAATCCCGTCCCGAAAAAAATTCGAGGGACGAGTCCCGTCCCGACCCAATCCTGTCCCGTCCCGTCCCGTGCCCACCCCTAATAAATGTCATCAATGAATACAAATCATCAATAAAAGATGTCAACAATCAAGTTTAATCACAATTTATGCTCTTTTGTCATCAATTCTATAAAAATGTCATCACAAATTATTGCACAAATGAAGTGTAATCACAAACTTTTCATCACTCATCATTTTTGAGAATGTTGTTAGGTATAAACACTAACACGTACTAGTATATACAGTATAGTGTAATCACAAACTTTTCATCACTCATCATTTTTTAGAATGTTGTTAGGTATAAACACTAACACGTACTAGTATATACAGTATAATCGATGAAAATAAATCGATATACAATTGATTAAATTAAAAACATGTGGCATCAATCGATTTGATTAAAAAAAATGGCATCAAATAATTAAATTATAAAAATGACATCAAAATACGATTTTGAAAATTTTGTATCACATTAAAGAAAAAAATGTCATCAAAAAACTACTTTGAAAAAATATCATCAAAAATATGGCATCACGGTAAAAAAAATATCATCAAAAAATTGACATAAAAAAATTGGCATCAGTCGTTAAAAAAAATGGCATTAATGATCAACGTGACATTACTGTAAACAAAAAATGTCATCAAGGTTTAAAAAAAGTGACATTAAAAAATTGTCATCCAATCATTTCATTAGAAAAGCGGCATCAAAATGAAAATAAAATATAGTAAAATTTTGGCATCAAAATGGTTAAATATGACATCACTAAAAAAAAAGCATCAAAATGGGTTGGTCAACGTTGACCGGTCAA
Source organism: Persicaria tinctoria (assembly GCA_037127255.1). NCBI lineage: Eukaryota > Viridiplantae > Streptophyta > Magnoliopsida > Caryophyllales > Polygonaceae > Persicaria > Persicaria tinctoria. Next base: position 65,489,175 of record JBANSL010000006.1, read on the forward strand.
TGGTCAAATGGTTGACCATTGACCAACCCACTCTATTTGGGGGGGGGGGGGTTTAGAGCAAAACTAATTAAATTGATTTAGGGCCTAAGTGCCCAATTGAATATTAAAAAAGTCCATCTACCAAAATCACCTTTTTTTTTTATCTATATTTAAATTAGGGTTTTAAAAATTAAAGATATTTTGTATCTATATTAATTTAAAAATACTCCGTATCTTTCAAATAGAGAGAGGGGGCGCAATTTACGAATTCTAGAGGTGGCAATCGGGCGGGTCGGATCGGGTTCGGGTTCGGTTAGTCGGGTTTCGGGTTATTCGGGTTTCGGGTAATTCGGGTTTCGGGTCATTCGGTTTCGGGTAATGTCTAATAATTTGGTCATTTGGTTGGGTCGGGTTCGGGTTTCGGTTGTATCGGGTTTCGGTTCATTCGGGTTTCGGTTGTCTCGGGTTTCAGTTATTTCAATATTCATTTTGAAAAATTTACTAGAATGTATCTTAGAGTTCGGGTTATATCGGGTTTCGGTTGTAACGGGTTCGGATCTTAATGGGTTTCGGTTGAATCGGGTTCGGTTCATTCGGATTTGGGTGAGTTTCGGTTATCGGTTATTCGGATTTCGGGTCCAAAATGAGTCGGGTTGATCGGTGTTCAAAACAATCGGTTCCGGGTCGACCGGGTCGGGTTTTCGGGTTCGGGTCGGGTTTTGCCAGCTCTAACGAATTCAAGGAAAAACAACGCCACTGTGTGATGGAAAATGGACCCCATATAATAGAGAGAGGGGGCGCAATTTACGAATCCAAGGAAAAACAACACCACTGTGTGATGGAAAATGGACCCCATATAAACAGGCAAAAAATTATGGGAGGAAGAGGAATCGAACCCAGACCTAAATTATCCCAGTCTTCACTCTTTACCAACTGAGCTGGATAAGCAGTATGATAATAAATTTACCTATATTAAATATACTACTAGTAAAATGGGGTGGGCTGCAACACACACCAGCCCACCCCTAGTTCCGTGCCTGCCTCCTCACAATCATCCTACATTCCATCCCTTTTCTTAATTTATTTATTTTTTTGAAGTCTTTTAATAAATAAAAATTGTGAGTTACGAAGGAGCTTGGAAAATTTGGGATTGTGGATCTCATTCCATATATATGAAGTCTTTTAAATATGCATGTTTGTTGTGTGTCCTATTTTCATAGTACAACCAGACGGCTGAAGAGGGACTTAAATGGCGGCAGGCTAGCTAGTCCATACTGTTTTATGTGCAGCTTTTATAATTGCTTCTCTATCTCTGTTTGGTAAAGATACAAATTCGTATATACGTGGAAATCCACCCACAATATCATGAAAAGTTGAAAACCATGTACTGCGTATCTGACATCACTAGTAGAGAAAGCCGGTTTTACCTCGGTTTCGTGTGTAAATTTTACCACGGTTCTAAATCGAAGTAAAAGTGACTATGGTAAATCTGTTTACCACGTGAATAGAACCGTGGTAAATTGGTCATGTGGTATATTTTTTTGAACCGTGATAAATTGTTGAACCGAAGTAAATATGTATTGTGGTAATTGTTACCAAATTATTATAGTAGCCTACGCGGGATTTGAACCCACATATTTGTGTATAAACACAACGCTCTACCATTTGAGCTAATAAACTTAAATAAAATAATAACATAATTTTCTCAAATCATCTCACTAACAGGGAACGTTAATTTCAACATGAAGAAGTATCAGTGGGGCTAAAGACACGAGCTACTAAATTTGCTCCCTATTCTATCTAACATCTCTCTTTTGGACAATTTATTTGGTTATTGAATATCTACCGCAAAAAAAATGCATAAAGGGCTAGATCTACATCATGTCATCTATAATTAATAACTTCAAACTTGGATATCATACTAATTACATCACATGCCACACAACAGTAAGCCATAAACATCCAATTTCCATAGTAAGCCTTGAAAAGCCAATTAGTGCAACCCTTTACATCTTTGTGACTAGCCTTGGATGATCAAAGTACTGAAATCAAACATGATATGACATAAGCATGTCAGTTTTGAAAAATGATGCTACGATAAGCAACTGTAAATTATGTAATCAAAATCTGGTATTTCCTTTAACAATGTGGCATGCCCAAGCTACTAACCACAAGCTCTTAAAAGCGGGAAAATGAACTTGACTGAATTATAAACATATGGGTATACCTGTACATTTGTAAACAATGGCTGATGATGTCCAACGCAAGTAATGATAAGAAAATTAAACCAAGCCTGCAATTACTCACTAAGGCAAGCATCAGGGATGTACATATACAATAGCAAGTAAATACTCCTAAATTAGGCTCAAAAGTGACATATATACTTGGGAAAGTATCTGTCCTTTAAATAGATTCTCAACTGCTAAATAAATATAATAGAGCACTCTAAAACTTAGAAAGAAGAAAGAGGTGACAAAGAAAACAAGTCCATAAGCAGGTTCCATGCTATAACTAATAGATTGAAAGATTTGGAGGAAAATCAGGCAGAAAATGAAAAATTAAATACGTAAGATAAAGCATACTGATGTAACTAGTCTGCAATACAATAATCAACAACAACGTCAACAGGTAGAAAGATAGCACCAGAACAGAGGTAGCCTTACATGCTGGCCACTTGAAGAATCTTCTTCTACGCCTTTCTTTCTTCAAGTCATAGCTCCCAACAAGTATATCAGTAATCACCGTAGCAAGTTGTGACATCAATGCTAATGGATCTACGCCAGTTTCCATTATTTCTCTTTAACTTTTTACTATATTAACTGTGTTTGCAGAGAATGCAAAATCAAGCAGATCCACTAATTTCTCAACATAAATTAGACCAACCTAACAAAATAAACAAATGTTCTAGCCTAATTTTAAGTTGATCCGCGTCAAGGAAAGAGAGCAAAACCCCAGGCATCTCATATAATATTGGTTATTTAAGCACCAAAGAACTCCTTCCATACTGATACCACAAACTCAACCTTCTAAGTTCTAACTATGAGAGTCTTACAACACTAACATACAATCCACAGCAAAATAATTTAATAATAAAACCAATGTACAATTGTTAACTTGAGAAGAAAATTAACCTTTCTTTTCAAAAGAAAATTAGATATTCCATACTCATATCACAAACTCAACCTTCTAAGTTCATGGTAGCAATAATGATGAAAGAAAGCTTTCTTTGCACAAGAAAATTAGATATCCCATGCTAGATTAGTGCAAAAAGAACTACAATCTTTCCCAATATCAAGCAAAATCCATATTATATATAAAAATCAATGAAAGTTGAAAGAAGGCTTACTTTAATAAGTACTTTTTTTTCATGTGCAATAAAATTCCAACCAGTATATCAAACCATTAAATATAATATCAAGCAATCCATATCATCAAAATCAGACCGAGCCATCTTGATCGAGGAATCGCCACATTGTTCCTAATCAAACAAAGGAATGAATCTCATACACAATCAATCCCCTTCATTCAATGCAAGCATACAACCGGGACATCCATACAAACAATCGACTAAAACCAAACTTAGATTTACAACCTCCTTTTAAAACCTTAGTTTGAACTCTTGTATGTTAATGAAATGAATCATAAAATACACTCAACATAAAGCTTGTTAAATTCTCTTAAATATAACTTAAAAATATGGTCAATTTGGATAAGTGAAACTTGAGTTATTAATCAAACTAACCTAGCTACTAGTTGATTTAGTGATCAAAATTCAGCATTGTAAACCCAATTCCAATCCCTTTTCAAACTCCTTCAAATTCAAATTCAACATAAATTAGATCATCAATAAAACCTATCAAGAAAATCTAAAGTTTAAGTTCCAATCAAATCCTCTCCTAGACATTTGATCAAACACCTAGTGGGCGTGGATTTAAACAAACCTCAATCTCAATTTCTCTCCTAGGCATGTTATCAAACACCTAGAAGGCATGAATTTACCCCAATCTCATTCTCAACTACCAATCCACAAATCCCAATCTCAATACAACTTCCATTAATCAAAATTCATAAATCCAATCCAATAATTCAATCCACAGAATAACTAATTCAAATTCACAATCAACAACCATAATCAAATCCAATACTTAAACTCAATTAAATTAGGAATTATACCTATTCGGTAAAATTTTGACATGTTTTACATATGTGGTGAGGAAGCGCTTAGCCCTGGTTCACTGCTCTGCATTGGAATAGTTAGACAACATTACCTCTTCATGGTAGCTTCGACGTCAAATCCGACACAGGCAGAGGCGGCTCAACAAATTTCGACGACTTCAAGCGACGGTTCAGCCTTAGGCGATCGATATCGACATCGGGATACTGACTCCAGGCGGAGCGGCTCAACAAAGATCGACAGGCAAAGATGCGAAATGTGACATTAGCTTGAAGGAGAGTCGGCGTTAGCATCTATTTGTCGGACAGGGATCTAGATCGAGATATGAGGGAGATCACCCGAGGAAGGAGCGATCGGAAATTCAGAATCATAGATGAGGCATACGCAAGAGATATGATTGGAATCGAGAGCAAGACGTAAAAAAAAACCCGATCGAGATATGGAGATGAGGGAGGCGAGGAACAAGTAGGGTTTCATGGTTTAGTTTAACACATGACGAATTAAGCAATTTTTTTCGAAGCCTGTAAATTTACCACGAGATAATATGGAAAAGTGGTAAATTTTAACGCTCAATTACTACGAGTAGTGTAGGATCCGTGGTAATTTTACTAATCCTGTAAATTTACCACACTATGTTAGAAAATCGTGGTAAAATTTGGTGCTATATTACTATGGTTCTTCTAACAATCGTGGTAAATTTGTAAATTTGTAAAATTACTACGTTGAGACACGGAACCGTGGTAATTTCACCGTTGCCAAAGGCTGTTTTTCTACCAGCGCATTTTCTGTCTTGCTTCCAATTACTGTTTTTTCCATGCATTGATTTTTTGAAGTTGAGTGTACAAAGTTATCTATATACATATACTAGAACCGATACATTGTATCCTACGTGGCGCATTGTGATTGATTTTAAAGGGAAAAATTCTACGTGACGCGTTGTGGTTGATCATAGAGGAAAAGAATAATAAAATAATATGTTGTTATAGTTTATAGAAAGTTATATAATATACAATTTATCTATATATATTTTAGTTAATTTACAAAATATAAATAAAAATATTTCATAGTCATACTTGATAGGTGCCATTTTATTTAATAGGTGCTATTTTATTTATATCTAAATTATTTTGGATTTTTTGATAAGTGTCCCTTTTCATAAGGACATTTTGTAAAATTTCCATTTTTATAATGCATTTTGCAAAATGTACTAATATGACATTTTTACCCCTACTTTTATAATTCCTCTCTTCTTCCCCTAATTGAAGCTCTATTCCACATCTAACTCAGGCGAGGCGGAAGCGCCACTGCTGTGCTTCTTTCTCTCTCCCTCTCATGCTCCGGCGATGGCGCCTCCGACTCGGATCTAATTCCAGCTCTTCGGCTATAAAGACCAAGCTTCTGAAGCGAAAGCGTTCTATCAAATCGTTCGCGTGCATACGAAGCGCTAGCTGGTCCGATCTGTCTTCCAAGCCTCACTAACCGCCGATGCTTAAGCTTCCCAAGGGCGCGTCGCCGTCACCGGAGGAGGCAGCCGAGGGTTCCAGCTTCAAATCCAAGGCTATTTTCTCCGTCGTCGGCATGACCTGCTCCGCCTGTGTCGGTTCCGTCGAGAGAAGGCAATCAAACGCCTCGATGGGATTCAGGATGCCATTGTTGATGTCTAGAACGGGTGAGCTCAGGTCATCGTTTACTCGTCTCTTTCATTAGCTTGTGTTCAGTATTTGATCAGCAATAGGAAATAAAGGAGCTATGTCAACAGGTACCTGCAACACATTAAACGGGGAGATGTCAAATTAAGGGTTCAAAACTGTAGTGGCTGAAATTGCTAATTATATGGATATTCTGATATATATGTTGACTTTTTTTTTTTTTTTTTTTTTTTTGACGTGGGGTTCCGAGGTTATCGACTAGTCCTCCACGGGTCCGGGCCCTAGCCTGCAAAGGACGCGAACCGGTTAAGCCAGATGGCAAGCCACCAGGCAGGCTCACCCAAGTCAATGAAGGCTTGAACACCCACTAATACACAAATTGTGTAAGAAGTGGGATTTTTGAACCCTTGACCTCTTGTAAGGGCCACATCTCCCTTACCACTAGGGCAAGGGGTCATTGGTATTGCTTGGTGACATGTAATAAATCAAATGGCTAATCGACCTTGTTTTATTTTTACGGACCATTTGGGCTAGTATAGCTTTTACAGTTTGAAGGAGAGGTCTATTTACTCTTTTTTTTTTTTAAAAAATAAATTTTGTTTAAAAATACAAAATAAAGATAATGATAGGTTTTAATCGACTTTGTTTTCTGATCCATTTGGTCATGTTTGTTTTAATGACACTATATTTCAATAATATTATACCTATTTATTGTAATCTCACAGCTTGATGACACTATATTTCAATAATATTATACCTATTTATTCTGTTATCAAAAGAAAAAAATAGTTGTCATCAAAGGAAAGCCCTAAGACACATTAAGAGATGAATATCAAAGTATTATTAGTGGTGTCACCACAAGTGTATCAAGGGAAAGATTGGTCAAGTGTTATTAGTCGTGTCATCAACGAAAAATAGTGTCACCACAAATGTTCAAAGTGGTGTCACCACAAGTGTATCAAGGGAAATAATGGCCAAGTGTTATAAGTCGTGTCATCAAAGAAAAATAGTGTCAACCGATTAAAATAAAATAAAATAGTGTCACCACAAATGTTCAAAGTGGTGTCACCACAAGTGTATCAAGGGAAATAATGGCCAAGTGTTATAAGTCGTGTCATCAAAGAAAAATAGTGTCAACCGATTAAAATAAAATAAAATAAAATAGTGTCACCACAAATGTTCAAAGTGGTGTCACCACAAGTGTATCAAGGGAAAGAATGGTCAAGTCTTATTAGTCGTGTTATCAAAGAAAAATAGTGTCACCACAAATGTTCAAAGTGGTGTCACCACAAGTGTATCAAGGAAAAGAATGGTCAATTGTTATTAGTCATGTCATCAAAGAAAAATAGTGTCACCAAAAATGTTCAAAGTGGTGTCACCACAAGTGTATCAAGGGAAAGAATGATCAAGTGTTATTAGTCGTGTCATCAAAGAAAAATAGTTTCACCACTTCTGTCACCAACGAAAAACAAAGTGTTATTAGTAGTGTCATCACAATAAAAAACCAGTGTAATCATGATTGTCACCAAAGGAAAACCCTATGACAGGGGAAATACAAACCCTAGAGGGGCTAATGCTAAGCAAAACAACTGTTGTCACCAAAGCAAAAACCTAGGACAAAAATGTTATTAGTAGTGGTATCACCAACAAAAAAATACAGTGTCACCGACCAAAGAGTGTACCAATTATTGTCATCACCATTAGTGTACAAAGTGAAACAATCCTTGATGTCACCAACAAAAATGATCAAGTGTTATTAGTGGTGTCATCAAGGTAAAAACAGTGTAATCATTGCTATCACCAAAAGAAAATTTACGAGATTATTTCCGAAAAATAATCTTCATCCCCTTCACCCCAAAAAATCCTTAAAAATAATCTTCATCCGCTTCGAAAAAGTTGTCACTAAACAAAAAATATTGTCATCACGTGTGGCATTAGTGGTGTCACCAAGTGTTATTAGTGGTTTCACCAAAATAAAAAAGATCACAACTGTTGTCACCAAAGTAAAGTGTTATTAGTCGTGACAACTTTGTTTTTATAGTTTTTTTTTACGAGGTCACTATCACTACCCTTATCAATACTCCGTTAAGAGATGATTATGACTAAGTGTTAATAGTGGTGTCACCAATATAAAAACAGTGTCACTAAAGCAAAACCTAGGATAAAAGAAGCATAAATAGTGGTGTCACCAATATAAAAATAATGCCATCAAAACAAAACCTAGGATAAAAGAAGCATAAATAGTGGTGTCACCAATATAAAAACAGTGTGACCAAAGCAAAACCTAGGATAAAAGAAGCGCAATTCATCTTAATTGTCTAATATACATTCTTGTCACCAAAAGGAAAAAACCAATTCATCTTAATTGTCTTTCCATTTAATTTATCTTAATTAAATATTCATATTTATATATATTATCTCTTCCTTTTTAAAAATAAAAATAAAACACATCCAAGTACTAATTAAAATAAAAGAAAATAAGTTAATTATTTGATTTCTCCAAATCCTTATCTCCTAGCAATTACGTGTCACCACTCATATCGCTGTCACCACCACTCATATCGCTGTCCCCACCACCCCTATCGCTGTCACCAACACTCCCATCGCTGTCACTACCACCCCTATCACTGTCATCACCTCTATCGTTGTCACTGCCCTATCGCTGTCACCACTCCTATCGCTGTCACCACCACTCCTATCGCTGTCACCACCACCCCTATCGTTGTCATCACTCCTATCGCAGTCACACTATCGGTGGTGACACATACAGTAGCAACTTTTTTTGGTGACAGATTTGTTGTTTGAGTTTTTTTTTACGGAATCACTGTCACCACCATTATCAATGTCACCACTGATGCCACCACCCTTATTAGAGGTGACACTCTTGGTGACATGTAATTTCATGAAAAAAAAATATAGTGTAATCAAACACAATACGACAAAAATAAAAATAAAAATAAACATATAATTTCATGAAAAATCTAGTGTAATCAAACACAATATCGCCACAAAGAAAGAAGCTGAAGATACCAGTGTCACCGTCGCCATTTGGGTAACACCATTGGTGACATGATGAAACTTGAAAAAAGAACTTCCAAATACACGTGTAATTAGCTTTACACCACAACGAGGCATTCATTACATTTTAAAGGCAAATGAAGTGAATTAGCAAAAGGAGAGTAATTAGCAAAGGGACTAAGGGAGTGAATTACAGATGAAGAAAGTGGGGCGCATTGGAGCATCTCCATTCTAATCGATTATCAAAGCTTTCATACTTAAAAGATTCAAAGATGAAAAGCAACAGAAAGAAGAAACTTTAGGAATAAAAAATCTCATCTTTTCAGGAGAAACAAACAAAGAAACAAACAAAAAAAATACACCTAAATTGGAAGCGGAGGAGGAAAAACAGCACTGCAATTCAACAGCACTGTCATCAACCGTGCTCGTTTGCAATTTGCGCGACCGCGCCGCTTGGGAGCACTGAGCAGGAGAAGGCGAGGTAGTAGTAGTAGAAGACGAAGAATAGCAATGGAATTGAAACAAACAGGAGTGAAGATGCTGACAAGAGCGATCAGCGTGCATCTGAATCGAATTTATCCACAGTAGTGCGCAGAGCTTAAAAGCCCCAAAACTCAACTCATCTCAACTAATCAGGCAATTTCAAGCACATCAAATTCAAGTCATCAGAAAAAGAAAAATCGAATAAACTAGTTCAGACATTCTACAAAATCTCTTCAATAAGTTCAAGGGTGAAATTGATCGAGTAAAATTGACCAGAAACCAATTTAAGGGCGAAATTGATCGAAAACCAGCACGAATCAAAAGCAACCGGAAAACAGGACTATACGGAAGCAGAAGCGGCGATTACGAGGATCGGAGATCGCTGGAGATGTCGGAGAGGATGATAACTGGAGATCGAAGCGCAAATCCTCTCCGACACCATCTGGTTCAGCAGGAGCGGCGATCTCGGAGAGGATGGCAGATCGGAAGGGAGGAAGTCGGTATCGAGGATCGGAGATCACTGGAGATCTCTTCTAGATATCCCCTGAAATATAAAAGCAAAAGCCATGTTAGTGCAAAAGCTTTTGCCACGTGTCTTAGCTAAGATTTCTTGAAGGTTTTAGGCAGCGGTTACCTTCTCTTTCCTTCTTCTCCTCCCCAAACTGCTATAAACCGTCTCTTTTCGACGGTTTTCTTCCAGACAGTTCCAAACGGTTTAAACTTCGCTCTTTCTCTCCTTTATCCTCCAACGCCGCTCTCTCTTTCTTCTCCTCCTGTTCCTGGACCTAATCGTCTCTTTGTCAGGGTTGTCTTCAAGTCCGGTTTGAGGAATTAGGGCACCCACGCTCATCGGAGACGCGGACGATTGGAGGACGTTGTTCGAGTTCGGTTGTCTTGGAGGACGTTGGAGAAATGGCAAATCAATGAATGCTCTAACGATTTCCAGTCTGTCAAACCAATCGACCGCACTATCTCACTTCCGGCGCCCGGGTTCGTGAGCGGTGTCGTCGAGAGGAGCTCCAATGGTTATGAGAGGGCAAGGCTCGGTCGTCGAGAGAGAACGTGAAGGGGGGAGAACGAAGAAGGGTCAACGACTATGGCGAGAGGCTCCGATGGTTTCCGCCATTGAAGACGATCCTCCAGGTGAGCCGCCTTCTCTCATCTTTCCCTTTTTTCCCAGTTCTAATTGAATGAAATCAATTTCTTATTCGGAATTTGCCCTTTCCATTTCCAATTCAGCCTAGAATAGAGACAGACGGATGAAGATTTGAGGGTTTTGATAAATCGCAACACTGAATTTCAGGTATTGTTTGAAAATTGTTCGTCCTTATTTGTTAGGGTTAGGATCCGTGGTTTCCAATTTCAGACATCGAAGAGTAACGAGTGAGATTTTCTGATTTCAGTGATTCGGGTGAACGTTCAGATCCTTCTCCGATCCAGGTTCGGTTTTCTGCTTGGTTTAATTTGTATTTCCTGGTAGATATCTATTTTTTAAAGGGTTGGCAATTCGTAATTAGGGTACTTGGCGACTTCAATTTCGCATGTCTGTGTTTTGCAGGCCGTTCATTGTGGACGAGCTTCGAAACAACGCTCCTCAGGTGTTGACCTACAACGAGGCTCAGAGAGAGGTTGTTTCTCATAATATTGCTGGCAAACACATCGATGATGTTTTTCACTTTCAATAAGGTATTTTATTGTCTCAATTAGTGAGAATTAGTCTTATTAGGTGCGGGAATTGAGTGATAGATGTTGATATGAATTTTGGCTGCCTTTGCATTTGGGAGTTGGATTTTTGAGTGATAGATGTTGATATGAATTTTGGCCGATGACTCATACTCGAAGCCATGGATGCTTTGCTCCACGTTCTCTCCCATAAACTGCCCTCCAACTCCCTCTCAGTCAGAAGCGGTAGGAGGAGAAGACCGATAAACGCCGGTGCCGGACTCGGAATAAGTTGGCGCCAATCTCCTCGCCGTCTTCACCCTCTCGATGTTGAGGAATCGCTGCCCCGTTCGCGCCCCCGTCAGGATTTATGGTTTGTTTCTTGACCTCTTTTCTGGTTATTTCTCGCCTGGATATATGATGGGATTATGTTTGATTTCGTCGGTTTATTAAAGAATCTAAGATGCGTCTATTTGGAATTTTGCAAATATGCTTTATGGAGCTTTTAATTCTTCTTGTGCCATAGTGGTTGATTGGGGATTGGAAATTTCTGTTACAAGGGTAGAAATTAGGGTTACGGATGGGGGTTTTGCTTTAGTCGGGTTCTTTTATGGTTTTCATCTTTTATTGATTCTGAAACTGGGTCAATTTTGAGAAGTAATTGAAGCTGGCTCTGAAGTTTCAGCATTTGAATCAGAGTTGAATGAGTATTTCTTCCATTTCAGAAGGATGTAGAAATCAAATTTTCAGTCTTCTACTGAACCATATTTTGCTATATGTTCAATCATCCGTGCTTCATTTAAAAAGATTCGAAATATCTGTGTGCTATAAGACATTTCTTCTCATTACCAAATTTGCTAGGTATTAGTATATCTCAATGCTCCGTTAAGCTCCTCATGGAAATGTCTGGGCAATCAACACATACTTTTTTTTGGATGCAGGACCACCTAAAAGCGTTAGATGAAGATGAAACCGAGTTCCTTGATAATTTTGAAAGGGGTGCTAGGTTAGGTTGCTTGCATATCATTGATTGCTCTTGAAATCAGGTCTTTCGGTTTCATCCTTCTCCTTCGATGTCTGCAACTATTCAGTACGCTATTTAAGCAAAATCGCTAACTTATTTTATCCTAGGTTAGCACCTTTGTTGTCTGTGCTGCTGTTCAGTACGCTATTTATGCGGCAATAGCACCTTCGTGTATCCTAGGCTCATGACTGCTCTGAGGCGAGACCTTGCTTTATCAATGCCCTAGAAATAAGGTTTGTCCCTAATTTCTTTGTCTTTCTTAATTATGTTTTTAAAATTCAAGATCTTCAAATCAGTTCATAATTTCGAATTTGTAAATGCACCTCTCTGTCTTCCTCAATTCAAGATCTTCCTTAATTCCGAGCACAAGTTGTTGAAGAAATTGGAGTCGATGTTGGATCTTAGGTACGCACACTATTGAATTTTCTGTCATTATCTCATTATTATGGTTCTATACTTCACCCATACTGATATCTTTCCCACTGATTTTTCATTGTGAGCAGCTCCTAAGGGAAAAATAGCAGGAAAGAAAATCGAGGTCTCAATATATGGTTTTGTGCCTTTGGTTACTATTCTTATCTATTCTCAATTTCAGATTCCTAATCCTTCATCCTTCATACATTCCTCTCATTCTGTCTTTCATCTATGTTAGGTAAGATTACTAATGTCTTTGAGTTTATGTTGAACTATTGAATGAGGTCTCAATATATGGTTTTCTGCCTTTGGATATGTGTCTTTGAGGTTTTTTGTAATGGTTCCTCATCTCTTTGATGAGAAGGCATGGGAAATCACCTAATTGAAGTTGCAGATTTGACAGTAGCACCTAATTCGTGCATCAACTTCATTTTTTTTATTTGGATTAAATGATTATCTTGATCACTTTGTATGTACCTATTGTGAGGATCATTCATTCCGTAAGTTTGTAACTTTTGTATTATATTATTTTTATGAATGAAATAATATATTATTAAGTTGAAATATTGGTTAAGAGGTGTTTATAGGTTGTGTATTTATAGCTAATCTTAGCACATGAATGAGTAACTTTTGATATATCTGATTGCCGGATGTGTTTTATACTTTTGGAATATGAAGATTGTGTGTGTTTAAAGGTGTGAAATGTTTATTGTTTTCACCCTTGTGATTTTGACTTATAGAAAGAGCAAAGCATTTAATTGGTTTTGCTATTGCCTGTTTCTAAATTAATGAGCCAAACTGATTTGTTAAATATCAGTTGACCTAATACCTATCTTTTTGTTAGGTTTGGTTTTGTGATCAGCATTACTTTCTTGTCATGAATTCCGTTTAAATGGTGTATTTTTAAATACATGAGAGCCCGTTTACTTGCCAGTGCTATTCATTTGAATGCTATTGTCCACTTTTCTTATGTTATTTTATCTTGAATATACAAGATAGGCATTTGTTGTGCATTCTAACATTTAACATTTGTGTGTTCTTCTTATACATAATATTCTGATTTGAAACATGTGTTACTTTTCCCTCTTTTATTTGCTTTGTCGTTTTTAGACATGTTTGGTTTTATAATTGTTCTGTCTAATCAGTTAGAGAATTTGATTCTTCACATATATATACTTAAAAACCTTCCTGATGGTTTATAGTGTTGTATGTTTCTTCTAAAGTTTCATTTATCTGTTTAAAAAACTACAAATTTTGAAGTTATTATCCATTAAAACCCTTTCACTTTTTAAAGGTTCCGTCTTCACCAAATCGCCTCTTAATTCCTACCCTTTCACTTTGAGGAAATTGTTCATACCCTTAACTGGTTGATTAGGGGGTATGTAATAAGATTGAAATTGTGGTTACTGATTCAAGAATAATGAATTGCTTGTGCTTCTTGTGAATTCGAATTAGGAGAGTCTAAGTTCTGTATCAAAACAATTGTTTTAGCTCAAGAATCTCCGTTGAGTTGAAGTTCTGTATCAAATTCAATCTTCTTTAAATCTAGGTGCATCTATAGTTTTATGACAATTTTGTGTATTCATGTATCTGTTGCAAGCCATATGCTTCACCATTTTGACTTATTTCGTCTTTTCTGATGAAGCAAGGATGCCATTCATAAGTGGGGATTCATTTATTGGTTTGACATTGTTGATGAACTTTATGGTAGGCTCTAAATTAGTTCTTGATCGATGTCTATATTGGACAACTTTGAGAGACTTTTTCTAGGAGATGTTGTACAGATTGAGATTGAGAGTTTCGAATTTGATATCACTATTATTTTTTGTTTGATAGGTTGTACGCTAAGCAACTGGCTGAACAGACATTGGGCAAGCAAAAAGAGGTACACGGCTTTATGCTCTTTCTTGCATAAAGAAAAAACCCCATCTTCAGAACCGTTTGCTTTGTTGTTATTAATGATATGATTTGTTTTAGAAGGTTGCTTTCAGAACCGTTTGCCTTAGCAATGTCAGAAATGTACTTCATTTCCAACACAAATACTCAGAAATGTGTAAGTATTCCATTTTTTTCCTTTCATTTAGTTTGAAGATGCTAAATTAATTTTCTAATGCTTAGAAGGGTTTGTTTTTTAGGTCACAATATCAAACACTCACTCAGTATCCAGAGTGAGTGTTTTTTCTGTTTTTTCATTTGCTTCTTTGGTATTCTCAAGATATCTTGTGTTTTGCACACAATCAAAAATTTGAAATGGCATCAGATTGAATGAGATTAATTATACTACCTATTGCTGTCTGTGAACAGAGAAAATATTAATCTTTTTGCATATGGTGGTGGCTGATGAATGTTTATAGGCCTAGCGGTTCATAGATAGAATTTTAGATCAATTTAAAACCATTTGTTTTCTACTTGCTGCACGCAAAATCTTAAGGGTCACAATTCTTGTGTCTGTGTTTTTATGATATTATTCTTCAAGTTCCACACTTAAGAAGGTAGCTCCGCTTTTTTCGTGATGACTCTAGAGATTCTTCATGTTTATATTTCCTTGTAGCTATGTAGCATTGCTGCTCCTAAATGTTATCTGTTTGTATTGGTTAGAATTTTATAAATGTTGCCCGTTAACTGAATTAATGTTGATAGTGGAATCATCCTTTACATATGCTGATGTCATTGATGATCTGTGATTTTGTTCGTGTTGATCATGCCATTTCTTTCTTTTATTGTCGTGCTGAATTACTTGTCAATCACAAACTTTCAACTGCTGTCAATTGCTTGGCATCCATGTCTACTTTTATTTTAAACATGCAGATGGTTGTGTGTTTCTATATATAAACCTATATTACAAAGTCCTTGTCCAGTTGGATGTCCAAGGATCAATAGTTGGATGCAGAAAATTTGATTTCTGCATTGTCAAACTATAAAGTTTTGTGGGGACACCTGAATATTCTCATCGTTGATCATGCAAATTTTGATTTTGCTTTTGTTTGCAGTCAGAAAGTGCAATTGCTGCCTTGAACTGCAACGGTGTAGTCCCGGGATCGTTGCCTATCAGGTTGAACTCTACTTTAATTAAACCTAAGTTACTTCCCTTAATATTCTTTGTATTGCCCATTCACTACACCAGTTCCGAAGTTTAAATGGTTTCATCTACTTTTGACCTGGCTATTGAAGTTCTTGTGGAGCTTGCAAGTCGTCATAAGGTATACACAGTTGCTATGATTCTTCACTTTCTCCATCTTCCAGTATGTCACCAATATTAAAGTCTTGGTTGGGACGTTAACACCGTTAGGTGTTAAGTATGCTGTGTTGAGTTTGGTGTTTGGTTACGGATCGAAAACTTAAGTTGACCCTATTCATCATAATTTTGAGTGTCCAGTGAATTCTCTACATTGAACTATTTCAAATGCAATAGTATTTTTTGAAGAAATAACATGTTAAGTATTTATGAACTCAATTTCTATTTAAAGATAAGTTCAAAAGAGGCATACCACCCAAACTTTAGAGCAGGGTCATGATTGGATGAGGAGTGTCAATCTATTCTTATATGTACTTCATTTTTATTGAGTGGTAATTATATTTGCAGGAGATACGTACCATAAGTTATATTGCTTAGAGTACATTATTTAAAGGATGCTTTGCTTCTAACAACTCTTAATAATGGGGATGAGAAAGTAGCTGGTGGCATTTGTTGCTTGATGTCAGAAACTGGTCAAGCTGTAAGTTCATTGTTCAATACATAAATTTCCATGTTTATTAGCTTTTTGCTCGGAGATGAGACAAGAGAGTCTGAGAAGAGAAAAATCAGTTCATGGAGATGGTTACATAATATAAAGAGAGAAGCTAGGAAACTTATGAGGGAAACTACAAGGTTTACAGAGAGCAGAAAAAAAAGAGTGACAACCCAGGACGTAAAAGCTAACTAAGGTTACTTACTTTAAAGCCTAAATGACAACCTAACACATAAGCTAACTAAGGTTCTTATTGATGCTTAACTGAAGTTCTGTTTAAAACTGTGGCCACTTATTTATTTTGATATAATTATACTCAAGGAATTTTGATATTCAAGGAATTTTGGCAATGTTTGATATTCAAGGAATTTTGGCAATTTTGATACAATTATACTCAAGGAATTTTGATATAATTATACTTCTTCATTTAAAAATGTTTGATATTCAAGGAATTTTGGCAAGTCATGTTCCTTTTTTTAGCTTGAACTTGGTTCCCTATATTCCTCTTAAGTAGAGTCAGTTTCTTTTTACATTTTTAATTTTATAGAATTAAACTTGGTTGCTTCTAGAAGCTTATCTTCAAAGGATGTGGATATAGAGATTTTTTTAGTTGCAATGTTTCTTAGTTTTTTGAAGTTATTATCCATTAAAACCCTTTCACTTTTTAGTTGCAATGTTTCTGCATGTCAAGTTATTATCCATTTAACTTCCTTTCAATCTATATCAAACTCTGTTGCATCAATCTTGCTGTCTACTTCCTTCTCCGGCCATTGCAAATTAAAACTGGCCATGTCGCTGGCAAGCCTAGCATATCCCAAAGCCTACTTTTCCGAGCTTTCCCTTCATGTTTAACTGCAATGTCATATTTGCCAAACAGTTAGCACTCATGTGGTAATTATCTTCATTGTGGCTCCTTTCTACCTAACCAACGTCACAGACTCACATCTACCACTTCTTCTGGTTTCAAACATGGAGAATGACATGACATAAAAATCATCATCTTAAGAAGCGCATGACCACATTGTTTGTATTAAGCACTTGACATGCAGTTATGATGCAGGTTCATGTTTTATATTGAAATAACTACGAGTTCAATTTGCACGTGCTGGATCTGCAGTGTGAGAGCGGGATTCTGATCATTTGTACGTCTCTCTGAATGTGCATCAGATTCAAGGTTTTACAGCAAAGCTAGCTTATGCTTTTTACTTGTGATTTGGTAGCTTGTAATTTGCAGATTGTATTTTCTGCTTCAATTGGCCTAGCTACTGTAAATGCCTGTTAAAACAGACCAATTTGTGTTCCTTTTGCCACTACCTGTTGTTCTTCTCCTCGGTTCCTAGTGAATTCTGGGATTCAGAATCACCAGTTTCGGTTACTCTATTGGTCTTGGCGGCGGCCTTGAACACCAGTTTTCATGTTTCTTGCTCTTTCCAGGGAAATGCATAGTAAAAAAAAAATTGTTACCGTGTTTGATTGCACTAAATTGAAGTGGGCTCCATGTGTTGAAGACTTGAAGGTGTTTTAATGGGCAAATGGAATAAATATATAATACAAGTTTGTTTAGTATTCATTTAGACATGCTATGATCTTGAAGAATGCACTTAGATTTGTTATCTCCCTTACCTGAAAGCTGCCGACTTTCATTTAGACATGCCGTTATTTTGGTATTGTTGCCTGCCTAACCGCTCATCTTATTTTGTAGGGTTTTTTCTAATCTATATCCAAAGCTATAGATTAAAAGCTTAAATGAAACAATAATGTTTAATTTAATGTATATCTAAGAGATTCCACTCTACTTTTAATTAATCAATTTGATTATAAATATATTCAAATTCAAATTGTGAATTTAAAAACTAGCTTATATTTTAGGGATATTATCTTAATTTATGTTTGACAATGTTTATAAAATTTTAAAATGTTATGTAAATTACTCTTATTTATTTATATTTTAAAAATGTTATTATTTGTCTATAGTTTAAATATTTTTGTTCAATAATTATGTTTGATAAAAAAATTAAAATAGATCTATAATTATCTTTAATTTATACAATTAACCACTAAACGTTTTTAAAAAAATTAGGTATAGCCGTATAAGGAATGTGAATTCCCATATATATATATATATAAAGTTTTATTATATAAAAAAGAAAGTTATCTAATAAAAAAAATTAATATTTTTCAACTTAAAATATGAGTTTGATATATTTTATTTGTCATAGATAACGTTTTCTTTAAATTTCCCTAAATTTTAAAAAAATATGTTATCGATTAATCGTATAACTTAAACACAATTATAGACATTTTTTTAATATTTAACAAAATTTAATTATTAAACGAAAATATTTAACAAAGTTTAATTATGAACATAAATAATTATAGACATTTTCCCATTTCATCATTTTTTGTCTATTGGTTCTTTTTTGGAGGGTATTGGGACTCTTAGTTTCTATGTCTTCTTCGAGGTTGTTCGTTTGGGCTTCAATTCAACTCATTCTTTGTTTTTTTATGTAATTGATCCATTCTTAGTAATTTATCTAAACTTAAAAACAAGGGTCCAATATATATGATCTATTAATAGATTTTTAGCAATTTTATTTTATGTAGAATATGGAATATAGATTGGACATTAAAATTTTGAATGCAACATATAATTTTTTTAAAATCTAATAACGTATGTCTTTTTTGCATTTGTTCATTTTTTCATTATAATAACATTATCAAAATATGATATGTCATTATTGTATTTATATTATACTCCCTCCGTCCAAGAATACATGGCCTTTTAGGCTCATGCACGCTAATTAAGGAACCTATTTTACATCTTAAATCTCGTCATTATTATTAAAGGTTAAAATAGTAATTGGAAGTTCAAGGATTTTCTTTAATTTTTTCCAAGAGTTTTATTTAATTTTAACAAGTAAAAAAGTAGTAATTTTAGAGGTAATAATTACCTATACATCTAAAAGACCATGTATTTTTGACAAAGTTTCAAAGCCTAAAAGGCCATGTATTCTTGGATGGAGGGAGTAATAGATACATTTGCATAAAATCTATATACATATACTAAAACCGATGCATAGCGTCCTACATGACGTTTTGTGGTTGATTCTAGGAAAAAAATTGGTAAAATATTATGTTATACTTATCATAATTTATATAAAGTTATCATAATTCAGAATATATCTATCTATATACTATATTTAAGTTAACTATTAAAAATATAAACGAAAGACAATTTCATAGCCATACTTACAACTGCTGAAATTTTACAGCAGACAGGTTTTATAGAGCTTAAGATTTTTTAAAGCTTCTATTGTTAATTTTACAGCTTCTATTCAACCATTGTTGTCATGTATATATGGGCATGAATTCAACTTCTATTGTTTTTCTTAATTGTGTAATTTCATATTCTGTAATTTCAAGCTTTGTGTTTATGATTTTTTTTATATCTAAATTCTATTTCAATTTATCGCAACAGACCAAAAGCTAAGCAACATGATAATTAACTACACAATTACACATAAACATAGATAATTTATACGAGATTTGAAATCCTATCATCTAAAACGCATTGATTTATATGATAACATCCGAAAAATAAGAAAAGTATATATACATAGATTAATTTTAAGAATCCCGTGCGTTGCGCACATGATAACATCCGAAAAATAAGATAAGTATACATTAATTTTAAAAATCCCATGAGCCGATTAATTTTAAAAATTCCATGCGTAGCGCACGGGGTATAAACTCTAATTTACCCTTACTCTAATCAACTGTTGGAGTGAAGAGGATCCAAATACATAAGCACAAACACAATATTCATGAATGATACCCTAGAAGCTAGAAAGCTCTTACCTCTAATATTTATGAAATTGTTGTGATATGAGTTTAAGCTACCACTCCTACCAGTAGAGTAGTACTGTTTGGCATAAGGGATAAACGCTTAATACAAACTAGGAAATTGCATTAAAAAAAATACAACTGGAGCATTATTATAATCTCACAACCTGTTTATAATCTCACTTCACAACTTGTGAGAATAGCTTAACTATTTTTCCCCCGCTAATTACTCTTGAACACTTATGTCTGTTTAATTTTAATGCATATGAATAATGGGTGGTGGTTGTTGCTTAACTAACATTCCTTTACATTTCAGCACCTCTGTGTAGCTGCAGCCCACTACCCAATTCGAGAATTGTTTGATTAAGAGACAATGATTAGGGTATGGAATTCATATTGTGCTTTCGATTACTGACTATATGTTGTGTTTTGTGTTTTTGTTTAGCTGCCAATGTTGTCCATGAGCTGTTCGACGTCTCTAAAAGGATTAACCGTTTAAGGTTTGTACCCTCTCGATACATGTTTTATTATAATCTTTTAGATGAAATCAAGTTATTCGTCTAGTACGAATTTCGGCTCTTTATATTTTTTTATTTGATGTCATCAATTGTTAAAGGGTTTCAATGAATAACACATCAACACACTTTCAATGTCTGCACATTGGTTAAGGTAAATTAGTCTTTGTATGAAATAGATATTATGTGAGAAAGTTCTTGGAGTTGTAGTGTCAGTACTACTGCATTATATTGCTAAGAATCCTAAGGATTTTTAGATATTTGCTTAATTTGCTGACTTTCACATGGACAACATCGAAAATGCACCCAAAAAGCTTCTACTTGTATGTGCACATTTTAAACTTCTAATATGTTTTAATAAGATAACTTCTAGGAAGTAGTCTTATGTTTGGACCTTTTTCCCTTTAACTGATATGGATGAAAGCAAAAGGATAATCATCGATCAGTGTGTTGTTTTCATTCCTTGATCAAATGCATGCCATTTGTCTATTTCTTTTAAAGATGGAAGATTACCTACAGGTTGATCCTACTTCACAATGTCAAGCCCTTGCCGATGAGTACGTCATCAAGTTCTTTCAAACAGCTAGGTCATTTACATGGAGGCGTTTAAACTATTAAAAGGTATTTTATTTTCTAATGATGCAGAAAACATGAAATCCTGCAGAGTGCTAAGCCAAACCTCCTTGTCTTGACTCAGCGAGTTCAGAAGGTTACATGTAAATCTTAGTCCCTCACCTTTTGCTTATGTACTGGCATTAGATTATTGCACACTTCAGATTCTACGTTTAATTGCAAGTCCGTGATGAAATAGAGCATCTTATGGACGACGATGGGGATATGGTAGCTAGAGATGTATTTGACTGAGAAGCATAGAGAAGAAGACGATGATTCATCTGGCAGAGATGTATTGTGTCTATTTCACCCTCAGTGTTGCCTCATATCTCTCGGACGTTGGCAAGGACTTTTAGCAGTATGAGTCCACGCAAACGTGGAAGTGTTGTTAGCTCAGCCACTGACAACGAGGACATAACAGAACTTGAAATTTTGCTTTGAGGCTAAATCTCATTTCATTTGTACATCTCAAGCAACAGAAGAAAGCAATTGGGATTTCTGGAGGATTTTGGTGAGTTGTGGTACTTTTATTAATGGTGCCCGGTGCACTGCATGCATGAAAAATCAAGGTTGTACTATGCAAATAATTCAAAGGTATACAAATTCACAACAAAGTCAAATGATAGATATTATAGTCAAATTAATGTAAAATGTTTATAAAAATAATTAAGCTAATCAAAGTCGCGTCAAAACATGTTTTTTTTTTCCATATTAATAAGTTAAATAGCTCAAATGATAATATAAGTATTTTGATGATGAGCTATATTTTATTGTTCAAAAATAATTAATTAATAATGAAATCTTATCATTAGTTATAATGAACTAAACTAATCAATTTTAATGACTAAAGATAAAATAATTCAAGGTAAAATATTTATAAAATAACTCATGGTAAAATAATAATAGATTTTGTAACCACTTAAGATATGAGATGGACACATAGAATATCGGATGATACGTGGATAAATCTCGTATGTGTTGGACGTGTACCGCGCTAGGAAAGATACACCATATAAAACACATAGATATATTAATAAGGATATCATCCGATATATATAATTAGTATGATTACATACTAAATTTTAAAAATCCCGTGTGTGAAGCACGAGGTCTAGGCTAGGGAACTTTTAACAACTAAAATGAAATAGAAGAAATTATACCTGATTTCACAATTCGAACTTTTAAGAATAGGATTTTCTCTTCATGAGTGTCGAGTGAGGCGAAACTACTTAGCGCCGAGCGGCTGCCTTGGATAGCCGATACGAAGAGTCCAAGCCGGTGACAGGAAGGAGTCGACGGACTGAAGAACGAAGGAGGCTGGTAGGCAAGGCCGGCCACTCCGAGAGGGGGATTGTTTGTTCACCCCTGGTCTTCGACGTTCATCCTTCTAATTTTGATTTTATTCAAACACAGCGTTTCTTTGTGTTTCCTAATTTCCTTATTTACCCTTTTATAAATAACAAAAAAAAAAAAAAACTTCTAGCATCTTTTAACATTTTCTTCATCAATTGTGTCACAATTTAAGCCTATTGTTGTTTTAAATTTTTTGATTTTTTCTTAAATGTACAGTATGATAATTTGTTTCTTTGATTTTGTTATTGTTGTTGTCTAAAAGTTTATCAGATTTTAATAATTTTCCGGGAGATATTCTGACGAGTACTATGTTTTATACATCGTTTAAAACGCATTGATTAATATAATAACATCTGAAAAATAAGATGAGTTTACTTATGGATTTTCTATGGAAAAATGGGTTTATGTAGTTTAATAATAAATCATAAATTTCATGTGTCATACATAATACTATAACACCCGATAAATATTATTTGTGCTTTTCATATGGTTTTTAAAAATCCCGTGCGTCTGCGCACGGGGCACTAGCTAGTTGAGAGATTACGAGGAGAGAGGAGCGTGAGGAAGCCATGGCTTTAACCTCAAATCTGTGTAGGAGATTGGAGAACGGACAGAGTAAATTAACATGGGGGCAAATTGAGGTTTTAAAAAAAAATTAGTACATTTAGCAAAAACTTATTTTAAGTGGACATTTTGCAAAAATGGGTTGGCAAAATGGACATTTAGCCAAATATCTTCAATTATTTTTTTGGTGGAGAGAATTATTTATATCAAAATTAATTATTTAATCATTTTTATTTTATTAATATCTATATTATTTTTTGAGGCCAAAATAAATTATTAAAATATTATGTAGCCATACTATTTACTTATTTAGCCATAATCCATCCGTTGCATAGATATTTTTAGTAAACTAACGTAATAAATATCTACTACATACTTAATAAAAAAAGAATATTAAAATATTTTTAAAAATCAGCTATCTATTATATTACATGAGATTTAATTAAAGGTAGATTAGAAAAAATTTATTTAAATATAATATGTCGAACTAATTTTATTCATATCTATATTATTTTGGATTTTTTTGGTAACTGTCCAAAATATGGGGTTGTTTTGCAAAATGTCCATTTTCATAATGGCTTTTGCAAAATGTCCTAAATTGACATTTTTACCCCTAGCTTCAATACCCTTTTTTTTTCCTGTTGCACCGGCATCACCGTTTCTTCTGATTCATGGAACGACGCAGGGAACACCAATTTCTTCACCAGGCCTCCCCGATCTCCCTGATTTCGAAGATTTCGATCTCGATCGGAAAGCAGGAACGCTAATTTCTTCATCAGGCATCATCGATTTCGCCATCAGTCATCAAACCTGAACGAATTTGTGCTCGGTTATCGCACTGTAATCCTAAATTCAGATTTCAAAAGAGGTAAATATCGAATTTGTGCTCGTTTGTTGTTTGAGACGTGAATATTGTCATTGATTTTGATCTCAGTTGATGATTTTCATCTCAGTAGCTAATTTGGTGATTTTTGTACTGTAATCCCGAATTCTGTTTTTGACATTATGATATATGTGTTTGAATAACAATGGATGCCTGTCATCACAGTAGCTAAATCCAATTTGATTATGATAGATGTGTTTCAATAAAATTGGATGTCTGTCATCACAGTAGCTAAATTTGATTTTGATCTTAGTTTGAATAAAATTGGATGCCTGTCATCACAGTAGCTAAATGCAATTTGATTATGATAGACGTGTTTGAATAAAATTTGATGCCTGTCATCACAGTAGCTAAATTTGATTTTGATCTCAGTTTGAATAAAATTGGATGCCTGTCATCACAGTAGCTAATTGCAATTTGATTATGATAGCTGTGTTTGAATAAAATTGGATGCCTGTCATCACAGTATCTGAGTTTGATTTTGATCTCAGTTTGAATAAAATTAGAGGCCTGTCATCATAGTATCTGAGTTTGATTTTGATCTCAGTTTGAATAAAATTGGATGCCTGTCATCACAGTAGCTAAATGCAATTTGATTTTGATAGATGTGTTTAAATAAAATTGGATTTCTGTCATCACAGTAGCTAAATTTGATTTTGATCTCATTTTGAATAAAATTTGACGTCTGTCATCACAGTAGCTAAGTTTGATTTTGATCTCAGTTTGAATAAAATTGAATGCCTGTCATCACAGTAGCTAATTGCAATTTGATTATGATAGCTGTGTTTAAATAAAATTGGAAGCATGTCATCACAGTATCTGAGTTTGATTCAAATTGTTCCATCAGATTATATGCATTAAACTTAAGAGATGTCACCAGGGAACATGTATCATGGATGTCAATCTGCTAACAGTAAAATTTGGAGGAGAATGGAAAATGGAAGAAGATGATTTAGTGTTTGTTGGGGATGTGTCATCAAAAGTGATTGTCATCAATCAGCCTATGAGTATGTATGAGATGAAGACTGAGATAATCAACAGATTCATCAACAGTGACAGTTTGGCTCATAATCTTGAATTCAGTCATTTGTATCCTTTCAAGAAAACTATGGAGCCTTTTTTGATTGAGAATGACAATGATTTGAGGAGTTTCTTTCAAATTAGTGAAGTGAAGGAAGTGAATTGGACATTGCCTTTATATGCTACTGTTGTAAAGGAAATCATTGAAGATCGGGTTACACACTCTATGAATATGAAAATCAGTTGGTTTTACATGCTGACAGCTATTTCAAGGATACATATGTGATGGAAGACACCTTCTTTGTGCAGAATGATGATGTAGACTGGATAAATAATGCCAATGATATAGATGATAATGGAGATGATACCGAGATTGAGAGTGGCATCAGTAGCACTACAATGTCCACAAATTATGCAGAATCTATAAGTTCAAGAAAGGGGGTCATTATTATAGATGTGGGACAACTGTTCAGAACAAAAGAAGATCTGAAAGATGCTATTACATTGTTGGCCGCAAAAGAAACGTTTGCTTACAGGGTGAAAAAGACAACACCAAGTTATTACAGAACAGTTTGTGTTGATAAGAGTTGCTATTGGAAAATTCACGATGCCATATTAACTGGGTCAACTATATTTCAAATTTTAAAATACAATCAAGAACATAGTTGCAGGTTGGAAGTAAGGATTGGAAAACGTCGCGCTCCTAACTACAAACTTGTAGCTGAAAAGATAAAACCAAGGTGAAATATATTGTAATTCCTTCCTGTAATCACTCCTCATCTGATATTTTATTGACTCTTTTACATCAAATGAATAGATATGAAGACATCAAAAAGGGGCCAACTCCAAGTCAGATTAGAAACATCATAAGAACTGACTTCAAAATAAATGTGAGCTACTGGAAATCATGGAAAGCTCGTGATGAAGCAATAACGATGGTAAATGGGTCATCAGAAGGAAGCTATGAATTATTACCAGCATATTGTTGTGTCCTAAAGCAACGTAATGCTTGAACTGTCACCTTCATTCAAGTTGACTCCCAATCAAGGTTTAAGTATTTGTTCATTGCATTTGGACAATGTATCCGTGCATTCCCAATTCTGCGAAAGGTATAAATTCTTACATTATCATAGCTGGGTTTGATTAATTTGTATGCCTGTCATCAATGGATTTCTTAGATTTAATCATAACTAATACATGCCTTTTATGTAATCTCGAGTACAATTGTTGTTTGAGATGGGAATACTGTCATCAATTTTGATCTCAGTATCTAAATTACATGCATGTCATCAAAAGTGAGCTTGATTACTGTGACCAAATATTTTCCAATACTTTTTAGATAAGTTTGATATCTGCAAAACTGTAATCAGACTCAATATGACAGGTACTAGTGGTAGATGGTACATTTCTAAAAGGAAAATACAGAGGGACTCTTCTCACATCTTCTGCACAAGATGCAAATCATCAAATATACCCTATTGCCTTTGCAGTGGTTGACTCAGAAAACAACGCCTCTTATGAGTGGTTCTTCAACAAGCTAGCAACAGTCATCCCATCAAGTGAAGAGCTGGTTTTTGTTTCTGACCGTCATCAAAGCATTGCAAGAGCGTTAGAGTTGGTTTACTCAAATGCTAAGCATTATTACTGCAAATGGCACTTGAAGCAGAATATAATGTTAAAATTCAAGAAGAAAAGTCTGTGTGAGTGGATTGTGCCAGATGACATCAAATAGCAGAGATGTCACCCACCATTGGTGCGTATAAGATGTGGCCGACCTAAAAAAAAAAAAAGAAGCCTTCAGCTGTAGAATATAGAGGAAAAGGATCAATGAGTCATCAGACCAGTTAGACAGTTTATGCTACATTGAGTTTTAGTACATTTTATGTTTTTGTTGTTCTTATATTTAATAGAATGTTAGATGTAACCAGTTTCTTACACTGTCACCATCTTTTATATAAACTATCACCAGCTTTTAGTTTCTATTCAAAATGAAACAAATTGATTCAAGTTTTGTTCAGTACATATAATCTGCCAACAAAGCACTTGAGTTGTAACCACAAGCTCTGTCACCACAATTGAAAAAAGTGTAAAGGAGTCTGTCACCAGAAGGACATGTGGTATGTCACTAAACCAATGGTGTCACCAAAAGAACAAACCTAGGACAATGGAAGAAAATACCCAAAAGGGGATAATGCTAAACAAAGCTACTTGTGGTTTACAATAATAATAAAAAACAGTGGGGAAAATGGTGTCACCACAATGAAAACAGTTTCAAAAATACTGTCATCAGAATGGATGGTGTCACCAAAAGAACAACCCTAGGACAAGGGAAGCAAATACCATAACGGGGATAATGCTAAGCAAAGCTACATGTGGTTTAAAACATAAAAATAAAAAATAAAAAAAGTGGGGAAAATGGTGTCACCACACTGAAAACAGTGTCAAAAATTCTGTCATCAGAATGGTTTGTGTCACCAAAAACTAGCAGGGGTAATGCTAAGCAAAATACCATGTAATTTTAAATACATGGCATCAAAACAGTTCAATTAATAGAAATACATCTTCTATCACCAAAGGCAACCACTAGCACACGGAAAAACAATGTCATCAACACTGTCACCAGGGTAAAAACAGTGAGCCTGTCACCAGAAATCATCAAACTTTGAAAGTGAATTGAAATTATGGAGACTTAACAAATATAAAAGGCATAATACATAAAATGATTAAAAGGAACATAGATATTAATATGAAAACATTCATTCCAAAATACAACTAACTTGGTTCAAGTATTTCAAAGTGTCACCATGCAACTTACATCAACTAAATATCCCATAATTAGATAAGTAAATGTATTTAGGAATTTTAAAGCTAGGCTGTCCCAACTACAGAAAATTATATGATAAACTAAACAGATGTCCATTCCTTGGCGAAGAGATCAGCTGCAATCCTCTCACGATAGGCCTGAACATAGTCGTCATTGATAAGATCCATGTCACGATCAAATACAAGGTGCTCAATGTGCTTTATGGTGTAAACCCCACAACTACCCCTACATAATAAACACACAAAGAAAAAGTAAACATATGCAATATAATGAAACAGAAAATAAATAAATAAAAAGAATAAAAAGATGGCAAACAGAAGGTACCCTTCGTCATTTTGTTTCAAACCCGATACTCTCTCAACAACAAAGGGAGTGTCATCAACATCAGAAAACATACCACTCTTCATCATTAGAATAGGAAGCATTTGGCAAGTCTGAGCAAGCTTCTGAGCTATAACTTCCTCTTTGTAGTAATTACACTAGGAGTCATACACAATAATGTGCTTCGAATCCAACTGAATCTCAAGTGCAACCCAATGCTTGTTTTCAATATTAAAAGGGGTGTAGACCTTCTTGACCTTCCCAAGGCTTCCCACAAGGAGGAGAGAGACCAATGAAATATTTGTAGAAAGACTCATCAATTGTAGGGAGATTTGTAATTAAATTAGGATCGTACGCCCCAATCTTAGTAATAAAAATTGTGTCTAATATAAGACTGCTTGAATGTTGATCAGGAAAGTCGTGAAGGCGCTTTCTCAAATGATAAAGTGATTCATCAATATGATGTGAAAAGAAAAAGAATAATTCCTAATTGTCACCACACTACTGTCACCTACTGTAATCAACAAGAAAAACACATGTACATAAGACCAAATAACACAAATATGAACTTACAACATCAAGAAGCCAGCTGCCCTTCCCCACAAACTCAGTGAAAAATGACTTGTTCACGTCAGCAGTAAACCCATAAATCATCCCATCACGCCTACAAAAACACAAAAAATATATAAATAAAACCAAAGATAAATAAAATTATAATAGGACGTAGAAATATAAAAAAGAAAAGATAGACAAAAAAAAAACAGATAATTACCCAAGAGATCTAAAGCCAGTATAAAAATCAGTACGAGCCTCTTTGGTTAGAAAAGAGTTAGTCGGTTCTTATGGAAGGCGAGGCTTCTTTGATTTACACGGATTTTTATAAGGAGTATGGACTGCAGGGGCAGTTTTCCCAACCCTATGGGAACGCCTTAACGGAACATCTCCTGGAACCTCTTCTTCTTCATCCGACGGTACGAGCTGCATAAAATCAGTGATGTTATGGAGTAGAATCTCTGTAGCAGAAACATTAACAACATCAGCAACACTTTCATCATTCATATCAGATGAATAACCAAGAATGACACCAACACCAGAACTGTCATCAACTGCATCATTTGAAGCACCAACAACAATATCATCTCCAACAATGTCACCAACCACCTCTTTTGCCACACTACTGTCTTTATTGAACTCAAGTGAAGAAAGAACAACAGTAGGAGCAACAATGTCACTAGAAGCAGAACTGTCATTAATTTCATCAGTCGAAACAACAACAACAACAGGATCAACTCCAACACTGTCACCAGGGACATCTTTTTGCACATTAATGTCAGCAATGCACTCCTGTGAAGAAAGAACAACTGTAGGAGCAACAGAAAGATCAATATGTGTGGAACCTGATAGAATAACTTCAGTGGGAGCAACACTAGAATCATCAGTTCCATCTGTTGAGATTAGGGGTGGGCACAAATCCCGCAAATCCCGTCCCGTCCCGCATCCCGTCCCGATCCCGGTGGGATGTCGAAAAAAAATATTCAATCCCGTTCCGATCCCGTCCCGCAAAAAATACGAGTGACGGGACGCGGGACGGAAAGTTCTCATCCCGCAAATCCCGTCCCGTCCCGCATATATATAAAACTATATATATTTTATAGAAAAAAATGTATATGATGTTGGTTTTAATAAGTTTCACCCATTCTATGTATATATGTTATATATATATATGCATGTGTGTGTATATGCTCAGTAGTATAGATACATGCTAAATAGCACACACACATACTCATAGCATTCCCACCAAAAAAAACATAGTAGTATGTACATGCTCAGTAGCATAGATACATACATACAATGGGTATATATCATTTAGTAGTAGTAGTGTGTATATATACTCATTAGCTTATTTAATTACATACTCAGTAGCATATATATACATATATACAATGGATTATTTTAGATTTTTTTTTTCACGAGGGATAAGTCCCGTCCCGTCCCGATCCCGTCCCGTCCCGCGAGGGATAAGACCCGGTGGGATTCAAAAAAATATTTTTCAATCCCGTCCCGTAAAAAATACGCGGGACGGGACGCGGGATTACCCTAATCCCGTCCCGTCCTGTCCCATGCCCACCCCTAGTTGAGATAATGACTACAGTAGGAGTAACAAAGCCACTGTCATTAATTTCATCAGTAGAAGCAGGAGGAGAAGCTTGAATTCCACCATGTGACACAACAGTTGGAGGGACACCACTGTCAGTAGGAACACCACTGAGATTAAGCTTATCATCTGAAATACCCACTTCACTTGAGACAAACACATCAAGAAGAAGAACAACAATGTCACTAGTTTCAGCCAGAGAAGCAAGGACTTCAGTAGTAGCAATAGCACTATCATCAACAATCTTATCAGGAGAAGGGAGAACCATATCATCAGCAGAAGGGAGAACCCTGTCATCAGCTTTCTCCGGTGACCCTAGATCTGTTCCATCAGCAGTGCAATCAACATCATCCTCTATTGAAGTTGTTGCATTATTTGATGGACGAACACAATAATCTGCAGGGTCAGACTCAGTGGAAGTATCGTTGTCATCCGTTTCATTTAAACAACTAAAAGAATACCCATGCTGAGAAATCTGAGAGCAGTTCTCCCTAATCCCAACCATATCAGGCTTGAGAGATGCATCCAATTCTTCATGAAACTTTTTTAGAGCGGTTTCACTGTCATCATTAGAAAAATGAGATTCTAGTGAAGCAATTCTTTGCTCAAGTACAAGGATCTTAGAAACACACTCCTTCAACTGTGATTAAATCTTGTCAAAGGATGCCCTATAAGATTTGATAATTCCTTCAAGAAATTCAGCTTTTCCAACCAAATCTTTAGCCCAACCAGGAAGATCATCACTTGCTGGAATAGAAGAGGAAGGCAAATCAGGTACAGACTCAGACGGAGGGGCACTAAACTTACCACTTGTAGGAGGAATAGGTCTAGATAGCTTAAACTTGGATTTCTTTGGCTTGTCTGCATGAGCTGGAACTTTGTCACCCTTCTTTGCTTCTTCTTTACTCTTAGAGGGAGATTGGCTCTTTGAAGATTGCCGAGATGGCATCACTCGTTGATTCTTCTTCATAGGCTGATCAATAGCAGAAGAGCTTCTCAACTCTCTCTTCTTCACCACAGGAGCATCACTGCGCATGGACCGTGTAACCATTACTTGCTTGAGAGGAACAGGACTGGCAGTAGTGCGCGTGGACCGTGTCACACCTGCCTTCTTGAGAGGGACATGACTATCAAAGTCAGACGTGGCATCAGTGGCAATTAACTTCCTTTTCCCCAATGGTGACTTTCTGACTAAGTCCTTCTTTTGAGTAGGAAGTTTAAGAGAAGGGAGAGTAGCTTCAACTCCACCATGAAATATGGGACCACCTGATTGCCTATCAACATGAGCTTCAAGACATAACTTTCTAGCATATACTACATCACTGTCATCAGTACCCAACCCAACGAAAGAAGAAACAAATGAATCTGATAACTCCACTCCCTTGATGAAAATCGGAATAAGTTTCAAAGGCTTTGATACACTGTTTGTGTAAAAGGTCATGAAGCTACAACTGTGTTGATGAAACACAAAACCTGTACTTTATTATATTATGTCCGAATATTATTATATGTTATTATATGCTTCCAGATATTATTTTATATATACTAACATTTCAGGAAGCTTTTCGAATTATATTTCCTTCCTTGAGCTGAATAACATGGAGAATAAAATCGGAGATCATGGCTTCCAAGTTTCCAAGAATAGAAGATCGTAAAGAATCTCTCTCAAGCCATGATCCGCTCTAGCCGTTGGTGAAGATCCTTAGGCGCCGATTTCTTCATTATAAAGAAATGGAAGAAAGGAAGACAACAGTACATTGGTTGAACACAAGCTTTCATACACTCAAGCCTTCAAGTCAAATATGTCTTCCTCGTGTGCTCTCTGCTAGTTCTTAAGAGTCATTTATTTCGTTTCAAAGCATTTGAGAGTTACACAGTGAGCTTATATGATATATTTCGAGTGAGTGTTATACTCAAGAGTTTGTAACTCAGGAAGTGGACACTAGGCGATTGATTCACGAAGTGTAAGAGGATTGGTCTAGGACTCCAAGGGAACGTGAGTTGACTAGATTGCAATTGTATAGGAGAGAGGCTTCTCGATGAGCTATTAGGATCCTAAGTCTTGTGAATCAATAAAGTCGGTTGAATCCTAGGGTTGTGGAAGAACCCTAGGCGGGGACATAGGCCAAGTTCATGCCGAACCTCGTTAACAATTCGTTGTGTCCGTTACTTATTGCTTTATCATAATTCCGCACTTGTTTCGAATTTTATAACTCTGTTGTGATTCAGGTTTTCCAGAAGAAAGAATTACGTCTAATCTCAAAGGGTTTTGCAAGTGCTTCAAAAGTCTTGAGATTATCTGTGAAAATCCGACATACTCTATTCAACCCCCTTCTAGAGTATCTTTATATTACTTTGTTATACATTATCGAACCTTCAATTGGTATCAAAGCTGTACTCACTGCTTTCGATCTAATAATCTTGTGAGTTTTTGATCATGTCTGGTGAAGCAAGCAGAGGATTTGCACAGGGAAGGTCTACCAGTAGACCACCACTCTTTTTAGGAAACAGCTTCGTCCACTGGAGATCTTTGATGAAGATGTTCATTATAGATCAAGATCTGGAACTTTGGAATATTATAGAGAATGGTCCGAAGGTTTCAGAGAAAGATGGACCAAATGGAACCAAAATTGCGAAGACTGAGGCTGAATACATCCAAGCGGATCTTGAACTCGTCTCCAAAAACTACATGGCTATTAACTTACTTTATTGTGGTCTTATCACTGATGAGTTTAACCGTATTTCATCTTGTAGGCCAGCTAAAGAGATTTGGGACAAGCTGGTTGTCACCTACGAAGGAACTAGCCAAGTGAAGGACACCAAGATCAGTATCTTCCTTCGAAAGTATGAACTTTTCAAAATGAAGCCTGATGAGTCTATCAAGGCCTTGTTCACATGGTTTACGGAAATCACCAACAACCTTGACTCTCTCGGCAAGAGCTTTAAGAACGTTGAGAAAGTGAGGAAGATATTGAGGTGCCTCCCAAAAGAAAAATGGGGTCCTAAAGTAACAGCCATAGAGGAAGCCCAAGATCTCACAACTCTGCCCCTTGATGACTTGCTTGGGAAGTTGATCACACATGAGATGATTCTCAATGAAGACGATGGAGAACTTCCAACAAGCACCAAAAACTTGGCGCTCAAGTCTAAGAAGGATGAGCCTAAAGATGTATCTGATTCTGAAGATGAGGATGACGATGAGGATGATCCTTTTGCTCTTATCACAATTGGCCTTTCTCGAATCCTCAAAATGAAGAAACAATTCAACAACAAGGATGGATCAGAGTCTTCTAAATTTCGAGGTAAGTCTCAATACAACAAATATGACAAGAAGACTAAACCTTTGTCTTGTTTTGAATGTGATGAAACAGACCATCTCGTGAAAGACTGCCCTCAAAAGACGAAGAGCCAGTCCAAGAAAGGTGAGAGATGAAAAAAGAAAGCCATGGTGGCAACTTGGAGCAATTCTGACTCAGACTCCGATGATGAGAAGGCCAATGTCTGTCTTATGGCCTCAGGAGATGAATCCCACGATGAGAAGCTTGAGGTAACTGTAAGAGAGCTTATGACAAGTCCAAAATAGGTATTATCGGAATTCCTTTCTAATATGATTGCCAATGAAGAGAAACTTATTGCCCAAACTAACACTCTTATTAAGAAAACTGTGGACCAGGAAAGAACTATTGAGGATCTGTCTATGAGGGTCAAAAGTCTTGAAGCTTCTTATCCAGGTCTTGACATTAAAGTCAAGACTCTTGACTCAGAGAAAACTGATCTCAAGCAAGATCTCTCCTCTCTAAGAAGTGAACATCATGACTTAGAGAATGGGAAGATCTCCCTGAATAATAAGATTCAAGACCAATAGACAGCCCTCATAAGTTTTACCAAATCCAAAGGCACTCTTGATAGGATGTTGGGTGAGCAACAAAGTTCTCTAAACAAAAGTGGTATTGGTTACAATCCAAGGTTTTAAAAGAAGCAGCACATTACCACTTTTGTAAAGGCAAAAGGAAGCAGAACCTCTCCTATATGTCACCACTGTGCGAGAAAGGGACATGTAAAAGAGACCTGCCCCTATAGAAGAAAGGATCCACATATCATTCGCAATACATTTCCTGTTCATTTGAGCAAAGAACGGATAACGCAAGTTTGGGTCCCCAAAGGCACTATTTTACCAAATATGGTATATCCCGATAATGGATCTAAATTTGCTTATTGGTCTAGCCACAAAGGTTGATGTTTGTTTTGCAGGAGATCACCAAGGTGAAGGAGCAAAAATGGATTACTGATAGTGGATTCTCGAGACATATGAGTGGGAAGAGTTCTCTCTTTCATGATCTAAAGAAGCAATCCACTGGAACAATCACTCTTAGTGACAAAGGAAAGTGTGACATCGTTGGTATTGGTAGTGTTGGGAGTGATCCAAACCATAGTATTAAAAATGTTTATCTTGTTAATGGTTTGAAGTATAATTTGCTTAGTGTTTCTCAACTATGTGATAGTGGTAATGATGTTGGATTTAACAAGAAAAGATGTCTAGTTCGCAGAGAAGATATAGGTGAAGTAGTTCTAACTGCATATCGTTATAACAACATTTATGCTGTGAATGTTGAGCAAGTGGCACAAGGAAGATTAACCTGTCTAAAGGCTTTGACGGATGATCCAAATCTCTGGCACAAGAGACTCGGTCATGTGAGTCCACATACACTACAGAAGCTTGTGTCCAAAGGGCTTGTAAGAGGACTACCTGAGATGGACTTCAAAGAACCAAAGAAGGTAGATGAGGCCCTTCAAGAGCCAGACTGGATCATTGCTATGCAAAGTGAGCTTAACGAATTTGAAATGAACAAAGTCTGGACCTTGAAGCCTAGGCCAAAGCATCAATCAGTCATTGGCACACGTTGGGAAATTTCAGAACAAGCTAGATGAGAATGGTAAGATCGTGAGGAACAAAGAAAGGCTTGTTGCTCAAGGCTACAATCAAGAGGAAGGTAATGACTACGAGGAGACTTTTGCTCCCGTAGCCAGGCTTGAAGCCATTCACATATTATTAGCATTTGCATCTTTTATGAGCATAAAGTTATATCAAATAGATGTCAAGTGTGCTTTTCTTAATGGATTCTTAGAGGAAGAAGTCTATGTGGCTCAACCCCCAAGCTTTGAAAGTTCGGAATTTCCTAATCATGTTTACAAACTAGACAAAGCGCTATATGGTTTGAAACAAGCTCCAAGAGCTTGGTATGAGCGCTTGTCAAAATATCTTTTAGAAAATGATTTTAAAAGAGGGTTGATCGATAAGACTCTTTTTATCAAGACCAAAGGAAATGACATTTTGGTTATTCAAATATATGTTGATGATATATTATTTGGTGCTACTAACATATCTTTGTGCAGGGAATTTTCTGACATCAAGTGCAGTGAATTTGAGATGAGCTTGATGGGTGAACTCAACTTCTTTTTGGGATTACAAGTTCATTAATCCAAGAAAGGGATCTTTGTCAACCAAAGCAAGTACACTAAGGATCTCTTGAAGAAGTTCAAGATGGATCAATCCAAAGCAGCCAAGACACCCATGAGCTCGACCTTATCTCTAGATCAAGACAAGACTGGGAAGA
Organism: Persicaria tinctoria; assembly: GCA_037127255.1. Classification (NCBI taxonomy): domain Eukaryota; kingdom Viridiplantae; phylum Streptophyta; class Magnoliopsida; order Caryophyllales; family Polygonaceae; genus Persicaria; species Persicaria tinctoria. The sequence goes on from JBANSL010000006.1 coordinate 65,525,011, forward strand.
GTGTCAATCAAAAGGAGTATCGAGGGATGATTGGATCTTTATTATATCTTACGGCTAGTAGACCTGACATCATGTTTAGTGTTTGCATGTGTGCTAGGTTTCAAGCTGACCCTAAAGAATCTCACCTCGTGGTTGTGAAGAGGATCTTTCGATATCTCAATGGCACTAAGGAGCTTGGCTTATGGTACCCAAAGCAAAACGATTTTACATTAATAGAGCATTCTGATGCAGATTTTGTAGGCTATAAGATGGATAGGAAGAGCACGTCAGGATGTTGCCAATTCTTAGGAGCATCCTTGATCAGTTGGCATTCAAAGAAACAAAACTCAGGTTTTCTATCCACTGTCAAAGCGGAATATATACCAGCTGGAGCATGTTGCTCCCAAATCCTTTGGATAGCTCAACAAACGAGAGATCTTGGCATCAACCTCAAAGGCATTCCCATTAAGTACGACAATACAAGTGCCATCTCCATTACAAAGAATCCTGTTCAGCATTCAAGGACCAAACATATTGTTGTAAGGCATCACTTCATTAGAGATCATGTCGAAAAAGGTGATGTGTCCATATCTTTTATTTCAACTGATTATCAATGGGCTGACATCTTTACTAAGCCTTTGGCAGAAGACAGGTTCACATTCATTAGACCTGAGATTGGAATGCTTAACAGGGATGCACTTTCGTAGGGGGAGCTTTCCCTTTACGAAAGATAAATTCTACTCAGTGTTAAGACCTTTGAGAATTATGTCAAAGATTGTGAGCTGAATGGTAGAGCACATTTAACGGATTATATATTTGGTTAATATCTTATTAGATATTTGATCAAGTATAGTTTTTATGATTTTTAACCTTACTTATGCAGTACACACATTTTATTTCCTAAAAGTTCTTATATCCGAGTATTTTTATTTATGGAAAAGATATTTTCAGAATTTCCCTCTTGAATTAAATTGTGACAAGATGGTTTGAAATTTGAATTGTTTTGAAAATCACATTTTTTCAAAATTGGTAGTGTTATGATTACCCTCATTGGAACCATAAACCCGTCCCATCAACTTAACCCTCTCTCCCTTTTTAAACCACAAACCTTACCCGATTCTCTCACCTCTCCAGATTTACCTAAACCCTTTCTAATCCTTCTTATACAACCTCTCAACCTTTTCTGAAACCCTAAGCCGAATCTCATCCATGACACCTAAATCCAAGAAGACCTCCACATCTAAACGTCTTGGTGCCACCCCCAAGGGACGCCAGTCCATTGTTACATCCCCTCAACCCGAACCCACTCCTCAAGCCATTGTTCCAGCTACTATCCAGAGCACCGTCCCTGAGAGCACTATTGCATAAATCAAGCGTTCTCTAAAGCGCCCGACGAAGAAGTCACTCAGTGCCAAGCAAAAAGGGAAAAGGAAAATCATTGCTGAGGAAGAGGAGGATGAGGAGGAAGAGGAGGATTTTGATGTGATTTTGGAACGAGATGCTGCTAAAGAGGCCGAGGAAGAGGCCCAAAGAAAGAAAAAGGTTGAGGAAGAGGCCGAGCAGGCAAGGAAATTAGCCGAGGAGGAGGCTGAGAAAGCCAGAAAGGCGGCCGAGGTGGAGGCCCTAAGAGCTGTTGAGAAGGAGGTTCCCACTGAAGAGGAACCAGAGGAAGAAGAAGAGGAGGACGACGACACCGGAGACGACAAGGATGCTGAAGGAGATGACACTGAAGGGTCCGTTGAGGACTCGGGGTCTGAGGATGAAGAGGATAAGGAGCCATAACTTGTTCCCTCTCCTTCTCCTTCTCCTCCCCCCCGTCTCCGAAGAAGCGCAAAGCCCCTGCAGCAAGGCCTCCATTTCCCAAGCGCACAAGGAAAGGCGCTGTCAGAAGCCTTGACGCGCCTGTCAAGAGGACTGCTCCCACAAAGGCTCGCAGGAAGAATGCCGATCCGCCTGCACTTATCCAGGTAAACCAATCCTTGCCCTCCTACTGGTTTGAAAGTCCTGAGATTTATGGAAAGTGGGTAGATGAGTTTAGAACTCGTAAGATATGTTGTTCTGATTTCATTGATCTTGAGTTTTTAGAAGCTTTAAAACCTACCTTGCATCTCTCTCCTCAAACAAACCCCTTCCTGGACCCTTCTAAACCTTGAATCTGTGTATTACCCCCAACTCACCCGCCTATTCTACATAAACCTAAAAGCCAAACACAATGCTGATGGTTGGTCTTTGGAATCAGTCGTCAAGGGAGTTAGAATCTCTTTCAACTCCATTGACTTTGCCGATTTCCTTGGCCTACCTAGACCTTGTTCACCCTTTCCTGAAAACCCCACAAGAGAACAGTGCATTGCCCTTGCCCGATCCAAATACCTGCTCCCCGAAGCATCCAACATCACCACAAAACAACTTAACCACTCATCCCTTACCCTCGAGGAAAAAAATCATCTTCAACATCATTGTGCGTTGCCTCTTACCCTGTATAAACTCTGGCTCCCTCCTAACTGATAATGTTATGGTCCTTCTATACCGTATTCTGAATGGTCTTGATCTTGATCTGGCTAATACTATCCTAGGATCCATGGCTCACACTCGCAAAGCCAGAAAAGGAACTCCCCTCCCATTTGCCAACCTATTAACCCATATCTTCAAAGCTTTTGAAATCGATTTAAAAAATGAAGAACAACAACGTCATATGGGTAAGTTCGACTCCAAGAGCTTTGAGAAGATTGACATCACTCAGTCCCCCAAAGGGACTTGGAGTCTTGCCTCTCCCTCAAAGACTCTTCCTACTGCCTCTGCCATTGATGAGCGCATGGACAACCTGGAGTTGGGCTTGGAGGAAGTTCGCCTGGACATCAAGGAGCTGCATAAAGAGTTTACACTAGAGATGAGCGGGGTGTCGAAAATGTTGCACGGTCTGAGGTTGCTGCTCACGGATGATGCTCCGGATGATGAATCTTAAACCCTACCCAACCCTACCCTAACCCCTCTTTTGAACACTGCTGGTTTTTGGATACTACTTTAAAACTTTTGGTGACTGTTTTACCTCCTCCCTTTGTTGAAAGACAAAAAGGGGGGAGATGATCTGATGGCTTAGAGATTAAAACTTTAAAATTGTTGTGAATCAAAGGTCTTGGAAGACCTTCTTTTGTTTTTGGTTGGATATTTCATGTTTTAAAATTATGATCCAACATTTATCTAACCCATGTAGGTACTTAGTCCGATTTTGCTTATGATATAATTACTTGACTAAGTTGCAGGGATGCACAGGTTTTGTCTTTCATCAAGGGGGAGATTGATAACTCCACTCCCTTGATGAAAATCGGAATAAGTTTCAAAGGCTTTGATACACTGTTTGTGTCAAAGGTCTTGAAGCTATAGTTGTGTTGATGAAACACAAAACATGTACTTTATTATATTATGTCCGAATATTATTATATGTTATTACATGCTTCTAGATATTATTTTATATATACTAACATTTCAGGAAGGTTTTCGAATTATATTTCCTTCATGGAGCTGAATAACATGGAGAATAAAATCGAAGATCATGGCTTCAAAGTTTCCAAGAATAAAAGATCGCGAAGAATCCCTCTGAAGCCATGATCCGCTCTAGCCGTTGGTGAAGATCCTTAGGCGCCAATTTGTTCATTATAAAGAAAAGGAAGAAAGGAAGACAACAATACATTGGTTGAACACAAGCTTTCATACACTCAAACCTTCAAGTCAAATCTGCCTTGCTCATGTGCTCTCTGCTAGTTCTTAAGAGTCATTTATTTCGTTTCAAAGCATTTGAGAGTAACATAGTGAGCTTATAGGATATATTTCGAGTGAGTGTTATACTCGAGAGTTTGTAACTCAGGAAGTGGACACTAGGCGATTGATTCACGAAGTGTAAGAGGATTGTACTAGATAGCTGATAGAGGTGGGGCTCTTCTAGATTGGTCTAGGACTCCAAGGGAACATGAGTTGACTAGATTGCAATTGTATAGGAGAGAGGCTTCTCAGTGAGCTATTAGGATCATAAGTCTTGTGAATCAATAAAGCCGGTTGAATCCTAGGGTTGTCGAAGAACCCTAGGCAGGGACGTAGGCCAAGTTCGTGCCGAACCTCGTTAACAATTCCTTGCGTCCGTTACTTATTGCTTTACCATAATTCCGCACTTGTTTCGAATTTTATAACTCTGTTGTGATTCAGGTTTTCCAGAAGAAAGAATTACGTCTAATCTCAAAGGGTTTTGCAAGTGCTTCAAAAGTCTTGAGATTATCTGCGAAAATCCGGCTTACTCTATTCAACCCCCCTTCTAGAGTATCTTTATATTACTTTGTTATACATTATCGAACCTTCAGAATCAATGATGTCATCACAGACTTCATCAGAAAACGAGAGTTGAGGGCCATTCATAAACTCGGCATAAATAGGATGGACAGTAACACCCTAGCAAGAGAACAAGAAACAACATTACACAATGACAATTAGGAAATGGAACAATGAAATGATATAAAAATAATAAAGCACAAGAAGAAAAAGGATGCTTACCAGATTTTTTGAAAAAAATTTAGCACACTTGTCATAGTTAATGCAGAAATCAACATTTTCACTATACCAAACAATAGAGGCAGGTAATCCTTCACAAAATGCAAAGTTACAACATGTCATTGAAGCAATTTGAGGAATTGCTTCTAAAATCCAAACCTGAGATCAAAACAACAATAAGGACAAAAATTAGAATAAAAGAACAATAATATAAAAAAAAATAGGCATACATAATAAAAATTGGAACTTAAAAGTAAGTAGAAGGGAACTACCTGAAATGCCAAGGGATAACCGAAGACATTGTAGCCAAACCTCTCACCTCTGTTGGCTTGTTCTGATCGCATGCCTTTCTTCAAAAAAGACAATGTTTCCAAATAGACAAGACGTCCAAAAGGATACAACGATAATCTGACCAAATCAGAAAAAAGATCAACACTCTGTTGACGGACAAGATAGTTTTTCCTCTGGGGGAGCAAAACACCCTCAATCAGTAATAGGTATGCTAAGGATAGTTTCTTCTGAGACAGCTTTGGTTCCTTTTTAAAAATGGCAATAAGACCATCCAAACTGCACTCAGAAACTCCCAAAAACTCCTCCATATCAACTTGAGGAGAGGTAGACTTATAAGAACCATTATCTTCACAAACCAACCCGGTTACACAGCAAAACTCAGCAAGCGAGAACCTTAACAAATGTCGTCCAACTTTAAACCACATTTTATTCTTTTTCTTAGTCTCCACTTCATGTAGCAACATCTGGTGGACAAGTTGTGAATAGAAATACAGGCGATCACCGACACACAATTGACCCAAAACAACTATCAATGAGGGCAGCCCAATCAGATGAAGACAACCCCTCCCGAATGATATCAATAATAGCAGGCTTTGAGTATACATTAAGATGTGCACGAAAACGCTTCTTCTTAGGGACAATGAACTTAAATCGAGCAAATTCAGGAGAAAATGATGTCTCCAAAGGAGAAGGTTCACTAAATAGCACAATATCTTTACCTGAACAACATATCAAATTCAAACATAAATAAATAAAAATGAAATGTCACCATATGGAAGATAATGTCATCATAAGAGAAACATAACAGACTATAACCAAAAAGATAAACTACTACCACCAAGCATAAGAAATATCAAATACATAAATACACAAAAGAGAAAGAACAAGGGCATATAACATACTGTAATCAAACAGATAAACTACTGTCACCAATCATAAGAAATATATCAAATACATAAATACACAAAAGACAAAGAACAAGGGCATCATAAAAAATAGTGTAAAGAATCCTGTCACCACAAGGACATGTGGTGTATAGTATGGTTTAAGTTTTAGGGTTGATTCTTTAGGGTTTAGGGACAAGGCTCTAAACCCTAAATCCTCAAATCTAAACCCCCAAAATGTTATGTACATTACTTTATTAAGAGATGAGGGGTGTCATCACACTTAATGGTGTCACCAATAGGACAACCCTAGGACAAGGGAATCAAATACCCTAAGGAGGCTAATCCTAAGCAAATATTCTGTCAGCAGAAGTAATGGTTTCACCAAATGGATACCCCTAAGACAAGGGAATCAAATACCCTAAAGGGGCTAATGCTAAGCAAAGATACATGTGTAGTGTAAAGAATCTTGTCATCACAAGGACATGTGGTGTACAATATGGTTTAGGGATTATGGTTGAGTCTTTAGGGTTTAGGGCCAAGGCCCTAAACCCTAAATCCTCAACCCTAAACCCTAAAATGTTATGTACAATACTTCATTAAGAGATGAGGGGTGTCACCACACGTAAAGGTGTCACCAAAAGGACAACCCTATGACAAGGGAATCATATACCCTAAAGGGGCTAATGCTAAGCAAATATTCTGTTAGCAAGAGTAATGATGTCACCAAAATTAATTATGTCACCAAATGGATACCCACCCATAGGACAAGGGAAGCAACAACCCTAAGGGGCTAATGCTAAGCAAATATTATGTCAGCAGGAGTAATGGTGTCACCAAAATTAATTGTGTCACCAAATGGATACCCCTAGGACAAGGGAAACAACAATCCTAAGGGGCTAATGCTAAGCAAAGATACATGTGCGGTGGAAAAGAATCATGTAACCAAAAGTAATGGAGTCACCAAATGGCTACCCCTAGGACAAGAGAAGAAACAACCCTAAAGGAGCTAATGCTAAGCAAAGCTTAATGTGGTGTAAAACATTGAAACAATGGGAATATATGGTGTCACTAAAAGGATAATTCTAAGCAATGAATGGTCTCCCTACCATCAATGGACATAGAACAGACTGTAACCAAACAGATAAACTACTGCCACCACCCATGAGGAATAGATGAAATACATAAATACTAAATTCAAAACAAAATCAGTCAAAGGAAGAAATAATGCATCATATCACAAACTCAGAAATCTTATAGAAAACACAAGAATCACAAAACAGACAGAACAAGGGCTTACAACATCCTGGAACCAAAAAGGGAAACTATTGTCACCATGCATGCACTAGTACAAATCTTCAATTATATCACATAACCCTAATATCACGGACCTAATATATCCGTGATTTTAAGACTTTTTAAGTCGAGAAAATAAAAATTTAATAGGGAAAGACCTAATATCACGGATTTTAACAAAGAAAACCGGAATATTAGGGCTAGATTCCAAAATGTAATAAAATAAAATATTACGGGGCAAAAAATGTAAAACATGCCCGGGATATTAGATGTAATATCCCAAAAAAATATCCCGGATTGAAAAAACGGAATATTTGGGTGATATTTTACAATTTCTAATTTTCTACCAGGGCTCACTTCGACCCTGTTTCCTCACCCATTTTTTAGAAGGTGGAGGAGGTGGAAGGGGTGGAAGGGGGTGGAGATAGGGCCAAATTTCCTACCTTGAGAGGGGTATGTAGAGGAGGTGGAGTGGGTGGAGATCTCCTCCATCCCTTAAATGAAGAATTGTGGAAAACACAACCTTCGTCTCTCTCGCGTCCCACACTGGTGCATCGCTCTCGCCTCTCTGGTCCCACACACTAAACCGTCTCTCTCTCGCCTCTCTCGTCGTCCTCGTCTCTCTCTCGTCTCGCCGGAGGCGATTTCGCTCTTGATGAAGGGAACTTCCGGCCGCCGGCGTTTATCCCCCTGTTTGCTTGGTGACTTCGCACTCCAGCAATCTCCTGCCGTCTCGCTCACGACCTCCGGCTTGTGGCGCCTCTTCCTTCTTCGGCACCTCCTGCAATCTCCTGCAACAATGGGCTCTGGTCTCGTCCGATCCCTCAATTCGCCACTGATAGGCTAAAACCTACACCCACAAGTGTATGGGGTTCAGTTGTAGTATATCGAGTGTCGAATCACAGGGACTATGTGGTATCGATTGTAATTCCAAACTGATTAAACTAAGTCAAACAAATAAAGGACAAATATTTATATGGATGGAGAAAGTAACTAACTAATACTAAAATAACTATACAAAAAGGTGGTATTCAAACACAATAGAATCGAAGCAAATCTAGAGTAAAGGATCACCACGACAATTATCTAGTAGATTAATATCGATATTCGTGCCACATTGTCTGAGTTTGTTGAAGGTAGCTATCTAAGGTACTTACTAATCTCCTTTCGGTCTCATAGTAATTGTGCCTAAATTGATTAACCATCTCCTTTCGGTCTCAAGCAACCAATTCAAACCCTTTAAGCTCTTAGAACCTAGATCTCAATTGCATCAATATCCGCTTTCGCGCTCAATCAAATACAATCTCTACCTGGAGTTTCTACGATAGCTATTAATCCACAAGGAATTCTATAAAGCTTTCACAATAATAAAATTCCAGGTTCAATCCTAAGGTTCCGATAGTAAGTTATCGCCTTTCGGCCTCAAACCCTTATCTAATTGCCCTATTAGTCTTATCTCCTTTCGGTCTCAAATTCTAACAGGACTCTAATCAATCATTGAATCAATTAGATTAAGCACATTAGGATTGAATCTAACAAGTTCTCAAACAAACGAATATCAATATCAACACTACCAAATAATCGTTGGGATCACCCAAACCCTAGAACGGAGAAATCAACCAAACATAATATAATAAACGATGAAATAAATTATAGACAGAAATAGATCAAAGTTTAAGATAATATGCAAACCGAAATCTCCGTCCTCGATCCAGTGTATAATACCGAAAACAAGAAAAACGAAAACTAAATATAAACCTAAACTACGCCGGCCGAAAGAGTGTACGGCGCAAGTCCAAAGTCCGAACTCCTCTCCCCCCTTTTGATGTTCATCCGAGTTTATATATATATAAACTTTGATATAATTACAAATTCAGCCCATGTCATTGAAGAATCAATACCTAGCCCAACACCTAATTATAATCGTAGACCATGACCGTTTCTGCACTTTAGCTTCCAAGGTCTCATCCAATCATGCTCGCCTCTCCGTATAACTCTCGGATTTCCATAATATTAGTCTCAAAATGCCTGAAATAAATAAAGCACGGGTGTAGACTCCGAAAATGCAAAATAAAATAAATAAAGCATAAAATAGGATAAATATGCATGAAAATGGTCTAAACTAATATGTAAATGCAACCTAAAATATGACTAAAATAGATGTTATCAAATCACCCCATGCTTAAACCTTGCTTGTCCTCAAGCAAGAACAAGTATAAAGATTTCACAAGAAGGATTTCGATTTCTATCCAAGCTATGCATTTGCTCATTTAGATCTAGACATTGGATTCAAAAATATGAATAAGCAAATCATACAAGAGACAAGTCAAGACATCAATTTCAAGACCTCACATAGGACATTTTGTTGTGGAACGCTCTCACTCTTGTGTTTAGGGTATAGATGTCGCTCAAGCTCAAATCTTGAAAACTCATCTACCATAGGCTTGCATTAGCGTCCTAACTCTCCACCACTTGGACTATGCACATAAACATAAATCATGAGGTCTTTTCATGAGTTGTAATGAGGCCAAGGTAAGAAACACAAAGTATGAGTTCTTTGGCCATGTGGTGCTAAATCCGGGAAATAGAACTACTTCCTAAACTTCAACCACAATTTCAACTTCTTTTCTCAACACAAATACCAGATTTCATTACAAAGACCACATCACATAATCAAATAAACTCATAAGCTCTCAACTTTTGATAACCCATTCCTTTTTTTACAAACATTTCTCTAGTGATGAAGAATTTTATTCACTTTTTTATTTTCTTTATTCAAATTTTTTTCAATTTTTTTTTTCATTTTGTAATTCTTCGTCACAAGAAACTTACAACTTAAGCACCCTACCCCTCACTCAATACATAATCACTTAAAGCACGTTATTCTCTCTTCTCCACTCAAATGAACTATAATTCTATTTCATCCTAATTCCCGGATGGGGTAAACGAGGCTAAAATAGGCTTAAGGATAATCTCGTGGAGCTACAAATGAATAGGCAATAGGCTCAACGGGCTTCAAGCTAAGGATATACTCATGGGTAGGAACTAGGAAGGGAATAATAGGCTAACAAAAATTGCCTCAATCATGCTTACGCAATGCACACAAGTCATATATGTGATCTCGAGAGGTTCTAACACAAGTTCTGAAGATAAAGCAATCAAGATGAGCATATCACACACAAAAGGATGAGGACTCATGAATGTCAGTCCTAGGCTTAGAAGCTCACAACTTTTGTCTCAGAATCTAGATCTCAACAAGTCTCATGATGAAAAGTTTTTGAAAGAATTATAGCATAAACCCAACAATCAAGATCATCACAAGCTTTTTAACATGCCTTAGAGGATATCATCAACCAATTTCAATTGAGGAAAAGACATGTTCTTCAATAAGAGCAAGGAATTTTCAAAGCAAGGGTTCATCTCAATACACCTATATGGAAATGAAAATGCAATGCATGAAATGCACAGGAAAAAGAAAAATGAAAAGAAACAAAAAATTATATGCAAAAACAGAGTTACACATGAACTATAAGTGACTTGCAAGTGAGTTACCCCCACCCCATGCTTAAAACCTACTTTGTCCCCAAAGTAGAGAAAAAGAAAGAGTAAGGGAAGAGGAAACTCACCAAAGAATTCAAGCACAATCAAGCATTCTAGACAAGACGACACAAGCTCTCTCAAATAGCAAGGGCACCACACCATATAAAACCAACAATAAGTTATAGTTACTCTAGATCAACAGACTTCATGTATATAACATGTAAAATCAATAATCAAGTCCAGAAGAATGACCCAAAGCATGAAGAACAAAACATCTACTCCTTCAAACAACCTTATCAAAAGTTACACCTCAATTTCACCAGATAAATTATGCTCTATCCCAACAAAAATCAATGATATTCATAAGATATCAGCGAACACCAGGCACCAGCAAGATGCAGAGCAAGAGCATGCACAAAATTCAATCGTTCAGCTCACACTCATCCATATTTTGCAAAGTAAAATCATGGACACACAATGGAAATAGGGAGCATGAGACAAGCAGGAAAAGAACAAGCATGAGCACAATTCAATCTAGTAGCCAACACTTCCAGTAAATAGGTGTAATAAAAGACTAAATTTCGAAACTAAAGTGATCAATTTTAGCAACAAAATCAGTCAAATTCCACCTCTAAATTTGATCCAAAGCTTATGATGAGACTAAAAAAATAACTCAGCCGATTTCAGATAAAACATGAAGAAATCAATAAGCTATAGGGAGTTCGATAGCTTCAACAGTCTATACAAAATTCAGCATATGATCTCATGAATATAACATCCCTGTAAATTCTGACAAGAGCTCAAACAATTCAGCTGCATCCAAATTCAATAGAGTACAATCAAGGCAGCAACCAAGCATAAGGGAGCAGAAAAGATGATGAGAACCAACTATCGAACTCACCCTAAATCAAATTTCACCAACAATTTCATGGCTCAATACTTCACCATCAAAACATAAACAATCAATAACAACTCAATGACTCAAGCACAACTCAACATATATCCCAAATCAATGTCATCTAGACTAAACCCTGAAAATTGCAATCTCGTTAAAATCACCAAATTAATGGAAGAATCAAACAAATCAAAGTAAAAGGGAGTAGAATAGATGACAGGCTTACCAAATCTTTGGAATTTCAGGGCGGATGTTATGTAATTTTTCGAAGGGTGAAGGAGGGCGCTGCTTTCGGGTGGTGCACTTGAACGAGCAGGAGCGGAAACTCGGGAAGTAGAGGCAACGATGGAGGGCTGCTGCTGTGTGGTCGGCTTCTGGTGGTCCGGCGATGACTGGTGGACGGTTCCTGGCTTCGAGCAGCAGTGGAGGGGGTGCGGTGGCGGTGGAGGCATCAGCAGAAGGAGGGCGCTGAGCGAGAGAGATCAAGGAAGAGAGAGCAGTGGTAGGACGGAAGGAGTTTCGGGGTCCAGTGGGAGAAAGATCGGAGAGAGGTAGTGGAGTGACGCCGGACGGGGAACCGGTGAGGGAAGGAGGAGTGGCCGACGATGATAAGTAGAACACTGGAGGGAGGAGAAGAATAGGTTATCGGGGGAGAAAGAGAGAGAGAACGCATCTCCCCAATTTTTTTCATTTTCAATTTTTTTTTTTTTGGTTGAAGGAGATTTTCACTCGGCCGAGTGGACAAACCACCCGACCGAGTGGCTGAGTTGCCAAAGGTACTGGAATCCACTCGACCTGAGTGGAAATTCCGCTCGACCGAGTGGATCGGTTCTCCCTTACCTTTATTTACAAAATAAAAATAATAGTGTAACAATAATAAATTAAAGAAAACTTACCTTGATGGATTTTCGAAAGCGTTTGAACCTTCCTGAGTGGATGGTCCATGGTTCGATCCATCCATCTAGTAAGGTCTTTTCGGAGCAAAATAGTATAGATCTATTAAAGTTCAAGCTCCATAGAAATGTGCTCTTTCTCTTCATAGAACATCGTCCCTTTGTGTCTTCACTAAACTTGAACAATGGAACCCGCTTCTCCTACTCTAAAATCTCCATGTCTTCGAAAACCTGCATCTCAAGAAAGACGAAAGTGCAATCGTCATTGTCACTCGTCTCACCTTGAACTGATAAAAAATTTGGAGGACATGGGAGTTTCATTTGTTGAGCCTCTTGGATCTCTAACATCTCATCTTCAAAATCGGCTTGGATCCTTGCAAGTCGAGTCTCCAGTTCAGTGAAGAACTTCTCCATGTGACTCAGCTTGGACGATTCTTGTGAAATTTGTGAAGATTGATCTCGACACCCAGATGGTGTGTATCCCTCACTAAGATCCATCTCGTAAGAAAGATGAGGATGCAAAGTGTAGTACACCTCTTGTTCCTTCCCAAACGGAGCTCTCAACACCGGGCAATCAGTAGCTATATGACCAAAAGCTCCACAAAACTCACAAATAAAGATAATCCATATCAAGAGCACAAACCGTTAATGAAAAACAAAAAGAAAAGAAATCAAAAGTAAAATAAAGACTTAGAAAAATCAATCTAAAAATAAACAACCAATACAAACAATAGTCCCCGGCAACGGCGCCAAAAACTTGATAGGCTAAAACCTACACCCACAAGTGTATGGGGTTCAGTTGTAGTATATCGAGTGTCGAATCACAGGGACTATGTGGTATCGATTGTACTTCCAAACTGATTAAACTAAGTCAAACAAATAAAGGACAAATATTTATATGGATGGAGAAAGTAACCAATTAATACTAAAATAACTATACAAAAAGGTGGTATTCAAACACAATAGAATCGAAGCAAATCTAGAGTAAAGGATCACCACGACAATTATCTAGTAGATTAATATCGATATTCGTGCCACATTGTCTGAGTTTGTTGAAGGTAGCTATCTAAGGTACTTACTAATCTCCTTTCGGTCTCATAGTAATTGTGCCTAAATTGGTTAACCATCTCCTTTCGGTCTCAAGCAACAAATTCAAACCCTTTAAACTCTTAGAACCTAGATCTCAATTACATCAATATCCGCTTTCGCGCTCAATCAAATACAATCTCTACCTGGTGTTTCTACGATAGCTATTAATCCACAAGGAATTCTATAAAGCTTTCACAATAATAAAATTTCAGGTTCAATCCTAAGGTTCCGATAGTAAGTTATCGCCTTTCGGCCTCAAACCCTTATCTAATTGCCCTATTAGTCTTATCTCCTTTCGGTCTCAAATTCTAACAGGACTCTAATCAATCATTGAATCAATTAGATTAAGCACATTAGGATTGAATCTAACAAGTTCTCAAACAAACGAATATCAATATCAACACTACCAAATAATCGTTGCGATCACCCAAACCCTAGAACGGAGAAATCAACCAAACATAATATAATAAACGATGAAATAAATTATAGACAGAAATAGATCAAAGTTTAAGATAATATGCAAACCGAAATCTCCGTCCTCGATCCAGAGTATAATACCGAAAATAAGAAAAACGAAAACTAAATATAAACCTAAACTACGCCGGCCGAAAGAGTGTACGGCGCAAGTCCAAAGTCCGAACTCCTCTCCCCCCTTTTGATGTTCATCCGAGTTTATATATATATAAACTTTGATATAATTACAAATTCAGCCCATGTCATTAAAGAATCAAAACCTAGCCCAACACCTAATTATAATCGCAGACCATGACCGTTTCTGCACTTTAGCTTCCAAGGTCTCATCCAATCATGCTCGCCGCTCCGTATAACTCTCGGATTTCCATAATATTAGTCTCAAAATGCCTGAAATAAATAAAGCACGGGTGTAGACTCCGAAAATGCAAAATAAAATAAATAAAGCATAAAATAGGATAAATATGCATGAAAATGGTCTAAACTAATATGTAAATGCAACCTAAAATATGACTAAAATAGATGTTATCAATCTACTAAATTCCAAAATGTAATAAAATCAAATATTAGAAATAATGCATCATATCACAAACTCAGAAATCTTATAGAAAACACAAGAATCACAAAACAGACAGAACTAGGGCTTACAACATCCTGGAACCAAAAAGGGAAACTATTGTCACCATGCATGCACTAGTACAAATCTTCAATTATATCACATAACCCTAATATCACGGACCTAATATATCCGTGATTTTAAGACTTTTTAAGTCGAGAAAATAAAAATTTAATAGGGAAAGACCTAATATCACGGATTTTAACAAAGAAAACCGGAATATTAGGGCTAGATTCCAAAATGTAATAAAATAAAATATTACGGGGCAAAAAATGTAAAACACGCCCGGGATATTAGATGTAATATCCCAAAAAAATATCCCGGATTGAAAAAACGGAATATTTGGGTGATATTTTACAATTTCTAATTTTCTACCAGGGCTCACTTCGACCCTGTTTCCTCAGCCATTTTTTAGAAGGTGGAGGAGGTGGAAGGGGTGGAAGGGGGGTGGAGATAGGGCCAAATTTCCTACCTTGAGAGGGGTATGTAGAGGAGGTGGAGTGGGTGGAGATCTCCTCCATCCCTTAAATGAAGAATTGTGGAAAACACAACCTTCGTCTCTCTTGCGTCCCACACTGGTGCATCGCTCTCGCCTCTCTCGTCCCACACACTAAACCGTCTGTCTCTCGCCTCTCTCGCCGTCCTCGTCTCTCTCTCGTCTCGCCGGAGGCGATTTCGCTCTTGAGGAAGGGAACTTCCGGCCGCCGACGTTTATCCCCCTGTTTGCTTGGTGAATTCGCACTCCAGCAATCTCCTGCCGTCTCGCTCACGACCTCCGGCTTGTGGCGCCTCTTCCTTCTTCGGCACCTCCTGCAATCTCCTGCAACAATGGGCTCTGGTCTCGTCCGATCCCTCAATTCGCCACCCCCGCCTCTGGTTTGCAAATCTCCAGTTAGGGTTTTAATTGGCCTAAGTACATCTCGAATTCAATCTATAGTTAGGGTTTTGTCGGTTCTTGAATTCAATGTGTAGTTAGGGTTATGCAACTGCTTATTATCTTCTTTGTTGTCTGTATTGTCGGTTTCACCATAGCTTCAAGGCCTGTCATACATGAATGTTACAGAAACAATCAATTCAGGCGAGCATTTCAAATAACGAGCTACATACTCTACCTCCCTTAAACCGTCAATCCCAATAGGGCTAGTATGAAGCTAGGCATAGTTTTGTTCAAGAGACTAGGCCACGGCCAGGAATTGATAGAAGGAAAACAATACAATATTCAATTACAGTAATCCTTACTATTATAAAAGATTGGGAAGAGCTTACTATCTGGTCTGCCTCTTGCTTCGTCATTTGTTTCTCCTTACTAAAGACTGTTGGATTATATACAAGGAGGCATATGTTAGGAACCTTTATATGTTTTCAATTTTTGGTGCCTTTTGCTTGTCGACCCTCTTCCTCTAACGCATGCTCAACGCAGGCTACTAAGGGTCAACTATAGCCCTTCCCGACCTAATGAGTGCAATGAGATCTCCATGCCTACAAACACCCCTTTCTCTTACAGCCTACTGATGTATATAATTAATGTAAATTCTGTGTATGTATCTGGATATATTTCTGTGTATGTATTTTACTTCATTGAAATATATGAATGTCGAAACAATAGTTTTAACTAGACCTGACTATTGCTCTCTCTTCATTTTTTTCCTTGCAACTTGTTGAACAGTATACATGGATTAATCTTTTTGTATGTATGTCTTATGGTAGTAGGATAGTATATTATTAGTTAACGTTGTGATTATTGCGTGGTAGATTGTTTGTTGCAGATAAACGTGTTTGTTTGTTACTTTACTTGTATTCTATATTTTTTTATATTCAAATTTAAAATTGCTGCTTTCCCTTTGGTTCTTTATTTGTTCACCCTTGTCCGATTTAATGACGTTGCATTAGCCCATCTTTTGTCATATTGCAGGTTGATACTGAGGAGAGGATACATGTGTATTATGCGCATGGCGAAGATGACTAACTTTGTTCGTAGATGTTATTGGTTGCTTGATAAGTATATTATTTCAAAGTCATTAGAAGTAAACGAAAATAGAACAAGTTATCATGTATATCAAATAGGCTAGTCTAGTAAAGTCAAAAGTGCCTCGTTCAAATTGATTTGGATAAGACGAAGCCTCTAAAGTCGCTTCATTAGAAAATCAAAATTCATTACTTTCTAATCTGTCTATGCCTTATACTAATGTATCATTCATAAATAGCCAAGTGTTTGATGGATGTTAACATTATTTTGGTTTCTTTTGTTTCAGATCTATGGAACACATAGTCCTTGCCAGGGGCGGAGGGAGGGGGGGCATGCGGTGGCTCGAGCCCCCCCTGGAAAATACAAAAAAAAAAAAAAAAAAAAAAAAAAAAAAAAAATGTTTTTATATATATAACAAAGGAGGTCTTAGTTGTCTTGTAGCCCAATTGGTAGAATGTTTGCCTAAGGAGAGAAGTGATCAGGGTTTCGATTCCCCCCATTTTGCCTCATAGTTCAATTTTTTTTTAATTCATGCCAACCTCTGTTGGCCTTCTATAGGCCTTTTTTTTTTTTTAATTTCATTTCCACTTGCGAGAGCCGAGATCCCCCATTTTGCCTCATAATTCAATTTTTTTTTTTTAATTTATGCTAACCTCTGGTAGCCTTCTAGCCTTTTTTTTTATATATAATTTCATCTCCCCTTGCTAGAGGCGCCGAGAGAAACCGCACTTCTTCTCTAGGGTCTGGTGGCCGCCGCGCGCAACGAGAGAATAAAGACTCGTTGTCTCAAACTGCTCTTGAGCCCCCCCTCGGCAAATTCCTGGCTCCGCCCCTGGTCCTTGCTCACCACCACCATTTACAGAAGGTTAGTTTAGATTCCTTGATATATGATTTATTAAGCAAGTTCATGAAAATCCAAATATATGAAATGAAGAGAGTTATAATAAAAAGGAAGAAACAATATGCAACACTATAGTTAATTAGTTACTGGAGGAGGGGCCATTTTTATTTGTAAGTAGCAAAGTTCGAATACATTAAAGTTGTAGAGTAGCTCAACCTGCCACTAAAAATTGACCCCAATGATAGCTCAACGAGGAACATTTGTCCCTCTTACCTAATCCCTCCATCTTCTAGCAAGAATGTACCTCAATCTCAAAAAAAAAAAACAAAAAGAAAAAAAAACAGTTGAGCTTAGATTTTACTTTTACTTTTGTGGCTGAAGTGATTTATAGTCCATCAATTGCACTTCTCATCCTTCTTATAGATCCTACACTAGATGTCAAATTTTGATATAAGTACCGGATTTGACATCCTTTTGGGAAAGTGACAACCTCTAATTGCTCATGTTGTCTTTTTATGAGTTACTGATTGTCGTCTATGGTTGAATTGTTTTTTTTTCCCTTCTCTTTTTATGGAAACGGATTTCTTTTGATGCCCTACCAGATTTGGTTATTTTGGTGATCAGTTGCAGGGTTCCCCAGTAACACCTCTGAACTTGCATTCTGGGTCGGGCTACTCCGAGCTTTCACCTTCTCAACTTCTGCAAGAGGAAACCGAATCAGGAGCCACTAATCTTATTGAGGAAATTATGGGTAAGGCTAATGGAATATAATAGTTTGGAAAGTGGTTCATCAGTGATGTACTTCTTCACAAGCTTCTTGGATTGACTAAATATGTTGTGGTTTTTCTTTTCCCCTCCAAATTTAGCAAAAGTTGGATATAGTCAAAACATGAAAAATCATGAGATGAAAATACACGAGCCTCAAAACACTATCTTTTGGCATCAAATTTCAACATTTCAGGCACACCACTGGAGGTACTCGATACTGCATTTTGTATTAAATAAGTAGCACAATTGGCTTCCTTTCTCCCTTGTATTTACTCCACTTTCCTCTTTTTTTTTGTATCTTAATTAATTGTGCAGAAAATGGCAGGAATGTTAATTATCATGGTCAAAACAATATGAACAACTCGGAAACCAAGGTGAGGCACGCCCGTGATTCAACCTTTTGGGCAAGAAATAGGGATGGAAATGGGTCGGGTGGTGGGTGGATGGACCCCCATTTCACCCGACCCACCATGGGTGACCTATTTTCCCACCCATCACCCCACCCATAAGGCCATATCCACTTCACTCATATCCACTTCACCCATATCCATCGGGTGATCGGGTGAAATGGGTGAGATATGGGTGGAATGTGGGTGATTTTTCCTAAATGCAATTAATTGAATTCCAATCAATTTGGTACACAAAACACCATAGAATTGCTGAAATTTGGGTATTAAAATGAAAAACGCAGCAATAGGAAACACCAAAAACATGCATTGATAAAAGAAAAACGATACAATAAGTATAAAGTATAAGACATAGAATTGAAAATACCTCAAGGTTCTATTATGTAGAACCCATTCATCATCAATAAAATGGGCTGTTACCGCCATATAGCCTTTCTTCTGATGAGTGGCCGTCCACATATCGGTGGTGATAGCTATTCTCCCATTATGTTTCTCAAACATCTTTTTTATAACACCCTTATTGGTTGCAAACATCTTCATCAAATCACTCTTCAAGGTATTGCGGGTCACTAGCTTGAAGTTGGGATTCAAGCTAGTGACAAATCTTCTAAACCCAACATGGTCCACTATAGACAATGGATACTCATGCATTGCAACCATGTTAGCAAGCTCTTTCCTTGATATATCTTGGCTGAAATTATAGTTCTCTAACCTTGCTTTGTTCTCTGATTTACTAGTGTTGAAGCTAAGGGATTGTTGACGTAGATCCAACTTAACATGCTTCTTCGTACACCTTACATTATAATGATCCCAGAGATGTGAAGTCCCGCGCTTGCTATTGGCAGACAAACGTTGATTGCAATGCAAACATCGAGCCTTGTCCTTTCCACCAATCGTCATGTGCTCGAAATGTTGCCATACTTCTGAATATCGCCTCTTGCGTTTTTGGGAAACTTCAGCCTCAGGCAAACCACTTTCATTAGGCTCAGAGGAAGGCTGGCTAGGTTCTCCATGTGGAGGAGGTTGATTAGAGCTCTCTGGTGGAGTAGGGTTAGAAGAAACAGTTTGAGGGCAAGAAGATTGATCAGCAACAATTCTTCCTGCCACTTCCCTGCAAAAATCAGATCCAAATGCAAAAAAAATTCAGATCCAAAATCACCCTTAAGCAAAACTAGAAAAATAGACTCAATTAGAAATTACATTAAATCGAAATTTCCATCCAAAATCAGGAAAATACACTCAATTTCGAAATCAAACGCCAACACTCCAATAGTCCAAAATCAGATCTAAAATCACTCTTAAACACACAAAATCAGATCCAAATCCTTCCTATTCAAACCCCCATTTTGCAACAATTCCATAATTTCGAAATCGAAATTGACAAAGAAATGAGTAGGGTATCGAGAGTTACCGGTTGTGGTCCTTTGGGATGATCGACATGGTGGCCACTGGCCGACGACTAGTGGAGGCGGCCGGAGGTGACGTGCAGTGGAGCGGAGCGGCCGAGGGAGGCTGAGATCTGCGAGTGTGAGCCGACTGCCGAGAGGGAGGAGGAGGACTAGTGAGGATGCGATGCTCGGAGGACTGAGCGAGCGCTGCGTCGGCGGAACTCCTTGCTCGGAACCTCACCGGCGAGTTCGAAGGATGGACTGAGGGAGGACTGGGCGAGCGCTGCGCCGAGCCGCCGAGAGAGAGAGACACGAGATGACGAGAGGATGAAGAATTGAAGAAGGGAACCTGGGGCTGGGAATTTGGGAACGGAACTTACTCTAATTAGGGTTTACATTCTATGTATTTTTTTATATAAAATATATATTTTTTATATTAAAATATATATATTATGCGGGTCGGGTCGGGTGACGGGTGGTGGGTCGGGTGGTGGGTCGGGTGCGGGTGGAGAAAAACTTCACCCCACCCGACCCACCACCCATATCTACTTTCCCCATATCCACTTCACCCCATATCCACTTTCCACCCGCTTTTTTTTCGGGTTTTCGCCCACTTTTTCGGGTCGAGTGAATCGGGTTCGGGTCGGTTGCAGGTGAAATTGCCATCCCTAGCAAAAAAGTAAAACAATTATCTTATGTACTATTTCCATTTCTCATGGTATTCAAAATTAAGAAATATATAGCCTGTACTCTTACTTAAATATAAAACAATTCCCTTGTACTTTGTTGGGTGAGCTGGGATGTTTTTTTGAAGTATCTTGGCTTGTACTGTATGATGCAAGGACCGTAAGGCAGTTCATTTGGCCTCTTTTGTAATACTGTTATCGTGACAAAACATCTTGTAGCATTTTATTTTAAATCTGTCATCTCTTTCCCTTGATATACATGAGTAACCTAGTGAACTTCTATATTCCCCCCCCCCCCACTTTTACAAAGGCATCTTCAATCTATGTATGCTGCATTTCACTCATTTGTTTCTTGATATATCAATCTTTATGTATTCTAGATCGCACGATTGAGTAATACATTCCTAACTCCAGAAAGAAAGACATATAGCCTTATTAGGTCATTTTTATTTCCTGTTTGCCTAGAAATTCCATCTTCCACTATTTTTAAATTTATATTATCATCTTCCATTTAATTTCTACATCAAAAGTTGTATCTCAATGATGATCTGTTGACACTTGAGAACTTCTGAATGCTATTCTCTGGATTAATGACATGTATGTTTTACTCTGATAATATATGTTTTACTCTTTGATATGACAAATCAAACCTTTTTTTAATTGAGAATTTTTTTTTGTAGGCTCTCATGCATAATACTATTGATGCTATGAAGGAATCAAGAATTCCTAAGATTTTGAATTCGGTAAGGATTCAATAGAAATGAAAATTACTTTATAGTTCTTATATAGTTATATATTGGCTTTCATCCACCATCTTCATTTCTAATTGCAGCATAGTGGTAAAGTGTTGTATGACACTTACCAAGATGGAATTCTATCGTGCCAAAGTCCAAGAGAATGTGAGTCTCTTTACAATAAAAAATATTAGATGCATTTTCTTTTTATTACTATCAATCTATAATCTTGTTTAACTTTATCACATACAAGTTGTATACTTTATCTTTGATCTTGACTGTTAACAAAATGCTAGAAACTTGGGAACAATCCTTAGTTTTACCTTGTTTCAGACTTAGCTTTGGTGAGCAATCTTCATTTTGCAGGCATTGCAACAACTGGAGTGCAAAAGGGTCGATGTGAGTATGAGAAAGTAGTTGAAGAAGATATTGTATTTTTTACGTTTTAAAGATATTTAGTATGTTGGGAGCATTCCAAATCTGTAGAACATTAGCAAGTATTATTTCTGATAGTAGATTAGACTTTGGTTTACCGAAGGACACAATTTAGATTGTAATGAACTATTTTTCAATGTAATCTGGAAGTTATTGTTAGTTTTGTGGACAAACTTTGTATTTGTGTGTTAGAAGTTTGGCCAAACCCTATGTACAGGAAGTATTACAAAAATAAAAAATAATATTTTAAAAACCGGATATAAATATATAGTACGGACCTACAAAATTGAAATATATATATAACAATATCATGTACTAATCTACTATCACGGGCGAGGATCCGTTATATATGTTCAATATATTAAAAGGGGTCACACCAAATATCACGGACATACATCTTTAATGATCCGTGATATTAGAATGTAATATGAGAAATAAAAGACCCTAACGTCACGGGCGTATCTCCTTAATGATCCGTCATATTAGAGTGTAATATGAAAAATCTCCCAGTCTAATATCACGGGCGTGCCTCTTTAATGATCCGTGATATTTGGTTGCCTCCCCTAATAGCCCACTGTGCATATTACATTCTAATATCACGGATAATATCCGTGATATTAGTCCTCAAATATCCGTGATATTTGACCTTATTTGTACTAGTGATGTAAAATTGATCAAACAATTGTGCATAAATGCTAAATTTGAAACGAAACCAGTTCAAGAAACAAATAATGCATCATATCACAACCCAAACTCATAACCCTTACATAAAAATAAAAGCAAAACACAAACCCTAACCGTTGCTTAACAGGGTAAAATCACAAAAACAAAACCAAATTAAACAACAAACTGACGACAACAAGAGAAGAACATGCAGGAAATGGAAGGAGGTGTCCAAATACAAACAGAAATTGCAAAACCCTAAACAAAAACCGATTTCATTTGAAACGACAGTGAGCAGTATCTGATGATGACGCCATTAGAAGAACGGAGAGCGACACGAAATCGGAATGGGAGATGAAAGCAGCAGAGCAACCGACGAAAGTCAGAGAAACGGATGAAGGAACACCGATGAGGAGTGAAACGTCATGGAATCGCCGGGAAGAGAACGGACGAAGTGGAGAGCCGGAGAGGAGGGGAATGATGATGGAAAAGCAAAAACCGCACAACAACTGACACATTGTTTCAAATATAAGGACAGGGGCATTATGGGGTTTTCAAAAAAAAATTAGGACATTTAGCAAAAACTGTTTTTAAGTGGACATTTTGCAAAAGAAGGTTGGTAAAATAGACATGTAGCCAAATTTCTTAAATTATTTTTTGGTGGGAAAATTATTTATATCTAGATTATTATTTTTTATTTATTAGAATCTATTTAGATTATTTATAATATCGTATTAAAGTATTCTCCGTGCACGGGACGAGGCTTACACTAGTGATCAGATATAATCATATACTCTCTTCGTTCATAATAAGTGTCGTTTGTCTTTTAGTGCACACATTTTAAGAAGATAATTTTTTTTATAAAATATTAATTTTTAATCAATTTTTTTAATAATTTCATACTTATTACTAATAAGTATCAATTTATAAAAAAAATCATTAAAAACAATATTTTATAGAGTTTTTATCTCCTTAAAAAAGTGCACAAAAGTCAAACGACATTTATTTTGAAACAAAGGGAGTAAAAAATTAATTGTTGAGATTGAAATGGGACTGTTATTAGGGTCACAAATCTCACCCACACCCGATAAATATCCATTTCAGCCGACCCGATAAAGTGGGTAAAAAACCGATATAATTTGGATATTAAATAGGTGATGAGTGAGCGGGTTATGGGTTGGATTTCATATGGGTGAAAGTATTTCCCACCCATACACATCTCATTTAATATACTCCGTATTAAATAATATTGTTTTACATTTACTTTTATGCTATATTAAATGATTTCATTTCACTACAGGAAAACTGGACCATTTTCGACGCTTTTAAAAGCCATTCTCGACGCTATAAAGCATCGAGAAAGTCAATTTCGACGCTTTAAAAAAGCGTCGGTATTTTTTGCGTCACGAATGGCAATCTGTCATTTTGTCGTTAAATTGTGTCGGAACCCATTTCGACGTCTAAAAGCGTCGAGATTGGCATGCCATTTCCGACACCCTAAGGTGTCGAAAATGGCTTATGTCCCCGCTTAACCTACCAACCATTTTCGACGCCCTACGGTGTCGAAAATGGCTTATATTTATTTTTTCTTTCGCTTTTCTATTATATATATATATATATTAAATAGCTTATATTTATATTTTTGTTTTTATTATATATATAATAAAAACATTATATATATATATTATAACATTTAATATACACAATAAAACCATCAGTATGGGTAGCAAGAGCAAAATAAATCCTTTCAAAACATCCATTTATCATAAAACCATCAGTACACAATACACCTAAGCACCAACTAACACCTCCAATAATCTTTCAAAACATACAGGGTAACATGATGCAGAAGCTCTAAGAGCTTCAAGTGCCAATAAATATACAAGGTAACGAAGAACAAGTTTTCCTTCATATATTGAAGAACATGAATGATTGCCCATTCCTCTCCCAATTTGCTGAATTTCTCAATCAGGATATTGCATGCTGCTTTATCAGGCTGAGCACCAGCTTCTTGCATTTTGCAGAAAGTTTCAAGAGCTGATTTGCACTTCCCTGTCAACGCATCAAAACTATCTCTTTAGAACATCAGTGGAAGGAATTTTCTCTTAACATAAACACCTTTCATAAAGGAATTTTTTTTTAAATCCTGCACCACATTTAAAATCAAAAGGCGCCAACAGAAAAAATAAACAAATTCTGTTCAGTGCAGTAGGACAATAGTTTTAACAATAAATGTAAGATTTTCATTTCTTAATTTACAGAACAACATCAACCTTGTGAAATTTATAAGCATATGCTACTTGCATATAAGAAGAGGAAGGCCAAGGACAAATAATACAAGTTACCAGATGTAGGTTCACTAACCAGAATCAATAAGATGCTCCATTAAGACAGTATATGTGCAACAGGTTGCAGACAATCCAGATTCACACATATCTTTGTAAACCTTAATTGCCTCCTTTTCTTTCTTATGATTAAAAAGAACCTTCATGTAGGCAGTATAAGTTCCAGAACATCAAGATAAAGATACTCACTGAACCATTCCATTCAGCATAATGAACAGTTCCAAAGGAACCTGCAAGCACAAAAAGAAAGCAATAGGATCAAGTTCATTTATACTCTATAACTACTCTTTTAGGCAAGATGTCAAACTGAGAACAAGATGTCAAACTCTTTCCTTTTTCTCACTTTTGTGTGTCTTCAAGACTGTAACTTAGATTTAGAATATTTTCCAGTTCGTGTAAGCTTATTACCAAGTTCCCAAGGACATAGAATAGATTACGTGCCTATAATTAGGATTTAGGAATTGGGGTTAAAAAGAAACAGCTAGATGACACATGGTTAACTTTGGTTATGGAGTGCATTGTAAATGTTGGTACCAATAGAATGAATAGATAGCTGAGGAAAGATTAAATAAAGGAAGGATTAAATCTGATGGCCTCTGAAAGGCAGTCTCACCCTCGGTAGATGCTGCTATAGCCACAACAAAACTGTAAAAATTGGCATGACAAACTGTACAGTGTCCTTGATGCAAGGGAGTCGAGTTGCTCTCCTCAAGCTTTACTGATCTATATATGCAGGAGCAATAGACACACTTTAGACGAACCAAATATGGAGCCATCACCTTAAAAAATCCCGCAAGGAAAAAATTTCAGTCAGTAATTACCGAACTGTGCTTGAAATGGGCTGATCAGTCTTCCTAGTAAAGCCTTATTCTCGTTTGTATAGCAAATCTACAAATTGGGCATGACTCCAATTCTTCTCCACATTCACAACAAGTCTGTAATATTTAAGACAAAAATATACAAATTACTCTTTGTAAATTTCCCAGGTTACTGATTTCTGCTTCAGAATTTTAGATGTTTAAATAGGGTTGTGGAAGAAGAGTACATGATGCACACAACCAAATGCCATGTCTTTCCGATTGGTGAGACAAATGGTACATGCATGTGCAATTAAACCAAACTAGAATGTCAACAATTATACAGAAAAACACGTCTCTAGAACATCGTAATGGCAAAGAAGACTATCTACCTGGCTGTCATAAGTAGAGGTTGAAGGTGTGTTTATATTGGTGTAACCATAATTTGAAGTAGCATCACTGATTCTTGTTCCATACTCAGTATAAGGAGGCTCTGCCCGGTGCTGGAAACTGCTTGATCGACTAGTTTTTGTGCTCGAGGGGTTGCTGCTGTAGAGAGGAGGGGGAAGAGGAACCCTCCCTGGATCATTCCCAGTTCGACCACTGCTTCACAAAGTATATACATTGGCATTTGCAAACAAGAGAAATCATTCGGATTGTAGTTGAAATGAAAAAAAGTCTATAGTAAGTTCTTTTGGTAATAAACTTTAAATATGAACTATCTAATTTCATATTTAAACTTAGATCCAAGTCATGAGCTGGGAAATTATATGAAGCAAAAAAAACCATTATGATATCAACTAAAAAAAACCTGTTAATTCACAAAGCATTCAAGCATGTGTCAACCAAGCTAGTAGTCTAGAGGTTTACCCTTTTATCTTTGAGCTTGTTAACGGGAGGGTAGCCTAAAGAGAGCAGTGATCTTCAAGCTTCTCAAATGTCGACTAGCCTGAACAATCCATCAGCTTCTCTTATCCGTGAGAACTCAATGCAAAAAGCTTGTACTTTAATGAAGAGATCTTTACCTGTCAACAACCACAAAAGAAATTAGACAAGATCATGTGAAGAAGAAGAAGAAACTAAGGCATTGAGACCAAATCAGCTGAAGAAGAAAAATCTAAGGCATTGATGAGAAAAAAGGCTGAGATTGAGAAGAAACTAAGGCATGCAATGCAAGTAATTAGAGATTGAGAAGAACTCTTCATCCAACAAGTCACTTTCAGGATTATATTTAGCCCTACAATGGCGCAACATGACAAAGATCACATCCATTCAATTCATGATTCAAGGAAAAAGAAACTTAATGTATATAACAATTAAGAATTACTACTAAAGGATTTATAGTTCTTTCATGATTATAGAATTTCGTATACTTGCAAGCACACAGACCAAGTGGATAAAAAAAAGGTATGAATTACTTTATAATAAAATGTCCTTTCATATAACATCTTTTTTAATCAGCAGAATAAAAAAAAGGTATGAATTATAAGCATATGACTTTGCAAAGAAGAAATAGAATACTTCAACTTCCATAGAAACTGACAGCACTGATAATCCAATCAGTAAAAAATACCTAAGGTTTTCATGTTTTACAAATAGTTGTATTTAATTTTAAGGATTCACTCCACTTATTTGTTTTCGTATTACTTTCCATCATCTTCACCCTATTGCCATTTTAAACAATGTGTTAGCACTACTCACATAACATCAAATGTAATAATCCAAGATATTTTCATCCACGGCTTAACAAGTAACAATGTAATAATCCATATCAGAAGGAATTTCCTATGCAGTGATAATCCAATTAGTAAAAATACCTAAAAAGGTTGTAACATTATATAAATATGGTAATCACTGTTTTGACTAACCTTAATAGTTACAACCCCACATCTAAGAACTCATCTTCTGTCCAGAAATGGAGATAGAAGCTGTTGCATGGAAATCGTTACTGTATACAACATTGCACCTTCACCACAAAATCAGTATGTTAAGTGCCTGTCCGAGATCCCCAACAATATCATACCTCTAAAACTGTTAAAAAGAATAAAAAAAACCCAAAAACCACTCACATAACAAAGCCTCAGTTTTGAAATAGGTCAGCCTAGAAAAATTACATCTGGCTTGGCTTTGGTCTCTAAAAGAAATCTGCTGCAAGCAAAGACCATATAAAACAATAACATCTTGAGAAGGGAAGTCGTTGACTATGTAACACGTATTGAATCAACGAAACCCTTCAATTCGGTAAAAAGCAGCACCAGTTCCCCAAATCACACAAACAATAAGCCTACAAACAAGCAAAAAGCAAGGAGATCTGAACAACAAAATCGATTAATCAAACTTGAGAAAAGGCGTCTAACACCATCGACAGTCGCAACCGAGAATCAATAGGTGAATATTCGAGACCGGCTTCGTGATTTCCACCCTTTCTCCTTGCTCGTAGGAACAGATAAAAAAGCGATTATACTTTACAGTGAAAAAACGCCTCAACCTCAAACATACCCTCACAAGAACCAAACGAAACCGAAAAAGCAAAAATCGAAGCGTATAAGCGAAGGTAAAACTCACAGAAAAGCAGATCAGGTCGGAAATGGGGCGGAGATTGGAGCGAGGGAGACGAAGACGGAGAGGAGGCAGGGGAAGGTGCTCAGAGTGGAGAGATCGACTGCCCTCAGTCGATCTCGAACAGAGAGGGAAGCCGAAGGGAGAGAAGAACAAGAAAGGAGAGACAAGCCTGCTCAGGCTTCAGGTGGCCGTCTCCGGTGGGTGGTAGGAGGTCGTCCCTAGTGGCCGGTGTGTGGCCATCTCCGATGGGCGCAATTAGGGTTTTTCGGAGGCGTGAAACAGAGAGAGAGGCACGGGAGTCGGGGAGAGTGAAACAAGTGAAGGCCGTCTCCTCTCCGTTAGGTTAAATTTTTTAGTTAAGCCATTCTCGACGCTTTAGGACGTCGAGATTTTTGTCAATTTCGACGACTACATCTGTCAAAAAAATTCGACAGCTCAGAACGTCGAAAATTTTCGA
This sequence comes from Persicaria tinctoria, assembly GCA_037127255.1. Classification (NCBI taxonomy): domain Eukaryota; kingdom Viridiplantae; phylum Streptophyta; class Magnoliopsida; order Caryophyllales; family Polygonaceae; genus Persicaria; species Persicaria tinctoria. Next base: position 65,553,550 of record JBANSL010000006.1, read on the forward strand.
TGCTTTTAAAATGCGTCAAAACTAAAGCGTCGATAATTACACACTTTTCCCGTAGGGTTTGTTTGATATGATTAAGTTAATTTTACGTTGCTAGTTGTTTACTCATTGAACATTGATTATTGCATTATTTTTTTAAAAAGATATTTGGTTTAATTTGATGGGGTGTGGTTCACCCGAATTTTTACCCAATTCATCCGATTAACCTTTGGATGATAGGTGGACGAGATAGGTGAAACGAAAAGCATGTGATGGGTGGACTTCTGAAAGTTAGCAACATGCATGCATGTAACGACAAAAAATTTCGTTCAAAATGTGGACGTTGAAATTTGTTGAATGAAAATACAGTTGAAATTAGAGATCCTGAAAGTTATGAGTGAGCCCAGAACATCATGAATGAGCACTCTCTCAATCTTATCTTCTCATGCACATATAGGTTGGCCATATCTTCTTGATTGTACGATCGCATCTCATGATGTTCTCTCCCAATCATCTTCACAAAATTGCTCTTTTGCTCAAGATACCATATACTTGCACCAAAACAGCATGTACTCGCCCGAATAGCTGTGTATCGGACTGTTTTAATGTACGTATATACGTATATGCTCTCTCTCTCTCTCTCTCTCTCTCTCTCTCTCTCTCTCTCTCTCTCTCTCTCTCTCTCTCTCTCTCTCTCTCTCTCTCTCTCTCTCTCTCTCTCTCTCTCTCTCTCTCTCTCTCTCTCTCTCTCTCTCTCTCTCTCTCTCTCTCTATATATATATATATATATATATATATATATATATATATATATATATATATAGGGAGTGGTTCCAGAGTGCACACCCCTTAGGATATATCTTGTGCACGAATCTAAACCCGACGATTATGATTAAAAATGAATTTTCCTTTATTTTTGTATTAAAATTGGTAGGGTCCACAGTCAAAATCACTTACCTCCCAATCGAAGGCGCGTGTGCTCCATGGAGTTTTATCCATTGGTGGGCCCGGTGCGAAAAGAAAAGCCTAATTCAAATCAATTTTTTTTTTCTTTCCTTTCGCCACTTTTTTCCTTTTTTTTAGCTTTTTTTTTTCTTTCCTCTTTCGAAGTGTCTGATTTACTTGAATAATGTTTCGCATGCTACCAAATAATATTATGTTATTTTTCCATCCAGTTCAGATAAAAATATACCAATTTTACTGAATAATTTGTCAGATACTACCGAATAATGTTTTTTTATTAATCAAATTTCAGATAAAAGAAACTCAAAATCCTTAAACAATACATATGATTTATATGAATCATGCTTCGTAATTCAATGAATAATGTTTCATATTTCACCGAATAATGTTTTGTTGTGTAATTATACTCGTGAGATGAATGTTTAGGGTGTTCGTCAAACCGAAGAAGACTCCGTATACCCACGAATAATGAATCAGATTTCACCGAATAATGGACCAACTCATTACCACTATTAACAAAAAAATCGACACATACATCCGAATAATTAAATAAGAAACAATGAATCAAATTATGCATATCAAAAACGCTACGCTAAATTGGACACATACGACTAAATAATTCTTCACTTTTCACTGAATAATGTCGGAATCGTGTTGATTAAGCAACAAATTTTAGCCCTAACCCGATTTCACCGATACCCCTAACACAAACACAACCCTTTCTCCACCCCCCAACCCCCACCCACCCCACAACGTCATCGTCCATTCATCCCTGTACATGCAGTGGCCTTTGACAAATAAAACTACCCCCCTTCTATTTTCAACTTTTCTTCAATTCGTTTTTTTACCTTGGCAATCGTCCTCTTCCTCTGTGTCTTCAATTTCAAATCCTGCACAATAAACATTCGAACCCTAAAACTCAAAATTTCAAAACATTCGACCCCTATAATTCAAAATTTCAAACCATTCATCATAGCCCGAAGACAAATCATTAATAAAACTGTGCAATTCAATATCAAACTCAGTTCAACAATTTCAATTTAGTAGGTTCAATTGATAAATTTAGGAATTGAATACGTACCATAGCAACATCCGACGACTCTAGTCGAGCCCTCGCACACTCGACGCCAACCATATCAAGAACCACGACTCTGGATAGACTTCGACGACAATGGTGACGATCAGCGTAGATCAAAGGGAAGAAGACTAAAAGCCACTGCACGCTCGACCCGAACCATAGCAAGAACCACGAGTCAGAGCCGTTGCGTGCTCGTCCCCTTCTAGCCACCGTTCAGTCGGCCTTCGATCCCTTTCAAATCGTCGGCGCCGACGTCGCCCCCGCTTTTGAAATCGCCTTCGAGATCCCCTTCCTCTGTCAACACGATGAAGAAGATTATAGGGATTTAGGATTTTATTTCCCAGATCTTCACGCACCACACGCTCTAAGGGTTGAGTTTTAGATAGACTTTTAATTTTTTTTTAAAAAAAAACGGGACATGTGTCACAATCTCACCCCTCCATTTCATTGAGATCAAGGGCACACAATTGTGCACAAAGTACACCCTAAGGGGTGTGCACAAGTTACCTATTCCCTATATATATATATATATATTCACATAATATAAGTTTGGGACTGAAAGCCCTAGTACTTGGCCGTACACGCATGTACTTGCCCGAGAAGGTGTGTAATTATATTTGGGTGTTGTTTAGTGTTTTTTTTCCTAATCCTAAAACAAATAAATTTCATAAAATAAGCATGGGTTACGGAACGCAACATTTCAAGCTTATAATTAGACCTAATTATTGATTCTTATAGCTATGCATCAATCTACCTAAGCACTCAAGAACACTCAGAATGAAAGAAGAAGGAAGAAAACTGAACTCTAATATAGAATTTTATTACATTGAAAAACAGTTTGGAACAATATGGAAGCTGAGTATTTATAGATGAAGGCACACGCAGGTGCTTGATCTCGAGTTCTGTTATAACAGAAGCTCAGCTCCCCTAACTAACTATGAGCTGGCTTAACACTCCCCCTCAAGTTAAGAGTTTGAACATGTTCAAAACTCCTAACTTGCTTAACATCTTTTCAGAAATGTCTTGATTCACAGTCTTTGTGAATATATCTGCCGGTTGTTCTTTGGTGGAGATGTAACCCAATACAATTTCTTTCTTGAGAGCTTTGTTCCTCACAATGTGACAATCACTTTCAATATGCTTTGTCCTCTCATGATAGACTGGATTTCTAGCAATCTGAAGGGCAGATTGATTGTCACAATGTAGTTGCACATGTTCCATCTTTACTCCTAAATCAGACATCAAATTGACCAACCAAGTTATCTCACAACAATTCATGACCATTACTCTATATTCTGCCTCAGTTGTGGACATTGCCACATATGATTGCTTCTTGGTTCTTCATGAGATTAATGAGCTTCCAAGCAATATACATAATCCAATTAGGGACTTTCTGATCATTGGATAACTTTTCCAATCAGAGTCACAGAAAGCTCTTAGCTACAATTTAGAGTTCTTGGCCAACAGATCGAAGACCCTGCCCTGGAGTTTTTTTCAAGTATCTCAACACATGTTTAGTTGCCTGCCAGTGCTCTATGCTTGGAGAATGCATGAACTGACTAAGCATCTGTACTGCATAGCATATATCTAGATGAGTGATGGTGAGGTAGATCAGCTTTACTACCATCCTCCTGTATGCAACTTGATCAACTTCTTACTTGCTTCCATCTAGACTGAGTTTAACTCGAGGATCCAAGGGAGTGGCCACTGGCTTTGCATCAGTCATCCCAGTTTCAACTAGCAACTCTAGAGCATATTTCCTTTGATTTAGAAATATCCCTTTCTCATTTCTGTATATTCCAATGCCCAGAAAGTATCTCAAATCACCTAGCTCCTTCATCTGAAAATTCTTGTGAAGATGAGCTTTGAGTTTACTTATTTCACCTTCATCATTCCGCCCTGTAATAATCATATCATCCACATACACAAGTAGAGTTGTAATCTTCTTCCCATATCACTTCACAAATAGTGAATCATCATACTCTGATTGCACAAATCTTGCTGTCACAACCACTTCAGAAAACTTGGCAAACCATTGCCTGGGTCCTTACTTTAATCCATATAAGGATTTTTGTAGTTTGCATACCAAATCCTGCTTAGCTTGCAGCTTCTGTATTCCATGCCCCCCCCCCCCCTCCCCGATCAACATGCTAGAAGGATTTAAGAATATGATATGCAGGAGGCAATTCCATGTATACTTCCTCCTCTAGATCACCATGTAGGAAGGCATTGGTGACATATAGTTGAGAGATAAACCAATCTTGAGCAGCAGCTACAACTAGCAGTGTTCTTGCAGAAATCATTTTTGTAACTCGTGCAAAAGTCTCACTATAGTCAATTCCCTCAACTTGACTAAAACCTCGAGCCACTAATCTTGCTTTGTACCTGTCTAAGGTACCATCAGCTTTCAGTTTGAGCTTGAAAAGCCACTTGCAAGTGGCTACGGATTGATGCACTAGACGAGGAACCAAAGTCTAGGTTTGAGTCCTTTCAAGAGCATCTAATTCAGTGTTCATTGCTTGGCACCATTCATTAGACTGAAGTGCTTCCCTTACAAAAATAGGTTCAGATAGTGGTGCACTATTGCTAATGAATGTGTTATAGGCAATAGGACAATTTTGATAAGAAATAAAAGAGGATAAAGGGTAAGGGGAAGGAGACTTACTGCAGAAGCAAATGGGAAACAAAAGAGGATGGTGGTACACACATAGTTCTTTAACCAGAGAGGAGGTTTAGTTACTCTGTGGGACTGTCTTAGAGGAGGGGCTTGCGGCTCACAGAGATTCTCAGGAGGTGGTGTGTTTGATGGAGAGATAGCATCAAATGTTGATGGCACAGGAGATGGAGAGTAGTCTACCAGAGATTCGTGAGATGTTGGTGGATCAAGAGGTTGATGATAAGAGAAATACTGAAAGGAGATAGGATCAAAAGGCCAATAATCAACATAAGGAGGCGAGGATAGAATGTCTGGAGCTGCCTGTGTGGGATTTGCAGAAGCAAATGGGAAATAATCTTCAACAAAGTTCACATCTCTACTAACATAACATTTTTGATGTTGTAGATTGTAAACTTTGTAACCTTTGAAACCAAAAGGGTATCCCACAAAAACACTTAATGGGCAAAGAAGCAAAGACAACAAAAAACTCTTAGAGATGAGATTGGTGCAGTATGAAATAGAACTTCATAAGGAGATTTATTTTCAAGAAGAGATATTGGTAATCTGTTAATGATGTACGTAGCTAGCCGTGAGGATGCAGTCTCCCCACAACTTAATGGGCAAAGAAGAGTGAAATCTGAGAGCTCTAGCTCTTTCCAAAATGTATCTATGTTTTCTTTCCACTCTCCCATTTTGTTGGGGAGTGGATGTGCAGGAGCTCTCATGTATAATACCATGATCAGATAGAAAAGTTTTTAAGTCATTGTTGAAAAATTCTGCCCCTTGATCAGTTCTTAAGATTTTTATAGTGGTGACAAACTGATTTTCCACTTTTGCACTGAAATCTTTTAAAACATAAGCAGTGTCAGACTTGTGAGTCAAGAGATATGCCCAAACACTCCTACTTTTGTCATCCACAATAGTCAGAGTATACTGTGGGTGTCTCATATGGCCCCCAAAGATCACAATGGACAAGTTCAAAGATGTTTTTAGCATGAGATGTGCTTTTGTGAAAGACATTTCTAGTATGCTTTGCAATAGGACAAACTGAACAGGATAAGTCTGAATTTGTCCAGAGGTGTTGTAGAGGATACATGAAGAAGTTTGTCTAGAGGTGCATGTCCTAGTCTGAGATGCCAAAGGGCATTAAAGTCAGACTTACAATTGCCTTAGGCTTTTTCAATCTTCTGTGACTCTTGTATGAGGAGGGGAATCTCTGATTCAGCAAGTAAGTGATACAACCCATCAATGTCTCTACCAGATGTCACATGTTTCCTCCTTACAGGGTCCTAGATAAGACACATGATGGGTATGTGATTAATATGGTAATGCAAAGTCCTTACAATAGTAGTTAGAGACACTAAATTTAGTTTGAAATCAGGAATGTATAGAACATTTGTGAGAGTTAAGGATGGGGTTAAGCAAACATTACCAGAGTGTGTAATGCTACTTGTATGGCCATCTGGAAAATGAATTTTAGATGGAGGTATCATAGGGACAATGTTGGTAAGATATTTCAAATCACATGTCATGTGGTAATTTGCACCACTATCTAAAAGACAAGAATCTGTAAGAGGACACACTACACCACAAAATAAGGTACCTGCAAGAACTACTTCATTAGATTGTTGTTGCTGAGCTTGACTCATGATGTTGAGGAGAGACATCATCATCTTCTGCTGGTCCATAGTCAGATTCTGTAGTAGGTTTCCTTGCTATCATGGAGCTTTCTCATTGACTGCATTAGCCATGTAGTTCCCATTGCCATTCTTCTTTAAATCAGTGTTACTCCTCAGTACTTGTGGCTTGTACTTGCTCTTAGAGTGCCAGTTTGGGTATCCTATCACCTCCCAACACCTTTCAGATGGGTGATATCCCTCACAGTTATTGCACTTCTTCTTCTTTCCCTGATGCTCACCATCTTTAGTTTCTTTACCATCTTTTTTGCTAAATATGGCAGTAACATCAGCAGATGATGAAGCTTTCTCTGCCCCTCTCTTGCTATTGCTAGTCTCATCTTGGATCAACAAAGAATGCATATAGCTTGCTATTGGAAGGGGTGAACATAGAAGAAACTGTCGTCGAGCAGCACCATATTGCTCATTCAACCCCATCGGGAACTTTATCAGCTTTTCTTCATTCTCAGCTGCTTCAATTCGAGAATTGAGATTGCAATCACATTTGCCACAAGTACATCTAATTGGAGGACACAGACCAATCAATTGTTGCCAAGCTCCCTTTAGCTTCGTGAAATACTCGGTGATTCCCAGATTCTTTTGTTCACAATCTTGCAATTCCTTATTGATTTGAAATAGCAAAGGGCCATTTTTTGGCCAAAGCTTTTATGCAAATCATCCCACATCTGCTTATCTGTATGGAATTCATCTAAGGTTGCATAGATTTCTTTAGACACCGTGTTCAAGATCTATGAACACACCATGTCATTGCATCGATTCCACAACGCAGAGTTTTCAGAATTCTCAATCACAATTCCTTCTACAAATCCTACTTTATTTTTTACGGAAAGCCCTTTCATCATCGCCTTCTTCCATCTTCTAAAATTCTCACAAGTCAATGGAATTGTAGTGAGAATAATACCTGAATTATCCGATGGATGAATGAATAAGGAATTTTGCAAATCCATAGCTGATATCAGATCACCTCTGCGTCTTCTCTTCGATGACTGTGATCCTTGATCCTCTGTAAAAAACGCCATGGTTGAAGGCGATTCAAGAAACGAATTCGCTCACCACTACAGAAGCGCCTGCAGATTGCACCTGGATCAATACTTGCAGAAGCGAAGATCGATCAAAACTCTACATCCTCGAGCTTTGATACCATATTGATTCTTATAGCTATGAATCAATCTACCTAAGCACTCAAGAACACTCAGAATGAAAGAGAAAGGAAGAAAACTGAACTCTCAGAATATAGAATTTTATTACATTGCAAAACAGTTTGGAACAATATGGAAGCTGAGTATTTATAGATGAAGGCATACATAGGTGATTGATCTCGAGTTCTGTCATAACAGAAGCTTAGCTCCTCTAACTAACTATGAGTTGGCTAAAATCTAATGTATTATATCCCTTCAAGCATTGATGTCAGGTCTTCCCCGTCATCCTTTACGTAATTAGTTGAAACATCAGTGAAACAAGATTTAGGTTAGAAAACTTACCTTTCATTGCTAAAGCTTTTCTATGATCGATGTGTGGGTTCCAATTAGTGAATCTTCTAGGTGAGTGGATTATCATCATAATGTTATCATTGAAGTCTATATAGGCCTTATCTTTACCAATTCCCAAGGAAAATATCATATTATCATGTTCCCAAAATTCATATTTGTTGCCGATCGAACTCTTTCAAAACCCTCTTCCAAGAATTATATCTTAGTTTGAATATGTGCCTTTAATGACAAAGAAAGCGACTAGCACGAAGAACAAGTCGACTCTAAAAGGTATTCCATAGACGACTCTAACAACATTACATGTTGAAGCATTTGCCAGGCTAAGGTACAACTCAGTAGGCTCAATTTTTCATCTTAATGCCTTTACCTTCTCTTATGTTATAGTGTTAAAAAAAAGCTCTAAAATCACAGAGGGAACTGATAATTACTTTTTCACTATAACCTTTTACCATGAAAGCTCTAGGATCTCTCTTGCAAGTAAGCATCTGATCATAATAGTATTGATCATCCTCATGGATGTTCCTTTCTTTTAATGCAATCAGATGCTTCTTGGAAAATTTCTAATATTTCCTGGTCGCTTGTTGTCTACAACATCTATACTTGATCCATTGTCCCTTTTTCTTACCTACAACAAAGTAGGCTTCTCTGTCCTCTTCTTTCAACACACCAAAATAGAGTTGTTTCTTAAACTCTCTTTCCTCAGGTGCTCATCATTCCAAAAATGGACATCATCTTCATCATACTAGAACTCACTGTCCGAGAATTAACTCTTGAGTTATTTGAGATGTTTTCAACATCAAGGAGGGTAACCATGTTATCATCTATAGCTGTCTCTGGCTTCTCTTCCTCGGATTCCATCATTTTCAATATCTCTACTACTATTGTTGCTTCCCTTTCTTTGGTCTTTTAATTCACCTTCTTTCATCTCCTTGAAAGTGACCTCTTATTATGCTTAAACTTCTTCTTGAAGCTTGAAAAGTCCTCGAGTGAGCAAAGTTCATACGTATAACAATCAAGAAAAAGAGAGTACCAAGGAACGTTTTCAAGAAGTTATGAAATTGTGAACATAGGTTTGTTGTGAGCCGAATCTGCCATGTTTTACAGTTACTTTTATATCGTTTTCTGCATACATTTCATGCATTTGGGCTAGAATAGTACAGAATCTATGTAGTTTATGTTTATTTGCCAAATTATGGAATCTACACCAGTTTCTGTTTAAATTGTAGAATTCGAGGCAATTTACAGCAGTTCCAAGAAAGGTTGGAAAAGCTCGGAAATCAACTACAGAAGTCCAAGAAGCAGCGGAACCAGGACGAATTAAGCTGGAAACCAGAGTTACTCGATATCGAGTTCTTTTACTCGATATCGACAAAGGATGTCCGAGCAGTGCTGGTCAAGTAGAGCTGGTCGAGGAAGCTGAAGACGAAGGCAACCCGACTCCGGAGCTTTACTCGATATCGACAAACACCCTGATGCCATACCCGGAGTCGAGGAGCTATGCCAAGTCGAGAAGCCGAAGACCTGGAGATGCCGAGCACCAGTTACTCGATATCGAGTAAATTACTCGATATCGGCAAGACCAACAGCGCCTGTCCGAGCCAGGCCGGGGAGAAGTTGCTCGACAACACCAGGCCAAGCAAGTCGATGACACAAGTTTACTCGATATCAATGAAAGTTGTCAATATCGAGGACCCCAGCACCACACTTCCGAGCCGGATCGAGGACCAGCTACCTGAGACGCCCAGCCAACCGAAGTCGACGCCAGAGTTACTCGATATCGAGTAGTTTACGCGATATCGAGGAGCGCTATCCAGAGCCACGTAACGCGGTGAGCTTTCCGACGCAGTTTGGGATTGCTTGGAGCCGAAGATTGTCCGATTATATCCGAAATCTATCAAGTTCTATCTATGGAGAAGATTTACCCACACAAGAAGATATTTTTGCTACTTTAGATAGATTTCCTTTATGGATTTAATTCCTTTATTCCATTTATTTATCTTTAAGTTTTTAGATAAAGAGATTTAGATATAGATATAGTTGTTCTTTCCTTGATTAGCGGGGTTTGAGCACTATAAATAAAGTCTTAGGGGCTGAGTTTTAGGAGAATTTTTCCATCACACACAATTAGTTACATAGAGAGTAGGAGAGAGAGTTTGTGGCGAGCAAGGTGGAAAGGCGAAAGCGGATTTAGCTTGTTCAGTTGTATGCTTTCTTTGGTTTATTTTAATGCAAGTTAGTTTCTTTTGTTTATTGATGAGTTTCTTGATAATGAAGAGCGAGTAGTCCACCCACTTCTAGGGTCGGGGTGAGCCCGACGGTAGCCATGTAAAGGTGATGCGGTAAAGGTACAATCTTTTTATGCAATTTGTCTTCTATCCCTATGAGCATGATTCTTTTGCGAGATTTGAAGGTGATCCTTGTTTGTGTTATTGAAGCGAAAGTGATCTTAATGCAACTTGGGTTAATTATATGAAAAGGGTTAGTAACAATTAGGGTTTATGCGAAAGCCTCTATATTCCTATTTGTTAATAACGAAAGTTATTTGATGGAAAGCATGATCTTTTATGCATTTATGTGTTATTTTGCATGGTTATCGTTGTGGTGTTGATACCCTGGCTTTGGAAGTCTTTTAGTATATTGATTTATTTCATTGAAAATTTGCGATTCTGTTTTCGAAGTTTGCATCTTTAAAGTTTCTATCTTTGTCGATACGGAGAAAGTTCTTGTCGATATCGAGTTGGTCTTACTCGATATCGAGGAGGGTTTTACTCGATACTGTTGTTGCTGCTTGTCTTCGTTTCTGTTGTCGATTTCTGTAGTCGATATCGAGTTACTGTTTGTCGATATCGACTAAGCTACTGTCTTTGCTTTTGTTTCTGCTTTGCTTTATTGTTTCTGTCTATTCTGTTTGTGAGATTTACAACTACCTGAGATCCGCTGACACGCTTCCTCGTGGATTGATCATGACTTCCCACTGCTGCATAGGGAGGGAGTCTTGTAATTATTTGCTGAGGCACGAATCTGGTTTGATTTATTTTATTATATTTTAAACTCGATTTCCTCCTACAACAAATTGGCGCCGTTGCCGGGGAAGCAATCATTCGCGCCTTAGGTAGTCAGATCTCACTTTTCTTTTGAGTTACTTTGCAGGTATATGCGCAGTTCTGGTCAAACACCTGAGTTTGACGCCTTAGACGAACCAGAGCACCTTATATACATCCAAGCTAAACTGAAAAGAGCCATGGCAGCTGCAGAGACACAGGAACAACTGATTGAAAGGCTTCAGAGGGAACTAGTTGCTAAAGATACTACTCTCACCACTGAGAGAGGATGCACTACAAGGGAAGCTGAGCGTGCGAGGCTATTGGAAGATGAGCTTGCCCAATACCCAACAACTGCAGAGGATTACATGCACGCGACTCTCATCGTGCCTGAATCGGCCATTCTAATCCCTGAAAATAACTATGAAATTCACACTCCTTTCCTTATTGAAATAAAAAATAATGCTTGCTTTGGTAGATTTAATGAATGCACTCTTCAGCATATTAAAAACTTTGCTGACATGTGTCGTACTCTTGCTAAAGGTACCACCTTGGAGTACATGTTGATGAAGGCCTTTCGTTGGTCCCTATCTGGTCCAGCATTGAAGTTGCTTGAAGGGCTGAAACTGCGATCCCTCACGACATGGGCTGAAGTAAAGCAGGAATTTCTCAACAAGTTTTTCCCTCCTGCCAAGACATCACTCCTTCGCCAGAAGATCACAGCTTTCAAACAAAAGCCTGGAGAGCCGCTGACAAAGGCCTGGGAAAGATATAAGGATCTGCTGCGATCATGCCCTACACATGGACAACAACCCTGCGTAGTTCAAGAGATATTCTTCAATTCTCTTGACTTGGCTGCTAAGGATAGGATCAACACATATACTCACTATGAGTATCTGACAATGCCGCCTGTTGATGCATGGGCTGCTCTCGACAAGCTGACTAACTATGACAACAAGTATGGGACTCCAACCAACTATGAGAAGAATGCCTACGACAGGCCAGCCCCATCCATGCCCCTCTATGAACCCTCTAAAGAGATTGGCCCAGATGTCAAGGAGCAATACTACAGAGATCACAACGTCACACCACTACTGAGTGCCCACACACAGGCCTGCATCGAATGCGGATCACAACGTCACACCACTACTGAGTGCCCACACACAGAACAAGTCAGGCTGGCAGAGTACCATGAAGAGGCAGCTTACGCAGGGGGTCCCAATCGCTAAATGGGGGACCAAAGGTTCAAACAACCACAATGGAACCATGGTGCCCCTAGGAACCCCCCACCATATAGAGCTCCAAGACATCCGGAAAGGGACCAGAAGACGGATGATCTACAGACCGTCCTAGAGGAAATACGGAGAAATCATTCAGACACCAAGCAATCCTTCAACTTAGTCTACACTCAGATTCAAGGTGTCAACTCTAGGCTTGGGGAGATTGATATATGGCGAAAATCAGTTGATACACAGATTGACCAGCTAGCAGTAGGAGTCCCCAGACAGACAGGTTCTCTCCCTAGATCTTCAGAACCAAATCCCAATGGGAAGACTGGTCACATCCCTGCTGCAAAACTCAGAAGCGGCCATCAACTACAAGAGCCAAAGGTTGGAAAGCCGTAGGACGGAGGAGAAAAACAACTCGATATCGACCAGACCTTGGTCGATATCGAGAAAAAGCAACTCGATATCGAGGAAGATTTACTCAAAATCGACGACAAAGTGGGCCAACCTTCATCTGCAGAGCACAACAACTCGACACCAAGGAAAGTAATCGATATCGAGGAACAGCTGGTCGATATCGAGGAGACCCAAGTCAAGATCGAGAAAGTTGCAACACCTCCGACATCTGTTCTAGCTCCGAATCGGAAAAAGAAGCTACATTTCCCCACAAAATCTCCAAAGGACCCAACAGAGAAGAAGTTTCAGCGCTTCATCAAGATGCTTCAGAAGATCAATGTCACCATACCCTTCACAGAAGCTTTCAATGAAATGCCATCCTATGTCAAGTTCCTGAAGGAGATTCTAAGCCAGAAGAGATCAATGGCTGAAATTACAGAGGAGTGCAGCCATATGGACATACTTGAGAAGAGGCCAGATCCAGGTAAGTTTGCTATAACCATTGGATTAGGTCCATATAAAATTAATGCTTTATGTGATCTTGGAACTAGTGTGAGTATAATGCCTTTAACGATATGGTCCAAGATTAAGATAGGTGCGCTAGAGCCTGTAGATGCTAGGCTTTATATGGCCAACAACACGGTGGTCATTCCAACAAGAATGGTGGACAATGTACCAGTGCAAGTAGTCAAGTTCTTTGTCCCTACTGATTTCTTAGTTATCGATATGCCGGAGGACCCTGCTTGTCCTATTATTCTAGGAAGACCTTTCCTGGCGACGGTGGATGCCAACATAAGCGTAAGGAAGGGAGTGCTCACTTTCAACATCAGCGATGAGGTAATTGAGTATTCCTTTAATAAAACTGAAAAGCATACATGTCCCATGGAAGAAGTAAAGTCTATATCACCTGGCTAAATTACTTGTGGGGAGCCTAAGGTAAGAAATATGACTCCCGAAGAGCTGGAAAAGAGGGATATGAAAGCCTAGGTGGAGAAGATCATGGCCATCCTGAACAAAGAAACAGAGAATCCACTTGACACAAACCAAGGTACGTCGATTTGGACTAACTATTTTTCGGATGCCTTGACAAGATGCAAGTATGGGGTCGAAGTCGGACAAAATTTCTCGACATCGAGTAATTTAGTCGATATCGACAAAAATCAGAAGCCTCCACCAGCACCAGCGTTGTCAAGCAGCCAACCTGAAGCACATCACTCCTCGATATCGAGTAAGCTACTCGATATCGACCAACACTCCGCTGCATCGACTTCACCTTCTTCGACGCTTACTCTACCAGAAAGGCTGAACTCCTCGATATCGACCAACACCTGGCTTCCTCGACTCCAGCATCCTCAAGCAGCAGCAGGCCACCAGAAGCAGAACACTCATCGAGATCGTGTACTGTTCCTCGAGATCGGCCAAATACAGAGGCCCACGAATCCGTTTCTACGAAGGTAAGCCAAGATATGGATCTTTCTTCTCCTATTTCCATTAAAGATCTATCTATACATGGGAGAGGTTTTCCTTGGTATGTGCGTTTATGTAGTATTTACAATGATGAGCCCAAAGAGTATGAAGTTGGAGACAAGCTCTATGTTTCCAAATCAAAAGATCATTAGTTTCCCCACAAATTCAACAAGAAAAGGATGGAACCTTTCGTGGTGAACAAGATCCTTTCGTGGTGAACAAGAATGGAATCCTATTTGAAGCTCAAGCTACATGGGCCCTGCAGATGCCACCTTGAGCTTAATGGAGAAAGTCGGCCTAGCGAATATAAAATCTAGAGCTTGTAAATATACATTTATTTTTTGGGACTTTTGGACATTGTTGTTTGTTTTTTAGTTTTTCTATTGTGGGTATTTCTCTTCTACATTTTTCAGATCCATTGGGATAGAAGCAAGCTAAATTCGGGCTAGGCCCAGCGACATTTTCACTCGATGTTATGAAGCCCTGCACACCTGTCTAGTGAGTTTCTTTCTTTACCCTTGTTTTTATACAGTGAGGACACTGTAATGTTTAAGTATGGGGTGGGGAAAGGGCTTACTTTGTGCATATTTTCCATATTTGACATTATGTGTGCATATTTAGAGTTTAATTCTTGAAATTGCTTATACATGGCTATTTTGGAATTCATATTTTGATATATGTGCTTATATGCATGTTTTCCAAAAATTTGAAAAAATGACCCCCATTAAAAAATATTGATTAATGTCATGGAAGCTTTAATTGCACTCGACGATGCAAAATTAGATTCATTAGAGATATAGCATGAAATTGCCTAGTAAAGGGAAGTCACAATGAAGTGCATTATTTTCTTGAAAACCATAAAAGGAGGTAAAATTTGATTTTGCTTTTGACATGTTGGATGATAAAGAGGATGGAGGACTTTATATTTCCATATAATACTCATATTATTATCTCCTAGCCTTACCTATGCTTATGCATCACAAAAGCCATAATATGCCTTATTTCATGTATTGCTCCACATGATCTAAATATTGCCCATTCTTTACCTTATTTCTTATCCGGGGATTATGTTGAGAATGATGTTACATTATGAAGATTAGCATATGGTGTTTGTGTTGTTATATATCATTATTGGAGTTTGGTAGGAAATTGTTTGAAATATATGGAAAATTTAACGAGTGAAAGAAAATCCGATCACCTCAGAAGAGATAAAGGTAGATCGACCCTGCTTGCTGAGATAATAGTTCAATGAGATGGGATACACAGGTAAGGAGTCCGACGCACTAAGTATCCGGGGCCATTCATGACACCCATGTTTGCGACTCGCGAGAAGGCAGTGGTGAGGTTAGAGAGGTAAGAGCATTATTATTGACAAAAGCAATGTGAAAGGTGATGATTCTTATGAAGAAGGAATGTGGTAAAGAAAGTTTGGAAATACTCCATTTCCCCGGATCATTAGCACCATATGGCCAAAATTTGCCCACATTTAGCCTTTTACCAATCTACTCCTTATTTGAGCTTAAATTAAAGTTCTCTTGATTATTAATGCTTTGTCAAGAATGAATGTTTTTGCATAACCCTCCTTTTGTGAGTAGATGTTGCTCTTAAATTTGCACATGCATGGATATGTGACAATAGTACCTTTTCAAGGATAGTAATTGATTGCAGGGACATATGGCAATGAATCTAAGATGTTGAGAGTTTTGATTCCTTCCCCTGAATGACAAATAAAAGTATTGCTTGAGGACAAGCAAGCTTAAGTATGGGGTGTTTGTTGTGAGCCCAATCTGCCATGTTTTACAGTTACTTTCATATCGTTTTCTGCATACATTTCATGCATTTGGGATAGAATAGTACATAATCTATGTAGTTTATGTTTATTTGCCAAATTATGGAATCTACACTAGTTTCTGTTTAAATTGCAGAATTCGAGGCAATTTACAGCAGTTCTGAGAAAGGTTGGAAAAGCTCGGAAATCAACTACAGAAGTCCAAGAAGCAGCAGAACCAGGACGAATCAAGCTGGAAACCAGAGTTACTCGATATCGAGTTCTTTACTCGATATCGAAAAAGGATGTCCGAGCAGTGCTAGTCGAGTAGAGCTAATCGAGGAAGCTGAAGACGAAGGCAACCCGACTCCGGAGCTTTACTCGATATCGAGTAAGCTACTCGATATCGACAAACACCCTGATGCCATACCCGGAGTCGAGAAGCTGTGCCAAGTCGAGAAGCCGAAGACCTGGAGATATCGAGCACCAGTTACTCGATATCGAGTAAACTACTCAATATCGACAAGACCAGCAACGCCTGTTCGAGCCAGGTCGGGGAGAAGTTGCTCGACAACACCAGGGCAAGCAAGTCGATGACACAAGTTTACTCGATATCGACAAAAGTTGTCGATATCGAGGACCCCAGCACCACACTTCCGAGCCGGATCGAGGACCAGCTACCCGAGACGGCCAGCCAACTGAAGTCGATGCCAGAGTTACTCGATATCGATTAGTTTACTCAATATCGAAGAGCGCTATCCAGAGCCACGTAACAAGGTGAGCTGTCCGACGCGGTTTGGGATTGCTTGGAGCCGAAGATTGTCCAATTCTATCCGAGATCTATCAAGTTCTATCTATGGAGAAGATTTACCCACACAAGAAGATATTTTTTCTACTTTAGATAGATTTCCTTTATGGATTTAATTCCTTTATTCCATTTATTTATCTTTAAGTTTTTAGATAAAGAGATTTAGATATAGATATAGTTGTTCTTTCCTTAATTATCGGGGTTTGAGCACTATAAATAAAGCCTTAGGGGCTGAGTTTTAGGAGAATTATTCCATAACACACAATTAGTTACATAGAGTGTAGGAAAGAGAGTTTATGGCGAGCAAGGTGAAAAGGCGAAAGCGGATTTCGCTTGTTCGGTTGTAAGCTTTCTTTGGTTTATTTTAATGCAAGTTAGTTTATTTTGTTTATTGATGAATTTCTTGATAATGAAGAGCGAGTAGTCCACCCACTTCTAGGGTCGAGGTGAGCCTGACGGTAGCCATGTAAAGGTGATGCGAAAAAGGTACAATCTTTTTATGCAATTTGTCTTCTATCCCTATGAGCATGATTCTTTTGCGAGAGGTGAAGGTGATCCTTGTTTGTGTTATTGAAGCGAAAGTGATCTGAATACAACTTGGGTTAATTATGTGAAAAGGGTTAGTAATAATTAGGGTTTATGCGAAAGCCTCTATATTCCTATTTGTTAATAACGAAAGTTATTTGATGGAAAGCATGATCTTTTATGCATTTTTGTGTTATTTTGCATGGTTATCGTTGTGGTGTTGATACCCTGGCTTTGGAAGTCTTTTAGTATATTGATTTATTTCGTTGAAAATCTGCGATTCTGTTTTTGAAGTTTGCATCTTTAAAGTTTCTGTCTTTGTCGATACCGAGAAAGTTCTTGTCGATATCGAGTTGGTCTTACTCGATATCGAGGAGGGTTTTACTCGATACTGCTATTTCTGCTGGTCTTCGTTTCTGTTGTCGATTTCTGTAGTCGATATCAAGTTACTGTCTGTCGATATCGACCAAGCTACTGTCTTTGCTTTTGTTTCTTCTTTGCTTTGTTATTTCTGTCTATTCTGTTTGTGAGATTTACATCTACCTGAGATCCGCTGACACGCTTCCTCGTGGATCGATCCTGACTTCCCACTGCTGCATAAGGAGGGAGTCTTGTAATTATTTGTTGAGGCACGAATCTGGTTTGATTTATTTTATTATATTTTAAACTCGATTTCCTCCTACAACAAGGTTCTAAAAATATAGAAAAGATAGTTAGTAATTCACTTCTTTTATTCATCTTTTTTTTGGCCGGAGATAAGAATGGCAAAACGTCTCTATACTCGCCATTGGCCCATTCTAGTTTCCTATCTCTGGCGCAATATGTCATCTACATCCTGAAAATTCTATGATTAGGTTCATTGTCTCCTGGTAATACTCCTAAATGCTTAGGAATTTGAGTGGCCAGTTGCGCTACATGTGTCTCCATCATGATCATTCTTTTCACCAAGCCATTAACTTCATCACCTAGGGTTTCAACGTTTGTAGCTCTAGTGAATTAGGCGGAGACTGCTGTTAGGGTTACAACGTCCTCGCCCAAAAATTGTTTTGACCATCATATCCTTACGCTTGATGATGTCCTTGCTTCCATCGAAAGCTAGGATGATCTGATGTCCTTGCTTCCATCGAAAGCTAGGATGATCCCTCCATCTTGCATTGTAATAGATATCCTTACCTCGCCAAGACGTTGAGCATGGTCAGAATATCTTTGTGCATGTAAAACGGTTCTTTCAACTAGATTCCAAGCTTGACCAGTGGACATATTCATAAAGTTTCTTCTAGAGGAGTTATCAATGACACTCCTAGATTCATTGCCAATGCCCTAACAAAAGTTTTATAGCAAGTTTACCTTTGACAGTCCATGAGTAGGACACATTCTCAGCATACCCTTGAATCTTCCCCATGCCTCGAAATATATTTCTTGAACTTGCATCTTAAAAGAGTTGATATTGATTCTCAATTTAGCAATCTTCCTTGGTAGGAAGAATTTTTTCTTGAACTCTTGCACTAGCTTATTCCATATTGGTATCGACCCTTTAGGGATTGACCAATACCATTCCTCCGTTGCATCTATCAAAGAAAAGTGAAAACAATATAGTTTCATAACATCATCAGCCATACCTAGGGTTGTTCATCGGTCCATGATAGACAGTTTTTAGTCGTCTAAACCGTATCAAAATAAAACTCAAACCTACAAACTAGTATAGCAAGTAAGTAAGAGGTCGATCCCACAGAGAATCAAGTATTTCTTCGCAATGTGTATTTACCAATTAGTAGAAAGGGGGTTTTGATTGATTGAAATATAAAGAAAACAAAATAAACTATAAACAAAATGGATGCAAAACAATTTAGAGAAGATCGCTCTACCTACAACTATCCACTTTATTTGGTTGAATTGATATTGTAACTTCCTCTTGTCCTTTTAGTCTTCCTATGAATGCCCTTTGTCCCAACCTAATATAGTTACTAGTCCAACCAGTCCAAGAAACCCATATCAATCAAACAGTCCCTAAAGAAGGATTTAACCCAATTGATAGATTTAAGTTCAAGGATTAACCAAGGTATTTGCAGTCCCTAAAGAGGAATTTAACAACACATTCAACTTCCTACTCATTCAATTAGTTCAACCAACCCTAAAGGAACAAGTTTGCTACTTAGGTTAAGGTTCACAACCAGGAATCTACAAAACCTTAGCAATTGAATTGATTCTAACTAGTTGCGCGGGCTAGATAGAATAAAACAATCAAACATGCAAGAACAAAGAAGTTGAAACATTCAATATAGGAAATAAGGAACACGATTAAGAAACTCACAATCAATCCAAATAAAGTTTCAAATTGCAAGTAGAACGAAGAGAGTTTAGCCGCTCATGGCGAACATCGCTCTCTCTCCAATTGTTTGATAGACCGTAGAATAGAATAGAAGTCTGAAAAATAAACTAAAATTGGCCTTATAGAAGATCCAAAGTCGGCCATGAACCAAAACAAAAGCATCTAGGGTTTTTAGTAATCAAAACGTAGCGTACCGGGGACGGCAAATGCGGCGGCCGCAGCATCAACAATTTTCTCCAACTCCACTGCGACGGTACTGGCGGCGGTCGCGGCATACATACTACGGCCGCTGCATCGGTCTTTCACGAAAAATCCGTCTCGAATTTGCTCTTCTTGTCAACGGGAAAGTTGTATCTCTTCAAAAGAGCTTTCCAACGCATGGTCACAATAGTCAATCGGACAACCGAGGCCTCCAGAAAGTGCAAAACAAGTTCAGCATGTCTGGAGACAACTTCTGCATTCTTCTTCTCAGGACCTCTTGAGATCTTCATGTAAGCTTCTTCGATCAACTAGACATCTCATCCAATGCGTTATCAACCCATTTATCCTTCTCGGATCCACAGTTACCTAAAATAATCAATAAAAATGTGTAGATTCTGACTCCACCAACATAGAAAGCAAATATGCAAATTCTACTTAAATCATGCATGATATGCATCTTAACTAACCTCAATGCAACCTATTATGCCTACCTAAATGTATGCTATCAAACTCCCCCACACTTAAGATTTTTCTTATCCTCAAGCAATGAAAAACAAATATAGAATTAATCATCCCACAAATAAGATCTTCATGCTATTGTTTTAGAAAAGCAACATCAAGCAATATGAGCCATGAATAAAAGAACAAATATCCTAGCAAATATATGAGCGACCCAAAAGTAAAAGCAAATTTAATCCAACCTCACCGGGATGATGTGTTTCACTCAAACTCTAATGTGTTTAGTCTTTAAAGTCCAACTTTCAACTCAATCCAAAATGCTCTATACACCGTGAAAGTCATCACTTGCAAACAACATCATGAGGACGTTTATAGGGTTGTAATGGGGCTTTGGTAGGAACATAAGGCATGAGAAATATTTAGGCTTGTGGTGCTAAAAATCCGGGAAAAAGGAACAACAACCAACCAGAACAACAGCAAAACTTCCATACTTCACAAACCATTCCAATAACATAAACTCCAATACACATCAATAAGCACTCTTCGATTTCAATAGCCATACAACTCATGCATTTTTTCCATTATGATGACTTCTTTTCTTTTCTTTTATGCTTACTTTTGCCCCTAGGTGAATTTTATCCTCCCTAGGTCCAAGCTTACTAGACTTTTACTCCCAAGTGAATTTTATCCTCCTTAGGCTCCTAGTAATAAGTCATCTCTATTATGCAAGAAGGGTTACCTTATTTTGGCTATGCCTCTCACAATGCACAACCATACATACATCATCTCCACTCAAAGCAACTCCAACATATAGATTTTTCACCAATTCTCCTCCTTATTCCCAGATGGGGTCAGGCTAATCATTGGCTATGATAAATTTTTGTGGAGCTATAAAAAAAATAGGCTTTAAGGTTCAGCTAGGCTTCAAGCAAAGTATAATGCAAAGGGTAGATAAGGTATAATATGATTAAGGAAAACATGCCTCAATCATTTGAAATTCACAAGTAACAAACATGTGCAATACGGTAGTGAAATAAGAAGCATATGGAGAGTATAATCACACAGTAAAAGCAAAAGGGAAATAATTATGAATAGTCCCTATAAGGCTAAAACAAACACACAAGGGTTTTATTTTTGCTAGATTTCAATTAAACCTAAACTATGAACCATATTTGCTCAATTATATTCTCAAATCATGCTCCAAAAATCATTTTCAAGCAATTCAATCAAATCATGGGATTTATGCAATAAGATCATAAAAATAAATTAGAGGACAAACTAAACCAAGATGGGTATCTTTAATAACACCTAAATGCAATGCATCCTATTTTTGTGATTTTTTTTTCCAAATGGGATATATGAGTAAAAATAAATATGAAAACATAAATAAACATGATATGCAAACTCCATCTACATGCAATGAAATCCCTCCCCCACACTTAAACCTTTCATTGTCCTCAATGAAACATAAAAGACAACAAAAAAAATAAAAACATAAAGGAAGAGATGAATGTAATACTCACAATGTGGTGGATGAGTCTCTATGGGTCGGATCTGAGCAATGTGGTGGATGAGTCCTGAAAGGTTATTCTATCCAAAAACTAAAACCAACTCTCTAATGCCTAATGGAAAACCTAATTTATTGAAAAGAAAACTAGCTAACTAGGAATTGAAATAACTAAAACTTACCTCAGGTTGCCTCCCGAGAAACGCCTTTCTTTAATGTCATTGGCTTGACTTATTCTCAATCTCAAGACCTTATCTATCAGACATCGTCAAGGCCCTCAGTAGCCTATCATATTCCTGTGCACACATCGTCAAGGCCCTCGATAGGATCTTCCATTCTTGCATCCTTTAAAGACTCAAGGGGTGGTGGGGTGGGTTTCTCCAAAACAAGGGAAGAAGACGTCGATGGGGGCTCATTAGTAGCAGTGCGGCGATCGCCGCCCTCGTGCGGCGGTTGCCGCTCCTCAGAATTTTCACCATCCGTTACGACTTCATCTCCTTCTTCTAAGCCCCTTTCTTTCTCACCTTTTGCACTTAAAATTTGAATGAGTTTGTTCATCTGATTCTCCAAGTTCTTACTGCTCTCAGCTTGCTCTTGCAACACTTGTGTAAGGATATGGAATGCATCCTCCAGGTATGTGACAGAGTTCTCCATTGGTGGAGGAGACGTGGCGAGGAATTCTTCTTGTTCAACATGGTAATCCATATAACATAAAAAATCCCACAACCCCGACAATCCTCCTAACCGCTTCAGGCCTCCGTTACTCAGGTGCTCAGCAAGCGCTCGTGTCTCAAAAGTCATCCCATCAATTATGCACATAATCATATCCCGGATGCTGAATTGATAACCCCATAAACCAAGGTCGTCAACATACTCATGCAATCTCCTGAAGTATTGGTGAAAGTTCTCACCTTCAAACTGCACTAATCTCAACATCTTGAAAAAGTTAGTAGCAAGGGTGTTGTGAACCATAAGATAGGTTCACACCTAAGTTAGATATATAAACAAAAATTAATAAATACACAAAACAAAGAAATAAACTTGATTCCTTGGCAACGGCGCCAATTTGATAGACAGTTTTTAGTCGCCTAAACCGTATCAAAATAAAACTCAAACCTACAAACTAGTATAGCAAGTAAGTAAGAGGTCGATCCCACAGAGAGTCCAGTATTTCTCCGCAATGTGTATTTACCAATTAGTAGAAAGGGGGTTTTGATTGATTGAAATAGAAAGAAAACAAAATAAACTATAAACAAAATGGATGCAAAACAATTTAGAGAAGATCGCTCTACCTACAACTATCCACTTTATTTGGTTGAATTGATATTGTAACTTCCTCTTGTCCGTTTAGTCTTCCTATGAATGCCCTTGTCCCAACCTAATATAGTTACTAGTCCAACCTGTCCTAGAAACCCTTATCAATCAAACAGTCCCTAAAGAAGGATTTAACCCAATTGATAGCTTTAAGTTCAGAGATTAACCAAGGTATTTGCAGTCCCTAAAGAGGGATTTAACAACACATTCAACTTCCTACTCATTCAATTAGTTCAACCAGCCCTAAAGGAACAAGTTTGCTACTTAGGTTAAGGTTCACAACCAGGAATCTACAAAACCTTAGCAATTGAATTGATTCTAACTAGTTGCGCGGGCTAGATAGAATAAAACAATCAAACATGCAAGCACAAAGAAGTTGAAACATTCAATATAGGAAATAAGGAACAAGATTAAGAAACTCACAATCAATCCAAATAAAGCTTCAAATTGCAAGTAGAACGAAGAGAGTTTAGCCGCCCATGGTGAACATCGCTCTCTCTCTCTCTAATTGTTTGATAGACCGTAGAATAGAATAGAAGTCTGAAAAATAAACTAAAATTGGCCTTATAAAAGATCCAAAGTCGGCCATGAACCAAAACAAAAGCATCTAGGGTTTTTAGTAATCAAAACGTAGCGTACTGGCTCTGACGGCAAATGCGGCGGCCGCCGCATAGATGCTGCGGCCGCAGCATCAACAATTTTCTCCAACTCCGCTGCGACGGTACTGGCGGCGGCCGCGACATACATGCTGCGGCCGCTTCATCGGTCTTTCACGGAAAACCCGTCTCGAATTTGCTCTTCTTGTCAACAGGAAAGTTGTAGCTCTTCAAAAGAGATTTCAAACGCATGGTCACAATAGTCAATCGGACAACCAAAGCCTCCAGAAAGTGCTAAACAAGTTCAGCATGTCTGGCGACAACTTCTACAGACTTGTTCTTCGTTTAGGTTCGATTCTTCTTCTCATGACCTCTTGAGATCTTCATGTAAGCTTCTTCGATCAACTAGACATTCTCATCCAATGCGTTATCAACCCATTTATCCTTCTCGCATCCACAGTTACTTGAAATAATCAATAAAAACGTGTAGATTCCGACTCCACCAACATAGAAAGCAAATATGCAAATTCTACTTAAATCATGCAGGATATGCATCTTAACTAACCTCAATGCAACCTATTATGCCTACCTAAATGCATGCTATCATCCCAAATCCGATCCGAACCGAGCCAAATCGAATTGAACAGAAAACCGAAATCCCAAAAAAAGAAACCTGAAAACCGAACTGAAACAAATAGGTTTAGTTCGGTTTTTAACAGGTTCGGTTTTTGTTCGGTTCAGTTTTGAACCTAAGTGAACTGATTCTATTTGAGCAATTTGATTTTGAGGTGAGCTAACCCAACATGCCAACGGAAAAAAAGAAAAAAGAAAAAGGCACAACAAAATAGTTGTGTGAACTGAAGACTGCACACAACCCATGAGCACAGTGATGTCTTCGATGAAATGCTTGCACAAATGCACAACCGTGCAAAGTTGTAAACAACACTTGAATATGGAATGCCCCTCCAATGACCTTTGTGTAAAACATATTTTAAAAAAATAATGACTATTCTAATAATTAAGGTGTTTCATATTATAGATTACATAGTAGTCTACTAGAGTAACTAGACTTGTACAAAATGCAAACAACAAAAAATAGATTCATTCAGCAAAAATAAATTCGGTTTGCCGGTTTAATTGAACCGAACACAAACCAAACCGAAAACCAAAATTTCAATTTCATGAACCAAAAATCTAAACCAAAACACCTCGGTTTGATTCGGTTCCGGTTTGATCGGTTCGGTTCGGCTGAAAAATTCCATTACAACCGAATTCTGAACAGCCCTAGTCATAACATTAATTTTTACCGTTATCATAAGATCAAGAAAATAATGTATATGCTTCCTAGGATCTTCTAGTGGTCCACCTCCATATGGATTTGTCTAGATCATATGCATCAATCTATGCTTCAACTTATAGTGAGGTGTTTTCACATTAGGGGGAACAATACATATTTAGCCTCTTATCTTTCTCTCTCAGCGACAACGATTCTTTGTTCTATTTCAGCAATCCTAGTTTGCATCTCAGCATTCACAACATCTTGGTTATTTCCCATGGTTCAAGGTCGATTTAGTTGTTATAATAATGGTTGCTTTGAGTGTCATGTGGAGGGTATAAACTGAGTTCTTGAAACACACACGGTAGAAACACACTATTGAAAAATAAGCAAACTATTAACTTTGTAGTTCCCCGGCAATGGCACCAAATTTTGATGGGTTTGTTTACATCGGAGTGTAATCACTATCAAGAGAAAACTGTATCGAATTAAATTTATTCAATTGCCTAACACTAACTCATACAGATGAAAGTATACATAAATGATCGAACACAAAGAATTAACGAGTAACAATTTGTTCATCGAATTCAATTCAATATTAATAATAACACATATTCTAGATCTTTAGGTCAACAATGTCTTTCTAGCATGATCTCATTGATAATAAAAGGATAATTTTATTTACTTCTATGTAATATGCAGTATAAACTGCCTAAGTCTTTACTAGGTCATAGACAAAGATTGTGATTATGCCTGTATATGGCATAAACATAGTCATCCCATATGAATAATTGTAGACAAACCCATTAAACACAACTTATATTAACAATCTAAGAAAGCTGAAATAATTCAGAGCCTAATGATCAACCTCACAAGTCACACATGAGATGCAATCACAAACTGCTTATTTGCCATCCAAAGGAAACACCAATTTACATATAAGACATCTGGTAGGGAAAAAACAATTTGTTGATTTCTTCCATAGATAATCTCAAACTCAACAACTAGTATAGTGGTAGAGTAGAGATTGATCCCATAAAGAGTGCGTGCAACTTTAGGTATGTTCTTTTGTCAATAGTAACAAAGAGAGAGAAGTAGAGAAAGCAATGGTAGAGATTATGAAAGCAATAAAGTAACAAGACTAATGATGATTGATTGTAAACAATAGAAAGAAATATATTTCCACTCACATTTCGCAACAATGGTTGAATTCTTGATCCTTGGGCTTCACTTTAGTCAAGTTGGTTTCCTAGGATTTGGTTTGTGTGTAGACTTAGGTAGGTTGCCTATTCGATCATCACTTAAGTCCCTTAATCTAGCATGGGGAGCCAGTAGCAATAGGTCCCAAACACCTAGCACAGAAGCTTTATCTCTCCCGTATCGTCGATCTTCTCACCTGGTTGTGAGCCTAACCATCACTTCCACTAAAAGAGATACTTCATACCTGTCAATTCCCCCACACCATCAAGATTCCCAGACCGTTCTTGCAAGACGCGCTGGCTACTTATGGATTAAGGCCCTGTAAAAGATGAAGTTGTAACCCTATCGCGATCCGATTTAATCTTATTGGCCACTTAAAACACAATCAACAACATTAGAATTATTGGAACAAAGAGAAACGAAATAAACTAAACATAATGAACCAAATTTAGCCATCACTAAACATAAGGAACAAAGGATAAACTTTCGGAAGGTTACGGGGATCCGACCTTATCCTTCATCGGTGGGCACCGATCTTCAATGTCCCAGATCTCTCGTCTTCGCTTCCGTGCATTCAAATTACTCCTTTTCATGACTTCATTTTAGCTCTTCTTTGGACATGTTTTCCTCTTTCCTCAGTAGGTTCAGCCGCTCCAGGGCTCTAGCATCGCCCTCTCAATCCACCCTTCAAGTCTAGATCCATAAATTTGCACATTCAACCATAAAAAGTGCAGATTTTGACCTTCGACCACCAAATGATAATGATGCAAATTAACTAGAAAACATGTGCTCTACAACCTAAAACTATCCTTAAACCACCTAAAATGCCTATACAAAATATGCATTATTAACATCACATCAGATGAAACCCACTTTCAATTATCCTTCATAAATTTCAATTTTCTCCCCAATTAAGTTCATTACTCTTGTTCATTCCATATATTAGACCTTGAAATTTACCACCATATTAAGCACACATAACAATTTATTCATCATGCTCAAACATCAGATTCCTTAACTTCAAAATCAATTAAACTACTCACTCATGGCATCAGTCAACATAAATGTATGAATAAATATGATCATCAGAAATAATATAAAAGAAATACTCAACGTACCAAACGAACAATGTCTTATACTGTAAATAAAACTCTTAATTTATGAATCTGTAACTTCAATAAAACCCTTAATCAACTTAATTCTCTATTCCAAAACTCTCTATTTGTATACGTCTCTACTTTTATGTCTCCTCCAAATGTCATCTCGTAATAGTATTTATATAGGCTTCTTAAGATAAAAGATAAGATTTCAAATAATTTGGATAAGATTTGGTTTTATAGTCGCCCATAATCCTCTGTACTCGCTCGATCATACGGCTACTTTCACGAGCACAGGTAGTTTTGTGCTTCACTCTTCTCTGCTCCTTGATTTTTCTCACCAGAAAGTCTCTCTACTCAACTAAATAGGTCTCTACTCGACTGAATAGCTCGCTACTTGTCCGAGCACCCGTGTACTTACTAACGAGCGTAAAACAGTTGAGTATTCCCGACAAAAGTAAACTCAACAATGTTGTAGGAGGAAATCGAGAATTTAAATAAAATATGAATAAAGCAAAGCAAACCAGATTCCGTCCCTTGTAAATGATTACAAGACTTCCTCCCGATGAAGCAGTGGGAAGTCAGGATCGATCCACGAGGAAGCGTGTCAGCGGATCCTAGGCAGCGGAAAATCTCACAGCAGAAGTCGACTACAGGGCTCGATCTCGACTAGGGTTAGTCGACAGAAGATCGGGCAAGTCGAACAAAGCAGCAGCAGTCACAGGATGTTGTTGATATTGAGCAAGGTTTACTCGATATCGAGTAACTTTATCGACGTCGAGGAGTTTCTTGGTCGAGTTCATGCACAACAGAAGCGACGGCGATCTGGGATCGAAGATCAGTAGTCGATATCGAGTAGATTACTCGATATCGAGGAGACAGAAACCGAAATAAAATAAATAAAGAACAAAGCTTGGTGAAACTCGAAGTAAACTATGAATGTAAAGAAACTTCCAAGATTAGGGTTTGCGACAACGATAACCAAGCATGCATAAGACAGGAATAAAACAGATAATCATGTAAATCGCATCGAAGGACCAAGCTTTTGCCTTTTCCAACAATTAGACCACTCATTCAAGAAACCCTAATTGTATCTACCGATTTTATGTTTACAATCCAAGTTGTTGGCATGGACCTCCATTAGATGGGTAATAAACACATAATTGTGTTTATTACCGATTTTATGTTTACAATCCGAGATCTATCGATTTTATGTTTACAATCCGATTTTATGTTTACACAGACATTGATGAAAAAGAACTAACTTGCATTAAACCAAACAAAGCTTACAACCAAAGGAAGTCAATTCCGCTCTCGCTTCACAAACTCCTCTTGGCCACTCTCTCTCTCTCTCTCTCTCTCTCTCTCTCTCTCTCTCTCTCTCTACCTCTATGTAACTAATTGTGTGTTGAATTGAATGAATAGAAATCAGCCCCTAAGACCTTATTTATAGGCTTCTAATCCTTGCTAATCAGGAAAAGAAATCTATATCTAATATATAAAGATAAAACTTTAATAAAGGGAATATTTATCATAAAAGGGAAATATATCTAAAAAGCCAAATATCTTCACGTGTGGATAAATCTTCTCTCCATGGATGGATCTTGATAGAATTGATAGATCTCGGACTCCTTCGCTCCCAAGGAAGCCCAAACCGCGTCGGACGGCCCAACCGCGTAACGCGGCCCAGGAAAGATCTCCTCGATATCTAGTAAACTCCTCGATATCGAGTAACTGTGTGTCGTCGACTTGGCTTCACTGGGTTGCTCGAGTAACATTTCCTCGATCTGCTCGGACATGTTCTCTGGTCTTGTCGATATCGAGCACTTTACTCGATATCGAAGAAGGACTGCTCGGCATGTCTTCGTCTTCGATTTCTCGATCAGGTGGTCTTCCTCGACTCTGGGTATGACTTCAAGCTTTGTCGATATCGAGTAACTTTACTCGATATCGAGTAGTGTCCTGGAGTCGGGTTGCTTTCGTCATCAGTTCCTCCATCAGCTTGTCCTTGATCATGCCGTGCCTGGACTCTTTGGTCGATATCGAGGAAGTTTACTTGATATCGAGTAAGGCTTAGCTTCCGTCTTTGCTTCTTGGTTTTGTCCCGAAATGGCATATACCACATAAATTCAACATATTCTAATCCCGAAATATGCAAAGTGTATAAAATAAGGAGATAAAATGTGCATTTCAACATGGTTATTTTAGTGGACATCAAACAACTAGCACAACGGTACAATAGAGTTTGATCCCACATAGAGTGCGTGTGACTTATGTATGTTCTTTATCAACAATAAGAGAAAAGAGAGAAGTAGAGAAAGAAATAGTAAAGATGACGAAAGCAATAAAAAAGTAACAAGAGAAATGGTGATTGTTTAAAAGCAATATAAAGAAATATAGTTTCACTCACAATTCGCAATAATGGTTGATTTCTTGATTAGTGTGCTTTTCTCTAGATGAGTTGGTTTCTATTTAGGTATTCTAGAGTTTGGTTTTTGTACAAACTTTCGGAGCATGCCTATTCGATCACCACTGAAGTCCCTTACTCTGAAATGGGTTGGGGAGAGAAGGGGGGGGGGGGGATAGCAATAGGTCCTAAACTCCTAGATTCTCGTCGTTCTAACAAGATGTGTTGGATACTTGTGGATCAAGGCCATGTAAAGGATGAAGCTATATAATCCTAGCTAGTGGGATGCAATTCTATCTTTGTGGCCACTTAAGACACAATCAACAACATTTGGAATATCGAAACAAAGAAGATTGAAATAATCTTAAATAGAATTAATAATAAATCAGCCCTCACACTTCATCAACCAAGTCTTGAAATGTGAGCAAAACTAAAGAAAAGATTAGCCACTCATGGATTACCATAAAACCCTATAATGATGAAATTGTAAAGCTGTAGTTGTTGTTTATCGAATGATGTGTAAAAGCCTATTGAGAACTAAGGTATTTATAGAGTTAAGCGTGGTAAAAAAAACCCTAGAAAAACCGGCCAAACTAGGATAGAAACAGATCTTTAAAAGATAGAAATAGATCTTCATAGGATAAACTTTAGAAGATTTACATGGATTCGACCTTATCCTTATCCCCATCGACAGACGCCAATCTTCAGCATCTCGGATTCCTCGTCTTAACTTTCGTCCATTCATTTCGCTCCTTGTTATGGCTTGTTTTAGCTTCTCCTGACACATGATCACTCATCTTCTTAGCCATTCTCAATAGCTTAAGCAACTCCGGGGCTCCAGCATCGCCTTCTAGACCCACATTTTGAGTCCGGATCTGGGAATTTGCATAATTAACCATAAAAAGCGTAGATTCCAAACTTCGACCACCAAATGGCATGAAAAGATATGCAAAATAACTAGAAAACTTGTAGTATGCAACCTAAAACTACCTAAAATGCCTATACAAAATAAGCATTATCAAACTCCCTCACACTTAACCTTTTCTAGTCATCGAGCAAAATAGAACATAACATCAATCATTCATCCCACAAACACATCCTTCATGTAGTCGTCTTGTCAAAAGCAAAATATACACAGGTGAAAACACAAGAAAGATAAAAAAAATGTCATAATATGTATATGAATGATCAAAGCATTAGGAAAACATTCATCCGACCTCACAAGGAAAAATATCTCTCTCTCTCTCTCTCTCTCTCTCTCTCTCTCTCTCTCTCTCTCTCTCTCTCTCACACACACACACTCTCTCACGCGCGCGCGCTTTCAATGTATTTTGGCTTTAAATACAACTCTCAAATCAATCCAAAATGCTCTATGCTACATACGAATTGAAAACCATATCATCAAATCTCCACCTTTAATGCCATTAAGTAACATCATGAGGTCTTTTATAAGCGTTGTATTGGGGCCATGGTTGGAATATAAGGTATGAGAAATATTTAAGCCATGTGATGCTAAAAATATGGGAAAAAGGGTCAGTACTATACAACCAGAACATTACCAATGCTTCAACAATGTGCTCTTTTGATTTTCAATAGCGATGCAATTCATTCATTTCTTTCTTTGTTGATGACTTTTCTTTTCTTTTCTTTAATTTTTTTGATTGAAATTTTGCTCCTAAGAGAATTTTATCCTCCCTAGTTCCAAGCTACTATACTTTTACTCCTAAGTGAATTTCATCCTCCTTAGGGCCTTAGTAATTAGTTATCTATATGAAGCACAAATGATACACCCTTTATACAATCTCTACTCAAAGAAACTCCATCGTCTCAATATTTTCACCAATTCTCCTCCTAGTTCCCAGATGGGTCAGGCTAATCATCGACTAGCAAGATTTTTGAGAAGATATCAAATGAATAGGCTTATAAGGCTCAGATTGGATTCAAGCAAAGGATAATACATATGGTGAATAGAGTAATATGTGGCTAAGAAAGTATCCCTCAATCATGTGCAACTCACAAGCAACAAACATATAATATACTGTCTTGAAAATAGATACAAGTAGTCAATCCCACGAGGTAGAACCTTATGGAGAGTATAATCACACAAGAAAGCAAAAGGGAAACTATGAATATCCCTATCAGGCCAAAAATTCTCATTAAGACAATTTGGTTGGATTTCAATCGTACCTAGGATCAATAGATCATATATGCTCAATTGTGTTCACTCAATCATGCTTCACATCAAAACAATAGTATACGACAAGACTAAGCAATTTAAACATGCTATGAGACTTATATGATTATGCTTGAAAATAGCATAGAGAACTAACTAGGCAAGATGTTTGTTTCGAAAAATACATATGCATGCAATGAATGATATTTTTGGTATTTTTCAACATTTTTCAATTTTTTTTCCTTTTTGATTTTATTGATGTAAGATAAAGTAAACATAAGTACAATAAATCTTAAACATGATCTAGCTAAAAATAAAAATTAAATATGAATGCAAAAATAAAAATACTAAATCCATCCTCCACAGTTAAACTTTTCACTGTCCTCCAATGAAAATCCAATTAAAGACTATAAAACATAAACACATAGGGGAAAAAGGAAAACTAACCATATCATCTTGGTGGTGGGGGGTATGGATGCAGCATAGGCCGGTGCAAGAACATCTGGATCAACCTCTCAACGCTGCGATTTGTAGCTGCAAGTAATTTGGCCTGATCATCCAATTTGCGGCGGCTCTCTACTCAGGACTCCCTGAGCTCCCGATATAGTACGTCGTTGACATTTTCCAGAGCATGTAATTTGATCTCTATGTATGCCAATTGCCAAATAGGATCGATCGACGTTCTCGTCCTTCCTGGCTGAATTATGATCCATGTCCTCCGTTCTTCTATGGTCAGAGTCGGTCTCCTTGCCAGTCGTGTCACACTTCACCTCTTCTTTAGGCATAAACCCCTCTGCCGGTGGTACATAGAAATCCCAAATTTTAGTACCCATCGATATTAGAGTCTATGTTTACCTCCAACGTGGCAATGAATTCCTGAGTAAGATCGGGATAGGTTGGAGTAGCTTTAGCCATGAAGGACACGAGTCCTCCCTTCTCTAACAATCCATGTACAGTGTCATACAATCCCAACAAATGTAAAGCATAAATATCAAAAAAAATTGTCGTCTCCCTACTAACAAGAGAGAAAGAAAGAGACGTGAGAGAAAAGAGAAAACTTTAAAGTAGTTTAGAATCGAGAGCAATTGTGAGGCAAAGAGAGATCTTTAGAGCAGTAGAGAATTAATAATTACAAAAGTAACCGACGAGCATAAAACGGTTGCTAAATCTCGCAAAAAAAAACACCCTAACTCAAACATTAGTATAACAGTTAAGTATATGTGTCGATCCCACAAAGAGCATGTGATTAGTGCGTTTCACTTGCTAACAATCAGATAAGAAAGATTCATAAAAGAGTGAATTAATGTAAATGTAATCGAAGTAACAAAGCAATAGAAGAGACGAAACTGATATGAACGGGGGGATGGTTTCACTCCCTCATCTCAACATGGTTGGTTTCTCGATCTTTGGGCTTCTTTTCATTTATTATTCTAGGTATGATTTATGTATACATGATGGGTTATCACACTTCTCACTCTACCATGGGGGTCGAGCAATATTGAATCCCAATATCCTAGCACCTAAAACAATACTTGTACCTTCATTAGTAAATTTGTTACCTAGTTGCGAGCCTAGTCAATGCCTAAAAAACGAGTGTACTCCAATAGATGTCGATCTTCTACACTATCCAGCTTCTCGAACAATTCGTTCCTACCGAATTTGTTTGCTACTATGGATTTGACTCGCTAATGCGGCTGTAGTCTAAACCCTAGCATGATGCACTATATCTAGTTAATGATTGTAAATATAATAACAAAATAAAGGACTAAAGAACAAAGAGATGAAAATAATATAAAGGATAGATAAACCTTGAAGTAGCCCTCACGATACACCAAACCAATGTCTTGAATCGCAAGCAAAACAAGGGAATTGGCCTAGCATGGCCATCCCTAAACTAAACTAACTATGAAAAGAGTACTTAGGGTTCCCCTGTCCAAGAGGGGAGGTGGAACCCTCTCAAAGAGGTGATGAAAGTCTTGTGAATTGAATTTTGTGAAAACCTTAGTTAGGCATAGAGGGGTATTTATAGTTCTCATAGGCTAATTGAAAACCCTAGATTTCGTCCTCCTTGGTGCCCAAGCAAGATCTTCAAAGTATAGGAAAGAATCCTTATTGGTATAAGGATTCAAATATGTGTGCTTATCTGGTCAGGTGGGTGCCTAGGTTTGACGGGTGCTACATCTCTTCATGCATGCATCTTTTCTAGCGGGCGCCTAGGTTTCTTGGGTGGGTGCCAAAATTATGAGTTTGCATGTCTGCATAGATCTCGACAAGAGCTTTCTAATGCATGGTCATAGTAGTAAATCGGACATCTGAGGAATTGGAAAATCGCGTTTTAGTTCAGCTCGCCGTATAGACAACTTTTGTAGCTCGCTGTTGTTTCAACTCTTTGACCTTGATTCCTTGCTCCCTGTCTATGATTGTCTCGGCTCATTTATCAATTGTCCTAGCTCTCCTTAGCTCCATTTTCTGCATGATTTCTCCACCATTCAAGCTCGGATTCATAAATCTGCATAATTAACATATAAAACTCTAGATTTCGAACTTCGAATAGAAAAAAAATATAAAGATGTGATTTAACTCTAAACTCCTACCTAATAGAACCTAAACTACTCTAAAACTACCTAAAATGCCTATACAAAATATGCATTATCAGTAACCAAGAAGAATAAGAATCAAGAACAATATACTACTAGAAATATGTCATTTAACATCGGGTAATAGCCGATATCTTTCAAAAGAATATTGATGATGTGGGTGATGTAAAAAGCCAAAAGTTTTTAACATCGGCTATAACCCCAATATGAGCCAATTTTCTCGCCAGACCTTGAGCGTCGGTTTTGTATTCCTTTGAGGGGGTTCTCCATAACCTCCCTCAAGCAAAATTGAGTGCAGAATTAGCTTCTCCTCCCTCTATTCTACCTGGAGCCTTATTAATTTGCCAAAAGCCGGAGAATTAAAGAAAGCACTATTCTCCTAGGGTTTCTGAATAAAGACTTTACTAAAGGCACTACCAAGATGAACAAAGACAAGTCTCCGGGGTCCGGCACACGAGGAATTTGCCTCACTCCAACTCCAACTTCTGCAGCGAAGGAAGAAAAGTCGGACTCCAAGCTGACAGCGTTGGGGACTCTCCCTAAGGGCCCCCTCTTTCCTCAGCAAAAGCCACCTCCACAGACTCAAAGCAACGACAGATCCCCCCCAAGTTCTTCTCCCTCCTCAGCCTTCTGTCCATATGAATCGTTAAAGGTAATTCACTCTTCCTCCCCCCCCCCCCCCCCCGGTGCTAGCCGGATCCTCTAGGCCAGTTACTGATGTGCAGAAGATCCCTAGGGAGGGATAAATTGCTTGTTCTATGGTAGAGAAGATCCCAATGGAGGGACAACATCTTTCATCTTCTATTGCTCCTCTTGCTGTGATTGATTCCCATGCTATTAATCAAAAGATCCCTATGGAGGGACGCCAATCTGTATGTGAAAATGTTATTACCTCTGCCCCCAATTTCACTACTCTATTTCCTGAATCTGGACCTCCTCCTTTATCGTCCCTCTCCCAACAAATCAGTGGAAAATTGAACAATTATCAAGTTACAGAGGTCATGACTGAGGTTAGGATACCTTCAAAAGTCCCCACAGTTCCACGAATTCAGGCTTCTTGCTCAAATACCTCTCATTGTCCTAACCCTTTAGTGCCTAACCAACCTCCATTACCTGAAACCCTGCCTAACCAGGAGCCTACACCAGCTGAGGCTTATAATATCCCTACCTCTTGCCCAACCATACTGCCTAACCCACCCTATCCTAGTAACCCTCATCCTCCCTAGGGAGCCTGGGCTACCAATTCCCTTATGATTAACAATAGCTCCAGAACGAAAGGTTTTAAATTATCCTATGAGAAATCAGGTGAGGGTGATATTGTTAAGGCCACAAAGGAGGACTGTCTAAGCTTAGAGGAGGCCTGTCTAAGCTTAGAGGAGGCCTGAGCTTTTACTTTGGTTGGTTATGTAGTAGGTAGATTCCCTGGTTTTTAGGCTATTGGAAACCTAAAGAAAAACTGGCCGAAACATGATTATAATGCACAAGGTGGATGGCTGATGTTTAAATTCTCCACTGAGGAAGATAGAGATTCTGTCTTGATGAAAGGACCATTCACATGCCCAGGTTACACCCTGCTTCTCAAGTGTGTGCCTGAGAGATTCACTTTTGATAAGGCACTTTTCTTAAGTCTTCTTGTTTGGATAAGGATTCACAAGCTTCCCACTGAGTTTTGGACACCAGGTTTGCTTCAGAAAATTGCTTCCAAGATAGGAGAACCCATTATGACCGATGGATACACAGAACACAGATCAAAGCAATTATATGCTTGGGTTATGGTGGATATGGATTGTTCAAAGGAACTCAAAAGGATGGTGACCATAGAATTCGATAATGCTCCGGATCATACATGCTTTATAGAGTATGGGAATTTACCTCCTAGGTGCAATATGTCCTACTACCAAAGGTGCTTCTGTGGATAATAGAATGAGAACCAACCAAGGTCCCCAGAAAGTCTATGAGGAAAAATCAACAAACTCTGCAGCTAGCGGTTCCAACATCCCCCCAACCTCTTCTGATGCTCCCTCCCCCTCCCTTAACATTGCCCCTCCTGTTGTTATACAAACTGATAACCCACCCCCCCCCCCAATCCATGCCCCCTTCCCTTTTTTATAACTACAAGAACCCCCCTTCACACATTCCACAACCTGCAGTTTCAGTTGCAGGCACTTACATCCCTTCCCCTTCCTCTTCTAACCTTCCTGTCTCATAACCCCCTCCTCTTCTCCCTACTCCTAACCAATCTCAAACTATCCTCAATACCAAACCATCCTCATCCAAAGCTACTCATGGATCATACCGTAAATTATCCTACAAAAACCAACGTGAAATCATCCATTTTCTCTTCCATAGAAAGAATTAACCTAGCCTACCAAAAGAAAAAAGCATTTCCCCCTCCCCCTGGTAGAGTTGTGGATCTTGTTGGGACACAGAATTTATATAGAGAATCCTCCTTAAGACTTGAAAAGGAATTAAGGAGGTTGGATGACCAGAATGAAATGGAAGTAAAGAGAACTAAGAGGGTTACCTTCGCATATCAGAACTCTTTTCAACCTCTTGAGCAAATTGATCATCAGAATGAGTCTAGAGAAGTATTGCTCTTGACAGATGGGACCGAAGAAGGATATGTGGCTGAAGGTATGGCTTGTGACAAAGGAAAAGTAGTACAGAAGAACCTTGAAAATGAGACCTATCCAATTGAAGTAAGGAGGAGTGGAGGAGTGAGAGACTTAGCAGACATAGTAACCCTACATGCAACACTTCTATGCAAAAACTGGAAAGTAAAGATAGTGGTGGAGAGACAGACCAAGAATGAGAGGAAAAGGAATTAAGTAAAGGAGAAGGTTTTGGCCCTCAACTATTGGCATGTGCATAGTATAGAGGGGGGACAAGTTAAGAAAAAAGGGCCTAGCACCCTTGCAAGAAAGTGTAAATGATAATAGCATCTTGGAATGTAAGGGGGTTTAACAGTCCTCCCAAGCATAAGGTTATTAGATGTTTCCTCAGAGATAATAATATTTGTTTTCTTGGAATAGTGGAAACCAAACTAGACGTGACAAAAGTAGAGGCAATTATGAGGAAAAGTTTCACTCAATGGAACTATGCGCATAATTTTGAATCAAGTACTACAGGGAGAATTCTAATTATGTGGGATCCTTCGAGAGTTGATTTCAGACATAGGAGAAGCACTGAGCAGATGATTTATGGACAGTTGCAATGTAGAATCACTAGACAATGTTTTGAGATAGCACAAGTTTATGGTTTGCACACTATTGTCAAAAGAAGAGACCTATGGAGAGACATAGCTTTTGAAATGAACAACACACAGGCTCCATGGCTAGTACAAGGTGATTTCAACGCCATCATGAGGTCTTGTGAACGAAGGAATGGGGCATCTGTCATGGCTTATGAAATCTTAGATTTGTGGGAAGTTTGTGCAGAACTGGACTTACATGATGCAGTGAGTGAAGGGCACGAGCATACATGGTTTAAAGGGGCAAAATCAACCAAATTAGGGTGATGGTGAATGCTCAATGGGATAACCTTAACCTATACTGCAAAGCAAAATACCTACTGCCAAAATCTTCCTTTGATCACTGCCAAGTGGTAGTACAAGTTATAGAACAACAGAAAAACAGAAAGCCCCCTTTCATGTATTTTAATATGTGGGGACAGAGTGAAATATTTCAGCAGATAATCTCATAAAATTGGGTCTTCAATGGTAGTGGCTCGGACCAATTCTTACTGTGCAAGATGCTACCGAATCTGAAGATGCCATTGAGAAGACTTAACAGAACACAATACTCAAATATTAATGAAAGGGCCAAGGTAGCGGAAGCGGAGTATGAGAGGACTTTTTTGGCCCTGAGAAGGGATCCTACCTCTCCTGAACTTCTCCAGGACATGGAAATCACAAAAAAAAAAAAGGTCACCAGACTCAAAGAAGCAGAATTCAGATTTAACTCACAATTGGCAAAGGCTAGACACACTTTTAAAGGAGATAAATACAGTTCTTATTTTCATGGGTTAATAAATACAGCTCCTTGGTTAAAGAAGATGGCCGAGAAACCACCTCCCTTAATGAGGTTGCTGAAGAATTTGTCAAGTTCTACATCAGCTTACTAGGTACTGAAAAACAAACTGGAGATGTGGAACCAAGATACATCAGAGAAGGAAGGTCCATTCTGAGCTCAGACAAGCATGAAGAAATGATCAGACTAGTCACTGCACAAGAGATTAAAACTGCACTATGGGACATAGGTGATGAAAAATCCCCCTGGCCTGATGGATACACATCTAAATTTTTTAAAGATACCTGGGGCACTACAGGGCCTCAACTCACAAAGGCAGTGCAGGAGTTCTTTAATTCAGGCAATCTACTCAAACAAACTAATCACGCTTCTATTGCTTTAATTGCCAAACCTGCAAATGCTAAAAGTGTTGGTGATTTTAGACCTATATCCTGCTGCAACATTTCTTACAAATCATCACAAAAATCTTAGCTAGTAGATTGTCTCCTTTGTTAAAATCCATCATCTCCCCGGCCCAAATAGGTTTCATTGAAGGGAGGATTATGAGTGAAAATATTTTGCTCCTTCATGAATTGATTAGGAAATACTCTAGAAAGAGGATCAGTCCAAGATGTATCCTGAATTTAGATATAAAAAAGGCTTATGATACAATTTCTTAGAAGTTCATTAGACAAATGCTTCTGCATCTTAACTTTCCCCATAAATTTGTACACTGGATTCTGGAATGTGTATGTTCTACCTTCAATGAAACCTATTTGGGTCGGGGATCCCATCTCATCCAAAATGTGAAAGATAGCAGATTGTAGATTGCAGATTTGTACACTGGATTCTGGAATTGATTAGGAAATACTCTCGAAAGAGGATCAGTCCCCATAAATTTGTACAAGGCTCCCGGGCTTTAAATTTCATCCAAAATGTGAAGGATTGCAGATTTCACACATTGCATATGCTGATGATTTAATCCTGCTGTCAAGAGGTGATAAAGAATCTTGTCTATATTGCTTGATGCTCTTGATCATTTTTCAGCAATTTCAAGATTGGAAGTGAACCCCACAAAGTCTTCTTATTTTATCACTGGAGTAAAAATTGAAGATAAAAACTTTCTAGCAAACAGATCAGGTTTCACACAAGGGAAATTTCCTTTTAGATACCTAGGGATTCCAATCTCCTCTGGAAAACTGACAGTATCCCAATTCACTCCTTTTCTTGACAAAATTCTAACAAATATAAGTTACTAGCATACTAAAATCTTGTCTTATGCAGGAAAGGTTGAACTCATAAGGGATGTGCTCCAAGGAATACACGCCTTCTGGTTTTCTATTTTACCCTCCCCCTCCACTCTCATTGATAAAGTGAATAGACTTTGTGCAAATTTTTTACGTAAATCACACGGGATAAAGTGGAAGGATGTCTGCCTACCTAAGGATGAAGGTGGATTAGGGCTCAAGGATTTAAAAACACGGAACACAGCTTTTATGTCAAGGATACTCTGGGATATTTTAAGGAAAAAAGATAGTATGTGGATAAGGTGGATACATCACCAATACTTGCAACAAGAAGATGTGTGGCACTGGCAAGTTCATAACAAAAATGATTCTCCTTTGATTAAAAAAATCTTGTCAATTAGAGATGCAGTACTAACCTCCACATGAAGCATAGAAGAGGCAAATCAAACTCTCAACAGTTGGTGCATTAGAGGAAAATTTAGAATAGAAGCCGCATACAACCATTTCAGAAAGAGAGTTGCAAGGCCACCTTGGACGTCTGTAGTATGGGATAGAACTATCATCCCCAAACATGCTTTCATACTATGGCTAGCTGCTAGGAGGAGATTAGCTACAAACGACTTGATCAAATCAAGGGAAGTGGTCTTAAACTGTCACTTTTGCAATCACCTTACAGAATCACATGAGCACCTATTTTTCGCTTGTAACTTCTTCTCCTCTGTCTGGTTTCAGATCAAGCACTGGCTGGGATTATGGCGTGGAATGAGCACTTTAAAAAGCGGCCTCAAATGGTTAAAGAATAAGGTTAAAGGAAAAGGATGGCAATCTAAGGCGAAACGAGTGGATTTTGCAGCAACAATATACTTCATCTGGAAGGCCAGAAACGAGAAAGTTTTTGATCAAATAACGAGAAGGCCGGAGGAGATAGTTTATCTTATCAAAGTGCATGTCTGCAAAGTCTGAAGCCATGAATTCTCCCTACACGTCACTGCCACAACAACACTACAGGATGGCCTGGACAATCAAGCCGAAGCTGATGCACATGGATGAATACTCAAGGAGGCAGCAAGAGGAGCCTTGAAAGACTTTGCAACTACATATGTAATAGCATTAGGAGTTTTTATTTCGCATAGCCTCAAGTCCCTTCTGGCCATGCTAAGCCAAGGGAGCAGCTTTTGTAATAGCAACAATGTCTCTTTATTGCCTCGTGGTTATTGCTTTGGTGTGCTAAAGTTGTGTTCGTATAAATCTCTTGATGGCCGAGCCGGAGGGAGATTTATGCTAATACAACTTTAGGGGGTAGGTACGACTTCCGATAGCTATGGCTTGAAGAGATAGGAGTTACCTCGAACCTCGAGTTCACCACACCCACATAGATTGGAACAAGTAGTATGTTCTTGATTTTGGTAGCCTGACCGAATGGCTCTAAGTCATATAGGTCGATCTTTTGTACATTGTAATTATCTAATTTTCCTGCAATATATTAACCCTTAAAATCAAAAAAATATAACATCGTTTATAATTTTATATCCAATGTCTTTGTTATCCTATAACATTGATGGTCGGAATGAGGAGCTGTCAGATGGTGCACACTCGCATCTGGGTATCAGACCTTCCAATCCGCCGTGCACAACCTATCCAGTCTCGACTTTCTATTGCTCCCCAACCTCCATGGTTCTATGTAAACGGGACCCTTGTGAAGCCTAGATCAATAAGCTGCAGGCTATCAATCTGTTGCTTGAATATGTATGACTCCCTATTGAATGTTAGGGAAGAACATGAGCGCTCATGGGAATCCAAAGTGGCGTTGAAATCACCTGCCAACAACCAAGGTTTTCCATTAACAGCCGCAACAAGTATCTTAAACAGTTCTCAATTTCTAAACATTTCCCAATTTCTCTTTAGTCCTTACGAAACATTTCCCAATATAATTGTATAAGAGTGTGTTATCACTTACCCAAGTCGAGTTAGTAACTTCGGATTCTGAACAATATTGTCACATTTAAATAAACATATTTTGATAGGAAGATGACGCCAGTAGTGACGAAAAACCAGAGATATACTATTATATTCATTGTGGAATTAATTTTAGTAGCTTGACGACATTTAGCTGTTTAATACTCCGTATTATGATTAGGCATATACTCATCATGGATTAATGTAGTACCAATTCCACTATCGAACCTTGTACTGCCCCCCTTTCTCATCTTCTTTTTGCAAGTGGTCGTATATGTACTTGGTGGAAATTTTATAAAATACATTAATTTGTTTTTTTTTAAATCCGATAATTTGATAGGCTTACTACCAATTCATTTTTCCGTTTACCATGTAACAACCAATTTGAATTGATAATTGTAAAACTTCTACCATTACCAACCACTGAATGGGTTGTACCAACTTAATTGATTACCAATTAAGTTGGTTGATACGTGTTGATAATGGTAATTTACCAGCTTTCGTGTGTTGAGGAAAAAACATGCAAATACAATACAACTTAATTAAAACGTATAAATTATTCTAACACTTAGATTTTTGTCCGAACCGACTATATTTGAGGACGAAAGCAACATAAGACTTTAAAGTTATTACAAAGTGTTTAAGCACTAAAGCAAAAGCAACATAGTAGTAGGAATGTATTATTCCGACTAACGCTATAGGTTTTCATCTTAATCGACATCGAGTTAGTATTCCTCCCTTAATTAAAAACATTTTTGGAAGGAAAAAAAGTGAAAAAAATAAAAACAAAAGTTAAAAACTTAAAACAACTATAAAATAAATTAAAAAATAAAAATAAAACTAGATGTAATTGATTTGGTAGGAATTGGTTGGTATTACCATACCAACAAATTTCAAATTGGTTGGTAATGATAATAACAACTTTTCTATTTTCATTACCGTTACTGTACCATGTTTTGGAACTTGGTTCGGTATACCGAACCAATTATATTGGTAACCAATATAATTGGTTATCAATTATGTTGGTTCGGTACTTACTCAACTTTGGCATTTGCTTCTGCAATTTGTTTCTGATTGTGCATATATAATGGTTAATATATTCATCGGCTTACCCGATCTCTTAATTACTCTAAAGATGGTCTTTCCCGACTTAAAAAAAAAAACTATGAATCATAGGGTTCATAGTTAAAGAGCTCAAATACATCATGTTCCGAAAGATCATGAGCTCATATATGTGAATGGGTTCTATTGTGAAGTTTCAATGTCAAGTAAAATTAAGGTTTTTTTTTACAACTAGCTATAAAATTTAATACTCCCTCCGTTCAACAAAACTTGTCATTTACTATTCACGTACGCTTTTTTAAAATGATAAAAACTATATAAAATTTTCATTTTTTTTTATTTTTTTAACAAGTTTGTATTTATTAATAATAACTACCAAATTGTTAAAAAAAATTCTTTAAAAAGTCGATATTTTATATAGTTTTTAGCTCCTAAAAAAGCGTGCATGAATAGTAAAACGTCAAGTTTTGTTGAACGGGGGAGTAACTATTAACGTGATGAGTGACACTAGTAAGCTGGCAAATGATACGCACAATTGTTGTGTTTCGGGTCAATAATATAGTTATTAACGTGATGAGTGACACTAGTAAGCTGGCAAATGATACGCACAATTGTTGTGTTTCGGGTCAATAATATAGTTATAATAATGATGCTAGGGTCAATATTATTATAAAGATGTTGTTGGTTAGCACTATTATAACGGAGCTGACCTATTATAACCGTGCTAAGACTTATTATTATTACTGCTAGAAACACGTGAGATTGCCACGAATCGTTTACCTCGACTTTTTTCGAGTATAAATTCGAGGCTCCTACCCTTGATTATACAATTGAAACTTTTTTTCGATGCAACATAGAATCGAAATATTATCGAGGCTAAATTTTGAGGCTATTTGGCAACAAATACAAATTTGAGGCTTTCTTTGAGTCCATATTGATAGATTACATAGGTCTTAATATTGTATAGTGGGCTAAAAGCCCATTAAGGCCAATACCTTTGTAACCTATATATATGTTATATCAATGAATGGAAACCCTAAGGAGGACTTTACATCAATTCTATCATTCTACATGGTATCACAGTCTTTTCTTCCTAACGGAACCCTAAATTGATCCTCCCGCCTCCTCTGTCCGGCTCACTGTCGCCGATCATCCTCTTCCACTGTCTCTCTCTCGCTCCCTCGCTCACATCACTTGTCTCCATGGCTCTCTACGATCACCAACATCACTCCTTCTCTGGATACTCTAGATATCCTACCCCTCGACATGCCGGTCCTCAGGCCTCTCTGACATCGCCTGACCCAGGCTATGTTCCGTCAGCTCTGCATCACGCCTTCTCCTCTACACATCCGACATCTCTAGACTCTTCTTGGTACATGGACACTGGTGCCACCTCCCACATGACGAACTCCTCGGGTAACCTCTCATCTATTTTCTTTAAGGGTCCTGCCCACTCTATTATCGTCGGAAATGGTGGTCGTCTTGCTACTTCGGGAATTGGTCACGCCAAATTACAGACCCCAACCCACCCACTACACCTCAACAATGTCCTTATTGCCCCAAAGATTGTCAAAAACCTTATCTCCGTCCGTCGGTTCACTACTGACAACAACGTTTCCCTTACGTTTGATCCATATGGTTTCTCTGTGAACGATCTTACTACGGGGGTTACTCGCATGAGATGTAACAGCACCGGGGAGCTCTACCCTGTCACACCACCTCCTGCGTCCAATCAGTCGTGTCCGGTCGCCCTCTCGGCATCTTCGTCCAGCCTGTGGCATGCACGCTTGGGCCATCCCAGCGCTGCCGTTCTAGATGTCCTCCGTTCCCAGAACCTTGTCACCTGTACTAAAGACCCACGTTCTGGTTTATGCTCTTCCTGCCAACTAGGCAAACATGCCAGACTGCCGTTCCAACGATCTTTGACCTCTACCCTTGCTCCCTTTTATATCATTCACAGCGACATTTGGACCTCTCCCGTGCCTAGCAAGGAGGGTCACAAGTACTACCTCTTGTTTCTGGATGATTACACTCATTACTTATGGGTCTTCCCGTTGCATTTCAAGTCCCAA
Source organism: Persicaria tinctoria (assembly GCA_037127255.1). Taxonomy (NCBI): domain Eukaryota; kingdom Viridiplantae; phylum Streptophyta; class Magnoliopsida; order Caryophyllales; family Polygonaceae; genus Persicaria; species Persicaria tinctoria. The sequence continues at coordinate 65,598,141 of JBANSL010000006.1, forward strand.
GTGTTTCCTATTTTTGCCAGATTCCATACCTACATCAAAACACAATTCCACATGTCCATCAAATGTTTCCAATGTGACAATGGTCGTGAATTTGACAACAAAGACTTTCACTCCTTCTTTGCCGCAAATGGGATCTCATATCGCTTGTCTTGCCCCTATACTTCTCAGCAGAATGGCAAGGCAGAAAGAATCATCAGAACCATTACCAACATGATGCGCTCTCTCCTCTTCCACGCATCTATTCCCCTTCCCTATTGGCCTCACACCTTATCCACCACATGTTATCTCCTAAACATTCTCCCTTCCACTACCCTACACAATCGCTCGCCAGCTCAGACACTTTATTACGCCGAGCCTAGGTATGATCACCTTCGCACCTTCGGGTGCTTGTATTTCCCAAACCAGTCATCCACAGCCCCGCACAAGCTTCACCCGCGCTCCACTCCATGTGTCTTCCTAGGCTATCCGTTTGATCATCGCGGTTACATTTGCCTCGATATCAAGACCCACAAGATCATTATCTCACGTCATGTCACCTTTGATGAGTCGCGATTTCCCTTCGCATCTCCCACACCCCCTGTGTCGTCGACAGAGTCTGAATCACCATTCCCTCACTTCATTCTTCCCCAGAGCTCTCCCGGTGCTCCTGCGTCTCCCCCTCCCCCACCTCCCTCGCCACCCCCCACCACAAGACCACACACCCGCAGCGTCTCCGGAGTCTTCCGACCCCGTCAGATCGTCTCCATTACCACCGCCCATCACCCCGCTATCCACCGTCCATCACATCGGCAAACACCCTCGTCTCCCCTACGTGCGGCGCCCACCGCAATCCTTGTTGCGCCCACCGCAACCCTTAATGCGGCACCCGCCGCATGTTTACCCTCCCTGGCGGCGCCCGCCGCAACCCACTTTGCTGCACCCGCCGCTTCGTACCCCCCCTGGCGGCGCCCGCCGCACCTGCACCCGCCGCCCCCATCCTTCCCGGCTCCCAGACCTCCCTCTCCCCCATCCCCACCTCCCACAAAACAGCCCTCCTCGACCCGAATTGGCAGGCGGCTATGCTCGACGAATACAGGGCCCTTACAAAGAATGGTACTTGGGTTCTTGTCCCGCGCCCTCCAGCGGCGAACGTCGTTCGCTGTATGTGGCTCTTCCGTCACAAGTTCCGCTCTGATGGGACGTTGGAGCGCTATAAAGCACGTCTTGTCATCAACGGTCGATCCCAGCAGGTAGGTATTGATTGTGATGAGACCTTCAGCCCCGTGGTCAAGCCTGCCACTATCCGGGTGGTATTGAGTTTAGCTCTGTCGCGCAAATGGGCCATTCATCAGCTGGATGTCAAGAACGCTTTTCTGCATGGTCACCTGAATGAGACAGTCTACATGTTTCAGCCGCCGAGATTTACTGATGTCGATCGTCCTAAGCACGTCTGTCTCCTGAAGCGCTCTCTGTATGGTCTGAAACAGGCTCCACGAGCTTGGTTCCAGCGCTTTGCTTCTCATTTGCTCCGCTTGGGTTTCATTGGCAGCCGCTCGGATTCGTCCCTGTTCATCTATCGCAGAGGCTCCGACATGGCATTTCTGCTACTATATGTTGACGACATCATTCTCACCGCCTCTTCTGATGCTCTTCGGACGTCGATTATTTCACGGCTAAGTGCTGAATTCGCTATGTCAGATTTGGGCCAGTTGTCTTACTTCTTGGGGGTTGCTGTTCAGCGGCATGCGTCTGGGCTTTTCCTCTCACAGAGTAAGTATGCTGCTGAAATTGTTGCTCGGGCTAACATGAGTAACTGCAATCCGGTCGCCACCCCTGTCGATACATCCAACAAGCTCAGCGCTCACTCTGGTCCTTTGGTTGATGATCCGACATTATACAGGACCCTTGTTGGTGCTCTTCAGTATCTCACCTTCACCAGACCTGATATCAGTTACGCCGTTCAGCAGATCTGCTTTTTTATGCATGCACCCAGGGAACCCCACTTTCATGCCTTAAAGCGGATCATTCGGTACATCAGCGGCACACTCGAGCTCGGCACCACGATCACTCCTTCCTCTAAGCTTGACCTTGTTGCATACACTGATGCGGATTGGGGTGGTTGTCCTGACACGCGTCGCTCCACGTCTGGTTACTGTGTCTTCCTCAATGACACCCTTGTGTCGTGGTCGGCCAAGCGTCAGTCCGTCGTGTCTCGCTCCAGCGCTGAAGCCGAATACAGGGGCGTTGCCAACGTTGTCTCTGAGTGCTCTTGGCTCCGCAATCTCCTGCTTGAGCTCCGTTGCCCTCTTATGAAGGCCACTTTGGTCTACACTGATAACATTTCGGCAGTCTATCTGGCTAGCAACCCGGTCCAACATCAACGCACAAAGCACATTGAGCTTGATCTCCACTTCATCAGGGACAAGGTTGCCATAGGACATGTTCGCGTTCTCCATGTCCCGTCCTCATATCAGTACGCTGATATTTTCACCAAGGGTTTACCTAGACAGTTATTCATTGATTTTCGCTCCAGTCTCACTGTACGACCCCCTCCAGTTTCGACTGCGGGGGTTTGATAGATTACATAGGTCTTAATATTGTATAGTGGGATAAAAGCCCATTAAGGCCAATACTTTTGTAAGCTATATATATGTTATATCAATGAATGGAAACCCTAAGGAGGACTTTACATCAATTCTATCATTCTACACATATAGCAACAATAAATATTCTCGACCATCTTCGAGGCCTAATTCGAGGGCGATTAGCCTCAATCATAGTTTGAGGCTATTTTGGATGCTATGTTCGTGTGTGGTTTAACAACTAATTCCTTTTTCGAGGTTAAGTTTGATGTTAGTATGTAACTGCAGAATTTGAGGGTAAAATCATCACCATTTTGGAGGCAAAAATGTGGTGTGAATGTTTGATAGAAAATACGAGGCTAATGTCGAGGTTATAGCACACCAACCTCATTTAATGATACACGATACTTTCTCATCCGCATTTATTTTTCGTCATCCACATTTACTCTTACGCATTCTAGTCTACAACTTCATCTGTGGACTCAAAACCCATAAATTTTGAATTTTCAATTCCAGTCTACAACTTCATTTGAGAAATATTATGTGATATGATTCAATTTAGAATTTTCAAAATAATAGCTTGAATTAAAATTATGGAAAAGGAAGAAAATGAAATGTGTGGGAAATTTTTTGGTGAATAGCCTCAGAAGTAAGAACTTGATGGTAAATTTGAAGCTAGTAGCATCAAATATAGCCTCAAATTCTTTGTTTCAAGGCTAGATGTTCTGGTTTAAGATGGCCATCGAGGGCAAATCTGTAAAGAACGGAATTTCGAGTTTCTAAAAAGGGAAAGTTTTGGAAAACTGTCCTCGAGCAAATTCTATTTTTAGAAGTGTTGCAAACATATCCCGACATGTTTTTTAAGATTTAATTAGACGGATTTTAAATCCTAGTTTCTTGATTTCGATTTCGGGAATTCGGGTGTCTTTGGAAATGAATTTGGGAATGGGGTCGGATTTCGGAAGGTCGGATGTTGGGATTCAATTAAGGTTGGAAGAGCGGAATCACACTCTCTCTCTCCTCTTGATGATTTTGTCTTCTTGTGTATTAACCCTAGAGAGCCACTATAAAACCTCTTAAATCCCTAAAAGGATTCTCACTTTTCACTCCCATCAATCAGCCACCAAAATCTGATTTCCACCTCCCAAAATGGATCTCACCTAGCTTCCAAAAACCCTAAACCAAAAACCCTCCATTTTCCTCCCGTTGATCCAAATCTCCCAACTCTCTCTCCTCCTCTTGTGTTTCTTTGAGCCCAGCACCTCAAATCTACCCCAAGAAGTCTCAATCCCACAAAAGAACCACCAAATCAAGTTTGGAAGGCCAAATCCGAGCAAAAACCCAAGATCTGGGGGAAATCTCGCAGCCGCGACCAAGAACCCAGCAACGGGAGTTCTTCCTCGCGGTTGCGACGTTCCTCCTCGCCGCCGCGACTCTGAGCCCAGAAGCTCTGTCAGAGTGGTAAATCGTGTCGTTTTTCCTTGTTTCACATCCTTTTTTGAATCTGGTTGTTTTCGTGTGTTCTTGACTCCTTTCTCTATCTTCCAAGGTCAAGAAACCCTATATCTCTCGTGGATTGGTGTGGATTCGATCCTCTTTTCCCCCATTTTCAGTTTTGTGCAAAAGGTAAGCCTCCCTCCTTTGGATCTTCTGATTTAGAGGTTGTTCTTCAATAAAGTTGCTCTTTTATCTCACACCCTACCTTCCTAGGCTCTGTCATAACAAGAAATCGTCGGATCTAAGCTTCCAAGGCTCCCTTCTCTCAAGATTTTCGCAAGCCTTTAAGCGGCTAGGTAATCTCTATTTTTCTCTCCCCTCTAGTCTTGTTTGGAGTTGTTTTTGTGTTGGTTGTGTGGTGTTTTGATGTAGAAAAGTTTTAAAACAAGTTTGAACGAAAACGGGTTTGAAACAAGCGAGAACGAGCAAGAATGAACAAACCCAGGTTCGTACTCGCGGCGACGAAACCATGGTCGCCACCGCGAGTTAGAACCCAGGCCAGAGGTTGAAGATGACCACTCGCGACCGTAACCACGGATCTCACGGCCGCGAGTTACAGCCAGCGAGAAGGAGTCTCACGGTAGGGATCTATGAGGATGTCGCGGCCGCGACCGGCCCTCTCGCGACCGCGACATGCCCAGTAGCTTGGCTGAGCCCTCACCTCGTACCTTGGACTGAAAGTTGTTTTGTTTTTACTTGTTTTAAATTGGGGATTGTTATTACAATTTGTGATCTAATAAAAATCCTAAAGAACTTCCCTGGGAATCCTATCTGATAAAAGGATTTGTCATCATAGAAATAATTTATTTTACTTCCTTTATCCATAAATTATCTATTGTATGATGCATCACTGAATCTTTGGTTTTAATATTTCTTTCAGATTGAAGAGTCAAGAGTTTAAAAGATTTGTATTAAATCCTGACGCATATCAAATTATATGCTCTAAGATTGATCCCTCCATATTTGGTCATGATGATTTAAAGAAAGTTGTTTGTTGCTTATTGTTTGGAGGGTTGAGAAAGGTAAAGTATATAGCTAACTTATGCGGCTTTTCATCCTCAAGAAACAAGGTGTGGAGATAAATTTTCCATGCTTGTAGATTTTGCCAGATGGTATGAAGTTAAGAGGTGATATTAATGTGTTGCTTCTGGGAGATCCTTCCACAGCTAAATCACAAGCACAACCAAAAAAAAAAAAAATTTGCATCGGCAAATAACCGTGGCGAATAGGAGGAATGGGGTGGCAAAAGCCATTTAGCTTCGGCTTAGCGACGGCATATGGGGGCGTGGCGAATTTTGGGGTGGCAAAATTTTGTAGCTTCGACAATGAGCCGTAGCTAGGAATTTAGCCACGGTAGCGCTACGGCTAGCGACCCTTGATGGAAAAACAACCCATTTGTGCCACGGTTATATTGCCGTCGCTATTGAAAGGGAAGGCGCCAAATTTTGGCTCCATTTCCCCTTGCTTGCCACGGTTGTAGCCACGACCACTTCCGTAGCTACGATTTTGGTGCCAATTAATAGGGCGGGAGATATTTTGGGAAATTTGGTGGGAAATATGATGTTTGGCGACGGTCAATTGCCGTAGCTAAGACCGAAGCTACCCAAAAAGCTTGCTACGACTGAGTGTCGTTGCTACTAATTTTGGCGGGTGCATTTTTTTTTAATTCAAAATCTTTTTTAATGGTTGCCACGGCTAGAAGCCATTGCTACAGTTACAACTATTGAAAATGCTCCTAATCTATATAATTGCACTACCCTGCATTTATATATATCAAAAGTGCACACCAATTCTTCCAAATATCATATTCATACAAACCAAAAGTTGCAGCTGCCAAATATCATATTCATACAAACCAAAAGTTGAAGCTACATTCTGCGCACACATTGTTTGAAATATGGTGGAAACTAAACAAGCATTCAAAGCCTAAAGTTGAAACATGGCGGAAACTAAACAACCATTCGAAGCTGAAAGTTGAAACATGGCGGAAACTAAACAAGCATTCGAAGCCGAAAGTTTGCTTCAAGCCGACAAAAGACATAAACATATAGCCTAACAAAGACAAAGTCCATAGAACCTGGTGCTAAATTGCATCTTACTCACCATGTCAGACAACCTCTTTTTCATTCACGTCATGGGCGGATTGTTGGGTATCCTCTTCTGGTTCAGTTGATGCGTTGTAAGGTTGCTTGTTGATGGATACGACCAGATCTCCTTCTCCAATTGACTCCCTTCGGTTTGTTTGATGAACACTTGTCTGCAATAGAAAAGCACAAAAAATAACACATTCCATAAGCATAGATATCAACAAGAACATTTTAGACATTGTTGGATATCATACAGTAGATTCAAAATGACACAAGCCATATATGGTGTGCATACGGAAATAAGAAAAATAAACTTTTTTTTCCTAATTGTGGGTTGCATCAGTACAAATCTGTGCAAAGCAAATCACCATCTAGTGTGCAATGCACATAGGGTTTGACAATCAAATTGGATACAAATTATTAGTTGACATAACATGAGGATAATTAAAAATCAGTCATGTGCTATCTATCATTCAGACATTCATATGATGTTATGAAGCATATTTAGATTTTAGATACTTTACAGAAAAGTTATGTTGTGATCAAAATATACACTTTATACACTTTTTTTTCTCTTAATATTTTTAAGTAACGTTTTTATTACTATAAAGAAGAAAGTCTGAATTTTGTGATGCCCTTTATTCTGGATAATGGCTACTTGACAGCGTTTCAGAGTGAGTGGTATAATGGATATCAAACCCAGGATGCAACAATAAACAAGAACACTTGTTGTGAAGGTTTCTTTTCAACAAAATAAACATATAGTAACCGTTGGCCAGGTTCAAGGTTTCTGCCAAATCGAAATTTAGGACTAACTTGTCCTTGTGATTGTGAGCCTCTCCCTTCATTGCCCTGACTTGTCATCTATTCAGATCAAAAGTCCTGAAATCTCTTCTCTACAAAGCTCTCTAAGTGACTTTTGAGGTTGGTTTCCAATTGTTGTGTTATCTCCCGCAAGTCGTTAACACCGACATGAGGCATGCTTGATGAAGAGTTATATACCAAACGAGGAGGGGCACTAGCACCAAATGTCCGGCAGTATCCATGACCATCGGGTCCAATAAGCCGATGGAATATCTTATCTTCACGGATCGAAGATGTCGCTGATCCTCAGGTTCTAATTCTAAGAGAGCGTTGGAGTCGTGCTACATTATTAAAACAAGTTGACATATGAAGCTCAACGTTGGCAACCTAGTTATAAACATCCAGTAAATATGGAATGTAGAAAAGTAAAAGGTTCAAGAAACTTACAATGGTCTCAATAACATCAGGATCATCTGCCTTTCTAGATGAAACCCACATCGGTGAATTTGGGAACGCGTCACTTTTGGTAGAATGAATCCCTTTCCCTTCTTCTCGGCATCATCTTTTCTTCTTGGTGGCCTTTGCGACTTGCTCTCCACATCTTTTAGATACTGAGTGCAGAAATTCATGCACTCTTCCATGAGTGCAGAAATTCAAGGTTTGCATCTTCATGTCAGAAGAGCATACAACTATTAGGACATGCATCCACAGTTGTAAAAGTGAAACCTAAATCATCAACTAACTTCTGGGCTTGATAATATGATTTCGGGAGGTTAACTTCATCGGGTAAAACCTCAGATAATATCTCAAGTAGCTCTTTGAATGAGTGGTCTGTCCATCCATGTAAACTCTTTGCTTGTAAGAGACGCACAGCGAAGGACAATGCAGTGTGCTTCTTAGAACCGGGATATAAAGGAAGATTAGCAGATTCCATCAGCTTCATAAACTCGTCAGCGCACGCAGTTGGCCCAGGAATAGCACCCTCAAGGTCACCGTCGTCATCCAGATCATCTGACTCAGGTAGCACTTCGGTCCTTCTAAAAGCATCTTCCACCATTATAGCCATATCAACATTCATATAGCCATTTGACTCAAGTGGCACTTCACTCCTCTCTTGCGGCTCCTCGATTAGATCATGAATGGTCTCGCCGTGTTTAGTCCATAACTTATAACTAACTAAAAATCCATTGTCTTGAAGATGCTTTTGCACAACTTCTCTAACAAACAATCCTCTATTCTTACATTTCCTACAAGGGCAGTATATGCTAGTCCCAAAATCCTTGTCGGCATATGCAAACTCTAAAAATCCATCTAACTTTGCAAAATACGACTCGGAAACTCTAGTACCCCAATTAATCCATGACCTATCTATGCTCATTGTAATGGCCTATTTTTCAGACTACTTAAAAAACCTACATGCAAACGGGTAAACATTCAAATAATTAATGAATATGCCTATAATAAAGCATACAACATTCCAGTAACAGAATGTTAGTAGGTGAAACCCCGGGGTTAAGAAAATATAGGCTGGTATTTGAAGTCACTAAAATATCAGCTTATTTCGTTAGTGGATATGTACAACAACAATTCATTTAGTCTCACCATTACCTATTTTTCTTGTGTGCTAATATATAAGGTTTGTCTATAGCAATGCACAAACATTTAAACATTACATAAGAATATAATTTACTAATGTGGGATCTCAAGTTTCATATTAGCTTAATCATATTCATCATTTTTAAGGTGAATATTGCCTCATACTTTGTTGAAGTGGATAAAAAGTAATAATAAAGAAGGAGTGCATAACCATATAATTTGCTAAAGTTCAATTATATGATCCATTTTGAAAAAATAAATTTTCATTTTCCTTTTTTTAAAACAGATCTTGGATGCGTCAATGACTTTTTTTTTAACTGAACATAATAATTAAAGACATACAGAAGATAAAATGGATCTAAGCATATGAATGCATGTAATACCTGCACGCGGTGCATACGGAGTTTCTGTTTTCGAAGGATGAATTGGACAGCTGTAATTAAGAGAGTTTATTGCCAATTTGCCAACGACCAGAGATTCATACATCTCTACTTGTGTTGGTGAAGATATTTGACCTACCAATACAATGCAAATGCAAGCTATCAAGACACTATGAGCATTCAAGGGTTGACCTTTGACAAGTCCCTAAGACACTACACCATGTTGCCACATAAATTAATATAATTTGAGTTTTCAGTCAAATAATTCCAAGCCCAATCCTTAAAACTGTAGAAGGAAAATTTAATTCAGTTTTGGCGACTTGGGTTGGGAAGATAAATTATTTTATTTCATTTTCAAAACCAAAAAAAAATGGACCAGCCAGGTTGTTATTGCAAGAAGATAGCTTTTGTTGGTAAAAAATAAAAGAAGAGATAAAGAAGCAATTAGGACTAAGAGATGCCCATCTGCAGTTTGTTCACAAAACAAACAGAGCCAAGAAATATCAGATCCCACACATATGAATTGAACTGAATCAAATCATTAAGCTCTATCATCACCAAAAGAGGTCATTTGTCTATTAATTCTGAAAGTTCAGTAGATGAAGATGCGACTTGGAGATGCCCATCTGCAGTTTGTTCACAATCCACAACCAAGAAAGAAATATTTGATCACACACGTATGGAAAACGACGAATCAAATCAAATGATCAATCATTAAATTCTATAATCAGCAGGCGAGGTCGTTTATCAAAATATCTACCTACCCCTAACACCATCAGTCAACAGTGATGGTAAAAAAAAAAGATGCTTTATAAATAAAAATTTATGAATCCAAACGAAGCCTTAAAGGTCATTCACCTCAATATTTGAGTAAACATACATAAGATTTGTGAAAGAAGCCGAGTTTAGTCAAATATCCTCCGCCTCTCATATCAAATAAGCCAAAGAGAATATTCAAGACATCTAAAAAATCTCAGGAAAAGTTAAAAAAGCCAAAGAGAATACCTTTTTGTGCAAGGCTTTAGAGAGATAATGTATCTCTGTTGTCAACTGAGCAACTGCGGTACAATAATACATCATATTTTAGGGATACTTGCAAGTTAAAAGAAAGATATTCATGAAACGGACATAATCAATAGGAGTACATTCAGCTATTGGGTTTGTTTATTGCCTTATAACTGAGAATACCAAACGAGAGAAAATCAAATAAGACCGCATATACATAATCAATAGGAGTACATTCACATAATTAAAAATAAACCAATAAACTCCGAAAGATGTTTAGTAGTCCGTATTAGCTAAAGATACCTCCACTCTACCCCTCTAATTTATGTTCATAATATATCTACATTCAAATGTACATAGGATACTAGGCAATCAGTAACTTTTTTTTTTATGAACCCGCAGTCAGTCACATTTTATTGGATTCAAGCTATTAAAATTAGACTTGTTTTGTTTATGCTTTAAAAAGAAGTTATTTTCTTGAGCAATTATTGTATGTTAAATACTAAATAATCTCATTATGACACAGTTATCTCATCAGCTCGAAACATACATGAGTAAATGACTTCAATGTTTCTCTTCAGGTATTAGAACCCTTTAGAGCCATGGTTTCTGGTGCCCCTCTTGAAGATACCCGCCACCTTGCGCAGCATTATAGTAAAATGAGACAAGAAGCAGAGGCACAGGTAATAAGGCTGCTAATTATTATGTTAATGGAAATAATGTTGTTTAATATTCTGCTTATTGCAGTGTCATTCAATTAGTGTTTTAAATGGATCTGTAATTAAAGCAAACAGGTAGCTGAGGTTTCACGAAGGAATCAACGTGTACGGGAAGCTCCAACTCAGGAGAATGTTGGAAAGCTCCATGCAGCCGAGGCTAAACTGTAGGAGCTAAAGGCCAACATGGTTGTTCTGGTTAAAGAAGCAGTTGTAGCACTAGCTGTTGTGGAATCGCAGCAGGAAAGGCTGACTTTTCAGAGGCTTATTGCATTGGTAATTTTAGATTTTCCCTTTTGTTTCCCTATTCATGATTTTGGTACTTATATGCAGTTTCTTGTTGAAGGTTGAAGGAGAGAAGAATTATCATGTAAGACTAGCTACAATCCTTTCCGAGGTTGAAGTTGAGGTGAATTTCTTTCTAGTTATGAGAACAGGAAATCCTTTAATAGCATTATACTCATGTATCATCTTGTGGTTTGTTTCAGATGGTATCAAATAAGCAACAGAAGAAATCCGCTCTTCCTGTTCTCCCAGGGGATAAAACTCCAGGAAAAACAACATACTTCCTGGCTGAAGTATATTACTTTATCACCACTTTTATAGACTTGATGGTTGCAGTGCGATTAGGTTCTGTGATAAATTACCCTTTAGTAATTACATAAGGATTCATTCAAACCTTCTATTGAGTTAGTCTTCTCTAAATTTTTCTATTGTTACTTCTTGTTTTTGACGATTTTGAGAGGGAAAGAGAGAGTACCACTGTTTGGAGCTTTCAGAGAAGATTTTAATTCGACTAGAGAGATCAATTAAACCATCTGAAGTGACGCTGACAAAATGACAGGAGAATACTAAGCTTAAGATCAGGAACTGGGGTGCATGCTTCTGAAAATAGTCTGCAAATAGCTTCTGCAATTCAGATATAACTCAAATGATTATATTGCTAACTGAAGTTTCTCCATGTGTAGGCAATCGGTGCATTTTATGCGGAATCTGAGAAGGAGCTCAGCCTTTCTGTTGGTGATTTTTTCGTTGATCGTAAGGTTGATGTTCTGACTTGAATCTATATGACAAGATGCCTGATTTTTTTCTTTTTTACTGTTTTAACTTTTAATTTTGTTCTCTGCAAATTTGAGATCAGCTGGAATACTTATTGGCTAAACATTATTCAGTTATATCTGCATTTAGATTTTTAGTAAAACCTTTCTATTTCCTTGTCTCTTTTTATCTGTTTTGCTATGCAGTGATGGATTTTGATAGGTTTAAAACAGGCTACATTCAGATCTGGATTCCTACCTGGAGTAAAAGTGCCATGAAAAATTACTGAGTCCTCCGATACAATTTCATATGGATGAAACCTGAAAATTACTCTAGGGATGAAACACATTCCACGTGTACTTGTAGATTTAGACAATTGTGGAAGTAGGGATGTCTACAGGGGGAATCCCTTTTATATCCTGAAGTGGGAGTTTTATTTTTCCTCTACAGAGATGCAGTACTCATTTGCATCGCCAGTACAAATTCGAGAGATTACCCGTTAATTTGACACAAAATCGAAAAAACCCTTTCCCTACATTAAACCATAACCAACAAATTCGGTAGATTACCTGTTACTTCGACACAAAATCGAACAAAGAGCGTGAGATGAGTACCTGCTTCCGGAGAGTCACCGGCGACCGAGACTAGCACCTTGGCTCTATATTCTTTTCCGCTGGCCACCTTCGGTCTACAAAGAACGGGTCGCAGGTTACTTTGGAGAAGACGAAGACCTTCGAGCTGGTTAGGGTTTTTAGGGATGACAATGATGAGACTTGAGAGCAGCGTTCCTCTTTTTTAAGTACTGTTTTTTAATTGTGTTTTTTTTTTATTTTTTCTTTTCATCACCAAACCAATTAAAAAATGTTCTTTAGCTACGGAGAGGCAACGACGCCGTGGAAAATTTTACAAATTCGGCTTCTTTTCCCACGGTAGAGCCTTGCCGTTGCTACCATCCATAGCAATTTTTTTTTTCGGGTTTAGCTACGGCAAACCACCCCGAAGCTACTGCTTTTGATTTTTTTTTTCCTGATGCAATGCCTACCGTAGCTAATGCCGTAGCTAAAGGGTACCAATTGCGACGCCCCACGTCTGCCGAAGCTACCAAGTGTAGCAAATTTATTTTTATTTTTTTGTAGTGGAGTAAATTTCCACCCCCTTCATACTTGTCCATATGCTATTTATGTTTATGATTCTTAGTCTTTTGTTTCATAAAAAAAGATATTGCTTATATACAGTCAAAGACCCTAAACACGCTAGAAATTATTAAAAATTGCCAGCAAAGCTACTGATTCATGTATTCAGAATAGAAAGTGACAATTTAATTTGCTTGTGAAATTTCTCAAGTTTGTCGAGAAGACTGCACCTATAGTTGTTTATACATTAGGGAAGTTCGCCAGATACTGGGCTTACTGCTTCTTTGATTTAAGATAGCAGCACTGTGAGTGCCCCACTGTTATTATACTATCACATTATCACTTTTTCATTAATGTTGCATAGTTAAGGATATGATGTTCATAATTTTTTTCTTGGTGCTATAATTCACTCTCTTTTGAAGCCTACTAATATTTTGATCCTCAACTTTTTTAGCGTGAGTTTTACCTAGATGGCGGAGCCAGGGTTTTAGCTGATGGAGGTGTCGTCTGCATTGACAAATTTGACAAAATGAGACCCGAGGACAGGTAAGCTGGCCAATGAGTCCCTTGACTGATTTTGTCTTGCTCACTGTCGTTTAGAGTAGCCATTCACGAAGCCATGAAGCAACAAACAATTTCCATTGCAAAAGCAGGAATCACAACAATTCTCAATTCTAGAACCTCTGTTCTTGTTGCTGCAAACCCTCAATCGGGTCGCTATGACGACCTAAAGGTCTGTTTTATTCTTGACAGATTGAGTTTTACATATGCTAAATGTTGTACCTAATCCATTGTTGGGATTAGTTTTCTTGTTTTTCTCTTTCAAGTTGAAGAACAAAATATAAGATATGTCTCTTTTACATACTGCCCAGGATAACATTGATTTGCAGGCCACACCTATTATTATTCTAATAGTAACTCATAAAACAGAATCTTAGGAAATGTCACATTTCTGTTTTGTGAAGAATGAACGTCTACAACTACTATATGAACATGTACAAGAGAGATCTTGCGCTACTTGATAGATTTATCATGGATCAATGTTGAAAAACTCAAATCTTTCCGCTTCATCTCTTTATACGTGATTAACTTATTTCTTCGTCTGCTAAAAGTGTAAAAAAATAAAATAATGAATATAACCAATTTTGGACTACACAAATAAGTGTTAACCGAATATCACGAGCGCGGTAAGTCACCTAATTTACTAAAAAAAAAGCTACCTGCACCTCTCTCTCTCTCTCTCTCTCTTATCTCCTTGCAATTTTTTAATCAGATGAAACCCATCACCATCTCAATGTGTGCCTCTCCGATTCGAACAAATTGAAGATGATGTAGCTCTCCTCTTTGAATGACATAACCAGATTGATGAAAATATTTGCCTCCGTTGCTCGATTCAACCACTGATTCCTCCGCTTTCATCTCAGAACTTGGTTCTCCAACAGTGGTTCCCTTAATCAGAGTGGTTGTTGTTCTGTTTTCGATGCTGCCTCATCCAACAGTGGAAACAATGATGAGGGAGAGGCTACATCATCGAATTCAATAGTTACAGGTTGGGGATAGGGGGCCTTCTCTGACGGTGGATGTGGTGGAGGACATACATCGAGACAGATGAGAAAGATGATGCCATGATTGAAGATGGTAAACTTCTTACTGGTGGTAAAAAAAACAAAAAAAAAGTGTCCTCATCGATGGTAATTAGGTCTAAAAATTTGTAGGAAGTTGTAATATTGTATAAAATCATTTGAAGGTTCTCACACACACATATCCAATGTTAACACCTCTTATGGTGTTAAATGTTAACAAATCAGGATCGTTGAATAAAATGAATAATTCTTGAAAGTCAAACGAATAATGACTCCCAAATTACCGAATACTAACTCTAAACTTACCAAAATAATCGATAATCAATTTACTTCTTATTTCAATTGAGCAATTTATCAACGAATACTAACTCTGTACTTTCCAAATAATCGAAACTTGACAAAAAAAAAATTGCAACTATTCAAAAACATGCAAAAGTGTGAGTCAAATTTGTAACTATTCTATGAGTTGATATACAATAATTATTCGCTAAGTCGATAGTAATTATTAGTTAAGTCGAAGACTAGCGACAACCAATAAGCCGATAGCAGACGAGCATTGATAGGCAAAATTCACGCGCTTTATGGGTCGCCTCGCTGGTCTTAGACTTAATGAATAATTACTATCAACTTAAGGATTAATTACTATCAACTTATCGAATAACTGCAAAATTGACTCACACTTTTGCAAGTTTTGAATAGTTACATTTTTTTTTTGGTCGAGTTTCGATTATTTGGCAAGGTTAGAGTTAGTATTCGTTGATAAATTGCTTATTTAAAATAAGAAGTAAATTGATTATCAATTATTTGGCAAATTTAGAGTTAGTATTAGGTAATTTGGGATTAAGTATCAAGAATTATTCAGTTTTATCCAATGGTCTTGATTTGTTAACATTTAACACCATAAGGGTTGAGTACACCCGAACCACCCTCATATGTGTATGTGTGTGAAAGCATGTTGAAGGTTGTTGTTGTGGTTGTTTCTTAAATTTAAAAGATGAAATTCACGTTGAACAAAAATGAGCTTAAACAACCAAACGAGCCCAAAAATGAGAAAAATCAAGATTGTTCACAACACGACGGAAAACCGAGTCGATTGGCATGCATGAACTCAAATTCATTCTAAACTTGTTAAAAACTCGAGCTTTATTGACCATATGAGGAAGATGACAACCTAGGGGCATTTTAGTAATTTGTTTGTAAAGCTTAGGGGCAATTTAGTTAGTACAAATCCAGTTGGATTGGGCTATAAATGTGTAATTGTTGGACACAGAAAGCTCAAGAGGGTTAGTTGCAAAGTTCTTAATCTCCGATTTCTTCAATTCATCTTCTTCATTCCGAGCTTCCATTGAATTTACATGGTATCAGGGCGCACGGTGTTCAATCTTCGCTTAGAAGTCGCGTATAGAAGGATCTAGGTGAATCAAAGAAATGGGAGACAATCTCGGTGCAAGAAACCAGGTGATCAAAGAACTTGGATCCAGAGGCGGCAACGTGAACGATTCACTTGGCCTCTCCAATTCCGATCATCCTGGAGCGCAATCGGTGGCTGCCACATTCAATGGCCTCAATTTCCTGAGCTAGAGCCAAGGGATAAAGAGGGGCTTGGGGTGAAATAAAAGATCGTGTTCATCAATGGAAGTTCAGATCCGGAATCAGTCCTGCTGGCATACATCCAGAGGTCGAAATGGTGCGACTACAAGGTTAGATGTTGGATCTTGAACTCCATGAATGCAAAGATTGTTGAAGGATTCATGTATGCTGATTCCGCAAAGGAATTATGGGACGAGATCGTCGAACGATATGCACAAACCAATGGACATCTTCTTCACCAGTTAAAGAAGAGTCTGTGTAATCGAGTTCAAGGAACTCTAGGTGTCGCTGATTATTTCAATAAGATGTAAAAGTTGTGGGATGAGATTCTTACTCTTGAAGGAGTGCCTAAGTGCACTTGTTGAGGAAGGATTAGATGTACCTGTGATTTGTCCAAGAAAATGGATGAAATGGACAATCGAAACAAACTTCTCCAATTCTTCATGGGATTAGGCGAAACGTATGATAGTGTGAGAAATCAAATTTTGTCCAGTGATCCCTTGCCAACCGTAAATAGAGCTTACTATCTGGTTAAGTAGGTTGAAGTGGATGGGGGAAGCAATAGCAGTGATTCACTTCAAGATGGAAGTGCATTTACTGGAGGCAAGTCAAATGGGAACATGAAAACCTTCAAGAAGGATAAAAGAGATAAACTATGTAGCCATTGTGGAATGAAAGACCACACAGTGGATGGATGTTTCAAGATCATGGGCTATCCGGATTGGTTTAAGGATCCGAAAGGAAAGAAATCCAACAAGACTGCTGCTAATATAGCAGGGATGTTTGAATCTCCTTTGGATGATGTTGATGAAGAAATCTCATAGAAAGGCACATGAATGGATATGGCGCTCGTTAATGCAGTTTGTCAAGAACTCCGGAAAACTATGAATGGACGAGGACACTTACAAAGAGCATCATCTAGATGTGCAAGTAATTCTTTTACTTTGCTTTCTTCCAAACATTAGAGTAAGAATAAATTGACTTGGATCATTGACACTGGAGCCACTGATCATATGATCTATGATGATAAGTTGTTGAAACAAAAATGTGGCTTAGCTAAACCGATTAAAGTGTGTTTGCCTGATGGGACTATCAGACTAGTTACAAATGTTGGGGATATCCACTTGACATCAGGAATTTTGTTGAGAAATGTGTTTCATGTGCCCGATTTCAAAACAAATCTGATGTCAATAGGGAAGATTATTGATGATGCTGATCTTGATGTGAATTTTAAGAAAATGAAATGTGTCTTTCAAGACCCAAAGAGTGGTCAAGAGGTATTGAGTGCAACAAGGTTGACTGGAAGATTGTTCAAGGCCACCTTGATGACTGAGGATGGATTTCACAATGCTGCTCATATTGCTCATAGTTCTAGCTCAAATAAAGTTGTTTCTAGCCATGTTTGGCATGTTAGGCTAGAACACATTTCGTTTTTAAAGTTAAGACATGTTAAAGGATGTTTTTTTCGTAGACAGTGACAGTTCATTTGTGAAGCTTGTATTATGGCCAAGCATCACTCCATTCCCTTTACTGTAAGTAAGTCCATAGCTAATGCAAATTTTAATTTGATTCACATTGATTTGTGGGGGCCTTACAAGGTTCAGAGTCATTCATGTGCTAGATATTTTATGACGATTTTGGATGATTATAGTTGTGCAGTATGGACATATTTTCTTGTTGATAAGATTCAGGTGTCTAAGATTTTTTGCTCATGTGTTGCTCTGACTGAAAATCAGTTTGGTACCACTGTGAAAGTAGTAAGAAGTGATCATGGGTCTGAGTTTTTTTAAATGCACATAGTTCTTTGATAACAAGGGAATTATCCATCAACATTATGTGCCCTATCTGCCTTAACAAAATGGGTGTTGAGCACAAACATTGGCTTTTGATAGAAACTGCTCGAGCAATTCGTGTGTCTGCTAATTACTCTCTCCATTTTTGGGGAGATTGTATGTTAGCCGATGCACTTGATCAATTTGATACCATCTTCTGTTATAAAGTGGGTGACCCCATTTGAAAGGTTGATGGGTTCAGCTCCTAAATATACAGCAGGTTCAGGGTCATTGATTGCCTTTCTTATGCTCTTGTTAGGGGCAGTACTAAAGACAAATTTTCATCCAAAGCTTAGAGATGCATTTTGTTAGGATATCCTCAAGATCACAAGGCTTACATGTTGTATGATCTTGATTCCAAGACTACATTGGTTAGCAAGGATGTGTTGTTCTTTGAGGATGTCTTTCCCTATACAGATGCATTTGACCAAAACATACCTACATCATCTAATAATCCTTCTAATCATGCACCTAATATTGTTGATCACCATATCCTAAATTCATCCCATGAACCTACATCATCTGAGCCTTCCATTACTTCAGCCTCAACTGTTGGGATATCCCTCTCAGAAGATCCACTAGACACAAACAAATGCCTGCCCATCTTAAAAACTCTGTTTGTCCTAGCACTTCTCAATCCTTGTCCACATCTTTTCTAGCAACTACCTTGGATGATCCAAATTATCATCCTCTCGATTATGTTGTTTCTTTATCTAATGTCATATCCCTTAAAGAGCCTCTCACCTATGCTAAAGCTCGGGATGATCCATTGGGGGTTGATGTAATGCATAAAGAGCTTAAGGCCCTTGATGACAATGATACTTGGTCTCTCACTTCTCTTCATCCAGGAAAGGTTGTAGTTGGGTGTCGATGGGTGTAGAAAATCAAGTTTTAACCTGGTGGGAGTGTTGAAAGATTCAAAGCTAGACTGGTAGGTAAGGGCTACAATCAGATTAAGGGTAAGGACTACAAACACACATTTTCGCCTGTAGCTAAATTTATCACAATGAGACTACTGAATGCCATTGCAACCTAGAAGAAATGGTCTATTATGCAGTTGGACATCAACAATGCCTTTTTTCATGGCTTCCTTGATGAAGAGATCTATATTCGACTTTCTGAGGGTTATTCTAAGGGTAGTCTAGAACAAGTTTGTAAGCTCAACATTCTCTTTATAGCTTGAAGCAAGCCTCTCGTTAGTGGAATGTTGAGCTCACTAAGTTTCTTGTGAATAAAGGCTACAGTCAGTCCCCTTTTGCCCATTCTCTATTTTATAAATTAATCAGTACTCGAAGGCATGATAATAGTGCTTGTGTATGTTGATGATTTACTGCTCACAGGGGATAGTGTCAGTGCAATCACATATATGAAGAAAGATCTCCACTCTGTTTTCACCAATAAAGACCTTGGTGATGTGAGATATTTTCTAGGCTTGGAGATATCCCGAACTGATCAAGGCACATTGTTGAATCAAAGGAAGTATGTCTTGGACATACTGCAGGATACTCAAACATGACCGGGGTTTAAAAATCACCATTGATGGATGTGATGAGCTCAGTGATCCAGAGAAGTATCACCGCCTTGTTGGTCGCTTGGTATACATAAACATGACCGGGCCTAATATTTCTTACTTTGTCCAACACTGGAACCCGTTCATAACTTCACCTCGACTTTCTCATTGGCAAGCAACCCTTCATGTGGTTCGTTACCTTTGTGGAACAACAGCCTTGTGATTGTTGTATCAAATCCATAATCATATTGATTTTACTGCTTATTGTGATTCGGACTGGGGGAATTGCTTGTTTAGAGGCCGATCTCTCACCGGGTTTGGTATTTTCCAAGGGAAGGGTCTTCTCTCTTTGAAGACTAAGAAGCATACCACAGTTTCCAAATCTTCAACGGAGGCAGAGTGTCGCAGTTTGTCGAAGACTTTGAGTGAGCTTATTTTGTGATAACAAATCAACCATTCATATTGTCGAAAACCCAATTTTCCATGAGAGAACGAAGCATATCCGATTGGACTGTCATTATGTTCGTGAGTGCTTTCAGGAAGGATTTCTGGTGCCTACATTTGTTCTCTCACGACTTCAGCTAGCCAACATTTTGACAAATCCCCTTTGTCAAGATCAAGACCAGTTTCTTGCTCGCAAGCTTGGCCTCGTGTGTTCTACTCCTGCAACATGAGAGGAGGATATTGACCATACGAGGAAGATGGCAACTTGGGGGCATTTTTGTAATTTTGTTGTAAAACTTAGCTAGGGGCAATTTGGCCCGTACAAATCCAATTGTATTGGGATATAAATTTGTAATTGTTGGACACGGAAAGTTCAAGAGAGTTAGTTACAAAGTTGTTAATCTCCGATTTATTCAATTCATCTTCTTTCTTCTAAGCTTCCATGGAGTTTGTTGCGTGATATCCTTGATTCGATCAAGGTTCTTTAGAAGCTTGGCTTGTGTTTAAAATAAACTTTTAAAGGTGCTTATATATATATATATATATATATATATATATATATATATATATATATATATATATATATATATATATATATATATATGTAGGGAAGCGTTAAAATGTAAAACATCCTTAGGTTGTAAAATTGCTTAAGGTGTAAATTTTAATTTTTTAATTAACCCCGTTTTCAAATCGACAGACGCGCCCACAAAGTCGGACTCCCGCAGTAGCAGTGTACGCTCGGCCTCCCGCTGCCCCACACCCACTTCGAGCCACCTCCGGCCACCACCGCCTAGCCACGCTCGAGCCCACCCCTGAGCGCACCCGCCGAGCCCTGACTTGGCTTGGTTGCCTAGACGCGTCCACCCTGACCATTCGAAGCTTACGTCGCTTGTTCTCTCGTCGGCCTCCCACGCCACCCACGAGCCACCTCCGGCCACCAGCCCCCACCCGCTCGAACCCCCTCACTCAGGCGCACCCCCAGAGACCGGAACCCCCATGGTTCGAGCCCAGCCGAGCTCACACCGAGCCCATCTCCCCCATAAGTGTTGTTCGGTGCTTTTGGCTCGGAATACCTTCGAAATCCCGATTTTGCTCCTTTTTTCAACTCGAATTTGGTATGATTTCTAACCGTCAACTTGTTTATTACCATTATTTAGATTGTTTGAATGATTTAGGTGGAGATTGAAAATCTAGGGTTTGATTTAGGAGCGGAATTTGGGGCTTTTTACCAAAAGCCAAATTGATTGAAATTGATAATATGGTAGTTTTATTGGGTTGATTTTGAGCTAATTTCATGTTCATATCATTGTAAAATTGTTTATGGATCATGAGCTAATTGAATTTTAGATATTTATATTGCGATATGCTTTAAAATTTGGGGGTTTTTTGCCAAAAGCCAAATTGACTTAAATTGATGATATGGTTGTTTTTTTGGGTTGATTTGGAGCTAATTTCATGTTTATAGCATTGTCAAATTGTTTATGGATCATGATCTAATTGGATTTTAGAATTTTATTGCGATATATTTTAGAATTTGGGGTTTTTTTGCCAACATCCTAATTGATTGAAATTGATGATATGGTTGTGATTTTGGGTTGATTTGGAGCTAATTTCATGTTCATAGCATGGTCAAATTGTTTGTGAATCATGAGCTAATTGGATTTTAGATTTTTTTTGCGATATGCTTTAGGTCGATTAGTTTATTCTATTTTAGCATGAAAATCATAATTTAGCCTATTAGCTCAATTGGTAGAGGAATGTGCATTTGCACAAAGATGTGGGTTCAAATCCCACATAGGTTACATAATAGACAAGAGCGCAACAATCGCAAATTGTTAATCATGCACATTATAATCTTAGTTGTGATACTTTTTAACCTTAATTATGCACATTTTAATCTTATTTATGCACTTTATTTTTAAAAGCTTATTATGTATGCACACAATAATGTTATATTTGCACAACATAACATAGGTTACATAATAGACAAAAGCACAACAATCGCAAATTGATAATCATGCACATCACAATCTTAGTTATTCACTTTTTAACCTTAATTATGCACATTTTAATCTTATTTATGCACTTTAATTTTAAAAGCTTATTATGTATGCACACCATAATGTTATATTTGCACAACATAACATTATGTTTGCACATTTTAATCTTATTTATTCACTTTAATTTAAAAGCCTAGTATATATGCACACCATAATGTTATATTTTGCACCACATAGCATTATATTTACACATTTTAATCTTATTTTTGCACTTTAATTTAAAAGCATATTATATATGCACACCATAATGTTATATTTGCACATTTTAATCTTATTTATGCACTTTAATTTAAAAGCTTATTATATATGCACACCATAATGTTATATTTGCACAACATAACATTATATTTGAACAACATAACATTATATTTGCACATTTTAATCTTTTTTATGGACTTTAATTTAAAGCCTATTATATATGCACATCATAATGTTATATTTGCACAACATAATATTGTATCTGCACATTTTAATCTTATTTATGCACTTTAATTTGAAATTGTTAAATGCTTAAAAACAAATAGATGATAAGTCCGCTCCCCGGACCCCCCGATGCGACGCCGATGAAAAATGATTCAAGACACATTAACAATAACCTTCATTGTGCACTTCATATTATTACTCATACACATCGTGATTTTATTCTTACACTTTATCATTTTATTTATACACTTTATATTTGCACAAAAAAAGGTGTCGAAAACGGGAAAAAGTGCATTTACCCATAAAATTAGACATATTTACCTATTTACCCATAAATTAAACATATTTCAATTATAAATTTTTATAATTGAAATAGGCACATTTACCTATTTACCCCATAATGAATTATTATGTCTGCACAAAATAAAGTTATATTTGCACAATAGGATGTTATATGTGCACAAAATCAAGTTATACTTGCACAGCAGAAAGTGTTAACACGAAAACAAAATCCTGGGACAAAAGGAGGAAGAAGAAAAATCTGGCCCAAGAAGGGGGGGGGCACAGTGGGGGCACACGCATGGGCAAGGGGGCAGACATTCTACTAATTAAATTAAACCCATTAGTAATTAAATTAGACTCATTAGCAATTTACTTACAAAAATTAGGCCCATTAGAGAATTTTACACCCTAAGCCAATTTTACACCCTAAGGATATTTTACATTTGAACTATTCCCTATATAAATATATATATTCTACCCATTTAATAAAATTTGCGATTAATTATGATCCGAGTTGAAACTATTTGACTTATATAATAGTTTTAGTTGTATATCACACCCACACACACTTTTAAACTCTAATTAGAACCCAGTAGGTCGACACATAAATAAACAATAAAAAAAATTTTTTTTTTCGAAACGGAGAAAATTTGACCATAGGGCTAGGCCCTATCAGCCAAGAGCATCCTTGCAGATGAGACTACGCAATAGAGAATTATCAAGCAACATAGATCCATGTGAAGCAGCACTGATACGTGATAGACGATCAGCTACTTGATTTGCTTCTCGGAAAACATGACGAATCTCAACAGAACCAAAGAAGCCCAGCGAGACTAGACTGTCCGAGACAATCATTTCAGAGTCTTCAGTAGGCTTCCCCACATCTTTTAGACTTTTGATAATAGTTAAGTTATCTCCTTCAATTATCAATTTTGTAATGTTAAGGTTCTCTGCAGCTAATAGAACATTCCAAAGTCCCAGGCTTTCACAACCACAGACCGAATTGATAGGCGATGATCCCGAGCCACAAAAAATAGGAGAACCCTGGGAATCACGAATGATAAACCCAAAAGTTCCCCCATCATTCGAAGATAGAGATACATCGAAATTCAGTTTTTAGCTGTCATTTGGTGGTGGTTCCCACTTGGTTCGTTTTCTTCTCGAGTGTGCCTTCGGTTGGTTATTTTCTTTCGTATTTATAATTTTTCGTTGTGAAATTTCGTTTGTTTGTGAGGTTTTCCAGATAAAATTTTGATCCTTTTTAAAAGATAACATACGTCTTATGTCTGGGTTTATTTGATCAAAAAGTGTTTTGTTTCTGAAGTACCAAACTCCCCACCAGACAAAAGCCAGGTCTTCAAATTTGTGTTTCCCAATTGTATGTTTGATATCCCATATCGTGTCATTCAAATTGTCCCCTTTAATGAAACATCAGTGGATCTTCAAGTAGGCACCCGGGTTATTTGAAATAAGGGTTTCCTTAGTGATAGGACAATCCCATAAAAGGTGATTCAGATCCTCATAGCAGAAAACGCAGTGTGGACAATCAGTCGGAATACCACTACAAAAAAAAATGAAATTTGCTTCGGTAAAAAGCCGTGGCAAAAAGGCTTCAAGGGCTGGCAAAAGAGATCTAGGTTCGGCTAAGCTACGGCAAATGGGGGGGTGGCGAATTTTGGGGTGGCAAAATTTAGTAGCTTCGGCAAATAGCCGTAGCAAAAAAATTAGCGATGGCAAAGCGACGGCGAAGCAACCCCTATGAAATACAAATCACATTTGCGACGGAAAGCTGCCGTAGCTAAAGCGTGGGTGGAAATTTAAAAAAAAAAAACTCCTTTTTAGCCCGGATTTTTCAGACCCGAGCTAAAAGGTCCAATATTTTTTAAAAAAAATAAAATAAAATAACACAACACACACACACACACATACACACACACACACACAATAATATTTCATTAATTATACAAAATTTACATATATAATAAAATGTAAAAAAAATACATAATTTATATACAATGGATACTAACAAAGGCAAGACAAAAAAAAATAAAAACAAGAAAGGAATATCACAAGTCACAAGTATACTTTTTCCACTGTCATTGGAACCAACTTGCAAATTATTACCATCATACGTTTTTAATTTAGGAAGTGAGTTGCGACCTAAGAACAAAATCATGCATTTCCATTGTCATTGGAACAAACTTGCATTTCCATCAGTGTACCTTTTCTTCAAGCCTGCTTGATTCTTGGTCGTTATCCGATTGTCTAGCTCGGTTCTCATATGCATATTCGCCCTATAGAAACAAATTCATCAAAACAAGGATAGCAAGTGAAGGGATCAACGAAGATTCACAACTGTATAAACAACAAAAATTCACAGCTGTATAAACAACAAAACAGAAATAGCTCGTTGTTATTACATTATGGTGCTGACTTGTTTCACCTTTTACAAATGAAGACGGCGTATCCAAATGGCTCATAACTCGATCATGGATGACCAAATTACTATCAACAACAAAATAGCCTTATCCGATCTAACAAAAGGACTAAAGGAGAAGCAAAGGAACATTGATGAACAAATTACTATCAGCAACAAGATAGCCTGATCAGATCTAAGTATATAACTCACAAATTTTATAAAATGCAATTAACCTAGGTGTATAAGCAGATAGACATTACTGGGACATACTAGAAGACTAAAACAATAGCGTGACCTGATCTAAAAAGAAATGGCTAAAATGTGGCAAGTACCCCTAATGAAGCCCCTAATTTCAATCACGATGTTTAAAAAATCTGTATCATGTATCAATCAACAAGTACCCCTAAAATTAATAGCCTTGTTTAGTTTTATGAAATCTATGTAGTCAATTGCCATAAGCACAAACACGTGTTAACATGGATAAAATATGCACAAACCATAGAAGCACATAATGACAAGCAACGTCACATTGAATCCTCTCCAAGACATATTAATCATCAATTCTTTTTATCAGGAGAGGGCTATCCCCGTTCCAGGGAGGAATCGGCTTTTGAAAGAAAATTGAATTGTGTTTTGAGGTACAAGGTCAAAGCTGAAAGAAAATTGAATTGTGTTTTGAGGTACAAGGTAAGAATCAAGAATGAAAATCTTGTTAATGTATTAAATCCTTACATGGTTTGAGTGGTACAACATGTTAAAGCATAGGTTGCAAAATCCATATCAAGACCAAGAAGGGCTAACCTGCATTGCAAATCAATGATATATCAACTATTCTTTTTTTTTCTCTTTAAGATTTATCATATATTAAAAGAACAACTTCTTGCTGAAACGAAGCTCGCAGAGCAGCAGCTTCAGCAGCAGTAAACAAAAACTAGGAATGACCAATGAGCAGATAATTACATGAATCCCGTAAAGGAGATAAAGACCCCGGGTATTGAGAAAACTCTTTATCACATAGTGTCAAATAATTCAATACCTCAATAGAAGTTTTCTGCTCCTTTCTTTTTATTTTGCAACATCAGCTGGTTGGAGTGCTGGTACATGCTCGAATTTCACCCCAGACTCTCTTTCTACCCTTGAAACATTCCCTTTCCCAGGATCAAAAAGCTAGGATAAAAAAGCATTACTGCAACACCGATGTTCCCTGCAAACAAGCATTTTAATAATTGATTTGATATTTCAGATAATTGCTAAACAATCCCAAATATCATGAAGCATTTAAAACCCTAATACAGATCTATTACAATGCTCCCAAACAAATGCACCAAAATAAGCACTACATACCATGGACAATAATAGTCAGTCATGGTACTAAGACTAGAGCACAAGTCCTCATTCAAGAACAACTTAAGCTTATGACCACAATGTAAAAAACAAGCAGTAGAAACATGAACAAAACAGAGGTGATTCTAATATTTAAAACGAATGCATAAATCATTAACCTTTCCAATAAAAACATATTTTTCTTTCTTGAAGCATAAAGTGGGCTTCTCATATTCTGGAGCAAGCTTGTTACAATACCCACGCCTAATAAAAAAGAAACAAGATTAACTTTAGTGCACCTTATCATCATGAAAATTGAAGAGAAATTATGAAAGCAGATTTATATCAATGATATCATGGAGGCTTGAAGAGATGGACATCTACAATTTGAGATGCGGCTCATCAAAGACCAAAAACTAAGGTTACGTTACAAAAACAAAACTAAAGTTACTTATCCGCGGGCTTAGAAATCTCTCTATTCGCCTCATCAGATTCAAACAAATACATACCTTATGTCATCCAAAAGTAGCATTTGGGTTATATGTTGCGAGATGGTTGAAAGGCGTCAAGGTGTTTGGATTCATTTCTCTACATTAACCCAGAAACTAAAATATTATCGACAATCATTCCTAGAAGCTTAAATAAGCATTGCAAGTATAAAAGAGTACCTCTCTTTTCCTCTCTCACCGCCTCTTCACTTCATGGAAGGTATCTGTACATCACAATAAGACAGCGGGGGCGGAGAGGCGCTGAAGGAAGCAGAAACCACCTATAGGAAGGTTTACATTACTGCCATTCTGAATCACAAAGCTACATATATAAATGATGAACTGCATACCATTCTATGAGCTGAGTAAAATTAAAGTTCTAAAGCTATAAGTGTAGCAGGAAAAAAAGTTAAGATATGAGCATAGTCTTACTTATAGGTTTTTTAAACTAAAAATATTAAAAAAAAAAAATATCGTAAGCAAAATTCACTTCTAATTGGTGAAATTAAACTATCGGGGTACTAAACTATCTAGTCTTACTTATAGGTTTTTAAACCAAATTTTCTATCACAGATTTTAAATTAATGACTACATTTGATTTTTCTTTTCTTAAGAAACATGTTTGGTAATGTTTATTCCCATCTAAAAAAGCCTAACACCATTCCTCTGCCATCCAGATCAAAATCTTCATAAAATAAAGAAGCATTCATTTACCAAAAACACAATCACCACTCTAAACTGACAACAATCACCAACACAAAAGATACAAAAAAAAAAGTTGAAAGGGAAATTAATATCACAGCACCTAAATGACTAACTTTTCTTGGAGAACCACCATAGTTTCCCAGTAGTGCACACAAGTGCCATATTTTGAAAAGCAACCCATTTTGAAAGGAAATGATCAAATTATCACTAATATACGGACAACAAGTCACCAAGATTGTGACATTCAGAAGAGCATTGCTTGTTGGCAAAGAAAAAAGAACGGATAATAGGAAATATTAATTATTGAATGGTTCATAATTAATAGGAAAAATTGCAACTGTATGAATTCAATGGGCAAAGTAAACCCACCAACATTTGCAAACCCCATGTTGTTGCTTTACTCGGTAACAAAACAATCAAACTATGAGTTCAGCAACATACCTGGAAAGTGAAAGTCAGGTGGGTTACATACTTAACGTAAACACTGGATAATACAGCTTTATGAATTGACCACAATAAATTGCAATCATTTTTGTAAGCAGCAAAATCAGAATTTCTAGCTAGAATTTTTAAATGAAGCACAAAAAAATTAACGAATACTCAAGAATCACAAACAACAAAAAGGTAAAAATTACAAAGTATTAAAATAAAATTCACTCATTTTGTAGGCAGCGAAATCTGAATTCCAAAATTAAGGAATGTTCAACAATGGCGATACTTAAATTAATCAACACTATTCAACAGGATAGGACGAAAACGAAGAAGCGAATCAACACTATTCAACAGTGCTAGAAACTCACCTCGAGAAGATCTGGAAAAAGCTAGGAACAGAACCGGAGAGAGATAGTCGAATGGAGAAAAACCCTAGAAGATGATTGATTGGGATTTTGGCTTATTTGGTTGTTTGTTTGAATTGTTCTACATGTTGATGGAAGTTGGGAGAGTCGAATTGGATTTGAGCAGCGAGACAGCGAGAACAAGAGAGGAGCAAGAGAGGGCTGCCATGGTAGAGAGCTTGAGCTCGATTTTGATGGGGAAGAGGCAGGTGGGTTTGAGGAAGAAGAAGCGGATAGAGAGGTTGTGGAAGGTTGACAGCGGGAGGAGAAGGAGAGAGGAAAGCGGCGAGGCGGTGGTGGTGAGCGAGGTTAGGGGTTTTCAGATCTGCAAGTAGAGGAGGAGATGAGATGAGAATCAGACCCCTTTACCCAAATTCGAGAACCCTAGAACCCTCCTTAGTAAAATCAAATCCAATTTTTCCCAAATTAAACCCAAAAACTGAGTTCGGCTTCAGCAAGCACGGGAGAAGATGGGAGAACAAGGGAGGGAGAAGCTGGGAGAAGGAATGAGGGAGAAGGTTGGAGAATCCTCCGTCGAGGAGAGAAGATGGAGAGCTAGTGGAAAAAGAGAGAGGGAGGGCTGAAATTGAATTGGGGATTTGGAAGCTTTTCATTTTTGGAATTGTAAGTATGCCGTACGTTGAATTTTTTTAGTGGTAGCTACGACAACCTCACCCAAAGCTACCATTCTAGGCTTTTTTCCAGATGCAACGCCTCCCGTGGCTAATGTCGTGCCAAAAAGGTACCATTTGCCACGGCGCATGCCTGCCGAAGCTAGTAAGGGTAGTAAATTTCATTATTTTTTGTAGTGTACCCAACCTACGAGAGGATAGCTTAACAGCAGTGGGTACTCCGTTTCTAAGGATTTTCCATAGAAAAGATTTTATTTTGGGCAGCACATCCAGGTCCCATATCCAGCTTATATCTGATCTTGTATGGTTTTTGTATTTATGTATCATCTGAGTTGCAGACTCTGTCGAAAACCAGCCATTTTTGCTCCATTTCCAATAAAGTCTATCAACATGAATATTTTGTGGTATTGGTATTGTCTTGGTTGTTTCTATTATATCATTGGGTAGTATGTTTTGTAATTTTTCATTTAACTTATCTTGATCCCAGGTTTTATTATCTTTGAGGAAGTAATTTATGTTTATAGATTCATCGATTTGTTGTGTATTTGGGATTAATGATTTCAGAGGCGATAAACCCAGCCAAAGGTCATTCCAGAAGTTAATGGTTGAACCATCCCCAATAGACCATTGTAGACCCTTTTTAAATAAAGTTATTAGTTTTATTAACTGCGCCCATTGGCACGAGGAGCCACGTTGCTTTTGATAATTTAGGATACTGCTATTTTTTAGGTATTTTTCTTTGATTAAGATAACCCACGGATTAGTAGGTTCTGCTAGTAATTTCCAGAGTAGCTTCAGTTGTAGCGCTTTGTTCATATCCTCTGAGCAGCGGAGACCAAGTCCACCATTTTCCTTTGTTTTACAAACATCAAACCAACTGATTAGGGGTTTGTGATTCGGGCCTTTGTTCCAAAGGAAATTCCTATTGATTCTATCTAGTGCTATGTGGACTGATTTTGGAAGCATAAAGCACTACATTATATGTAATGGTTTTGCTGAAAGCGTTGTTTTGATTAGAGTACATCTTCCAGCTTGAGAGAGGCAATTTGCCTTCCATTTGTGCAGTTGAGATTTAGTGTTCATTAGTAGGTCTTTGAAATCGTCTTTCGTAACTCTTCCCTCGATGATTGGGCAGCCCAAATAGCAACCTAAATTGGGGATGTGGGCTATTTCTAGTTCATTTCGAATAAGCTTTTTTTGTGTGGTCAAAACGTTCTTCGAAGTTTGAAATTGGGACTTGTGTCGGTTAACTCGTTGCCCAGACAATGTTGTATATTCTCTTAAAATTTGATTAACTTGGTCACAACCAGTTTGTGTAGCTGAGGCAAAAATCATAATGTCGTCGGCAAAGGCTAAGAATGGAATCTTAGTTCCACCGCGTGTTAGTTTGATTCCTTGATGGCTTTGTGGTTTTAAGGATTCGTTAAGAAGGCCACGAGATAATATTTCCGATATTATTAAGAACAGATAAGGGGGGAGCGGGTCACCTTGGCGTAAGCCCCTCTTTGGAAAAAATATATCAGTGGGTTCGTTATTTACTAATACCGAGTAAGTAACCGTGGTTATACATTCTTTGATCCAACCCGTGAATTTGGTTGAGAAACCAAATTTTATCATAATAGAGAGAAGAAAGTCCCAGTCCACCATATGAAAAGCTTTTTCCATGTCGAGCTTAACCTCCATCCAGCCCGTGTTGCCTTTTTTCTTTGAGAAGGAGTGAAAAAATTCATTTGCAATTAAAATGTTATCTTGTATTGATATACCAGCTGAGAACGCACTTTGTAGTGGGTTTGTTAGTTTGGGTATGATTTTTTTAATCTTGATGCTATTAGTTTAGAAATAACTTTATATATTGTTGAACAAAAGGCTAATGGGTCTATAATGGGATGTTGTTGTTGGGTTGTCTATCTTTGGTATCAATGCGATAAAAGTGTGGTTTGTTTGTTTTAGGATCCGTCCACTAAGGAAAAAACTCTTGACCGCTTTGATTACAGAGGATTCCACTATATGCCAGTATTTTTTGAAAAAACCAGCAGTGAAACCATCAGATCCCGGGGATTTGTCATTAGCTAGGCTGAAAATCGCATTTTTTATTTCCGAGTTTGTTACTTGTCGAGTAAGCCAGTTGTTTTCTTCGTTTGAGATTTCATTTCCTACATAATGGAGTAAGTTGCTTTGTACTAATTGCCTTGCTTGTGGTGAATATCTTTGGTTGAAGTCATGTTTTACTAAATTCCTTATATCTTCTTCTTTACTGAGAGTTATACCAGCCGTGGTTTGAAGTTGTTTTATTATATTTCTGTTCCGTCTTTCAGTTGCAATTTTGTGAAAATACGTTGTGTTTGCATCGATTGATTTGACATGTATTCTTTTGGCTCTTTGCCCCCAGTATTTTCGTTGGTATGTTAATAGAGAAGTATGCTTTGATGTTAGCCTTTTGATTTTGGTGTCTATATCATGGTTATAAGCATTACAAAGAGTGTTTTGTAGTTCTAAAAGTTGTGATTCTACTTGTTTTATTTGGCGAAATACGTTCCCAAAGGTTACCTTGCTCCATATCTTACTTTTTCGTTTGAGTTCCTGCATTTTTTTGGTTAATTTGAACAGTTGCGAGCCAGGAGAATCTAACCTCCAAGCAGATCGAACAATAGTTTCATAGTCAGGTATGTCCAAGCCATTTCAAATTTAAACGGTTGTAGTTTTGGTTTTTGGTTATCCATTAGGTCTATAGTGATCTGCGCATGATCAGATTTCAAAAAAGCGTGATTTTTAGTGCAAAGGTTTGGGAAATCTTTTAGAATAGAGTGGCTGATTATTGCACGGTCTAACTTCTCAAAAATGTTATCGTTACCCTGCTCACGTTTCCTCCAAGTGAATCTATTTCCACTAGTTAGGAAATCAATTAGGTTGTAAGTGCTAATTATATCTTGTAATCTTATGTAAAAATAATTTATTTAGAACCACATTCCATGAATAGAAGAGTTTATATTTTGTTGGAAAAGAAAACAAAATTTGAACATTGTTTAAATAAAATATTCAACATCTTAACATATACTATAAGTTCATAATGGACCTTTGATTTAATTTATTTATGTGTTGCAAGTTGCAAAGAAACTATCACATATGACAGTGTGTATGTAGGGATGGAAATGGGTCGGGTGGTGGGTGGATGGACCCCCATTTCATCCGACCCACCATGGGTGACCCATCACCCCACCCATATTCACTTCACCCATATCCACTTCGCCCATATCCATCGGGTGATCGGGTGAAATGGGTGAGATATGAGTGAAATGTGGGTGATTTTCCCTAAATGCATATAATTGAATTCCAATCAATTTGGTACACAAAACACCGTATAAAATATGATTATCTTACACATTTAAGTCTTAAACACATACAATAAGTCTTAAACAACACATGCCACAAGTCTTAAACACATATCATACACTACAAAAAAAAATATTGCTTTAGAAACGGCTCTTTGCCATCACAAATAGAAGGATTGTCATCGCTAAAAAACATTTGTGATGGCTATACGACGGCAAATCGTCGGTCGCTAGCCCAAGGGTAGCAAAAACTGTTTTGCGACGGTAACTTACCGTCGCATAAAATTTGGCCAAATTGTTTTATACACCTTTTAACCGCCTTTTTCCTTTCTGGTGTGACTGAGTTTTTTGTGACGGTACAAATGTCGATGCTAATGGATTTATCAAATCTTTTAAAAAAAAACCGTAAATGAGAAACAAAATTTTTATAGTAGCCTATGCGGGATTTGAACCCGCATTTTTGTGCATGAACACATTGCTCTACCATTTGAGCAAATAGGCTTAATAATCAACGAGAGCAACTTTATTCCCTTATTCATCTATGATTTAATATACACATCAATCTACCCATTTGCCGTCGTTCATACTGATCATCCTAAAAATTGTATTTCACCAAATAAATAAAAATGAGTGATTATCCAGCCAACAAGTGATGATTAAGTACGTTACCGGGCTATATTACCACTAAGATAATTTAAAATTGATACTTTTGCTTTGCTATAATGAAAATACACCTAAACACATAGCACATGCTCACTATATCCACAAATCACCTAAAACAGTAGCTCAACGAACCAACAGGCAATAGCTTTAACAAGTTGAAGGAAACACTACAAGAATTCCACATTAGAAGTAAATGATGCAAGAAAAGTTTCAGAAGAAAAGGACATTAATAAATCTAACGGTTAGCAAAAAGAGCCTAAAACAAAGAAGACTCCATATGCTAAATTATGACAATGAGAATATTAGCAAGGAAATTCAAACGGATGAAATAAACACTTTAAATAGAATAGAGGCCAAAGGGTTATTGTAATGTCTTCGTAATCAAAGTGATCTTTAACAAAAATGAATTCAGCCCCACCCTCCAAAATGACTAGATTAAATATACAACTAATTTTACAAGTACTCAGCTTAAATGAAGTTGAAGTACAAGTAAGAAAAATAAACAAAGATGAAATGGAAATAAAGAAGAAACCAAATACTGCGAAAATATAGAAGGGACGAAATTTCAGAGAAACAAATGAGAAATGGCCATACGGTGGAAATTACCTGGAATGGTACAGTATGTCTTGCATGCTGTTTAATCTACAAACTTTTACCTGTACCACGAAGGTGCTGACTCAGGTTACCATTCTCAACATATTCATACACTAAGTAAAGAGAGCCTTCAGTACAATACCCGATCAAACGAACCTGCATTCAAGATAACTTGATAAAGGTTCACTGTCGACATCTTTCCCATCTTGTTTTTTCTTTCTAAATCTTGGTTGAAGGAAAATAAAGACAAGGATAAAAATCAAATATATCATATATGTAAGAATAAGCATGAAACAGATCATAAGAGCTTTCAGCACTGACAAAAAGGATCTCCATATAGAGCTCTGAGATGTTACAATAAAAGCCAGCTACTGAAAAAAAACACAATCAATTCCATCTATAAAATTGATCATATGGAAGCAATGAGTATGAACATGACTTCATGAAACCCTCTTAACATCCATATTCTAGGTTAAAATGCAATCATATTCATTCCACCCCCCCCCCCCCCCCCCCAACAGAACTTAATTTCTCCTCCATCAAGATTATCATCTTATACAGAAGGCGTTCAACTTCTTTGGTAAGATGCAGTAAGCAGCAGATCTTCCCAATGTTCCCGTTCACCAAAAACCTTATGGTTAACAATGCAAACTAACCGGTGAATAAAAAGCATGTTACATAGGCCCTAATCTAAAAAATAGAACAAAACATAAAAATGGAAATTACAAGGCATTTTTATAGTAGCAATGGCCTCTATCTTAGATGCATACGCTTACAGTAATACCATTAGATATTCGATTGTGGCGGTGTTGGGGGGGGGGGGGGGCATTACTGGAGAAAGTAAGTGGTAGTACCAGGTTCAAGTGGTGAACATTGGTCAAGACTTCTAGCTCAGCTAGAAACTCTTTTGAGGCTTGCATAGTCATCTTCTTAATTGCTCCTTTCTACATGACAATATAAGAGATCAAGTTAGAAATCATGAATTTCACGTTGCAAAGAAAACTTTTATGCATGTCATCAATATTACTCAAGTGTATATAATTACCATTATGAAGCTACACAAAAGGTTCTAAAATTTCACATTTATAATAATAATAATATATGTTCATCCCACTGGGAATGAATTTTATATGCAAATGATTTTTGTGGAGACTTTGGTTCCCAATCGACGTAGACAAGCAACCTACCTTGATAGTCTCATACATATCTTGCTAATACATGAACTACAAGCACTAGGTATGACTAGGGTGTTTAAAAATATATTCTCTCTTGAGGATGTTTATCAACATACGCTGAATGGTTACCCAAGATGCATATAGAATGAACAATAACTGGCTCCCAATCTACCCTTCCTTGAGGATCTCTATCAACATACGCTGAGTGGTTACCCAAGATGCATATAGAATGAACAATAACTAGTATCAAAAAGCATTTAGCTTTATTTCAAATAAATTATTTAATACTAAACAAGGCCCTTCTATAACGATAAGGGTAATAAAATTAAACAAATCATATACATAAAAAGCTAATGAAGCTCTATTTTATAGTACTTCAAAGTACTCATTAATAAGCAGATGCTATAACATGTCCTCTTTTCAACTATGGTATGTGGGAAGAATTACAAACCCCTTCATGAATTGTGAATATTTATACGCAAGAAATTCCGGCAAAATCCAAACAAACCTATAACCCTTTTGGACAAAAATGTCATCCATTATCCTTTCAAAGAAAAATATAGACAGATCTATAGCCATTTGTGGGGGAACAAGGGCACCCAAGATTCTTTCTGGGGAAGAAAAAGTTTAGTCCCGCCACAAAGTTGAAAATATGTAAAGATTAATCATATCCACAAATACAAACCTCGCCTCTTAATTCTACATAATAAACAGCTCCGAAACCACCTTCACCAATCTTATTGGCAATGCTTGAATTATCGGTTGCATTTGCCAACTCTTCATAGGTAAACTCCACTGATTTATTTACGGTTATGCCACCAGCATGAGCACTTGAATCATCTCTGTTGGATGCATCCAATCTTGAACCTAAGAGGAAGAAAAGTAAGTCAGCAACTGAAGTTCTTTTAATGAATGGCTCAAGAACCAAACTTTGAATAGAATTTCTCATAATGCCAGAACACAAAATCCTCAACGTCTAAGAAATCTAGAAGTAATATTAGTCAGTTATAATTAACACCACAAAATTCCCATTAGGAGTAAAATCTTAACATGTAAAATTGGGAACAAAAAATAAGCTTTAGTCTTAGAAGCATTAATAAACAAAACCCATTCACAAGAAAACATGACCAAGAATCACAGCAAGGCCCATACCAGTCATAAATTCAGTCACAGTGATCCTCATTCAAAAGGCTAAAAGATAACTCGACCCTCCCATCAGCACCTACGGGCATAAACTCCCCATGGATTGATCCTTCTTCTTTTCTACCATTTACAAACATCTCAGCAATCTTCTCAACAACATCAGACTAACATATATAGCAATTCACAAATTAGAGTATCATATTCACAACAAGGCAATCCTACATAACTAAAATCCGATGAAGTTAATGGACAACAATATCAAACTAAATCGAGCAGAGTCCTAAGATTCAAATTCAGCAGAACAACCAATTTTAAATCTCATACACACAAGCCTACCAAAAAGTTATAAGTTATCACCAATTCAATAAATTAGCAGCCTATAAGGAAATATGGAGACCACATACTTGCCCTAACCTGAGGCGGATTCGGAATCTGAATTAATTCAGATTCTAAATTCACAAAGATACGTCGAAGAAGGGTTGAAAGACGGGTGGAGAAGCGCAGTAGAATGATGTTGGCCTGGGCAAAGAGACGAGCGAACGGGTGTTGCGAGACGGGTCGAGAGACGCTGAAGAATCACATGAGAGGAGGAGTGAGGCCGGAAGAACTGAGAATGATGAGAGGGTTGTGACTTAGGGTTCCTGCTCCCAGAGACTGTCTCTCTTGACTTACTCTTGCTTTCACAAGATCTTATTCTCCCTCGAGTTCTTCGCTCATAGATTGGATCTCGTGCTCAATAATCGCTCCAAAGATGGCTCGCACTCGAGATATCTCTCCTTGAAGCTTTTTCCGTTGAGCACTTGTCCGCCATTGAAGCTTCGAGCTCTCTCAAAACACTCGATCTCCAGTCCAGAGATCGGTCTCCGTCGGTTTCTCAAACCCTAGCTCTTCTCTAAGGCAACTGAGGGAGTTGGATAATTAGAGAAGCGGCTGAGTGGGTAGGGTTAATCTCTTTCTTTCTCTCGTTCCTTCTTTTTCTTTTCTTTTTGTTTTTAATTAAAAGTGACGGCAACTACTATCAGTCGTCGCAAATGTCACAAAATGAGAGACAGCGACGCCTGACCGTCGTTAAATTTTGCGATGGGGTAAATGTCGTCGCTTAACCCGTGGCAAAACACCCCTTTTGCAACGGCAAAACCATGCCGTTTCTAAACAGGTGTAGCTAAAGGAATTTTTTTTTTTGTAGTGATAAGTCTAAAACATAAGGAAAATAAGTAAAACACATACAATAAGTCTTAAAATAAGTAGTCTAAAACACGAGAGGATGAAGGGAAGCTAGGAACTTTGGGAAGGGAAATTAGGGTTTACAAAAGTGTATATATTTTTTTTTATATAAAATATATATATTTTATATAAAAAAATATTTATTTTTATACGGGTCGGGTCGGGTGGCGGGTGGTGGGTCGGGTGATGGATCGGGTGCAGGTGGAGAAAAACTTCACCCTACCCGACCCACCACCCATATCCACTTCACCCACATCCACTTTCCACCCGCTTTTTTTCGGATTTTCACCCACTTTTTCGGGTCGGATGATTCGGGTTCGGGTCGAGTGCGGGTGAAATTGTCATCCGAGACATTCTTGCAATTGGTTTACCTAAATAAGGGGCCAGGGCCCCACAATCCCATGGTGAAAAAAGGTTTCAATTATTGATATAATTGGCGTACACAACCATGAAGCATCTCATTGGTATATGATGAATTAAATTATTATTATTATTATAGTTGAGGAACGTTGTAGAAGGAAATATAATATTTTAATAGTGATATGTAGAAAGGGACAACCACATGCTATTTATGTAAAGTACTCAACTAGTAGTAGTCATGAATACAATATAATATAAAAATGGTACTTCCTGTCATGGGGTCAAAGCTGATAAATGTTCCTAGGCTTATATATGAGTTATTATGAAACGATGTTAAAAAAACTGACTAAAATTATAAATAAGGTAAAATTTATAAACGGTTGGTAAAAGTAGTTAAAAATTTAAAGAACAAGATAATCTCCGTATGGGAGAAAAAACTGTTTATTTGTAAAAAAATGAAGTTTATTTGGTTGTTATTGGAGGTATTGTGGTACTTTCAAACGAAATAAGATAAGAGAGAATAAACACCCAAATAAACACTCAAATAACCTCCATTTTGTAGCTTATTTTTTAACACATTTTTTTTTATTTTGGTCATCCAAACACCAAAAACGGTGCTTAAAAAATAAACGCCCACAAATAATTAATTTTTAACCGCTTTTTTAGTTGTCCATATACATCCTATGTGTGTTTCCTCGGTGTTCTTGTAAATATAATGAGAAAATTTTGAGCGATTTTTGCCTGACTGCATTTCTGCCCTTAAAAGTATGGGGTATCAAATGCTTAAGGTGGGCTTCGAATTCGATCCTTTTAAAACCGAATTGCTATCTGAACAAAAAATATTGTCGAATATATGGTGGTATAATTGTTACTATGTTTTTTCAAAACTTTTAAGATATCTGGTAAATCGTGGAAAATTAACTGGCTACAGTTTTGTAAATCATGAAAGATGTTAAATATCAACAAATAATTTTATGGAAAGAACTTATGGGTAGTACCCATATATCCCCAGTTCAATCCTGAAATGACCGTTCTTTATTTACCAATTCAAGGATAAGATGTAAATATTGTAAAAAAACCAAATGTTGGATTGACTCACGGTTTGAGAAGCTACAATAGTAGTAGAGGTTTTCTTCTTTTTTCAAAACTTTTTTTAATTAATATTCCCACGGTTTATGAAACCTCCTCACTAGACCTGTCAAACGGGTCATTCGGGTTAGGTTCGGGTCGGGTCATTTCGAGTTCCGGGTAAAACGGGTCACGGGTTCCGGGTATTTTCGGGTTGACTAGAACCCGGGTTTGATCGGGTTTTACCGGGTTTTGGGTCGATTTCGGGTTTGTCAATTTTTTCCTTTTAAATTAAAAAAAAATCATGATTTGATAATTTTGCAATAAATTTTAATTATATATATAAATTAATTATATTTAATTAAAAATCAACCGGGTCACCGGGTCAATCGGGTAAAATCGGGTCAAAATTACCGGGTCAATCGGGTCACCGGGTCGAAACCTAGATGACCCGGAAAATTTCCGATTTTTCAGGTTCGGGTAGAAAAAAAAATTCGGGTCAAAATTTTCGGGTTCGGGTCGAAAAATTTCCGGGCGGTCGGGTCGAGTCGACCGGATCGGATTGTATTTTGACAGGTATACTCCTCACGATTCAGAAACCGTTGGCCTCTTAATCTTTCACGGTTAAAAAAAACTAAAAAAATCATTCTAGGTATTAATTTGGTGTTAGTTTTAACCACTGCATTTATAAAAACACACACAAAGTAATATATCATGTGAATATCTCTTACGGTGTAATTAATAAATATGGAGCATTGGATTAAAAAGATCAACAGTTGAGATTTAAAGAAAAAATTGAAGAGTAAACTTATATGTTTAAAACAACATGATTATTCGCAAATAACTCATAAGAATAATCATGTCGCAACCAATGAATATTTTTTATATAAAAAGACTATTAATACATACAATTAATTACATAACATCAAATGAATAATTATATTGTTACGTACTAATTGTGTGTGTGTGGCGTGAGAATTAAATAAAAAATTACATTGTTTCTTGTAATTATTACTCCCTCCGTTAATCAAAACATGTCGTTTTAGACATTTGCACATTATTTAAGAAAGCAAATAAAAGCAAACAAAAATACACATATACCCCTAATTATTACTTTACTTTTCCACTTTATTGAAAACTACAACTAACAAACATCTAATCATGACAAGGGTAATTTTGGAAAGTGAACACCAAAATACCTAAAACGACAAGTTTTTCTTAACAAGATTTTACTCCTAAAACGACATGTTTTTCTTAACGGAGGGAGTATTATATAATAAGTTATAATTTTCAAGATAATATATGGAAAAAGTAATGAACGAGAGTACAAGTCTCCTTAAAATTGTATAAAATGTTATAGTGATAATTAAGGAAAGTAATGAGCAAGAGTACGTATAAATATAATATTATGATACATTAATTTATAAGTCTCCTTAAAAGCTAAAAAATGTTATAGTGATACTTTTGTTTAATGGATGGTGTACAACTTTCTCAAACTGTCCATAAAGGTACTGCACAATCCTTTAGCTTCCAACAGTCTCTTAAGTGCATTTTGAGAAAATTACAGAAAATCACCTATTAAAAGGATTTCATGAATAAAATATCACCTACCACATATTTTCATTAAAATTCCATTAAATATAGTATATTTTAATATTATATATTTAAAATTTAAAATTGAATATATTTAAATTATAATTATGGTATAGATTAAAAAAATTATATTAATGTATTAGGGGGAAAATCTATGAAAATTTTTAATTCTATATTTATTTGGAGGGTGGACATTCTAAATGTTGAAAATATTATTTAATTTTATTTAAAAACTTAAGACATTTTTTAATGAAGATATTTTTAATGAAAAAATATTTATGATTCTGGAAATATTTAGATAATTTTATCATTTTTAGTATATAGTGCACAAGTGTTTATGAAAGAAAGAAAATTAAATGAGACATTAATTATTGAGAAAATTGCAGCCAATATACCAATTTATCTCACTCTTTGCAAAAATGTCACCCCCCATCTAAAATGTGGTAAATGTCAAAAAGTGCATTTATTTTGCAAACTAACAGGTCAAGGTGATCTTTTATTATGGGTTAAAAAAATTTGGGCGGACTTTTGCAAACTAACAGGTCAAGGTGGTCTGGATTTAAGGGATTAGGAAAGGAGAGAGAGAGAGAGAGTTCTTTACAGAATCGAATCTACAGACGGAGAGAAAGAGAAGGGAGATGAGGCACTTGAGGGCGACGAAGGCGTCGCCGGTGTGGCTGAGGCGGGAGAGGAGGGCGTCGCCGGCGGAGTGGGCGGTGGAGGAGTGGTGGCAGAGGAGGACGAGGTCAGAGAGGTAGTCGGGGGGGGGGGGGGGGGAGGTAGTGGGGTCGTGGCTGGTGGCCCTGAGGACGGCGAGGCGGAGGGCGGAGGTGTTGCGACAGGGGGATAGGGGGCGGCGGTGGCTCTGGCGACGAAGATTGTTCTCAAACAATTTCCTTTTCTGTTGCAACTTCTAGATTTGGCGTTTATTAAATTTATTGGTCGTACTGGAGGCGGAGATTGAGAGGCGGA
Source organism: Persicaria tinctoria (assembly GCA_037127255.1). Lineage (NCBI taxonomy): Eukaryota > Viridiplantae > Streptophyta > Magnoliopsida > Caryophyllales > Polygonaceae > Persicaria > Persicaria tinctoria. The sequence continues at coordinate 65,639,209 of JBANSL010000006.1, forward strand.
GGCAAAGGATCCGATGAGAATCCGGCTACCATTTCGAACAAGTAAGCAAAGCCTAACTAAATCCCAACAAAAATTGGTCTGCAATGTGTGATTTTTGAATGGGGATTTCGGTGTGAAACCCTAAAAATCCATCTGTTTCGTGTCGTTTTGCCTACAGATCACAAAGATGCAAAACTAAGGAAGAAAGAAGAGAAAGTTTCCGGTGAGAGCGGCATTGAGAGAGGAGGAATCCCGCGAAGGAGAGATAAGCGAAGGTGAAGGGAGAAATTAAGAATATGAGGTTGCTATGTTTGAGTATTTAGGTTGCTTGTTATGTGAATGTGCACTCTTTCATCTTCTTCTAATTGCATCTTTGTTTGAAGCACTCTTTCATCTTCTTCTAATTGCATCTTTGTCTGAACACTTACTCATTTCTTTGCTTATGTAAATGTCGTGAGAAGTTTTTGAGATTAATAATATCTGACAAGGCTTAGTCTTCCATTGGATGAGACATCGGTTTTATTGGCAAGACAACAGGAGTTACTGGCTAGTAAGCGTAAATCGCATATATTTAGGGTTCGCATCTCAGGCAACCAAAATGAAACCATATATTGTAACTGAAGTACATATATGCAAAATAACAAAAACCAACATTCAGCAGCTGAAAGAATGTCATCTATCCCAGCTATCCTCGAGGTGGGAAGTTCCCGAGGTAGGCGAGATCCGACAGGGGTTATTCTTATATTGGCTAAAAGCCTAAAAGATTGTGGTCACATGCTAAGAAATAGTAGTTACTTGCTAGTAAGCGTAACTCACAACTTTGTTTTAGGCCAAGCGAAACCATGCATGTATAGGGTTGTATGGATTTTTTTTGTGTTTCAGCACCTAGTTAGTATTTCCCTATCCTCCATGTCCACGTTGGTAGCTTTGCCTTTCAGCTCCAGAGCAACGATTTTCGGTTGTGCCCAGGTTTTCTGGTTTATCTTGCCAGTTGTGTGAATTTCCGTGTCAGCTGAATTGTTGTCTTTGCCATCCAAATGGTTATCCATGCCATACTCCAAATTGAGATCAAGATACGATGTAGACCCAACTTTACTTCGAAATTTTTTTTTTCCATAAACATATATAAAGTGGGTGTCTATAAATAAATAAAATTAAATTAAGTTCAAAAATAAATTTATTTTTTAATTTTAACAAATAAAAATGGCCAATTTGCATAGATATACCAAAAAAAAATATAACTTTGCAAAAATGTCAATGGGCGGTAGAGCTGGCAATTCGGGTCATCCGGTCGGGTTCGGGTCGAACACATTCGGGTCGGGCACTGATGAGTCGGGTCAACTCGGGTCAAAATTTCTGTGTCGGTCTTGGTCAGGTTGGGTCGGGTAGGGTTCGGGCAAAATGAAATTTAGATTGGTCGGGTTTCGGTCAAAATCGGGTTGGACCCATTCGGGTTTTCGGTTAGAATTGGGTCGGTCTCATTCGGGTTTCGGGTCGGTACTCGGGTCGGTCTCATTCAGGTTTCAAGTAGAAGCGGGTGAGGTCTACATTTGTTTTGTACTAAAAGCTTAATCGTTTGAATTGAATTTGTTAAATCATGTTCGTTCGACGTTTGGGACTTTCGGGTAATCAATTTTATTAAATCGGATATGTAATTCATGTTATTTATGTATTTCAAAAATTATTTTAGTACAATTAAATATGATTCAATATATAATCTACTCATTGGCTCGTAAGCTCCAATGTTGTTAAAAACTCAATTCGATCCTACGATTCCGACGATCCTACGATCTAAAAATGGAAAAACCATCCTGATTTTTTTTTTGCGATTATAATATAACGATCCTATAAAATGTCTATTATAAAAAAATTATAATATTTATCCTTTATATCTAAGAAATTTGTAATATATTTAGTTAATTTATATTATATTTAGTTTATTTTTGAAATTTTACAATCTTTATGGATATTTTTTATGATTTAACATAATATTTATCTAATATTAAACATATTAACTTCATTTAAAAAAAATTAATCCATGGGTTAGTAAGCTCATTCTATTAATCATTAATGTCATTGAAATTTTGCAATATATTGTTATCAAAATCATACTTGATTCCCTATCTAAAATATAATTCACGTTATTATATTGTTATTTGTGTCTTTCAAAAAGTAGTTTTCAAAATAAATTTCACTACGTATATGATTCAAGTTATAATATCCTCATTGAGTTACTGCTATGGACTTTGACTTATTTTGTTTTGTTTCTAAACTGTCATCAAATTTACAAGTTATGGTAAATTTAACTTTGTTCAATGGAATGCACTTACGCACTAATGGTTTTAAATTTTCATTTTGATCAATGAAAATTTTATTTTGTTTAGAAATAGCATTAACTATCAATAGCTCGATACTAGATTACAATATTTTTTTTGTTTTATAGTATAAATGTATAATAAATATATATATTTAAGGATATTCGGGTCAGGTTGGGAGTCGGGTCAGTCGGGAGTCGGGTCGGGTTGGGAGTCGGGTCGGTTGAGAGTCGGTCGGGTTGGGAGTCGGGTCGGGTTAAAATTCGGGTCGGGTTGGAATTCGGGTCGGGTTCGGGTTGAGTCGGGTTTGCCTGTATTCGGGTCACTTCGGGTTTCGGGTCAACATCGGTCGGGCTCGGGTTAGGGTTCGGGTTATGCATAACGCCAAATTTGCGGGTTCGATCGGGTTTTGGGTCGAGTGAGTCGGTCGGGTTTCTCAGGTCGGATCAGGAATTGCCAGCTGTAATGGGCGGTATAATTTGCAAAGGGTGTCAAAATGTTAGATTTGCAAATTTCCCTCACCCACTTGGCCAAAAAAATAACATCATGATTTGTGGGGAGAGAGGGCAAATGTGATGGTGACAAGTGGCTAAACTTAAGTTTAAATTGTTATAAACTAATTTTCGATCATTTTTATTTTTTTAAAATTAAAAAATAAATCTATTTTTGAACTTAATTTAATTTTATCTATCTATAGACACCCACTTTATATATGTTTATGAAAAAACAATATTTCGAAGTAAAGTTGGGTCTATATCGTATCTTGATCACAATTTGGAGTATGACATGAATAACCATTTGGATGACAAAGACAACAATTTAGCTAGCACGGAATTCACACAACTGGCAAGATAAAGCATAAAACCTGGGCAGAACCGACAATCGTTGCTTCGGAGATGAAAGGTAAAGCTGCCGACGTGGAGATGCAGTAACTAGGTGCCGAAACACACAAAAATTCCATACAACCATATACATGGTTTCACTTGTAGGGGTTTTATGTGAACAAGCTGCTCGGATTCGGATCGAAAAACTCGGCTCGAGCTCATTCACATTCCCAAAACGAGCCAAGTTCGAGCAGGTAAATGAGCTCGAATTGAGACCGATCCGAGTACGAGCCCGAGCTCGAGTAACTCGCATAACTCATACTATTTTGCCCTTGTGTTTTTTTCCCTTTAGTTTTACTGTTTTAGGGTTTCTTCTTAACCTTAATCAATTACTCCCGTCCGTCGCTGCTTCCTGAGTTCCTCGCTCCTCTTCCTCTCTTCAGAGCCGGACTTCTCCAATCAATCTCCACCCTTGAGTTTCGCCTCCTCCCTCCGATCTTGGCCTCGTCTCCAGTGTCTGCCTCCTCCTCGGCTCCTCTTCAGACATCAGCCGGCGGCCAGCGCGCAAATTCCGGTATGTTCGCCACCTTTCATTTCTTGTTTCGCCGCCTTTCGTTGTTCTTCAACCAGCAAAACCCCCTTGTTTCGCCGCCGCTTTCTAAGCTCTCTTCAATTACATGGGCATGAAAACCATCGATTTGTTTGAAGTTGCAACCATATTTCGCAACCTTTCATTACTTGAGTTGTTTTTATAGATTCAACCATAGATTCAAGTATGAGATACCATATGGGTACAGTTGATTTGCTAATTTGAGTTCAACCATCGATTTGTAGATTCAACCATAGATTCAACAAATTTACAGTTTATTTTTCTTCTTCAGCTGATTCAACTGTAATGAAATGAACTCTAGGTGTTTTGTTAAATTGAATTCATTTCAACCATAGTTCAACCATATAGATGCCATTTGTAGATTCAACAAATTATAGGCCGTTGTAATGGATTTACAGTTGATTCAACAAATCGATGGTTCAACCATAGTTCATCCATATGGATGCCATTTGTAGATTCAACAAATTTACAGTTGATTTTTTTTTAGATTCAACCATCGATTTGTAATGGAATGAAGTCAAGGTGCTTTGTTAATTTGAATTCATTTCAACCATAGTTCAACAATATGGATACCATTTGTAGATTCAACAAATTTACAATTGATTTTTTTTTGTAGATTCAACCATCGATTTGTAATGAAATGAACTCAAGTTGCTTTGTTAATTTGAATTTTTTTTTCATTGTTTATACTTGTTTGTTTGTATTTTATTTTATCGTTTTGATTTGTATTGTAGTGATTACAAATTTGTATATGTATTTGATAAAAATTTTGTGGCTGATTTTACATATTACAATGTATCAGTTAAGAATTTCAGTTTGTGTTTAACTGTACGTTTTATTTTGTTGTTGTAGTTATCACATTATCACGTTATTGGGTGATGAAACTATAGAAGGACTTCTTTACGCATCGAATTGGTTTTGTAATGAATTTGAAATTTGATATTAAGGTATTTTATTATATTTCATCTTAAGTGTTTTAATACTTTCAATCTCTAATCATGCTTTATTTTGTAGCTTTCAAAGATTAATCTATTAATGTGTTATGCTCTTTGCTTATTTTCAGGTTTTTTGCTTGGAGACAAAGACATAATAAAGATTCTCCCAAGTGTCTGGACGAAATTTAGGTTGGGTACTTGAGTGCTTATTTTCAGTTTGCACTTGTGTACTTGTTATGCCCTTTGCTTATGAAATTTCAGTTTGTTGCAATTATGTATGGTTTCAAGTTTGGAATGTACTATCAGATTATGATTGAATGTATGGACAATGGACTGATTTAGGTGTTATGAATGTGTTATAGGTTATGTATTGTATGTAATAAAACTATGAGTAATGCAGCTAAGCTAAAAAACGAGCCAAAAAATGAGCTCAATAATGAGTTTCCAGCACAAACCAAGCTTACCACAATAAAACGAGCTCACGATCTCGAGCTCGGCTCGAGAAAAACGAGCCAAACGAGCTCGAGCTTGTTCAAATGGTCGCGAGCCGAGTTCGATCACGCTTCTAAGCTCGATTAAAATTCGAGCTCGAGCTCGGCTCGATTACAAACGAGTCGAATCTGAACATCCCTCTGTTCGGCTCGTTCGACTCGAATAACACCCCTATTCACTTGGCCTAAAAAAAAGTTATGATTTACGCTTACTAGCCAGTAACTACTATTGCCTAGCCACTGACTACGATCTCTTCGCCAATATAAGACTAACCCCCTCAACCCTCCGCTTCACCTTGGTGTCCGGCGAGGCAAAGAGTCGCCGTGGCCGGAGTGAACCCCCTCCTTCCATCTATACCACCATTCCTCCACAAATCTCCCTCCATATCCACAAATCCGACCGAACTCCACACATTTCCATTTCCCCTTTCACAAAATCCAAAAAAAGAAAAGAGAGAGAAAGATAAGAGGAACAGCCATCACGACCGCTGCCCTCCACCACGTTGTCGTCAGCCTTAGGCCTCCACTTTCCCTTCTTCCTTCTCCTGTTCGGTTGTTGTGAACTCTCTCTCTCCCTCCCTCTCCCCCATTTGCTTTGCCTTAAATCCCACCCAAACACACCTCCAAAATTTCAAACTCCCGCAAAAAAAAAGAAGAGAAATAGTTACGATTTACGCTTAATAGCTAGTAACTACTATTTCCTAGCCACTGCCTATGATCTCTTAGCCAATATAAGAATAACCTCTATTCAACCCTCCACTGTTCAACCCTCTACTTCACCTTGGTTTCCGGCGAGGCAAAGATTCGTCGTGGCCGGAGTGAACCCCCTTCATCCATCTCTACCACATTTTCTCCACAAATCTCCCTTCATCTCCACAAATCCGACCGACCTCCACACATTTCCATTTCCCCTTTCACAAAATCCAAAAAAAAAAAAGAGAGAAAAGGTAGAGCCATCACGACCGCCGCCCTTTAGCCCGCCGCCGTCAGCCTCAGTTCCACTTCCCCTTCTTCCTTCTCCTGCTTGGCTGTTGTGAACTCTCTCTCTCTCTCTCTCTCTCTCTCTCTCTCTCTCTCTCTCTCTCCCCCCCCCCTTGCTTTGCCTTAAATCGTGCCCAAATACACCTCCAAAATTTCAAACTCTCGCCAAAAATTTTGACCTACTATAATGGGTAAGGGTGACTTGTTATTTTTGCAAATAAATGTTGCTTTTTGACATTGAACTATTTTTTTTTTATGGGGGAGAGACATTTTTGCAAAGGGGTAGCTTTTTTGGTATATTGAGTACAAATTTCTCAATAAAAATGGCAAAAAAATAGTTTAAAACAATTAAAGTTTAAGTTGAACCACTTGTCACAATCTCATTTGCCCCCCTTTGAAATTTGGTGTGAATGAGCCCTTATGCCATTCTTCCTTCTTTTAACCGGGTAAGGGTTGGATAGGTAACATTTTTATTTGCAAATCTAACATTTTGACACCCCTTGCAATTTATACCCCCATTGACGTTTTTGCAAAGCTAATTTTTTTGGTATATCTATGCAAATTGGCCTTAATTATTAGTATAAAAATATTATTAAATTTTAAAAATTCTAATGATTTATAAATTTATTTTAATTTTTATTAAAAAGTAGTCTATAAAATATTTTTAAAATTTATAAAATTTGTTGGAATAAAATATGACAATTTTTTGTATATACATCAAGTTTTGAAAAAAAAAACATTTTGTTAAAAAACAGTTGATTTTTTTTTAAATCTATTTGAGATTCTAATTTAAGTATAAAACTTAAACTAATATAATTTTAGGGTGTGTTTGGTAATGATATCTAGATATCAGATATCAGATATCAGATATCAGCTCCCGATATCTGATATCTAGTGTTTGGCAGGGCTAGATATCGATACCACTTTAACTGATATCGATATCTAGTGTTTGGTAGGAATAGTATATCACTTGATATCTGATATCTAGTGTTTGGTAGGACTAGATATCGATATCAGTTGATATCTAGATATCAAATTTAGCCTATTTTGATATACTCCGTTTTTGGGAGGTATCACTTGATATCGATATCGCCCGATATCGATATCTTGATACCGATACCGATATCTTGATATCAAGATATCAAAGATATCGCCCGATATCGATATCTTGATATCGATACCGATATCGATATACCCTTATATATATCAATTACCATATGATATTATGTAATTTTATATTTCATGGGTGATTAATTATAAAAAACACACATATATAAAGGGTAGTTTGGGTAAGTTATTCAATTTGAAGCTGAACCTAACATTCATGTTTACATTTATAGGATGTTTTGACTAAAAAGATGTGTGTTATTGTTGGGTGAAGGTGAGGTTTTTAGGGGTTGGGGGACTGAACTGATTCAAAGATGAAAGAACAGCCCAAGACAGCGACAGGACATCACCATCCGCTTATGTTTCCAACACCCTCTGCCTATCATCCAAACACGGCATTAACAAAATACCACAGCAAACAAAAACAACAAAAAAATTAATGAAATTGCATACTGTAGGTATATATTTGCATCTATCCCCAATAAAGAAGAAGAATCAAAGACACCCATGAGTCCATAACCCATCCAGTCCAGGAAGCAGAAGAACTCAGTTGGATGTTGAGGATTGGAGTAATATTGGGTCAGAAAAGGCAGATATGATATCATATCAACCATTTATATCTCCCCGCCATTTTTGGGGTGTCCACAGTACACCATTTTAATTGGACCATGATACATTTACACTAGGTGTAAAATTTAAATTTTACACTACAAATACTAACATGACATGTGGTGAAAAAGTGATGTAAAAAGTAACCAAACCTACAAGTCTAGCTCTTTCTTCTTTTCTTGCTCATGATAACCTATGTATTTCTCTCATCACCAATTCATGTGGGTTCTATTAAATACAAGTTTTAATTTATTTTAAAAAAAACTATAATAATATGATTAAATTGAAATTTTTAATTATAAAAACACTCCCTAATAATTTTGTACACCACCCACACTTGTATAAACAACTCATTTTATATTGATTTTTTTAATAAAAACTAACATAATTTTATTTACATAAACTCGAAGAGATATTTAGAGTATATTGATTTGTTAAATATTGTTTTTTTTAAATTTTCTGATAAAAAATTATTATATATTTTTTTGATAAAAAAAATTATTATATTTTTTTCAATTTACTTTTTTAATAATATCCTAAAAAAAAAGTATTTATTTAATGTAAGAGATATACAATTATATATACTAGGGGTGGGCATGGGACGGGACGCGACGGGATTGGGGTAATCCCGTGTCCTGTCCCGCGTATTTTTTACGGGACGAAATTGATTTTATTATTTTTAAATCCCGTCAATCAGTAGCTAATTAAAGATATCTATATGAATTTCTTTTTATAAATAATTGTTACTGTTTAAAAAAATAACAACCCATATTAATTTCATTTACAAATTACTGTAATATAATTTAATATATTATTGTCATCAAGCAACATTAAAAATATATTTATATTATATTTTTAACACAGTGTTTGACAATACAATATAGTATTTTAATTTTTAATAAAAGTATATTTCTATTAAATTATTGATGCTTTGCGGAATTAGTTTTAAAGTCTACGGGTTTGGATGAATCCATTTAACTAAAATAGTAGTGAAACTTAAATTCAAAATAATTATTTTATCTATTAAAATTTGATGATTTGCGTGAAATTTGTTATTTGATATTTTTTTTATCCGATGAAATTTGTTGTTTGATTTTTTTTTTATCCGATGAAATTTAATTTGTTGTTTGATACTTTGATAACGTTAGATTAGGCTACTGTTTCAGCACTATACTGATATACTCAAAAGTCCAGGATTGTAAATTTGTATATAGGTTGTATGATCAAAATTATACTAGTATACATGCATTAAGGAGTGGATATAAGATTATTATGAAAATTAATTAATTTATAGCATATATGAGTGTAATACTACCCAGTATACATATATTTAACTATTTTTTTTTATCGATATAATTGAAGGGGGGGGGGGGGTCAAATAAACAAAAAACGTAACAAGTTATAGATTAGTAATTTTTACTAAGTATTTGGTATAAGATTTACCTAGAAATCAAATTTAAATATGGAGAGTTTTTTTTAAAAAAAAATAAAATAAAAGTCTTCATCATTTGCATTGGAAATGACAAAACCAACTCATCAAATGACTAGAATATTTCTTTTCTATTTGTAATGTTAGTGGAAGAACTTGAATTTGATTGGTGGTGTAAAGCTAAGGTTTTACACTTAGTGTAAGTGTACATTTCTCCTAATTAAAATGGAAAAGTCTACATTTACACCTAGTGTAAAAGTAAACATTTTACACCACCAATTAAATAGCAAGATTCTCACCCACATATCTAAAAGTAAAAATGATTCAAAAAGTAAAAGTAATTTCACAATTACCATCATTACTTAGTTATTATTTTAAAGAATAATAAACTAGATGATATATGTTATTAAAAAAAAACTAGATGATATATAGGAATATTTTCTTTTTATTTAAAAATAAATAAATTGTAAGTACAACAATATAAAATCATGCATTAAGAAAAAAAAAGACGTCAATCATTACGTGTAATTCTAACAAAGACGCCAATCACTCGTATTAAGCAAAAAAAAATTGTAAAAGAATACTTGTTAAAAAAAAGACGTAGTAAAAGAAACGTTACATTATACGGAGTATTGTTTTGCCCGCAATATTATTCAATGTATTATACTCCCTTCGTTCATTAATAAGTGTCGTTTGACTTTTCAACACGTTTTTTAAGGAGTTAAAAACTATATAAAATATTAACTTTTTAAAAATAATTTTAAACTTATAACTAATATGTATAAAATTATAAAAAAAATCAATTAAAAACTTTATATTTTATATAGTTTTTAACTCCATAAAAAACGTGTCAAAAAGTCAAACATAACTTAATTCTGAACGGAGGTAGTATATAATTATAGGGGTGGACATGGGACGGGACGGGATTGGGGTAATCCCGCGTATTTTTTACGGGACGTGATTGAAATATATTTTTTAATCCCATCGGGTCTTATCTCTCGCGGGGCAGGACGGGATCAGACTTATCCCTCGTAAAAAAATTTCAAAATAAACCAATCAAAATTGATTTTTAAATACTACATATAATCATAAATATACAGAGTATCAAATTGACAAATTCAGTAGCTTTTTAAATTTAGTAGGTTTTCAAATTGTGTGGGTGTTATAATCATAAATACAACATATATATACACAAGTGGTGAAACAAATTAATACTGATATTATGAATATTTATTTTAAATATTTTTAAATAATATATATATATATATATTTTATGTATATGCGGGACGGGACAAGATTTGCGGGACGAGAACTTTCTGTCCCACGTCCCGTCCCTCGTATTTTTAGCGGGGCGAAATTGGGACGGGATTATATATATTTATCAAAATCCCATCGGGATCGGAACGGGATCGAGACGGGATGCGGGACGGGACGAGATTTGCGGGATTTGGGCCCACCCCTATTCAATTTAATCATATTATATATTGTAGTTTTTTTAAATAAAATGAAAACTTGTATTGGATTATCATGAGCAATAAAAGAAGAAAGAGCTAGACTTGTAGGCATGGTTACTTTTTACATAATTTTTTTGCCACATGTCATATTAGTATTTGTAGTGTAAAATTAAATTTGGGAAATTCCGTTTGGTACCCCCGAGTTTTTGACAATTCCGGATGGTGTCCCACACTTTTTTTTTGTCCGGATGGTACCCCTGAGTTTTTGTCAAAAGTCCGGTCCATGCCCAAAACTCATAGTTTCTTCTTTTTAATGAATAAAACCACCCATTATTTTTATTTTTTTCATAAATATGCCCATTTACTTTTAACATTGAACAAAACTACATATTAATTAACAAAACTCAACACAAAAGTGACAAAACCAACTTTATTTTTTAAAATTTTACAAAATCACATATTATTTCCAAAAGTTTTATTGCAATATTTGTAAATGTGATTGATCAATATTTCCGAAATTTTTATTGCAATATTTCCAAAAAACTTTATTGCAATATTTTTAACACATATTATTTTTCAAAACAATATTTAACTTATATCTCATTAACTTTAAACATTTGTAAATGTGATTGATCAATTTAACCAAATTCTTGATTATAATTTTTTTGAAAAAGAAAAGTAAATTTTATTTATTTATTTTTCTTCTTGTAAAAGAAAAATATAATAAGAGATTAATCATTCTTATTTTATTAGGTTTTATGTATTCCAAACAAAAGAAATGAATAACACCTTCTTTTATTACACAAGAAATGATTTTGTGCATATTTTAAAGCATAAAGGGTGGTTTTACACAAAGTATGGTTTTACAAAGTATTTTTTTATAATGTATAGGTTAACTATTTTTGTTCACATAATAAGATAGTGGATTTGTGCAAAATTTTGTAAATAATGAGTGATTATGTACATGCAATATTTGACAAATAATGAGATTTATTTTTTATAAAATATGAAAAATATGTAACAGATCTTTTGTGTAATGTCAAAAATAATAGTTGATTTTCTTCAAAAAAAATTTTGGAAAGAATGGGTATTTTTTGCTACAACTTTGGCAATAATGTGTGATCTTATTAATTTTAAAAAATAAAGGTGATTTTGTCAATTTTGTTTTGAATTTAGTTAAATGATAAGTAGTTTTGTTTAATGTTAAAAGTAAATGGGCATATTTATGAAAAAATAAAAATAATGGGTGGTTTTATTCATTAAAAAGAAGAAACTATGAGTTTTGGGCATGAGCCGGACTTTTGACAAAACTCAGGGGTACCATCCGGACAAAAAAAAAGTGTGGGACACCATCCGGAATTGTCAAAAACTCGTGGGTACCAAACGGAATTTCCCATTAAAATTTTACACCTAGTGTAAATGTATCATGTTCCTAAAAAATTAGCTATGGTGTTTGAGAGCATCCGCATCCCTCGAACCCATTAGGGTTTCTTAACTCAACTTTTTATCTTTTTCTCTCTTCAACATTATTTAAACAACTCATTTTACATTTCCACTCACATCCCTTGAACCCATGTGAGTTTCTTAATTAACTCTCAATTCTTGTGTGGTCCCCAATTTTTGTGGGTGTGGTCTCCAATTTCTCTCTTTTGATGGGTGTTTAAGAGTTCTTTAGTAAAGAACATGTCTTATCATTCCTAGTCCCATTTTTTATAATATCAAAAAGAATAATATTAAGTTTCTTAAATTTGGGTTAAGGAACCCCCACTATGCATGCTCTGAAGTACCCTGGATAAAGATGGTCCTAAAGTGCGCTTATGTGACACTACGCCAAACAGACACTCAAGAGACGGACAAAAGTCGTCGCTTGAGAGCATAAACCGTTGCCTGAGCATTGAAGAGACGGACGTCCGTCGCCTGAAGGTTTGTCGCATGAACGCCGTCCCTTCAGTCAGTGGGCGACGGAATGACGAAGTTCGTCGCTTCAGTTACATCGAAGCGACGAACTATTGTCGTCTCTTGGGCATAACGTTGACCTTCCGGGAAGGCTCTCTCTCATGACCAAGCGACAGCCTCCGCCGTCGCTTCAGTTAAAATATTCTCAGGCGAGGAACTCTTTGTTCGTCTCTTGGATGTGTTTTGTAAATTTTGATTTGTGCTAACGCAACGAAACAAAGTTCCCTTTCTCCCTTGAATGATTTTCTTCTAAAAGCCTAAAATGGAATCTATATATTATTCCCACCTGTACACACACTCTGCTCATTCATGGAGCAGAGCCTACATAACCAATACATAACAATACCTAATTCAAATTTAATATCATTACATTCACAACACAACTTGTGTGAACACATAACCTGCACTTTACATTCACAACCTCCAGAACACAACCCACAAAATGCACAAGACAATATCAGATTATAAAAACCTGCACTTAGCAATTGTTGCACAAAAACCTGCATACCATTTCAAAGCCTTACAAAGTTTATCTGGCCAAAAACTTGCATACCTTTGAGGCTTAACAAAGGGGATACTAAAGCACTTGCGAGAATTCATAACATATAAACATACATAGGGGCTGTTTTTTTACCCTAAACCTACCATGTTCAATCAAAATGCTCCCCAAAAGTTGCTAACGGTGAGTTTAAGAGGTAACTACCTCATGGGTTGGTTGAAGAGTGGGACTGTCGCACAAGCTGCTATAATGCCTCGATACGTTTCTGCGTCTCATTGGCTTGTTCGATTGCGTGCTTTGCCTTCTCTTCAGCATTCTTGAGTCTCTCCTCAGCCCGATCAGCTCTCTCGTCAGCCTTCCGAACTCTCTCCTCAAGCTCTTGCCTTTTTGATGAACCCTCCATGCTCCAAGAGCCCCCTCTTTTCTTGGGAGGCCTTCTCACACCTCTTCCCATCCTTGTCCAAAAGAAGTAGAAACAATCATCACAAACAGAAGGTATAAAAAAAATCCGCCAATCAATCACACAAGGAGGAAAAAATTACAGAAATGCGGAGCCAAATCGATGATATTTTTCTGGAGTTTTAAGTGCTTGACAATTAAGAAAAACAGTAGCTGTTTCTATTGATCATTGTGTTTTTGATAACATGAAAAGCTTGCATCTATAACACATCGTACATCATTTACCAGAAAATCACTTTCAAGCCCCTCCAATTTAAAATTTTGACAAAAAAGAAGATAAAGATCATAAAGAAGCATTTCCCTACCACATCTATAACACATCATTTTCTCTTTGTTTTCTTGCTCTACACTTGTACTGTCCATTTAGCAAATGGGCAGCTTCTCAATAACACATGTATGAAACTTAATTGTTGTATAACCACAAATTTTCATGTGAAACCAAGGAAGGAAAAGGGAAAAAAATAGGGAAAAAAAGGCTGCAGTGAATATGACAATCCAGAAGGGAAAGAAGAAGAAGACCATATCAAAAGCGCTCTATTTATGCATCAAATTAATTCAGAACTAGTGTGATGATCATTTGATAATTAGTATGATGCAAACCAAGAGTTTTTGCAAAGTTGGGGTGGGGAACATTGTTACCTCGAACTTCGGTGCCTCACCGTTCTCCAAAGCATTTGATCAAGATCTCACATTCCGCCTCCACAGATATAGGCGGAGCTTGACCATCTTCAGACTCCACACTTTTCTGTGTGTCTTCAATCTCTTTAACTGAACTTTTCAAACTATCCTGCCATTCAAATTGAAAGTTGACACAATTAATTTAAAGGGAAGTATTAATTCAAAATTTGAATCGACATAAATCTAACAAAATAAGTAACTATACTCACCATTATCTCCCTAGCGTTAGGACATTTTTCATATGCATGTATTGTAGCATGAAGATGCGGGGTTGACTTCCCGGTCTTAAAATAGTCCTCTGCCCTATGAGTTAGGGGTTTGGACCCCGAACGGTGGTTCATCGGGTTGGGATTATTTGTCCTATTACTCTGGTTCCTTTCGCTTATGGCCTCCAACAACATAAACAACACAATTAGCATCAAATACAAACACTTACTGCAAAATCAGTAATTTAAAAAAAATAACAGTTGCTTTTCTATAAAAAAAATCAGTAGCTTAAAAACAGTCATCTTGAAGAACAGTAGCTTTTCATATAAGCGGACCAACGCATATAAGTAGGTTAAAAACAATAGCTTCAAAAATCAGTAGCTTAAAATCAGTAGCTTAAAAACTGTAAAATCTGTTAAAAAAAACAGTAGCTTTTCTATTGTTATTGTTATTCACATTTTCATATAAGCATACCAACGCATATAACCTAAATGTGAAAAGCATATACATAATTTTAAAACATTACTCTTTTTGCTTCGGGCATGAATTCATGTTGCACCAGCCAGTTCCACTGCTTCACACGGTGCTTGAATTCGGAAGGCCAAAAGGTTGTCCCATACATCTTGAAGAATTTGTGACACCTATACTTCCAGACCCGATACCGATCGGCTGCTGTACTCGTGATATAGTTATTCAACGGATCATCTTTAGGGTGTATTTGATACATGTTCTACAAAACAAAACACAATGGTTAAGTTTCTAGTATACTAAAGAAATTATAGAAAAGTATATACAAAAAATGGTTGAGAAGATAACCTTCAAATAGGCCGGATAGCAGAATGTTCTGATGCTGTTCTTCAAGCTCAGCCCAGCTTGGAGCAAGTGTGGGCACGTTGGACTTGACGATGGCGCCAATGTCCCGCACTAGCTTGGAGTAAGTCTCGTGGGTAGGGTCGTTGGTGAAGTCCGACCAAGTAACTTTGATCTTTCCCGAAGCCCTCATAATGCGGTTTGTCTTTGCACTCACAACAGTTCTATACTTGACTGGCCCCTCCGCTAATCACAAACACAATGCGCACAATAATCAGAAAGAGGGTGATCCAAGTGTTCAATAAATGAATCCCGCATGAACTTTATATATATATACACCAAAATTTAACAAAGGATGATTGATTTGTTTTAAATTTTGGGTTTTGAAGTATTTTTTTTATAATAATAAAACAATCACCTTAAATGTAACTTTATTCTGTAATCAGCTTTTGATTTTCAGATGTAAGTTTTTTTTTAATAAATTAAGATGATTAGTATATATAAATATGATATATTTTGAAGTAATTCTTAATTTCATATATATAAAAACTAACTAAAATTGTTTCAAAGTTAAGAACTGATTTCCCTCTAAAAAAACAGTTGTTAGTTATGAAGAAAACAAAAACTGAAAGTTAGAAAATGTGATAACATGTGAAATTAAAAATAGAATACTTCACATAACACATGAACTATATATATTGACAGAACTTCAGTATACAGTATACCATATTTGTATGAAAGCAATTAGAAATTAAAAACTTCATTCTTACATAAACGAAGGTATGAAATTTAAATCAAGGAGATCAAGATCAAGTCCAAGAACACAAGGAGATTCACTCTTACATAAATGGTGTTTTTGAAAGAGTTGGGCAAATTTGAGAGATTGAGCAAAATCATAGACAAACTTGCCTTCTAAGTTGATCTACTCTTGTACATAGACAAACGGTGATGCCTTGCTGAACTTGTTACTTTTGATTTGGCTTGCTGCTCTGAAACATTGCTGTTTCCACTTTTCTTTATGGTTGAATATCTCTCATTTGGATATCCTATGAGTTTATTTATGCAGGACCTTTATCACTCGTGATAATGGGGTGTTGAGCACTAGAGCTAGAATATATCTTTTTCCCCACATCTTAAAATTCATATAGGTTAATTGAAGTTTGAATCATCATAAAGAAAAATCCTTGCTTCTTGTCTTTATCGTTATCATTAACTTTTAGTACCTTCATATTAACGAGTTAATAAAAGTGATGGTTGGTCAACCGTTGTTGAAGTTAGTTGCCTTTGATTGCAGTAAGTTGGATAATTTGGTAAGGCTCTGAGCTGCTACTTTTTCTGTCAAAGTTTGGTGGCTACTTATCCTTGCTCCACCATAGGATTCAAACTCTGGCTGCGGAAGTGGCTAATTTGCTCTACTCTTACTAAAGAACATACTTGCCAAATTAAACCAAGGATTTCTATTTGTTTTAGATTACATTCAAATTAACGATAGTGATTTCTATTATATTGGACATAACACACTTACTAAAGAACATACTTTTCAATGTTTTAGATTTTGCCTTCTAAGTTGCTCTACTCTTACTAAAGAGCTTATTTGTCCTAATGAGGAGCCTATGATAACTGTAGAAAAGGCAAAAACAGAACACATGGAGATTGAAATTAAACCAAGGATTCAGATAGTACATATGAGTCCAAGAGATTGACCAAAACTCAACCAAAATAGAACTGTACAACCATGAATTCACATAGAAAACAAAAGGCAAAAACAGAACAACATGAAACCTCTTCTTGATTTCGATCTCAATGAGCTTCCAGCTGAGTATCATTTCTGTTAGCAGGGACTTGGGAAATTAATTAATTTCTGAAAATTGTTACTGTTTTTCAATCTCTAGCTAGCTAGTTTACTTGTGAATTTCAATCAGCTAAGCAGTTCAGTAAAATGACTTTTTTTTTAAAGAAAAATTTTGTATTTTCTTTTTGTGGGGTTATGTTTTCTTAGCTCATGCCAACTTGAGGTGCAGGTCGGAAATTAACATTCAGAGTGAAGAAATTAACAAAGAGATAAAAATATGCAAGTTTGAAATTTTTTGTTGTTTTGTGTGCTGAACTATTCATTTCCTGTATGAACTGGGTAAACAAAATCAAGCGGTTTTGTCTAAGGAGGTGAGGTGTGAGGTTGTTGAATGTCACATAAGTGTTTCTGCTGATGTCTCTCTACTTTATATATATTATTATATAGTAATACTTGTTGTCTTGAGGGCTTGGATGACAAATGAAGAAATTGACTTTTAATCTTTTTATTTTTCAATTGAATTGTTCTGAGAAAAAAAAATATTAGAGGGGGAGTTAGTGGAGGACCAACAACAGTGGTAGCAAATAGCTATGTGTTGGGAAGATGGTTGGCATAAAGAAGAAGAAAGTCAAGATATGTCCTCTTCAACTATAACATTCAAACCCTTTGTTGTTTGATGTAAGTTGTAACCTTGTCTGGTTTTACTTTTGTTGCAAGGATTGATTAACCATATTTTCTCATGTTTTGATCATCAAATGAATTTGCATTTCTATATACAAAAGGATTTACACAAAAGCTACCAAGCAGTGTCCAACTGTCCATGGCAATATTTCTTCCTTCTCTGATTATGGAACTCAAAGTGTTTAGTTTCTGTTGGGTTGCTCTACTCTTACTAAAGAGCTTATTTGTCCTAATGAGGAGCCTATGATAACTGTAGAAAAGGCAAAAACAGAACACAAGGAGATTGAAATTAAACCAAGGATTCAGATAGTACATATGAGTCCAAGAGATTGACCAAAACTCAACCAAAATAGAACTGTACAACCATGGATTCACATAGAAAACAAAAGGCAAAAACAGAACACATATAAGGTTGATAAAACAATACTAAAGAACGAGCAGCAGGAGATTGAAATTAGGGTTTGGGTTTCGAACATTACCTCCATTGTTCTTGCATCTTATACTCAAAAAGGGTCCGTCTAGAGCCGTGGCGGCCGGGGTGGATGAACCGCCTGTAATCACCAGACTTGGTGCTTGGGGTGGAGGGTCGGCGGCTTGTGGTGGTGGAGATGCAGATTCCATAGCGGGAGAAGCGGCGGCTGTGGGCGGAGACGTGGAGGAATCAATTGTTGAAGAGGGCGGTTCCAACTCCAATGGTGGTGCCGGCGGTGGAGGAGGAGCAGTGGAGCGCTGGGAAGGCGGAGCAGTGGAGCGCTGGGAAGGCGGAGCAGTGGAGCGCTGGGGTTCGGGCGGAGCAGTTGAGGGCGGAGCCGACAACATGGCTTTGAGGCTCTTTTGTTTTTTGGGAGGCATGTCAATGGAGAGTGACGGAGAGGGGAGGTCGGAGCGCTGGGAAGGAGAGGGGCTGGGGGAAGGAGAGTGACGGCTTGTCGGAGCGCTTGAGGGCCGGGGGAAGGAGAGTAGCGGGGAGATTGACGGAGAGGGGAGGTCGAAGATGAGAGCGGCTAGGGTTACATGGTTTGAGGGTTTCGGGTTTGTGAGAGATTGAGAGGCCGCCTGTGTAAGTGTAACCCTTTCATTTCGGGTTTGAACATTAAAAAAAGGGTTAATTGAACAAAATATCATGACCTTTGTAGATAGTTGCGCTTAATATCTCAACCTTGTAAGATTTCGCAAAATATCCTGAACTTTGTTGTTAGTTGCGCTCTCTACCCTGTATGAGTTTCTTAAATTAATAAAATCACTAACATAATATGAAAATTACACAAAGACACCAATATTTTTCAAAAAAAAAAAATATCCCCCATTTTAATCAAAATAAAAAAAGGAAATTTATGTTATACATATCAAAATGCGTGCTCTAAAAAATTAAATAAGATCAATTACTTAAAAATAAATTTATGTCTTATCATATCTTCTTTTCCTTAAAATTATATTTTATAAAGCCATAGCTTTAATTTACGTAAGATTAATATGTAAGTACCATATTATATGCCCAATTAATCCAGTTTCCATGAGTATATACCCGATTTTGCCTATTTTTAATATATGTTTATCATATCTTTATTAATTATAAATAGTTATCATATATTTTAATATTATTTTTTTTAAAATATTTTATTTTATTTTAAAAAAATATTATATTTCATCTATGTATAGTTAGCTTTTTTTTACAGAATCTTTTTTTTAATGCTACGAAATTTATATGAAATTTTTTTTAAGATTCAATCACAAGATACCACATAAGATGTTATGTAGTTTTAGCATATACTCCCTCCGTCCAAAAATACATGTACTTTTACTTTTTTAGCACGTATTTTTAGGAGCTAAAAACTATATAAAATATTAAATTTTTTATTAATTTTTTTAATAATTATAAACCTATTGATAATAAGTTTATAATTATTAAAAAAAATTAATAAAAAAGTTAATATTTTATATAGTTTTTAACTCCTAAAAAAATGTGCATGAATAGTAAAGGGACATGTATTTTTGGACGGAGGTAGTATAAAATAATATGGACCAAAACATATATATATATATATATATATATATATATATATATATATATAGAGAGAGAGAGAGAGAGAGAGAGAGAATAAATGTAAAAATGCTCATTTATAGATAGGTATATATATAAATTTATATTTTTTATAACATATTTTATTAAGAAAAATAATTAAAATTAATTATTTTAAATAATTATATTAATTATTTAAAGGAGTAAAGTTGCTATTTTCTATTTTAAATATATTAAGGGTACATTGAAAATATTTTTTGAATATGGGTGATTTTGTGTAATTTTTCCATCATCCGTGTAATTTTTAAATTTAATAAACTTATCTAGGGTAGAGAGCGCAACTAACACCAAAGGTTAGTATATTTCACGAAATTTTACAAGGTCGGGATATTAAGCGCAACTATCCATAAAGGTTAGGATATTTAGCGCAATTAACCCTTAAAAAATAAATAAAAAATCACTCAAGCCACCAACATAGATGTAAGTCCGTCGCTTAAAATTTTTCAAAATTTTCACAAAAAAAATAAGTGGGAAAAGACCCCGCCAAATGAGAATTTTAGTGGGAAAATCCCGCCATTGTTGAAATAATCCAAGCGACAAACTTAGTATCTCCGTCACCTGAATCTTTCTTTCTCTTAAGAAAGTTAATCTTTTATATACTTTGATACCTATTGTTGAGATCAATTACCAGATTTTGAATTGCATCATTAAAAAACATTCGTAATATGAATCCATTCAGCCCCTAATACACCTCGTAATATCAATCACGATCATTCATACATGAAAATAGAAATAGAGTGTATTTAGATTATTACAAAAGGACATTCATAATATCAATCACGATCATCGTACTCCTCGTCTTCATCTTCCTCATCGGCTTCACTTTCGTCATGTTCGTCTTCGTCTTCATCTTCTTCTTCTTCGTACTCCTCGTCTTCCTCGTTTTGTTGTTCTTCTTCTTCTTCACTCTCTGATTCATTTTGGAACGGATGCAGATCGATGGTGAGTTCAAAATCTCCAGTATAAACTGGGCCGAGTTCTTGATATGCTTCTTCTTGTGGTTGAGCTCCATCTGCATGTGTTTCCAGAGTGGTGAGATTGTAAACATTTCTATGTGTCATCACATTCACAACTTTCCACCCATCACCCAGCTTCGGGTCATCCACATAAAACACTTGCTTTGCTGTGCGTGCGAGACAGAATGGGGAATCATCGTACCAACTGTTGTTTGTATCAATAGTCAACAACCCGTGCTCGAACTTGTACGTGATACCGATGTTGTCAGGATCAGTGTCAAACCACTTGCACTTAAACACTACAACCGGCATCATGTTGGTGTACATGATTTCAACCACTGATTCAAGGATACCATAGTAGCTAGCACTCTCTGTCTCTACCATAACCACTGATGCGTAAATCCCATGTGAAACTGGTTGTCTAGCCAAAGACAAAACCTCTTGTTTAAAGTATGGATCTTCGTCTCTTTCCAGTCTAGAAACCTATAGTGGTAAGAAGTAAGGATGGAAATTAATGAAGTAAGGATGTAAAGTGGCGAGCAGTAAGGATGGAAATTACATGAAATGCTTACCCATTTTAGAAAGTAAGGATGAAAATTAATTTTACGTGCATATGTAGTGGCATCCTCAAAATGTTGTAGCCAACCTTTCTCATGTTCATCCAAGTAGTGTGAAACTTCTTTGCATTCAAGCAAAACTTGCCAGTGCGCCTCATAAATCTCTGTGTCAGTTAACCTCGCACGAGGAATATAACTTTGAGGACGAACGAGCTCCGACACAACAGAAATATCATAAATGCCAGGAGAGGGGGTGGGTGTATTGTCAATACCTTGTCCATCACCCAAGTACAAATTACAATATGTAATCGCCTCTTCACAAATATAACGCTCAGTTATGGATCCTTCGGGGTACCTAGGGTTGGAAACATATTTTTTGTACGCGCCAAGTTGGCTGAGATAGAAAAGAATTTGGTAAATGGTGTTTATCAATTAATTTAGTAAGAAATAAAGTTGCGAAAAAAATTTAAAAAAAATACATACCGTTCGATTGGATACATCCATGTGTAATGGACAGGTCCAGTTACCAACACTTGTCGGGGTAGGTGAATCATAAGATGGACCATGATCGTGAAAAAGTGTGGAGGGTAAATCATCTCAAGGTGGCACAAAATATCAACTATCTCATCCTCCATTCGTTGAACATCCTCCTTAATTTGTCACCTCTCTTGCACATAATTTCTGAAACCATCTACATAGAGCAATCAAAGGCTTGACAACATGATCTGGTAAGTATGCACGAATAATAATTGGAAGAAGGCGTTGCATCATAACGTGGCAATCGTGCGTCTTCAATCCTTGAAACCTTTTTTCCTCGACCTTACCTTTATGTTTCAAACTCCCAGCATAACCATGCGGGTATTTAACATCAGCAAACCATTCGAAAACCTCTCGAAGATCCTCCTTCCTCATCACATATGGCGCACGAGGAAGTTGTCCGTTCCCCCTTGCATGTAATGATGATCGAACCCCTCTCCGTTTTAAAGCGACACGAGATTGGGCACCATATTTGGACTTTACTTCAGTCGAGAGAGTAGTCCCAATAATGTTGTCAAAAACATTCCTTTCAATGTGCATGACATCAAGGCAATATCTCACTGTCATATATGGCCAATACGGTAATCTCCAAAACATGGACTTGTTAGTCCAGCATAATCGATTCTTCGAACTGGATGGAGTCTTGAACTGTGGATGCAAGCTAAGGGTGGGAAACATGCATCTGGTCGTGGTTGAAAGAAAAATACGTAAATACAAATACACATACACAAAAAAAAAAAAAAAAAAGAGGAGAGTTTGGTGTTCATACCTATCAATCCTCGATAAGATCTCCTCCCCGGACAACGAACGAGGCCTTGACCTGAATTCGCTCTTCCCATTGAAAGCACGACCAGCGGATCGCCAAGGATGGTCATTTGCAAGCCATCTACGGTGACTTTCGTATACCATCCTCCCACACTCATATGTTGCAGAAATATCATCCAAACAATGAGGACATGCTTTGTACCCCTTCGTCGTTGATCCTGCTAGCATCCCTAAACCGGGAAAGTCACTAATAGTCCATAAAACTGTTGCTTTCATTGTGAACATAGACTGTGAATATCGATCAAATGTGGGCACTCCAGTATGCCATAACTGCAGAAGCTCATCGATCAATGGCTCCATAAACACACTCAAACACTTCCCAGGTGACTTAGGACCTGAGATCAATAAAGTCAACATGTTGAATTCCTCTTTCATACACATCGAAGGAGGCAAATTATATGGCATCAAAATGACAGGCCATGTGCTATGGAGAGTTGCTAGCTTCCCAAATGGATTGAATCCATCAGTTGCCAATCCGAGCCGAACATTCCTCACATCCCTAGAAAAATGAGTGAACGTTCTATCAAACTCTACCCATGCCTCCCCATCTGCAGGGTGTGTCAGACGGTCATCATTCCTCACCCTTTCGCCATGCCATCGCATTTGCTTTGCGATGTGCGGAGACATGTACAAGAGTTTCAGTCTGGGAGTTAAAGGGAAGTATTTAACCACTTTTCTAGGGATTTTGCGTTTGTCACTACCTCGACGTGACTTCCATCTTGAAGTATGACATATGGGACAAACTTCCTCATTTGCATACCTCTTATAAAACAACACGCAGTTATACTCACATGCGTGAATATTTTCATAGCTCAATCCGAGATCTTTGCACACCTTTCGAATGCTTTTCCAATCAGCAGGAAATCTATGTCCGGGTTGAAGATTGTTGCAAACTTCACGACAATGGCCATCCATACTCTTATCTGACCAACGATTTTCCACCTTCAACTTCATAGAATATAAAATAGCAGTCAAAACAGTCCTTGTACTACCAGGATACAACGGATCTTGAGCTTCCGCTAAAAGCCTCTCGTATTTTTGGTAATCATCATCGACCATATCACAAAAATCATGGTCATTGCCCGCCTCGTACCCAGCACGATAAGGAAAGCTGTCATGGATGATGTCCATGGTGGGATCATGACCGGAGGAAGAGGAAGCCCTTTGCTCTATGTATTGTGTTCTACGCAAGGAAACTATCGGCTCAACTGGATCTTCTCCATGACTGTCCCATACTGTATAATCCGGCCACATACCATAATAAGATAAGTGGTGCAACATCGTTGGGATGTTCACAGATTCTTGAGCGTTATGGCAATGGTCGCACGGACAAGGAAAATAGGTCCTCCCATTTGCATTTGCAGCCACATTGTTCACGAAACTAGTAATCCCATGAATATATATACATTTGACGTACGAGGAAACTGCATCCATCTCTTATCCATTTTCTAAATTCACTATCATTTAAAAAATATAAATCCATCACACAAATTCATTTCCAAATTCAATATCATTTTAGAAATATATAATACGAAATCTAAGTTAAACATGTCACACATCTCAAATTAAATCCATCACACATTTCATTTAAACACAACAAATCCCAATCCAATACAAACAAACAATTTATATTTCCCACAAATTCTAACCTAAATCATCACAAATTCCAAATTTCAATAACAACAAATATCATTTCTAAAAGTAATTGTAAAATAATTCAATCAACATTTCCCAAGTCTCTATCACAAGGTTCAAAATCTCAAACAAATTCCTTTCTACAAATCTAACCATTATTTCACAATTCTTCCCTCTATTTAACAAAATATGTATAATTTTTTTTTTTAAAAAAAATGACACTAACCTTGCTACAAACTCAAGTGACTTCTTCAATCACCCCATAACTTGTTTAGATCTACAACAAAAATTCCAAATTACAAATCTAACCAATATTTCACAAATGCATCAATATTTAAAATTACAAGTAAAAAAAAATATAAAGCATAACAAATCTTACCACAACTCAAAATATATTGTTAGTCTTCTTCAATTTTTACAAACCTAGCTTATGTAAATTATTTGAAATTTGAAAATGGAAAAGATGGAAAATGGGGGAAAATAAAGGAGATGAAGAACAAGAAGACGGCCGGACAAATGGTGTGGTTTAAGGTTATTGTTGTAACCTTAACAGCATTCAATGAGGTAGGTCACGGCATTAAATTCAGGCAATGGTACAAATCACTCAAGCGACGGGCATAGTCCCCATCCGTCGCTCCATAGCTACCCACATTTGACTTCTGGGTTGACCAAACTCAGGCGACGGGAGCACTTTGGTTCGTCGCCAGATATGTCTTCAAGGGACGGACAAAGTCCTCCTCCGTCGCTCCAGATCTATCCCCCATTTGACTTGTGGGTTGACCAAACTTAGGCGACGGTACGAAATACTTAGGCGACAGGAGCACTTTGGTTCGTCGCCAGAAATGTCTTCAAGGGACGGACAAAGTCCTCCTCCGTCGCTCCAGAGCTATCCCCCATTTGACCTATGGGTTGACCAAACTCAGGCGACGGGATGATATAGTCCGTCGCTAGAAACACATTGGAGCGACGGGATTGGGCCTGTTCGTCGCCTCAGTGTCTGTTTGGCGTAGTGTGAGACCCCTAAATTAATACTTAAATCCTTTCGTTCCATATTAAGTATATATTATTTCAACTCTCTTACAAATGCTCTCTCAACTCGTTTCAATAAATTAAAATGTATATCATCCCCATTTAATTAATTGGTACGGTGGGTACGTTAGAGCAACCCCAACAGATGTGCTAAAATGGAGAAAATGAGGGATTTTAGAGAAAAATGTCCTTTTTTCTCCCCAACAGATTCTCTAAACATATCTGCAAAATAGAGAAAGGGATGAAAAGAGGAGAAAAATCTCTAAATATAGAGGAAGAGAATTCATCTGTATAATTCAATGTGTTCACTTCTCCCTATGTTGAATTCATTGCCGCCACTCCAAACTCAATGATTTCGTGAAATCGAAATCACATAATCCAAATCTCTTCAGTCTTCACATAGATTATGTGATTTCGATTTCTCTCTATATTGAAGGTATGTGACTTCCATTTCTCCAAACCAATATTGTAGCCTTGTAGGTATGTGATTTCGATTTGTGATTTTTCTTTATTTGGCCCTGAACGAACAATCCGCTTCTGAATTTCGAGAAATTTGGCCTGAACGATCAGTCCACTTCTCCCTGTGTTGAATTTCAATTTGTGATTTCTCACGTGCTCTTGATGCTTCTGAATTTCTTCTTGCTGTTTCTCGCTTCTGAATGTTTCTTGTTGTTATTCGAATTAGTTGCTTCTGAATTTTTTCGAGTGTTTTTGAGTGCTCTGTTGCTGTTCGAATCAGTTGATGTAGGTTAGTTCTTGCTAGCCAATATTCCTGTCATTAAAGTCGTCTTTTACAGACTAGCATTTTCAAACTTATTGGTGCATTTTTTGTGGGGGCATTGCCACACATGTTTGGTAGAAAATTTGTGTCGTCCAAACCTTAGACGTGGTTTTTCATATAGTACAACTTATTCGTGTGTAATTTGCTTGTAGAATGGAGAATGTTTATAATTATTTCATTCTGTGGATTGATGCTACTAGATTGTTACTTGAATGTTGTTTATTTAGGGAAGTTCAAACTTCAAATGATCTTCCTGCTATGTGAAGGAGCAGGTCATTGTGTGGGGTTGGAATACCAATATAGTTTACGACTAGGAAATCATTTCAATGATTTTGCTTAATTGCTATAATTTGTTTTCATAATGTATCTTGGGCCTCTTGGTCTATCTTCTTGCTGTATATTACTCATTCATTCTTCCTGTCAGTTATTATTTCCTTCTTTGAAGTCATCTTTCACAGACTGGCATTTCGAAATGTATGGACTATGGATACTTGTTGTTTGGGTACTGCCACCTTTTTGGTAGGAAATTTGCACTGATCATTTTGTGCAGTGGGCAATTTAGGGAAGTTCAAGCCTTGCTGCTATGTGAAGGCGCAGGCCATCATGTGGGATACTGACTAACTATGTTGTGTTAGATTCTGTTGAAGGGATCTCTACTCCTCCTACATCTACATTGTCGAAAGCTTGAGGCAGTGAATATGAAGAAGGCACCTGGGCATCCACAGAAGCAAGAACGGGACACGGTTGTGAATTGTGATGGCAAAAACTATAATTATGTAGAGATCTATACACCTCCTACATCTTCATGTTATTAGAGTGTCAACTATATAAATGGTTTCTATGAATGTAAAAGAATTTTTTAGAAATGTAGAATTAAATATTCTTAATAA
Source organism: Persicaria tinctoria (assembly GCA_037127255.1). NCBI lineage: Eukaryota > Viridiplantae > Streptophyta > Magnoliopsida > Caryophyllales > Polygonaceae > Persicaria > Persicaria tinctoria. The sequence continues at coordinate 65,666,315 of JBANSL010000006.1, forward strand.
ATGTATTTATTTATTATAGTGTATAATAAATGTAAAAATCTGTAAAATAGAGAAACTGTTGGAGTTTGAGTGGATTTTTTTTAGAGATTTTGTCTTTTTAATCTCTATTTTAGAGATTTTTTACAAAACCTGTTGGGCTTGCTCTTATTATAATTAATACTATTGAACTTTTCTTCTGCAAAATGAAAAATTATTAATTTGGGATGATAATTAATTATATAAGTCTAGAAGGATACTTAATATGGGATAGAGAGAGTATATATGTCAATTACATAAAATCATCTTCAAAATATCAGATTTTTTTTTTTAAAAAAAACCCCATAAATTTGAAAATGAAAGAAAATCATCAATGAATTTGATTTTTTTTCAAAGAATATAGATTTAACCATTTTTAGACAACTGTTCCACATAAAAAAAAAAAAGTGATGTGTGTAGTTCTTGAAAGAAAACCAAAATTTGAGGCAATTTTTTGTTGTTGTTTTTTTTTTTTCAGTTTTTCTGGTGATTTGTAAAAAATATATATCATATTTTAACGATCGAGTCACTGCAGTCGACCAGATCCATAACTGCTGTATTAAATACAGCAGTATAATTTAATATGAGTAGTTAATTAAAGTTAAGAAAGAATGAGATGCGAAGGGATACAAGGTAGGGATATGATATATCTATATATATGGGAATTCCCTCTGGATGGATCTCTTCATTTCACCAAATTTGTGTTTGAAATCAGACATGTTAATTACTCCATTAACATCGATAATAGAGTTAGTTACTTGAGTTGTGTATGAATAAATATGGCTTACACATTTCTGGGTGGGGGTAAAAAAATCATCCCATTCCTATTTTGATGAATCGTCCATTCCATATTGGCGATGGGGGTACTTGATGGATGAATCTGGTGTGGGAATCCTGATGATGCTGCAGCAGCAGTCGCATACATTTGTGGTGGGCCCGCCACTCTCCACTGCCGTTGATTCATGCTGGGCGTTGATGTTGAGAGCGTGAGATGATCCCCACCGTTGCCCTTGCTGCTTCCACCCTGGTTCAATTAATCACATTTTTATTTTATTTTTTGTCAGATTAATTACGTAGGTTAGGTTGAAACACATTATATTCCCAATTCCCAACCATAAAATGGAAAATGGCCGGCCTACGCCTAGCTAGTGTTGTAAATGGAGCATCCTATAAATTAAGTTCAATATACTCCCCCGTATTAATATACTCACATGATCAAAGTAGGAATTACTACAAGGGATATGGCATTCGGGAAAAAGGGAACTTTGCTGAGCTTCTGGAAACTGCAGCTGCGTCTGCCTTAACAGCTGCACCGTCTCTGCCTCCTCCTATATACAGTAATACAGTATCAGTATCACACATATATAATAATAATTCAAATTTCCCACACTAGTGCATATTTACCCTAGCTAAGTAGCTAGCTGCTAGGTTGTAGCTATAGGAGGATTGATTAATTAAGTTGTGAATTTTTTTGTTAAAAAAAAAATTATTGTACCTTGGATTGACTTGCTTGATTCCGAGCCATGTTCCCCAGGCTTAAATCAAGGTTTTGATCATCCCCACCGCTATCACCTTCGCCTTGATATCAAACCAGCCACAAAATCAGACATCTCGACGATCAGTGATAATTCACTGCGCAGCGCTTGTGGAAATAGTAAATGAATTTATCAATATCGACGACTCCTAGCCTTAAAGAATATATATACTTACCGGTGGAGGTGGAGTTGATGTTGAGTTCTTCTTCATAGATGGTGAGATCAAAATTTGTGACCGCGTCCTTGCCATTGCAGTTGATGGCCGCCTTATCATATGCTCTATACATATATACAGTAGGACGAAAGATATCAATCATTTATAACATAGTACATGATATGGTACGTACATTGAAGCCAAATTCAGTCAAGACTTACTTGGCAGCTTCGATTTCAGTATCAAAGAGCCCTAAGTACACATACCTAGGTTTACAGCGTAACACACAAATTAAATTAAGAAGCTGATTAAAAATATTAACGCGGTAGTAAATTGGAATAACAAAATTAAGTAAAAAGACAAACGGAGAGGAGTAAATATAGAATAGAGAAAGAAAGAGAGAGAGAGAGAGAGATCGAGATACTTTTTGCCCAAGAACTGGCCCAGGCGAGCCTCCCATCTACCACATTTGTGCAAGGTAACACCCCTATACTTGGAAGAGCCTCTAGGGAAACCGGTGCTTTGTCGCCGAAGTACGTGCACAAATTCCTCCTTTGTAAGCTTGTTCATCTGCTCATTCATTTCAGTTATACAACTATATACTCCGTATATAAGATTCTTACCCTTTAATTGTAAGTCAATAAATGGGTGCAACATTACATTCCCAAACCCCCGGCCCCCCCCCCCCCAAAAAAAATAACCCTATAACACTAAAACCAGTATCGAATCCGAACCTGTTTCAAGTCATCTTGATAATCTCCGAGGCTGAAATTTATGTCTGCTCCCACTCCCCGGAACTTAATGGCAGCTCTGTCATATGCCCTGCAAATTTATAAACAAACCTACTAATTAATGAGAAAATAAATTTCCAATTTTTTTATTATTCATATATTTTTAGTGATTTGAATCAAACAAATACTCCTTAAATTAATTCACCTAGCAGCTGCATGAGCCGTGTCAAATCCACCTAAAACCAAACAGCAAATAAAAAAATCATCAAACTATGAATTAATTCAAATAGACAAGCAAATTAAATAGTTGATTTAGACATACCCAAGTAAACTTGTTTCCCACAGTCCCTGGAAATCAAATCAAAAGAGCAAAAATGGATGTGAAAATCAACCAATTAAACAATGAATTCACTGATTAGATGTTGGACTGATGGAAAGTGGGGGAGATCCATCGATTGAAATCAACCCTACCAGATGTGCGATTCCCACCGGCCAGTTCTCCGATAGTAGGTCACCCCTCTGTACCGTGAGCTCCTCGATCTCGGCCCTCGCCGGCTCTTCTTCAACGGCTGCACCGCCGCCGTCCCGGACGGGCTACTACTATCAACCGCCGTAACCTCCGGCGACTGGCAAAACTTCACCCCAGCCCAATGGGCCCTCAGGAACCCAGCGCTCATTTCCTCCACCGGGAAAAACTGGCGGGTCACGGGCGGGCCTGGTCCCTCCGTCTTCGGCCAATAGGGATATGGATTACGGTCGTCTCGTTGTGTGGGGGAGACAGGGAATCCGTGTATCGCCCCGACCCGGCCCGAATCTTGATCGCCGTCGAATCCCACTTGTTGATGCTTATGGCGGCCCTCCTCCTCCACCACGGCCATCAATGAGCTTGAACTGTCGAGGGAGCCCGACCCGACCCGCTTTTCCTTGTCTGTTCTATCAGGGAAGCCATTTAAATCCCACATTATTTGTCCTCCCAACTGAGAGTATAATGGCTACTCCCACTCTCAGTAGTTGATCAAATTAAGCAAACCCAAACCCCTCTGTATGTCCTCCTTGAGTCTTTCGTCTCTATGTGAAAGATTGCCCCCTTTTTTCTTTTTTCTGGGTTGTTCTCTCAGAATCTCTCTTTCTATGAAATTTGAATGGGGTGATTGTGAGCAGACAATTTAACAAAACATGTGATTGTTGAAAGAAAATAAATAAATGAGGTGGATATATGCATTTAGCTGAAAAGGGACGGGGATAGTTTACTTGGACCATCTTCATTAGTGAATCTCTTTCCCGACTCATAACTTACTTTTTCAGTGCCACATTAGCTTAAAAACCCCACTACAGATTTATTATTTTTTCACCCCATTCATTAACCCCAACCTTACACTCATAACTAACTTTTCTGGATTTTTCATTTTTTTATATGAAACTTTCTTATATTAAATTCATAATATAATCCATTTTAATTAAGTTTGTGAATAATAATTTTTTTATTATGAAATAGTAAATAGTATTAATTATTTAAACATTATTATTAGTATAATTGTCTTCTTTTTTATTACTCCCTCCGTTCGGCAAAACTTGTCGTTTTAGAGTTTTGTTTTTGTTCGGAAAAACTTGTCATTTTAGATATTTTTGCTTCTACTTTACTAAAATGCCCTTGATTTGATTGATTTGTTGTGACTTGTAATTTTTTATAAAGTAAAAAGTGGAGTAATAAATGAGGGTAAATTAGTAAAAAAGGAGTGTAATTATTAACTTTATTAAAAGTTGTGTGGAGAGTTAAAATGACAAGTTTTGCCGAACGGAGGGAGTAGTAAATATGAACTATTATAATTAAGTTTATTAATAATAATTTATTATTATTATTAGATATCACTATTTGTTTAAGTTTATTACGAGTATTAATAATAATTTTTTTATTATTAAATATTAAATATTACAGTTACTATAATTGTCGGATATTAAATTATAGCGTAATATCATGATTTTTTTTCCATCGAAACATATGCAAAGTGGATGTCTATATGTAGAGAAAATTAAATTACATTCAAAAATATAAATTTTATTTTTTTTTATAATATAAAAAATGGCTGAAAAACCCATTTTAAAATTTTAATTACTAGGGCTGCCACATGTCACCCTCTGAATAGAGCCATGTGGCAGCGCCAGAAGTTTTGCCCAACCCATGCTTTTCCACCAAAACTCAGCACTTCATTCTTTTTTGAATCCAAGGCTACTTTCTCTGGCAAAAGCACGAGGCTATCACGTGGCCTTGATTTTTGCGCCCATAAACCCCACTTTTTGGGGTACTCGCAGATGAATTCGGACACCCGAATTCATGGATTTTTCTTTTTTTTTTCCCCCACCGTTTTTCCACCTGGCGCCTTTATGAACCCTCGGATTCACGAGTGTGGATGGTCTTATGGTCATTGGTGGAACATAAAATATTTTTAGGGTGTCCTGGAATTTCACGTGATGATACGTAAGATCGATCTCACAAGTCATAACGCTGTATGGGACCCCCCGAAACTAAACTAAACCCAAGACCCAAAAGAATGCGCCTACCCTTCACATACACGCGCCCCCAATTTCATCTCTAGACTCTTCGATCATCACCCGAAAATTTCCTCTGTCCATCTTCTTCCCCTTTTGTTGCTCTATTTCCATATGTAATTCACCCATGTCATCCTAATCCCTTGCATTTTTGGCCCATGGAGGTTTTTTACTCGACTCCATACCAAATTGCACATCCCCGAAAACCAATACAAACCCTAGAACCAATCTTCAATCTTGTCCTCCAATGTTTGGTTATCAACCTTAATCCTCAAAGATGTACCAAGAAATATGTTGTTTGCAGTGCTAACTTTAACTACAAAACCATTTCAACCTTTCACCGCAAACCCGTTAAGGGTTTGAAAAAGAAGGTTAAAGTTAGCATAAGAGCGAAAAAGACAAAGAAAAAGTTATGCGGTGTTGTGGTTCCTCTCCTTTTTCTTCATTTCAGAGGCGTTTGGGGGCGCTGCCCCACGCCAAATCCTATCAGCAATCTTCAATTGAAGGCCCTTAGGGGCTTGGGACTGGGCTGGTCTGTTTGTTCTTGTGAACGGGTCTGTTTGTTCTTGCGAGCGGGATGGCTCTCGATCAATGGTGGTCGCCTTGGCCCCTAGTGCGGCCATGATTACACCCTTTCCTTGGTGTGGAGCTCGCCTACTGTATGTGGCATCCCTACATGGTATGCCTCTAATTTCCATCCAAGGTTTCATGCTTATGAATACATTAACTACACCAATTTTAGTGCACACCAATATTATCTCTTACATATTGGGAAACCTTCGGGTGACACCCAATCTTACCTCTTACATACTGGGAAACCTTCGGGCGACCCCCAATCTTACCTCATACATATTGGGAAACTTTCGGGTGATACCCACTCTCACCGCTTACATACTGGGAACCCTTCGGGTGACACCGACTCATGCTCATTACCAACCGGGATGCCTTCAGGTAACACCCAACTGAACCTCACTTCCTCCAAGTCTTCTAATCGAGACAAGGGAATGGGAAGAATTGATATCCACACCTTCTATACTCAGCTCACCAAACTCAAAACCACAGTTATAGTTCAGATCGTTTGCATTATTATTGGAAGGATCTTTGTGACTCCTATTGAATTTGCAAAAATTTGGACGAAACTCACCTCTATAGGTTCTTGATGTCCTGGTATCACATGATCAATCTAATGCTAAGGCTCGTTTGGGTCTTGTTGCACATGTTGAAAAGTTTAGCAATATCTTCTACAAGTACTAATCATCCACAACCCATCTATGTAACAACACACCAGATTACTGTGCTCGCTGGCAATGAAACCAATAGGCTCAATTTATACGATCTCTTACTCGCTTATGAATGTGCTAACAAACAGTCAAAACTTAATACACATAACTCTGATATACACTATCTATATTTTGCTTGGTCTTTCTATTGCAGATCTGGCTATCACCATAACAAACAATTGCAGTATAATTATACCACTCAATTCTTAAGGTACTTCTTAGAGCTTTTGATTAATCTCAGATTGTGCCAACCTCTATCTAAGAACAATCATTGTAATAGCTGTACAAGATCACTTAATCTTGCTTTTGGCTTGGTTTGGCTGGATTTTTTTTACCAAAAACAGTACACCTCTAAACCCAGGTACAATTTACTTTTGGTGGTCGATACTACATATTAATTCTAAACCTCATATCCAAACCGTGCAATATAATTGCAAAACTCTTTGTTATTATGACTATAACTTAATTGATTATCCTTTTCTTTCCTCTAAAATAGGCCTCTTGACTCAACTGTTAGTTATTCATATTCAATTAAACAAGGGTTGGACCCCATCTTTCATGGCTGCTGCTTCTGCCGCATTGGTGTTGATGCGCAATGCTCGCTTTGCAGCTACTATAAGTAACCTCTTTAACCTTGCCGATACTGATGGATTGTTTTATCAGCATAAAATTGATTCCACTGGTATCCTGATTGCTAATGTGTTTGGAATACTTATAATTGTCCTTTCTATCCCATATACCTTCATTAACTATGGGTGTGCAACTACAAACCTAGTTCCTGTCTCACTAATAGATCACAGAACCCCACCAGGAACCCAAATAGGCATACCATCTAAACAAAAGATCTTATCATGAAAATAAGCTACTGGAATGTGCGTGGACTTACGCAAAAATGTATGGACCCAAATTGACATTAATGCCAAAATAGAAAATATCCACATCCTAGCACTAGCAGAAACGAAACTTCAAACACCACCTCTAGAAGGATCCTGGCAAAAGTCTGGCTTCGATAACCTACATTTCTGTCCATCTGATGGACTTTCGGGTGGGCTTTGTCTTCTTTGGAAATCAACGCACTTAAACAATGAAACATTTACAGTTGATTTCTCAAATGATAGAATCATCCAAACCACATATGTCAACAATCATCTAAACACCACAATAACAATATTATTTGTATATGGCCCGCCTCACGAGAAAGACAAAGACAGTTTCTGGAAGGACCTAACAAACATAATATCGTCCTTATCAAATCCGTACCTAGTAATTGGTGACCTAAATGACAGCCTACTTCCCTCCGACAAGTTGGGCGGAGCCTTCCCCCAACAAGTAAGGTTTAGGAGGCTAACAGAATTTGTAACAAACAACAACCTAATTGACCTTCCAACAATAGGAAACAAATTCACATGGCGAAAAAGGAAAATTGGAGAGAACAACACATATGAGAAGTTAGATCGAGGTCTAGCTAGCACTGGGCTATTAAACACTTTCCCAAATCTAAAAACAAAAAACCTCCCATTTACCACATCTGATCACGCTCAAATCCTTATTGAACTAAATGACAACCAAAGGCCAAAAATCCAACCATTTAAATTTGAAATGGCCTGGACTACTAGAAAAGATTTCGAAAAGCTTGTAAAGGATGCTTGACGTGTAGATTATCCAGGTTCAAACCTTTACAAGCTAACAAAAAAACTTCAAGAAGTCAAAAGGAAAAGCAAAGCCTGGAGCAAAACCACATTCGGTAACGCTTTTCGACAAATTGCTATAACAGAAAACAAGATGCAGGATATACAAACACAACTTTACCTGAGATATGATCCTGACTTAGAGAATAAATTAAGCAGGTTTGCCAAAAAGCATGATTCACTCCTAAAATTTCAGAAACATTACTGGGGACAACGAGCTAAGCGTACGCACATAAAGGCTGTGGACGCAAACACAAAATATTTCCACATAACTGCAACTGGCAGAAGAAAGAGGAATATCATAAAGTCAATCAACACACCAACAGGTGTATCGCTCACTCAAGAAACAGAAATTAGAACTCAAATCAATGACGAATTTAAATCTAGATTCACCTCACAAAACAGAACATAAATACTACACAACATCATATATAATTACATCAGACAAGAAATAACAAATGAGGACAATGATTACCTAACGAAACAATTTTCGAACTCTAAAATTAAACAGGCCGTCTTCAGGTTAGCAAATGAAAAATCACTTGGACCTGACGGTTTTCCTGCCGGTTTCTTTAAAAAATACTAGCACATTGTGGGCTCTACAGTAACAAAGGCGATTAAAAGTTTTTTCCTTAGCGGAAAGATACTAAAACAAATAAGCCATACTTTTATTGCGTTAATACCCAAATGTGAGCACCCAACAACAACAAACCATTTTAGGCCTATTAGCCTATGCTCAACCACCTACAAAATAATATCAAAAGTCCTAGCCAACCGACTAAAAAGAATAATGCATAAAATTATACACCCACTACAGAGTGCATTTTCGTCTGGGAGGGCTATCCAGGACAATATACTAATTGCACATGAAATTTTCCATTCTTTCCATAAAAAGAAAGGCAAAAATGGTTGGATGGCAGTAAAACTTGACATGGAAAAAGCTTTTGACAGGGTTGAGTGGACCTTCCTCCTCTCAATCCCAAACAAACTAGGATTCGCTCCAAGATTTATAGCATGGATCAAAGAATGTATCACTATAGTTTCCTACTCGGTCCTAGTAAACAATGAACCGACGGAAATTTTTACACCATCTAGAGGTATTAGACAAGGTGATCCGCTTTCGCCCTACCTATTCCTCATTGTTTCTGAGGTACTGTCAAGATCGCTACACCATGAAGCCTCAAAACCTCAAAGCCACTTAGGTATCACCCTAACTAGAGGAGGGCTAAGAATTCCTTTCTTAGCCTTTGCGGATGACATAATAATTTTTGCATCATCAACCAAGATAGCATGTGACCAGATAAACAAAGTGATTCATGAATACTGCTCTCTCACTGGCCAAAAGATAAACAAAGCTAAATCACAATTCCAACTAACAGAGAATGTAAACACAGAAACCAAACGATTAATACAAGGAGAGATGGGTGTTTCACACACAAACAACCTCGAAAATTACTTAGGATGCCCGATTCTATCATCTAGAGTTACAAAAGACTCTTTTAAAGAAGTCATCTCCACCACAAAAGGCCAACTGGACAAATGGAAAGCAAACTCTCTCTCTCAAGCAGGCAGATGCACCTTAATTAAAACCACCCTAGCTGCAAAACCAATTCACCTCATGCAATGCTTTATGTTGCCTGCAACCATTCATAAGGAACTAGACAGAATAAATCGAAACTTTCTATGGAATAAAGGACCAAACCACAAACCCCTTATTAGCTGGTATGAAGTATGTAAAACAAAAAAGAATGGCGGAATGGGTATCCGTAGTTTTGAGGACATGAACAAAGCCCTACAACTAAAACTCATCTGGAAAATCCTAGCAGAACCGTAAAACCAGTGGGTTAAAATAGTTACACAAAAATATATAAGAAACCAACATATCTTAACATACAAAAGAAAAGGAAGCTGCTCATGGCAATGGACAAAATTGACTGGCCTAATAGATCTTTTCAAACAAGGAACTAGCTGGTCTATTGGGGATGGTAAAAGTATAAATTTCTAGACCGAAACTTGGTGTGGTTCGTCCACCTTAACAGGGAAAACTGCAGACCCAAACAACATTGATGCAACACTTCAGGTTAACCACTTCATCCGACAAGACAGAACCCGGGATACACAAGCAATTAACCAATACCTCCATGATAAGGTAAATGAAGAAACCATTGAGACCATACTATCAACACCAATACCAAAACATATTTTCCAAGACAGATTATATTGGAAAATGAGAAAAAATGGATGGTTCTCCACTGCTTCTGCAGTTGACTTAATTCATACACTTAAAAAACATGCCAAATCGGATATCAGTTGGCTTTGGAACTTGGACACTACACCAAAAATCAAAACCTTCTTATGGAAAATCACAAAGAAAGGCATTCCAACATCAACCATTCTCGCGAATAGGGGGTCTGGTATCCCGTCCAACTGTCCTCTTTGTGACTCCTGTTATGAGGACATCCCCCACTTCCTGTGGCATTGCCCAATAACGCTAGCCACTATAAAATTAATGGACCCAAAAATATACAAAACAATAGAAGCAATCAGAAATACTGGGCAAGATGTTAACACAACCCTAAAGAATATTAACACCAAAATAAGCAAAGACCAATTTTCAAAGTTAACATGGACATGGTGGAGCATTTGGATGTTCCGGAACAAAGCACTATTTGAAAACGTCAAATCGGATATTCGTAACATATCGACTTTCGTCCAAAACCAAATCTATTACTGGAAATTAGCCAAGATAGATGAGGAAACTACCTCAACCAGTGATAAAAGTACACCAACAGTAAAGCGGAGGAAAACATCGAAATGGAAAAAACCTCCGGAAGGAAGCTACAAACTAAACTTTGATGGTGCTTTTTCTGATTCTGAAAAAGCCTCTTTTGGATACATAATCAGGGATAATAATGGTGCGCCGATCCACATGGCTTCAGGCCCTTCCCCTATTAACTCTGTAGTGGGAGCCGAATGCTATGTGATGTGGCGAGGCCTTAACATGGCACTGGAAATGCAACTTCAACATATCATAGTTGAAGGTGATAGCCTCACCGTCATAAATAGCCTCAAAGGCATTTGGTCCCCACCAGGAGAAATTGAAATGATCGTCTCTGACGCTCTTTTCTCCTTGAGCTGTTTCAGCTCCTCTCAGGTCTGTGATGGTGCTTTTGCTGATTCTGAAAAAGCCGCTTATGGATACATAATCAGGGATAATAATGGTGCGCCGATCCACATGGCTTCAGGCCCTTCCCCTATTAACTCTGTAGTGGGAGCCGAAGGCTATGTGATGTGGCGAGGCCTTAACATGGCACTGGAAATGCAACTTCAACATATCATAGTTGAAGGTGATAACCTCACCGTCATAAATAGCCTCAAAGGCATTTGGTCCCCACCAGGAGAAATTGAAATGATCGTCTCTGACGCTCTTTTCTCCTTGAGCTGTTTCAGCTCCTCTCAGGTCTGTCATATATACCGTGAAGCTAACCAAGCTGCGGATCTTCTATCGCACTTTAGCTTAGATTTTTCCGGTTCCTCGCACGACAATATAGAACTTCGTTCTATCATCCTTAGGAATGCGCTTGACAAGTGACAATTCTAGGATTGAGCTTGTCAAATTCTTTTTGGTTCAAAAAAAAAAAAAGTCACAACGCTGTAATGATTTAGAATGAAGTTGTTTTTATGTTAAAACAAGTATCTTTTGTTAAAATATAGAAGTGCATTTGTATCTAATTTGTCAATAACAAAATGTCACCTTCATCTCTAAATTTAACTTAGTTTAATTTTTTATATAGTTTGTGGGTTTATAAAGGGTGTGTTTTGGAAGAAATCTTCATCTCGATCCTTCTTCGTATTGACCGATCTTCCCTGCATAAAAGGAGAGGAAGAGGCGGAGTTCGCTCCCCCAGAGGAGTCTCCGACGCTCAAGTCAGAGTTTGTCGGCTATTAGAGAAGTCTCCCTAAACCCTATCTAATCCTCCTTTATATATAACGAGAAGAGGCGTGGTTCGTTTGCATTAAATGAGGTTATTATGGCTTAAAATTGACTTTAATTGGTCGTAAGTTGCGATATGTTGGCCATAAGTTGCGATCTATTGGCCTTCAATGGCGTTTTGTTTGTCTTAAGTGACATTCTATTGGCCTTGAGTGGCGCTCTGTTGGCCTTAAGTTGCGTTTTGTTGGTATTAAGTGGTGTTCTGTTGGCCTTGAGTGGCGATTTGTTGGCCTTGATTGCCGATCTGTTGGCCTAAAATTGGCTTTCTTTTGGCCTTAAGTTGCGATTTATGGGCCATAAGTGGTGACCCTTTGGCTAGAAATTGACGTTCTTTTGGTCTTAAGTAGGGTACTCGTGGCCTGAAATTGGCGTTCTTTTGGCCTTAAGTGGTGATTTTTTTGACTTTTTTTTGAACAATTGTTGTAGTTTCGAAGACGTTGTTCTATGACATCTATAGTCATTAGACCTTACAAATTCTTTGCTTTAAGTATTAGGGGTCTTGGTGGCCTTCATTACCCCCAATTTCTTGTAGTGTTATTCTTAACATGGTTAGGAGTTGGTGTTAGGTAGAATATGACACCTCTAATTTGCTTGTGTCTTTGTAGCTCTTGATGCCTCAAATCATTTTGGTTTACCCAGCGGACTTTGTAGTATTGAATCTTGCCCCGATTCGATTGTGAGACTTGAATTTGCGCTTTCTTCGAGGAGTATACTCACTGCTTGTTGCTCATACTCCCTATATGAACACCTATTCAAGACTACTGAACAAGTAGAGCGAACAAAAATAAAAGCACAAGGCACATCCCACTTTCCAAGAAAGAAGTGTAAGAACGTGAGTAACTCAACTCAACCACATAATAAATCAAACCAACAAAGATGTGTGTATTTGTATATATAGGTCAAACTCATTAATATATTTGCAAAGGTAGATGATAAAAATCATATATATGGACTCAAAGATACTGAGAAAATATGTGCTAACGAATAGAAACATAAAAAAAGTACTTAACCATATATGCATAAGCAAAGTATTGCTAAAATAAATATATAAGTGTCATAAACTAAAATCTAGCAGCTAAATCAATATAGAAGAACAAATATGTTGTGGGCTTAAGCTTGAGAAGCCAAGATAATTAAAATTGCGTAATGAAAATGTGTTACATGGACCCACTAAAAGTTGGGCCTTTATCTGCCATGATGTTAAATGTGCAGCTCAAACCACAATTTTTGAGAACTCTGGGGTTTCTTTTATAATTAATCCCAATATGCATACGAATCATTTCTTTGTAGGTTTTGTAGAGGGCGGCAGCACAGGGACTCGAAGCGGCATCCTCGACCACTGTCCCGCCTTTGACCTCGACCTCGACGGCGGAAAAGGATCATTAACGGAAGATTCGGGTGAACACGACCTTCCCCATCGCTACCGGTGTGTTCTTGGGTTCAGATTCACTACGAGGAGCCCGCCTTTCGAAGCCACCGGGATCCATCTATAGTGGCAGTGCGGCTGGGCCGAAGGTTCGACACCGGCGAGAACCATCACCACCCTGTCGTCGATGAATGACTGATTTGGAGGCAACACCAATAGGCGTAGGCTGCGCTGGCAGGATGGCGATGAAGACCACTGGTGCTTGCGGTGGCGAGCAAGATGACACGAAGTGCCCCTGGCTCCAGTGATGGTAGGGCTTTTCGATTTTGTCGATAAGGGCTCAGGAGTCCACGAGGAAGAGGGAAGACGCATCCCTGGAAAGTGTCATGGAGCTCTTGTCGAGGGACGGTTCCACCGCGCCATGGAGGTTTAATGGAGACGGCGTCAGCGATATCTGAACCCGATCCGACCGGCGATCCATTATTCCTCCACCGAAATCCCGCCTCCATCTTCGATTGGAACCCTATAGCCCCAATAGTCGATTTCAAATTCAGTTGATTGAGAATTTCTACCATCGTCCTTTTTGATCGATTTTCCACATACAACGCCGAATGTTTTGGGAGAAATCTACATCTCGATCATTCTTCGTGTCGATCGATCTTCCTTGCATAGAAGAAGAGGAAGAGGTGAGGCTCGCTCCCCTGAAGGAGCCTCCGACGCTCAAGTCAGAGTTTGTCGGTTGTCAGAGAAGCCTCCCTAAACCCTATCTAACCCCCCCTTATATATAACAGGAATTAGGGTTTCAATAAATGTACTTGATAAAAGACGATTGTGTCCCAAGTTCTTGATGAGCTTACTTTAGCTATATCAGGGTGGTAAGTTGAACACCCAAAAATGCATGTGTGGTACGTTTGAACTTTTTCCCCCTTACGTGCACCCTGGGTGCACATAAACTAGTTGTTGCAAGCAACGCCTATTTCTTATGCGCGCACCCATGGTGCGTTTACGTTAGTTCTTTAAATTTTACCTTTTAAATAGGTCAACAGGGTTGCATATTATGTGGTACGTCTTCGACATTCGTTAGATCCTGATGCAATGGCTTCAAGCTCAAAATTGTGTGTTCTCTTCCTACATGACGCTCTTGGGTGGTGGTCATGCCAGAGCTTACACCACCCAAACTATTGCCTTTTATAAAAACAAAACGGTAAAAATTATTTTTCTATTTTATCTTAAAATTACATTATTTTAAATAAATTATAAATTATTGCCACCAAACATAATGCATGATTGGATTCCACCAAACCTAAATTAGGTTTATAATGCATTTATAAATACAAATATTAGAGGCACGACTGTATATACTGTGTTGTAAAACATTTTATCCAACATTTAAAAACGTCATATTGGATGTTGCTCGTTAGAATTTCAACCCCCCCCAGCTAGTTGTTGTAGGTTGTTTGTAATTTGTGAAGTTTTTTCATGTAGTGTTCGTACTTATTGTCGATTGGTTCTAGTTAGACATGTCAACCAGGTCGCGGGGGAGGGGGGGGGGGGGGGGAGTGTCGGGTCTGGGTCGATTTGACGGGAGGGAAACCTGTTGGTGTTCTAGTCAAACAAAACTAAAACTTATAAACTAGTATAGTGAATAAATACAAGGATGATTCCACAAGGAAATTTGTTATTCGAGTGTGATTTAGTTGCCAATTGAGTAACCAAAGGGGGGGTTTTAGAGTGCAAAAGATCCAGCTTTTATCAAAGCGGAATAATGAAAGTAATAATAAAAGAACTTGATTTAGAGAATATGGAGAAATAGTTCCACCTACAATTATCCACTTTATTTAGTTAATTTGATCCTTGTAACTTCCTCTCCTCCTATTAAGTTTCTAATGAATGTCCTTTTTCCAACCTAATATAGTCTCTAGTCCAACCAGTCACAGAGACCCTTATCTCATGAGCATTCCCTAAGGAAGGATTTAACCAAATCGATAGCTTTAAGTTCAGAGATTAACCAAGGTACTTGCAATCCCTAAAGAGGAATTTCACAACACATACACCTTCTTACCCATCCAATTAGTTCAACCAACCCTAAAGGGATAAGTTTGCCACTTGGGTTAAGGTTCGCAACCACGAATCTAAAAAACCCTAGCAATTAAATTGATTCTAACAAGTTGTCCATACAAGATAGAACAAGACAATCAAACATTAAGCGCAAAGAAGTCAAAACATTCAATATAGGAAATAAGGAACGAGATTCAGAAACTCACAACTCAATCGAAAAAAGCTTCAAATTCTAGATAGAACAAAGGTAGTTTAGTTGCTCATGGAGAACGTCGCTCTCAATCTCTAATTGTCTGGTGAAAGGTGAATAGAAGAGTAGATAATATAATTAGGGTTATTCCCTGTCTTAAAAACTAAAAGTCAGCAACATATTAATAAAAATTAGGTTTAGATAAAACAGATCCTTTCGAGTTATCTGATGATCAATGCGGCGACCGCGACACAGATGTCACGGCCGCTACCTATGTGGATTTGTCTACTTCTGGCTAGATGAAGGCAGTGGGCGCTGCACAGTAGCCGTGGCCACTGCATATGGATGTCGTGACCTCTTCCTTGCCCGCCGCATCAGTTCCAGCTTCTCTCCTTCTCTTTTTTCTTCAATCTTTCACTTTGTATTTTCGACTTGAATATCATTGCATCCTCCTGTAATGTTCGAATCCCTATTTCTGCAAAATAAACCAGAAATTGCGGAGAATCCGAACTCTTCTAAAATAATCATAGAATGCAATTTAACTCCAAAACATGCACCAAATGCATCCTAACTAACCTAAAAATGCCTATAATGTCTATCTAAAATAAGCATGATCAAATTCCCCCACACTTAAGCTTTTGTAGTCCTCAAGCAATGATAGAATAAACAGGAATCAATGTATCCCAAAAGAATTCCCTTCATGTCATTACCTTATCAAAAATCAACATCATAACAAATGCAAAAATAAACAAGGCGAACAAATATCCTCATATGTACTTGGGTGATCAAGTAGCCCGCATGCCTATTCATCCAACCTCATAGGGAAATAATGTGCCTCTCTTGCTCTAATGTGTTTAGGCTTTTAAGTTCAACTCCCAACTCAATTATGTATGCAAACATCAATCTTAAGCATTGACACTTATATACAAATATCTCTACCTAATATATCAAAGCAAACAAGCAACATCAAGAGGACTTTCGCTCAATGGAAATATTCAAAGAAGATTCTATTCGTCGGGGTTGTAATGAGGCTTGGTGAGACGTAAAAGGTATGGAATTATTTGGTCATGTGGTACTAAATGAAATCCGGGAATCAAGCCTCCTAAAATTTCAATGCAACTCAACCAAACCATAACCCTCCAATATAAGCAACCAAACTCATCAATTATATAATAAAAACTCAACCCTTTCTTCAAACCCAAAAAATACCTCTCAAATGTAAACATCTTTCATAAATAAAAGAATATTAAGGAATAATTGGCTCATGCATTCTTTTCTATATTTTTTTCAATCCATAGTAAAATAAATAACCACAACTAGTGCATTTATAAGGTGAACCAAAAATCCTTTTACATAATGTGTATAGCAAGATAAAAATATAAAGCAACCCATAACTCAATGAACTCAAAATCCATCTCACTCAAATTCAAAAACCAGCTCATTCCTTCCACAAATCATCATTCTAACCAACTCTAATTCTTAATTCCCAAATGGGGGTCAGGCTCAATTGGGCTGGGGAATAAGTTTGTGGAGCTTATAACATAAAGGCTTAGGTTCATATTCTTGCTTCAAGCATAGATAATATGGGTAGGTAAAGAGAGGGTCAAAATGGCTTAAAAAGGTGCCTCTATAATCTGAAACTCATATGCAATGATCATGTATTTCAATCGGCCTCAATAATAATAATCATGTCAACAACACTCAGAGAATAAATGCATCAGAAGAGCGAATCACACATAAAAAAGCAGAGGGAATATGAATGTCATCCTTATAAGGTCAAAATATCTCACTAGGACAGGTTTTGTTGGATTTCAATTATGCCTATGAACTTAGATCACACATGCTAAATTATATTTGCCAATTCATGTTTCTCATAAAAATCAAGTAGGATAGATATGCCTAATTCATCTAGAATTCCATGGGATTTATACGATTCTTCTGAAAATGAATTAGATGACAAAATAGCTATATGGGTATTGGAATAACACATATGTATGCAATGCATGATATTTTTGGATTTTTTTATGTTTTTCATTATTTTCAATGCATAAATAGATATAAATTTTTAATATGAAATGCATGCGGAAATAGAAATATGACCTACACGAATGCAACATTTATACTAAATCCTTCCCCCAAACTTGAACCTTTTATTTTCCTTAATGAAAGATCAAAGACAACAAAATTAACAAAACGGAACAAGTTGAGTGAGAAGAAAGACTAACACGTCACTAAGGCGGCGCTTGGTTGGGTTTTTATTGTGGTATAAAAATGAGCAGGAGGAGTTGGGTCGGAACATGTGGCGGCTGCTGCATACTTCTGTTGCTGTGAGCTGCTAGCCGCGGTCACTGCCTATTGGCGGCAGCTGCTGCATCCTGTTGCCGTTGTTCGCCTTTTCCCTTGACGCCTTTCTTGCTTTTTCCTACACTGTTAGTCTCTTCTAACCCTAAACGAATGCATAGAAAATGACACAAAATAACTAAGGAAAATTAAACTAAATAGAAAGAAAACTTAGCTCGGGTTGCCTCCCGAGCAACGCCTTGATTTTATGTCATTGGCTCGACCTATTGGCCCTTGGCTGGCCTAGGTTCCTTCACCAGGGTCACCTAAACTTGTCATTTTCTTGACAAGCGCAGGCACCCTTGGAAGATGCAGCTTTCTATCCAAGCATTCATCCATTCCCATTAACCTCTCTTCTGGACCTAATCCTGGGAGTTGTCCTAAAATCGCAAAAACTTCCACACTATTTGGAAATAGTTTCTCATAATGTAAAACTATGGGTTGATGCGGATCAACACATCTTTTAACGCCCATCTTGATCTCTTCTTCTCCTAAACAAGGTTGCAACATGTTAGACGACTCAAATTTGAATAAACTCTTTTCTTTAGGAATCTCTAAAAAATCATGAAAATCATTGATGCGATCAATATTGTTAGCATTAGGCATATCCAAAGAATTTTCAGGAGAAAGCTTAACGGGATTAAAAAGAGAGTACTCTATCTTTCTTCCATCGAATTCCATGGTCAATAACCTTCACAATAATCAATTTTCATCTTCGCGGTTCATAGGAATGGTCTTCCCAAGATAATTGGTGTTTCTAGGGTTCCTTGTTCCATATCTACAACAAAGAAATTAGCAGGGAAAATTAAATTATCAACCATAATTAAAACATCTTCAACAATGCTCTTGGTTTGATATGTGACTGATCGGCAAGTTGCATTGTAACCCCTGTCTCTTTCAGAGCACCCACACCCAAAAACATGTACAAGTTATAGGACATACCATTAATTGAGGCTCCAAGATCTAACATTTCTTGTTTGAATCTAGTATTCCCAACTGCACATGGAATTGTAAACATACATGGGTCTCCACACTTTTCAAGCAATTTCTTTTGCAACACAACAAAGACATTTTCATTTAATTCACATTTCCCTTGGTCTTCATCTTCTGCTTTTTCTTTAAGGTGCATAATTTCCTTCAAATTTTAGCATATCTAGGAACACTTTTAATCAAATTGAGCAAAGGAATATTTACCTTGCACTCGCTAAATGTCTCGAAGATCTCGTTGTCATTCTCAAATCTTCTGGTATCTTTCAAAGCTTCAGGGAAAGGCGGGATGGCCTTCGGCGAGTCAATAGGAGAATAAAAAAACCGAAGTTGGCCCCTCTTCAGCATTGGTGCCGAGGTCGCTGAAAGATTGCAGCAGCCGTTGCTCTTTGTGAATGTCGCGACCGCTACTTTTAGTAGTGGACGACGTTTTTTCCAGCACTTATACCGGTTTCCTCTTCTAAGCTTGCTTATTTCTCCTTATGGGGAGTAGCAATCAGTTCATTGTCACTTCTAAGCGTTATTGCGCTGACATTCTCCATTGGATTTGCTATTGTTTGCATTGGCAGCTTTTTTGAGTCATTTGCATCTTTCGCACTTAAAAATTGAATGATTTGACTCATCTAATTCTACATGTTCTTATTTCGTTCAGCTTACTCCAAGACTATCTATGCGAGGTTGTTAGTGTGCATCTCTAAGTTCTTTGTTTGCATCTCCATGTTCTTTGTACGCTCAACCTCATTCATGACTATCTCTCTGAGGGCTTGTAGTTGATTCCCATCAGATAGACTTCCCTGAGATTGTTCTCTCTCGCGAGGGTCAAACTGTTGTCGGGACCTGTTAGGAAGAAAAATCAAGTATGAAATAAATAAATCTCAGATTGACTCCCTGAACCACGCAAATAAAATTACAAGACTTTCTCCCGTTGTAGTGGAAGGGAATCATGATCGTATCCACGAGGAAGGGTGTCATTGCTCACCTTTTCAATCCCAGAATCCTCTCGAAATCGATCAGAAGGCTCCTCGATATCGAGTAGAGTACTCGATCTCGACTACACCTGTCGACAGAAACTGCAAAACGGTGCAACAGAAGCGAAAACAGAGCAATGTCGAGTAACATAGTACTCGATATCAACCAGAGTACTCGATGTCGAGTAGAGGTCAGTCGACGTCGAGTTGATTTGCGGAATAAAAATCGTAACTTGTGATGAAAGACAGACAGAAACAAAACTAAATTTGTGGGGTTTAATTCAATATTATAAAAGCTCCTAGAATTGGGGTATCAATGCCACAACAATAACCATGTATGAATCATGTTAAAGGTATAAAAGATCACGCTTTTCATCAAATAACTTTCGTTATTAACAAGTAGGAAAATAGAGGCTTTAGCATAAACCCTAATTGTTACTAACCCTTTTCATATAATTAATCCAAGTTGTATTAATATCACTTTCTCTTCAATAACACAAACAAGCATCACCTTCGGTTGTCGCAAAAGAATCATGCTCGTAGGGATAGAAGACGAAATTGCCTTAAAAGATTGTACCTTTGTCGCATTACCTTACATGGCTACCGTCGGGCTCACCCCGACCCTAGAAGTTGGGTGACTACTCGCTTTTCATCATAAAGAAACTCGTCAATAACAAAAGCAAAATAACTTACATTGAATCAAACCAAAACTTACAACCGATCGAAGCAAAAACCGCTCTCGCGAACCCCAACTCCTCTCGGCCTAAGCTGTCTAACTATCTCTCCTACTCGCTATTGTTGTTGTGTGTAAAATTGGAATTGTTTTCTGGAATGAATGAAAAATCAGTCCCTATGGCCTTATTTATAGCATTCAATCTCTCCTATCCAAGGAAAGAATACTCTATCTATATCTAAAAACTTGGTAAATAAATATCTAAAATAAACAAGGGAAATAACTAATGTGGATAAATCTCTCTTGAAATTGATAGATCTTCATTTAAAGTTGATAGAATTCACGTGTGTTCACTTGCAAGTAACCACATGTGCTCGGACTCCACTCGTTTTCGACTCGGATTGGCCCAGAAGAATACTCGACGTCGACCGGGTTACTCGACATCGATTAGGACTGTCTTCTTCTCGTGATGTGCTTAAGCTCGGGTAGACTTGTGCACTCGACAGGTACTCGATGTCGACAAGAGTCCTCGACATCGAGTACTTTGTGCTGCTCGAGTGGGTTGTGTGCTCGATTTCATGTGATGATGCTGAAGTCGTCCAAAGTTACTCGATATCGACTAGTCTGGTCGATATCGACTAGTCCTGTCGAGTACTCCCTTTCTCGTTTTCTGCTCGATGTGTCCTAGTTCAGCTCATGCTTGACCTTGGACTTTCTATATTGGACCTCGAGCTATCTCATTATTTCATTCCTTTCTCCGAATTGCTGTAAAACGCCTTGATTTCCGCAAAATTAAACAGAAACTAGTGTAGACTCCATAATTTGGCAAATAAGCATAAACTACATCGATTCTGTACTATTCTAACCCAATGATATGAAATGCATGCAGAAATCAATATAAAAGTTAGCGTAAAATATGGCAATTTAGGCTCACATCATGGCCTTACCTGAGGCCCTCCTTGTGGATTGAAAGGGGCCTGGTAGTTTTAGGCCTGGGCTTTCAGTATGGACCAGACTGGACCGGACATTCCGGTACGATCCGAAGGACCGTAAAATTTTGAAAACATAGACCATGGATCAGACTGGGACCGATTAATATGGTCCAGGGTTTTCCGGTCCGTGGATCGAAAAGACCGTGTGGACTAAATTATCCCTGGAACCCAATTTTTTAGAGGGTTACACTATCACTGTTACAACAAATATGCAATAAAAGTACATTACATGACAACCATTTGAAAGCAGTACACCAAATATGTACACTACACAACAACTGTTTCTGTAATCTGTATTTTAAATTAAAGTACTGTAAATTGAAAATAAATCCATTCATGATTTTATTCCACAAAAAGCACAATGTTTAAAAGTTAAAACAACAAATACAACACAATATGCAACATACAAAGTTTAAACTTAAAAGCAAACACAATCCATAAAATATAAGTTTACACTTAAAAATCATTAATAACAAATGTTGAAAATTGTAATCAACTATTCATCCATTATCTTGCCAACTTGCCTTGAGTTTTTGTGTGAAAGCACCTATAAGATAAAGCAAACAAACATTAAATAAATTACGATAACAAATGAGCACAAATGTAAAGTAATTAAAGTTTATTACCTTCTCGTCAGGATCATTGCTCCATACTAATGTAAGTACAAGTACTCAACTGAACCACAAGATCGATCCACAAGATAGCTAAAACCCTAAATACAATATATCTGAGATAGCTAAAACAAGAATTCAATTGAACCACAAGATTTTGTGTTGATTTCATCTACTATGTGGTCATATAAAGTGAAATCAAGTCAAACCCACATGGAAAAAAAGGGACAACATGATCAATCAACAAAACAAGGGATGATATATTAATCATTACAATAATAGATGACCTCACATATGAAGGGGATAGACAAGGTAAAGAGGGGATTAAAAAAACATGAAAGGTGGAAAGGATAAAATGAATTGAAGCACCTCTCAATTAAAGAATACCGATAAGGATGGATGTACCTCAATTGGTGAACATGAGATTAAAGCAGAAGAACATACCTAAAAAATGCTTACTCATTTATGAAGTTTCATAACTTTTTCAAGCACAAAGTCTACACCAAAACAGTAAAACCTAGATCTGAAAAATATTACAAATTAAAATTTCTCTAGCCCTAGATTTCTCTAACCTAGATCTGAAAAATATCTCAAATCTTTGTCTAGAATGTTTATACTTTCTTCAAATCTAGACTCAAATCGGCATTAATTTCTGAAAATAATCAAAATATACATAGATCTAAAAGGGAAAAGAGAGTGAGGAAGAAGAACGCTTACTGGCCAGCGAACAGAGAGGCTTCGACCTTCGGGACAGAGAGGGAAGAAGAAGAACGGAGGGAGGAGGGCTGACTGAGAGCAGAGCGCCGGGACGGACGCAGGAGGGCCGACGGAGCCACTGAGGAGTGGTCGCGAGCGAACACGAACAGAGAGGCTGAGACTTGAGAGAGAGAGAGAGAGAGAGAGAGAGCATGTCTGAAGAACAGTGAGGCACGCGTGTTTCTTCCTCTCCTTCCTTTCTTTCTTCTTCTTTTCTTTTTTTTTTAACAAAATCAGAATCCGGTCCAATTCCAGTCCGATCCGGAAATTCCGGTCTGGTTCCGGATTTGGACAGGAACCCGGAATAAATAATTTCTTTGACCATGGATCAGACCGTAATTTCCCGGTCCGATCCAAAGACCATAATTTTCGGTCTGGTCCCGGTCCGATCTAACTTTTGCCCACCCCTAGGTAGTTTCCATAACCATAACCCTACTGATTACCTGGATTGTAGTTATTATTATTGAAATAGTGAGGATTAGCAAAGTTACCTTGCACGGGTTTCTGTGAAACAAAATTCTCTATCGCATTGAACTCGACATTAGGTTCTTGTAGAGTTGGGCACATATCCATAGGGTGTGAAAGGTTGTTGCAAAGTCCACATGCTTTCAATTGCGGAGGTGTTCCTTGGAGCATAATCCTATTCATCATCTCTTTCAAGTCTGCCACATCATTTTGCAAGGCTGTATTTGGGGCATCAATAGCGAGTGCTCCTCTAGCACAGGTGTTTTTGTTGAATTGTCTTGAGCGCTCAGAGAGCTCATTAAACACCTCCCATGCTGCAACTAGTGTATTGTACAAAATATTTCCTCCACAACAAGAATTCACTGTTCCGCGCTCTTCATAAGTAAGCACATTGAATATGATGAGACCCGAGGAACGGGATCGACCAAGGCTCGAGCTTTCGAACACTCTTTTTGTGGGGCTAATTTTTGGAGTTTATGGAAACTGGAAAAAAAAAAGATATGTGGAGCAAGTTTCGCAGACCTCTCACCCTTAAATCCCCTTACACTCGGTCTCAATCCTCTCGGAATCACACTTCGAGGATCACGACCCTTTGACACATTCGCCTCTCACTAGGGTGTCACCCTCGGCATCTCACCAAAGGGTTCGCTCTCTTAGCCTCTCACCAAGAACTTGAGCCTTAACCCGGAATCATAGGAAGCTATTAGTGGCTTACACTTTAACTCAACTAAACTTGACTTGATTAAAATGATATTTTTACAAGAAATATACAGAGTGAAAATGTAGCCCCCAAGCATCTCTAATCGATGTGGGATTTATTTTGATAGAAATAAGAGCATGAAAAAAACGTCCATATTTGACCTACCGGAAAGAATGTCAAATTAGAGCAGCTTCAAGGCAGATTTAGGAGAAGTGTTCTTCATCAAAGTTGTAGCCACTTAAAATAGCTTTCCAACAAGTGCTCTTTGGCTTGAATCGAAATTTTATGTTGCCCAAAAGAGCCAAAATACCACGGTGTCGCCATGCTGTTTTCTCAAACGAGAGTTGATATTCAGCTCTAGTGACAAAACTTTCTAAGATAAATGAGTCGAGCTCATTGACCACTAGGATCACATCAGAATAAGAATAGAACCATATCTTTCTAAGAGAAACCATGATATGGGCAGCTGGCATAAAGTTTCTTGAAGCGCTCAAAGTACTCATGAATAGACTCTATAACCTGCTGCTCAATGCTACTGATTGCCCCTTTCAAGGCGTTGAACTTTGTAGCAGGAAAATACTTCTCTAGAAAGACTCTTTTCATATCAGCCCATGTGAAGATACTCCAGGTGGTAAATAGAAGAACCACTGATTTACCTCATCCTTTATAGAAAAAGGGAAGGCCCTAAGTTTGATTTGCTCTTCTGTAAATTCTCTTGCTTCATTCCTACCACCACTATATGGAATTCAGATAAATGCTTGTGGGGGTCTTCACCACTCAACCCATGGAATTTGGGTAAGAGATGAATTATCCCAGATTTTAACTCAAAAGTCACTCCTTGCGTCAGTGCAGGGAATTAGTTTGTTGTAACAACCCGGGATTAGAAACCTCGAGTTATGTTTTGAAGGATAGAATCTTTCGTTCGGATCTTATGCGCCGAGTACAAGTTGAAGCGGTGAAAACAAATATTAGTAGCGGAAAGTGGGATTTTGAACCCAAAACGTTCGCGAGGTCCATTGGAGACCCGGGGTTAACACCCATGTACCTGTCTTAGGGACTAAGTCGCAGAAATTCTTTTAGCATTCAAACCAATCATCATCGTATAAAGCCAAATACATTAGTATGTCACGGTGGAGCCAAGTCAAAACAGAAATCCAAGACCTTAAAACATTAAGGTTTATATGGTGAAGTCAAAGTCTCAACTCTCTCTTTCCGCCATGATAAAGTCACGTGATCGATCGATCATAGAGTCATATCGACATCATTACACACACACACACACACACACACACACACACACACACACACACACACACACACACACACACACACACACACACACACCATACCTAAGGGGGCATGGGATCAAATTGAGGCTCGCACATGGCTGGTCCCCACATATAAGTACACATATACACTAGTACTAATATTATGCTTCTAATCTAGAACATGAATTTAAATCACACAAACATGCTGAAAGTTTATATATATGCAGAAAGTGATTAAATGGATCCACACAGAATGCCAACTAGCATATCCCTCTCCTAACACCGCCCCCACCCCTTTCCGATAGGGTGGAGACTGGCCAGTTCATGAATGTATTCCATTTATTTATAATTGAATGAAGACCGTATTGAAGCTCAACCCAAAATCATGCTCGTAATAATCATCATATTTGTAGTCTTGCGAAGAGAAAATAACAATCATGCTTATAATAATAGTAAACGTGTTACTCGTAAAGATGTTACCAATGACTGGAATGACTCACGAGGAAACCCGATGGGACTGGGCCGTCCTATGACCCTAGAAAAGACTTTAGTTACTTCACAGATAACGACCGTTCTGTTTGCAAACACATACAAAATAAGAATGCTCATTCGTTAATGCAATCCTAACATGATACATCGCATTGTATTATGAGGTTGAAACACCTAGTATATCATGCACATATAAGAAGGGAAGAGTTCTGTTCAATCTAAGTAAGATCGGAAGAAACTTACCTGGCTAGAAGAGAAGCAAGATAGTAAATCGGCATACAACAAGTCATAAATATAGTGTATCAACTAGATACATGTCGAAAATATAATGAGTCTACATCCACGCTATTCTAAGCATACATAGCACACACATCATACAATAAGATAAGTAAATAAATCGCATTTTCCACACTTGCCATTCCATCATGATCAACCAACTCATCGAATCATAACACCCCATAAGATAATAATAACTTCCACAACTTACTTCGCCAAATTCACATTCTTAATCGATCATTCTCATCATAATGCCTCATCATGTATAACGTCCCGCAAGATACCACTCACAATGATATCATGCCATTAGTCAACTTTCATGCTACTAGTCAAACATTAGTCAAACAATCATAACATCATGCTAGTTAGTCACCGATCAAGTCTGATTCCCAAGTTAGCCTCAAAAATTGTTTCGAAATCCGAGTAAAATCGTTAGGACTTCCGATCATTGAAATACCCGTTAAGTTTTTTTTCCAAAACCCGAGTTCGAGTGATCAAGTCAGTCATTTAAATCCCCAAAGCGTCAAATCTGGCTTTTGAAAACATTCACGAAAATCCCCCAAGTTAACAAGTTAAACCATCGGCCAAAGGGGTGTTTTCCCGCGACGAAAATGGATTTAGCCGCCACGAGACACGTCCAGCGAGAACCCCAAGAGGCCTAGGGGTGTCGCGACCATGAGATGGGCAAATTGCCCCTGTGAGAGACTCGCCACCGTGAGAGTGACAATTCGCCCCCGCAAGAGGCTCGCCCTCGCGAGAGTGGCTTTTGTTGTCGTGAAGCTAGGGAGTCCTCAAGGCTCCCCAAGGATCCAACTCGCCACGATGAAAGGGGCCACTCGCTGCGGTGATAGACAGAACCCCAAGCCAAGATTTGACTCGCGGCCGCGAGTAAGAACTCGCGGTCGCGAATTCGGCCTACTGATTTGAGCTCGGTTGGCCTCGTTTGTTGTTGCTAGCTTTCCTAGCTCTCACACAACCCTTTCCCAACATCAATGCCCATGTTAATACACATAACACAAGAAAATCAAGAGAAAGTAGCATCCTCGCCCAAGTTTCTTCTTTTTCCTTCGGTTTGCTCGTGAAGCTTCGCCCGAGCTCCAATTGGGCTCTTTCTTGCACGAGGGTGCCTAGGATTGTTAGATGGTGTTAAAGGTGTGCTCTTTGAGTTAGTAGGAGGTGAAACAAAGGGAAAACGAGTTCTTACCACTCCTTAAAAGCGAAACGATGAGATGTGGCCTTCTAGGGCTTCTTGGGCTTCTCCAGGTTGTGGGGCTGTTGCTGCTACTTTAGGGACATATGGGAGGTGGTGCTTCTTCTACTACCCTCCTATGAGGGAGGAGGAAGGGCACTTGGCTTTGCATGAAAGAGATGATGTGCAAGGCTGTTGTGGTGGTGTTTAGTTGCTGGAAGGAGGATGCTTGGATACTGGAATCTCAAAGAATGAAGGAGGAAAAAAGGGGAGGAAGAAGGACGAAAAGAGAGGTGATGGGTGGTGCTTGCTTCTCGGCAAAATGGAGGAGAGAGAAGGATGGAGTGATGGTGGTGGTTGTGTGGTGGGGAAGGTGGCCGGAGATGGTGGTGGTGAGGTGTTTGGGGTGAAGGAACAAGGAGGGAAGAGAGAAAGGTGTTTTAGGGTTCTTGTCTCTCAAAGACATGGATGAGATTTCTAGGGTTTCCTCCCAGTTGTAAGATAAGATTGTGTTTAGGCTTTAGTGTTTGAATGAAGTGAGAGTGAGTCAAAACTCTATTATCTCTTAAAGCGATCACGAGTCTCTCGCCTTAAAGCAGAAAGGGTTCTTTCAATCTCTAAATCAAATGTCAACAAATATGAATTAGTAGCATGAGTATGAACCATATAAGAAGGTCCACACCAAGATTAGAAACAAAAATACACAAGAATAACTAAAATTCCTCGGCAACGGCGCCAAAATTTGACGGGAGGAAAACCTGTTGTTTCTCTCAAACAAAACTCAAACCTTATAAACTAGTATAGTGAATAAGTACGAGGTCGATCCCACATGTAACTTTTCTATTCGAGTGTGATTCTGTTGCTGATTGAGTAACCAAATGGGGGTTTTAGAGTGCAAAAGATCCGCCTTTTATCAAAGCGAAATAATGTAAGCAATAATAAAAAGAACTTGATTTAGACAATATGGAGAAATAGTTCCACCTACAGTTATCCACTTTATTTAGTTAATTTGATCCTTGTAACTTCCTCTCGTCCTATTAAGTTTCTAATGAATGTCCTTTTTCCAACCTAATATAGTCTCTAGTCCAACCAGTCACAGAGACCCTTATCTCATGAGCATTCCCTAAAGAAGGATTTAACCCAATCAATAGCTTTATTTTCAGAGATTAACCAAGGTATTTACAATCTCTAAAGAGGAATTTCACAACACATCCAACTTCTTACTCATCCAATTAGTTCAACCAGCCCTAAAGAGATAAGTTTGCCACTTAGGTTATTGTTCACAACCGGGAATCTACAAAACCCTAGAAATTAAATTGATTCTAACAAGTTGGTTAGACGAGATAGAACAAGACAATCAAACATTAAGCGCAAAGAAGTTGACACATTCAATATAGGAAATATGGAATGAGATTCGGAAACTTACAATTTAATCCAATCAAAGGTTCAAATTGTAGATAGAACAAAGGGAGTTTAGTTGCTCATGGCAAACATCGCTCTAAATCTCTAATTGTCTGTTGAACGGTGAATAGAATAGTAGATAATAGAATTAGGGTTATTCCCCGTCTTTGTTGTAGGATGAAATCGATTTCAATAGATAATAATATAAATCAAACCGGATTATGCCCACGCAAATGATTACAACACCTCCTCCTAATGTAGCAGTGGAAAGTCAGGATCGATCCTCGAGGAAGCTGGTCAGCGGATCCTAGGTAGCTGATAAATCTCACGTTGATTTCGACTCAGGGGGTTTACTCGATATCAACCAGCAGTAGTCGATATCGACCAAATCCAGTTTACTTTAGGCAGCTCTAGAAAGTCAGTCGATTTCGGCCAATTGTCCTCGATATCGACCTAGGCAAGTCGATATCGACTAGTTCTCCTCGAAATCGACCACACCTGCAGAGACACAAACGAGCAGCGATCTTTATGGATCGAGAGTCAGAAGTCGACATCGACCAAGAAATGGTCAATATTGAGTAGAGAGCAGTAAAATAATTAAAGAACAAAGCTTTTCGGATTCGGAATAAACTATGCAAAAGAAAACTTCCAAGATCGGAATTTGCAACAACGATAACCAAACATGCATAAGGCAAGATAAATAACGATAATCATGTAAATCGCATCGAAGGAACAAGCTTTTGCCTTTTCCAACAATTAGACAACTCTTTCAACTAACTCTAATTGTATCTACCGATTTTATGTTTATAATCTAAGTTGTTAATACGAATCTCTATTAAATAAGTAAGAAACACATAAAAGGTTGTAGATGCTCAAAACATAATAAAAGTCGGATCTTTACCTCAAACACGCTTGGCTATCGTCGGGCTCGACCCGACCCTAGAAGTAGGTGGACTACTCGCTCTTCATCATCGCAATTGCAGACATCATTGATGGAAAAGAAACTTGCATTAATAAACTAAATAAAGTTTACAATCGATCGAAGCCAACTTGCTCTCGCTCCTTCACTCCTCTCGGCCTCCTCTCTCTCTCTCTCTCTCTCTCTCTCTCTCTCTCTCTACTCTACTTCTCCTTCTCTAGAATTGAATGTGTGATGGAATGCATAAAAATCAGCCCTATAGGCTCTATTTATAATGCTAAATCCTTGATATCCAAGGAAATGAAACTTTATCTAATTTCTAAATATAAAACTTAAATAAAAGGGAACATTTATCTAAAAGGAAGACTATCTAAATATCTTCAAGTGGATAAAATCCTTCTCCTCATAGATAGATCTTGATAAAACATGATGGATCCCGTGTTGCTTCGTGCCCAAGTTGTCCACATGTGCTCGGAATGCCCCAACAGACTTGCGACCAAAAATTGCATAGTCGACTTCATGTAAAGCCTGGTTGACTTCGAGTAACTTGTACTCGACTTCGACTAATCTTCAGCTTGTCGAGTGCTTCTCCTCGTCGAGCTTGGGTAACCGTCCAGTTCTAGTCGACCCCGAGTAAAGCGTACTCGACGTCAAGTACGGCTCGTGCTCAAGTTGTCTTCTTCTTCTGTCCTCGATCAAGTCTGCTTCAGGCTTAGTCGACTTCGAGTAAGGCCTGGTCGAAGTCGAGTAGAATATCGTCCTATGGTTTTGTCCCGAAATGACTCCAAATTCTGTTGTGCAGACCTCTATTTTTGACAAATAAGCATATACTACACAAATTCGACATATTCCCAACCCGAAATATGCAAAGTACTTAGAATAAGGAGCTAAAATGTGTACAAAAATATGGCATAAAACATGGACATCAAATCACCCCATACTTAAGCTTGCTTGTCCCCAAGCAATAACTTGGATGGTCATTCAGGGGAAGAATTCAAAACTCTCAACATCATAGATTCATTCTTATATGACCCTGCAGTCAATTATCATCCTCGAAAAGGTACTAATGCCACAAATCCATACATGTGCAATTAAAAAACAACATCTACTCACAAAAGGAGGGTTATGCAAAACCATTCATGTGACAAAGCATTAATAATCAAGAAGACTTTAATTTAAGCTCATGGTGAAGAAAAGGGCAAAAGGTATAGTGGTGGGCTATTTTTGGGCAATGTGGTGTTAATGATCCGGGGAAATGGAGTACTTTTCAAACTTTCATACCATTCCATCTCCTTTTGATTTCTCACCTTTTTCTCATCCGCTCATTGCTTTTTTCAATAATATGATTTTACCTCTCTAACCTCAGCACTGCCTTCTCGCGAGTCGCAAACATGGGTGTCATGAATGACCCTGGATACTTAGTGCTTTGGAATCTTCACATGTGTGTCCCATCTCACTGAACTATTATCTCAGTGAGCAAGGTTGATCTACCTTTATCTCCTGAGGTGACCGGATTTTTTCTCACTCATTAAATTTTCCATAAATTTGAATCTTTCCGGCCATACTCCAAATATAATAATAACAACAACAAAAACACCATATAATATCTCCATAGTATAAAATCATTCTCAACATAATCCCCGGATAAGGTAACGAATGGCAATATTTAGAATATGTGGAGCATAATATGAAATTAGGCACAATATGGTTTTTGTGATGCATAAGCATAGGTATGGCTATGATATAATAATATGAGCATTATATGGAAATATAAAGTCCTCCATTCCCTTATCATGCAATATGTCAAAAGCAATATCAAATTTACCTCCTTTCATGGTTTTCAAGAAACAATGCACTTCATTGTGACTTCCATTTACTAGGCAATTTCATGCTATATCTTTAATGAATCCAATTTTGCATCGTTGAGTTCAATTTAGCTTCCATGACACTATTTCTTTGAACAATTTACAAGCATTGGGAGATGTCTAATAGAACTTTGAGTTACGCATAAAAATTTAAAAATTTAAAAATTCACTCAAAATTCACCATGTAATAGAAAAATAATAATAAAATACGATAATTAGTTCTTTCCCCACCCCATACTTAGAATATACAGTGTCCCCACTGTATAAAACAACATAAAAAACAGAGGTAAAGGAAGGAACTCATCGAATAATGCATTGTAGAGTCAAAACAGGGCCGTCGAGTAACTGAGTTGGTCAACGTTGAGTAGATCTCCTCGACGTCGAGTACAGATCCTGCGTCGAGTGAAAGTCTGAAGTAAAGAAAGCCTAATCGGTGGTCGACGTCGAGTGGCCTACTCGACGTCGAGTAGAACTGTGTGATCGATCCTCTTCGTGGTCGATCTCGACTAGCCTAGTCGATTTCGAATGTTCTGTTAGGGACTCCTCCTTCCTCTCTTTGGGATCCTTTATGCTTCTCGGCCTAAAAATTGTTAGCTTTTGCACGAAGACAAGACTTTCCACATGAAGTGTTCAAAACCAAGAACAAAAACAAACAAAACCAAAAGTTTCAAAGTCCCAAGGTAGTATGCAAGCTCTGCTGTTAAGTTGTTGGTTGCATAGTCTCCCTTGCCTTCCTTCTTTTTCTTTCTAGACCTTATTCTTCGCAGATTAGCTTGCCACGGGGCCTTACCTCCCCTTAAATATTTATTAAATTTATTAATGGACAGAGGAGGGGTTGAAATCATACTTGGACTTACCTTTTCGTGCCCAAAACAGAAATCTTCAGGCTTTGGGGTAGTCGACGTCGAGTAGGTCTGGTCGACGTCGAGTACAGGGACCCCATACTTAGGCTCTTTACAAGTCAGGTGCTCAACAGAGGAAGTCGACTTCGAGTGTGCGTGGTGGATGTCGAGTACGTTGGTCGACGTCGAGTAGCTTTATGGTGTTTTCCTCCGTTGTTTGCTTGATCCCATGGTTGCTGATTCTCTTCACCTCCAGCCATGGAACTTCCTCTTTTGCAGGGCCAAAAGAGAAATCTAAAACTTCATTACCTATCGTGAAGGTGAGCAATCGTTGTTTTACGCTGATTTTAGCATCTGTAGTAGCTAGGAATGGTCTACCAAGAATAATAGGACTAGTAGGATCTTCAGCACAATCTATAATAACAAAATCAGCGGGGATATAGAAATTACCAACCTGGATAGGGACATGATCGACCATATCTGTAGGGGTGACCACTGTATTGTTTGCCATATATAGCTTGGCATCCACAAGCTCTTTGGATCCTATCTTCACCTTGTGCCATATTGATAAGGGTGTGATACTCACGCTCGCTCCTAAATCACACAAGGCCTCATATTTATATTGTCCAAATCCCACAGTAATAGAAAACCTACCTGGGTCAGGTCTCTTATCAGGGAAGTCCATCCTTTTGCATTCGCTGGCGATTTCTGAGATAGATCGCTTGTTTCTAAGGATTTCCTTGAGGAACTTGACATATGCAGGCATTTCTTGAAGATCTTCTGTAAAAGGAATTGAAACCTTTAAATCTTGAAGCATCTTAACAAAACGTTTAAACCTACCTGCAGTGGGATCTTTCAGCGCCTTAGAAGGGAAAGGCAGTGTCTTTTTCGGGTGAATCTACTCGACGTCGACATCGACTACGTTCTGCTCGATGTCAAGTAGATTCTCAGCTTCGTTTTTTTTTTTCCGACTTTTGGCTCGTGTAACTGGTGCCCGCTCCTTAGCTTTACAACCGCGACGGGTCCGGTCTTCCCCTTGGAATTTGGTTCTGTATGCCCATGGAGTTGCGGGGTCGGTCGTGGAATTTGTGCCGCGAATTGACCCATTTGGGTCTCAATGTTCCTCTTTCAGATGTCTAGTTCTCCAAATCTTGTATTGATGTTTTGGAGCTGATTGTTGATGGCGCTATTGGCTTGCTTGCTTTCTCCTTGATTCCGGCGCATCTCGTCGAGCATCATTTGTAGATCATCCTTCCGCTGATCTCTTTCTGGATGTCCTGGAGCTCTGTATGGTGGGGGGGGGGGGGGGGTTCCTAGGGGCACCTTGGTTCCATTGTGGTTGATGGAACCTTTGGTCCCCCATATAGCGGTTGGGACCCCCTGCGTACGCTACCTCTTCGTGAGTTTCTGTCATCCTGACATGCTCTGTATGTGGGCACTCTGGAGTGGTGTGCCGCTGTAAGCCACATTCAATGCAGGGCTGGTTAGTAGAGAGGTATTTGACTTGCTTGAGGAGCTTGCGATTCTGATCTCTGTAGTACTGCTCCTTGACATCCGGATCAATCTCCTTGGGAGGCTCATAGAGGGGCATGGATGGGGTTGGCCTTGCATAGTTGTTCTCGTCATAGTTTGTTGGAGCCCCATACTTATTGTTGAAGTTGGTGAGCTTTTCGAGGGTAGCCAATGCGTTAGCTGGTGGCATCGTCAGATACTCATACTGAGTATATTGGTTGATCCTATCCTTAGTGGCCAGATTAAGAGAATTGTAGAAGATCTCCTGAATGACATATGGTGGCTGCCCATGTGTAGGGCAAGATCGCAGTAGATCCTTGTATCGTTCCCATGCTTTTGGTAGCGGCTCCCCAGGCTTCTGCTTGAAAGTTGTAATCTTTTGGCGGAGGAGCGTTGTCTTGGTAGGAGGAAAGAATTTATTAAGAAATGCCTGCCTTACCTCAGACCATGTTGTGAGAGATCGTGGAGTCAGTCTTTCAAGCCACTTCAATGCTGAACTGGCAAGAGACCAACGAAAAGCCTTCATCTTGACATATTCCAGAGTAGTACCTTTAGCAAGAGTATGAGACATATCATAAAAATTGGTAATATGTTCAAGAGGGCATTCATTAAACCTTCCGTAAAAAGCATTATTTTTAATTTCAATAAGGAAGGCAGTGCGAAACTCAAAATTATTTTCTGGGATTAGAATAGCCGATTCAAGCACGACAAGAGTCGGGTGCATGTAATCCTTTGCAATGGTAAGGTATTGGGCAAGCTCAGCTTCTGCCTACCTCCTTAGTTCTGCTTCCTGCGCATTGCGTGCTCTCTCAACGGTGAGAGCATCATTGTTGGTGGCTAGTTCCCTCTGAAGCCTATATGTCATCTAGGCTTGTGTTTCTGCGTCCGCCATGATCCTTTTCAGTCTGGAGTGGATGTGTAGAAGGCGTTCCGAATCGTCTAAGGCGTCAAACTCAGGTGGTTGACCAGAACGGCGCACACACCGGCAAAATCAAAACTTAAAAGAAAACGTGAGATCTAACTCCCTAAGGCGCGAATGATTGCCTCCACGACAACGACGCCAATTTATTGTAGGAGGAAATCGAGTTCAGTAGATAATAATATAAATCAAATCGGATTATGCCCCTACAAATGATTACAAGACCTCCTCCTGATGTAGCAGTGGGAAGTCAGGATCGATCCTCCAGAAAGCTGGTCAGCGGATCCTAGGCAGCGGGGAAATCTCACATCGATTTCGACTCAGGGGGTTTACTCGATATCGACCAGCAGTAGTCGATATCGACCAAATCCAGTCGACTTTTGGCAGCTCTAGAAAGTCAGTCGATTTCGGCTAATTGTCCTCGATATCGACCTAGGGCAAGTCGATATCGACTAGTTCTCCTAACAATCGACCACACCTGCAGAGACATAAAGGAGCAGCAATCTTTCTGGATCAAGAGTCAGAAGTCGATATCGTCCAAGGAATGGTCAATATCAAGTAAGGAGTAGTAAAATATTTAAAGAACAAAGCTTTTCGGATTCGGAATAAACTATGTAAAAGAAAACTTTCAAGATCGGGATTTGCAACAACGATAACCAAACATGCATAAGGCAATATAAATAACGATAATCATGCAAATCGTATCGAAGGAACAAGCTTTCACCTTTTCCAACAATTAGACAACTCTTTCAAGTAACCCTAATTGCATCTACCGATTTTATGTTTATAATCCAAGTTGTTAATATGGATCTTTATTAAATAGGTAATAAACACATAAAAGGTAGTAGATGCTCAAAACATAATAAAAGTCGGATCTTTACCTCAAACACACTTGGCTATCGTCGGGCTCACCCCGACCCTAGAAGTAGGTGGACTACTAGCTTTTCATCGCAATTGCTGACATCATTGATGGAAAAGAAACTTGCATTAATAAACTAAACAGAGTTTACAACCGATTGAAGCGAACTTGCTCTAGCTCCTTTGAAGGTTCGATAATGTAAAACAATGTAATAAGAAATACTCTAGAAGGGGGGTTGAATAGAGTATGCCCGTTTTTCGCAGATAGTCTCTAGGCTTTTGAAGCTCTTGCAAAACCCTTTGAGATTAGACTTAATCTTTTCTCTGGAAAACCTGAATCACAAATAAGTTATACAATTCGAACAAGTGCGGAAATAAGGTAAAGCAATAAGTAAAGGACGCAACGAATTGTTAACGAGGTTCGGCACGAATTTGGCCTACGTCCCCGCCTAGGGTTCTTCCACAACCCTAGGATTCAACCGGCTTTTATTGATTCACAAAGCTTAGGATCCTAATAGCTCACCGAGAAGCCTCTCTCCTATACAATTGCAATCTAGTCAACTCACGTTCCCTTGGAGTCCTAGACCAATCTAGAAGAGCCCCACCTCTCTATGCTATCTAGTACAATCCTCTTACACTTAGTGAATCAATCGCCTAGTGTCAACTTCCTGAGTTACAAACTCTTGAGTATAACACTCTCTCGAAATATATCCTATAAGCTCACTGTGTATCTCTCAAATGCTTTGAAACAAAATATAAGACTCTTAAGAACAAGCAGAGAGAACACGTTGAAGAGAGAAGTATGCTTGAAGGCTGATTGTGCAATAATATTCTTGAAGTGCGTCAGTCCTCTCTCTCTTCTTCATCATCTCCTTTATATAGTGAATATCATCGGCGCCACTTGAGGAAGGAATCTTCTCCAACGGCTATTAGAGGATCATGGCTTGAGCGCAATCTTCTATCTTTGGAAACTTCGGAAGCCATGATCTCGATTTGATCTTTCTCAGCTTTGAATGCTTAAGGAAGGAGATATAATTCAAATAGCTTCCTGAAAGGTTAGTGAATATATAATAATAATATGGAAGCACATAATAACATAATATAATATTCGGACATAATAATATAAACTACAGGTTTTGTGTTTCATCAACACAGCTGTTAGCTTCAAGACCTTTGACACAAACTGTCTGTCAAAGCCGTTGAAACTAATTCCGATTCTCATCAAGGGAGTGGAGCTATCAATCTCCCCCTTGATGAAAGACAAAACCTGTGCATCCCTGCAACTTAGTCAAACAGATATATCATAAGCACAATCGGACTAAGTACCTGCATGGGTTAGACAAATGTTGGATCATATAAGTTTTAAAACCAATGAAAGACATCCAACAAAATAATGTCTAAACCATCAAACCATCTCCCCCTTTTTGTCTTTCAACAAAGGGAGGAGTTTAAAAACAGTTACCAAAATCAGACTTACCAGAAGAATTCAAAATTCAAAAGTTCTTTTCAAATCTTAAAGGCAAGAAAAGATTTATCCGATTTTAAAATAATTTCCACAAATAAAGAATACTCGGATAAAATAAAATCGGTAATAAATAAAGAAGGTTAAAAAACATTAAATACTATATTTGATCAAATATCTAAAAAGATATTAACCAAATATATGATCCGTTATATGTGCTCTACTGTGCAGTTCACAACCTTTGAAATAGGGTTCAAGGATCTTGACACTGAGTAGAAGTTTATCTTTCGTAAAGGGAAAGCTCCCCCTACGAAAGTGCATCCCTGTTAAGCATTCCGATCTCACGTCTAATGAAGGTGAACCTGTCCTCTGCCAAAGACTTAGTAAAAATGTCAGCCCATTGATAATCAGTAGAAATAAAAGATATGGACACATCACCTTTTTCGACATGGTCTTTAATGAAATGATGCCTTACATCAATATGTTTGGTCCTTGAATGCTTCCTCTTGACTGTAGCCTTGAGCAACAAGCTTTGCTTTGTTCCTCATGATCTTACCATTCTCATCTAGCTTGTTCCAAAATACCCATCGTGTGCCAATGACTGATTGATGCTTTGACCTAGGCTTCAAGGTCCAGACTTTGTTCCTTTCAAATTCGTTAAGCTCACTTTACATAGCAATGATCCAGTCTGGCTCTTGAAGTGCCTCATCTACCTTCTTTGGTTCAATAAGAGAAACAAACGCGTGAAAAGCACAAAGATCTTTAAGTTTAGAACGAGTTTGAACACTAGAAGTAGGGTCAGAGATGATATCCTTTAAAGAGTGTGAAGAGGAGTATTTGAATTTCCTTTTGCTAGTCTCAGCTCCTTGATTCGTCACACTAGTAGGATTAACTTGTAGTACATCTGACTCCGTGGATCTGTTCGGTTCAGTTACAGCAGTTTCTGACGTCTCAACATTGTTGGATTGGACACCAAGGGCTTTGGACGAATCTTCAACACCTTGGGCCAATTCTTCAGTGTTGAGAATCGGTTCCTGCATGTTCCTCTTCTCTGTGTTCTTGGTAGCAACATCATCACCTTCCTCGTTCTCTGTATGGACGTTAAGATCTAGATCTCATGTGCATTCTTTGCATATCTCAGTGCCTTTGAAGTCCATCTCAGGTAGTTCTCTTACAAGCCCTTTGGACACAAGCTTCTGTAGTGTATGTGGACTCACATGACCGAGTCTCCTGTGCCAGAGCTTTGGATCGTCCGTCAAAGCCTTTAGACAGGTTAAGCTTCCTTGTGCCACTTGCTCAACATTCACGGCATAGATGTTGTTATAACGATAGACAATTAGAACTATTTCACCTGTATCTTCTCTGCGCACTAAACATCTTTTCTTGTTAAATCCAACATCATTACCATAATCACATAGTTGAGAAATACTAAGCAAATTATACTTCAAACAATTAACAAGATAAACATTTTTAATACAGTGGTTAGGATCACTCCCAACACTACCAATACCAACGATGTCGCACTTTCCTTTGTCACCAAGAGTGATTGTTCATGTGGATTGCTCCTTTAGATCATGAAAGAGAGAATTCTTCCCACTCATATGCCTCGAGCATCCACTATATATAATCCATTTTGCTCCTTCACCTTGGTGATCTCCTGCAAAACAAACATCAACCTTTGTGGCTAGACCAGTGAGCAAATTTAGATCCTTTATTGGGATAAACCATATTTGGTAAAATAGTGCCTTTGGGGACCCAAACTTGCGTTATCCGTTCTTTTCTCAAGTGAATAGGAAATGTATTGCGAATAATATGAGGATCCTTTCTTCTATAGGGGCAGGTCTCTCTTACATGTCCCTTTCTCGCACAGTGGTGACATATAGGAGAGGTTCTGCTTCCTTTTGCCTTTACAAAAGTGGTAATGTGTTGCTTCTTTAAAAACTTTGGATTGTAACCAATACCACTTTGGCTTAGAGAGCTTTGTTGCTCACCCAACATCTTATCGAGAGTGCCTTTGGACTTGGTAAAACTTATGAGGGCTGTCTGTTGGTCTAGAATCTTATTATTCAGGGAGATCTTCTCGTTCTCTAAGTCATGATGCACATTTCTTAGAGAGGAGAGATCTTGCTTGAGTTCAGATTTCTCCGAGTCAAGCGTCTTGACTTTAATGTCAAGACCTGAATAAGAAGCTTCAAGACCTTTGACCCTCAAAGACAGATCCTCAATAGTTCTTTCCTGGTCCACAGTTCTCTTAATAAGAATGTTAGTTTGGGCAATAAGCTTTTCTTCATTGGCAATCATATTTGAAAGGAATTCCGATAATACATCTTTTGGACTTTCCATAAGTTCTCTTACAGTAGCTTCAAGCTTTTCATCGTGGGATTCATCTTCTGAGGCCATAAGACAAATATTGGCCTTCTCATCATCGGAGTCAGAGTCAGAATCACTCCAAGTAGCCACCATAGCTTTCTTCTTCCATTTGTCACCTTTCTTGGGCTGGCTCTTTGTCTTTTGAGGACAGTCCTTTACAAGATGATCTCGAAATTTTGAAGACTCTGATCCATCCTTGTTGTTGAATTGCTTCTTCATCTTGAGAATTCTAGCAAGGCCTCTTGTGATAAGAGCAAAAGGATCATCCTCATCGTCATCCTCATCTTCAGAATCAGATCCATCCTTGGACTCATCCTTCTTAGACTTGAGTGCCAAGTTCTTGGTGCTAGCTGGAAGTTCTCCATCGTCTTCATTAAGGATCATCTCATGCGTGATCAGCTTTCCAAGGAGGTCGTCAAGGGGTAGAGTGGTGAGGTCCTGGGCTTCCTCTATAGCTGTTACTTTTGGACCCCATTTCTCCTTTGGAAGGCACCTCAGTATCTTCCTCACTTTCTCAACGTTGGTAAAGCTCTTGCCGAGAGAGTCAAGGTTGTTGGTGATTTCTGTGAATCGTGTAAACATGGCTTTTATTGACTCATCAGACTTCATTTTGAAGAGCTCATACTTTCGAAGGAAGATGCTGATCTTGGTGTCTTTCACTTGGCTCGTTCCTTCGTAGGTGACGACCAGCTTGTCCCAAATCTCTTTAGCTGACCTACAAGATGAAATACGGTTAAACTCATCAGTACTAAGACCACAATAAAGTAAGTTTATAGCCCTGTAGTTTTTGGAGACGAGTTCAAGATCCGCTTGGATGTAATCAGCCTCGCTCTTCGCGACTTTGGTTCCATTTGGTCCGTCTTTCTCTGGAATTTTCGGACCATTCTCTATAATGTTCCAAAGTTCCAGATCTTGATCTATAATGAACATCTTCATCAAGGACCTCCAATGGATGAAGTTGTTTCCTACAAAGAGTGGTGGTCTAAGGGTAGACCTTCCCTGTGCAAATCCTCCGCTTGCTTCACCAGACATGATCGAAAACTCACAAGATTGTTAGATCAAAAAACAGTGAGTAAAGCTCTGATACCAATTGAAGGTTCGCTAATGTAAAACAATGTAATAAGAAATGCTCTAGAAGGGGGGTTGAATAGAGTATGCCCGTTTTTCGCAGATAGTCTCAAGGCTTTTGAAGCTCGTGCAAAACCCTTTGAGATTAGACTTAATCTTTTCTCTAGAAAACCTGAATCACAAATAAGTTATACAATTCGAACAAGTGCGGAAATAAGGTAAAGCAATAAGTAAAGGACGCAACGAATTGTTAACGAGGTTCGGCACGAACTTGGCCTACGTCCCCGCCTAGGGTTCTTCCACAACCCTAGGATTCAACCGGCTTTTATTGATTCACAAAGCTTAGGATCCTAATAGCTCACCGAGAAGCCTCTCTCCTATACAATTGCAATCTAGTCAACTCACGTTCCCTTGGAGTCCTAGACCAATCTAGAAGAGCCCCACCTCTCTATGCTATCTAGTACAATCCTCTTACACTTAGTGAATCAATCGCCTAGTGTCAACTTCCTGAGTTACAAACTCTTGAGTATAACACTCTCTCGAAATATATCATATAAGCTCACTGTGTATCTCTCAAATGTTTTGAAACAAAATATAAGACTCTTAAGAACAAGCAGAGAGAACACGTTGAAGAGAGAAGTATCCTTGAAGGCTGATTGTGCAATGATATTCTTGAAGTGCGTCAGTCCTCTCTCTCTTCTTCATCATCTCCTTTATATAGTGAATATCATCGGTGCCACTTGAGGAAGGAATCTTCTCCAACGGCTATTAGAGGATCATGGCTTGAGCGCAATCTTCTATCTTTGGAAACTTCGGAAGCCATGATCTCGATTTGATCTTTCTCAGCTTTGAATGCTTAAGGAAGGAGATATAATTCAAATAGCTTCCTGAAAGGTTAGTGAATATATAATAATAGTATGGAAGCATATAATAACATAATATAATATTCGGACATAATAATATAAACTACAGGTTTTGTGTTTCATCAACACAGTTGTTAGCTTCAAGACCTTTGACACAAACTGTCTGTCAAAGCCGTTGAAACTAATTCCGATTCTCATCAAGGGAGTGGAGCTATCATCCTTCACCCCTCTCGGCCTCAACTCTCTCTCTCTCTCTCTCTCTCTCTCTCTCTCTCTCTCTCTACTCTACTTCTCCTTCTCTAGAATTGAATGTGTGATGGAATGCATAAAAATCAGCCCTATAGGCTCTATTTATAATGCTAAATCCTTGCTATCGAAGGAAATGAAACTTTATCTAATTTCTAAAGATAAAACTTAAACAAAAGGGAACATTTATCTAAAAGGAAAACTATCTAAATATCTTCAAGTGGATAAAATCCTTCTCCCCATTGATAGATCTTGATAGAACATGATAGATCCAGCCTTCCTTCGTGCCCAAGTTGTCCACAGCTGCTCGGAATGGCCCAACAGACCCACGACCCAAAATCGCATAGTTGACTTCGAGTAAAGCCTGGTCGACTTCAAGTAACTTGTACTCGACTTCGAGTAATCTTCAGCTTGTCTAGTGCTTCTCCTCGTCGAGCTCGGGTAACCGTCCAGTTCTAGTCGACCCCGAGTAAAGTGTACTCGACGTCGAGTACGGCTCGCGCTCGAGTTGTCTTCTTCTTCTGTCCTCGATCAAGTTTGCTTCAGCTGTAGTCGACTTCGAGTAAGGCCTGGCGAAGTCGAGTAGAATCTCGTCCTATGGTTTCGTCCCGGAATGACTCCAAATTCTGCAATATTAAACCAAAACTTGTGTAGACCTCTATTTTTGACAAATAAGCATATACAACCCAAATTCGACATATTTCCAACCCGAAATATGCAAAGTAGAATAAGGAGCTAAAATGTGTACAGAAATATGGCATAAAACATGGACATCAGTTTTAAAAACTACTCCGACGATACATGTGGCGGCTGCGGCACAGATGTTGCGGTCGCTGCCTGTGTGGATTTGTCTTCTTCTGGACGGATGAAGGCAGCGGCCGCTACACAGTAGTCGCGACCACTGCATATGGATTTTGCAGCCTCTTCCTTGACCACCGCACAAGTTCCAGTTTCTTTTCTTTTCTTCTTTCTTCAATCATTCACTTTTTATTTTCGATTCCAAGATCATGGCATCCTTCTGTAATGTTCAAACCCCTATTTTAGCAAAATAAACCAAAAATTGTGCAGAATCCGAACTCTTCCAAAATAATCGCAGAATGCAATTAACTCCAAAACATGCACCAAATGCATCATAACTAGCCTAAAAATGCATATAATTCCTATATAAAATATGCATTATCACGGGTCTTCTCGGGTTCAAGTCCGTTACGGGTAGGGTTATTTCGGGTTATGGGTAATGAAATGTTCAACCCAGACCCATATTTAACGGGTTCAGGTCGACCCAACGGTTCAAGAGCCTTATATTATTCATACACGTTTTTTAAGGATTATAAAAAAATATCAATTTTTTTTATTTGTTATAGTTTCATTCTTTTTTAGTTCAAAGTATGAAATTATATATAATATATAAATTGATATTTTGTATATTTTTTTATCATCTTTAAAACCATACATTAGTAGTAAACGGCATTTAAAAGTAAACAGATGGAATATTTTTAATGACTATTTACATAGTTTCTAAACCTAAAATTATTATATCACCCCAATAATCGTTATATTATTGAAAAGAAGTAATTAGTGTTGCTACAATAGTAATATGTATTTTTTATATACATAAAAATTTACAATGTTATATTATAAAGTAAAGTTGATGATAAAAAAGATAATATTCAATCCTAATTATTATTAGTAATAAATTTCAATATAAGGTTAAATTGTATTTATTTATTATCTTAGAGCTTGACCCAACGGGTGACCCATGGGTTAACCCAACCTGACCCAGAAATTTGCGGGTTGAACGAGTTAGGATTGCTTCGGGTTTCAGTTTGATATATTTGTGCCAAAAACCATGTTTTACGGGTCGGGTTGGATCGAGTCATCAGGTCGGTCCACGTTTTGACAGGTCTAGTTCTAGTTTATTTGTATTCTAAAGTAAGTTTATGTGTAGTTGTTCTATGTACCATTTGTAGAACTTTCCTACTCGTCAATGGAAATAAATTTGAACTGCATTCATCCAAGTGATTACTTCAATACATCACACGAAATGAAAATGATGCTACAATAAATAAAATTAATACAACAATACGGAAGTTGAAAAAAATGGGCAACTGACACGATTACACGTATATTGCACTAAATTTATACCATTTCGTTTGGTCACCTTCATTATAGTCCTCCATGCCCATCCCATCATAAATTTTCACCAAAAAACAAGAATTCCCTTCATACGTAAAAACTAGTACCAACCTAGCATGAAGGTGATAAAATGAAGTGTAGTAATTTCATCTATGAGTGAACAAAAAAAATGATCATTTTTGTCCACCATGACCCTAATGTCGAAATCGTCCCCATAAAGGGTCCTAAGGAAGACATAACGTCCCAATGTCTATCAGTACTCATTTCCAAACGATAGAGGGATTCACTGCACAAAAACAACAATGGAGTTAGATATTTGACCCGTACTTGGATTGCAAAACCATCAAACTATGGAGTAGTTGCTTAGGATTGTATATGACCACATAGAAAGATCGTGCCATGGGATTTGCAGAGGAAGCCATTGAATTTGCTTCGAATGGTCGACCATAGAGCCAATTTTGATTTTTTATAGTTGAATTTACTTTATTTTTACCTAATAATTAATTCAAATCTAATGAATTCGAATATAATCCCGAAAAATTCATAATATTCAAACTCTATTTTCGATAATTCAAATACTCTAATTCAAATTAAAATTTCAATATGATACTAAAGTAATTTCAAAGATTATATAATTTAATTATAAATTAAGTCTATAATAATCTTAAACTAATTCCATCAAATTTACTATTATAAAATTTAATACTAGTCTAATTTAATACTAAACTAATTCAGAATAATATTTATTATAAATATTATAAATAAAAAAGTATGTATGTAATAAAAAAAATTGAAATTAATTCTTCCCGAGGTCGTTTCGGAGCACGTAGAGTCGGGGTTTGGATCCACCGTACCGTAGTTGTAACGACCCGGGTTATATAACCCGAGTTACGTTTCAAATGTCGAATACCTTCGTTCAGATCTTGCAATCCAAGTACGGGTCAAAAGTTTGAAAACAAGAGTCAAGGTTTGGAAATGGGGATTTCGAACCCAAAACCGCATGAGGTCCATTCGAGACTCGAATTTAAAACACATGTACATGTCCTATAATCTAAGGCACGAAAAAC
This sequence comes from Persicaria tinctoria, assembly GCA_037127255.1. Taxonomy (NCBI): domain Eukaryota; kingdom Viridiplantae; phylum Streptophyta; class Magnoliopsida; order Caryophyllales; family Polygonaceae; genus Persicaria; species Persicaria tinctoria. The sequence goes on from JBANSL010000006.1 coordinate 65,711,115, forward strand.
AACTGTTTTCAACCCTGACAACAATATATATTCAATACAAGATGTCACGGCGGAGTCGGGTCAAAATAGAAATCCTTAAGTAATCATATCACCAAAATATTTTAGATAGTCCCAAGTTGAGCCACGCATGTGATACCGGGAGTCCTAGATGAGGCCGCATAATATGCGTTAATCCTAATAAAGATGCTTATAATGCAGTACTAGAATCTTAAGAATTAAACATGCTGACAGCTTATATGTGTATATATATATAGGTAAAGGTTCAAATGAAAATGGGGCTTAAAATTAAAATTTTGCTTAAAGTTAAAATTGGGAACACGGGCTGATTTAACTAAAATAAAAAATAAAAAAGGGCCGCCCAACAGGAAAAAAGCAAGTCTTGAGACCTTCGTCTTCTTCCGCTTCCCAACCCAGCGTTTCTCGTTTCCTTTCTCTTTCTCTCATGGGCGATTCTCATCCGCCTGGTTGTGATGCTACTCATCAATCTTCCATCATCATGGTACTTTTCTCTCTGTTTCGTTTAGATTCAGTCATTCTCCCCTCCTTCCCTTTCTCCTGTGATTGCTAGGGTTTTTAAATGTCCCCGATTTTTTGCTCCGAAATGTTTTGAAAAGATTGGATCATTCATTTGATTGATCAGAATATGGTTGCTTTTTATTGTGTGAGTTCTCTATTCATAATCATATTCTGATTTAATTTTGTGATTTCTATTGGATCGTACTCCAATTAGCAGTATATGTGGGTATATTCACACTCGGATTTTGGCTGCCCATCTGATGTTACAGTTCATATCAGAATTAAGCATTGCAGTGACTAGTTTGATGAAATATTGCACATTTGTGTCATATGTGTTGTTTGAAGGATCGGAATAGGATCTCATATCATGTGGTATGTTTCTTCAATTTTTTATTTCGAATTGAAATTTTTTCTATGCTTAACTCCAAATTTTCTGGAGATTTTGTTCGATCATGTGCTATAGGGGATGCATTTCTGAGCATCTTGTAATTTTAGTGAATCTCTATCGACTGCTCTTGCACTCCATCCAATTCTTATCTCTGGCAACCTATACACCTTTTTGATGCAATAGTAGAAGGTGAACTCAACCTGACCGTGGATGACTATGGAGCTTTTTTTTTCCAGCAAATTAATTTCAATTTTAGGGGAGAATATGGACCTATTTGTGAACTATTTTTTGGAGTGAATGTGATGTTTTGAGGGTTGTCATGTAGCCAGCTATGTTATATGCTGTTTTGGGAGTGAAAGTGTTGTTTTAGGGGACATTGTCTGTTGATCACTACCTTCGTATAAAGATCAATGGCAACGAGAGTGATGTTAGCATCATCAAAGTTGATGTATGCAAGCTCGAGCCTTGGGATTTGCCTGGTACTCTTCTTTTTCCTTTTCTCCATATTTATGTGCAGATTTCTTATTATCATCCTCTTGTTTTGTAACGTTTGATTATGAAGATTTTAGGATTTTCCGGAATTGATTTTTTGTTGTATTTGTATTATTTTGCTGCTGCTACCGCTGTGCTGAAATTGTGTTCTACTACTGCTGCTATTTTGTATTTGTGCTACTGCTGGTGTGATCTTTGCTCAGTTTTCACTCGGCTCTCTCACTTTCTAATTTATCCTTAATTGTCTTTCAATTTTATAGTTTTGTCTTTCACATTGTTTTCACTCGACTCTCTCACTTTGGTTGGACATGTTGATGAATCAATAATTAAATTGCTAAATCAATCTTTCGCTCCTGGTTATAGGCAGTAGAGTTATGGCTATTGGCTATGGTACCAGCTTTGGGAGAAACTGACGACGGGTTCAACGAAAACCTTGTCAAGTTATTTTTCCATATTAGGATTGTAGAGAAAGAGGCATGTTGGGATTAAGTTCAGCACAAGAAATGCGACAACAGGTATCCCTGTTCATTTTCTCATTTTTTGGAAAGTATACTTATGAGGATTTAGTTTCTTGTTGATTTGAATTTGCATATTAATGTTTGTTACTAGCTTTGAATTTAATGTATGTTATTTGTTAGGGATCTTTGAATGTAACCGGAGGAATCTCATCAAATTTAAAGGAGGGTTACCAAGCAATTGTCCCACAAAGTTTTCAGCCTTTTGCTTCTGTATTTGAATTGGGTATTTATACTTTCAGTTTGATGTATGGCTTGAACTACTTCACAAGCTAAATGCATAACTAGGCAGCCATGTGTTGAGTTCTATGGTTCTAATTTCAGCAATGAATCTATTTGAGGGATTTGTCTTGCTTTTGATGTTATATGGTTCTAATTTCAGCAATTAATCTATTTGACAGAAACTTTAGTCTTTTTATGATTAGATGAGCTCGCTTGATTTGTGAGTGTTCTTCGGTTATTTGTCAAAGCATGCTAACATAGTTGTCATATTGCTCCAAACTCAATGGTCTACATGTCTTGTATTTTACTTTTTCCGTCACATTTATTTACTCTTTTTTGGTGTTAATGTGGATGCACATATGAGGTAGACAATGAAAAAAATTGTAATTGAACCATCAAACCTATTATTAGCTCAAACGGTGTAGCAATGTGCTCGTGCACAAAAATGCGGGTTCGAATCCTGCATAGGCTATCTATTGTTATCTCTTTTTTTTGTTCATATTCATAAATATGATTATAAAGTGTATGAGTAATACCATAAAGTGTGCAATTTAAGAACTCAAATGTGCAATTTTAGTTTCAAAATGTGCAAATATAAAACTGAAAATTGCAAATTTAGAACTGAAATGAATTTTTTATCGAGCCTAGAATGTTGCTCATAAACCTTTCAAAACCAGAGGACAATTGCTCAAATTTAAGAGAATAAAATCATCTAGTGCATGAATAAGATTATGAAGTTCACAATTAGGATTATAAAGTGCAAGAATAAAATGATGAAGTGTAAGAATAAAATCAAGAAGTGCAAGAATAAGAGTATGAAATGCACAATTAAGTTTATAAAATTCAAAGATAATATGATAAAGTGCATGGATAATATAAAATAATTCCAACTAAAATAAAAACTAATATGTTCAAATTTAAGAGAATAAAATCGTGAAATGCATGAATAAGATTATGAAGTGCACAATTAAGATTATGAAGTGCAAGAATAAAACGATGAAGTACATGAACCCACACCATATACAATGTACATTTAGTTAAAGTGTAGAAATAAAATTTGAAAGTGCGTAAATAAAATTACAAAATGCACATTTAATAATTAAAAGTGCATATTCGCATAATTGGTATCTACAATTGCACTAAAATGTCTTATTTTTGCACAATTGGTATCTACAATTGCACTAAAATGTCTTATTTTTGCACTTAATATAGTTCAGATTGCACATTGATCGACTGACTTGTTATTTACCCAATATTCGATATTTTAAAATCCAGTGTCAACTTTAACCAAGAGAACATCATTGGTTTTGAGGGTTTCGGCTTGGTTTATCGGGCAACCTTGTCAAATGGAGCCCAACCGAGCAATCTTGGTTTAGATTAAAAAGTGCAAGGCTAATATTATAAAGTGCACAAATTAGATTAAAAAGTGCAAGACTAATATTATATAGTGCACAAATTCGATTTTCAGTTGATGGAGAACCAAATTAGATTTTAGTTTGAATGTGCAATTTTAGTTTGAAAAATTGCAAATATAAAACTAATATGTGCAATTAAATGTGTAATTATTCATGAGATAAAAATTAGAGTGCATAAATAAGATTATAAAGTTCAAAAAGAAGATTATAATGTGCATAATTAACAATAGGTTTGAACCATGAATTGCTTATGCTAGGTTTATATCTTCAAGAAGAGATGTATATGTAGTTAAAGAACTAGAGCATCAGAAATCAATCAAACAAAATCTTAAGCAATGTCTATCTTGTGCCATATGACTATTCAGATCGACCAATTTCTGAACATTGAAACAATTAGATCCAGGTGGAATCGAACCACCAACCTCCCAGACAAGAATTATTTGGGCGCTCTTTCCTAATTGAGCTATTGGATCTTAGCATATGCAACGCATTAACCCAGATATGGTCAAGCTAAAAACAATAACAAAAAGAAAGTATAACACGAGTACATGATTATGAATAAGAAAAGACATAAACCAACAAGTCTGTAATATTTTTTTTTATATTCAATTTCAATGTAATTGATTATGAATAAGCAAAGACATAAACCAACAAGTCTGTGACACATAACATCTCTTTCCTTTTCTCTTTTATATTCAATGAAGAAATGCTAAATTGATACACCAAAGAATGTAATACAAAGGGGGGCTACTCACTAGCTGTTATGTGTCACACACTTCATATATCCTGAGAGGAAGCAAAAATATGAGCTAAGTTCACTCTCTTAACATCCAACAGAAAAGACTTTATACAAGGCAAGGTTTGGAACACACCTGCTTTACTTCATAACAATCAAGATCGTGCCGATCCCCGGCCAATACTACTCAGCATACTACGATATTAACAAGACCAAATCAGACCAACAAGAACCAATTAAAATTTACAAAAAAAACTATCAATTCAAATGAAAGATTTCATCTAACAAAGAGAGGATCATAAATCGTTGCATCATTATGACTGTTGACAATCGAAGACCTCGTTGCAACACGGAGCTCGAATCTTGGATCTTCGTTTGTAATGCTTGCACCTGCTCAGCTTACACCTAATAAAAGGCAAAATCCAACATCAGACAAGCACAGAAACCATAAGCTCAATTCCTTTATGTAAATGTCGTGAAAATCACCAAAACCTAACCCTATTTTCAACCTCTAGCTCACCAAGTGTGAAATCAAAGAGATTAAAACAAATCGAATTAAAAAAAAAAGAGCAGAAGATAGAGAGAAGGAAACGAATCAGAAAGTCAGTGAAAGGAACAGAAGGGATTGTTCACACCGAAGGAAAGAACTACGGGAGTGATTGCTGCGACTAGGAGGATGATTGTTCGGTATAAAACTAGAAATCAAAGGGCACGAGGAGCGATTTTGGCACCAAAGCGAAATCGAAGCCCTAAAACATTGGTGCTGGCGGTGGCGGCTGGTGAGGAAAGAGGGAGGGCGGCTAGTAGGATTGGAACTCGGGAGGGAAGAGCAACTAAGGAAGGTCGGTTCTCTTCTTTTGTTCAGTGTTTTTTTTTTGCCGGTCCATCCCGGTTTGGTTTTTTAATGGCAAACCCGCGCTTATTTCTTAATTAACACATTTTCACTTTAAGCAAAATTTTCATCTTAAGCCCCCTTTTCACTTTAACCTCACCCTATATATATATATATATATATATATATATATATATATATATATATATATATATATATATATATATATATATATTATAAAGGGTACCCGCACAGAATGTCAAGTGGCATATCCCTCTCTTACCTCTGCACCCATTCTCGTTAGTGCAGACACCGACCGAGCTCGTAGCTATATAGCAATTCTCATCATATAATATCATAGCTCATTTTTCATTTATCATGCTCATCTCATCTCCATTTCTCATTTCTTTCTCGTACGGTATAATAAACTCGACGACTTGATGAGGAACAAACTCGATTGGACTGGGTGGTCCTATGACCCTAGAAAATGACTCGAGGACTCCCAATTAACGGTCGTTCTACCAGACATATAGAGTGAACATATATTCATTCAATAGTGCAAAACCTAAGCATGCTACTGTATGATCATGCAATATGGATATGCAACACCTAGCATAATGTGAAACAACAGGAATGAGAGTCCAACTTGAGTAAGTTAAGCCTCCTAGGGAACTTAACAGTATGTGCAGAACATCAATGTAGCGATATGGTGGATTATAGATCACTTAATAAGCATAATACACTACAACAGAAATGGCTATTAGCGGGGAAATATTTCGTTGCTGAAAATCGAATTTTTGTCGCTAAAAAGATTTGGCGAGGAAATGCATTTCGTCGTCTGTTCCTCGCAGAAAGCTCGTCAAGGAAAGGTTAGTCGAGGGAAAAATAATTCATCGCCAAAAATTTTAGCGATAAAATCATTTTCTCTCGACATATACTATTAGCGACTAATATTTTCCTCATTAAATTACAAACTTTTTGTCGCCAAAAACATGGAAAGATTCGAAAAATAGTCATTGAATGTGTTTGTCGACAAATACAATTTCATTGCTAATATGTTTTTTCCTCATTAATAGTGACATCGAATTATGTCGATTTTATTGGCGACTAAAACTTTCATCGCAAAAACAACATACATTTTGTCGCAAAAATAGATCAAAATTTGAGAATAGTCGCTAAAAATATATGACGATAAAAGGGATTTCCTCGCAAAAATATTTATTTCCTCACCAATGGTAAGTACTAATTATAGCTTTTTAAATACAAAAAATTATATAATAGACATTTTGCGATTGTTGGTGTAGATAATTTTGGTGAGGAAAATGCTTTTATCACAAAAAGTGTTTTTAGCGAGAAAATAAGATAATAGCTCCATTCAATCAAAAAATTTTGTACCCGATATATTTTATTTCTTTATTCAATTCTTTCAAATCCAATTTAATTAAAAAAATACAAGCTACATTCAATAAACATCAACAATTAAAAATCAGAAAAGCTACAAATAACATAATTATAGACTCCAGTCTCCATTCATTCATCTGGATAAATTACCCACAAGATCCATTCATTCATTCCTTCCTTCATCAAGTACGGACAATCAATGACATAACTATACACTCAATCTGGATAAAAACTCAGTGCTTGGGGATAAAGATAGCAGAAGCTATCAGTTGACCTCAGTACGTGCTCGGTGAATTCAAACGAGGAGATCGGTGACGGGGCCGAGGAACTCAGGGGCGAAGAGAGCAGGGAGTACTGCAGAACAGAAGAATGTGGGGGAGGTGAAGAATTATATTTGGATTGATAACATAAAATAACTTAATGAGATTTATATACAAGAGTAGTATACCTGGTCGCCTCGATGGCCGTCGAAGACCCCGAAGTAATGCACCGGTGCCTTCTTCCCGAATTGGTCATCCTGCCAGACGACGACCAGAGCGAAGAAAGAACCAATCGGACAACAAACGGAGCCCCGCCGCCCCGAACGGTGCTGATTTCGAGTGTCCAGTGTTCTTTGGAGGTCGCCGCAGCTGGTGGAGTTCAACGACGATGATACTTAGTTCACTAATTTTGCTCAGATTGATGAGGCTTTACATGCGAGACTCGGTAATTTGAAGGGTTGGGAGTTATGTTCCTCCAATATGTTCTTCCCTGTGAGGTCGCTCTCACCGATCTGACTGATTTGGAAGATGGAGTTGTTAGAGGGTGAATGGATGGATAGGGACGGAGATCTGGTTGGAATGGATTGATGAATATGAAAGAGGCCATAGAAGAGAAGAACGGAGAGGGAGACTTAATATAAACAGATTTTTAGAAACCCTAAACACTTTCAATTTAATTTTTAATCTAGCCCGCTTCAATTTGATTTTCATTTTTTTTCATTGCTTCCCGACTTGCCCGCCTCTACTTATCTCGGAATTTCGAATATCCGTATTCTACTTTTTTGTTTTCATTTTTTTGATGTTTTAATTTTTCATCTATCAAAAAAATAAATCCAATTTCTATCTTTCGTTTTTTATTTTTTCTTCTTCTATAACCAATAACATGAACTTTTGAATTATCCACCCATTATACTTATAATTTTAGAAGCAAACTCTTTGTAAAAGAATGAGCCACGTGTCCTCCTTTGAGCAAAATTAAAAATAAATTTTTTTTATTTAACGTGCCCTCCTCTGAGAAATGCTAAGAAGCATTTTTCATCTTTCTAACCCACGGTCCTTCGATTGCCAATCATTTAAAGTCATCCACTCTCTGTTTTCAATTTGTTAGGGTTTGGGTTTGCAAACCGTCGCATTTGTGAGGGACCAGGAGACATTGCTAGGATGGAGAGGCGGATACTGTTCGCCGGTTTGGGTCAAAAGAGCGCCCGGCGGCCTCTGGGATCTTCGTCGGGGGCGGATACTGTTCTTCTGTTCTCCGGCCAACCCGCCCAAACGAACCATGGCAAAGAAGAAAGTGAAAAAGAACGCATCTGGATCTGTGTTGGATTTTGACGGTAAGAAGGCGGCGGGTAGGGTATGGCGCATCTCTTTCTAATGGCAAACCAAAGCCTCGAAATCGCCACTACAGTGTCAATTCAACAGTAGAATCAATGTCTTTCTCATCAAATTTCGACCTAATTGTTGTAGGAGGAAATCGAGTATGAAATATAACAAAATAAATCAAACCAGATTCTGCCCACGCAAATAATTACAAGACCTCCCCCAGATGTAGCAGCGGGAAGTCAGGATCGATCCACGAGGAAGCGTGTCAGCGGATCCTAGGCAGCGGTGGAATCTCACGGACAGAAGTCGGCCACAGTGGTACTCGAGCTCGACCAAGGGTTAGTCGACAGGGGCTCGGACAGTCGAACACAGCAGCAGCAACTCGGCAAAGGGTGGTCGATCTCGACAAGGCTCTACTCGAGATCGAGTAGCCTTCGTCTAGGTCGAGTTGGTCTGGTCGAGTTCCTGCACAAGTAAGCTACGGCGACTCTGGGTCGAGGATCAGTAGTCGAGGTCGACCAGGGTTTGGTCGAGATCGACGAGGGCAGGGAGAAAACGAAATAAAATAAATGCAAAGGCTTTGGGATTCGAACTTTAAACTTAATGTGAAAGAACTTCCAAGATTGGGGTTTGCAACGACAATAACCAAGCATGCATAAGGCAGAACCAAACAGATAATCATGTGAATCGCATTAAAGGATTAAGCTTTCGCCTTTTCCAACAATTAGACAACTCTCTCAAGAAACCCTAATTGTCTCTACTGATTTTATGTTTATAATCCAAGTTGTTAGCATGGATCTCCATTAGACGGGTAATAAAATCATCAACAAGTAGGAAAATGCTCAAAACATGATAAAGGTCGGATCTTTACCTCAATTATGCATGGCTATCGTCGGGCTCGCCCCAACCCTAGAAGTGGGTTGACTAGTCGCGCCTCATCGCAAACTCAGACATCATCGATTGAAAAGAAACAACTTGCATAAATATAAGCCAAAGTTTACAACCGCTTGAAGCCAACTCCGCTCTCGCTTCACAACTCCAATCGGCCGCTCACTCTCTCTTTCTCTTTCTACTACTACTTCTCCTGCTGAAAATTGAATGAATAGAACTGAGCCCCATGGGCTTTATTTATAGGCTTCATTCCCTAGCTATTCTAGGAAAGAAGATATCTATCTATATTTAAAACTTTATCTAAAACTTAAAAAGATAAATAAAAGCCATAACATAATTAAATCCAAAATAGGAAAATATATCTAAAAGGTCTTCAACGGATACAACTCCTTCTCTTCATGATAGATGTGGATAAATCGGATAGACTTTGGCAAACTTCGGCTCCAAGGTCTCCCAATCCGAGTAGAGTTGATCAAACCGCGTCGCACAGCTTCTGGACTCGTGGTCGATCTCGACAAGGGCTTTGTCGACCTCGAGTAGACTTCTTGGTCGACTGGGCTTGGCTTGTCGTCTCGGCTAGCTGGCGCTCGACAGACTCGGACTTGGTTCACGGTGCTCGTCGATGTCGACAAGGGCTCGTCGAGGTCGAGTAGACTGGCTATGTCGACTGGGTCTTCTCGGGTGGCTCTACTCGACAGGCTCGGATCTGGACTCTGGGCGTCGTCGATCTCGACTAGGGCTCCTCGAGGTCGACTAGGGCGTGGTCTTCTCTGGTCGAGCAGCTTCTCCTCGGCATGGGCTCGGGCAGGCGCTGGGAGGCTCGTCGATCTCGACAAGGTCTTTGTCGAGGTCGAGTAGGGTTGTGCGTCTTCGTCCTCGGCTTCTCGATCAGTTCTCTTCTCGACTCCGGATGTGGCGCTGGGCTTCGTCGATCTCGACCAGGTCTTGTCGAGATCGAGTTGGGTCCGGAAGTCGGGTAGTCTGGCTCTCGACGTTGCTCCTGGTCGACAAGCTGTGCCCGGACATACTTTGTCGAGATCGAGTAAGGGCTACTCGAGGTCGAGTAGTCTGGTTTCTCGGCTCGATGTGACTGGTTCCGTTGCTGCTTTGACCTTGGATTTCTGTAGCTGTTTTCCGAGCTTTTCCGACCTTCCTTAGAATTGCTGTAAAATGCCTTGAATTCTGCGAATTAAACAGAAACTGGTGTAGATTCCATAATTAGGCAAATAAACATAAACTACATAGGTTATGTACTATCTTAGCCCAAATGTATGAAATGTATGCAGAAATCGATATAAAAGTAAATGTAAAACATGGCAGATTCAGCTCACAACAAACACCCCATACTTAAGCTTGCTTGTCCTCAAGCAAATACTTTTAATTGTCATTCAGGGGAAGAAATCAAAACTCTCAACATCTTAGATTCATTTTTATATATATCCCTGCAGTCAATTACCATCCTCGAAAAGGTACTAGTGTCACAGATCCATGCATGTGCAATTATATAAAAGCAACATCTACTCACAAAAGGAGGGTTATGCAAAACATTCATTCGTGACAAAGCATTGATAATCAAGAAGACTTTAATTTAAGCTCAAATAAGGAGTAGAATTGGTAAAAGGCAAAAGGTGGGCAATTTTTGGCAATGTGGTGCTAATGATCCGGGGAAATGGAGTATTTACAAATTGAATTTCATACCACATTCTTTCTCATAAGATTCATCACCTTTCATATTGCTTTTCTCAACAATAATGCTTTTACCTCTCTAACCTCAGCAATGCCTTCTCGCGAGTCGCAAACATGGGTGTCATGAATGACCCCGGATACTTAGTGCTTTGGACTCCTCACAATGTGTCCCATCTCTCCAAACTATTATCTCAGAGAGCAGGGTCAATCTACCTTTATCTCCTGAGGTGATTGGATTTTCTTTCACTCATTAAATTTTCCATATATTCAAACAATTTCCTTCCAAACTCCAATAATGATAACAACACAAACACCATATGACATCTCCATAATGTAACATCATTCTCAACATAATCCCCGGATAAGGTAAAGAATGGAAATATTTAGATCGTGTGGAGCAATAATTGAAATAAGGCATATTATGGCTTTTGTGTAATGCATAAGCATGGGTAAGGCTAGGATTATAACAATGAGCATTATATGGAAATATAAAGTCCTCCATCATTTTATCATGCAACATGTCAAAAGCAATTTCAAATTTTACCTCCTTTCATGGTTTTCAAGAAATAATGCACTTCATTGTGACTTCCCTTTACTAGGCAATTTCATGATATATCTCTAATGAATCCAATTTTGCATCGTCGAGTCCAATATTATACTTCCATGACATTAATCAAAAATTTTCAATGGGGGTCATTTTTCAAACTTTTCAAATTTTGGAAAACATGCATATAGGCACATAAAGCAATAATGCATTCCAAAATAGCCATTTAGCAATTCAAAGAAATAATGCACCAATATGATCAAATATGCATAAAATATGTCAAATATGGTCAATATGCATGAAGTAAGCCCTTCCCCCACCCCATACTTAAACATTACATTGTCCTCACTGTATAAGATCAAATAAAACAAGAGTAACGGAAGGAACTCACAAGATGATGCATCGAGGAAGGCAGATCAGTGCATGTCCGGTAGGTGGCTAGTCGACATCGAGTACGGTTTACTCGATCTCGAGTAGGCTCGTCTGCGTCTAGTGGTTTCTGAAGTCGAGGAGCTTCTGATGGCTTGTCGATGTTGAGTACGTCTACTCGAGAGATCGAGTAACTTCTGGGCCGCTCCTCCTCGTCGTTGTCGACTTGGCCTTCTTCGATTCTGACTGGTTTTCAGGGACTTCTTCCTTCCACCTTTCGCGATCCTTATATGCTTGCCGATCCAAAAAGTATTAGATTCCACAAAAAACAAGACTATCCATATGAAAAAAGCAAAAAACAAAAACTAAGAAAATTCAAAAGAATTCAATAAAGTTTATATACACGCTCTAGATTTTAGAGTCGCTAGGCCGACTTCTCCGTTTGCGCTCAAGGACCATTATTGTGGGGCCCGCTCATGCTTGGCCCTTCTCCTGGATCGTCTAGGTCCTGATGGTAGTATGCAAGCTCAGCTCACAGGTGGTTGTTTGCATCATCTCCCTTCTCTTTCTTCTTTTTCTTTGTAGCCCTCAGTTTCTGCAGATTCTCTCGCCACGGTGTTTTATTTCCTCTTAAATCATGAAATTTTTTATTTATGGACTGAGGGGGAGTAGAATTCATACCTGAACTTACCTGTTCGGACCCAAAACAGAAATCTTTGGGCTTGGGTCTACTCGATGTCGAGTACTGCTGGTCGAGATCGAGTACAAGGACCCCATACTTAGACTCTGGGCAAGTCTCTGGCTCAGTGGTGGTGGTCGAGATCGACAAAGGTTTGTCGAAGTCGAGTAGAGCGCTTGTCGAGGTCGAGTAGGGCTTGTCGACCTCGAGTACAGTTTTGGCAAATTCCTCCGCTGTTTTCTTGGTCCCGTCGATTTTGATGCTTTTCACCTCCAGCCATGAAACTTCCTCCTTTGCAGGGCCAAAAGAGAAATCCAAAACCTCATCGCCTATGGTGAAGGTGAGCGACCTATTTTTGACACTAATTCGGGCATCTGCAGTAGCTAAGAATGGTCTACCAAGAATAATAGGGCTAGTAGGATCTTCAGCACAATCAATGATAAGGAAATCAGCTGGAACAAAGAATTTACCAACCTGGACGGGGACATTTTCAACTATACCTGTAGGGATGACCACTGTATTGTTAGCCATGTATAATTTAGCATCCACAGGTTCTATGCATCCTATCTTGACCTTCCGCCAGATTGATAAAGGCATGATGCTCACACTTGCTCCTAAATCGCATAGAGAATCATATTTATATTGTCCAAAACCCACAGTAACGGAAAACTTACCAGGGTCAGGCCTCTTTTCAGGGAAGTGGAGTACTTTGCATTCGCTACGATCTCTGAGATGGATCGTTTCTTGCTCAGGATTTCCTTCAGAAACTTGACATATCGAGGCATCTCTTGCAAGGCTTCTGTAAAAGGAATAGAAACATTCAGTTCTTGCAGCATATTAACAAATCTGGTAAACCTACCTGCAGTGGGATCTTTCTGTGTTTTTGAAGGGAAAGGCAGTGGCTTTTTCTGCTTCGGAGCCAGATCAGTTGTCGGAGATGCTGAAGAGTCGTCGACCTCGGCTTGCTGCTCCTCGATCTCGACCACGGGCTTGTCGACCTCGAGTTGGTTTGTCGACCTCGGGTTGCTGGTCTGCGCAGCGGAATCCGAGCTCAGCTTCTGGTCTTGGTCGAGTAGAGGCTTGTCGACATCGAGTACGGGCTCGTCGAGATCGACCAGGTGCTGCTCTGTCTCGAGTTGCTGCTTTGCGTTGCTTTGCTGTTTTCCGACCTCTGGCTCATGTAGTTGATGCCCACTCCTGAGTTTGATAGCTGCAACATGCCCGGTTTTCCCTTTAGGATTTGGTTCTGTTTGCCCAGGGAGCTTGCTGGACGGTCGTGGGATCTGTGCAGCGATTTGACCCATCTGGGTCTCTATTCCCCTTTTCCAAATGTCCAGTTCCCCAAATTTGGTGGTGATGCTCTGGAACTGGTTGTTGATGGTGCCCTGATTTCGTCGCATCTCCTCAAGGATCAATTGCAGATCATCCTTCTTTTGATCCCTTTTTGGATGTCCTGGGGCTCTGTAGGGTGGGGGATTCCTAGGAGGACCTTGGTTCCACTGTGGTTGATAGAACCTTTGATCCCCCATGTAGCGATTGGGACCCCCAGCGTAGGCTGCCTCCTCATGTGTCTCTGCCAATCTGACTTGCTCTGTGTGTGGGCACTCAGTAGTGGTGTGCCTCTGTGATCCGCATTCGATGCAAGGCTGATTGACAGATGGGTATTTGACTTGCTTGAGGAGCTTGCGATTCTGGTCTCTGTAGAACTGCTCCCCGACATCTGGGTCAATCTCCTTCGCTGGCTCGTAGAGTGGCATAGATGGTGTTGGCCTGGCGTAGGAGTTCTCCTCATAGTTTGTAGGAGCCCCATATTTGTTGTCGTAGTTAGTGAGCTTTTCTAGCACACCCCATGCGTCACTTGGTGGCATCGTCAGATACTCATAGCGAGTATAGTGGTTAATTATGTCCTTAGTGACTTGATCAAGAGAGTTGAAGAAGATCTCTTGAATGACGTAGGGTGGCTGTCCATGAGTAGGGCAAGATCGCACCAGCTCCTTGTAGCGTTCCCATGCCTTTGCCAGTGGTTCCCTTGGCTTCTATTTGAAGGCGGTGATTTTCTGGTGGAGAAGTGTTGTTTTGGCGGGTGGGAAGTATTTGTTCAGAAACTCTTGCTCTACTTGGGCCCATGTGGTGAGAGATCTCGGCTTCAGCCCTTCAAGCCACTTCAGTGCAGGTCCAGCCAGCGACCATCGGAAAGCTTTCATCTTGACATATTCCAGAGTTGTACCTTCAGCAAGAGTACGGCACATGTCATGAAAATTGGTAATATGTTCAAGAGGACACTCATTAAATTTGCCATAAAAATCATGATTTTTAAGCTCTATAAGAAATTGAGTGCGAATTTCAAAAGAGTTTTCAGGGATTAGAATCGCCGATTCAGGCACGACGAGAGTTGGATGCATATAATCCTCTGCTGTAGTTGGATATTGGGCAAGCTCAGCTTCTGCTTGCCCCCTTGCTGCTTTCTCAGCGGATATAGCAGCATCTTTAGTGGCAATAGCAGTATCCTTTGCGGCTAGCTCTGCGGTAAGCCTTGTGATCAGTTGTTCCTGTGTTTCAGCGGCCGCCATGGCTCTTTGTAGTTTAGACCTGATGTGAAAAGGGCGTTCTGGTTCGTCTAAGGCGTCAAACTCAGGTGTTTGACCAGAACGACGCATACACCTGCAAAGTAACTCAAAGAGAACGTGAGAACTGACTACCTAAGGCGCGAATGATAGCTTCCCCGGCAACGGCGCCAATTTGTTGTAGGAGAGGAAATCGAGTATGAAATATAAGAAAATAAATCAAACCAGATTCTGCCCACGCAAATAATTACAAGACCTCCCCCAGATGTAGCAGCGGGAAGTCAGGATCGATCAACGAGGAAGCGTGTCAGCGGATCCTAGGCAGCGGTGGAATCTCACGAACAGAAGTCGACCACATTGGTACTCGAGCTCGATCAAGGGTTAGTCGACAGGGGCTCGGACAGTCGAACACAGCAGCAGCAACTCGGCAAAGGGTGGTCGATCTCGACAAGGCTCTACTCGAGATCGAGTAGCCTTCGTCTAGGTCGAGTTGGTCTGGTCGAGTTCCTGCACAAGTAAGCTGCGGCGACTCTAGGTCGAGGATCAGTAGTCGAGGTCGACCAGGGTTTGGTCGAGATCGACGAGGGCAGGGAGAAAACGAAATAAAATAAATGCAAAGGCTTTGGGATTCGAACTTTAAACTTAATGTAAAAGAACTTCCAAGATTGGGGTTTGCAACGACAATAACCAAGCATGCATAAGGTAGAACCAAACAGATAATCATGTGAATCACATTAAAGGATTAAGCTTTCGCCTTTTCCAACAATTAGACAACTCTCTCAAGAAACCCTAATTGTCTCTACTGATTTTATGTTTATAATCCAAGTTGTTAGCATGGATCTCCATTAGACGGGCAATAAACACATCAACAAGTAGGAAAATGCTCAAAACATGATAAAGGTCGGATCTTTACCTCAATTATGCATGGCTATCGTCGGGCTCGCCCCAACCCTAGAAGTGGGTTGACTCATCGCAAACTCAGATATCATCGATTGAAAAGAAACAACTTGCATAAATATAAGCCAAAGTTTACAACCGCTTGAAGCCAACTCCGCTCTCGCTTCACAACTCCAATCGGCCGCTCACTCTCTCTTTCTCTTTCTACTACTACTTCTCCTACTGAAAATTGAATGAATAGAGCTGAGCCCCATGGGCTTTATTTATAGGCTTCATTCCCTAGCTATTCTAGGAAAGAAGATATCTATCTATATCTAAAACTTTATCTAAAACTTAAAAAGATAAATAAAAGCCATAACATAATTAAATCCAAAATAGGAAAATATATCTAAAAGGTCTTCAACGGATAGAACTCCTTCTCTTCATGATAGATGTGGATAAATCGGATAGACTTTGGCAAACTTCGGCTCCATGGTCTCCCAATCCGAGTAGAGTTGATCAAACCGCGTCGCACAGCTTCTGGACTCGTGGTCGATCTCGACAAGGGCTTTGTCGACCTCGAGTAGACTTCTTGGTCGACTGGGCTTGGCTTGTCGTCTCGGCTAGCTGGCGCTCGATAGACTCGGACTTGGTTCACGGTGCTCGTCAATGTCGACAAGGGCTCGTCGAGGTCGAGTAGACTGGCTATGTCGACTGGGTCTTCTCGGGTGGCTCTACTCGACAGGCTCGGATCTGGACTCTGGGCGTCGTCGATCTCGACTAGGGCTCCTCGAGGTCCACTAGGGCGTGGTCTTCTCTGGTCGAGCAGCTTCTCCTCGGCATGGGCTCGGACAGGCGTTGGGAGGCTCGTCGATCTCGACAAGGTCTTTGTCGAGGTCGAGTAGGGTTGTGCGTCTTCGTCCTCGGCTTCTCGATCAATTCTCTCCTCGACTCCGGATGTGGCGCTGGGCTTCGTCGATCTCGACCAGGTCTTGTCGAGATCGAGTTGGGTCCGGAAGTCGGGTAGTCTGGCTCTCGACGTTGCTCCTGGTCGACAAGCTGTGCCCGGACATACTTTGTCGAGATCGAGTAAGGGCTACTCGAGATCGAGTAGTCTGGTTTCTCGGCTCGATGTGACTGGTTCCGTTGCTGCTTTGACCTTGGATTTCTGTAGCTGTTTTCCGAGCTTTTCCGACCTTCCTTAGAATTGCTGTAAAATGCCTTGAATTCTGCGAATTAAACAGAAACTGGTGTAGATTCCATAATTTGGCAAATAAACATAAACTACATAGGTTTTGTACTATCTTAGCCCAAATGTATGAAATGTATGCAGAAATCGATATAAAAGTAAATGTA
Organism: Persicaria tinctoria; assembly: GCA_037127255.1. Taxonomy (NCBI): domain Eukaryota; kingdom Viridiplantae; phylum Streptophyta; class Magnoliopsida; order Caryophyllales; family Polygonaceae; genus Persicaria; species Persicaria tinctoria. Next base: position 65,728,180 of record JBANSL010000006.1, read on the forward strand.
AAACATGGCAGATTCGGCTCACAACACTAATTCATCATGATTCGGAAAAAGTCGAACTCTGCAGGTTCGACCTAATTCATCACGATTCCAACTATGGAAATTCAGTAGCAGCTGCTGATCTGCAGGTTTGCCTTCCGGCTAAGGGCCTTTCAAGTGCAAAAACTCGGGTAATTTTTTAATTAGTCTAATTTTGTAGCAAATGAACGTACAATTGATCTCTTAAGGCGTCTAATCTCTCTTACAGTCGCATATTTTATTGCTGAATTTCGATGTCTGCTCCGATTTTCCATTGCCAGAGATGCTGGGTAATCTTCGTACTCTTCCTTTGTCCAACTTCTCTTTATCAATGTTATTATTATTCATTGATGTTCTTAGTGAAAATATCTTTATTAACATCAGCTTTGGTAATGCTGGGATTCAAGCTTGTTCATATTATGTTGTGATCATACTTTGAAGTGCTTATCACTACCTCCTTTTTCATATATGTAGATGCTCACAAAAGTTATGGTGGTTTGGGAATGTTGTTGGTGATCACTGATCAAGGTATGGAATCTATGGATATACGCTCCACTCACATGTTAGAATAGCTTACTTGCTATGTTTACTCATTTCAGTTTTTATCACTACCTCCTTTTTCATTGATATTTTGATGTGTGTGAATATGTTTCATGATCTTTGGACTTATAATGCAGTTCAGCCAATGATTCCTCCGTCTTTTGTTCTTACAATAATAATTAATATATCATCTCCTACACTATTAAAGCTCTTTTTTTTTTTGTCATTTACGAATTTTAGCACTAAATCTTCTGTTTGGGTGATACTTGAAACTTGAAAGATTAAACCACAGATTATTACCTTCTTTCGCCCCTCCCTCTAATCGTGTGCTCAGTTTATGAGTTTGATTGATTTTTGTTTGCAATTTTTTAGGGTTGTGATTTGTTCAATTTGGGGCTTTTCGATTTGGTTATTTGAGAGAGGAGACAAATCATTGGTACATTGAAAAAGAACGAAAGGCGGCTCTTAAAGAAAGGAACTCTAGGAGCTTTCGCAACCCGAAGAACAATCAAGTATGCCCTTTTTTCGACTCTGCTATGTGCCTTTAATTTGATCCGATTTGGGCTTCGAAATACAAAAATTAGGGTTGGGTTTGTTTATTTGTAACTTGGGATTTTTTTTTGGATCTTTTGATTTGGGTAGTAGGAGCTGGATTGCTAGAAGGCAAGGGAGGCTTGCCGCTCTTTGAAGAAGATGAAGACGACCCGACTCAAGAAATTTTCCCGAGTTCTAATATTTCTAGGTTCAGGTTCGTAACGTTCGTTCACTTAGCTTTTTGCTCCTGAATGGATCCACTTCCTCGTGAGCTTTACACTCCCTCGATTTGTCCAGATTTTTTTGGCTTCACATGCTTAGTGTAATTTGACACTGATTTGTGCAGGAATCAATTTCTTCTTTGCATTTTAAATATATGCAAGGATTTCCTAAAGTTGTTGAGATAGATGTTGTGGAGATGGCTCTTTGGAAAAAGTTATGTGTGCATTGCTCGCATAATTTATCCTTTTTTTATTTGAGAGTGTTGTGCTTTTGTTATCATGAATGGCGTCTACTTATCATTTATTATCTATGAACTTAATTCTGCTTTTGGAACTTCACTTTGGATCTTAGTTTTGGTTATGTTTTGATAGCTCTAGGATCATGAATCATGAATTTCTACATATGGTGAACAATTTTATTGGGATGTCTCTCAATCCTCTCTGTTTGGGATAATGGATTTTATTTGATGATTATGTAAAAAACAAATCTAATAGAATTAACTATGTTTGTTATCAAAATGTTAACGAGTTTTCTTCTTTGATATGGATGAAGGAAATGGAGAGAGAGAAGTTGGAGAAAATGAAACAGAAGACGGAGGAGACAAGTGACAACCAACACATAGAAGGAGAAAACCCAATTATCGAATTGAAGAAACTGTTTGGTATCACATTCCTAATAAATTTTCTGGTTTGATATGGATTAAGAAAACGTATAGTGGGAAATTAAAGCAAAAGGTCACGGATCAAGTAAAACTCGATGCGTTCCAACTGTGCTTGGTAAGACAATCCTGATGACTTTTCTTATTTAACCTTTAATATGGATTAAGAAAATGGAGAGAGAAAAATTGAAGAAAATGGAAGACAATGCTGAGATGGAGAAGCCAAAGACATCGAAGGCCGAGAAGGGTACCGTGAGTGAGGTAAACTTAATTTAATGAATGGTTCTTTGTAGCTAATTGGTTTATTGCTTCTTAAAGCTTGGGCTCATGCTTCCGTTTGAGTTACATTGAATTCTAATATTATCAATTTTGATAAAAAAATTATTCGTTTGTATTTTTTTTCAGTTTCTTCAAGCCTCCCTTTTTTTTCAGGTTCTTTATAGCTAATTGGTTTAGCTTTGGAGTTTTCAGTTTAGGAGTTTCTTCAATTTTCAGTTTAGGAGTTTTTACAATTTTCAGTTTGTAAGTTCCTCAAGAATCTCATTGGACATTTTCATTGAGCGTTGACTTTTTGTTTCAATTGTTGTTAAATTGCTATGCTAAAATTGGTTGCATTTCTTATTGAGTGCTTGAGAAATTGTTGGTTTTGCAGCTGCATTTCTTGTAGTGAATGCTAACGACTCGAGTTAATGCATATTGGTAAGTCCAAACCCATCATTTATAATCATTTTTTATTTGGCTTGTGCATTAGGTTTGAGCAAGCGCATATTGGTAAGTCCAAATCCATCAGTTATAATATGTTTTTTATTTGGCTTGTGCATTATTTTGGTTAGGTGAGTGATTAGTTTATTGGTTGAATTGGAAATTATAGGAATAAATCTTTAACATAAGGGAAGCTTCAAGGGCTTGCTGGTTTCCGTTTATGGTTTAATGGCAAGGGATTTGTGGTTTCAATTGATGCTTCCTTCTAAGATTGATTCAACCTCCCCACATTTGCTTGAATTTTTAGATTTATTCCAGATAATTCTTCATTTAAAAATGTTTGATATGGAATGAATTATGGCAAGTCTTGGTCTTTTTTTTTAGCTTTAACTTGGTTCCCTATATTCTTATAGATGAAGCAGCTAATCTTAAGAAAATAGTTCAGAATCTTTCCAAGGATTTAGAAAAGCATGAAAAGAAATATGAGGTAATCTCAGCTATGTTTTAAGCATAATGGCTATGTATTGATTATGCACAACCAATATTTTCATCTTTAAAGACGTTGAAGTGAAATGAAATTTGCAGGGAGTGCTGGCTGAAAACAGTAATCAAAATAAGGACAAGTGTCTCGAGTTGGCTTCGCATTCTGCAAAAAATTGGTGACTTGATCCTTCCTTTCTGTATGCTGATTTCGGTTTTCTATTTTTAAATCCAGATTCTAAGAACATATTTCTATCATGAATCATGAGATGTATAAATATCCAAAAAGTATTATACCATATTTCTATACATTGAACAGGATGAACTCATGGGAGGTTATCTCACCATCACTAGCAAAGTGCATTGAACAAGATGAACTTTGGTGTGCTGCAAGGGAGAGGGGTTGAATACCATCAAGTCTGCAAGGAATAAAAAAAATACAGCTCCATTCAAGGGAAATTAGTGAGTGAACCCTCTCATAATAGTATGACAATAAGCAAATACATGTTCTTAGGTAATGGAACAACTGGTGTAGAATGTAAGGACTCTACATCCTCTATTGATGATAGAAACAAGTGTTGTTTCTATTGAAGTTGTTGGATGCAAAGCGGTAACAGATGACAAGTCCTCAAAATTTGGATCAAGCTGGATAGACTCAAAATTTGGATCAAGCTGGATATACTCAAAATTTGGATCAAGCTGGATAGACTCAAAGCATAGGAGGGAAATGAAACCAAAAATCACGGAGTATGTTCGACCGAAGCTTATGGTAGCTGAAGGTGAGAACGAGAACAAGTTTAGGCTGGACATGGGAACAAAAGAGGTCGAGGTTGGTGTTTCTAATGGGATTGATACTCCGTCCCCACAAGAAGGTGTTGCAATAAGGCTCAGCAAATAACTATTAACAAAGTAGAAAGGCAGTTATATATGGTGGCGATGCAAGAAGATAATGAGGATGAATTTCCTTGTGGTTTGCCTGCCGGTGGGGGGACTGTGAACTATTCAGAGCAACGCGGGTCTGCATGGTAAATGAAGCATTGAGGAAGCGTGCAAGTCAAAGACGGAAATAATCTTAGTATAGGATACTTTAGGTCGTTTCTTACTTGGCTTCTTAGAGGTTGCCCTGCATTACTATTTTGTCCTTTTGTATATCTCGTTTGGTAGCAATTCGTGTTCAATTTGCATGAAATTGGGTGGTGGAGTTAGGACTAAGCATAAGCTTGAGTGGGTTACGTTGGGAGTTTTGTGGGGTTGTTTAATGGCCCTGTGTGATCTTCTAATTATTTTCTTCGGTTAGACCTTAGTTGATAAAGCTACCTTTGTAACTCTGTTACATACTTTTGTATAGGCGTGGCCACAGGTCGGACCTGCCGGGTCGACGAGTTCGACCCGCTGGGTCAAGGGTCAGGGTTGGCCGACCCGAACCCTAACCCGTAAATCTCACGGGTTGACGGGTTCGGGTCGACCCGTTGACCCGGCGAGTTACATTATTTTTAAAAAAAAATCTTTTTTTTATAAAATGACTATTAAAATAAATAAATAAATAATATGTAAAGATTTTATCTTCACAATACATTTTATCACTTTGATATGAAGTGTTAAAAATGTAGGAAGATTATATCTCCATATTAATTCTTTCATCCACAATAATTTCATTGTGTGATGTAAGAGAAAAAAAATATGAGAATATATTTCTCAAACTTCATTTCCAACTTAATTTCCAATGTAGGAAATGTAGGAAACAAGTGAAGTGGAAGAAATGTGGTAGTGGGATACATATATATAGCCCCATGCCTTCTCATTCTAACTCCATATTTTCGATGTGGGACAAAGTCTTTGTCCCACATTGGAAATGAGGGGAAAGAAGGAAGACTTCCAAGTCTATAAAAGGAGAAGGATGGGGATTATTTGTCTCACATTGCACATTGCATATTAGTTTATGTATTATTGTGAGTTATTTTAAGAATAATTTACATAATTTACATAATATTATAAATTTATTTTATTAAAAATAAATTTTTCAAAAAAAAAATATTTTGAAAAAGCGGGTTGACCCGGCGCGGGTCGACCCGCCGGGTCACGAGTCACGGATTCCCCGACCCTAACCCTAACCCGCTACCCGTCCCCACCCGCCAACCCGTCAACCCGGACCCGGCGGGTCGGTGACCCGTACGACCCGGCGGGTCACGGGTTGACCCGTAACCCGTGGCCACGCTTACTTTTGTAACCCGGTTAGACCCTTAATGACAATACTTGATTAAGGTTTGCAACAAATTTCGTAGGGGTGTTGTGACAATAAACAGGTCGTTAATAAGTGAAAAGAAATCGTCTATTGTATCTCAATTTGGAATAATTGGATTTCATAATAATACACACAACCTTAAAATGAGTATAATCATAAATCAATAATTTTTTTCGGCCTTTTTCACAATCATGGTGGTGAAGTATATTATGGATATGAAAGGCAAGTTTCGATATCAAATACAATGTAAATAAAAAAAAACAAAAATTATAAAGATTTGGAAAAATTTTATTTAATATAGGTCAACTTAGAATACTCAACCCCCGAGTAAAATTACAAACGACCTTAAAACAAGTAAAAACATAAATAATTTATTTTAATCATCTCACTTTATAGGTATGGTGTGAAATATATTATGACGAGTAAAATAAGGTTTCAATATTAATTACAATAAGAATAGGTATGGTGTGAAATATATTATGACGAGTAAAATAGGTATGGTGTGAAATGTATCATCTATTATAGGGCGATTTGGAATAATTGGATTCCCATAAAAATACACACTTCCTTAAACGAGTAAAAACATTAATCATTTATTTTATTCAGCCCGGTTCACAAGCATGATGTGAAATATATTATGACGATGAAAATCAGGTTTCAATATAAAATACAGTAGGAATAGAAAATATCAAAAATAAAAATATTTAAAAAGAAATAGTCTATTAGAGGTCTAAGTGGAATAATTGGGCTCCGATTAACATACATATGACCTTAAAATGAGTAAAAACATAAATCATTCATTTTATGCAGCCCATTTCATAAGCATGATGTGAAATCTATTATGGTTATGAAAATTGATTTTAAATATTAAATACAATGGGAAAAAAACCAAAAATAATCGATGCTCGATCTATCATATATTTAAGGCTGGAGCTTTGACAATGGTTCCAATATATTTTCGTTGGAATTTTTTTGGCCAAAATATTTAGATAGCAATGCATAAATTGTTTACTCCATTGATGAAATTTGTGAAATTGAAGATTATAAATTATCGATCAAATTTCATCATAAGATATTGATGTTATTCAAGTGAAATAGAATGTTACTCCCTCCGTTCGGCAAAACTTGACGTTTTACTATTCACGCACGTTTTTTTATGAGCTAAAAACTATATAAAATATCTAATTTTTTAAATATTTTTTTTAACAATTTCGTAGTTATTATTAATAAGTACAAACTTGTTAAAAAAATTTTAAAAAAAATGAATATTTTATATAGTTTTTATCATTCTAAAAAAACGTTCGTGAATAGTAAACGACAAGTTTTGCCGAACGGAGGGAGTATAAATTGTGATTTGATGAGTTTAATCATTGCATCTAAGTATTTAATCATTGTGATTTGACGAGTTTAATGTTTTAGCCTCTTAAGGTTCATACTTAAACATAGAATACTTTTTCTTTTCTTTTTGGGTTCTATATAGTACTTTTTTCTAATTAAGGGTCTAAGACCTTATGAAAAACACACACTAAATATCATTTTTTTATTCTTTAGCTACATAGGGTTTATACATTTCAAACTTAAGGTATCTTTATCAAATCGGTTTATAATTCAGACCAATTTAAAAGGTGTAACATGTGGTGTAATAGATAAAGTATCATAGATGATCCAAACTTAATTTTCTTAAGTAAAAAACTAGAAGGTTTCTTTTATTTGACTTCAATTAAGACGGGTGTTAGAAGAAGCGTGAAAGAGGTTGATTTACTATTCTTTGTCAAATTTGAAGTATCGATCATCTCAAGAAAAGAAAATTTCAAAGAACAACATGACAAGAAGCATGGGTAATATACTAATATGTTAGTAGAAAATTGAAGTGTCAAATATTTTATTTAATATGTAAAACTCGATCAAAAATATTATAAAAAACACGTACATGGTATGGCGTTATTGTATCATATTTGGGGTAGTAAGTAGTTGGTAGCATGAAAACAAATCAAATCAAATGTATTCATTGTATTTGAGGAAATAACGGCGTAAATGTCATGAAAAATAAAAACCCGTACATGGTGCGGGAAAAACACTAGTTTATTAGTAAAATTAGTATCGTTCCTATGTCATGATGAAATTTTTTCAAATAAATTAATATTATAAAATTTAAATAAAGGATTAGCAAAAGTTAGTATACAAAAAATTAGAGTTGTTCAAGCAAAAAATTTAGAAAATTTTGTTATTAAAGTATCTTAGAATTCTTTATTAAAATCATAATATCATTAAAAAAAATTATTCTCGTTTAAAGTAGTATATAGATATATTCATTAGAAAATAAATAGTATGTTAAGAAAAAAAAATTAACAACTGATTCAAAAAAACACTAATATAAATAAATGTTATAGAATTAATTCCATTAGTTGCTCAACAAGAGGAAAAAAAATTAATATCTGTATGACTTTATGTAAAAGATGTAATAAGGATGATTGGATAAATATAAATATCATTGTACCTACCCTTACATAGATACTTTTTCCAATATTTTAAGTTTTTTAATAAATAAATCATTCTATATAGTAAAAAAAATTGCATTTAATCCAGATGAAATTGAAATTAAAAAATAGTATCTTTTGAAATTTAATGATAAGTTTATTTAATTCTTGATCCATACTATTAATATTCTATATAAGATAAAATAAATCAGCATAATGTGACAGATATAAGAAATAGATTGATAAATTTTAACATAAAAAGAATAGTTACTTCCAAAATAAGGAATATTTTCATGAAGTAATTTGGTCCTAAATGTCCTAAAAACTTTTCTTTGCTAGTAAATATCCAAAATACTTTCATAATACCACCTTTATCCCTACCTTATATTCCCGTGTCCCATGAAACCCTTCTCCATCTTCTACCTCTATTTGTTTTTTTTTCCTGATCTGAGTGCAGATCCCCTCTCGTTCTCCTGCTCCTCCCCTTCGCCGTCGTCGATCCCCTTCTTTCGCCGCCGCCGATCCCCTGCTCCTCCCCTTCGGCCAGGTTGTGTTCCTATTTCCAGATCTGGGCGCTGCCCTTTGATTACAGGCCGCTCCGCCCCGGTCTCCTCCACCCGCCGCCTCTCCTCCACCCGCTCCGCCCCGGTTTCATCGGCGAAGAGGTCCTCAGCGACGTTGAGATCGAGGCTTTGTGCCGCTCCACGCGCCGCTGCAGCAGCGGCTTCCGGTTTTCGACGGCGTCATCGATCTGGTTCACTGCGGCCGCGCCATCAACAGGTGGATCCCGACACCGGTGCTCGAGTTTCTATTGTTTGATGCCGAATTCTAGACGAGCCCAATCGCTCTTGTGTATCTCTTCGATTGCTGTTGCTACTTGATTTTTGTTTACTGCTACTGCAAACGAAAATGTAGATTGAATTTAATCTGATTTTCATTTGCTGCTACTGCAAACATTCTTGATATAAATGAAACATTCCCAATCTGATTGGGAAATGTAAATTAATTCCCAATCAATTTAGCCCAATTCAATTGAGTTTTGATTTATGTGGTCTGTCTAATTTAATGTTTGGTTGTACTAAAATGTTGATTGAATCTGCACCAGGATTTTTGCTCCGTAGATTTGATGAATTTATCACAGTAAAGAGATCAGATGAAATGTAGATTTTGTGACTGAATTCATCTGGACGGAATTTAATTAGGTGTTTTGGAATGGTATAGAAGCTCGATTTTGAAGATTTCATTTGATTGAATCGGAATTGGTGGTTTTTTGTTGTGTAAGTCCATTGTTGGAGAATTCATCGTATTGGGATCGAATGAACTTAAAATTCTTTTAACTAAATCCATCTAGACGGAATTACAATGTCTATTGTCCTGCTCTCATTACCCCTATTGGGTTTATCCTATGGTTTTCCTGTGATTACAATGTCTATGACCTTGTCTGTATAATGATGACAGTGTCTATGACCTTGTAACCACATGTATTTTGAGTTAAAGTATCTATGGCCTGTGATTACAGTAACTATGACCTTATTTTTATGGTGGTGACAATGTTTATAACTCTCTTACCCATTCATATATTGAAGGAGAACTGTCCACTTAATGTCTTTTGGCTTCTTATTAGCCCTTTTAGGGTTTGTGCTTACCTTATCCTAGGGTTTTCCATTTGGTGACAACAATCATCTCTTAACGACGTATTGTACTTAACATTTTAAGGTTTAGGGTTTAGGGTTTAGGGCCTTGGCCCTAAACCCTAAAGACTTAACCCTAAACCCTAAACCATACTGTACATCACATGTTCTTTTGACTTCTCATTAGCCCTTTTAGGGTTTGTGCTTCCCTTTTCCTAGGGTTTTCCTTTTGGTTACAAGTCTCTAGGACCTTATTTTAATAGTGATTACAGTGTTTATAAAGCTGTTTTTTTTTTGTTATAGCGTCTATAGGGTTTTCCTTTTGATTACAGTGTCTATGACTTTGTGTTTATAGTGGTGACAGTGGTTATGACACTCTTTTTATTTTGATTACAGTGTCTATGACCCTCTTACACATTCATATATTGAAGGAGAACTGTCCACCTAATGTCTTTTGGCTTCTCATTAGCCTTTTTAGGGTTTGTGCTTACCTTGTCCTAGGGTTTTCCATTTGATGACAACAATCATCTCTTTACGACGTACTATACTTAACATTTGGCCCTAAACCCTAAAGACTTAACCCTAAACCCTAAACCATACTGTAAATCACATGTTCTTTTGGCTTCTCATTAGCCCCTTTAGGGTTTGTACTTCCATTTTTCTAGGATTTTCCTTTGATTACAGTGTCTATGAACTTTTTTTCATAGTGGTGACAATGTTTATAAAGCTGTTTTTATTTTGGTTATAGCGTCTATAGGGTTTTCCTTTTGATTATAGTGTCTATGACTTTGTTTTTATAGTGGTGACAGCGGCTATGACACTGTTTTTATTTTGATTACAGTGTCTATGCCCCTCTTAGCCATGTATTAGAGGAGAATTGTCACCACATTTATTTTGGTTTCTCATTGGTCTCTATAAGGTTTGTTCTTCCCTTATCATATGATTTCACTTTGATTACAGTGTCTATGAACATGTTTTTATAGTGGTAACAATATCTATGACTTTATTTTTTATAGTGGTTACACCAGTAGTTACATTTTTATTTTTATTTTATTTTGGTAACACTTCTTTAAAAAAATCTAAAAAACTAAAAATTAGAAATTAGAAAAGAACTGTCACCACATGTATTTTGGCTTCTCATTAGCCCCTATAGGGTTTGTACTTCCCTTTTCCTAGGATTTCCCTTTGATTAAAGTGTCTATGAACCTTTTTTCATAGTGGTGACAGTGTCTATAAAACTGTTTTTATTTTGGTTACAACGTCTATAGGGTTTTCCTTTTGATTACATTGTTTATGACTTTGTTTTTATAGTGGTGACAGTGGCTATGACACTGTTTTTATTTTGATTACAGTGTCTATGACCCTCTTACCCATTCATGTATTACCCCGTTCATGTATTTTGACTTCTCATAGGCCCTAAAGGGTTTGTGTCTCCCTTTGTCCTAGGGTTTTCTTTTGATTACAGTGTCTATTATCGCGTTTTTGTAGTGGTGACAGTGTCTATGACTCTGTTTTAATAATGGTGGCAACGTCTATATGATTTTTCTTTGGTTACAGTGTCTATGACCCTGTTTTTATAGTGGTGACAGTGTCTTTGGCCCTATTTTTATTTTGATTACAGCGTCTGTGACCCTCTTACCCATTCATATATTAGAGCAAAATTGTCACCACATTTATTTTGTCTTCTCATTAGCCCTATAGGGGGTGTGCTTCCTTTATCATATGATTTCTATTTGATTACAGTGTCTATGATAATGTTTTTATAGTGGTGGCAACGTCTATATGATTTTTCTTTGGTTACAGTGTCTATGAACCTTTTTTCATAGTGGTGACAGTGTCTATAAAGCTGTTTTTATTTTGGTTACATCGTCTATAGGGTTTTCCTTTTGATTACAGTGTATTTGACCGTGTTTTTATAGTGGTTACAGTGTCTATGATCCTATTTTTATTTTGCTTACAACATTTATGACCCTCTTAACTATTCATATGTTATAGGAGAACTGTCACCACATGTATTTTGGTTTCTCATTAGCCCCTATAGGGTTTGTGCTTCCGTTGTCCTATGGTTTTTCTTTTGATTACAATGTCTATGACTTGATTTTTATAGTGGTGACAGTGTCTATGACACTATTTTTTTATAGTGGTTACAATAGTAGTTACATTTTTATTTATTTCTATTTTGGTGACACTAATTTAAAAAAATCTAAAAAACTAAAAATTAGAAATTAGAGAACAATTGTCAACACATGTATTTTGGCTTCTCATTAGCCCTTATAGGGTTTGTGCTTCCCTTTTCCTAGGATTTTCTTTTGATTACAGTGTTTATGAACCGTTTTTCATAGTGGAGACAATGTCTATAAAGCTGTTTTTATTTTGGTTACATCGTCTATAGGGTTTTCCTTTTGATTATAGTGTATTTGACCGTGTTTTTATAGTGGTTACAGTGTCTATGACCCCTACCTTATATTCCCGTGCCTCCTTCTCCGTATCCAAAATACGGAGGGGACCAGTACGCTGGATTTCCTTTGATTACATTGTCTATTACCTTTTTTTCATAGTGGTGACAGTGTCTATGACCCGGTTTTTATAGTGGTGATAGTGGCTACGACTCTCTTACCCATTCATATATTGAAGGAGAACTGTTCACCTAATGTCTTTTGGCTTCTCATTAGCCCCTTTAGGGTTTGTACTTCCATTTTTCTAGGGTTTTCCTTTGATTACAGTGTCTATGAACCTTTTTTTTCATAGTGGTGACATTGTCTATAAAGGTGTTTTTATTTTGGTTACAACGTATATAGAGTTTTCCTTTTGATTACAGTGTTTATGACTTTGTTTTTATAGTGGTGACAATGGCTATGACATTGTTTTTATTTTGATTACAGTGTCTATGACCCTCTTACCCATTCATGTATTAGAGGAGAACTGTCATCACATTTATTTTGGCTTCTCATTAGTCCCTATAGGGTTTGTTCTTCCTTTATGATATGATTTCCCTTTTATTACATTGTTTATGACCATGTTTTTATAGTGGTGACAATATCTATGACTTTATTTTTTTATAGTGGTTACAATAGTAGTTACATTTTTATTTTATTTTTATTGTGGTGACACTACTTTAAAAAAATATAAAAAACTAGAAATTAAAAATTAGAGAAGAACTGTCACCACATATATTTTGGCTTCTCATTAGCCCCTATAGGGTTTGTGCTTTCCTTTTTCTAGGGTTTTCCTTTGATTACAGTGTCTATGAACCTTTTTTCATAGTGGAGCTAATGTGTATAAAGCTGTTTTTATTTTTGTTACATTGTCTATAGGGTTTTCCCTTTGATTACAGTGTATTTGACCGTGTTTTTATAGAGGTTACAGTGTCTATGATCATATTTTTATTTTGCTTACATCATCTATGACCCTCTTAACCATTCATATGTTATAGGAGAACTGTCACCACATGTATTTTGGTTTCTCATTAGCCCCTATAAGGTTTATACTTCCCTCGTCCTAGGGTTTTCCTTTCGTTACAGTGTCTATGACATTTTTTTCATAGTGGTGACTGTGTCTATGACCCTGTTTTTATTTTGGTTACAACGTCTATAGGGTTTCCTTTGATTACAATGTCTATTACCTATTTTCATAATGGTGACAATGTCTATGACCCGATTTTTATAGTGGTGACAGTGGCCATTACTCTCTTACCCATTCATATATTGAAGGAGAACTGTTCACTTAATGTCTTTTGGCTTCTCATTAGCCCCTTTAGGGTATGTGCTTACCTTGTCCTAAGGTTTTCCATTTGGTGACAACAATCATCTCTTAACGACGTACTATACTTAACATTTTAGGGTTTAGGGTTTCGGATTGCCCTAAACCCTAAAGACTTAACCCTAAACCCTAAACCATACTGTACATCACATGTTCTTTTGACTTCTCATTAGCCCTTTTAGGGTTTGTGCTTCCCTTTTTCTAGGATTTTCCTTTGATTACAGTGTCTATGAACCTTTTTTCTTAGTGGTGACAGTGTCTATAAAGCTATGACCTTTTTTTGCTGGATTTTCCTTTGATTACAGTGTATATGACCTTGTTTTTATAGTGGTGACAGTGTCTATGACCCTGTTTTTAATTTGGTTACAACGTCTATGAGACTATGACCCTCTTACCCATTTATATATTAAAGGAGAACTGTCACCACATGTATTTTTGCTTCTCATTAGCCCCTATAGGGTTTGTGCTTACCTTGTCCTAGGGTTTTCATTTGGTTACTGTGTATATAAATTTATTTTTAAACCCGGTTTTTATTTTAATTACAGTGTCTATAACCTTATTTTTATTTTGGTTACATCATCTATTACCCTCTATACAAATAAACGAAAAACAAAGTGACATGAACAATTAACCAACAGTCAACAATACACCACTTATATACACATGTATAATGGATTGTATGTATACCACCAATTTTTTTCTATACAATGGTGTACAGGTGTAGTCAATAATTCATTAAAAACACATAAACAACATCGATTCTTTTATTTTTATTTTTTTGAGAACCACCCCCTTCATTTGATTAATGATTAAAGCTCCTCAATCAAGCTTACATAGAAAGCAATAGGCAAAGAGGATGGACTATGTGATGCCAGTGAGTGTGCCACTTTGTCACCGTTCTTAACCAAGCTCCTCAATCAAGCTTACATAAGCAACATCGATCGATTTTGACTATTGACATTCTCAAGCTAATTTTTGCTGCCTTCTTTCTTCTTTGTAGACTCCAACTCCAAATCACTTTCATGCGAAATATGATCCAATTCTTCATTGATGTTCTAGCACATGAAACCCTTTCCTCGCCATTTTTATGTGCTTCACCGTCCTCAATGAAACTTGGTTTCTTTTGGCACAAATCTCATCAACTAGTCCCAAAAATTGAGCAATCTCTCTTCTGATCGAGCTTTTACTGTCTCTAACCATTTGATAACCACTCTACAAATTAAAACAGCGCAGAAGAAGCAAACAAATATACAGTCAAACAACCCTCCAACAGATGAAACAAGCATCAATCTACAATGACCTGGTGTAAAAAAGTGTATGAGATATCCTACAGAATAAGAATGAAATGTTTACCTCAATTGCATCGAGCCGACGGATCAAATTTAGGGCTTCATAAGAAAGAGAGAAGAAATCGATCCGTTTCTAAAGAGAAAGAGAGGATTTGAGAACACTGAGAGCGGATTTAATGGAGGCGAGCTCCTTAAGTTCACGGAGAGCCCTTGATCTACGGGCCAGATGAACTCTGAAATGGATTTTTCCAGATCTTGGCAGAGGCGGTGATCCGGCGGGAGCAAACGGGGCTGTCTCCGGGGCCGGAGATCTCGGAGTAGAAGGCGCGGCCGTCGAGGAAGGCTCGTCGGGGCTGCTGTGGTCGTCGAAGACGTCGGCGACCACACTCTCCTCCTCCGCCGCCGCCTCTCTGATGTTCCGATTGAAGTCCTCCACTACTCCTTCTCCGCGCTCTTCGCAGCCATGACCGCCACCGACGCCGACGACCACACTCTCCTCCTCCTCCGCCTTGGCAGCCATGGCCGCCACTCCTCCGCGCTCTCCATCTTCTCTAACTTTCAGATCTGTTTTAATTTTGTTTTAATTTGGGGAAGGGAAAAAAAACAAGGGTAGGGGTAAAATTGGAAAACGTGGACAATTACTTAATATTGTAACCCTTGTGTCATATGTAGAGCTGGCAATTCCTGATCCGACCTGAGAAACCCGACCGACTCACCCGACCCAAAATCCGACCGAACCCGAAAATTTGGCGTTATGCATAACCCGAACCCTAACCCGAGTCCGACCGATGTTGACCCGAAACCCAAAGTGACCCGAATACAGGCAAACCCGACTCAACCCGAACCCGACCCGAATTCCAACCCGACCCGAATTTTAATCCGACCCGACTCCCAACCCGACCGACTCTCAACCGACCCGACTCCCAACCCGACCCGACTCCCGACTGACCCGACTCCCAACCTGACCCGAATATCCTTAAATATATATATTTATTATATATTTATAAAATAAAAAAAAATATCGTAATCTAGTATCGAGCTATTGATAGTTAATGAAAACATGGTCATAGAAAACTTATCATATCATATCATCATCATCTCAATATGTCAGCATGCATTATCACATCAATATATCATCTCATAATACATAGCAACATATCATGATTCATAACATATCTTATATTCCATCATCCCAATATTAACACGTTTGCACCGATACACCATTTTTCATGCTTATCAAGTTAAGATCTCAACATAATTCATGTTTTAATATATATTCATATTATAATCATATCATAACATCCTTCACATAATTCCACACATAAGAAGTCACTCAACAAGTCAATCATGTAAGTTAATTCCCCAAAGTTTTCGAAAACTCTTAAACTCAAGTCAAGTCAACTCAATATTTAAAATAAATTTCTCAAATCATACTTAGCCCAAAATTCATTTATAAACATTAAACCTTTAACCAATTTGTAAACTTATACTATTAAAATAATCCAAATATATTTCATTTTACTTCATAATCATTGTTTTAAGTTTTTATAACTTTCAACACCTTGAGAATATTTCAAATAATATATTAACCAACCATTTAATACCATAGATTAATCAATCAACAATAAAAATATGTAAGTTTTAACAAACCCCATCCCAAAAGCTCTCGGCCCAAAATTCTCGGTCCATCTCTCACTTGCCCAACCTGGTTCAGGGAAAAGAAAAGGAAAAAAAAAAGAGCTGGCCCGGTTTTAAATGCAGAAAATCGAAGACCTGGCCCACCTGCACAGTTCTCTTCTTCAACCTCCCACCCCTGCTCTGTTTTCCTTTCCAGTCGCTGAGCTGCTGAGCTCCCCTCGCCATCCTTCCTCTTCCTCCCTCCCATCTCACACCACCCTGCTCTCGCATTTCTCTCATTCTCTTGCTCCTACTCGTATGTCCCATTCACTCTCACAACTCACTTCCCCTCACCCTCGGCTTGCACATTCTAGCCCGCTCGCTCACTGAACCACTCGCTCACTCCCACCCCCGCTGGTTAGCTCAACGAAAAAGGGACGAAATGCATAACGATATTTGAAAACGAGGGATGGAGGAAGAAATGAGGAGCTCACCGGGAGAAACCGTATGTGTCGGGTCACTGGGGTGTTCGTCGGAGCTCCTCAGAGGCTCGGATTCCTTCTCGGACCTGATCTCGGCCGAATCGAAAGCTTGTTGGTGGAAAGGCTTCCCTCCTGGTAGCTTTGGGCTCATCGGCGGAGCTAGAATGAAGGAAGCTTGGTGGGGGCGTGGGTCAAAGAGGATGGGAGTAGTGTAGGCAAATGGGCTGATCGGGTCGGGTTCGAGTCGGGCTCGTTCGGGTCGGTCATTTCGGGTAAAATATTTGCTCGGGTATTGTTCGGGTCGGGTTCGGGTTGGCTCGGGTCAGGCCAAATTTCGGATTGGTCGGATTCGGGTTGAATCCGGTCGGGTTTTGAGTCAATGCCGGTCAAGCTCGTTGGGGTTTCGAGTCTATGCGGGTCGGGCTCGGGTTCGGTTTCGTACTTTCGTGCTAAGCGAGTCGGTCTCATTCGGGTTTTAAGTTAAACAATAAAGTGTAATTTACTCAATGCTCATTGTAATGCTCATTGTAATACTAATCCTCTATTCATCTTCGATTATTAGAAATTCAGATCAATCACTCATTATGTACTTACAACTTATAAGTTATATCAATCAATGCCTCTTAGAGTCTCGAACTCACGATATAATCTTTATTAGTATTGCACTTGTACTATTGCCATTTGTCTATATGAAAATAAGAGAGCCATAATCCTTCTATGATCTATCTATTAATCTTAAATCATTAGATTGATCTTTCATTGCATCATCGATGGATTGATCATTGATGCATTAAGATTTTTGAGTCCCTGAGCATGGATATTCTATAATGTTATTTGTACAAACAAAGTAATATATAAAAATATAAACAACAGTATCAAACTATCATATATTTGTATTCGTTTGATTATTAGGCAAATGTTTTATGGTTTATCTATCATTGTTAATTTATTCATTATAAATTTACATTATATCAACAATTTTCAAGCCCTTAACTCCTCAATCCTCATTCCTTATAACAAACCCATGATATAAATTTCGTTACAAATAATATCATCTTTCATATCTAAATAAAGTTATAATTCTATATTTACAATGTTTTTTATTATGATTTGATGATTTTGATCTATTATTCATATTTTTTTTAGCAATTATTCATTAATTGATTTGATATTTTCTAAGTTTTGAAATTAACCCTAAACCCTAAACCCCAAACCCTACCAAACCCCAAACCCTATACCGATATTTTCTAAGTTTTGAAGTTGGAATTTTGGATTGAGGGGTGGTGATTTGTGTTCTTAGTGTTTTGTTGAGTGTAACTTGGTGCTTTTGAATTTGGGTTGGTCTGGACGTTTTGGGTTTGTTGATTTGTTGTGGTGGATTTGAGTTTGTGGTTGATTTTGGATCTGTTTTGGTGGAATATCTACTGCTAAAATTTTTTAACAATGGTGCGTCGATTGAGATCCCTATCTAGAGACCAGAGGAAGGTCTATGAGAGCTTTGATTCGAAGAGGTTTGTGCAAAAAAAGTTCTTCGACATTCCGACTTTACAGAGGCTAGGGATGCTGGGAGTCAAGCGTCAGATGCTCACTCATGGAGGTTTGGAGGGCGTTCATAGATTGCAGTGCCCCCACTTATGCTGAGTTGGCTTGGGAGTTCTTAGTTACGCTGGAGCGTGTGGATGATTGTCAGATTCGGTTCCATTTGATGGACCAGATCCAAACCTATACTTTTGACCAATTGTGAGAGGCCTTTGGGATCACTCAGGCGCCCACCCAAGATTGGGCTAACCTAGTGTCTGATCAGCAGCTTTATGACTTCTGGTATGCGGCGACTGGCTCTTGTTGTACGAGGAAATCGAGTTCAAAATATAAGAGTATAAATCAAACCAGATCTTGCCCACGCAAATAATTACAAGACTTCCTCCCGATGTAGCAACAGGAAGTCAGGATCGATCCTCGAGGAATCGTGTCAGTGGATCTAAGGTAGCGGAAGAATCTCACGGGTAGAAGTCGGCTTCAGAGTACTCGTCCTCGACCAAGGGTGGTCGACAGGGGTCCAGCACAGTCGAATTCGAGCGAAACGCGTCATTGGTGGTGGTCGTCGTCGACTAACCTTTCTCGACGTCGAGTAGAAGTCGTCGATGTAGAGTAGCTCTGGTCGATGTCGTGTACCTGTTGAGATAGAAACGAAAGCGATCTTTCTCGATCGAATATCAGTAGTTGACGTCGACTATGTCTGGTCGACGTCGAGGAGAAAACAGTAACAAAAATAAATTACAAATTTCGATTTAAATAATGTAAAAGAAGACTTCCAAGATGGTTGTTTGCAACAACGATAACCAAACATACATTAGGCAATAATAAGAGGAATAATCGTGCAATCACATCAAAGAATCAAGATTTTGCCTTTTGCAACAATTAGACAACTCTCTCAAGAAACCCTAATTGTATCTACCAATTTTATGTTTATAATCCAAGTGGTAAACCTAAATCTCTATTAAATAGGTAATAAACATATAAAATGCAGTGGATCATCAAAACACAATAAATGTCGAATATTTACCTCAAGTATGCATGGCTATCGTCGGGCTCACTCCGACCCTAGAAGTGGGTGGACTACTCGCTCTTCATTATAGGAAAAGACATCAATTATAAAAAGAAAACTAACTTGCATTAATAAAATAAAGTAAAGCTTACAACCGATCGAAGCCAAATTGCTCTCGCTCCTCTACCCCTCTCGGCCTCCACTCTCTCTCTCTCTCTCTCTCTCTCTCTCTCTCTCTCTCTCTAGTTGTGTTCTCTCTAGCTTGGAATGCCTAAAAACTAGCCCCATAGGCTTTATTTATAGGCTTTAATTCTTGCTATCCAAGGAAATAAATCTCTATCTAATCCTAAAGATATAATTTTGATATAAGAAACATTAATCCTAAAAGGAAAATATCTAAATCTTCATGTAGTTGATAAATCCTTCCTTCCATAGATAGATCTTAATAGAATTGGATGGATACGACCTTGCTTCGTGCCCAAGTAATTCCCACATGCTCACACTGGCCCAACGGACTCGCGGCCCAAAAATCCTATGGTCGACGTCGACCAAGTCTGGTCGACATCGAGTAAAGTCCTCGATCACGGGTGGTCATCGGCATCTTCGAGCAATTTTCTCCTCTCGAGCTCGGGTTGGCTCCCAGGTGTGGTTGACATCGAGGAACTTTGGTCGACGTCGAGTAGAACTCGTCGAACTCGGCTTCTCTTCACAGCTCCTCGAGTGGCTTTCTCTTCTGGAACTCGGGTAGGTTTTCTGTCTGGTCGACGTCAAGTAGATTTGGACGACGTCAAGTAAATGTGTTAGATCTCAACATTCTGCTCTGTTCTTGAAACGCATTTTCCCGAGTCCTCGTTCGTCAGATTGACGCACATAAGTATGCGTTGGAAAGCTCTTTTCGAGGGCTACAACTATCATGAAGACATCAAAGCTTTATTAATAATGATGGATGTCGAAATATGGCCTTTTAACCAGCTGCACCATCCTTAGCTTCTTCATGAGTTTCCTTTAAGCTCCAAAATGCGTCTGATTTCTGCGAAATTAAACATAAACTAGTGTAAACTCCATAATTTGGCAAATAAGCATAAACTACATAGATTTTGTACTATTCTAACCCAAAATATATAAAATGATAGAATAAGGATCTAAAATAGGTATAAAAACATGGCACAAATCATGGACATCAAATCACCCCATACTTAAGCTTGCTTGTCACGAAGCAATAACTTGGATGGTCATTCAGGGGAAGAATTCAAACTCTCAACATCATAGATTCATTCTTTTATGTCCCTCTAATTAATTACCATCATCGAAAAGATACTAACGCAACAAATCCATGCATGTGTAATGAAAAGCAACATCTACTCACAAAAGGAGGGTTATGCAAAAATAATTCACGAGTGACAAAGCATTAATAATCAAGAAGACTTTAATTTAAGCTCAATAAGGAATAGATTGGTAAAAGGCTTAAGGTGGGATATTTTTACCAATGTGGTGCTAATGATCTGGGGAAATGAAGTATTTCCAACTTGAATTTCCAAATTCCTTCTTCCTTTGATTTCTCACCTTTCACTCATTCGCTCGATGTTTTTTTCAATATTATGCTTTTACCTCTCTAACCTAAGCACTGCCTTCTCGCGAGTCGCAAACATGGGTGTCATGAATGGCCCCGGATACTTAGTGCTTTGGACTCCTCTCTTGTGTGTCCCATCTGGTCGAACTATTATCTTAGCGAGCAGGGTCGATCTACCTTCATCTCCTGAGGTGATCGGATTTTCTTTCACTCATTATATTTTCCATATATTTGAAGCTTTCCTGCCAAACTCCAATAATGATAATAACACAACAACTATATAACAATCTCCATAATATGACATCATTATGAACATAATCCCTGGATGGAAATAAGGTAAAGAATGGGATATATTTAGAACATGTGGAGCAATATATGAAATAAGGCATAATATGACTTATGTGATGCATAAGCATAGGTGAGGCTCGGAATATAACAATGAGCATTATATGAAAATATAAAGTCCTCCATCCTCTTACTGTGCAACATGTCAAAAGCAACATCAAATTTTACCTCATTTCATAGTTTTCATAAAAATTTGCACTTCATTGTGATTTCCCTTTACTAGGTAATTTCTTGCTATATCTCTAATGAATCCAATTTTGCATCGTCGAGTTCAATTAAACTTCCATGACTCTTTTCTTTGAACAATTTACAAGCTTTGGGAGATGTCTCATAACACAAACTTTGGGTTTAGCAAGTAAGCAAAAAAATAAAAATTTACCCAAAATTCAACATGTAAAACCAAAAACAAGAATAAAATATAAAATAATGATAATGAGCTTTTCCCCCACCCCATACTTAAAATATACAGTGTCCCCACTGTATAAAATAATATAAAACAAAGGTAAAGGAAGGAGCTCACTGAATAATGCGTCGAAGAGTCAAAATAGGGTCGTCGAGTAGACTGAGGTGGTCGACGTCGAGTAGATGTACTCGACGTCGAGGACAGTTGCAGCATCAAGGGAAAGTTGGAAGTCGAGGAAGCCTTCTGGGTTGTCGACGTCGAGTGGCCTACTCGACGTCCAGTAGATCCGTTCTGCTCGATCTTCCTCTTAGTCGATCTTGACTTGGCCTTCGTCGATTTCGATTGTTCTGTCAGGGACTTCACCTTCCCCTCTTCACGATCCTTTATGCTTTTTGACCTAAAAATTTGTTACTTGTTGCACAAAGAAATGACTTTCCACATGAAGCATTCAAAATCAAAACCAAAACCAAAACCCAAAAGTTTTAAAGTCCTAAAAGGAAGTTTAAAAGTTTTATGTACATGGTCTAGATTTTAGAGTCGCTAGGCCGACTTCTCCGTTTGTACTTAGGAACACTCAATGTGGGGCCCTCTTGCGCTTGGCCCTTCTCCTGGATCATCTAGGTCCTGATTGTAGTATGCAAGCTCCGCTGATAGGTGGTTGTTCGCATAGAGGCCTCTGCCTTCTTTCTTCCTCTTCCCAGTCCTAATCCTGCGCAAGTTAGCTCGCCACGGGGCCTTATCTCCTCTAAAATTCCTATTAAATTTATTAATGTACGGATGAGAGGTTGAAATCATACCTGAACTTACCTTTTCGTGCCCAAAACAGAAATCTTTGGGCTGAGGGTTGGTCGACGTCGAGTACAGGTGGTCGACGTCGAGTATAGGGACCTCATACATAGGCTTTTGGCAAGTCTGGTGCTCAACAGGAGAAGTAGTCATCGAGTGGGCTTGGTCGACGTCGAGTAACTCTCCTCGACGTGGAGGAGAAGTTGTCAAAGTCGAGTAAGAGATGTCGACGTCGAGTGACTTTTTGGCGCTTTCCTCCGTTGTTGTATGCTCACCCCCATGGTTGCTTATGCTCTTTACCTCCATCCATGGAATTTCCTTCTTTTTAGGGCCAAAAGAGATATCTAAGACCTCGTCGCCTATCGTGAAGGTGAGCAATCGCTTTCCGATGCTGATTTTGGCATCTGCAGTTGCTAGAGAAGGTCTACCAAGAATAATAGGGCAAGTAGGATCTTCCGCACAGTCTATAATAAAGAAATCAGCGGGAATATAGAACTTACCAACCTGGATAGGGACATTATCAACCATACTTGTAGGGATGACCACCGTATTGTTTGCCATGTATAGCTTGGCATCCACAAGCTCTATTGCTCCTATCTTCACCTTTGACCAGATTGATAGGGGCATGATGCTCACGCTTGCTCCTAAATCACACAGTGTCTCATATTTATATTGTCCAAAATCCCACAGTAATAGAAAACTTACCAGGGTCAGGTCTCTTCTTAGGGAAATCCATCCTTTTGTAGTCGCTGGCGATTTCAGTGATTGATCGCTTGTTGCAAAGGATCTCCTTGAGGAACTTGACATATGAAGGCATCTCCTAAAGAGCTTCTGTAAAAGGAATTGAAACATTTAGTTCCTGAAGCATCTTAACAAATCGTTTAAACCTACCTACAGTGGGATCTTTTAGCGCCTTGGGAGGGAAAGGTAGCGTCTTTTTAGGTTTCGGAGCCAGACCAGATGTCGGAGGTGTTGCAGAGTCCTCGACGTCGACTGGGGTGTCCTCGACTTTGACTACAGTAATCGACGTCGAGTGCTGTTGTGGAGCAGAAGTTTCTCCATTGAGTTTCTGGTCGATGTCGAGTTGGTTGTTGTCGATGTCGAGTTGTTTCTAGTCGACGTCGAGGAGATGCGGGTTGACGTCCAGTAGATTTTCAGCTTCGTCCTTCTCTGCTTATCTCTCTGGCTCGCGTAGCTGGTGCCCGGTCCTTAATTTTACAACAGTGACTTGTCCGGATTTCCCCGTAGGATTAGGATCTATGTGCCTGATGAGCGGTTTTTAGTCGCGTTAACCGTATCAAAATAAATCCGAACCTACCTAACTAATGTAGTGTGGTAAGCACGAGTCGATCCCACAGAGAATCAAGTTATTCCTAAGTTAAGTTTATTTACCAATTAATAGGAAAAGGAGGTTTTTGGGTGGTGAAAATAAGAATGAAAATAAAATAGACTATAAACAAATTGACAGAGATAACAGTTAATAAAATAGTTTCATCTACAAATATCCACTTTATTTGGTTGAAGCGATCCTTGTAACTTCCTCTTGTCTTTTTAGGTTTCCTATTAATGCCCTTGTCCCGACCTAATATAGTTACTAGTCCAACCAGTCCTAGAAACCCTTATCAATCGAACAGTCCCTAAAGAAGGATTTAACCCAATTGATAGCTTTAAGTTCAGAGATTAACCAAGGTATTTGCAGTCCCTAAAGAGGGATTTAACAACACATCCAACTTCTTACTCATTCAATTAGTTCAACCAGCCCTAAAGGAACAAGTTTGCCACTTAGGTTAAGGTTCACAACCAGGAATCTACAAAACCTTAGCAATTGAATTGATTCTAACTAGTTGCGCGGGCTAGATAGAATAAACCAATAGACAATCAAGCACAAAGAAGTCAAAACATTCAAATATAGGAAATAAGGAACAAGATTCAGAAACTCACAACCAATCCAAATAAAGCTTCAAATCGTAGATGAAACGGGAGAGTTTAGATCTCCATAGAAATAAAACAAAAGACAATTAGGTTTTGGAATGGTCACGGTCTCAACCGTATGTTCGGCCTCCCCCTTTTGCCGTAGGAGTGAATGTATATATAATGAAACTATCCTAATCTATCCTAAATAATATATAATAATAATAATATATATGTCTAATATTCAATCTAACTAAACTATCTATCTTTTTATTACGGAGTATACTAAAGCAAAGTAACAAGGAGTACATCGCAGCACTAAAGGCGGTCCGTACGTCCAAACTCCAATTGCACCGGTTTGAAAGCTTGACTGCTCCATCGATCCGAATCGATCCGTATTGTCCTCCAATTTATAAAATCATCCCATAAATTATCATCAATCTCCGAATTCATACGTTCCAGTCTGAAAATACCTGAAATATATAAAAACACTAGTGTAGACTCCGAAAACCAAATAATATAAATTAAGCTATAAAATATGTAAAAATGCTCTAAACTAATATGCAAATCTATACCTAAAACATGACTAAAATAGACTCTATCAGTGCCCAGGGAGCTTTCCGGCTGGTCTTGGGATCTGTTGCGCGAGTTGACCCATTTGGGTCTCTATGTTCTTCTTCCAGATGTCCATCTCCCCAAATCGTGTATTGAGGTCGTGGAGTTGAGTTTGGATGACGTTGTTGGATTGCTGTTGTTGTGCCTGGTTCCTCCTCATCTCGTCAAGGACCATCTGTAGATCATCTTTCTGCTGGTCTCTTTCTGGATGTCCTGGAGCTCTATATGACGGGGGGTTCCTAGGCGCACCTTGGTCCCACTGTGGTTGATGGAACCTTTGGTCCCCCATATGGCGATTGGGACCCCCTGCGTAAGGTACCTCCTCATGAGTTTCTGCCAACCTGACTTGCTCCGTATGTGGGCATTCTGGTGTATTTTGTCGATGTGAGCCACATTCAATGCAGGGTTGGTCAACAGATAGAAATTTGACTTGCTTGAGAAGCTTGCGATTCTGATCTACGTAGTACTGCTCCTTGACGTCTGGATCAATCTCCTTAGGAGGCTCATAGAGGGGCATGAATGGGGCTAGCCTTGCATAGGTGTTCTCGTCGTAATTCGCATGAGCCCCATAGGTGTTGTCGAAGTTGGTTAGCCTTTCGATAGTAGCCCATACCTCTGCTGGTGTCTGCGTGAGGTACTCATATTGCGTGAATTGATTTATCCTTTCCTTGGCAGCTAGATCAAGAGAATTATATAAAATCTCCTGAATCGCATAGGGTGGCTGCCCATGAGTAGGGCAGGATCGCAGCAGATCCTTGTATCGATCCCATGCTCGTGCTAGTGGCTTCCAAGGCTTTTGTTTGAAAGCTGTAATCTTTTGTCTGAGGAGTGCTGTCTTGGCTGGAGGAAAGAATTTGTTGAGGAGCGCATTCCTAACATCTGCCCATGTTGTGAGGGATCGTGCAGGAAGACCTTCAAGCCACTTCAATGCTGGACCTACAAGAGACCAACGAATATCTTTCATTCTCACATATTCAAGAGTAGTACCTTCAGCAAGAGTCTGACACATGTCAGCAAAAGTAGTAATATGAGCGAGAGGGCATTCATTAAATCTTCTTTCAAAAGCATTATTTTTAATTTCAGTAAGGAAGGCAATGCAAATTTAAAAATCATTAGAAGGGATTAGAATAGCCGATTCAAGCACGACAGGAGTCGGGTGGATGTAATCATTTTGTAGTGGTGGGATATAAGGCAAGCTCAGCTTCCGCCTGCCTCCTCAGTTCTGCTTCATGCTCAGTGCGTGCTCTCTCAGCGGCCAGAGAAGCATTGTTGGCTGCTAGTTCCCTTTGAAGCCTTTCAATCATCTGGGCCTGTGTTTCTGCAGTCGCCATGACCCTTTTCAATCTAGAGAGAATGTGTATAAGGCGTTCCGGGTCGTCTAAGGCATCAAACTCAGGTGGTTGACAAGAAAGGCGCATACACTACAAAAAGAAAACTCAAGGAAAACGTGAGATCTAACTACCTAAGACGCGAATGATTGCTTCCCTGGCAACGACACCAATTTGTTGTAGGAGGAAATCGAGTTCAAAATATAAGAATATAAATCAAACCAGATCTTGTCCACGCAAATAATCACTAGACCTCCTCCCGATGTAGCAACAGGAAGTCAGGATCGATCCTCAAGAAAGCGTGTCAGCAGATCTCAGGTAGCGAAAGAATCTCACGGGCAAAAGTCAACTCCAGAATACTCGACCTCGACCAAGGTTGGTCGACAGGGGTACAGCACAGTCGAATTCGAGCGAAAAGCGTCAATGGTGGTGGTCGACGTCGACTAACCTTCCTCGACGTCGAGTAGAAGTCGTCGATGTCGAGTAGCGCTGGTCGATCTCGAGTACCTGTAGAGACATAAACGAAAGCGATCTTTCTCTATCGAATATCAGTAGTCGACGTCGAGGAGAAAACACTAACGAAAATAAATTGCAAATTTAGATTTAAATAATGTAAAAGAAGACTTCCAAGATCGCGGTTTCCAACAACGATAACCAAACATACATAAGGCAATAATAAGAGGAATAATCGTGCAATCACATCAAAGGATCAAGCTTTCACCAGTACAAATCGGCTAATTAAGAGCTTTTTTTTATAGGGAAGGACAATGCTTATTGATTTGCTGTTAATTAAAGCGCTGTGAGATATTTAAAAGCGTTTTTAAAAAAAGCGCTATGAAAAGAACAAGGACATCGCTTATTTGTAAAAAGCGCTATGTTTATTTTTTATGCTTTTTTTAAAAAAAATTTGTATATGCACGACGATTTTCTAAAACAAAGGCTGTGCAATATTTTTTATTTTAAAAAAAAAAAGAAAACCCTATGAATACCACTGTAGGCACAATTGTGCCGGTGGTTTTGCCGCCCAGTGGTTTTTCTGTCAAAACTCATACTTTTCTAGTCGTCACTGGCAAACTTCCCCTCCTCCTCCTTTAATCTTTGTAACCACAAGACACCAAATCCTTCTTCACTAATACTATCAAACACTCATAAACAAGAACACCTACATTAATGGCATATGAGGAGAATATATTACAAATTACTTTGTCCATGAAGTCTGCAAATGGACCTACAAATTGAACAACAAATTAAAAACTCATGTCTCTCAAACCCTTGCAATCTAACAACAAATTTAAAAAAAACTCAGAGAAACTGAAGTGGCGAAGGAGAAGGACTTGGGGTTGAAAAACAGATCGAATTAAGCATAGATCGAAACACAGATCAAAAACCCAGAAAACCCCTCAACTATTTACAAACCCTAGAGGTCGAAACACAGATCGAAAACGGCCTCGCTTCTGCTTGCCACCGGAACTGCCTCGCTCAGATCGAAAACTGCCTCGCCACCGAGCAAACCCTCACCCATCGAAACTAGCTCAGTCCACCGGAAGCAAAAGCGAAGTAGATGTACCTGGGCGGCTCAGTCCACCGGAAGCGGCTTACTTGGTGGCGATCGAAAACCGGCTCAGTCCACCGGAACTACCTCACTCAGATCGAAAACTGCCTCACCAGCGACCAAACCCTCAGCCCATCGAAAGCTGCCTTGCTCGGTGGCGTCGGAAGTGGAAGCGGCCTGGTTCGGTGGGTCGGCTTGAGGATGGAGATCGAAGGAGATGGATTGGACTTTAGGGAATTTGAAAACACCATTGTAAATTAATTTGAAGGAGGTGGGAGGTTAATATCAACTTTTGAAGAGAATGGGAACTTAGAATGAATTGAAACGACAGTCGGCAGGCTAAAACTTAATTGGAAGAATAGGTTTTTTTTTTCCCAAAGCATTATATTTATTATTAATTCATTAATTTTCTCTTCTTTCATTTTTTTTTTTTGAAAATGATTCTAATGAAAGCACTTTATTAGAAAAGGCTGAGTGAGATTGTGTTGATTTTTTTAATTATTAAATTTAATAGCGCTTTTTTTAAAAATGCGATGTGCTTTTCCAAATAAGCATATCGCTTTTTTAGAAAAGCGCTGCACTTCCCATACATTAATAGCGCTTATGTTTAAACAAGCGTTGAATATATATATATATATATATATATATTAAAGTAAATATATTCTCAGCGCTTATTTAGAAAAAGCGTTATGCTTCCCATACATTAACAGCGGTTTTAAATAAGCGCTTTTAAATTTTCGTTGTTAATTACTTAATTTGTACTAGTGTTTCGCCTTTTCCAACAATTAGACAACTCTCTAAAGAAACCATAATTGTATCTACCAATTTTATGTTTATAATCCAAGTGGTTAAACTGAATCTCTATTAAATAGGTAATAAACATATAAAAGACAGTGGATGATCAAAACACAATAAATGTCGAATCTTTACCTCAAGTATGCATGACTATCGTTGGGCTCACCCCGACCCTAGAAGTGGGTGGACTACTCGCTCTTCATCATAGGAAAAAGACATCAATGATAAAAGAAAAATAACTTGCATTAATAAAATAAAGTAAAGCTTACAACCGATCGAAGCGAAATTGCTCTCGCTCCTCTACTCCTCTCGGCCTCCTCTCTCTCTCTCTCTCTCTCTCTTTCTCTACTTGTGTTGTCTCTAGCTTGGAATGCCTAAAAACTAGCCCCATAGGCTTTATTTATATCCTTTAATCCTTACTGTCCAAGGAAATAAATCTCTATCTAGTCCTAAAGATGTAGTTTTGATAAAAGAAACATTAATCCTAAAAGGAAAATATCTAAATCTTCTGTTAGTGGATAAATCCTTCCTTCCATAGATAGATCTTGATAGAATTGGATGGATCCGGGCTTGCTTCGTGCCCAAGTAATTCCCACATGCTCTGATTGGCCCAATGGACACTACTAGAATACTGCAATTAGACATCATATGATTTAAGTCTGTCAAAAAATCAACAGATGTTAAATTAATTTATCACATCAATATTTTTTTGTGATGTTTAAAGCAGTTTACACATTGGTCAAATATATGGACATATGTGAAATTCTCATTTTAAAAATAAACAAAAACGCGCGTTAAAGGGAAAAAAGGCGGGATTAAAACACTTAGAAAATATTTGGAGCCCGGGCTTCCAAATTTGAGGTAATATTAACACTTAAAAAATACCAGAGCTCTCTCTCCCCTCACTACCTCTAAAGTCTAACCTCGTTCTACTCTCTCCGGACCCGAGCCTCCTCTCCGGCGACCGTCCTCCTGAATCAGTGCTTCTCCTTGCCGCCGTCTCCCTCCCTCAAGATCTGAGATCTCCTCCTCCTCGCCACCGTCTCTCTCCCTCCAGATCCGAGATCTCCTCCTCCTCGCTGGCTACTCAAACCATCTCTTCACCTCCTTCTCGCAACCGTCTCCCTCCTTCTAGATATGGGATCTCCTTCTGCTCGCCGGCCACTCACATAATCTCTTCACCTCCTCTTCGCCGCCATCTCCCTCCCTCCAGATCTGAGATCTCTTCCTCGCTGGCCACTCACACCGTCTCTTCATCTCCTCCTCGCCGTCGTCTCTCTTCCATCAACTGACGGGACTCCTCCGCCCCACCGTCTATTTGCAAGCCCTTGTCCTAAATCCTGATACCTATTCTCTACTGATCTTCACTCTCAAGCGGAAGCCAGAGAGAAACGGAGACCCTTCACCCTTGTCGTTCTTCTGTTCTTCACTTGTTCTCTGTAAGTCGTTCTTCTTCCTCCCCTTAAATCTCTTTTCTTCTCTCTCTCTCTCTTTAGATCTCTGTTCTCGACTGTGTACCACGAATCCAATTTCAGTATCTGTGATAGTCATGACTTTTGAAGGTACAATGACAATAGCTAGGGTTTTGATTGTTTCCATCTTTCGTTACACTGAAAATCTGTGGTTGTAGCTTGCTATTCAGTGAAAAAAGGTTCATAATTAAAGATTAGTTGCAATTGACTGCATTTTTGAAACACAATTCTTTAGGGTTTTGTACAAATTCTTTAGGGTTTTGTAACTCTGTAGCAAAATAGATTAGAAATTCTTCAGATGGTGGCACAATGTTTGTTGTAGCGGAATTTCCATTAATGAAGCTACATTGTTAAAATAGTGTTTGAGCCAAAGTCATTATTTTTACATTTTATTCTTTCAAGATTTGCATTTACTTCTTGTTGCTAGTTGGATGGTTTCAATAAGCCTGATATCTATAGTAGGTTTACAAGTAAAATAATTCACATTTACTTTTTGTGCTAGATATTGCTTACATTGAACTTGTTGCCATCGTCACTTACGTATATCAAAGCCACCTACTGTGCTTGCTGAACCAGTCATCCAAATTATTGATAACGTAGGTCAATTGGGCATCCCCAAGGAGGGTCCCAAGCCAAGGTAGCTCCTTTCTCTTCCTCCCTTTCCTTTACATCCTTTGACTTTAAGATGTTCAGTAGATTGTCACAACGACAAACTCAGTTGTTGTGTTACTGCTATCAGTTGGCTTAAATACTATTTTGAGCCTGTTCATGATTCTGCTATTCAATTCCGCTTCAACAAAGGACTCGTGAGTATTACCCCCACCCCCTCCCCCTCCTAATCTTCTTATGTAGGCAAGCTATGTTGGGTTGCTTTATTCGCAAATTTTGCAGGTGCAGATAGATTCCGAAAGTGCAGAAGACTCATCCTTTATGAACTGCAGTCAACTAAAATGCATGAGAAAGGTATGTAGCAGTTGAGTAATCTACTTAGATTGCTGATTCCTGTGGAATATTGTATTCTTTTCCCTATGTTATACCCTGTTTGGGTTTAATAGTTCTATAGTTCTACATCTACCGTACAGATTAAGCACAATGAAGTGATGGAGGCAGGGACAATGATATATGTACCAGCATCAATAGTTGAAAGTAGGATATTAAGCAGATTCGATACTATACCAAGTGATCAAGTATATGCAAAGGCTTGTTCAGTACAAGGCGAGTTTCTGTTAATTATAGATCTGCTTTTGTTGCCATTGGAGACCAAGTTCTTTCTTATTGCCATTGTTTTCTGTTTTCTTCTTTTTTGGATGAATGGAAAACATTTAAACTCAAAAAAGGAAGAAGAAAGAGAACAATTTACTCTTTTTGTTTGTTACTTATTTGTACATATCCTTGTTTTACTCTTTCTTCTCACTGGATCATAAAAGCTGACCCCTTTGCTTGAATATGCTGTTTGTCTCTGTCTGATGAGCATACATGTCGTAGTTGCTGGGAACTCTTTGGAAATGCCTCGTGAACATCTAAATGGACAGGTGCTATATCTCATCCTTCATGCTCAGTGACATTGGATTATAGAAGTTTCTTATACTAATATACCATTATCCTTTTCAAATCCATTTAAGTATATGGACATGAAAGATATCTGGATGTCATATTTGAATGATTATTTTCATGAGAGAGTTAGTTTTCTTTGTTTAATCTTCTGAATAACTTATAATATCAACACAGAATTGGCATATTTTCTTTGTTCTTTTTTTCTTCTTGTTTCTGATGCTAAACATCCTTCTGGAAAGTTTCTTATATGTTCTTTCTCTGTTTTTCAGCTATTGGCACTCAAATCTTGTCATGAACACAGCATTACCCACAAGGATATCAAACCTGGTGAGTTCGCTCACCTACTCTTCTTCGTTCCGACTATGCAGACCATTCAAGCTTCTTCGTGCAAGAATGCTTGACATTCAGTTTTCGGTTTCCATTATCCTTTTCAAATCCATTTAAGTTAATTGACATGAAAGATATCTGGATGTCATATTTGAATGATTATTTTCATGAGGGAGTTAGTTTTCTTTGTTTAATCTTCTAAATAACTTGTAATATCAACACAGAATTGGCATAATTTCTTTGTTCTTTTTTTCTTCTTGCTTCAGATGCTAAACATCCTTTTGTATATTTGTTTCTTATATGTTCTTTCTCTTTTTTTCAGCTATTGGCACTCAAATCTTGTCATGAACACAACATTACCCACAAGGATATTAAACCTAGTGAGTTCGTTCACCTACTCTTCTTCATTCCGACTTCATGCAAATCATTCAAGCTTCTTCGTGCAAGAATGCTTGACATTCAGTTTTCGGTTTCAATTTGTTTTCTTTTTTAGAGAAGATTCTGTTTCAATTTCCCTTTGTATATTTGTTGTTTGAATAAACCCTACATAGAAACTACAAGCAAGTTCATGTTTTCCATTGAAATTAGATCATTTTTGTGGCAAAATTGCATTTGTAACTGCGTATTTGCCTCAACTAGAAGCAATTGAAATGGAGGATATTGAGAAATGGAAGACTCAATTGCTGGAATTTGTAGAACAGTTGCAGCAGAGAATTCAACAGATCCCTGCGACTAATCTATACATAGCAGCAGCTATTCTAACCATTTGTCTTCTTTTTCTTCCTTCCTCGGTAAAATTTCTTGACTTTATCAATGCAATTGAAATTTTGAGCATTTAAAGATGTCATTTTAGATGAATTAATATTAATAGGCCTGCTATGTATTGGACTATGTCGAGCTAGCCGTTTAAAGCATAAACATCCAAACAGGAATGATTCAAAAACATAATTGTATTTGTTCTCAAATGATCGAGGGTGGATATGCATTTTTCGTTGTATTCTGGTTCGTAGTAACCTCGTGAAAAATGTATAATCCTTCACCGTGAAGGCTTCATGAGTAAAATTATCATGCATTGTAGCTGAAATTGCAATTCAAAGTGCACTTTGGCTGTGCTGGACCTTTGAATAGGAGCCTAGTGTATTTATTGTGGATGGCAAGGCCCCCCCCTTCTTTCATCATATCTTCTTATTGTGCTAGTTGACTATTGTAGTGTAAAGGCTCGGATTTTCAAATCCTAATTTTCGGAAAAAGACAATTAAAAATGAATTTAAATCGAATTCAAAGCTCGTTTAGCGGATTCCGATCGTAATATAAAATTTGACGAATAATTTCCATCCTTTTACCTCGAAAATTCAAAATAATTATCGGATAGTGATATTCTTGTCGATTTTAAAAATCTAATTGACCTAGAAAGCGAGAGTCAGGGAAACTAACATTCAAGAACTAATTTCGGGATTCGAAATTCACGTATTCGAAAATTATTCCGGGTATTTGATTTTAACCAATTTGACACTCTACCCAATCCCCACCCACTCCCGTCACTCACCATACCCCTCTCAGACCCCCCCTTACCCCGTCATTTTCACCATCACCACTCCCTCTCCCTGTAAATTACCACCATCTCCTTCACGCCATCACCAATGTTGCTCCGACACCCCCGTCCCACCTTGCTCCTTGAAGGGCATCAGCCACAATACCACCTCGCACCACCTCCGACGTCCACCACCACCCCGACGCCGCCCAGAAGCTGCCGGAGCCGCCACCGAGCCACCGAACAACCTCCTTGCTCTGTTTCGCGAAGCCTCGTTCCGGTAAGCCGTTCTCCTTCGTTTCCGATCGAAATCGCCTTCGGTCTTCACCAACACACTCACTCATGTCCGGTGCAGGTCCGACGAGCCATCGCGAGCCACCGACGAAGCCCATAACTCCGATCGAGAGCTCCGAAGTCGCGAAAAATCCATCCTGGTGAGCTCCGAAATTATTCTCGTTTCGATTCGTTTTAGTCTTTTTCGATGCTTAGGCTAGTCGGGAGTGAGCGTGGGCTGAGTGTGGGACATTTGGGTGGGCTCGAGACCTCCAGCGAGGACGAGCGCAACGAGGGCGAGGCTGAGCGAGCGTCGACAACGAGCTGGGGCGAGAGCGTGAGCGGGTGAGGACGAGGGCGAGCTGACGAGCGTGAGACGCGTGCTGGGAGCGAGGTCGAGCATGGCAGGCGAGATTGAGAGCGGGAGAACGAGACGGACGAGGCGTCGAGCAGCAATGGCCGGCGGGATTGGGACCCCGATCAGGCAGGCGGGAGCAGCTTCTTTCAATTGAATTGGAGGAAGAAGAAGCCGTACTTGTGGGACCCTCCACATTATTTCCATTTCATTTGTTTTGCCAAAATTGGTTTGGGATTAAATTAACTGGGTTCAGTTCGGTTCGGGTTCATTCGTTAATTTATTTAACTATTTAACGGTAATTAAAATATATTATATATATGCAATATTATTGGAGGTTTAAGAGATAAAATATTATTTTGAGAAAATTATAAGGGTTGGTTTATTAAATAAAAAATGATCGGGATTTAGGGGATTTGAAAATAATTTATAAAAGTGTTAAATAAATGGTATTTAAAATATCATGTAATACTATTTGAGATTTAAAAGATATTATTGGGACTTAAAGATTTATAAAGAATTTGGAAAAGAATTTCAAGGTTGGAAAGTAATCTAATAAATAAATTTAAAAGGTAATTTGACGAGTAATTTCAAGGGTCGAAATACTTAACTATTTAACTGGGATTTGAAAAGGTTTTGGAACTAACTTGGGAATAAGACTTATTCGATGACTAACTAGCATGATAATATGGTCGTTTGACTAACGGTATGATATGCATGACTAATAGCATGACTTGTGGTGAATTATTATATGAGATTAAATGTTGGATGATTATGACGATCTAGTAGGATTTTATATCACACAAATTATGTCTTATGATTTTGATGAACCGTTGAGGTATATGCGGAAATGATGTATATGAACATGCGGAATTGGTTGAATGATTTATGGAGAACGATGTGGTCTTGAGGAGCAGATGATGCGATGAAATGACTTTCATAATATGTTACTTGTTCTATTGATTGATGTGTGTTTGAGTGGTTAATAGTTGGATGTAGACTTATGTATATTCCATTATGTACTAGGTGATACTCTGTGATTGTGACTACTGTGTGCTGGATTCCTCTGTTGTCAATCTGCTAGCCAGGTAAGTACCTCCGGGGCTTACTCAGTAACCAGTACCTCCTGCCTGATGTGTCATATAGTATGTAGGTGTTTCATATGCATAAGAGCATGCCATGTAGTATCATGCTTAGGAATTGCACTTACGAATGAGCATTCTTATTCTGTATGCGTTTGAATACAAAACGGCCGTTATCTGTGAGTCCTAGAGTCCTTGCTAGGGTCATAGGGCAGCCCAGTTTCACCGGGTGTCCTCCTTGAGTTATATATATATATATATATATCACGAGATACGAGATGAGCACGAGATACGAGATGAGCATGAGATGCGATATGATGATGAGATTTGATATGCTATACTATCGAACTGGCCAGTCTCCACCCTATCTGGAAGAGGGGTGGTGGTAGAAGAGGGATATACCACTTGGTATTCTTTGTTAAGGCCTTACTTAATATTCTGCACATATGAGTTAGGAACATGATAGTGTGGTTAATATTCCAGTACTGCATGAAGGCATCTTTATTCTAGGTATAGACGTATTATATGTCCTCAGCGCGGTCAGAGGACCCGCGGGCGGACTCTTGGCCTGACTTAGTGGTATAGTTTCAGGTACCCGATACACTGCTTGATTTTGTGCTATTATGACGGGGTCTATTCATGTGGCGGAGAGTGAGTGGTTGAAACCTAACTTCACCAGATTCATGCTTTATGGGATTTCTCCCTACTTATACTCTGTTTTGACCCGGCTCTGCCGTGGCACTGGTTGTATCATTTTCAGAACTTATGGCCTTTGCATGATAAATGATTTCCCGCGTTGTAGACTTAGGACAGGTATAGGGGTTTACCCCGGGGTCTCCAATGGACCTTCCAGATTTGGGTGCGAAATCCCATTTTAAACTACACATCTTCGATTTCAAACCTTCAACCTGTACTCGGGGCGCAAGATCCCAACGAGGGGTTTCATCCCTCGAAACGTAACTCGGGAATCATAATCCCGGGCCGTTACATGTAGTACCTTTGTTTAAGCGTAAGAAGTTGAACACTATTGTAATTGCTGTGGTGAGTAGAGTTGGAAAAACTGTTCTTTTCTACCAAGTAATAGCTAGTAAACTTTTTTATAGTTTAAACTTCATTGATTGAATATAACGTTATGTTATGTTCTTCTGAAATCCAATTCTGGATGAGATTTCTTCTGTTCAATTTTATTATTTGCACACTTAACTGTAATTTTGTCATCTATAAAGTATCTCTAATCAGAGTGAGAAAGAGGGTAGGGATTGATTAGATGTTAGCAAGGGATTTCCTTCGTGCTTGTGTGGATTCATTTATTACTAATTCAATTTCAGTGTTTGATGTCTAAAATATGAGCTTGATTGAATATGGCATGTCATAGCTAAAGTTCTTCCTGTTGATGCAAGTCATATAACTGAAGTTTTTGTTAATTGAAGTTTGAAGGCTGTTATGGGTTGATTTTGGTGATGATGAATAGATTAGTGTGTTACATATTTGCTTGATTGTAGATGTGAGTTGATGCATTTGATGGATTGAAACTCTGTTCTTTTCCAGTGATCTGTTATCAAAAGACGGAGAATGTTTGGAGGAAGTAGTATCGAGAGTCTTCGGAAATATACTCGAATCTATCAAGGATACCATTGCCGTTAGTTTGGCCAACGTGAAAAGTAGGTACAAGGTATTAAAAATGTACTCGAATCTATCAAGGATACCACTACCATTTTTTTTTGCCATTTCTTTATCATTCCCCTTCTTATTATCAATTAAAAAACAGTATTTCAGTTTATAGGAATTGGATATTGCTATTTTCAAGGCCTTGGCTTTGCAATAGCAATATGAAGGCCACAAATTTGTCAAGGGCTTGATTTGGAGATTGAATGCGAAGACTGTGGCATAGTGTTGAAGCCAACGAAAGAAACTGATTTCATGGGATTTTATTGAAGCCCAAGCAAGACGTGGTTCCTTTTGTTCTTGAGAGAATCCTTTTTTTTTTGTTATACTTGAAACATGTATTGTCCAATTTCACAAAGTCGGGATGGTTGGAATGGTCGGATTGCGATTTTCTATCGATAAAAGCGTGTTGTGTATCCAAATAAAAACATCGGATTGTATATGAAAATAGTAGTGTGTTCAAATCTTTAACATCAGATCAGTCTATGGAAACAGATGCCAGTATAATTATACACATCAGTTTATTCATTTAAATCAATGTGCAACTCCAGTTTGAACATTAAAATGATATATGAACTGATGTATATTTGTCAAAGTAACATCATTATCTATCAAATAAATTGATGTGTCATTGCAGCAACAACATCCTTTCATTTTGAAAAAACTGATATAAATGTGGCATACGACATCTTTTATGTATATAACCACAATAGTGCATTATTTTAGAACAATATAATATCACATATAATGAACATGAAATTAATATACAGAGAATAAATACTCTGCATGCGATGTCGATAATATGAAAATACATCAGTTATTTCTATATTTCATATGGTCGGTTAAATTAAAACAATATAAAATCATAAATTATATATCAAACATGATTATAAGCGTGATCACTAAAACAAAAACTATTGTCTATTTTGTCTTAAGACATTACTTATTTTATAAATAAAGATGTAAATGTTAATTTTTTGCTTTAGGAGAACATCTTCACATGTTTTCAAATGACAAATCATGGATATTCATCAACAAGTGAATATGCCATAACAAAAAATGAGGGGTTCTAATGACTAAAAGACATTTGCTTAAAACCGATGTGGAAAGTTTGATCTTTTACTACACGCACAAAGAGATCGGAATTTTTTTTGAAAGACATCTGTTGACAACATATGTCTAATTGCATTTTTCTAGTAGTGGGACTCGCGGCCCAAAAATCCTCTGGTCGACGTCGACCAAGTCTAGTCGACATAGAGTAAAGTCCTCGATCTCGGGTGGTCTTCGACATCTTCGAGCAATCTTCTCCTCTCAAGCTCGGGTTGGCTCAGAGGTGTGGTCGACATCGAGGAACTTTGGTTGATGTCGAGTAGAACTCGTCGAACTCGGCTTCTCTTTGCAGCTCCTCGAGTGGCTTTCTCTTCTCGAACTTGGGTAGGTTTTCTGTCTGGTGGACGTCGAGTAGATGTGTCAGCTCTCAACATTCTGCTCTGTTCTTGAAATGCACTTTCCCGAGTCCTCGTTCGTCGGATTGACGCATATGAGTATGCGTTGAAAAGCTCTTTTCGAGGGCTAAAACTCTCATGAAGACAACAAACCTTGATTCAGAATGATTGATGTCGAAATATGACCTTTTCTCCAGCTGCACCATCCTTAGCTTCTTCATGAGTTTCCTTTAAGCTCAAAAGTGCGTCCGATTTCTGCGAAATTAAACAGAAACTAGTGTAGACTTCCTATTTTGGAAAATAAGCATAAACTACATAGATTATGTACTATTCTAACCCAAAATATATAAAATGATAGAATAAGGAGCTAAAATAGATATAAAAACATGGCACAAATCATGGAAATCAGCTCTACATTTGATGGACATTAGAGGCGAATAAAACTACAGGGTTGTCTCCTTCCCTTCGATTGGTTCACAAAGTCCTGGCCATGTCTTTCAGCGGCCAGGGCGATGTGAACAAGGTACCCGCCAACGATTTTCCTTGGTTATGGAGCCTTGCTCCCCAGTCCCATGTTACGCCAGACTAGATTGAGATATTTGTTGAGAGATGTCTGCGGATCCACGGGAAGAAGAAAGGCAGAATTGGTCTGGGAGGCATGATCAGCCTCATCGCCAGTCGCTATATTGATCGTACAAAGTGCGGTGTACCTATGTCTGGTGGGTACACTTATACAGAGGAGCAGCTAAGGACGGTCTATCTGATTAAGGGCTCTGAGACGACGAGCTTCATCTGGAAGACGGGAAAGCAGGGACACTACCAACTGAGGCTACCTAGGGGCTTGCCTTATGGCCCTACCATGGATCATTTGAAATGAAAGGATATACTCCATGTTTATCAAAGTTTGAATATTCAAACCAAGTAGCACAACCGACAATTCAACCCAACGGTGAGAACACTTCCTAAAGCATTATAAATAGAAAATAAATAAGAAATATCAAATAAATATGGATGAGGAGACAATAACGACAAATTATCAGAATTGATAACCATCGCATAGAAAATGACAATTGGAATAATATAAGATCAAAAGGTTGTATATTATACTCCGTATAATACATCCTCATAAAACGCTTATTTATGATCTTTGTGTGACTGGAATAACATCATAAAATGCGTAGAGCTTGATCTGAGAGCCTTTCTGCAGCTTGATTCCATAGTGAGAAGTCCTAGAAGTTATTCACACAGTACATGACGCCTGTTTTGTTGAATTCTGAAAGATCTCAGAGAATCTATTCTTGAGGAAGTTGTACAAACAACACCAGTATGATTGAAATTGTTTTGATTTTGAGATCAAAATAGAATCCTAGTGTTTATCCTTTTTAGAGGCTATATCAGCTTCCATGAATGCAAGTCAGATCCATATCTGATTTCCAGTTGATTCACATAGGTCCGTAGTCTAGCGTCAAATGAGCTAACCACCTTCGGATATAGTATTCTTGCCAATGACGTCGAGGGTGACATGGTGAGAAGTCCTAGAATTTATTCACGCAATTTACACCGAGTAAGGCAAGGTCTTGACCTCATCAGAGTTCTATTCGAGCAGTTCCTGAATTGGTAAGCTATCTCATCCCACAATTTCTCCATCTCTAATTGCCTTTTGTCTTTCGATATCTTGAAGAGCTGTATTACTTTAACCATTTCTAGTGATGACTCTCTGAGCACCGCAACTTCCACTGCGTATAACCAAACTTGCGACCAGTTTCATACATGGGTGATCAGGACAACAGTTGCTGCCGGTTTAACCTCGAGCTATGACCTTCAGTTTATAACCACATAAAGAAACTGAGCTTGTTGAATGTATTTTGATAACATAGCAGGTTTCGTCAAATAAAGTATTGACATCAAGCTTTGGGTAAACAAATGATTACTTAAGACATTTAGCGGGTCATAGTCATGTACATTTACATAAGAGATTCAGATGAGATTTCATATAGCATTTGTGTTGGAGCCATACCTTTTCTATGGGATATATTGTCTTATTGCAAGTCAAACACTTTTCTTGTGTCCCAGAAAACATGCTTGTTGCTTTGCTCGGTGATCTGGTCTGAATCACATTCAACAAAGAAATAATGAGCGAATCATAATTCCCAGAAAACATGCTTGCTGCTTTGCTTCTTTATATTTTTTTTCCTTGAGTGTCTTTTTTTTTTGTAATGGATTTTTACTCTAAATTTATCATTCCTTTTTACTCTAAACATTGAGAGAAGTCATTTAATTATAAAAGCAAGTGATTGGCATTTAGCATGTATTTCATATCATTAGGAACATCCACAGAGTATCTTTGTCCAAACTAACTACTTTTACTCTTCTAAACCTTTTCTATAAGGAAAGCCACAATCAACCACAACTCTGTGAAATTCTAGGATGCATTCCCTTGTATATATGATCGAAATGAGCTTCTCTACCCGAAGGCAATGTACTCTCATTTCAAAAATGCCCATCTAACATTCCACCGGAAATTCATAAAGGAGAAACTCAAATGTCCAAATTGTTTTGAGGCCCTTTAACCTGATCCATTAATTCACTACAGAGCTATCTCTTAAATTCGTATGATTGATTAATACTCTTAGTATATAATGAGCTCCTCTACTGGAAGGCATGTAGTCTTGTTCCAATTAGTCACTTGGTCCATTAATTCAGCAAAAATATTTCTTTTAAATTCATATGATAAGATAAAGATGCATGTACAAAAAAAATTAAATCTTTGGAAAAAAAAGAACAGATAGTATATTACCAACTCTTCCGGTTCCTTCTCCTCATACTCACTTGCATGATTCTCCCTGTTTGCATCAACATTTTCTTCCACATTCTGTTGCTTCTCAACAACAGAATTTGTCTCATTCTCTGTTGTAGGCTCTTCAGTCTCCCTAAATTGTCATCAGTAGAATCATAGTAAGACTAAAAAAACTAATAAATCTTTAAAAAGCATTCCATGCAACAAACATAATTAACACTAACTGAGGAATCTCATCTGTAGGCGAGCCCCAGTTGCCACAATTAGAACCATCCCGTTTATGCTCCGTCCTAAATATTACAGATTCTAGTAAGCATTTAATAATACAGAAAAATAATAGGAGAGAACATGATTATCGAGAATGAAGAGGAAAGGAAAAAAGGAAGAGCACTATGACCATAATGTTATTAGCTAGAATACAAAATAATTTAGAAGAAACTTCATAATCAAAATAATCAACCGAGAATAACATTTGACACAAATGAAAATACCTTTATTATTTGTATATCGAGATCGCTTCTCCTTCATTGCACTTTTCCTTTCCATTCTATTCCGTTTGGCTTCGGGACGATTCAGAATCATCTATATTAAAATTAACGCAATGTCAGTATAACCGTAAAAACCAATGCACGCCAAATAAAGAAAACATAGCAAGTAGGCTTCCTAAACGCTCAATTACATACATGAGTGACTTCACAACACGTAAGAACTTATATGTACGATCTAGAAAAGTAGTAAAATCCGTACCTTAACTTGAAAGAGAACAAAACTGATTAAAAGCCAAGAGAAATTACAAGATCGTACCTTAATTTGAAAGGGAACAAAACTAATTTCTTCAATTCAGAATACTGGGAAGCCATAAGCAAAGATGATCAATGATACTTGGAAACCCAAATTTCATAGCTTCTGAGAACCAAAACCAACAACTTTACCGTTACTCGCTCTTCCTCTCCATCAAACCCCAAATCTCTGCCATGGAAACCATCCTCTCCCCCACCTATTTTTGCCCCAATATCTCCCCTAAAAAATGCTCTTCTCAGCAACCCAGATCGATCCATCTCCCGCCACCGAAACCCATCTCTTGCAGTCTCAAGAAACACCCATTGCAATCGTCTCTCTCGATCCCCGCAAGCTGGACATCTCACATTCACCAGAGGATTGCAACTTTAGCTCTCTCTCTGGCGCTTAGCAATACATGGTGTGCTGATTGCACAATGAAGTGCACTTCATTAAAATTCTAATGTGTGACACAATGAGAGTGCTAGTATGCATTATCTTCCTATAAGATATCAATATAAGCATGTTATAGCCCGAAATTGGAAGTTAATTTTCCTTTTCTCATCAATCGTTAGCACTTGTAATAATGTCACTCATATAACTGAATATGTGCACTGACCTGTCATTGGATTAAAGACATGCCAACCCTTTTTTCCCAAGGATTGTCCTCTCCTGTGATTAAACCGAAAAAAAGAACATTATGTGAAATTATTCATGATATTATAGCTGGCTCAAGTTTGTGTTGCAGGTCTACACATTAATGTCGTTGCAACAAATTAACAATTTTATTATGGTGTAAGCTTTAACATATCAAAGAACTACCAAAACAAATAAATCATCTTGAGCCAATAAAACACCCAATTGAAACTAAGAAATTAAGTGAGGAAGAAGCCAATAGTAAAACTAATTAAAATTAATTTGAAAAGATATCGAAGTGAGACACCAAATTGGAGAATCGCCCAGATATTGAGACAGATCAAGGGGGAAAAGAAGCCAACAGGGAAGAACTTTCGACTACAAAATAGAAATCAAACAGAGATTCAATATTCGATTCCGACAGTTTAGTTGAGAAAGATTTAATATTCAAAAGATTAACACCATAGGGCATTCAAATTCAAAAGAGACGCAAAAGAGGAATGGAAGAACCTTAAAATTTAAAATCAGTTGCACGCCCTAAAGGTTCCGATTGGAATCTGAAATACCCAAATCAGCAAAAGCTTGAGCACTTGGCATCAAACTATCGATCAAAAGCAATGCCTTCAAGGACCGGAAAAGTACAAATCGGGAAAGCAGCAAGTGGTGGACTACATATGCTACTGTTCTTGAAGGGTATTTTCATTTATGCATTAAACTTCTTGTACCATGACATTATTTTCATAACATTATCATCATCACTCAGTAGTAATCTTACTAAGACATGGAAAACAGATTAAGAAGAATCTATGAATTATGGAAGCTGAATTACGAATCTGAAATTTAGAACAGATTTGAGGATGTTGAATTTTAGAAACAAAATTAAGGAAAATAGAGAAATTAGGACAAACATCAGACCATAGAGTAAGGGAGATTCAGACCATAGAGTGGGTTGATCAATCAATTGATCGAAGATTCGAAATTAGGGGCATGGCTGAAGCAATCGACGGCCTCAGAGTAGTCACGACCCTAGGACGCAGCGGGATACTTTCGGCTCATCGGTGAAATCCTCAATAACCTTGAAGAGTAAAGGAGATTCAGACCATAGAGTAGGTTGATCAATCAATTGATTTTAAATCAAGCAAACATCAAAAGGGAATAGTGGGGCAACGGAGAGAAACCTAGGGATAAGGAAGATACCTGCAACAGTCACTGGTAGAGTCACGATCCCAGCAATTCGGGCATTCAGTGGTAGAGCTCGGCCATACGACGTTGGGATTTGAGCAGGCAGTGGTTCGGTGGAGGTATGTCGTCAGTTATAGACTTGTGAGAAGTCGAGCAACTCAGCGGGGGAATTGAGATGTTGGACATGTCGTCGCCGACGGGGGCATGCGCCTATGCGGTGGTGGCCAGGTTTGGTGGGAGACTGGAAGTTAGATGACGGGGTGGAGA
This sequence comes from Persicaria tinctoria, assembly GCA_037127255.1. NCBI lineage: Eukaryota > Viridiplantae > Streptophyta > Magnoliopsida > Caryophyllales > Polygonaceae > Persicaria > Persicaria tinctoria. Next base: position 65,772,041 of record JBANSL010000006.1, read on the forward strand.
TTGGAGAAAGGGGGTTAGGGTTTGTGCATATTTTTTTTATTTGTTTCTGGTAAAAAAAACTTGCCCTTATAGATCGCTAATTGACTATCCGGAGCCTATCTCCTCCACCTATATGAAGCTTCCATGGCTGGTTCTAACCTTCGATCGGGTTTTCTGATGCTTCTCTTCATATCTCTTTTGCGATTGAAATTGTCTACCTAAAACTAAAAGAACGTGGAACAGAGGACAGTTATCTAGAACGTGGTTAACTGCTAGAAAGTGGTTAGTGGGTGAGCGGTGGGATGACATGGCCTAATTTGTAGCGTGTAATTTTTTTATTGGTTAATAGGAAGATGGGGGAAGTGAATTTGCTGAGATGGCATGCCTCAAATTTCGACACCTGGAATGGAAGCATGTGGTGAAGCCACCTGGGAGATATTTGCTTCTGCTTTTAGGTGTAGTATAGATTGAAACGGCAGTCGGCAGGCTAAAACTTAATTGGAAGAATAGGTTTTTTTTTTCCAAAGCATTATATTTATTATTAATTCATTAATTTTCTCTTCTTTCATTCTTTTTTTTTTTGAAAATGATTCTAATGAAAGCGCTTTATTAGAAAAGGCTGAGTGAGATTGTGTTGATTTTTTTAATTATTAAATTTAATAGCGCTTTTTTTTAAAAATGCGATGTGCTTTTCCAAATAAGCATATCGCTTTTATAGAAAAGCGCTACACTTCCCATACATTAATAGCGCTTATGTTTAAACAAGCGTTGAATATATATATATATATATATATATATATATATATATATATATATATATATATATATATATATATATATATATATATATTAAAGTAAATATATTCTCAGCGCTTATTTAGAAAAAGCGTTATGCTTCCCATACATTAACAACGGTTTTGAATAAGCGCTTTTAAATTTTCGCTGTTAATTACTTAATTTGTACTAGTGTTTCGCCTTTTCCAACAATTAGACAACTCTCTCAAGAAACCATAATTGTATCTACCAATTTTATGTTTATAATCCAAGTGGTTAAACTGAATCTCTATTAAATAGGTAATAAACATATAAAAGGCAGTGGATGATCAAAACACAATAAATGTCGAATCTTTAACTCAAGTATGCATGACTATCGTTGGGCTCACCCCGACCCTAGAAGTGGGTGGACTACTCGCTCTTCATCATAGGAAAAAGACATCAATGATAAAAGAAAAATAACTTGCATTAATAAAATAAAGTAAAGCTTACAACCGATCGAAGCGAAATTGCTCTCGCTCCTCTACTCCTCTCGGCCTCCTCTCTCTCTCTCTCTCTCTCTCTTTCTCTACTTGTGTTGTCTCTAGCTTGGAATGCCTAAAAACTAGCCCCATAGGCTTTATTTATATCCTTTAATCCTTACTGTCCAAGGAAATAAATCTCTATCTAGTCCTAAAGATGTAGTTGTGATAAAAGAAACATTAATCCTAAAAGGAAAATATCTAAATCTTCTGTTAGTGGATAAATCCTTCCTTCCATAGATAGATCTTGATAGAATTGGATGGATCCGGGCTTGCTTCGTGCCCAAGTAATTCCCACATGCTCTGATTGGCCCAATGGACACTACTAGAATACTGCAATTAGACATCATATGATTTAAGTCTGTCAAAAAATCAACAGATGTTAAATTAATTTATCACATCAATATTTTTTTGTGATGTTTAAAGCAGTTTACACATTGGTCAAATATATGGACATATGTGAAATTCTCATTTTAAAAATAAATAAAAACGCGCGTTAAAGGGAAAAAAGGCGGGATTAAAACACTTAGAAAATATTTGGAGCCCGGGCTTCCAAATTTGAGGTAATATTAACACTTAAAAAATACCAGAGCTCTCTCTCCCCTCACTACCTCTAAAGTCTAACCTCGTTCTACTCTCTCCGGACCCGAGCCTCCTCTCCGGCGACCGTCCTCCTGAATCAGTGCTTCTCCTTGCCGCCGTCTCCCTCCCTCAAGATCTGAGATCTCCTCCTCCTCGCCACCGTCTCTGTCCCTCCAGATCCGAGATCTCCTCCTCCTCGCTGGCTACTCAAACCATCTCTTCACCTCCTTCTCGCAACCGTCTCCCTCCTTCTAGATATGATATCTCCTTCTGCTCGCCGACCACTCACATAATCTCTTCACCTCCTCTTCGCCGCCATCTCCCTCCCTCCAGATCTGAGATCTCTTCCTCGCTGGCCACTCACACCGTCTCTTCATCTCCTCCTCGCCGTCGTCTCTCTTCCATCACCTGACGGGACTCCTCCGCCCCACCGTCTATTTGCAAGCCCTTGTCCTAAATCCTGATACCTATTCTCTACTGATCTTCACTCTCAAGCGGAAGCCAGAGAGAAACGGAGACCCTTCACCCTTGTCGTTCTTCTGTTCTTCACTTGTTCTCTGTAAGTCGTTCTTCTTCCTCCCCTTAAATCTCTTTTCTTCTCTCTCTCTCTCTTTAGATCTCTGTTCTCGACTGTGTACCACGAATCCAATTTCAGTGTCTGTGATAGTCATGACTTTTGAAGGTACAATGACAATAGCTAGGGTTTTGATTGTTTCCAGCTTTCGTTACACTGAAAATATGTGGTTGTAGCTTGCTATTCAGTGGAAAAAGGTTCATAATTAAAGATTAGTTGCAATTGACTGCATTTTTTAAACACAATTCTTTAGGGTTTTGTACAAATTCTTTAGGGTTTTGTAACTCTGTAGCAAAATAGATTAGAAATTCTTCAGATGGTGGCACAATGTTTGTTGTAGCGGAATTTCCATTAATGAAGCTACATTGTTAAAATAGTGTTTGAGCCAAAGTCATTATTTTTACGTTTTATTCTTTCAAGATTTGCCTTTACTTCTTGTTGCTAGTTGGATGGTTTCAATAAGCCTGCTATCTATAGTAGGTTTACAAGTAAAATAATTCACATTTACTTTTTGTGCTAGATATTGCTTACATTGAACTTGTTGCCATCGTCACTTACGTATATCAAAGCCACCTACTGTGCTTGCTGAACCAGTCATCCAAATTATTGATAACGTAGGTCAATTGGGCATCCCCAAGGAGGGTCCCAAGCCAAGGTAGCTCCTTTCTCTTCCTCCCTTTCCTTTACATCCTTTGACTTTAAGATGTTCAGTAGATTGTCACAACGGCAAACTCAGTTGTTGTGTTACTGCTATCAGTTGGCTTAAATACTATTTTGAGCCTGTTCATGATTCTGCTATTCAATTTCACTTCAACAAAGGACTCGTGAGTATTACCCCCACCCCCTCTCCCTCCTAATCTTCTTATGTAGGCAAGCTATGTTGGGTTGCTTTATTCGCAAATTTTGCAGGTGCGGATAGATTCCGAAAGTGCAGAAGACTCATCCTTTATGAACTGCATTCAACTAAAATGCATGAGAAAGGTATGTAGCAGTTGAGTAATCTACTTAGATTGCTGATTCCTGTGGAATATTGTATTCTTTTCCCTATGTTATACCCTGTTTGGGTTTAATAGTTCTATAGTTCTACATCTACCATACAGATTAAGCACAATGAAGTGATGGAGGCAGGGACAATGATATATGTACCAGCATCAATAGTTGAAAGTAGGATATTAAGGAGATTCGATACTATACCAAGTGATCAAGTATATGCAAAGGCTTGTTCAGTACAAGGCGAGTTTCTGTTAATTATAGATCTGCTTTTGTTGCCATTGGAGACCAAGTTGTTTCTTATTGCCATTGTTTTCTGTTTTCTTCTTTTTTGGATGAATGGAAAACATTTAAACTCAAAAAAGGAAGAAGAAAGAGAACAATTTACTCTTTTTGTTTGTTACTTATTTGTACATATCCTTGTTTTACTCTTTCTTCTCACTAGATCATAAAAGCTGACCCCTTTGCTTGAATATGTTGTTTGTCTCTGTCTGATGAGCATACATGTCGTAGTTGCTGGGAACTCTTTGGAAATGCCTCGTGAACATCTAAATGGACAGGTGCTATATCTCATCCTTCATGCTCAGTGACATTGGATTATAGAAGTTTCTTATACTAATATACCATTATCCTTTTCAAATCCATTTAAGTATATGGACATGAAAGATATCTGGATGTCATATTTGAATGATTATTTTCATGAGAGAGTTAGTTTTCTTTGTTTAATCTTCCGAATAACTTATAATATCAACACAGAATTGGCATATTTTCTTTGTTCTTTTTTTCTTCTTGCTTCTGATGCTAAACATCCTTCTGTAAAGTTTCTTATATGTTCTTTCTCTGTTTTTCAGCTATTGGCACTCAAATCTTGTCATGAACACAACATTACCCACAAGGATATCAAACCTGGTGAGTTCGCTCACCTACTCTTCTTCGTTCCGACTATGCAGATCATTCAAGCTTCTTCGTGCAAGAATGCTTGACATTCAGTTTTCGGTTTCCATTATCCTTTTCAAATCCATTTAAGTTAATTGACATGAAAGATATCTGGATGTCATATTTGAATGATTATTTTCATGAGGGAGTTAGTTTTCTTTGTTTAATCTTCTAAATAACTTGTAATATCAACACAGAATTGGCATATTTTCTTTGTTCTTTTTTTCTTCTTGCTTCAGATGCTAAACATCCTTTTGTATATTTGTTTCTTATATGTTCTTTCTCTTTTTTTCAGCTATTGGCACTCAAATCTTGTCATGAACACAACATTACCCACAAGGATATTAAACCTAGTGAGTTCGTTCACCTACTCTTCTTCGTTCCGACTTCATGCAGATCATTCAAGCTTCTTCGTGCAAGAATGCTTGACATTCAGTTTTCGGTTTCAATTTGTTTTCTTTTTTAGAGAAGATTCTGTTTCAATTTCCCTTTGTATATTTGTTGTTTGAATAAACCCTACATAGAAACTACAAGCAAGTTCATGTTTTCCATTGAAATTAGATCATTTTTGTGGCAAAATTGCATTTGTAACTGCGTATTTGCCTCAACTAGAAGCAATTGAAATGGAGGATATTGAGAAATGGAAGACTCAATTGCTGGAATTTGTAGAACAGTTGCAGCAGAGAATTCAACAGATCCCTGCGACTAATCTATACATAGCAGCAGCTGTTCTAACCATTTGTCTTCTTTTTCTTCCATTCCTCGGTAAAATTTCTTGACTTTATCAATGCAATTGAAATTTTGAGCATTTAAAGATGTCATTTTAGATGAATTAATATTAATAGGCCTGCTATGTATTGGACTATGTCGAGCTAGCCGTTTAAAGCATAAACATCCAAACAGGAATGATTCAAAAACATAATTGTATTTGTTCTCAAATGATCGAGGGTGGATATGCATTTTTCGTTGTATTCTGGTTCGTAGTAACCTCGTGAAAAATGTATAATCCTTCACCGTGAAGGCTTCATGAGTAAAATTATCATGCATTGTAGCTGAAATTGCAATTCAAAGTGCACTTTGGCTGTGCTGGACCTTTGAATAGGAGCCTAGTGTATTTATTGTGGATGACAAGGCCCCCCCCTTCCTTCATCATATCTTCTTATTGTGCTAGTTGACTATTGTAGTACCTTTGTTTAAGCGTAAGAAGTTGAACACTATTGTAATTGCTGGGGTGAGTAGAGTTGGAAAAACTATTCTTTTCTACCAAGTAATAGCTAGTAAACTTTTTTATAGTTTAATCTTCATTGATTGAATATAACGTTATGTTATGTTCTTCTGAAATCCAATTCTGGATGAGATTTCTTCTGTTCAATTTTATTATTTGCACACTTAACTGTAATTTTGTCATCTATAAACTATCTCTAATCAGAGTGAGAAAGAGGGTAGGGATTGATTAGATGTTAGCAAGGGATTTCCTTCGTGCTTGTGTGGATTCATTTATTACTAATTCAATTTTAGTGTTTGATGTCTAAAATATGAGCTTGATTGAATATGGCATGTCATAGCTAAAGTTCTTCCTGTTGATGCAAGTCATATAACTGAAGTTTTTGTTAATTGAAGTTTGAAGGCTGTTATGGGTTGATTTTGGTGATGATGAGTAGATTAGTGTGTTACATATTTGCTTGATTGTAGATGTGAGTTGATGCATTTGATGGATTGAAACTCTGTTCTTTTCCAGTGATCTGTTATCAAAAGACGGAGAATGTTTGGAGGAAGTAGTATCGAGAGTCTTCGGAAATGTACTCGAATCTATCAAGGATACCATTGCCATTAGTTTGGCGAACGTGAAAAGTAGGTACAAGGTATTAAAAATGTACTCGAATATATCAGGGATACCACTACCATTTTTTTTTGCCATTTCTTTATCATTCCCCTTCTTATTATCAATTAAAAAACAGTATTTCAGTTTATAGGAATTGGATATTGCTATTTTCAAGGCCTTGGCTTTGCAATAGCAATATGAAGGGCACAAATTTGTCAAGGGCTTGATTTGGAGATTGAATGCGAAGATTGTGGCATAGTGTTGAAGCCAACGAAAGAAACTGATTTCATGGGATTTTATTGAAGCCCAAGCAAGACGTGGTTCCTTTTGTTCTTGAGAGATTCCTTTTTTTTTTTTGTTATACTTGAAACATGTATTGTCCAATTTCACAAAGTCGGGATGGTTGGAATGGTCGGATTGCGATTTTCTATCGACAAAAGCGTGTTGTGTATCCAAATAAAAACATCGGATTGTATATGAAAATAGTAGTGTGTTCAAATCTTTAACATCAGATCAGTCTATGGAAACAGATGCCAGTATAATTATACACATCAGTTTATTCATTTAAATCAATGTGCAACTCCAGTTTGAACATTAAAATGATATATGAACTGATGTATATTTGTCAAAGTAACATCGTTATCTATCAAATAAATTGATGTGTCATTGCAGCAACAACATCCTTTTATTTTGAAAAAACTGATATAAATGTGGCATACGACATCTTTTATGTATATAACCACAATAGTGCATTATTTTAGAACAATATAATATCACATATAATGAACATGAAATTAATATAGAGAGAATAAATACTCTGCATGCGATGTCGATAATATGAAAATACATCAGTTATTTCTATATTTCATATGGTCGGTTAAATTAAAACAATATAAAATCATAAATTATATATCAAACATGATTATAAGCGTGATCACTAAAACAAAAACTATTGTCTATTTTGTCTTAAGACATTACTTATTTTATAAATAAAGATGTAAATGTTAATTTTTTGCTTTAGGAGAACATCTTCACATGTTTTCAAATGACAAATCATGGATATTCATCAACAAGTGAATATGCCATAACAAAAAATGAGGGGTTCTAATGACTAAAAGACATTTGCTTAAAACCGATGTGGAAAGTTTGATCTTTTACTACACGCACAAAGAGATCGGAATTTTTTTTGAAAGACATCTGTTGACAACATATGTCTAATTGCGTTTTTCTAGTAGTGGGACTCGTGGCCCAAAAATCCTCTGGTCGACGTCGACCAAGTCTAGTCGACATAGAGTAAAGTCCTCGATCTCGGGTGGTCTTCGACATCTTCGAGCAATCTTCTCCTCTCAAGCTCGGGTTGGCTCCCAGGTGTGGTCGACATCGAGGAACTTTGGTTGATGTCGAGTAGAACTCGTCGAACTCGGCTTCTCTTTGCAGCTCCTCGAGTGGCTTTCTCTTCTCGAACTTGGGTAGGTTTTCTGTCTGGTGGACGTCGAGTAGATGTGTCAGCTCTCAACATTCTGCTCTGTTCTTGAAATGCACTTTGCCGAGTCCTCGTTCGTCGGATTGACGCATATGAGTATGCGTTGAAAAGCTCTTTTCGAGGGCTAAAACTCTCATGAAGACAACAAACCTTGATTCAGAATGATTGATGTCGAAATATGACCTTTTCTCCAGCTGCACCATCCTTAGCTTCTTCATGAGTTTCCTTTAAGCTCAAAAGTGCGTCCGATTTCTGCGAAATTAAACAGAAACTAGTGTAGACTTCCTATTTTGGAAAATAAGCATAAACTACATAGATTATGTACTATTCTAACCCAAAATATATAAAATGATAGAATAAGGAGCTAAAATAGATATAAAAACATGGCACAAATCATGGAAATCAGCTCTACATTTGATGGACATAGAGGCGAATAAAACTACAGGGTTGTCTCCTTCCCTTCGATTGGTTCACAAAGTCCTGGCCATGTCTTTCAGCGGCCAGGGCGATGTGAACAAGGTACCCGCCGACGATTTTCCTTGGTTATGGAGCCTTGCTCCCCAGTCCCATGTTACGCCAGACTAGATTGAGATATTTGTTGAGAGATGTCTGCGGATCCACGGGAAGAAGAAAGGCAGAATTGGTCTGGGAGGCATGATCAGCCTCATCGCCAGTCGCTATATTGATCGTACAAAGTGCGGTGTACCTATGTCTGGTGGGTACACTTATACAAAGGAGCAGCTAAGGAGGGCCTATCTGATTAAGGGCTCTGAGACGACGAGCTTCATCTGGAAGACGGGAAAGCAGGGACACTACCAAGTGAGGCTACCTAGGGGCTTGCCTTATGGCCCTACCAATGTTTTCCTCTACCTCTCTGGCGATGAAGATGATGATGAAGATGATGATGATGAGGATGCTGATGAGGAGGACCAGGAGGATGCCCCTGAGCAAACCGATTATCACATGGGGGATGCACAGGACGCTGGTGGCTCTTCAGCGGGGCCTAGCTCTTCTACTGATGATGATGTCTGGCGAGACCAAATGTTCACACAGTTCCATCATATGTCTATGCGCAAGGACTCCTTCGATTTCACCCTCATGGACGTTGATTGCAATGTGCGGGAGATGGCCTACAACATGGAGGAGATGCAGAGGGAGCAGACTTACTACCTTCGCCAGCAGTACCCGCATATTCCACCCTACTAGCCTCCGCCCCAGTGAGTGGTTAGTTTCTTTCTCCTTCACCCTAATTTCATCTGATTTATTGTTGTTTTCATTGAGGACAATGAAAACTTTAAGTGAGGGGAAGAGGAATTTTGTATTTACTGACATTTAGTAGATCATATTTAATTTTCTGCACCATGTTTAAGTTTATTTAATTGTTGTTTAGTTTATTTAATTTTAATTTTTGCCTATTTTCATAATAAAAGAAATAATATTCCGAGAAATCCAAAAAACAAGCATGCATTGCATCCATATGTGTTATTCAAATACCCATCTGGCTTATTTTGTCCTCTAATTTAAATTTCAGCATGATCATATAAATCCCGTGGAGTTTTGGATGTTTTTTACTTGCCTATATTTGATTTTTGTGGAACATGAGCTAGCGAATATATTTAAGCATGTATGATTGAGCTAAAGTATGATTGAAGTCCTAAAAACATGACCCTTGTGAGAATGTTTAGACTTATTTGAATGTGTGAATTACTCTCCTTGTATTGCTACCTCTTGGGATTGACTGCAGTATCTATTTTTCAAAATCGACTCACATGTTTGTTGCTTGCGGAGTTTCTGTTTATAGTTTGAGTCTTTTGTTTGAATTTGTGCATATTTAGTGAAGTAAGGTCGCAATGGTTGATGCACTTAGTAACCGGGTCTACGCATGACACCCATGTGTATGATTCGCACAAAACGGTGTTGAAAACTATCGCACAAAACGGTATTGGGTAACCATGTTCATTCATGACACCCATGTTTGCAACTTGCGTCAAAAGATGTTCAAGTGGAGTTCATATTAGTAGATTGAGGTGTTGATACACCGGAGCCATTCATGACACCCATTTTTGCGCCTCGCGTAAGGAAAGCACCAAGACAAGAAAATAAATAGGAAAAAAAAGAACAAAAAAAGAAAAGAAAAGAAACAAAAGAAAAAAAAAAGAGTCACATTTTATTTAGTTTCCTTTATTGTGTCCCACAAGTAATAGCAGTTCGGTGGAGATTTGGTGATATGGTGGTCAATGTCTATGAGTTTAGTGCATGTTGGTTTGAGTTGAGAGTTGTACCTTAAAGCCTAAACACATGAGAGCATGAGTGAAACACATATTTCTGGTGAGGTTGGATGATGTCTACTTCTAAGCTTTGATCACTGGAATACATGCTATGGCGTTTGTTTGCTTGGTTTATGTTTGCACTGGCTATGATGTTGCTTTTTAATAAGGTTGAAACTTGAAGGGATTTTCTGTGGCATGCATTGATTCGTGTTCATTCTATCATTGCTTGAGGACAAGCAAAGGTTAAGTGTGGGGGAATTTGATAATGCATAGCTTAAATAGACATTATAGGCATTTTTAGGCTAGTTAGGTTGCATTTCGTTCATAATCTGTAGTTAATTTGCAACTTGCGATTATTCTGGAAGAATTCGAATTCTGCGTAAATTTGTGGTTACATTGCTGATTGAATCTGAATACACTTGGGAGATGCAATATCTTGAAAAGAAATACAAAAGACATTGGAAAGAAGCAAGGAAGGAAGAGAAGAAAGGAGTTGGTCGCGGCCGCAGCATTGGCCCTCACTACTGCGCCGTTTCATTTAATGAAAACCCTAGTTTTGTTGTTTTGTTCCATGGCCGACTTAGACAATTTAGAGATTGAGCGATGTCTTCCATGAGGAACTAAACTCATCTTTTCTGCATATAATTTGAAGCTTTATTTGGATTGATTGTGAGTTTCTAATTCTCGTTCCTTCTTTCCTATATTTGAATGCTTCAACTTCTTTGTGCTTGATTGTTTATTGTTTTACTCTATCTTCTCTGGCCAACTAGTTAGATCAATTCAATTGCTAAGGTTTTGTAGATTCTTGGTTGTGAACCTTAACCTAAGTGGCAAACTTGTTCCTTCAGGGCTGGTTGAATTAATTGAATGAGTAGAAATTTGAATGTGTTGTCAAATCTCTCTTTAGGGACTGCAAATACCCTGGCTAATCTCTAAACTTAAAGCTGTCAATTGGGTTAAATCCTTCTTTAGGGACTGTTCGATTGATAAGGGTTGCTAGGACTAGTTGGACTAGTAACTATATTAGGTCGGGACATGGGCATTCATATGAAATTTAATAGGACGAGAAGAAGTTACAAGGATCGTTTCAAACCAAATAAAGTGGAAAATTGTAGGTAGAATTGCTTCTCATAATTGTTTGAATCACAATCATTTACTCTTGTTTTCATCAATCCGCTTTGATAAAAGGCGGAACTTTCACACTCAAAACCCCCCTCCGTCAACCACAACCCCCTTCCTCTCCCCCTTCACCATTTTTTTTCCACCATCTGTTCCCTTTTTTTTAGTTTGGATGAATCGCTGTCTACCGCTTGTTTGTTGTGATTTCAGGTGTTTTTGAGCGGTTTCGGTGCCAACGAGAGAGCTAAAGGAGAATGACGAGCTTTGAGGTTTTTCGATGCACTCCGAAGGCGTCAAAGATGAACTAAGAGGGATGGAATAAATGATTTGGAGCATTGAAATCAAGGCAAGCTCGGCGGAAGACAAGTAAGCAGAGAAGGGCGGACACCAGGTCGAGTGGCCAGACATTCGAGGAGTGTAAGACCCTATACTGCCCGAGTGTGGCTTGCACTCGGCCAAGTGCCCTCAACACTCGACTAGGTCCCTAATCGAGTGCCCTCCAAAATCTCTCATACCTTCACACTCGGCCGAGTGCCCTTGATACTCGAGCTGTTATATGTCGAAGTGTCCTCCATGAATCATTTTTTTTTCCGTTTTAATTTATTTTTATTTTGGGGATATTTAAGGGACATTTTTTGGGAGTTTTAGGGGCCGAAAATCCTGAACTTGTGGAGACGTATTTGGAAGTTTTGGGGATTCTAATCGAGAACTTGTTTGATTCTTCGTTTGTTGGTAAATCTCTCTCCCTCTTCTTGTAGATTCATGTTTGCTTTGCTGAATCTGATTGAATAGAGCATGAAATTCTCCATGAGTGGCTAGATTTCTAGTTCTAGGGTTGGGATTGTCCCGACAACGCAGAAATAGGCTTGTTCTTCGTATCTCTCAAATGATTCTGAGTTAGATTGTGGTTTAATCATGTCATGCTTATTCTGATTTAGGCAAGTCGATTAGATCCAATTTAGGATTTGAAATCAAAAGACGAAAACCTTAAATTGGAATCTAGATGGTGATTTGAGACCGAAAGGTGATTAGGATCCATCAGAACTACATGATTAAATCCAAAGTTTATTGATAAAAAATGAAACTAAAATTCTTTAGGATCCATAGGTTTTCATAGATGTTCTGGGCAATTTTGATATTATTTGAAGCCGAAGGGCGACATTAGTGTGATTATTGCCTAGAAAATTACGAACCAATCCTTTGTCAAACTCCCTCTGCTTCAACGAGTCAAGCCGCCACTACCTTGTCCTCGAGTCAACGCCACACCTGCACCATCCTTTCCTTTTGTTTTCATAGCACCCACATCAGCCATCACTACCATTTCGATCGAGCACTTCCTGGGCAACCCCCAAGCACCTTCGAGCGCCTTTCCCTCATTCCCCGAGAGCACCCGAGCATCCACAACCGCTTCCATCTCTCTCTATTCGCGTCCGAGCGAGTAGCAGCAGCCTCAACACCTCCTTCTTCCTCCAACGTCTAAAGACAAAGCCGAGCCACCCAGATTCAGCCTCGGGGTCTGTTGTGAGCCTAATTTACCATGTTTTACACATACTTTTATATCGATTTCTGCATGCATTTTTATACATTTGAGTTAGAATAGTAGAGATTCTATGTAGTTTACACTTATTTGCCAAATTATGGAGTCTACATTAGTTTCTGTTTAATTTCGCAGAAATCGAGGCAATTTACAGCAATTCAGAGAAAGGATGAAAAGCTCGAAGTCAACTAAAGAAAATCCGAGGAAAATTCGAGCAGAGAAAGAGAAAAAGCACTCGACGTGGTTCTAGTCGACGTCGACTACCTCTAGTCGAAGTCGAGTAGGATTGGAGCCAGAAATTCACACGAAGTCGAGGAAAACACTCGAGGAGCCTAGAGCTACTCAATGTCGAGTACTCCTAGTCGACGTCGAGTACACACATCGAGTCCAAATGGTGCCCGAGCTCTAGTACAATCCAAGATAAGAAAAGTTCCAGTCAACGTCAAGTAAGTCTACCCGAAGTCGAGTAACCCAGTCCGAGTACGAGTGTGTGTCCGAGAACGATAGATGCTTGCAAGAGAAGATTTGGGGAATTCTATCCATCCACATGAAGATCTATCAAGACCAAGAGGGATTTATCCATAATAGTTCTAGGTTCCTTATAGATTTATTTCCTTTATCAATTAAGTTTTATCTTGTGTTTTTAGATAGAAAGTTTTAGATATAGATATAGTTGTTCCTTCATAGATTAGCTACATGGAACACTATAAATAAAGCCTTAGGCGCTGAGTTTTAGGCATTCAATTTCACACAGAATTAGTTACATCGAGTAGAGTAGAGAGAGAGAGAGAGAGAGAGAGAGAGAGAGAGAGAGAGAGAGTGGAGGCCGAGTGCAAGTTGGAGAAAGCGAGAGCGGGATTTGGCTTCATTCGGTTGTAAGCTCTATTTTAGTTTATTAATGCAATTTAGTTCCTTTTTGTTATTGATGTGTTTATTGATGATGAAGAGCGAGTAGTCACCCAACTTCTAGGGTCGGGGTGAGCCCGACAGTAGCCATGTAAGGTAATGCGAAAAGGTACTATCCCTACGAGCATGATTCTTTTGCGAAAGTTGAAGGTGATCCTTGTTTGTGTTAATGAATTCTTAATACAACTTGGATTAATTATGTGAAATAGGGTTAGTAACAATTAGGGTTTATGCTAAATCCTCTATATTCCTATTTGTTAATAACGACTGTTATTTGATGAAAATGCATGATCTTTTATACCTTATGCATTATTTTATATGGTTATCGTTGTGGTGTTAAAAGCCTGATCTTGGAAGTATTTTAGTTTGTTGATTTTATTCCCAAATTTTGTGTTTGCTTTCGTTTAATTGCAATTTAAAGCTATGATTTTTGGTTATGCTGTGTACTCGATTTCGACCACATCTAGTAGACGTCGACGTCAAGGACCTTAGTCGACGTCATGTACTTTCTGAGTCAGTTTTGAGAGTTTCTGGACTGAAAAGGCAGGCGCTGACACGCTTCCTCGTGGATCGATCCTGACTGCCATCTACTACAATGGGAGGAAGTCTTGTATTTATTTGTTGAGACAGGGAGTCAGTTTGATTTCATATTTAATATTTACTTCATACATTGAATCTTCCTATTAACAAATTGGCGCCGTTGTCGGGGAAGCAATCAACTGCGCCCTTTTTAGTTCCTTTTACTCTTCTTTTTGCTTTTTAGTTTCTTTTTACTTGTTTCTTTTTGTTTTTGTTTGTCAGGTGCATGCGAAGAACTGATCGCACACCTATCGACCCTATTCTTGAACCTGAGCGATACTTCCATCTTCGACAAAGACTAAGGAGGATGTCGCAAGTCAACAATGAGAATGAGGTCCAGCTCACACCAACACGGGATCTTGAGCAACTCCGCCTACGCATTGAGGAATTAACCACTAGAGAAGCAGGACACGCCCGATGAGAGGTGGAATATACACAGAATCAACAACGGTGGGAGGCAAGGTTAGATCGCGAGGTCAACACCAGAAGGGAACTTGAGGAGCAGATTAAGCACATCCCTGCAAACGCAAAGGAGTAACTGCATCCTACTCTGAAAGTTCCAGAATCACCGATCATTCTTCCCCTTGTCAATTTTAAAATTTGTCCTTCTTTTGTTATTGAAATTAAGAGGAATCAATTTAGGGGAAATCCCAATGAGTGTCCTTTAGTACTTGTCACCACTTTTATAGATTTATGCAAAGCTATAGCAGATGGTGCTAATTTAGAATATCTCAAACTAAAGGCTTTCCGTTGGTCCCTTTCAGGATTAGCATCACATTGGCTTTAAGGATTACCTACACGATCTATTCGCACATGGAATGAATTGCAGGACCTGTTCCTCAACAAGTTCTTTCCTCCTACAAAGACAGCTGCGCTCAGACAACAAATCATGGCTTTTAGACAGAAGCCAGGGGAAACATTACCATAGGTCTGGGAACGCTACTAAAGGCTTCTGAAATCCTGTCCTACGCACGGACAGCCACCCTACGTCATCCAGGAGATCATCTTCAACTGCCTGGATGCACCTACTAAGGATAGAATCAAAAACTATACTACATACAGGTATCTCGAGTACACCCCACGACGTGCTTGGTAGACATTTGAGACGCTGGCCAACTACGACAATACATATGAGACTTCTGCGGCCTCCGGCGATGAAAGGTATGAAAGGCCTGCCTCATCTATGCCATTATATGAGCCACCAAAGGAGATTGATCCGGACATCAGGACCAATTCTATAATGACCAGGTACGTCGTCTTACCAAACAAGTCAAATTCTTGGCTAAAAATCAGCCTTGTTTGGAATGCGGGTCTGTGAGGTACAACACTACTGCGTGTCCCCATGTCGATCAAGTACAACTGGCAGAATCCCACGAAGAGGTAACGTATGCAGGGGGACAGTACTCAGGACAACATCAAAACCAGAACTGAAGGTAAGAAATCCCCCGCCTTATAGAGCACCTGGTCACCCTTACAGAGAAGGTAAGAAAGATGACTTGCAGCTTATACTAGAGGAGATGCGGATGAACCATGCAGAAAGCAAACATTCCATCAATTTAATCTACACACAGCTGAACTGCGTCAACTCAAGCCTTGGGGAAATCGATGTTTGGCGGAAATCTATTGAGACCCAGATTGGTCAATTGGCAACATCCATCCCCAAGCAATCAGGTACGCTCATTGGATCCTCTAAACCTAATCCTAAAACTAAATCTGCATGGCAGGTAGCTGCCATGAATCTAAGGAGTGGGCGACAGACACAGACGCCCGAGCAAAGCACGGAGGAGAAAGCTGTAGAGGAGTACTCGACATCGAGTAAGCCAGTCGACGTCGACTAGCACTTAGTCGATGTCGAGGACTCCTTACTCGACATCGACCAGAACGCTGAGCCTAACCTGAAATCGACTTCTGTACTCGACATCGAGGACCCTCCAGTCGACGTTGACCAGCCTTCTGCCACTGTCGACCACACTCCTACACCTCCGACGAAGAAAAAGCTGTCATTCCAAAGAAAATCTCCAAAGGATCCAGCAGAGAAGAAGTTTCAGCGGTTCTTGAAGATGCTTCAGAGACTCAATGTCATAAATCCTTTCACATAATCCTTTCATGAGATGTCGTCCTACGTCAAGTTCCTTAAGGAGATTCTAGGCAAGGAGCGGTCGATGGCTGAGATCGCAGAGGAGTGCAGCCAGATGGACGTTCTAGAAAAAAGGCCAGATCCAGGTAAGTTTGCTATAACCATTGGATTTGGTCAATACAAGTTTAATGCTTTGTGTGGCTTAGGAGCTAGTGTAAATATTATGCCTCTATCAATCTTGTCCAAAGTCAAGATAGGTGCTTTAGAGCCCGTGGATGCAAAACCATACATGGCGAACAACATTGTGGTCATCCCAACATGCATGGTGGACAATGTACCGGTGCAAGTAGATAAGTTCTTTCTCCCTGCTGATTTTCTAGTTATTGATATGGCAGAGGACCCTGCTTGTCCAATCATATTAGGAAGGCCCTTCTTATTGACGGTGGATGCCAACATAAGCGTAAGGAAGGGAGTACTCACTTTCAACATCAACGATGGGGTAATTGAGTATTCTTTTAATAGAGTGCTGAAAGGCATACATGTCCCATGTAAGAGGTCAAGTCAATCTCATCCAGGTAATTCACTTGTGGGGAACCTAATGTAAGAAATATGACCACTGAGGAGTTGGAAAAGAGGGACATGGAAGCCCAAGTGGAGGAAATCATGGCAATTCTGAACGATGATGCAGAGGATCCACTCCACATCGACCCAGGTAAGTCGATATCGACTAACTTTTAATCAAAATTTTTGCCAGGTCTTAAGTATGGGGTCGATGTCGACCAAAAGTACTCGACGTCGAGTACTCTAGTCGACGTCGACCAGATCCCAAGCCCTCCATCGAGCACACCAGCATCGAGTAAGCCACCCGAGGCTGAGCAGTACTCAACGTCGAGAAGCCTACTCGACGTCGACTAGTCCCCTTTCTCCTCGACTCCTTCCTCCTCGATGAGAAAGCAACCAGACAACGAAACACAAGTTCAACAAGAAACATCTCTTCTCCTGCGGAGGTAAGCCAAGGTCCCGAACGCTGAATCTGCGGAGGTAAGCCAAGGTAAAAACATCTCTTCTCCTATTTCAATTAAAGATTTATCTATACATGGGAGAGGTTTGCCTTGGTATGTGCGATTATGTCGGGTTTCCAATGATGATCCCAAGGAGTATGAAGTAGGAGACAAATTCTATGTTGCCAAATCAAAGGATCATTGGTTTCGCAACAAATACAACAAGAAAAAGATGGGACCTTTCACGGTGAACAAGATCCATTCAGGAAGACTACGGCTGATGGACAAGAATGGAGTCCTGTTTGAAGCCCATGCTACATGGGCCCTGCAAATGCCACCTTGAATTGAGCTTTAACGAAGACAGTCGGCCTAACGACTATAAAGTTTAGAGCTTCTAAATAAAACACTTAGTTTTTGAATATTTGGACATTTGTTTTTGGTTTTTGGTTTTTGGACATTAGTTTTGGATTTTTCTATTGTGGATTGTCTTTCTAACGAGTCTTGCAGGTACGAAGAACCTGCAGAAGTACTCAACGTCGAGTAATGTACTCGACGTCGACCACCATCTCGAGCAAAGAAGTCATGGTTGAGGAGAATGGCCACCCCGAGGTTTCACTATACTCGATGTCGAGTAGTTGTAGTCGACGTCGACTACTTCTACTTGAGATCGACCACTTCTACGCACACATCATCACTCGATTCCGACGATCAACACACCTTTCTAGTGAGTTTCGTTTATTTACCCTTATTTTTATACAGTGAGGGCACTGTAATATGTAAGTATGGGGTGGGGGAAAGGCTTACTTCATGCATAATTGACTTTATTTGACATATGTGTGCATTTTTGAAGTTTATTTTCTTGAATTGCTTATACATGGTGACTTTGGAATTCATATTTTATCTATGTGCTTTCAAGTGTTTTCCAAAGTTCATAACCATCACCCCCATTAAAAATTTTGATTAGTGTCATGGAAGTTATATTGAACTCGACGATTGAAAACTGGATTCATTAGAGTTATAGCATGAAATTGCCTAGTAAAGGGAAGCCACAATGAAGTGCATTATTTCTTGAAAACCATGAAAGGAGGTAAGTTTGAAATTGCTTTTGACATGTTGCATGATAAGATGATGGAGGACTTTATATTTTCCATATATGCTCATATTGTTATAATCATAACCTTGCCTATGCTTATGCATCACAAAAGCCATAATATGTCTTATTTTATATATGCTCCACATGATCTAAATATTGCCCATTCTTTACCTTATTTCCTCATCCGGGGACTATGTTGGGAATGATGTTATATTATGGAGATTATTATATGGTGTTTGTGTTGTTATTATCATTATTGGAGTTTGGCAGGAAATTGAAAAATTATGGAAAATTTAATGAGTGAAAGAAAATCCGGTCACCTTAGAAGATAAAGGTAGATCGACCCCTCCCTGCATTGAGATAATAGTTCCGCAGGATGGGACACCAAGGTGAGAAGTCCGAAGCACTAAGTATCCGGGGCCATTCATGACACCCATGTTTACGACTCGCGAGAAGGCAGTGCTGAGGTTAGAAATGTAAAAGCAGATAAGTGAAAAAAGCAAAGAGTGATTTATGAGAGGATGAGTGATGTGGAAATTATGAAGGAGAAAGTGCATCAAAGCAAGAAAGCAAGTTTGAAGAGTTCTCCCAGGATTTAGCACCACATTGCCTAAAAATAGCCCACCACTTTACCTTTTACCTTTTCTTCACCATGAGCTTAAATTAAAGTCCTCTTGATTATTAATGCTTTGTCACGAATGATTGTTTTGCATAACCCTCATTTTGTGAGTAGATGTTGCTTTTATTGCACTTGTATGGATTTGTGACATTAGTACCTATTCGAGGATGATAATTGATTGCATGGACATATAAAAATGAATCTAAGATGTTGAGAGTTTTGATTTCTTCCCCTGTATGACCATTAAAAGTATTGCTTGAGGACAAGCAAGCTTAAGTATGGGGTGCTTGTTGTGAGCCTAATTTGCCATGTTTTACACATACTTTTATATCGATTTCTGCATGCATTTAATACATTTGGGTTAGAATAGTACAGATTCTATGTAGTTTAAACTTATTTGCCAAATTATGGAGTATACACTCGTTTCTGTTTAATTTCACAGAAATCGAGGCAATTTACAGCAATTCGGAGAAATGATGAAAAGCTCGAAGTCAACTATAGAAGTTCTGAGCTCAAGGAGCAACTGAACCTGAACAATTCGAGCAGAGAACGAGAAAAAGAACTCGACATGGTTCTAGTCGACAACCTCTAATCGAACTCGAGTACGATTGGAGCCAGAAATTCACACGAAGTCGAGGAAAACACTCGAGGAGCCCAAAGCGGTTCGGTGCTTTTTTTTTCTGGCTGGTCCAGTCAGGGGTTTAAATCAGTGGTCCGGTTCAATTTAATGTCAAAAATCAGATTTGAGCCTTGGTTCTTAGGCTGGGACTCTTTATTTGTTATGGGCCTATTTTATTTGGGCCCGATTTTTTGAAAAACAAATGTGATAAAATATACGCAAATTTCGCATGGTAAGCCTTTTTCACGGGGTATACAAAAGTTTAGTATATTTCACTAAATGAAAAGAAAATAAAGGGAAAAAACCTACCTCCATCGATTCTTCTAAAGACGTAGACGAGAGGAATCCAAGGTAGACATATACATTTCAGGATTCTTCTGCTTCATCGAAGAGAGGGATGTCGACAAGAGAAAGTTGATCTCGATGAGAGTTGACGCTAGTTGGAGGAGGCAAGTGATTGTGAGCCCTCTATGTGATGTTGTCACCGGTGACAAAGAGGAGAGACTCCCACGAGGATGCGATCGACAACATGGCTGAATGGAGGATGCCGCCGGCAACTAGAGTGACGATCGAAGAAAAGCGATTGATGTGCAATGAGATCAATCAGATTGACGACAAGTACGTGTTCTTTCAGTTTTTTTAGGGTTTTTCCCAATTGTGAAAATTAGGGTTTAGTTCTTCAAAATCGAAATTGGGGTTTTGATTCTTGACTGATTTGTCTGAATTTGTTTTCTAGTCGATTGTTGGATGATTATTTGAAATTAGTGCTGAAATTGCTTAAGTTCCTTATATATGCTCCATGGTTGTGTTTTCTTACCTATTAGGTATTGCACTACTACATTGTCTTCATCTTTTCTTACAATTTTATTTGTTCAGAATGAATCTTCACTGGTATGGTATTCAAGAATATTGGTGTTCAAGAATATACGAGAGACTGATTGTTGAGGTAAGGCATAAAAACATACTGGAATTTGAAGTTCTAGCTTAAGCTATCAAATAATTTTAAGTGAAATGTGAAACAATTTTCTGTTTTGATGATGAATCATATAGGCATAGAAAAGAATGCAATTTGAAGTTCTAGCTTTAAGCATGTAACAAGTTGTTCATGCCAATAGGTAATGTCCTTTATGTAGGGATGGCAATGGGTCGTGTAGTGAGTAGATGCATGGTAAAAATTTTCACCCGACCTGTCCCACCACCAACCCCGTCTCACCCGTTACCCATCGGATTATTGAGTGGATCGGGTTGAATTTTGGGTGGAAAGCATAACCGTCTAAACTCGAAAAAAAAAACAGCCCTTCATTTAACAAACTAAAAAAATATCCCTTCATTTAACAAAAAAACAGCCCGTCATTTAACAAAAAAACAGCATGCTAAACATCAAATTCAACCCCTATTTGAGAAATTTAAAAAAAATGTCCAAGCAAAAAAGGTCCTTCCTAGCAAGCATATTGTCTTCAAAGTAAGCATATCAATAGCCGATGAAAGATCCTTCCCTGCAAGCATCTTATAAAATAGCCATATGTTTCAACATATGATAAATATGTAGCTTGTCTAGTATAAAAGCAAAAAGAAACTATACTTACATCAAAATCTTCATTGTTGATGATTTCCTCTTCCAAATCTTCATCATCTGTGCAAGTACCACATGCTTGAGGATTTTCAACTGAACATCCTATAAGAAGAACAAATTCAGTATAAGTCAACACTTACATATATATATATATATATATATATATATATATATATATATATATATATATATATATATATATATATATATATATATATATATATATATATATATATATATATATATATATATAGGGATTGACTCGGGTCAGGACCATTTCTTATAGTGAAAACTGAAAGGACTAATCCTATTATATGCTTGTTAACATTGGACCCCTCCACTTTTAAACTAAAATCCAACCAAAAAACCAAAAATTACATAGAATAGCCACTATTTTAGAATTTAAATTTGAGTATTACTTTAAGTTATCTTTAATATTCCGCATTTATATTATTATTGTATGTGATCTTGTAATTTGGTATTAGAGCCTAGTTAATTAAAAATAATCTATATTTATCTATAACACAATCTTCATGCTTTACATTTAGGTATAAACGATAAGCATTTTGGAGCAATTTTAAATGCCATTTCAGACCAACTTATAGATCTAAAACTCGAAGTTAAAAAATTAGAACAATTATATATTGAGATTAGTAGTAAAATATTTAAGACTGTAAAAGAAAGAGGCGAAGTACACAACTCAACAAATCTAAAAGCCATTAACGAAATTAGTCATCAGATAACCCTAACATCAGGTGGTGAAATCAAGAAAGAATATCCTTTTAAATATAGTTATCCATTTAAAAAATCCAAACAGAAGTTTTCTACCAAATTAGATAATATAAAGAACAAGCCATCGGGAGAAGAAGATCAAGACGAAAATCAAAACCCTAAAAAGGAATCAACATCCAATTCGAAAAATAAATAGATTTAGCACTAAGTTGGATGACCCAGGATGGAAGATGAAATTACAGAAACAAAAAGCCATTGAAACCAACTTTATGACCCAAGAGGTCAGAGCGACGACGAGTCTGAAAAGAATTCAGATGAAGAAATTGTGTATCAACAAATGGGATTAATTAACATAAAAGATATGGAAAACATTCCCATATCTAGATTCCAAAAAAGGTTAAATGAATTTTTAAGACAAAGAAGGCTGAGGGAGATTGAACCTGTAGAACAAAATGAAGCTAGAAGATATTACAGGCGATATGAACATGGTTCTACCAGCAATTACAGACCTAGGTTAAAGCCTAAAGAATTTCTTGAAAAGAAGGAAGGATTTGGAGTAAGCATTATGTCAAACCTTAGACCAAATCAAAGAGAAATTAACCTAGAACCCATAAGTGAAACAAGTTATAAATTAAACCTAGATGGTGTAAGGAATAGGCGTGAAATCATAGAGTTCTGGAAGAAAAGTATGATGAGTGTATTAAACATGAATGTAGGTTGGAACTATTCTCAATTCCTTAATTACATAGATCATAGTTTCTATGGATGTATTGCCGATTGGTATGGAGCTATTGGTGATGACCTAAAACAAGAGCTTAGGAATTTGGCAAGCCCAGTAACGATGTTCACATTAATATGTGATTTAGTAGAAGACGAATTCATAGGAGAAAAAGAAGATGAAGATAAGGAAGCTTGAAAATGGCAAAGAACCTTAAACAATCTTGAAATCTGTAACATGAAATATGTTGATAATTACATAACAGAATTCAAGAAATATTATTATAAGATAGGGGAAAACAACACTAATCTACAAATGTTCTTTGATAAACATCCTGCCCCAATTAATGAACAAATAAGTGAAGAGTACCGAGAGTTAATTAAAAATGGAGATAAAGATACTCTTGGTAACAGAATTTCCTATGTTAAGAAATGGGTCGAGAAAAAATGTCGAGACGTAAGAAGCACCCAAAGAATGAAAAAAACAATTCTTAACTTGTTGGGAGATGCCAACAGAATGGGAATGTAATAATAAAGATTACCATGGAAAAAGAAACTATAAGAGAAAAAGTTTCAATAAACAAAGAGGTGAGTATTATAAAAAACCATTCTCTAAAAGCAGAAGTTTTTTCCAGAAAGCTTCGTTCTGTCCTGAGAAAAAAGAAAAACTACAAGTGTTGGGCATGCGGAGAATCCGGTCATTATGCTAATGAATGTAAAAATAAGAAAAACAATAGATTAGCAGAAGCCCTAGGAAGTTTGGATTATATCGATCTATCTGAAGATGAAGAAGTAGATCTAACCCTAAGAAATAACAAAGGGATAGTAGAGATAATAGAAGAAAAGCTTGAAGAAGAAATAGAATATGAAAATGAATCAATAGAAGGTGAAGAGATTAATGAAATGATGGAAGGAGAATCTCCTAGTGAGTTCTCTAATGAATATGAAATGACTACTTTAGCTCAACTTCAACAAGTGTTGTTGCAGGAGGATGGTCAAGTATGAAATAAATATAAAATAAAGTTCAGACTGACTTCCCTGTCTCAACAAATAAATATAAGACTTCCTCCCGTTGTAGTAAGAGAAAATCAGGATCGAATCCACGAGGAAGCACGTCAACAGTTCTTAGGTAGCAACAGATTCTCACAGAAGCAACAGAAAAGACAGAAACAAGGAACGAAGAAAGAAAGACAAAGCAAAGCAGAAAATAAAGCAAAGCAACAAATAAAAGCAAAGCAACAGGCTAACTCGATATCGACCACAGGTACTCGATATCGACTACAGCAAGTCGACAACAGAAAACAGAAAACGGAACAGACTACTCGACCTAGACAAGTTCTACTCGATATCGAGTACAGGCTACTCTGTATCGACCAGTTCCTGGTCTGTATCGACTAGCTCCTGGTCTGTATCGACTTAGAAAGACAGAAAACTTAAATCGCAAATTCGAACCCAAAACTCAGAAATTTGACAGAAATAAACTCAATATATGAACAACTTCCAAAGCCAGGGTATCTACACCACAACGATAACCATGCAAAGTAACACATAAAGGCACAAAAGATCATGCTTTCCATCAAATAACTTTCGTTACTAACAAATAGGCATATAGAGGCTTTCGCATAAACCCTAATTGTTACTAACCCTTTTCACATAATTAACCCAAGTTGTATTAAGATCACTTTCGCTTCAATAACACAAACAAGGATCACCTTCAACTCTCGCAAAAGAATCATACTCATAGGGATAGAAGACGAATTGCACAAAAAGATCTGACCTTTACCGCATCATCTCACATGGCCACCGTCGGGCTCACCCCAGCCCCAGAAGTAGGTGGACTACTCACGCCTCATCGCAATCGCAGACATTGATTGATGAAAAGAACTAAATTGCATTAAAACTAAATTCAAAGCCTTTACAATCCTGGCAATCCAACTTTCGATGAATGCCAAAACCCAAAAAACTTTAGAACTCCTAAACTGTCTCTGTGGAACTATTTCTCTAGCTTGTGAATTGAATTATTAAAACTCAGCCCCATGGACTTTATTTATAGGCTTCATTCCCTAGCTATTCTAGGAAAGAAATATCTATATATATCTAAAACTATTATCTAAAAGCCTAAAAGATAAATAAATAGCTTAAGAATTAAATCTAAAAGGGAAAAGATAAAGCTAAATAGGTAAGTCTTCATGTTGATAGATCTTCTCCATAGATAGAACTTGATAGATTTCGGATAGATTCGGCCATCTCGACTTCCTTAGCCTCCATTGATTCCCAACTCGACAAGGACTGCTCAAACCGCGTAACTCGGCTTCGGACGCGGCTCGTCGATCTCGACCACGGCTACTCGATATCGAGTAGGATTCGTCGTCTACTGGGCTTCTCGGGTGACTGGTGCTCGACAAGGCTCGGACATGGCTCGGAGGTCTAGTCGATCTCGAGTAGCCCTACTCTGTATCGAGTAGGCTTCATCGTCTGGCTGGCTTGGTCGGGTAGTTTTGCTCGACAGGCTCGGATCTGGGCCCCTGGGCGTTGACGATCTCGACCAAGCCTCCTCGAGATCGAGTAGAGGTGGTCTGCATCTTCGTCCTCGGCTTCTCGGCTTGGCACAACTCGTCGACTCCGGACATGGCTCCGAAGTGTGGTCGATCTCGACTAGATGGTACTCGAGATCGAGTAAGGTTCCGGAGTCGGGTTGTCTCTGACTCAATGTCCTCGATCAGCTCTGCTCGACCAGGTGTGCTCGACCAGCACTCGTCGAGATCGAGTAGATGCTAGTCGATCTCGAGTAGAGTTCTCTCAGCTTTCTGCTCTGTTCTTGAAACGCACTTTTCCGAGTCCTCGTTCGTCGTATTGACGCATATGACCATGCGTTGGAAAGCTCTTTTCGAGGGCTACAACTCTCATGAAGACATAAAAGCTTGATTCAGAATGAAGAATGGTTAAAAATGGCCTTTTCTCCAGCTGCACCATTCTTAGCTTCTCCATGAGTTTTCTTTAAGCTCCAAAGTGCGTCCGATTTCTGCGAAATATAACAAAAACTTGTGTAGACCTCCATATATTGCAAATAAGTGTAAAATACACAGATTCTGTATTGTTCTAACCCAAATATATGTAATATATGCAGAAATCGATATAAAAGTTAGCGTAAAACATGGCGAATTAGGCTCACAACAACAAGCTGAAACCTCTATTGATGAAGAACAAGTTGAAGAAATGACGAGATAAGGGGTTGATTTCCCGATCATCGCTAAAGAACAGTTTGTTAAAAAATCCTTTTTCTCTAAATATGCTAAATATGTTTGCGAAGAAATGTCTGGAGATGTAAATGTCAGCAATAATGAAAATCAAGCAAATGAAGTAAACTTAATCAAGTAGGCAAACATTCAGAAAAATAACAAAGATAAAAAAAATTAAATATATTTTCATATGTGTAACTACCGGAATTTAATTAATATTTATAAAATATCCGTAGGATAATCCAAATATTATCCTCCCTTAGAAGTATGAAAACCCAGAAATTTTAAAATTTATATGCCTAGCTTTACATGAATTTAATTTAATGATTGGAAAAATATACTCAAGCCACTTTTCTCGTATCTTATAAACGTAACGGATTTTAACGCTTCGCGAGCTCGGGTTTTACGTTATGTTAAAGAGGTTAGCCGCCCTATCTAAACCAATTGCCCAACATTGAGCCACCAACCCTTGACTTGTGGGTTGCTTGTGAATGTAGACATTCAACCAGCCCCATCACTTCCTTCCCATCACACCCATGCTTTGACTAAATGAGCCCCTTGCCTCCTCCTTCTCTTTATAAACTGACCCTAGCAGCTCAAGGAATCCATCGACATAAGCCCTAGCCCGCACTCCCCTTGAAAACCCAAAGAAAAACCCCCCTCCTCCATTGAAGGTCCTTTTTGGATACATTGCACCAAAACTTGCATATCTCCCTCCATACTCATCCAAATTGAGCAAACTCGGTGGCCATGGATCCGTCTTGAATCCATCTTTCCGTACATATCTTAAACACAAAAATACAAGGTCGTTTTCCCAGCCAAAATCGTCCATATTTTGATCTGCAGAAAACTGTTTTGAAGGGTCTTGAGATTTTGACTTGATTTCTTGGTAAGAACCCTTCCTTTCTTTAAAAACTGAGTTCAAACATATGTTATAACTCCATTTCTTCAACTTTGAGTAAGAATCTAAATCATGTTTTGGGATTTTTGGTGACAAAATGGCAAGGTGTTTGGAAGGTGTTCCGAAGGACTCCCGAGGGTGTTCTTGAGTCGTTTGTGTGGGATTTTTCGAAGGTAATCCCTCATCTGCCTCCTCCTCTCTAGGAATAGATCTTGTGTGCTTGGAAAGGGCTTAGGAAGTGGAGCCTCTATGTGTTTTTGGTTGCATTTTGTAGCAAACGTCAAGAAACAAAATGGATATACGTGCCTCTGTAATTTGGACTTATTTCTAATCCAACGATTTGATCAGCCTGAAAGCTTAATATGATTTATAAAAGTGTTATCTAACTGTCCTTAAAAAATGAGGGCGATCCAACGGTTGAATCAAGAGTTATTATAATTTTAGTAACCAGTGTTTATAATGACTCGATTAAAAAACTTGGTTAAGGGAATGCTAAGAATATGGTTAAATATATGATGGCATAACCGAAACTTAGGGCATGTAAAATACAGAAATGAAGTATACCCATAACTTGGCTTATGATCCGATAAGAAGAAAATCGATTATGTGATAATACGATATAGATAATAACTAGTTAAGTCCGGATCACTTAACCAAAGTGCATAATCTATAGAATCATGAACCTCATATGGATGTATGTTGAATATTTGGTTGGGTACCATGCATTAGAATACCACATAATGAAAGCTTAAAGAAATTACTAGGCTCTTATTGATTGGATCCTAGGTTGCGCATTTTATTGTTTGCTTGTTCTGCGGACTCCAGATAAGTCCCCTGGACTTACTCATGATGGATTTATGTGACACTCTTTGTCTTATCGAGAGTCTTCATGCGTCACGCGACCTAGTAACATGTTTTGGAATATAAACCGGTAATATGTCGTAGGATGAACTTAGTAAATCCAACACTTCATATGTATGCTATGTGTCTATGGTAGGACGGCCGTCAAAATCTGAATAAATGACTTATACTAGATGGAACACGAATGTAATGATGAAAGACTTATGATGAGAAAGAATGAGTATGTTTGAGAAGGATGAGTACGTTTGAGAAGGATGAGTACGTGTGAGAAGATATTATGATATGATGGTGATGATGATGATGATTATGATGATGATACGAGCCCTTGTGTGTTTATTTCGCATTTATATATATCTATATACTTGCTTCTGTGTTACATTTTAGCATTCATGTAGTTTAAGTATGCCTCTTTATATGGAATTGAGTGTGCATATTTCCGATTATTGGCCCCGATTTATTTCTTGTTTTTAGATTCATGTACCCCTTACCCGATATGACTTACTTATGTGGATGGTTGTCGGGACAGACCTTTTGGGACGATTAGAGCGAGTGAGGCATGATTTACGCACTCTTTACTTTCTCGCATACTTTGATTTGGTTTTGACCCGGCTATGCCACGATGACTTTGATGTACGTTATTTCCGCACTTTATATTTCCAACTTGAAAATCATTTACACGATAGTACCTAGGACAGGTGAACGCCTCCAACGAGCGCACGCATTTCTAGGGGTTCGAAACCCCCACTTTCGAAAACCATCGCCTCCGCTTAAAACAAATAACTAAACTATATAACTCGTACTAGGTCGGAAGATCTAAAGCTCACGGAAGAATTCAAAACACTTCTATAACGTTCCCCGAATAACCGGATCATCCAAACCTTATAAATCCTCTAAGTGGATTTATGGAGGCATATTCGGATATCCATACTTTTGGGTCGTTACAAAGTTGGTATCAGAGCCAAGGTTGCTCGACCCTATTACGCATGAGTTATAAAACATTTTCAAAACCCGCCCACCGTTTTGGAAGTTTTAAAGGATTTTAAAAGGTTTTAAAGGGCAAAGTTGAAAACCTTTTGGAAATGAAAATGAACTAGGATCCTTCTAGATGATAGATTGGATCGATGGGTATAAAGGCGATAGACATCTTATAGAGATGTAAAACGGGTTTATGGTAGGCAAAATACTAGTTTTTCTTTACAGGTGGTCGAAGAAGACTCCAAGGGTGCCGCCATGATGGTTGAAGTGGGATAGGATTTAGAGGCGGGCTCGCCAAGCTATCCCTCGAAGGATAGATATCTAGTTAGCTTCCGTGTGATATAAAACTGTGCCTGCGAGCCATCCCCTTAAAGGGATGTAATTATGTGAAATGAATGTGCCTGAGGATCGTCTTCCTTGAAGAAGACGTTTTATTGAGGTGTATATTGAGTATACATAAATGTCAAGTTGTCATCATGGTTGACACGAGACCACGTGGCCGAGGTCGTGGCCGGGTTCCCGAGACAGAGACTGAGACTGAGACCAACGCTGAGGTCGAGATCCTCGGACAGAAGGGATCGGCTGATAGGCAGCAGCAGGAATCAGCGATAGAGAGGGCATTACTCGCGTTGCTGGAGCGAGAGAGATCAGTTGGCGTCACCGACTGGGTGAAGAGGCTATCACAGAGTAGCCCGCCTATCTTCCATGCCGGACCCGAAGAGGATATCGAGCAGTTCTTTAGATGAGTCGAGGGAGTTTTCAGCTTGATTGGAGTACACGATGCGGAGAGACAGAGGCTTGCGGCTGGGCAGCTTAGAGAAGTTGATGTTGAGAGAGTATTGTCCATCTGGGACACAGGCAGCACGAGAGGTTGCATTCTTCAGCACCCACTACGACCCACGGCTATCTATCTTCGAGATCGTCTGCCAGTTCAAGAATGAGCTCGTTTATTGTGGAGGGGTCTGTAAGACCAACGAGATGCGCATCTGCATGCTTTCTATGAGGCTTTCGCCAGACGTTCTTCTGATCTCTACCAGCATGGAGGGAATGACATATGAAAGATTCCTAGAGATGATCCTCCGCTATGACCAGTAGCTACGTCTGACCAGCTGCCACGTCTTCAGCTTTCCGCACTCCATGTAGCGGAAAGAGGCCACGACCCCAAACGGAACGGAGCCCAGATTAGCGTCGTTCGAGTGGCGAGACTTCTAGACCAGGGATGCACGAGCTACTAGTGTTACGCTATAGAGGTGGATCGCGAGCGACCCAGCCTAATAGATGTCCCCGTTGTTAGTGAGTTTGCTGACGTTTTCCCAGACGAGCTACCAGGACTTCCGCCACAGCGAGATGTTGATTTCGCTATACAGTTGGAGCCGGGCACCAGGCCGATTTCGAGGGTCCCGTACAGGATGGCGCCGACAGAGATGGACGAGCTGAAGGCACAATTGGAGGAGCTAGCCGGGAAGGGTTACATCAGGCCGAGTGCTTCGCCGTGGGGAGCACCAGTGTTGTTCATGAAGAAGAAGGATGGGTCGTTGAGGCTATGCATAGATTACAGAGAGCTGAATCGGGCTACGGTGAAGAACTGATACCCGTTGTCGATAATAGACGACTTGATGGATCAGTTGCAGGGAGTTGTCGTCTTCTCGAAGATAGATTTGCGTTCGGGTTATCACCAGCTGAGGGTGAAGGCAGAGGACATCCTGAAGACGGCGTTCAGGACCAGATACGGACACTATGAGTTTGTGGTTATGCCGTTTCGGCTAACCATCAATTTTCTTGACAGATTCGTGGTGTTGTTTAACGACGACATCTTGATCTACTCGAGGAGTATAGAGGAGCATGCTGAGAACCTGAGGATTGTGCTGAGGATTCTGCAGAAGCATAAACTATTCGGGAAGTTTAGCAAGTGTGAGTTCTGGCTCTCCGAGGTAATGTTTGTTGGCCATGTTATATCCGCAGCAGGGATATCAGTAGACGCATCGAAGGGTGATTCTATCATTACTTGGGAGGTCCCCAAGAGAGTTAGAGACATCAAGTCTTTTCTAGGTTTGGCTAACTATTACTGACGGTTCGTTGAGGGCTTCTCCATCATTGCTAGGCCGATGACCCAGCTGACAAAGAAGGGAGTACCCTTCGAGTGAAGTCCAGCCTGCTAGGCCAGTTTTGATCTGCTGAAGCAGAAGTTGACATCCGCGCCAGTGTTAGCACTACCAGAGGGGACGGAGGACTTCGTGGTCTACACGGATGCTTCGAGTTCAGGTTTAGGTTGTGTGCTACAACAGAGGGATCGGGTCATCGCTTACGCTTTACGCCAGCTGAAGCTAGGGGAGGAGTCATACCCCACACACCATCTTGAGCTAGCCGTAGTGGTACATGCGCTCAAGATCTGGAGGCACTATCTGTATGGAACGTCAGTGAGGATCATGACTGATCACAAAAATCTGAAGTAGATTTTCACATAGAAGGAGTTGAACATGCGTCAGAGGCGGTGGCTCGAGTTGATCAAGGACTATGACCTCAACATCGTTTATCATCCTGGGAAGGCCAATGTAGTGGCCGATGCGCTGAGTAGGAAGACTCGTGTGGAGGTTACCTTATCGAGGTTGACATCCCAGCCAGAGTTGTAGAGAGATCTGATGAGTTGCGGCATCGAGGTCTGGTCACGGAGAGAGAGTGGTCAGCTTAGTTTCCTCGAGATACAATTTCCTCGAGATACAATTTGAGTTACCGCTTCCAGGCAGAGTGTCCACGGATAGCAGACATCCGACAACGTATGACCCAGGGTTACTATAGAGCATTTTCTGTCAGAGAAGATGGGATGTTGACGCTACAGGGTCGAGTTGCAGTGCCAGAGGTGCACGATCTGAGGCAGAGAATTATGCGAGAGGCGCATTCTACTCCTTATTCGATCCACCTGGGATCGAATAAGATGTATTAGGACCTGAGGAGGACCTTTCGATGGCGTAGGATGAAGGCCGACATTGCAGAATTTGTAGCGAGATGTCAGGTATGTCAGCAGGTTCGGATTGAGCACCAGAGACACGAAGGGATGACCAGGTCACTTCCCGACCCCGTGTGGAAGTGGACCGATATTACCATGGACTTTGTCACTGGACTCAGGAAGGACGTCCGAGGCTTTGATGCCATATGGGTGGTGGTCGATAGGTTGACCAAGACCGCCCATTTTATCCCGATTCAGGAGACATGGCCGGTGTCCGCACTAGTGCAGTCATTTATGCAGCATATCATGAGGTTACATGGAGTCCCAGTTTCCGATCAAGACGGTCGGTTTACCTCGAGATTCTGGAGGCAGGTGCACGAGGCTTTGGGGAGCAAGCTGCATTTCAGTACCGCAGATCATCCGCAGATGGACAGAGTGAGCGGACGATCCATACATTAGAGGATATGCTGAGAGCATGTGTGTTAGAGTGGGGGAAGCTATGGGTGAGACACCTTCCGTTAGTGGAGTTCTCGTACAACAGCAGCTATCATTCTTCGATTAGGCTGGCTTCTTTTGAGGCGTTGTACGGGAGGCGATGCAAGTTGATGATATGTTGGGATGAGCCGGGGGATGTGCTTGGGACATTGCCCCAGTATGAACAGGAGGCTACAGATCAGGTCAGAGGACGCAATGATCGCTGCCTTTTCCTCCTCGGACATAGAGGCTGTAATAATGGAGGATTTCATAACGTTCACCTTCAACCCAGAAACCTCTTCAAAGGATCTAAGGCAGCCCAAAAGAACCCCAACAGAACCAAGATCACCATGGCAGAACATCACGACGTCATCGGCATAAATAAGATGTGTCAAGCGCACCTTAGCACAATGTTGGTGATAACTAAAAGCCGGCTTGGATGTCTCTTTTCTAATCATCCGAGAGAGAAACTCCATACAAATCACAAAGAGTAATGGTCAGAGTGGATCGCCTTGCCGAAGGCCTCGCTTGCCAGGAAAGATGCCATGAATACCCTTGTTGACCTTGATGGAATACGTGGCGGTAGAGACGCATTCCATAACCCAATCAACAAACTTCGACGGCAGCCCTAAACTCACCATTGCAAATCGGAGAAACCTCCATGATATAGTGTCATAAGCCTTCGCAAGATCAACATTTAAGAAGCATCTTTTCGTGTCTCTATGAACGTTATACCGGCGAAGCAATTCTTGCACCAAGAAGACGTTGTTGGATGGATAAAAGACGGCCACCAACAAAGGCGCTTTGAGCTTGATCAATAATCCGGCCCAAGCATTTCCCAAGCCTCTCTGTCATGATCTTGGTAATAAGCTTATAGATGACATTGCAACAAGCAATTGGTCTATAATGCTCCACACGAGCTGGGCTGTCAACCTTCGAAATGAGCGCAATAATCGTATGATTGAGTTGCCGAAGGAGCTTACCGTTTACAAAGTACTCCTTAACCGTTGCACAAACTTCCGGGCCAATAATGTTCCACGACGCCTTAAAGGACTTAGCGGAGAACCTGTCCGGACCAGGAGATTTGTCATCTCCCATAGACCACAATGCTGACTTGATCTTGGAGATAGAGACCGATTTTTCTAGCATGGAAGCTTCCTCGGCAAAAAGAACAGCCCCGAATGCGAACCGTTCTTCTGGATCATCAACAACATCTATGTCCATGCCGAAGAGCGATGTGAAATAATGAATAAATTCCAAGGAAACCTCAGCCTCATTCATCGTGAAACTCCCATCAGGATGGGCAATGGTCGACACAAACCGACGCTTACCTTTAGCCTTAACAAGCGCATGGAAGTACTTACTCCCCCGATCGGAATGGAGCACATACTTGGCCTTCACCATTTGAGCAAGGAAAATCCGCTCTACTCTAGTCAAACGTTGTGCATGTGTCCGAGCCCTGTCCGCAATACCCCGGCACTCCTCCGAATCCGGAGAGTCTCGCAACTAATCAAGAGCCAAAGCGTACTCCGAGACTGCCCTGGACGCACGAGACGAAATCTGACTAAACTCACGACGATAAAGGGACTTAAGCGGCTGCTTCATTCCCATAAGCAATCGAGCCAACCGATACTGATAAGTCCCACGAGCATTAGTGACCCCACTCTCTTGCAAAATGCGTTTGAAGTCGACGTGGTCAACCCACATATTCTGAAACTCAAAGCAGGATCTAGCAGCCGACGACTCACAGCGCATGGTCACCAACGCCGGCTTATGATCAAACGAGTGCCACATATCTGAAAAATGAGCCGAGCAAGTCATGTCAGAATTAACCCAATCATGATTCAACAAGACTCTATCCAGCCGGCTAAAGACTCTCCGATTCGTCCAAGTGAAAAAAGATGCATCCGTAGAAGGAGCATCAACAAGGCCAAGATCACGACAAGCCTAAATCATATCATTGCATTCATACATACGAACCGGTTCCCAATTGATTCGCTCCTCCAATGCCATTACATTATTAAAATCTCCCTACTCCCTACTTATGATGATGATATGATGACGAGATGACGAACATAGGACAGACGGAATAAGGCTTAGCCTTAGAGGTGGATGAAGTCCACCCTCTTGATTGAGGAATAGATCATAGCGAGATCGTGTGTATGATCCTTAGAGGTGGATAACCACCTCCCGAGAGGGAGATGAGTCGAGACTAGAAGTGTCTAAGTCTAATCTCGAGTCGGGACGCCAAACACCTTGATTTTAAGATTTAGTTTGGAAATGAGCAATTTAAGGTTCCAATGTCCGTGTAAACCTATTATACTTCGTGAAGTGGATACGAGCTCTCGACGGGGGCACTCGTGGAATTTTCACTAAGAACGAGCGGTAGTGTGATTATCATCTCGAGTTGTGATACTTTCAAGGTTGAGGCGAGATGTGATGGGTCCCATCACATGCTTGATGAAACCTTCGAGATTATTACGGTCTTGACAAAGGTGGCGTGAGATTCTTGGACGACGCATCCAGAATGATCGTGCGCCTTTTGTTACGATTCAAGGAATCAAGTTTTAAAACCTTCTCCACCGGTTTGAACCTTTCGTCTCGGGGACCAGACTTGTTTTTAGTGGTGGATGATTGTAAAGACCGGAATTTAATTAATATTTATAAAATATCCGTAGGATAATCCGAATATTATCCTCCCTTATAAGTATGAAAACCCAGAAAATTTAAAATTTTTATGCCTAGCTTTACATGGATTTAATGATGGGAAAAATATACCCAAGCCACTTTTCTCGTATCTTATAAACGTAACGAATTTTAACGCTTCGCGAGCTCGGGTTTTACGTAATGTTAAAGAGGTCAGCCGCCCTATCTAAACCAATTGCCCAACATTGAGCCGCCAACCCTTGACTTGTGGCTTGCTTGTGAATGTAGAAATTCAACCACCCACATCACTTCCTTCCCATCACACCCATGCTTTGACTAAATGAGCCCCTTGCCTCCTCCTTCTCTTTATAAACTGACCCTAGCAGCTCAAGGAATCAATCCACACAAGCCCTAGCCGGCACTCCCCTTGAAACCCCAAAGAAACCCCCCCCCCCCCCCCTCCATTGAAGGTCCTTTTTGGACACCTTGTACCAAAACTTGCATATCTCCCTCCATACTCATCCAAATTGAGCAAACTCGGTGGCCATGATTCCGTCTCGAACCCAGCCTTCTATAAAATGTGTATTGAAGGGTCTTGAGAGTTTGACTTGATTTCTTAGTAAGAACCCTTCCTTTCTTTAAAAACTGAGTTCCAACATATGTTATAACTCCTTTTCTTCAACTATGAGAAAGAATCTAACTCATGTTTTGAGATTTTTGGTGACAAAATAGCAAGGTGTTTGGAAGGTATTCCGAAGGACTCCCGAGGGTGTTCTTGAGTCGTTTGTGTGGGATTCTTCGAAGGTAATCCCTCATCCGCCTCCCCCTCTCTAGGAATAGATCTTGTGTGCTTGGAAAGGGCTTAGGAAGTGGAGCCTCTATGTGGTTTTGGTTGCGTTTTGTTGCCAACGTCAAGAAACAAAATGGATATATGTGCCTCTGTAATTTGGAGTTTATTTCCAATCCAACGATCTGATCGGGCTGAAATATTAATATGATGTTCATGGAATTGTTATCTAACTGTCTTTCCAAAATTGGGGCGATCCAACGGTTGGATCAAGAGTTATTATAATTTTCGTAACCAGTGTTTATAATGACTCGATTAAAAAACATGGTTAAGGGAATGCTAAGAATATGGTTAAATATATGATGGCATAACCGAAACTTAGAGCATGTAAAATATAGAAATGAAGTATACCCATAACTTGGCTTATGATCCGATAAGAAGAAAATCGATTATGTGATAATACGATATAGATTATAACTGGTTAAGTCCGGATCACTTAACCAAAATGCATAATCTATAGAATTGTGAACCTCATATGGATGTATGTTGATTATTAGGTTGGGTACCATGCATTAGAATACCACATAATGAAAGCTTAATGAAATTACTAGACTCTTGTTGATTGGATCCTTGGTTGCACATTTTATTGCTTGCTTATTCTCCGGACTCCGGGTAAGTCCCTTGGACTTACTCGTGATAGATTTATGTGATACTCTTTGTCTTATCGAGAGTCTTCATGCATCACGCGACCTAGTAACATGTTTAGGAATATAAACCGGCAATATGATGTAGGATGAACTTAGTAAATCCAACACTTCATATGTATGCTATGTGTCTATGGTAGGACGGCCGTCAAAATCTGAATAAATGACTTATGCTAGATGGAACACGAATGTAATGATGAAAGACTTATGATAAGAAAGAATGAGTATGTTTGAGAAGGATGAGTACGTTTGAGAAGATATTATGATATGATGGTGATGATGATGATGATGATGATTATGATGATGATACAGGCCCTTGTGTGTTTAGTTTGCATTTATATATATCTATATACTTGCTTCTGTGTTACATTTTAACATTCATGTAGTTCAAGTATGCCTCTTTATATGGCATTGAGTGTGCATATTTCCGATGATTGACCCCGATTTATTTCTTGTTTTTAGATTCAGGTACCCCTTACCCGATATGACTTACTTATGTGGATGGTTGTCGGGACAGACCTTTTGGGACGATTAGAGCGAGTGAGGCATGACTTACGCACTCTTTACTTTCTCTCTTACTTGGATTTGGTTTTGACCCGGCTATGCTGCGACGACTTTTATGTACGTTATTTCCTCACTTTATATTTCCGAGTTGAAAATCATTTACACGATAGTACCTAGGACAGGTGAACGCCTCCAACGGGCGCGCGCATTTCTAGGGGTTGGAAATTCCCACTTTCGAAAACCATCGCTTCCGCTTAAAACAAATAACTAAACTAAATAACTCGTACTGGTTCGTAAGATCTAAAGCTCACGGAAGAATTCAAAACTCTTATATAACGTTCCCCAAATAACCGGATCATCCGAACCTTATAAATCCTCTAAGTGGATTTATGGATGCATATTGGGATATCCATACTTATGGGTCGTTATAATATGTGACATCCAAGTAATTATAACTCCATTACAAGACTATAGAAAAGATGTGCAATGCATTAATTTTGTTTGTGACATTAGGCATAAACAGTTTAGTGATCAATGCATCAGTGGTATAGTCTGTAATTTGAGTGAAGGAGCAGTTTCTTAGATCTGTAGGCCTAACTATTATGTTAGTCTAGAGGATCATTATGCATCTAAGTTCTTAGCTATAAAATTGTTAACAGAAGGTATTATTATGCATAAGGGAACTTGTCCTTTACAATTAAAGTGGAAGGTAGTTTATAAACTTGAGAATACTACAAATCCTCCACAAAAATGCCATATAGTAGAAGCTGAGAAACACGAGGTTGTAGGTCCAAGCAAAGTGGTTGTACCTGTTAAGCTAAGACCTTATCAAATAAGACTTTAAGACCATTTGGATAAACACATTTGAAAATTCTACGGGCACTAGCAGTAATAAGATTTTAACAATAGATGAAGAAGGTAGAATCCGTACAAATGCTAAACCACCGGTCAGTCTCTCTAGATGTCCAAGTTTATCTAGAAACACTAGTTTTAGGTTCAATCCTAATCTTAGTATTACTCCGAGGAATCAGGGAGCTACCACTAGTAGAAAAGACAAATCGTTTTTGGTAGATGAAGATATAGTAAGCATGATAGCGACATTAAACAAGAGGTTAGAAAATAAAATTATAAAAGAACCAACCAGACATAGTATTGATCTAGGTCAGCAAAGAATCGCTAAAGAAAAACTATAGGATTAAAATCCCCAATAGCATTTATATCCCGATAAGTATTTGCTTAGAAGGGTTCAATAAATATGAGTTATGTGCCTTTGTAGATACTGGATGTTCAGTATGCTTTGGAAAGAAGGCATTATTTCCTGAGTTTATTTGGCAAAAGTCTCGTAGACCAATTCAGGTTAGAATAGCTGATGATAGTATTATGGTTCATTTAGAATTAGCTTCTGATGTACCTATCATGATAGGAGGAGGCGAATCTGTAATTCCTACACTCTGGGCTACTAATCAACCCTCACATGATATGCTAATTGGAAATAATTTCCAAAGACTCCATGTTCTAGTAACTCAACACCTAGACATGATGGTCTTCAACATCAATGGTGAAGACGCTTCGGTTAAAAAGATTAAACAAGCTTATACACACCAAGCAATAGAGTTTACGCGCACTAAGCGTGGTGAGCAATATATTCTTCCTACACAAAGAGAATTTGCACTCTCTACATGTGAAGTAACATTAAAAGATAAAATTCTTAAACAACAAGAAAAAATGTGTAAGTAGTTATATTCTGAAAATCCTTTAAAATTTTGTGAAAAGGATAAATCAGTTGCGACCATAGAACTGATAGATCCAAAAGCTGTCATTAGAGTAAAACAAATGGTTTACACTTATAAGGATCAAAAAGAATTTAAAGAACAAATTGATGAACTCTTAAAGAAATGTTTAATTCGTGAAAGTAAAAGTCCTCATTCTAGTCCTGCCTTTATGGTCAGGAATCACGCTGAAGAAAAGAGAGGAAAAGCCAGAATGGTTATCAATTACAAAAAACATAATGATAATACTGTTTTTGATGGATATTATATCCCTAATAAGACAGTTTTATTTAATAGAATACAGGGAGCCACTTGGTTCTCTAAAATGGATTGTAAAAGTGGTTATTGGCAGG
Source organism: Persicaria tinctoria (assembly GCA_037127255.1). Taxonomy (NCBI): domain Eukaryota; kingdom Viridiplantae; phylum Streptophyta; class Magnoliopsida; order Caryophyllales; family Polygonaceae; genus Persicaria; species Persicaria tinctoria. Next base: position 65,810,701 of record JBANSL010000006.1, read on the forward strand.
TAAGAATGGATGAAAAAAGTATTTCACTTACTGCATTTAGTTCTCCACAAGGATACTGTGAATGGGTAGTCATGCCTTTTGGTTTGAAAAATGCACCTTAGATATTTCAGAGAAGAATGGACAATGTCTTCAAAGAATTTAAACATTGTTGTCTTGTTTACATTGATGATATCTTAATCTTCTCTAAGACTATAGAGCAACATAAGCATGACTTGAAAGCTATAACCCAAAAATGTATTGACCATTGAATCATTTTAGGACAGAAAAAATGCATTTATCCTGAGCCTGAAATTGAGGTCCTAGGATTAAAGATTAAAGCAGGTCAAATTATTTTGCAAGAACATATTCTAGAAAAGGTAGAAAAATTTCCTGATGAAATCAAAGATAGAAAACAACTAGAAAGATTTCTAGGTTCTCTTACTTATGCTTCTTATTTTATTAAAGATCTTGCCAAGTTGAGAAAACCTCTACAGGTTAAATTAAAGAAAGATCAAGTTTGGAGTTGGATTCAATTAGATACTAAAATAGTCAAAGAGCTTAAGAGAAGATGTGAAAAACTTCCAATATTGACTTTACCTAATGAAGAGGATGAGTTAGTTCTCGAAACAGATGCTAGTGATTATCATTGGGGAGTTGTTTTAAAAATAAAGAAAGATAACAAGCTTTGCAGGTATAGTAGTGGCAGCATCAACAAATCTGAGTATAATTACACTGTCATGGAAAAGGAGATGCTTGTAATTTATCGTAGAATCCAGAAGTTTATAATCTTCCTAGCTCCTAAACCTTTTACAGTCATAACAGATTGTAAAGGAATATTGGGTTTCATAAATAATAATCTTGATAATATGAAAGTGCATGGGAGACTCCTGCATTGGCAATTAGTGCTTAATCAATTCACTTTTACCATTGAACATGTGCAGGGATCGAAAAATTCTCTAGCTGACAGCTTAACGAGAGAGTTAGCTGAGGGATCAGAGAAATCAAACGCGGTGGGAAAATCCGCAATGGGTGTTCTACCCATGGGATATTAATCTCTTAGGAGAAATACGAGGATACCAAGGATGGGTTTCCCCTCTAAGTTTTTTTATATTTCTGCTGATTTTGGAAGATTTACTGAGAATAGATTCCATCGTGGACTCTTCCAAGCGAGACGCAGAGCGGTTATACAAATGTTAACTCTAGAGATAATTATAAAAGCTCTCCAGTTACCTATTGAACTCCAGGAAGACATCTGTAGAAGATGGAGAATGAGAGATTTCGAAAACTTCTACTGGATGGTAGCAATGAGAGATCACGATACTCCAGCAAGGATAAGAGAATGGTGTAACCATTTTTGTGTAAACAATGGCGCCGGATTGGGAGGACTATCTTTGCCCATCATGCCAGACGAAGATGCAGATTACTTAAAATCATGGAAATATGGAATGTGTATTGGAATCTACAATTACAGGCGACCATGGCCAAAGAAAGAAGACGAGAGCATCTTGTACAACTACTTCACAAAGTTCCAGAAGGAGGTCTTCCTCAAAGCAGCAAAATTTAAAAAGATAGAAGACATTAATTATTGTCGTGTTATCAGTGCCTGCATGGATGTTAGCCAGGGAAAAACCCGGCTACCGCATTACCTAATCTTCCTACTATTAAGGGATGGCTATTGGTACGTGAAAGATCCATTAGTGGAAGGAATAATCGACGTAGTAAGGTATACATGGGAGGCAAGAGCAAAAGGATTCTTTTACATCTACTACAACATCACCAAGTTTAGACAGACTGGTTGTGGGATATTCAAAGTTGGAAATACAACCTTCATCGTAACCCTACAACTCAATCCATTAATGCAGCAAGCCATAAACAGGTCCGAATCCATCGAGCTTTACTTAGCAGAAATAGAGGCCGATCACTTTTTAGATAAAAGAGGACACGAGAGGATGATCGATTTACTGATTGCATGGGATCAAGAATACACTGAAGGATTAATGCTTGATCTCGATCTAGACAACGATCAAGATCTAGAATTTGATAATACTCTAGATCTAGTTCAAGATTACAATGATGATGACCTGGAAGCCAATATGGGAGATGAAGGGGTCCAGAATCTGGACAACTGAAAGCCATCATCATCCACTGTGTGCTTTTATTTTTTTCTGAGTGCGTAGGGGCCCATCTGTCGGCCATTTGTAAAAGAGACGTTGGAAGGCATCCAATGCTCACTACTCAGCTCTATAAATAGAGCCATTCTCAGACTTCTCAACACGCAAAAATCCAGAGAGAGAGAAACCATATGAGAGGAGAGTCTTGTAAATCAGAAAGAGAAGTAGAAGCGTTTTGAATTTGAGTAGATTGGTGTTTCATCACTCTAAGGTTCAAAACCCTTCAATAGATCTTCTGATATGAGTGTTAAGTGTGTTTAAGTTATAAGTTAAGAGTGCTTGTGTGTTGTAATATTTCCCAGATTCAATAAAGTTTGTTTTTAAGAAAGGGAAAGCTAATTAATTGAACACTATGTTCTGAATACTATGTTTTCTTGATTCAAATCCCTTCACCCTCTCAAAATCAAACCCAAAAGCTAGAGACTACGGTCTGAGGTAGGAAACGAAATAGATCTGTGCTCAATCTGAACTAAGGGAGGCATGGTTGAAGGTTACCCACCTATAGAAAGTCGGAAGCTACAGGAACGCCGACAGTGCAGAGTAACTACGTTCGGGTATGGGTCAAACCTCTTTAGCTTAAAGTTTTAGTTGCAGAGCATGGCCGGCAGTCCAGAGTAACTTCGTTATTTCACTTTGATAAAATTATAAAAAGTTTGAACAATTTCGTAATTTCTATAAAGTATGGGTAAAGTTTCTATTTACTATCATAATTGCCCCACCTGTGAGCCCCACAGTGTCAACCAATCAAAACGCTCCTCACGGTTTCTACCTTAATATTGGTTTTCACCGGAGCGCGACCATATATATATATATATATCTTAGAAATATCAAGTGAGATGAAATCACCCAAAAAGTCTTCAAGCATCCAATTTGGTAAGCACATTAATGCTTCTACAATTCTGAAAAGTCTTCAACCCCTATCTGTAGAAGAATTATCCACAACAGCATAGAGCTTTTCAGCAATGTTATACATGTTGCAACATTCAACCAAAACTTGGGCCAAATTATCTTTTGTATGTGGGCAAGGAGCATAAGCGAACCTAATTGCATTCATCATATGAATTATAAACATACAAAACCAAGTAGTTCATGCTAATCAGCCAATAAAACATAAATTTTAGCAACTTATAACAATAAAACAGCAACTTACTGCAACTAATTTAGCAAAAAAAAAACAAAAACAGCAGCTTTCTCTACAAAACAGCAACTAAACATCAATTTCAGCAACATACAGCAACCACTTTAGCAAAAATAACAGCAACTTAAGCAAAAACAAAACAGCAACTGTAGCTTGACAAAACATCAAGAATTTGATTTTAAAAAAATCATGAACTATGAACAATATAAATTCAAAAACTACAAATAGGAAGTGGTTAGAAATGTTACCTTAATGGTACGTCAATGCTCTATTATGCGAAACCCATGTACATAAATTCAAAAAATCATGAACTTTGATAAAATGGGATGTGATACCCATGTATCCCTTCTTCTGGTGACTTGTTGTTTACATATCCGTTGTGTTAGCAATTCTCCCATTATGTGACTCAAATATCTTCTTCAAAGATGCTTTGTTGGTTGTAAATGTTTTCAAGATATCATTCCTTAAGGTATTATGAGAAATCAACTTGAAGTTTGGATTCAAGCCTGCCACAACTCTTACTACCACCCGAATCCGATCTGACTCGTCACCCGTTCACTCGTCACCCGTTTAATACCCACCTTTATCAGATTTTCACCCGTTTTTTTAGGTCGGGTGAAGCGGGTACCCGTCGAGTACGGGCGAGATTGCCACCCCTTTTAAGATGTTCAGCTTTGGTATGACAGAAAAAGAAATCATTGATTTAAATCATGTTAGCTCAAATGGGAGAGCGTTGTGCTCATGCATAAAGATGCGGGTTCAACTCCCACATAGGCTCTCTATGGTTGTGTGCTTATGATGAAGTAATATAGGCAAATACTATGACAACAACTCAGATGTCTAGATCATTCAAGAAAGTTAGCAAACACACATCTTAAATAAAGTAAACAGACTTAAACAAAAAACACTGAATTGGCTTTTTTTTTGTCAAGTCCTTTGCTTTCGTTTAAAAAATCAGTCTGTTTTCTTTAATCTTACATGATAGACAAAATATAAGATGCTTCCAAGTCTGTTTCATGGTGTGATACCATTTTATTTTTACTGAATATGTCGTCGGAAATCAATTTCATGGTGATTTTTTATGGAAGTTAAGGGTGAAATTCCCAAAAAGCAGGGGATCAACAAATTGCACCAAATGAATACCATAGTTATTATTCCATCTATTTAACGTTCTAGAAATTACCAAATAGTATAACATCCTATTATTGTCCATTAATTATGTTAAAGACCACCCTCTCAAGAAATCGTATACTCCATACAAGAAGGTTGATCAATAGAAAGTTTGTTTTACATCCCCAAATGCATTCAATAACAAGTATGTTTATGATATATTTAAGGGTGGATACTAGGGGTGGGCACAAATCCCGCAAATCCTGATTTCGTCCCAGTCCCGTCCCGATCCCGTCCCGATCCCGGTGGGATTTAGGACAAAATAGTGAATCTCGTCCCGATCCCGTCCCGTCCCGCATATAATAATAATAATAATAATAATAATTTTTATAATAATAATAATAATATTATAATATTATAGAATAATAATAATATATTATTAGTATTATTATTTTAAGAAAATATTATTTATAACTATAATAATAATTTTCAATTTATAATAATAATAATAATAATAATATTATAATATAATTTAATAATATTATTAATTTATAATAAAATTATTATTATTATTATTATATTATTATTATATCATATTATATTTTTTTCTTGTAAAGTATAATTATTTTATAATAATAACAATAAAAATAAGTAATATTATTTTATTTTATTTTTAATTATAACGTGGGATTATTATTATTTATTATTATTATTATTATTATAAGGACTTTATTATGATGAAATTTTTTTTACATAAAGTTAGTTGGAAGTCTCGTAACAAATTGAGCTCCAACCCCTTTTTGAATAGTAAAACCAACTCTATGAAATATGAAATCACCATTATCAGACCCTGCCCTATGACTCTTCGTAACCAATTGAACCCGCTTCAGAAAACCAATAGCATTGTAAAGACCGAAAATATTTTATATATTACTTTAAGTATATACTATTATTTTATCCGGTTTATGAAGTTTGACGAAAACTTGTCCTCGGGCACAATTCTGATTTAAGAATCCTCCTTAACAATTCCGGCATCGTTTTAATGTTTTGATTTTGGCAAAGTTTAATCCCGTGTATGAGCTTCGAAAATGAGAATTTAATTTGTTTTGATCATTGTAAATAAGTCATATGATTCGATTTGAAATTTTAAGTTATTTCGTTAAAGTTGAGATTAGCAGGTTTTGAGTGTCGAATTTCGAGATTTAAATTGTGGTTGTTGGACCCACTCCTTCCTTATTTTCTTTCCCCTTTTTTTTCTTTCTCCTCTCTCTCGTGCTTGCCGGTGGGGAAGACTGTCCTCTTCCTTGCAGTGTACAACCTGTGCATTTTGTCCTGTTTCATCTCCTCTCCCCACATTAACCCTCTTTTCTCTTCAATTGCAACAACCCTCTCTTTCTTTCCTTCTGTCATTCCTTAGAAACCCACAATCCAATTCCTTCCTCTCGCTCAATCTGTCCTCTGCAGAAATCAAACCCAGAAAAGCCACCCTTCAATCGTCCTCCAAGTGCACCACCACTGCGGGCGCCACCACCCCCTTTCCTCGTCTTCAGCCACCACCAGAATCCGCCGCTGCTAGGAGCCGAGCTCTATCTCCCTGAGCCGGCCGAACCCGAGCACCCCTTTTCACTTCCCTGTTTCTTTGTTCACCGCCGAATAAAAAACACTCCATCAGCCTCCTTCTCCCCTCCCTCGTCGCGCAGCAGCAGCCAGCGGAACCGACCTCGTCTTCTCTCCTCCGACGATTGAGAAGAACCAGAGACCTGAGCAGCCCGAAGTCGAAACCGCCGCGACCCATTCTTCCTCTCTTTTCCCTGCTTCGTGTTCGAGGAAGGTGAAGGTTCATTTCTTCGTTTTTCCATTCGAAACCCCCTAAAGGTGCTCCTTTACGACCTTTCCCATCTAATCCAGGACCGATCCGCCTCCTTGAGCCTCCGGTGAGCCAGATCCGACTCCGACGAAGGTTTTCCGGTGAGAGCGTCGATCTCGGTAATCTCTCTATTTCTCTCTCTCCTTCACTCGCGTTTGAGTCAATGGGGGTTCAGGGTGGTCGGAATTGCTATTCAGTCGGGATGGGGGAGCCTGGGTCGGATAAGTGGTCGCCGCCGGAGAACCTGGATCTCCTTCTTCTCTCTTCGTCGCTTTCGGTTTCTGGGAGGAGCTCCGCTCTTCTGTTGGGAAAGAAGACATATCCCTTTTCTTTCTTTCCTTTGGGCCACTGGGTTGGGCCGGATCCGATTTAATAAACGGGTTATATCATTTTGTGATGGGTCTTCAGTTGGGAGAGGGATTCATGTCCGGTTTCCATGTCCTATCGGATCCGGGTTGCTTTTGGATTCAGATTTCGGGTTTGGGCCTTTCCATTCCGGGTTATAAGTTGGGCTGGGTTTTGTTTATAAATGGTTGTTGTTAATTGTTGTGTTATTCTTTTGGCCAAATTGCAGAAAACCACCCTTTAAATAAGCTGTTTTGCGTGAAACCACCCCTTAAAACGAAAATTGCAGAAAACCACCCTTTAAAACCCCTTTCCTTGCAAAGTCACACCCATCACCCAATTTTTGTTAATTAAATGTTAAAATGCATGAAAATCAATTATATCCCTTCTTTTTATTACTCCTTCCGTTAATTAAAACTTGACGTTTTACTATTCACGCACGCATTTTTAGGTGTTAAAAACTATATAAAATATTAACTTTTTTAATAATTTTTTTAAATAATATCATACTTATTACTATTAAGTATGAATTTATAAAAACAAATTTAAAAAAAAGTTAATATTTTATATAGTTTTTATCGTTCTAAAAAAGCGTGCATGAATAGTAAACGACAAGTTTTAATTAACAGAGGGAGTATTATTTTACTTTACCCAATCGGTATTATTTAATTTTTTACCTTTTAACATGTTTTTCAAAAGTAATTTTTTTAATAAAATATCATTTTTTAAATATAATTTTACACTTATTAGTAAAAACACTCTATAAAAAAATAGATATGATTAATGTTTTATATATTTTAAAAAGTGCATATTACTAAAGGGTTACTCAAAGAAAATACATTTTTAAAAAATGATATGTTATATAGTTTTTATTATTCTAAAAATATGTTCACTATTCCACAAACATTTTTAGAATAATAAAAACTAAATGAAATATTATTATTTTTTTTAAAACATTTTATTCAAGTAGCCCTAGTATTACACATTTTTTTATATGTATAAAACATAAATTACATATCAATTTTTTATAGAGTTTTTTTGTAAGTATGAAATTATTTTTAAAAAAAAACATTTTTTTTATATTTATAGTGTTTTTTGCTTTTGAAAAATATGTCAAAAAATTAAATATCAACTAATATCAATTGAAATGAGTAAAATAATAATAATAATAATAATAATAAGGGGTATAATTAAATTTCCACACACTTTAACATTTAATTAACGAAAATTGGGTGATGGGTGTGACTTTGCAAGGAAAAGGGTTTTAAAGGGTGGTTTTCTGCAATTTTCGTTTTAAGGGGTGGTTTCCCGCAAAACAGCCTATTTAAAGGGTGGTTTTCTGCAATTTGGCCTATTCTTTTTATATATATAAATATGATAATGTGTGTTAGTTGTTATATCCTTATATTATCCGGTTATTTCCTTGGGAAATATTGTATTTCTAGAATTTTATATATTATAAAAGTATTTGGAAAATAACATTATTTGGAATATTTATTTAGTGATGTTTTAATTAGTGAATTTGGGAGATTGAAATGAAACATGGGGGTTTGATTTATAAATATGGTTCTAAAAATAGAATTATTTTGTGACTAAATGTCGGACTTTGTTCTATAATGATTTCGAAATAAGAAACATGCCGGAATTATTTTAATTGTATAAATTTACAAGTTGATTAAAGATTTAATGCTTATAAATGGATTTTGGCCAATTATGATTTGAGAAAATGTTTGAATATGAGTTGACTTAACTTGATATTTAAGAGTTTGGAAAACTTGGGAAATGAATTTGGGAATATGGTTGGTACGATTTTATCAATGAATTTGATTGGAAATAAATGATTTTGGTTGATGTTGATCGTATCGGAAGGGTTTTGGAAAATGGTTTTACCGTCGATTGGTTTTGAGGATGTTGAGAACTTGAGTTTCGTGAGTATGAATGTTGGTCTGGTAGCTTATGGATGTGGCTTGATGATAGGTGTATATTGCTTTTGGATTGCTTTGGACTTGCATTGGGCCCTTGCTTGTGTTATCTTGCTGTTCTGCATCTTCAGGTAAGTTCCCTAGGGGGCTTACTCAGGTTGGACATTCATGCCTGTTGTTGCATTTTATGTTAGGTGTTGCATATGCATAAAAGCATGCCATGTAGTATCATGTTTAGGTTGCACTAATTGATTGAGCATCTGTTTACTTTATGCGTTTGAAACAGAACGGCCGTTATCTGTGATAGTCCTAGAGTCTTTGCTAGGGTCATAGGGTAGCCCAGCCTCATCGGGTACCCTGAGTCAATCGAGTCATGACTTCCTTATATTATGCCTGCGGGCTTTATTGTGGAGCGGGTTAGGCATGCGTGCCCCCCGATTATGAATGAATGCATTTACGAGCTGGCCAGTCTCCACCTATCGGAAGGGGTGGAGGTAGGAGAGGGATATGCCACTTGGCATTGTCTTGGGCCCTTTACAGTATTTCTGCACATTATTACGAACTAGGAGCATGCTAGTGTGTTTGACTTTCGTACTGCATTAGAGCATCTTTATTAGGTATAGCACATACTATGTGGCCTCAGCGAGGACTGCCGGTCCCGCATGAGTGGCTCGATCTGACTCATTTCCCCGTTCTTCTATTAAAGGTATTTTCTGCAGATTTGAGTGCTCGATGTCTATATGACGGGGTTTCCTTTTGGCGAATTGAAGAACATGGCTAATTCTCTAACTTGGTATAAATGGTAACCCTATGCTTACGATTTGGTTTTGACCGGCTTGCCGTGACACTTGTATATTTACCTTGCTTCCGCTTTACTTTTCATTTGAAATGGATTCCGCGACATAGTCTTAGGACAGGTTAAGGGTACCCAACGACCCTCCGAGGTTTTGAGGGTTGAAATCCCTCCTTATACTAATCTTAAAAACGAGTTTGAAACCTCGACCCGTACCTGGATTGCAAGATCCGAACAAGGGGTTTTATCCCTTGAAACGTAACCCGGAAATTATAATTATGGGCCGTTACAAGCATCACCTCCCAGTTCTCCAAAAGTAGAGAACACAAATGCCATGAAACAATACCCCTTAGCAGCACAAATATCCGCGTATTTCTTCTCCTTTCTTTCAGTGGCTTGAGAGAATGCCTTGCCAGGTACAAAGGAATCATTGGCTCTAGTAGTGAACGGTGAAACCCCAACCACATCCACACAAGTGTCTCTACCTTTGTCCCACCCATAAACCAACAAATCTCCTGGCCTCAACTCAACACCATTCTCATTGCTCATACCCGTATGCACTTCCTTCTGAACTGCGATGCCCGCGTTGTAACAAATGTCAGCCAAAATATCTCGAACCATGTTGTGTCGGTGTTTCGTCCCGATGCCTCGACTGCAATGTAGAGCATGATCTCCAAATGGGTCCATCCTGTCAAGCTCACAACTAGGACAGGTCGGATAACAACCAAACGTAGGGATTGAAAGATGGTACTGGAGGACAGAACGAAACTGGCGAGACTGCATGGTCTGAGCTAGACCCTCAATGGGAGTAGTCAACAAAAAATCATGCGCTTTGTCTCCTCTCGCCGCTTGCGAAACATGCAACTGCCTTGGAGTCGGATTGAATGTCGCCACTAAGTTGTCATCAATGAACTTGAAGTATCGATCCGCCAATACTGACATAATTTTTTTGGGGGCGGGGGATAATAAAAATATATTACAAGAAATTAGTGGGCAACCGAGATACTGTCTGGGCACCCACTCCTTTAGCGATAACAAAGCCAAGTCTAGTAAAAATATAACGTGCAGCACGAGCCCCAGCATCCTGAGATACCGAGAATTTCTGAATCTAGACTGAGTCAATGGAGAGGATCCCGCCGTACACAAATCTTGATACTTGACACACTTACGTCGAGCAGCATCAACAACAGCACGACCAGGCATAAAGTCAGAAATTCCAGACTGAGTCAATGGAGAGGATCCCGTCAGATCGACACACACATCCCGCCCATTTAGAGTTACAAGAGGCAAATAGTTAATTAAATACGGTATTCTTCCTAACTATCAAATATCAATCGATAATTAGACAATATTGGTAAATCTCGTCTCAATTCCTTTCCGTCCTGATCTAGTAAGATAATGTAGACAAATATGTTGAACATTATAATTAATTGTACAATCATTGTATGAATTAATAATAGTATTATAATATGAATATTATTATTATTATTATTATTGAATAATATAGTTGAGAATAATACCGTATTCAACATATTATACTAAATAATGAATTATCAAGCATTTTTCGCTTTGCAAATTTATATAATATTTTATTATTTTTATATCCGGGACAAGGCCCGTCCCGTCCCGATCCCGTCCCGAAAAAAAAATGTCAATCCCGTCCCGATCCCGTCCTGAAAAAATTTCGCGAGACGAGTCCCGTCCCGGCCCAATCCCGTCTCGTCCCGTCCCGTGCCCACCCCTAGTGAAAACAACAACTATGCTGATAAATACATGACATTTTCCAAGTTACGTTCTTGAGATATACATCTAATGTCAATGTAACTATATATTAGTCAAAAGACCACGATTTTAAGCTTTAACTCAAAACTTTCTGAAGAGCACTCTGCCAAGCTTGCTGAAGAGCCTGAAGTAGTACCATTACAAAAATGCCAGAAATAAAATGCTTGTTAGTTTTACAACATTTTGTACAGCATATTCTGAATTTTCATAGCATGTGTATTTTGAATTTCTAAATTGTTTTCATGTCTAAATTGGATTTAGTTAGTTAAATGCACTATGTTCCATATATATCATTTATAAAGAATGCGAGCAAGGTTTGAGATATCACATCTACGGTTTGTAGTCTATATGGGATTCGAACCCATATCGGTGTGTATAATACATTGCTCTACCATTTGAGCTAATAGAGTAATATAACACACATCAAACAAGCTCGTCAAGTTTGGATGTTTGGAAGCTAACCAATCTGCATAACAATCAGCTCATCAGAATGATCCACATTTCCAAGCTTACTATTCATACTGGGTTTCTTTTAAAGCAAAAATGCATAAAACCACCCATTATTCATTGTTGTTTGCAAATAACCACCCCTTATTCAAAAATTATCAAACAACCACCCATTAAATATAGGTTGTTTACAACTAACCACACATACCCCTTTTCTTGTTAAAACTCACTTAATTTAATATGAAAAGACAGTTATACCCGAAAACCCAGTAATTTTCTGGGCAATCTGGGTTTCGATCCGGTGACCCGATTGACCAGGTAATTTTGACCTGATTTACTCGCGACCAGCGACCCGATTGACCCGGTTGATTTATAATTATATATGATTAAACTTTTTTATGGAGATTCCAATTTATTACATTTTATAATTACAATCACTTGATCTTTCATTTTTAAATCAACTTTTATATTTATTTGTATTGTGTAATACTCCGTCCGATCGATAGTATTTGATTTTTTATTTTTCAACACATTTTTTAAGAAGATAAAAAAATCTAAAAAATATTAAAATAATTCTATGCTTATTACTAATTACATGAAATTATTTTAAAAAATATTTAAAATTTTGATATTTTATATATTATTACAGTTTATTAAAAATTACATGAAATAATAAAAATCAAATTTTTTTAATAAGATGTAATAATATTATTACAAGCAGTAAAATTTATGAACAGCGTCTTTAATTTTAGAATTTTAAAATTATCTCAAATGATCAAATCATGATTTTTTTAATTTAAAAAAGAAAAAATTGACGAACTCGAAATCGACCCGAAACCCGGTCAAACCCGGGTTCAAGTCCACCAGGATATACCCGAAACCCATTTTACCTGAGATCCAAAGCGACCTGACTCGAACCCGACCCGAATGACCCGTTTGATAGGTCCAATTAAAATACCTGAAAAATCAAGCAACAGATAGAAGTATAACTGTCTTTTTACTAAAAATGAAACATTAAAGAATAGGGGTATAATTGTCTTTTCATATTAAACTAGTTTAGTACCCGCACTTTTGTGCGGTCGATTTTTTAATTAATACATTTAATATTAAAATATATATAGAAAAATTTTGTAACTAAACTTTAAACTCCAAATATCCTTCACATCTAAATAGTGTTAATTATTATATAGTTAACGATAAAAAGAACTTTAAATATTTGTAATTAGAGAAAAAAATTTATCGCAATGTTAATTAGTATTTGTACCCAAATCCATGCAATGTACCGTTATTTAGAGTCGAAATGATTTTTCTTTACTCTTCTTCTCCTTGAATAGTTGAATGCATTTGTCATGTTTGAATGAAGTTATATCTATATAGAGAGATAATGTTTGGATGAAGCTAAAACCCTAAAAATCAAAATAGTTAAACCCATAACTATTTATTTATATCACACAAATAAATATTATTTTATTTTGATCTTATCTAGTGAATACCTAAACCAACTAACCACAATATCTAGAATATCCAAACTAATTTCATATTTATACAAAATTAAAAGAAAATCCAAAAATTCCACAAAATAACATATCATGTTGCTGAAATTCTAAAACGTCACATATGACCGAAAATCGAGGAGAGAGGCCACATGTGTCATGTACTTCTTCTTTAGTAATATTTATTTATAGTTTATAGATATAGATATAGATATTGATGATTATATATTGATTAATTATATATAACCTTCATTGTTATACTTATTGTTGAAATGAGAATAATTGATTAAAAAGTAAATATATAATAAAATAATTACAAAGTAATTTATTAAATGGATCTATATCTTATTGTTATTTATATATTATCATACGAATCAAAACTACAAAAAAATAATTATATGTTTTTATTCAAAAAACAATTTAATAAGAAAATCAATCGGTTAAGATTTAGAAAAAAAATGAATGAATGAATTACTTATTTAAAGAATTAATTTGATTTATAATAAATAATAATTTATTTAATTATAGAAAAATCCTACTTAAAATAATTAATTAATAATTAATTAAAGAATTAATTTGTAACTTAAAATCCTACTTTAAAGGAGAAGCCGCCACATGGGTTAGGCGACTTCTCCTTTAGTATTATAAATTGATTAAGTGAGGTTTAACAAGAAAAGGGTTATGGGTGGTTAGTTGAAAACAACCTATATTTAATGGGTGGTTATTTGACTATTTTTTAATAAGGGGTGGTTATTTGCAAACAATAATGAATAATGGGTGATTTTATGCATTTTAGTCTTCTTTTGAATGCTAGTAGAAGAGCTAACAATATTTAGAAGCAGTAGCATTGTGTTCCATCAAAAAAGTGTAACTTAAAAGACATATTTAGAACATAGTCATGATAGATAAAGAAGAATTATAGTATGATTTGTTCAGCTCAGCACTTTAGAAGCTCTAAACAATGTACTATACCTTACTTGGCTTGTGTTCTTACCAATTCGATGTTGTCTTGGTTGAAAATTTCAGGATTCAGCAACGTTTTCTGTAGCTTCTCTACCAAGGCTTACCCTTGAGGAAATTCGTAATTGAAGCTCAACAAACTATAAAGGATGCTTCAAATTTATCCATGGATGCCTAAAAATTTATGCCATTGAAGTGCATGCCTACTCTATCCATGAATGCCATGCTAATGACATGAACGCTTCCAAATTTTATCCATCAAGACATTTGCATAATACATCAAAAGCATAAAATATCTCCTTAACATTCTCTTTGAAATTATAAACCCCTAATCCTCGGTGACAAAGTATTTCAATCCGGATAAATCTTCAAAATAGGATCCTAAATCGTAATATCTAAATTCTAACCCTTACCCTAAATTTGAAATTTCAATCCCGATAAATCCCTAATTCAACTCATGAAATTCCTAAATCAACTCATGAAATCTCCAAATCTGAATTCCTATACTGTAAATTTCATTATTTAAAAATGAAAACCGAATACTGACCTAATTGCGCAAGCCATCAATCGCCGATGTCTCCTACTGCGCGGAACCTACGCCTATTGTTCGCTAGTCTAGTGCTTTGTTTGTCAACGTACAGCTCTTCCTTGGTCCGGTCATCTCTTTGTTTGCTCTTTTCCTAGCTTCTTCCTAAGTCTCCTCGTGTTTGCATCCCAAAAGCCCTAAGGGCCCATTGGGAATTGATATCTAGATATCGATATTGATATCAAGTATATCGATACCGGTTGATATCTTGATATCCTTGTTTGGTATGCTACATGATATCAAAACTGATATCTAATATGTTGTTTCGTTTAGAGTTGCTGGATGTCAGATATCACACATTTTGTAAATAAAAACTAACCATAATATACTCTAATCAAACATGTCATTAAGCAAGAATTCATCACATATTGCAGAAATATAGGCACCAATATGTGATTGAAGTTAATATAAATGCAAGGAATATCAAAATACTCAGCCTAGATTACAAAATCTAATGAAATATCTCAAAATCGACTCAAATTACTCTGCTCATATTTCCAAGAAACCACCAACATTCAACAACATCAACAAAAGCAGGGAATCAACATAATTGATACGGGGTTAGCCGCAGGATGGCCTGATCTTCGACAATCAAACAATAAACTAAAGAATGAAAGCAAAAGGCTCAAAACAACAAGAGCAATACTCTCGATGTCTACCAAACATAACAAACGTAGCAACTGAACTCGATGAAATGAAACAGACTCGATATCGACAAAGGAAAAAGAACAAGGACTCGACTTGACATAAATAATGCAGACTCGAAAGAAACATAAAGAGACCGATAGATTGGGTGGTTCAAACTAATATAGAACGAGATAAAGACCTCAGGCCTCCTTATAGGGTAGGAACCAAATATCAACGACTATAAAGCCAGCCTCTACAACCTTACACAACCAAGCGGACAACTTGGAGGCACAAGGAGGGGACTTGTGATTACCATGATCACCAAGCTCTCGCGAGGTTGATGAACTCAAAGCAAACCAAGCTAGATCTATACCAATTGTGCAATCGATGAGCAACGCTTCGAATCGATTGACTTGCACTCTTGTGTTTCACACAAAAAGAGAGAATTTTCATAAAAATTGTACATGCGTTTGACAATGGAAGAATCGGCCTCTTATAACCCTAAGGAGGCTGATTTCTAATAAAAATAATAAATAAAAGGAATTAATTAAAATACCCCTAAATTACCTAAAATAACTTAAGTAAAGAAGGTCTCTACAAATAGTAATAAAATGAAGTTCCAACACTTAGTTTATTCCCGTCAAAACAGTGACAGCTTGCAAAAAATGTGATTTTCGGCCAATCTCTAGGTCGAATATGGAAAACCTTCAACGACAAAGTTGTAGATCTCTTTGTCCTCGTTCCAACAAGATATGGCACGCCTCCATCCGATAAATACAGACTCCGAACGACCCATTTTATTGAGACATCAACAAGCTATCAAAAATATTCTGAATGAGTCTAAAACGTCATCTGCACCTTTGGATCTTCTCCCATGGTGGAACATTCTTCTTCCTCTTGAGGATGACATCATTCTCACGAGCTCGAATCATAGGTCTATCCCTAAGTATAGATGTGTCCGAAGGTGTCTTGGATGGTCCCGCATCAATAATCGAATCAAAATACTTGGCTAATAACAGATGAAATGTAGAATCAATCAACAAGGGAGTAGCAAGGGACAAGGAGAGAATCAATCAACAAGGGAGGACCATGAATCAAAATAATCGAGTCAAAATACTCAGCGAAATCCAAAGAGCAAGGGACGAGCAAAGCAATCCAGATTAGAGTTTCAGAAATCGAATGAATCTAAGAGAAAAAAAGGAGCAGCAGTAGAATGAAACCCTCAATCGAACGAAACCCTAGAGAAAAGAAGAAGAAGAAGAGAGCATCAATAGCAAAGAACCCGACGAAGCAGAGAGTTGAGAGCAGCAGCCGCGATGAACAACCTTTGGAGAAAAGAGTCGAGATCAGGGGAAGAGGAGTCTGATATCTCATATATGAACTGATATTCCCAAAAAAAATAGTATATCAGATTACCCCAAAATCAGTATATTAAGTGATATCAAGATATCGGGTGATATCGTTATCTTTTCCAATCAAACACTAGATATCAGATATCGGAGGTTGATATCCGATATCTGATATCTAGATATCAATACCAATGGGCCCTAAATTCCTCCCTTAATACTAAATACCTAAAGCATAAATTGAGAAAGGAGAACTTACATGCAGTCACTAGCATTGGCCTACTCGCGTGTGCCCTCCCACAATTCCACCGTCTTCAGGATCTTCAAGCAATTGGTCTCCTCCTTCCTCACCACATTCTCTCTCATAGTCGTCTCTCTCTGCCTGGTATGGTTCATTTCCTTCTATTTTATTTAACAGAGAGTTGACTTTTTTTGGGTATAAAGCTAATGAAAGGGCACGAGGCAGGATAAATCAAAAACCTATGGGGTGTCAGGCAAAATATGTCAAACTTTACTTCAGGGGTACCACGCGAAATTTTCCCAAAATATATATGATGTTTAAGACTAAAATAATTTTTTCGAATTAGTAAAATATATTAAATGAGGAGATTTTATATTAAATGAAATTTTGACTTTTAAATTATTGAGGTTTAAAATATAATATTATTGTACATGAATTTTAAAAAGAGAAATTTGGAAAAACTTTTAAAGGTTGGAAATTGATTTGATAAATGGAAATTGATTTAATAAAACTAAAAAGGGGAATTTCGGAAATACCCTAAGTTTGTCGGATTTGTTTTGATAAAATAATAAAATAAGTTAATTTAAAGGGTAAAGTTTTCTAAATTGATTTTTGGGTCAAGTATGATTTGGGGAAGTGTTTTGAATAATGATTTGATCTAACTTGAGATTTTAAAAGAGTTTTGGAAAATCTTGGGAAAAGGACTTACATTGTCTAACTTGATGACTAACTTGATAACTTGTGTGAGTATAAATTATGATATACTACCTCCGTCCAAAAATACATTGCCTTTACTATTTACGCACGTTTTTTTTAAGAAGGTAAAAATTATATAAAATATTAACTTTTTTATTAATTTTTTTAAATAATTACAAAATTATTGATAATAATTTTGTAATTATTTTAAAAAATTAATAAAAAAGTTAATATTTTATATAGTTTTTAACTCCTAAAAAAGCGTGCACGAATAGTAAAAGTCCATGTATTTTTGGACGGAGGGAGTATTGATATTTCTATGATATGATATATGATCTATGATGAGGTCTTAATCTAATAAGCCTATTATGGTGTGTTATGATGTCAATATAACCATTAAGTATGAATTATGAGGTTGAATGTTGATATATGCCCTTAAGCATGAGATTGCGATGTGTTGATATATGAAAGCATGTTATATTATATGATTGAGAAGCATGATTATGGATGTGTGCTTAAGTATGAAAGTCTGATATGATATATGATGATTAGAGTATGAATATGATTTATATACGAGGTGATGATACATGGTTACTAATGTTGTTATATGATATGATGATGAGAAAAGCATGATGAGATGTTGAGATGATACATTGAGATGATGAGTTATATTGAGATTATGATATACGAATCATGAGATGAGTTGGATAATGGTGATGATTTGGAAACGTGATTATGAGACTTTCGATTATGAGATACGAATTACGAATTATGAGATGAGTTGGATAATGGTGATGATTTGGAAGTGTAGACTTATATGTCAATTTATTATGGTTACTAGGTTATCGTTAATCTGTCTTACTGCTTGCCTTGCTGTTCTGCACCTTCAGGTAAGTTTCCTAGGAGGCTTACTCTAGTTGGACTCTTATGTCTGTTGTTTCATATTATGCTAGGTATTGCATATGCATATCGCATGATCATGTAGTAGAATGCTGGTACGTACTCGACTCGGGTTGACCGAGTACAACTCCCAATCGCCCGGTGTCAAGGTAAATTGATCGATCCTCATGTCATGGAATAGGACTCGATATCGGTGGAGCTCACGTGAAACCAATCATCCAGAGTTAATTTAGAAGATTTTGTATAGGTGTCGGATTCTCCTTCACTTTAGCAACTTCAATCAATCTTGTTTTATCCTACTCATTTTTTCCCCTCTCCTGCATTCCCTTCCTAATTTCATCTTCCCAGAATCAAATCGGCCTAGGGTTCTCACCTCTCATCGCCTCTGACCTTTACTGCCTTTTCTCTGAAGTCTGAATCCTTAAATTCGCCGATATCATCTCTTTTTGCCTTTACTTTCGCCTCCACACTCACTCCGGACGCTTCAATCTCTTTCTTAATTGGATATCCACGGTGGTTGCAAGTCAAATCTATGGTTTCCAACACCAGTACAAAGAGCACCGCTTAGAAAAAGGTCGTCGCCGCCGCTAAAAGGGGTGATCGTACCTTCTTTTCTGTTGGTCCTGGGACACAGTGAAGGCCTGGGATCCATTCAGAATCCAAATGAAATGGTATGTCAAAATTATTTCTCCTACTCTTCCATTTATTGAAACCCCTCTTCTTTTGTTTTTTGTTTGTGGTTATGCGCCGATTTTTGGTTTATGGAAACTTCTTAATTGATTAAATCAGACCTTCGAAAGAGGGAATCCTTAGAAAATACATGTGGTAAAGATCATCCTTTCTGCTTAATCCTATCATCAATTATAAATACGTGTGCTTAATTGCTTTTTCTGGTTTATGAGCTACACTCTGAATGAGGCTTCTTTGCGTGCTAAGGAGGCTTCCATGCTATTCCAATCACGTAAGTTTATCGACTGTTTAGATGTGTTGATGCAGATGTCGCAGACAAAGGGGTTTATCCAAAGGTAGAGAATACGCGATAGGCTTAGGGTGTTTTGATATGCCTTAATTCAAGTTGTTTCTTTATGTTGCTCCTGCATAGCACACGAGCTTCCTTTCAAATTGCATGTTTTGTTTTTTTCTCCCTTGGATTAATGTTCTGAATTAAGCTTTCCCTAGAAAGGACTATGATTGTTTGAATATGATTGAGTCTTTAAAGAAAATATTAATCGTCTTATCTTTCTCATTGATCATATAACTATATGACATTCTGGCAAAGAAGTTTTTGTATCTACTGATTTATAATTGCTCAAATGTGTCGTCCTCCCTCAGAATTTTATGCTGGTTGCTTGAGCTTTTT
Source organism: Persicaria tinctoria (assembly GCA_037127255.1). Lineage (NCBI taxonomy): Eukaryota > Viridiplantae > Streptophyta > Magnoliopsida > Caryophyllales > Polygonaceae > Persicaria > Persicaria tinctoria. The sequence continues at coordinate 65,830,464 of JBANSL010000006.1, forward strand.
AACAAGTACGTTTTCTTAGTAATAACTCCACTCCCTTGATGAAAATCGGAAATGGTTTCAAAGGCTTTGACAACTGTGTTGATGAAACACAAAACCTGTATTGTGTGCATATTATTTCCATATGTTATTATATGTTATTATTATTAAATATATTTCCAGATATTATTATATATTATGCACTAACATACGCATCAAGATTTTTGAATGAAATCTCATTCCTTAAGCTTGAAGTCGAGAAGAATCAAATAGAAGATTATGGCTTCGGAGTTTCACAAAATATAATATTGTGAAGATTGCCATGATCGGTTCTAGCCATTGAAGAGAAGATCCTTCTTTGAAAGAGGCGCCGATTTGTTCAATATAAAGGAAATGAAGAAGGGAAGACAGAAACACAATTGTTGAACACAAGCATTCATTCGCACTCAAGCCTTTAAGTTAATCCGTCTTCTTCGTGTGCTCTCTGCTAGTTGTTAAGAGTCGTATCGTTTGTTTCAAAGCATTTGAGAGTTACACAGTGAGCTTATAGGATATATTTCGAGAGAGTGTTATACTCGAGAGTTTGTAACTCAGGAAGCGGACACTAGGCGATTGATTCACGAAGTGTAAGAGGATTGTACTAGATAGCTGAGAGAGGTGGGGCTCTTCTAGATTGGTCTAGGACTCCAAGGGAACGTGAGTTGACTAGATTGCAATTGTATAAGACAGAGGCTTCTCGGTGAGCTATTAGGATCTTAAGTCTTGTGAATCAATAAAGCCGGTTGAATCCTAGAGTTGTCGAAGAACCCTAGGCGGGGACGTAGGCCAAGTTCGTGCCGAACCTCGTCAACAATTCATTGCGTCCTTTACTTATTGCTTTACCATATTTCCGCACTTGTTTCGAATTGTATAACTCTTTTGAGAGATCTATTTTCACGTGTTGACCCAAGAAGTATCAATTTTTTCGAGTATATTCAGAACTACAACAACATGTTTGCATTCACGTTGATGGATGCAAAGTTTTCAACTCCTCCTGGTCATGGGCCTTACGTCTATCGTATAGAGGGCCAAAATATTCATTGAATAGGAAGTCTTGTGCTAGGGGACGAAGATTCTCCTCAATTCTCGTAGTTGTATATATAGACAATACCCATCATGAGGCATCGAAACGCATTTGTGTAGCCAGCTTTGCAATTTCCTCCTTTTAAATTATGATGTCTTATGTGTGGTTAAGAACTATATCACGATTTAGTTTAATCCTCAGGCAGGACAAGTGCATCGGTAGAATTTGATGATTCTCTTGTGCGTGATTTAAAGAATAAGCTTGATGAGCATAACCCGCAGCTCAATCATTTAGAATGGCTAGAGATAGGTTTGTAGATGGCATTTCTTCCACTCTCAAGCTGAAGCTATTAGGCAGGAGAGGGCATGATGGTAGGATATACAATCTTCCAACTACCTCTGAAGTTGCAGCTATTATTTTTTATGACGGAAGTTTTGAAAATGGTGGAAAAGATATTGTTACTGAGACACAGACCCGTCAACTACAATGTATAACTGAGCTACATCCTTCTTATCTTGCTCTTCAATATCCTTTGCTATTTCCATATGTTGAAGATGGTTAAACGACTGAGATTGAGCATCGTGATATTGATAGGAACAACAAGACAACCAAGCTGAATTTGAGGGAGTTTTTTGCTTATAGATTCCAGCATAGGCTAACAGAGCAAGCCGTGTATCTATTCGCACAGAAGTCGTTCCAACAGTTAGTCGTTGACGCTTATAGTATGATCGAATCGATTTGTGACCCCAGATGGCCGCTCTTTATTTACCAAATTCAATAGTATGATCGAATCTTCCAGGTTAAAGTACTTTCGATTTCATCAGGAAGATTTACGGTCAGACACTTATTTGAACCTGCTTCTGCGAGAAAGTGTACTCTCTTGCCGTCTACTTTTACTAGGGACCTAGGTATATGTTACAAAACTATCAAGATGCTATATATGGTCCTCTCCAAGTTTTATGGTTATCCTGATTTGATCATTAACTTCACTTGCAATTCAAAATGGCCAGAAATCCTTCGTTTATCTCCATTCCTTAGTGTTGGAACCGAAGAGATATTTGATTTTTCTTATAGACTTTTCAGTATCAAACTGCATGAGCTCATACAAGACTTTAGATTCAATAACTCATTTGGGTGTTCTCAATCGCGTATGTCATCTTTTACCTTCCTTTCACATATCTATGTCCTTATATTATGTTCATATTCATTAATTTTATTTATTATTTATTTATGTAATATTTCTTATACAAAAATTGCATGTTACATGAAAAATATTTTGTCTCTTGAACGTGTATTGTGCTTATTCTCCTCATGTTGTTTATCTATCTAAATTTATTTCATTTTATCTATTCTTTGTTTTTCATCTTTACAGTTGTGTATACCTTTGAGTTTAAAAAATGTGGGTTTCCCATTTTATGTATTCTTTGTATACCTTTGATATAGATAGAGTCATTTCTGCTGAAAATCCTAATCCGCGGCGCAATCCAGATTTTTATTTCGCAATCAATAGTTTCATGATGCATAGCCCTTGTGGAAAACAAAATCCACAATCCTCGTGCATGCAGCAAAGAGCTTGCATCAAATATTTTTCCCAAAGAGTATGTTGAAAGAACCACATTTGATGATGATGGATAACCCTTATATAGAAGATCGAACATCGAGTTAATGGTTAAGAAGGGGAAACATGACCAAGACAACAGATTTGTGGTTCCTTGTAATCTAGCCCTCCTACTCAAATATCAAGCACACATCAATGTTGAATGGTGTAATCAGTCAAGGTCAATAAAATAATTATTCAAGTACATTACTAAGTGAAATAGTCGAATCATTTCAACGATATCCAGTGATGATCAAAATGGACAAGATATTGATGAAATACAGAATTTCTGCGATGTTGGGTACTCTTTTATATTTGAAATAAATTTTATAATTTTACCAAAAATGGAACTTTGTATTCTATTATATATCTCCTTTCATCTCTCATATTACTTCTAATGTAAACATTTAAATTTATCATAATATACCCATTTCATTTTTGTATATTTTTCTCATCCTTATTTTCCACCATTGCAATTTAGTGTATATTATTACTAATTAAGTTTGGTTTTATGTCATTACCATGGTATATGATAAGTGGTAATTTCGCATTAGTTGTATTCATATTGTCTCTTACATCTATTATACCTCGAACTCAATAACTTCTACTTACATTCTCTTGCATCTATTCAACCACACTATTATAGTAAGGTATCTATCTCCTATTGAAGCACTTTGGAAAATATACGAGTTTCATATCCACTACAATGTTACCTCTGTTGAGCGATTGATTTTCATCTAGCAAAGCAACAAAATGTTGTATTTCGTGATGCTGAAGCCATCAATGATGTCGTCAACAAAGTCGAGGGGCAACATACTATGTTTTTGGCATGGATGGAATGTAATAAGGAGTATGCAAAAGCTAGAGCCTTAACTTATGATGAGTTCCCTACCCAATTCGTGTGGAAACTACAACAGCATGAATGAACTCCTAGAAATCAAGGTTTTGCAATTGGTAGAATGTTTCATGTTACTCCTGCCACAAAATAGTTGTATTATCTACATATCTTATTGAATATAGTTTGAGGTCCTACCTCATTTAATGATATTCGAACGGTTAATGGAGTCGTCCATGGTTGTTTCAAGGAAGCATATTATACATTGGGATTGTTGGATGATGAAGAGTACATAGGCCATAAAAAAGCCAGCTTTTCAGGACATCCATCCTACTTACGGATAATTGTTTTTCCATTTTGTTATTAACTAGTACTTTTTCCATACCATAATTTATTTGGGAGCCAACATGGCGTCCCCTGGCCGATGATATTCATCACCATCAACAAAAAATACTTCGGATCAAAGGTGTGTATATAGGAACTTATTCATTTTCTTATTTGAACATGTTACCATATAGTAATGTATTCATTATCCTACTTATCTTTTCAGATTTGTAGTTAAGTGAAGCACGACTAAAAAGTTATGCTCTTGCAAGGATTGAGAAATCATTGCAGTGTAATGGTAGCTCTCTTCGAGGCCCCCCCCCCCCTCAAATTTCTCTTCCTAATGGTATCCTCATTACAAAGGGATGTAACAAGCTCTTTCGGAACGAACTCAACTATGTTAGATCCAAGTTGGCTCTAGAGCATACTAGCATGCTGTCGAACTTTACAACTAAGCAGCATGCAGTATATGATGATATCATGAATGTTGTTTCTCGCGAGTTAGGAGGACTTTCTTCCTATATGGTTATGGTGGTACGGGTAAAACGTATTTATGGAGAGCTCTTGTCGTTGCTATACGTTCTACGAGTGACATTGTTCTGACGGTTGCTTCAAGTGGGATTGCTTCTCTACTTATACTAGGTGGCAGGACAACACATTCTACATTTGCAATTCCTATAGATGTTGATTCTCATTAAACTTACCACATCAAGCTAGGTCCTCCATTGGCAGAGCTTATATGCAAGGCACGTCTTATTATTTAGGATGAAGCACCTGCATAATTATTGTTTTTAAGCATTGGATTGAAGCTTAAGGTATGGTCTCAAGTTCTCAAATCCTCGTAGCTCATTTAAGCCATTTGGTGGTAAGGTTGTTGTTCTTGGTGGTGACTTTAGACATGATATTGTTTTCGAGGAACTAGGCATGATATTGTTTTAGCATCAATTAATTCCTCCTATTTGTGGAAGTCCTGCTATTCTTCAAGGAGGTGATGGTACCTAGGGTGATCATAGCAATGGCAATTCTACCATAGAGATATCTTCTGATCTGCTAGTCACTTACATCGGGGATCCTATTGCAATAATTGTTGACTCTACTTATCCCTCTATAATGCAGCACATTTCAGATGTGTGCTATTTTCGAGGAAGAGTCGTCCTTTCTTTGACACATGAATCTATGAATGAAGTCAATGACTACATACTTGCTAATATGCCACACGAGATGATAAGGTGTACCTCAATTCTGATAGCATCTTGAAGACGAATGAGTGTATAAGTTCTGGTCAGCAGTTATATTCTACTTATTTCCTTAATACCATCAAAGTTTCGGGTATACAAAATCATGTGTTATGATTGAAGGTCGGTGTTCCTATTATGTTGATGAGAAACATAAACGAATATGCTAGCTTAGGCAACGGAACGAGGTTAATAGTCACGCGACTAGGTAACCATGTCATTGAGGCCAATGTTATGGCAGGGAAAAATGTTGCTGACCAAGTGTTCATACCACGTATGGTGCTGTCCCCTTCATAGACAGTATCTTTCCCATACCAGTTTTAACGACAATTTCCAGTGTCGGTCTGTTTTGCCATGATGATTAACAAAAGTCAAGACCAATATCTTTCTCGCGTTGGACTATACCTAAGGAGGCAAGTCTTAAGTCATGGCCAGTTGTATATTGATGTCTCAAGGGTTACAACCAAATCTAGCTTGAAAATTCTATCATGTGATCAGAATGGTAGCTCACTGAACACTACTGTTAATGTGGTGTACAAAGAAATCTTACATACTTTAGCCTAACAAGTACATTATATTTACTATTTATCTTTTTTGTTTGTTTGTCTATATAACTTTTATTTGAATGTGCTAATCATATTATTAGTCTTATTGTGTTTATTAATTTGTTTACACTTGCCGAGTACATTCACTTAGAGTTTGGATAACTTGTTCTCACCCATCCATAATCCGTTTTTATCTTCATTATGTAAGATTAACCTTGTATTAATTCTTTTTAAATGTAATTTCATCCATTCATATAACCAAACTACTTTTTTTTTCCAAGAATCTTATGAACGAAGTCTATCGCAACGATTTCATACCTTCATATATTTATTCATAACATAATTCACAATTTGTGTTTTTTTTATTATTGTTTTTGTTCATTCTTATAATAGATTTTTTATTTTTTATTTTTTTTCCCCGATGACGTGGGATTGTACTAGTTTTAATTAAATTGTTAATATTTTTAGTCTTTAATTAAAATCTATTAAGGGAAATAAAAAATTAAATGATTTATTAAGTTGACACGTGTCATCGTTTTTTTGGTTTCGGATTTGGAAAGGTGTCCAATATATTGGGACACCCCAAATAAGAGGAGGTTGTCCACAATGGTCGATTTACCCAAATCGCATGAAAAAGTGAAATCGGAAGGCAAGAAGATCCTCTCCCAATGAAAGGCTTCCTTCTAACTTCCTAATGAACCAATCTCACTCATTAAATTGGATCTCTATAATTGATAAATAATATAATTAATTAATCCTTATCCCAAATCATTCTTCCTTCTTCGGTGCACAAGTCTGATGACCCAAAGACTTCTTCCTTCTTCCTTTCTTCCTCCTTGGGATGCCTTGGTGATGGACCACTAGCATCTAACAAGCTCTCTCTCCGTCTTCCGTTGAATTTGTCTCTTTCAATGGCTGAGAATTACCGAACCAAAGGATGGACCTCGGTGACGTCGTTGGAGATATGATGGAGGTTGTCGTCGGCATTGGAGGTGAACCTCAGCAATGGACCACAGTGTCGACTCACTCTCTCTTCTTCTTTGGAAACAACCTCTCCTTAAATCAAAGATCCATTCCCAACGTCGTCGCCGACCTTTAATCTCAGCGGTAATCTCCATAACCGTCTCAACAAACATGGTTGGCAAATGGAATTACAAATGAGGAGAGATTTTCTATAGTTGTCCAATTTTTAAGCATGGAAGTCAAGATAGCCTTGAAAGTGCAATATAGCTATACCACTCAAAAAAGGTTTTGTTGTGCTGCAATGTGAGGGTCATTTTGCTTTCTAGGAGTTTCTATTCACCATAGGGATGTGCATAATCGAGTATCCGACACGACACGGTATGTCGGATACACGAAACCGATAACACTAAAAAAGCCGATTCAAACACGACATGATACGTACCGGGTATCCGACACGAAAACACGAAATGATTCCGTGTCAGATACCCGTGTAACACGACACGAACCATTTAAAAAATCTCTTTTTTTGCCTAAATGCAGTCGTGTACAGTACTAGGAGGGAGAGAGAAGTTGTTTTCTTTCATGGAGATTTGATCGAAGGAGGAGTGACAACAACCATACTGCCATAGAAATTAAACTAGAAGCACTTTATAGGGAGAGGCAACAAAAAAGGTAGGAGATTGGTCGAAGATGGAGAGGATTCTCCGGATCTGAGTTTGAATGTTTGATAGAGAGAGTCGACCACGCCGGATCTAAAGCCACTCGACCACACCAGATCTGAAGTTTGAACAAGGGCGAGCGTCGAGCAAGGCTGAGGGCGAGCATCATATTTTAAATTGAGGAGAGGAGAAGCGAGCCGCGAGAAGAGCAGTCAGATCTAAAGCGACTCGATTGAGCGTGAGATTTTAGAAGAGGGCTCAAGAGGTCGGTTGAGCGAAATTGAAGCTTGCGAGAGGACGTCTTGACTCGAGATTGAGGAGAGGAGAGACGAGCCACGACTCACAAAGGGGAAGGATGCAAAAATGAAGAGGACGAACTGTGAAGCCAACCGTAGGCTCGCAGCCAGTCAACCCTAGAAGAAAGACGGAGACAGTAGAAACAACATAAAATAAGTAAAAAATGAAATATGTAAATGCAGGAAACAAAAAACAAGAGGAGACTCCTCTATTGGGAGTCGAACTCGAATCATCCTGCTTAGATCCACATGGGTATGCTACTAAACCAACTGGGCCACTTGAACTTCATGATGCATATGGACCTTTCTTTTATTTCTACCATCATATTAATACATAATACTAAAATTAAAAAAAATATTATCATGTCGTGTTGGATACCCGATAAGGGAAATGTGTCGATCCGAACACAACACGGTTATTGTCGTGTTTTACCGTTTCGTGTCGTAATCGTGTCGTATCTATATCGTTTCGTGTTTTTTCGTGTCGTTTTGTTGCGGTTTCGTATCGTGTCAATCGTGATGTATTTTTCTGCACAACCCTAATTCACCATATATCGAGTTTCTATTCACCATCTAACATCGTCACGAGGTCCCTCGAAACAGCCTCAATCATTGTAGACGGTACAGGGGACGGACGGGAGAGAGGAAGAGGGTTTTGGTTTGGTGATTGATTAATCTAGGAGATCTAATCTCAACCCTTTATTTTTTTAACACCGATGAAGATGTACATCATCTACTCCTAGAATGTCTTTTTTTTAGAACAATCATAACAAACTATGAATACGTAACAGGAAGATATTTTATTAACTTGAGAACTGAACAATCCATTCAGAAAAATCTTAGCTCCATTAACCACAATAATTCCCATTTTGAGGATATGTGCTTTATTTGGCATACCATATGGAAATTGAGAAATAAAATTATTTTCAACAACCACAAGATATGATCACAGACATCTATAATTCACCAAATATGCCAGAATATCAAGGATTGGAAATGTGCTCCTTCTAAAGAACCAACGATAAACAGAAAAGACAAGAGACACTAGTAGAAAAATGTGAATATAGCATGCTACCTAAGAGGCCGGATGTGGGAAATCCGGGTTGTAATATGCTTATAAGATTTTATCTTTTTTTTAAAAAAAAAATTATAGAGTATATAACCCGGATATAAGGCACGCCCGGGTTAAAATGTGGTGGGAAAATTTCCATAGCCTTGATCAAATAGCCCGGAGCTTAAATATCCGGGTTATTATGATCTCTACTGGCCCGGGCGTTTCATTAATCTGATAGGTCCGGGCTAATAGGTACCCACTCCACCAAACTTTAAAAAATGCCCGTAGTAGCATCCGGGACATAAAACAGAGTGAAAAAAAGAAAGCGCTAGGTCTCAAATTAATGGAAGGGATTCAGTCCAGATCGAGACCTCGCCTGCAGCCGACCGAAGGGAAATCACGAAGGAGCTCTGTTCTCGCCTGTCGTCGAAGGGCCCTAACTCTCGTCGTCTTCACCTTCTTCGTCGTCTTCGTCGAAGGAGATTTGTCCTTGCCTGCCGCCAAAGCTCGGTTTCTCTGAGAAGGGAGCTTGCCCTAACTTTCTTCGTTTCCCGTCGTCTCTCCGTCGCCTCTCACTGTCTCACCGAGGTAATTGCCCTAACTCTGTCTTCCTCTCTCACCTTCTCTCTTCCTATTTGTTGTCTGTTTGGTGGGGATTTATGAATTACCTCAGGCACCGAAATCAAGCCTTTGCTTCGTTCTTTTGCTTTGTTCAACAATTTTGATAAAATTTAGTACTACAGTTCCTAAGCACCCTTTATATTTGAAACCCTAGGTTTAATTAATTTGAGTTTCTCAAAATTTTCCTAATTTCTTCTTGGTGTATAGTTCTTGAGTGCGCCAAATTGAAGGACACGGAATGGATTTTAAATCAAGACCCCTACGTTTGCCTTGAATACGGGAGCACCAAATTCCACACTCGTACTTGCACAGGTTCCTCTGCTCAGTCCTGGATCTGATTTTTAGGGGTTTGATTTTCTGCGATGCTGACTTGCTTGTTTGATTTGGTAGATGGTGGTAAAACCCCTGTGTTTCAAGAGAGGTTCATGTTCACGCTAATCCAGGGGTTGAGAGAGATGAATGTCATGGTTTGGAACAACAATACCCTAAGCAGCGACGGTTTCATTGGCAGTGGAAAGTAATTTTATCCTCCTGGTTTTTCAGGATTCAAAATCTCGGCGCTATTGTTTCTTTATCCTCCTGGTTTTTCTGGATTCAACTTCAGGATGTTCTTGCTAGGGGTTACGATGATAAATGTTGACCTATTCTATTCATTCAAAAAGTGGAAGGTGAGTCAATTGCTAATGTATTGCTTTTAGTTAGATTAGTTTGTGAATTACAATTCCATTATCCCTTTTTTTCGGTATCAAGATCGTCGGTTCCTCACCTTTGCTGTTTAGAAATTTGATTATAGTCCTTTTCTGGTGAAGTATCAGTATGTGATGCTTAGTACCGCAGTTCCCTTGTTTCTAGTTTGATTGTTTTGAACACAAAATGATGTTTTCTAAAAAAAATTAATCTTGAAAAATGCTTGAGTGAGTTCATGTTCCATCGTTTGGTTCTTGTCAAGCAAAAGTGTTTCTAGTTTGCTCATGCCCTTCCCACTTGTAGCCACATCCCAATCTTCAGCTTGAATTATTAGAAGATATTTATTTTCTGAAGATAAGAACTTAAACTAAATCATTCATATCAGATTAGACCCTTCTAAGAGGTACAAATGTTGTAAGCATTAGACTTTAATGATGAGCTCAAATGTTGATTTTCCTTGTTGTAATATCATCTGAGATGAAATATGTGGTATGAAAGTTGCTGATCAAAACATCTTTGCATAAAACTAAATCATCTGAACTGAAAATACTAAATCAAAACATCTTTGCATAAAACTGAGTAATGTGCCATGGAAGTTGCTGATCTACACAGATTCGTGACTTTAAATTTATCTGATATCCTTTTACAATCCTATAGAAAATTTTGATGTGAGCAAATTTGTTCATTTTAAATTTTTCATGCCAGTTACTAAGGTGGTCTGGGAAGGTGAGGAGACAAAGGAGCAGAAAAATGAGAATGCAGCAACCAATGGGAAGATAGTGTCACTGTATGTGCACGTTGTTTTCTTTTAGTTGTCCTGTCTATTGCTTCTTTTTACTTAGCTTGTTCTATGTTAACTGAATAATGCCGTATCTTGACCTTATAATTTTGGAGCATCAGTAATACAATAACGAATAATCCACGATGTTAAATGTGCATAATGCCCTATCTCAACCTTATAATTTGAGGAGGTTTTGGTTAGGATATGTTACTGATATGTGCTTCTGAACTGGATAATGGTGAACACTATTATGCAATATCATGTTATTATATAATATGGTATTTTCTATGCAGAGATGTTATTCAAAGGAATCTAGAAGTAAAGTGGGAAAGCATAAAGAAACTAGAGACTGCTAAACGATTGCTTAAGAAAGCTGTGATGATGCCTATAAAATATCCAAAGTAAGTTCTTTTAGCCCTTCTTATTATAAGTTGAAGTTGACAAGGTGCAGCTTCAGCTCATATATGTAACACTCAAGCACAAATGCTTAAATGCAATATAAGGTAAAGATAAAAAAAATTGTTGCTAAATTTTCCTTCTTTTTCTTTAGGCATGCTATTCCATTTGAAAACAATTATTGAATGGTGGTAGATAATTTGTTAAAAAACAAAAAAAATAGTGATGCATGCTTTGTGATTGGTTTCTTTGAGAATAACTGTGAAGAGTTAAAAAAATGTGATTAAAAGGCCAAAATCAACCACTAATGGAGATCTTTTTTTTTAAAAAAAAAAAAAAAAACCTCTTCCACCTCCTAAACACACCACCAAGTCGGTGCTTTATGTGGCAGCTACGCATGTAGATATGACACTTGTAAATTTCCATGTCAATGAGCCCATGCCTAATAATGTCAATTGTTCTCGGATCTTAGATTATATATAAATAAATATAACTAGTTTGGTGATTGACTCAATTAAGGTGAAAAGTGAAATACCCTCCCTTAAATTTCGATTCTATTAAGTGTCCAATGGAAACCATGTCATTCAAAAGTGTATTGAGTGTGTTCCCGAGGAATCAATTCAGTTCATTATAGAGTCATTTTTCAACCAAGTTGTGAATCTTTCAACCCATCCTTATGGTGGGGAAATGGAAACCATGTCATTTAAAACTATCTCATTCTCATTATTATAATTCAATCACCATTGTTGCGTTTAGTATGACTTTTAGGTTTCTTGTAACTCTCTGATGGACCCTTTTCTTGCTGGCACATGTGCTGGAGATCCTGAATCTGTTTCAGCAGTGCTGTCATTTTTTTCAGCCAATCTAAGCATATAGAAAAAGGAGATTTTGGGGATGATTTAATCTTTTGTTTTGATATTTGTAAGTGTAGATAGATAAGTTGATGGAAATTCCATCAACAAGCACAACTTCTTTAGCAGCACAGATCTCCCCGTCTCTTGGGTTGCAGTTGTTGGGGTGGCCATGATGAGCGACATATATCTAGCTGTAAGAAAATGATCCTAGTTTGTGACTTGTGTTGATATATTTTATAGTTCAAAATTAGTTTATATATGTATGTAAATTTCTTGGAAAAACTCTAGAATTTAAAGTTAGTGACTTTGGTTGTTAATGACAAAGACTTTCATTCAGTTAGTCTTGTTTTAATTGTTGATGGATATGTACATGTGAATCCGAGTAGAACTTCAAGGCAACGAATGTAATTGGAAATCTGTGCATGGGACCTAATGGTTGTTGGTGGAGACTGGAGAGCGCCACAAATCTTGATATAAATATATATTTTTTAAAAAGAGACTTTTTAGCCCGGATATTTCAATATTTGGGCTAAATATGTGTATTTTTTAAAAAAAAATGAAAGGGACAAAACAACCCGGATTTAAAAATATGCGGGCTAAATGTCTGTTTTTTTTTTTCAAATGTAGAGGACCTAATAGCCCGGATCTACAATATCCGGGCTATATATTGGCCAAATTGCCCGGGCGTGTAAAATTGGATCCGGGCTATAAAATCTGTGAAATTTTTAACCACATTCAGACTGGACTCTATTAGCCCGGGCGTGTACTTTTTGGGTCCGGGCTCTATACCTATTATCACATTGACCAAATGCCCGGACCCCATTTCCTATACATCCGGGCTATATTATTCAAAACGCCCGAGCTAAAAAGCCTATTTTCTACTAGTGAGAAAGACCTCTAGGTGGGTTAAGCCACCACATATCATCTACAAAATTAACGTAGATGGTTCGATTAGAGACCCTAATGATTGCTAATCTAGGGGCATTATTAGGGACAATACGGGCCAGGTGATCGATATCCTTCAGCAAAAACTCCAAAAAGAAAGATCCGGATCCATCCTTTAGACAGAAGTTGTCACCTTGTCGCCTTTTGCTTAGGGATACAACGAGTTATAGAGAAAGGATTAACGAAGATGATTATTGAAGGTGATAACTTGAAAGTAGTGGAAGCAATTAATGATAGCACCAGGGTCGGTTGGGAGATCTGCAGAACAATAGAGAAGATAAATCTGATGAAAGAGAATTTTGACATGATTGAATTCCGACATTGCTTCAGAGAATCAAATGCAGCAATTGATTATATTGCTAGATTTAGGGGTACATGTAACATGTCGACCCTCCCCTTACATGGGGATTTACTTAACATCATATGTAAGGATGATCAAGAATAAACCTTGACATACAAGGCATTCTACTAGTTGCCTACTATAAAAAAAACGGTTGAGAATAATTTATTAGGAAATTACTAGAAGATTTTTTATTAGGAGATAATCCTCTTCCAATCGGCGGAAGGGGGCTCCCGACCATTGTGATGCCCTAAGAGCATTAGCAACCATAAGGTAACCCCTTTCTCTTTTAAATCTTTATCCACTTATCATCATTTGACACTTTTTCTTTAAATAATTTTGTACTTTTTCTACCTCTTCCTAAGATGTTTACCTTACAACCATAGGGTAACCTTGTTCCATCACTAGTTTTATTTATAAATAAAATGAAAAGGTGCTTGATATTAATATTTTTTTATTACATTAGATGAAAAATAAAAACATAATAACATTATATTATAAGCAAATAACAAAAATAATAAAAAATAATAATTACATTAGTGTATGAGAATGGAATATGAAAAAGAAGTGAGAAAAAACATAATAGGTCAAGATGAGTATATATAGGAAAAAATTATACTTAAATTATGAAGAAAAATAAAATAAAATTAATGGTATAATTATTATTTGACAATAATAATAATAAATATATATTATAAATATATTTGAATAATTAATAAATCAAATGAATATAGTAATAAAAGGGTGGGGGCAACTTTTGGTGGAAGAGGAGAGGTTACCTTAACCATAAGGTAACCTCTTTCCCTTTCAAAATTTTATCCATTTATCATCATTTGACACTTCATTTATTTTTTTTCTTTAAATAGGTAACTTTGTTCCATCACTTTTTCCATTTCATTAGTTTTATTTATAAATAAAATTAAAAAGTGCTTGATATTAATATTTTTATTACATTAGATGAAAAATAAAAATAAATAATTACATTATATTATAAGCAAATATCAAAAATAATTGCATTAGTGTATTAAAATGGAGTATGAAAAAGAAGTGCAAATAATATATAATAGATCAAGATGAGTATATATAAGAAAAAATTATACTCAAATTATGAAGAAAAATAAAATAAAATTAATAGTATAAATATTATTTGAAAATAATAATAATAAATATATATTATAAATACATTTGAATAATTAATACATCAAACAAATATAGTAATAAAATTGTGGGGACTACTTGTGGTGGAAGAGGTTACCTTAGTAGAAAGAGGTAACCCCTTCGAAGCTCTTCCCTTAAGGTTCGGCTTGCAACAATGGGTTTACCTTTTAAGACTTACAACAAACCTAACAACTCTTGTAAAAATTCTCTAAAATAGAGATCAAAACAACAAAATCTCTAAAAAAATTATCCTCCAACTCCAACAGTTTCTCTTTTATACAGATTTTTTCATTTATTATATATTATAATAAATGTAGAATTTCATAATATAATAAATGAATTTTTTTAACTTTAGATAACTAGTATAGTTTCCGTACCTTGTATAGGATTTATCCCATAAAATAAATAAATTCGATTTATTTATTATTATAATTTATTTTGTTGAAAATATCAATGTCTTCATTTTATTATTTTTCATTTACTAATCACGTGTGATTTTTAAGGATGATAAAAACTTTATAAAATATCAACCTTATATTTTTTTGGGTTAATTGCGCTAAATACCCTGACCTTTGTATATAGTTGCGCTTAATATCCCGACCTTGTAAGATTTCATGAAATATCCTGATCTTTGGGGTTAGTTGCGCTTTCTATCCTAGATAGATTTCTTAAATTAAAAAATTACACAAATAATGGAAAAATTACACAAAAGCACCCATATTTTTATTAAAAAAATTCAATAATCCCTATTTTAATCAAATTAAAAAGGAAATTTATACCAAACATATAAAAATGCGTGCTTGAAAAAATTAAAATAAGATCGATTATTTAAAAATAAACTTGTTTCTTATTATATCTTATATTCTTTAAAAATTTATTTTATAAAGCCATAGTTATAATTTACATAAGATTAATATGTAAGTATCATATTATATGCCCAATTAATCAAGTTTCCATGAGTATATACCCAATTTTCCTATTTTTAATATATGTTTATCATATCTTTATTAATTATAAATAGTTATCATATACTCCGTATTTTACTATTTCTTTTTTTAAATTTTTTTTTTATTTTTTTTTAAAGTATTATATTTCATATATGTATAGTTAGCATTTTTTTATAGAATCCTTTTTTAATGCTGTGGAATTTAGATGAGAAATATTTTCTTAAGATTCAATCACAAGTTTCCACATAAGATGTTATGTATTAGTTTTAGTGTATACGGAGTATAAAATAATATGGACCAAAAAGAATATATATATAAAATAATAAATAGAGAATATATGTACAAATCCACATTTATAGATCGATATATATAAACATAGATTTTTTTTATAACACATATTATGAATTTTTTTTTTTTCAATAATTATAATAATTATGGGAGTAGATGTTATCTATTAGAAATGATTTTTGGTTTTTTTTGGGGGGAGGGGGGGATTTTAAATATATTAGGGGTTTATTGAAAATATTTTATGAATATGGGTGATTTTGTGTAATTTTTCCATTATTTATGTAATTTTTTAATTTAAGAAATCTATCTAGGGTAGAGAGCAACTAACACCAAAGGTCGGGATATTTTGTGAAATCTTGCAAGGTCGGGATATTAAACGCAACTATCCATAAAGGTCAGGATATTTCGCGCAATTAACCCTATTTTTTTTTATAATTTCATACTATATATAGTATATAATATTTATGATATATATTAAATTATATAAGGAAATTATGAATCCAATAAAGCTTTATATTTTGAATCCCATTTTAGTTTCATATATTATATCATTTTTATAAGTCCAACTAAGCTTTATATTTTGAATCCCATTTAAATCTTATTTATGACTTAAATGATTGGCATGGGGCTTGATGAAAACATTTAATATTAGAGATTTTTCTCTTCCTCTAAATATAGAGAAATTTTTACCCTCTCTCCTCATTTCTCTATTTTACAAAACTATATAGAGGAGTTGTTTGACCATGAAATCCATCTTTTTATCTAAATTTTTCATTTTTCTCTATTTTGGAGCTTCTCTTGGGGATGCTCTTATAAGGTAAGTAAAACTCATGGTTGCACATGGTGTAACCCCTTCCAACCTCTTCCCTTGAGATTTTTTGCTTGCAATCATAGACTTATCTTAAGGTCTATAAGGTAAGTAAAAAATCATGTTTGCACATGGTTACCATCTTCAAGCATGGGAAACATTTTGCCCCTTTTCTTTTCTCTCTCCCTATCTTAATTTTACACCTCATTTATTTTTTTGTTGAAATTTACTTTCACTTTTTCTACCTTATCCTAAAAGGTTGTTTTACAACAATGAGGAAACCTCTTACCCCTTAACAAATTTAATTTCACTTTTTTTCCCTTTATTATGTGTACAATCATATCTTTCCCTTTACTTTTTTATTAAAAAAAAAGAAAATAAAATTACAAAAGGAAAGAGGTTACTAGGTAACCTTAACGTATAATCTACAACAATGAGTTTACCATTTAGTGACCTTAAGGTGAGCAAAACTCATGGTTGCTCATTCTCTAAAGAGCATCTTCACCCGTAGATCATAATGGCTAGGAGAAATAGCTAATATTCTCTTTTGGCCTAATATACGGTTTTGTGGTTCACACCGTAGGCTAGTTTTGGCAGGCTAAATTTCCTATAAATATTAATATAATTTAGAACATTCACATCTCATTTTCGTCCCTCGATTCTATCTTTATTACATTAAGTAACATAATATTTATTTTTGTCATAATTTTGATGAATCTATAATAAAAAAGATTAATGTCATTTTCTAAAAATATTATTTATGTAATGATAGTTTAAATATGTAAAATATTATATTCATATCGAAGAACTTTTGAATATCTTTACAATAATTCAACTTTTATTTTTAATTAAAAATCATAACTATATAATATATAGATTTATAATTGTATTATTTATAGATTTACATAAATAAATAACATTTGACATTCCAAAAGAGAAAGCCAAATTTAGCATTTATTTTGGAAATAGGAAAAAAAAAAAAAAAAAAAAAGGAGTAAAATGAGTTTTGGTAGGCAAAAAAATCCATTTTTTGACTTAGCATGGGAGATGTTCTAAGGGTTGACATCTTGCTCAAAACTCAAACAGGTTCCAAGTGAAAATCAAATACTCAATAAGCAGAGGAAGCAAGACAAACTCAAAATTTGGCGTTATTCAAATTCAAAGCCAAACAAAAATTAGGGTTGGAATTCCCAAGGGGTAATACTAGAACGTACCTAAATCTAGAGTACCTCAGGTTAAAATCGGCCCCGAATCGCCTGTCATGCTTACCACCATCGGGCTTCAGCCCTCGTGTCGCTTCTTGCCCTCTCTTTTGTTTTCGCCCAAATCCGAAAATCCGAAAATTACCAATTCTATAAATAAATAAAAAATCAAACTAAAAAATTGAGTATCTTGAGATGGTTGGGATCCGAAATTTATGGCCTAAATCATCTAAACCCTAAATCAAATATCAAATTCGGAATTGGGGATTTTCGAGCACGAGTCCAAGATTATACCTGGGACCGGAATGTATTCGGTTCACTCCGCTCTCGGTCGGACCTGCTCCGCCTTCCTCTGTTCCAATTGCCCAAAGCCGGAGTCCCTAAGGCGGTGTGTCCATAGTCGCCGTAGCTGCTTCGGGAAAAAAAAAATTCTGTAGCGTTTTGCCAGGAAGAGGTTGAACAGAATTGAAAAAAAACTTTGGACTTGGGTTCATTTACTAATGAATTGGGCTGATGGAATAGAAGTTGTCCAAACCAAACGGGCCTACTTGTAAAAAAAATCAATCAGCCCGCAATTAAAAAAAAAAGAGCTGAAACAAGTCACACGGCAATACGGCATATAAGATATGTGCTGGTGCACGTACATGCCCTTCGGCTAGGGTTGTGCAGAAAAATACGACACAGTTGACACGACCCGAAACTGCAACAAAAATATACGAAAAAACACGGAACGAAATAGATACGACACGATTATGACACGAAACGGTAAAACACGACAATAATCGTGTCGTGTTCGGATCGGCTTATTTCCCTTATCGGATATCCGACACGACACGATAAATAATTTTTTTTTTTAATATTAGCATTATGTGATAGTAGATATAGAATAAATGTGTTTGTAAATCATAAAATGCAGTTTGCCCAGTTGATGCGGGGGGTTTTGCTTGCGTGTGGGTAGAGGCATGAGGTCCCAAGTTCGAACCCTTCCCTTGCTTATTTTTTCAGCCTTTCTTTTCTTAATTTTTTTTTTTTGTCTTAAACGCATCTTCTTCTTTCATTTTCGGACTAGCGGCTAGGGTTTCGTCTTCTTCTTTCATCTTCCCGGCGACGCCGCCCACTCCGCTCAGCACACGGCTCACCTCTCCCTCTCCCTCTCCTCTCCTCACTCCTCAATCTCGTCTCAATTCCTCTCTCACTTGCCCTCTCGAGCCTCGGTGGCGCTTGACAGATCCGGCACTAGCGATTTCCCTCGGCCTCGCTCGATGGCGCCCTTGTTCATACTTCAGATCTTGCATATTCTTCTTTGATTTCCCCCCTCTCACTCTAGCAGACTCACAGCGGCGCCGCCCAACCCGGCCACGACTCGCCTCTCCCTCTCTTCTCCTCGCTCCTCAGTCTCATCTCGATTCCTCGCTCGCTCGCCCTCTTGAGCCTCGATTCAGATCCGGCGCTTGCGGTCGCCCTCGGCCTCGGCCGACGGTCACCCTCGGCCTCGCTCGACGGCCGCCCTCAAATCCGGCGCTGTTCGACAACACTAGGAGAAAAAAAAGGAGGTTTTTGAACAAATCGTGTCGTGTTATACGGGTATCCGACATGAAACCGTGTCGTGTTATCGTGTCGGATACCCGGTACTTATCGTGTCGTGTTCGGATCGGCACTTTTCCCCTTATCGGTTTCGTGTTTCTGTCGTGTCGTGTCGTATCGTGTCGGATACCCGGTTGTGCACAGTCCTACCTTCGGCTTAGGCCGTTGTGTATTTTAAATAAATACTAGTGTATGTTACCCGTGCTCTTGCACGGCATATTAATTTTTTTTTTTACTATTATATTCTCACACGATATATTTTTTAAAACAATCTCTATGATAAATTTGATATTTATTTTTAAATGGTATTATTATTAAATTTAGATTGTTACTATAAAAGCTAACATAAAATTGGATAAAATGTTATTCAAATTTAATCGTATTATTTTTATTTGATTAATATATATTTAATCAGAAATTAGATCGGTGATATATGATTAATTAATTAAATTAATTAATTAATTTTTAAGGGGGATTTTGTGAAGTGTCCAAAAAAATGTCCTAATTGGTGAATTGTCCACGTTTTGGGACAAATTGGTAAAATGTCCACAATATAAACCACCTCCACGGCTTGGATCAAGGTAGGTTTAAAGCTCTTTTTGCACATTTGATAAAATACAAAAAAACTCTCCTGTGTTTTTTATTTTGATTATATGAGGCAACAATGACAGAGACATTAACAAGGACTGAAAAAGAGTTAGATCTGGTACAATAAGTAACTTTTCGGATTTTTGGTTTTGATTTTGATGTTATATGGTTTTAAATGAAATAAATATAAGATTTTAGTTTAATTAAATTTTGAAATAATATCTACAAGTAAGACCTTTTTTTGGTACTGTATGATTGGTGAACTGATGAAATGGAATGTCAAATGTGTTGATTCAACATACCCATAAGAGGGCCATAACCTTGTAAGTTATGAATAACTTGTCAATCATTTTGTACAAATTGTTTGCTCATTAAAGCGCTATGTGAACAAGCTGGGTTTTTGATAGCCAGTTAAAAACCAATGTATTACATTTATTCATTTTTCTTTTTCTTTTTTATTAAAGGAAGGATTATGATGAGATAACATATATAAGTAGTCCTTATATTATAAAAACATGTACAGATTAATCTACCTGCTACTTCGTTAATGATACGAGGTTAGCCGAATTTGATACGGGCTTAGCCGTAGGATAGCCCGTAGGATGACCCGATCTTCGACAATCAAGACTCAAGACAAGAACGGAAGCAAAGACTCAAGAACAAGAACAAAGACTCGAAAATTGATAGTAAAGACACGACCGATAAGGACTGATTCGAACTAAGGTAGAACGAGATAAAAACCTCAAGCCTCCTAAGAGGGTAGGAACCAAGTATTAACGACTACAAATCCCGCCTCTACAACCTTACACAACAAAGCGGACAACTTGGATGCACAAGGAGGGGACTTGTGATTACCAGGATCACCAAGCTCTCGCGAGGTTGACGAACTCAAAGCAAACCAAGTTAGATCAAGAACCAATTTGCAATTGATGAGCAACGCTACATGTAAAGGCTTGGATTTTCAAATCTTAATTTTTAGAAAAATGAATTTAAATCGGATATTCTAAGGAAAACTCGTCATCAAATTAATCGAACTCGAAACTTTTAATGCGGATTCCGGTCAAATTTGGATTTTTGCAAAATAGATTTTTCCTGCTTTCATATGCCGAGAATTGGAAAATGATGTTCGGATTTCATTATTAAATTTGAATTGAAAAATTTGGAACGTTGTTTTAATCGAATCAGAATAAGATCCAGAGAGCGAATTTTGAGATTTTATTTCGGGTATTTTAAAGATTTACTTGGAACCACATTTTTGGCTTCTTCCTTTTTTTCTCTCTACTGGGTCAAACTAACAACTCTTCCTCCTCATTAAAGCTGATACACCAACAGCCTTTTGCAACAACTCACTCCAACTAAACCATTACCGATTTTGGCTTGGTAACCCCATCTCCCATCCTCCTCCCTCACACCTTGCCACCCCATTCCAGGCAAAACGCCAAATGCCTTCCTTCAGATTTTTGAGTGCAGCAGCTCCAACCCCCATCTTTCATTTGGATGTTTTCAAAATAAATCTCCCCCCCCCCCTCATTCACTCTCATTTTCTACCCTCTTCACTTCCGAAGCTCCAGAGGCATCTCTCTCTCTCTCTCTCTCTCTCTCTCTCTGAGCACCAGACCGTTCTCCTGCAATTCCCATTTGCATATTACAGCTCATGTGGTCCTTCCTCTCAACCCCGTCCTTGTATACATGTGCTCTCTTGCACTCACCTTCACCCACCAAAACACACAGAAACCCATTTCCTCCCTTTCATCAACAAAATCCCCCCTTCCTTTTCCTGCTAGTGCCGCCAGACAATCTCAAACGCCCTTATTCACTTTCTGTTTTCGGAAAACACCAACAACATTAACAACCATCGCCACCTCCTGAAAATCGTACCAACGACCCACTCCACCCCCGTTTCCAGCAGCCCCTCTCTCCTCTCTAAACCGCTACTGGCATCCCTCCTGTCCGGGAGCAGCAGCAACATCCCAGGATCCCGAGCCGCTGCGAGCCCAGGAATGCCGAAGAGGAGCAAATCCAAGGTCAGACGGGGCTGGTCAAGAGCCTGAGCCGCCAACCGACCCTCCGACGCCTGCAGATGAAGGAAACGAACCCCAGCAGCATCCGCCGATGCCGCAACGCCTCCAATCCCTCCTCCTTTCCCTATTCCGATTAGAAAGGTCGGTGAGAGTCGTTCTTTGTTTTTCCGTTCAAAAACCCCTTAAAGGTCTCCCTTTATGACCATTTACCTCTGACCCGGGTTCCTCGGAGCTTCCCTGCCCTCGGAAAGCCTAATCGACCTCCGGCGGAGCCCGAATCGTTTCCGACGAGCGCTTCTGACGATCCTCGAAGAACCTCCAGCGTGTCCTTCGGTGAGCTTGTTCTTCCTTCTCTCCTTTTTTTCCCTTGATCTCGTTTGGCCTGCCCTTGATTTCCCGTCCTCGGCCAACCCGATTGCCCCTCGTCGGAGACTGGGTTCATCGTTTTCCCTCTCCATTCTTTCCGATGGCTGAACGTCAAAGGGGCCTCTGTTTTAATTGGGAGAGACGGGTTGGTTCTGGGCCTTTCTTTCCTTTCTTTTGGGCGGGTCGGGTTTCTTCTTTCACTTCAGATTTCGTACAGGGTCGGGTCGGACTCTTTCCTTCCGGGTTGTGGGCTTGAGATTGGGTCTTCCTTGCTTTGGGCCTTGCTGAGTTATAAGTATTGTTATATTGATATGTTATGTTAAGTGTTTTATTGTTATGATAATATGTAAGTTTTATGCTAAGTTGCGTTTATATACGTGATGTTATATGTATTATTATTTCTGATTTATGAAAAATAACGTTATTTGGAATATGTATTTGTGAGGTTTTAAATTGTGATTTTAGGAAAATTGAATGGAATTATGGGCTTTGATATATAGATATGGTTTGTGAAAATAAACTTGTTTTGGTGATTTAATGTCAGAATTTATTTATGTAATGATTTTGAAAATAAACATGTCGGGATTGTGTTAATAATATGATTTTGGGAATTTGTTAAGGATTTAAATGATAAATGTCGGAATGTGGCCAAGTATGATTTGAGAAATTATTTTGAACATGAGTTGACTTAAATTGGGATTTAAGAGTTTGGAAAATATGGTTGGTACAATTTTATCAATGGATTTGATTGAAAGAATGATTTTGGTTGATGTTGATCGTATCGGAAAGATTTTGGAAAATGGTTTTACTATCGGTTGGTTTTGAGTATGTTGAGAACTTGAGTTTCGTGTGTATGAATGTTGGTCCGGTAGCTTATGGAAATAGCTTGATGATAGGTGTGTATTGCTTCTGGATTTCTTTGGACTTGCATTTGGGCCCTTGCTTGTATTATCCTGCTGTTCTACATCTTCAGGTAAGTTCCCTAGGGGCTTACTCAGGTTGGGCATTCATGCCTGTTGTTGCATTTTATGTTAGGTGTTGCATATGCATAAAAGCATGCCATGTAGTATCATGTTTAGGTTGCACTAATTGATTGAGCATCTGTTTACTTTATGCGTTTGAAACAGAACGGCCGTTATCTGTGATAGTCCTAGAGTCTTTGCTAGGGTCATAGGGTAGCCCAGCCTCATCGGGTACCCTGAGTCAATCGAGTCATGAACTTCCTTATATTATGAGATGCCTGCGGGCTTTATTGTGGAGAGGGTTAAGCATGTGTGCCCCCCGGATTATGATGGAATGCATTCACGAGCTGGCCAGTCTCCGCCCTATCGGAAGGGGGTGGAGGTAGGAGAGGGATATGCCACTTGGCATTGTCTTGGGCCCTTTACAGTATTTCTGCACATTATTATGAGCTAGGAGCATGCTAGTGTGTTTGACTTTCGTACTGCATTAGAGCATCTTTATTAGGTATAGCACATACTATGTGGCCTCAGCGAGGACTGCCGGTCCCGCATGAGTGGCTCGATCTGACTCCTTTCCCCGTTCTTCTTTCAAAGGTATTTTCTGCAGATTTTGAATGCTCGATGTCTATATGGCGGGATTCCCTTTTGGCGAATCGAAGAATCTGGCTAATACCCTAAATTAGTAAAATGGTAATTATTCACTCGTGATTTGGTTTTGACCCGGCTCTGCCGTGACACTTGTGTCTTTATTTTGCTTCTGCTTTAATTCTGTTGAAATGGATTCCGCGACATAGTCTTAGGACAGGTTAAGGGTACCCAACGGCCCTTCGATGTGTTTTGGGTTTTAAATCCCTCCTTTTACTAATCTTAAAACGAGTTTGAAACCTCGACCCGTACCTGGATTGCAAGATCCGAACAAGGGGTTTTATCCCTTGAAACGTAACCCGGAAATCATAATTCTGGGCCGTTACACTACAAATCGATTGACTTTCTCACAGGCGTGTTTCACACAAACTGTATTTTTCTATATCAAAGAGAGGTGTCTAATTTAAAATGGAGGAATATGCCGTTCTAATATAGAAAACCCTAGGACTGATTTTAATAAAAATAATAAATATAATGGAAATTAAAATAAATCCCTAAAGTACCTAAAATAACTTAAATAAAGAAGGTCTCTTTTTTTCTTTTTTTTTCTTTTTTTTTTTTTTTTTTGAAACGAAAAAAATTTGACCATGGAGCTTAGCTCTATCAGCCAAGAGCATCCTTGCGGATGAGACTATGCAACAGGGAGTCATCAGGAGTCCAATTACCGTAATTGGCTGTAGTGATACGTGATAAGCGATCAGCTACCGAATTTGCCTCACGGAAGACATGACGAATCTCAACCGAACCAAAAAAGCCCAGCGAGACTAGACTGTCCGAGACAATCATTTCAGAGTCCCCAGTAGGCTTTCCTATACCTCTCAAACTGTTTATTATTGTTAAGTTGTCTCCGTCAATGATAATATTCGTTAATCTCAGTTCTTTCGCTGCTTTAAGACCATTCCAAAGTCCTAGGCTTTCGCAGCCACACACAGAATTGAAAGGTGACGGTCCATTTCCAACGAAGATTGGGAATCCTACTGGATCACGTATAATGAAACCAAAAGATGCCAAACCAAACGCAGAAAACGACCCGTCAAAGTTTAGCTTGTGCGTTCCGTTAGGTGGAGGTTCCCATTTGGTTCTTTTCCTTTTTGAAATTTTTCTCTGTTTGTCCACGCTTGTTGATTCGTTTTTTGTATTTTTACAGTAGTCCGGGCAACTTAAGTTTGATGTTTTCCAGACATAAGATTGTTCTTTTATAAAGGATAATATGCGTCTTATGTCCGGCGTTATGTTATCAAAAAGCGTTTTGTTTCTGAAGTACCAGATACCCCACCAAGCAAAGGTGAGATCTTCAAAGGGTTTTTTTCCAATCGTATTTTTGATTTCCCATAGTGTGCTGTTTAAGTGGTCGTCTTTGCTGAAACATCCATTCATTTTCCGAAATGTTCTAGGGTTATTTGCAAGTAGAGTTCCCCTCGTAATGGGACAATTCCATAATAAATGGTAGAGGTCCTCATAGCAACTGTCACACTGTGGGCAGTTAGTCGGAATTCCGAAGCGCCGAGAAGCTAGTCTGGCTGAAGTAGGAAGTCCGTTTTTAAGGATTTTCCATAAGAAAGACTTTATCTTTGGGGGTATATCAAGATCCCATATCCAGTTTGCATCTGATGTCTCGTGTTTTTTGAGGTTGTATATCATATCGATAGCTGATTTGGTGCTGAACCAGCCATTTTTGCTCCATTTCCAATAGAGTCTGTCTGTTTGTATGTGCTGAGGTATTGGTATTGTTTTGATAGTTTCAATTAGGTTGTTAGGAATTAGGTTTTGTAATTCTGCTTGTAATTTATCGTGATTCCAATTTTTGTTGTTATTGATGAAATGTTTTATGCTGATAGTGTCGTCTATTTGTTGTGGTGTTAAGACAGAAGAGATTAATGTTGTATTGCCTATCCATTGATCATGCCAAAAATTTATAGAGGCCCCGTCTCCAATAGACCAATTAAGACCATGTTTAAACAACGGAACAAGTTTCATTAACTGGGTCCATTGCCATGAAGACGTACCCCGCTTTTGATATGTGAGAATATTTTGGTTTTTAAGATATTTTTCTCTAATTAGTTTGACCCATGGACTAGCTGGGTCCGCTAGAATTTTCCAAAGTAATTTTAATTGGAGAGCTGTATTCATATCCTCCGAGCTTCGAAGCCCCAGTCCACCATTTTCCTTGGTTTTGCACACCTCATACCAACCTATGAGTGGTTTATGGTTTGGGCCTTTGTTCCAGAGAAAGTTACGATTAATCTTATCCAGTTCTGTGTGTACCGATTTGGGTAGCATAAAACATTGCATTA
This sequence comes from Persicaria tinctoria, assembly GCA_037127255.1. Lineage (NCBI taxonomy): Eukaryota > Viridiplantae > Streptophyta > Magnoliopsida > Caryophyllales > Polygonaceae > Persicaria > Persicaria tinctoria. The sequence continues at coordinate 65,856,498 of JBANSL010000006.1, forward strand.
TGTGTAATGGTTTCGCTGCGAGAGTTGTTTTGATTAGAGTGCAACGCCCAGCTTGAGAAAGGTAATTAGCTTTCCATCTTTGTAGCTGCGATCTAGTGTTTGTCAGTAGCTCTGTGAGTTCTTCTTTGGTCATTCTGCCTTCTATTATAGGGCAACCTAAATAGGTGCCCATTTTTGGTGTGTGTGCTATTTGTAGCTCGTTTCTGATTAGGTTTTTCTGGGCGGTTGTGATGTTCTTTGATGTTTGAAATTGGGATTTGTGTCGATTTATCTTTTGGCCTGAAATGGATGAATAATCTGTCAAGATGTTGTTTATTTGGTCGCAGGCTGTTTTGGTTGCAGAAGCAAAGATTACAATATCATCCGCGAACGCTAGAAAAGGAATTTTTGTTCCTCCATGCGTTAGTTTGACTCCTAGGTGACTCTGTGGTTTTTCCGATTCATGTTGTAACCCGCGTGCCAGGATTTCAGATATTATTAAGAAAAGATACGGAGATAGTGGGCATCCTTGGCGTATTCCTCTTTCTGGGAAAAAGATTTCAGTGGGTTCGTTGTTTACTAGTACCGAGTACGTGACTGTTGTTATGCATTCTTTGATCCAAAGAGTGAATTTGGGAGAGAAGCCAAATTTTGACATTATTGATAGTAAGACATTCCAGTCGACCATATCAAACGCTTTTTCCATGTCTAGCTTTACAGCCATCCAGCCTGATTTTCCGCTTTTCTTTGAGAAGGAGTGAAAGATTTCATTTGCTATTAGAATGTTATCTTGTATTGATCTGCCTGATGAGAACGCACTTTGTAGCGGACTAGTTATTTTGGGGATTATCCTTTTTAGTCTTGAAGCTAGAATTTTTGAAATAATTTTGTATGTTGTTGAGCATAGACTAATGGGTCTATAATGAGAGGTTGTGGTTGGGTTGTCTATTTTTGGTATTAGGGCTATGAACGTATGGTTTGTTTGCTTGAGGATCCTTCCGCTAAGAAAGAAGCTCTTTACTGCTTTGATTACTGTTGGCTCAACTATGTGCCAGTATTTTTTGAAGAAACCAGCCGGAAAGCCATCAGGCCCAGGAGATTTATCATTTGCAAGACTGAAGACCGCATTTTTGATTTCAGAGTTCGATACTTGTCTCGTCAGCCATTCATTGTCTTCGTTTGAGATTTCGTTCTCAATATGTTGAAGGAGGTTATTACGTGTTTGTTGTCGAGCATGCTGTTTGAATCTTAGGCTAAAATCATGCTTGATTAAGTTTCTAATTTCTTCTTCGTTATTGATTGTTATCCCTCCCGTAGTTTGTAAGTGTCTTATTATGTTCCTGTTCCTCCTTCCCGTTGCTATTTTATGGAAGTATTTGGTGTTGGCGTCTATAGATCTTATGTGCATTCTTTTCGCTCTCTGTCCCCAGTATTTCTGCTGGAAGGAAAGAAAGGAGGAGTGCTTTGAAGTTAGCCTTTTGATTTTGTTATCTAGGTTTTGGTTGTAGCCATGGCAAAGGCTCCTTTGAGAATGTAAAAGGTCCGTCTCGACTTGTTTAATTTGCGGAATAACATTTCCAAAAGTTACTTTGCTCCAGACTTTGCTTTTCCTTTTCACCTCTTGTAGTTTTTTGGTTAGCTTGTACATTTTAGAACCGGGGGTGTCTAACCTCCAAGCTGATCGTACAACTGTTTCATAGTCAGGTTTCGTTGTCCAAGCCATCTCAAACTTGAAGGGTTGTAATTTTGGTTTACGGTTATCCATGAGGTCCAAAGTGATCTGTGCATGGTCAGATTTTAGAAAGGCATGGTTTTTAGTACTAAGATTCGGGAATTGTTTTAGGAGGGCGTGGCTGACCATAGCTCGGTCTAATTTTTCAAATATGTTGTCGTTTCCATGTTCACGTTTTCTCCAAGTGTAATCGTTCCCACTAGTAGGGGAGTCTACCAGGTTGAAACTTCTGACCGTGTCTTGGAGTCTAACGAATCTATTTGCAGAAGGGGTTCTGCCCCCTAATTTGTCAGTCGGTTCTAAAATTTCATTTAGGTCTCCAATAATAATCAGTGAATCTTTTGCGTTGTGAATGTATTCTGAGAGAGAGGTCCAGAAATTGTTTTTTTCCTTTGCGTACGGGGTTGCATAAACGAATAAGATTTCGACATCTATGTTGAGATCCGTGTTAATGTAGTCTGCCCGGATGATACGGTCAGTCGAGTTTCTTATAGTGAAAGTTTCATTATGGAATTGTGACTCTTTCCAGAGAAGGCAGAGGCCTCCCGCTAGTCCATTTGAGGGAATGAAATGCATTTTGTCAAATCCTGGTTTCCTCCAACACTTGTCAGGCGGAGGGTTTGTTATTTTGGTTTCAGCTAGCATTAGGATTTTTATGTGGTCCGTTCTAGTTGTTGATTCGATGTGTGTCCAAACATTCCTTCTGCTAAGGCCTCTTATATTCCAAAAGCTAAATTTCATTTAAACCTTTTTGAGCGGAAGATGGTTTTTATCCTGGGTGAGAACTATTTTTGTGGGGTTATAGATTCTCCAATTAGTGGGATTTTTAGTCTGATCATGGTTCGGGTGTTGTGTATTATATAAAGTTGTGAGAATTTGCGTGAGTGTTATTTCCTGGCAACACAAAATCCAGGAAATCTTGTTTTTGGTATGAGTTATAATATTTTGTTTAAGATTGATGTTATTAATGTAGTAGATGATGTATACTTTGAGTTGGAGGTGTCTTGTGTGTATCGTGATAGTTTGTGTTTCAGCTAGCCATGTGTCATAGAGGTGTTGTAGTGTTATGATGTAGTTGATTGAAAATAAGTCAGTCCTATCAAAGCTGGGGTAGATACCAAGGCTGTGATATCTAGCAAGGTTTATATAATTGGCCATGTTCAAGTAATTGTAATACATGCTGCAAAATCTATAACGTCCATCATCTAAAAATAGAGTACAAGAATCTGTCATAAAGTAAATATACATTGAATTGGACATGGAATAGAAGTAGTATGTAATTTTGAGCAATTGATGTGTTTTGTGAGTCAACCAGGTATTTTGTATAGCGGTTATAGTTTCCCAAGGGCAGCAACTATGAGAGAGCGAATCTATGTAGGATAGCTCACATAGGCTAATCTGAGATTTGTTGTAGCAGTAGACCCTCTTGAAGCTTTCATTATATGTTGATAGTGTTGAGTGCCAAAGCTTAAGTCCATCCTGAGCTTGAATCCAAAGGATCGAAATGAAGAGGTCATGAAGGCATAGACGAGTCACAAGCTGCAAATTGTATAGATAAATGTATTGCTCAAGGGAAGGACTCCCTCGAGCAAGGTTAGTAGTGCATATCATGAAACATTTAGCTGTACAGTTGACAATGTATATTTGTTTTATACTAACAGCAAAGGAGAATTCATTTTGATGCCAATGTCGTGGTTGTGTGATAATGCAACTAACCAGCAGATGATGATTGTGTTTAAAGTTAGGTGGGGAATCTTGATAGCTTATGTATGATGCCAGAGTCCAAACCATTGAATAAATTAGTGAAGAAGACTCAATGGCATAATGTAGGTGTATGATCAAGTAATGTACAGTGTAAAATCTACCAAAAGTCATGTACTTTTGTTTCAGAGTAGCAGAGTAGTTAAGTTGTGGACTATTTGCAATCAACACGGTAGTGATAAGTTTAGAGATAAGCACCAAGACCCATAACATAAAAAAACCAGAATCTTGAGCAGTAGTTTGTTTATTGTCTTTAGAAAAGTTAGTGCCATTTGATAGATCAAGTTGAGGATGATTTGGGTAAGCAGCATGAGACCCGATATCTTGGTAAGGATAGCTCAAGAGGATGATAAAGACCAGGAAACCATCAAAAAATGTAACTTGATGGTACATGATATACCACAACCAGGCTGCAGGGGTAATATCTTTCTCAGTGGTTGTGGTGTTGTGATTAAGACTAGCTCTTTTATAAGTGGTTTGATATTCTCTCCAAAAAGTATCATGGTAGGTTCTAATAGTAGTTAGACAATAATGACAAATCACAGGTTTATAAGGCCATACGATAGTCTTTTTTTCCCCACCAGGCATATAACAGTAGATCAGGTGATAATTATGGGTAGGTGTGAAGTTAAAAAAAAACAGAAGCTGATGGTTATGAATGGGTAGAGGCTTAATTGAGTTAATCCAAAACCCCAGACAAATTATCAAGTAGTAGAGAAACTTGAGAATAGGTGATTTGTTCTTGTTAGCAGTATGTCTAGCACTGAGATTGAAAATAGCAGTATAATAGACGCTGTGTTTAGATATGAAAGCTAAATACCAGTAGTAATTCATAAGAATCCACAGCCAGATGTATGGACAGAAAAGGTGCTCCAATTTATAATAAGAATTAACATTTATAGCAGTAAATAATGTGCAATCATTTGTGCAAGATAATTCAGCAGTGTAGTGGCAGTTCCAAGGCTCCCCATTGCAATAGCAAGCATAGTAAATATAGATAAGAGTAGGCAGGTTGGGTATAGAAGTATTTGTATATCTCATATAAGGGTTATCAACCCAAGAGCAATTAAAGAAGTATAAGATAAAGTAATGCCTGCACGATTTGGAAGTGTTATGATATCTTAAAGAGAGATTCATATGATTGTCATTAAATTCAGATGTGGTTGTATTAGTAGAGGGTTTCATGTAGGATTTATGTTTTATATAGGATAGGTAATCTAAAATCTTATAGCTAATTCGATCAAAAGTTTCAGGGCTGATGTTGTGTAGTTCTATATATTCAGTAATTGTATGATTTAAAAGAGGTTTGACATAATAAAAACCAAAGCATTCATACATATATTTAGTGATGTTCGAAATATAGCCAGCAGCTCCATGGAGATGGGTTACAGAATCTGAGTTTTGTTTTTTTTGTAAGTAATGTTTTGCAACCAAATATGGTTTCTGGACTGTCTTAAACTCTGCAAACAATTGAAGACAAACATATGCTACTTGGTAAATATTATGATTCATATTCAAGGATAGGTTACAAGCATTAGGATAATATGGAAAAAGATACAGCTTTAGCCAAAAGTACCAGTAGCAGATATGGTTACTGCAGAAGTAGCTAACCAACAGTGGTTCATGTAGCATTTTCAGACATAAAACAAGTTTTTGCCAAAAAATAGAATTTGAAATGTTTGCAGAAGGTAGTGTGTTATTCTCAAAATGTGATGAGGATATGCAGAGAGCATCACAGCAGGCCCATGGGCAAGGCCTAGGTAACCCATTGTTTGGCAAAAGCTTGAAATCCATGGATTACTCGATGTTTTTGCCCCTCTTCAGGATGGAGCTAGCCGTGTCATCTTCCCCACCCACAACCTTCCTTTTGAGAGAGCAAGAAGTAGAGGTATCCTTTGGTGGAGCATCAGAGGTAGTGAGCATTTTCATCATGGAGGTGTTGGAATGGAGAGAGTGGAAAGAAGGTTCAGAGATTAGATCAGCATTGTGCTCAGTTGCAGGATCATCAAGCAAATAGCCTCCCTCATCATAATCTCCACCAAGTAGATCATCCTCCTCATACTCATATAGGAGACAAGGAAGGATTTCAGAATTAACTTCGGCTCCAATCTCATTGAAGTGTTGTGGGTTGGGGAGAGGGTAGGCAACTTCCATAGGGTCATCATTAGAGGGTTTGTTATTCTCAAAGCTAGAAACCATCAGTGGTTCATTGCTGGGTTGGATCTCAATGGAATGCACCCCAGAGGTCGAGGAGCCAGGCAACCCAACCCCCCTGGGCCAACACTAAAGCCAGCTGCAGGCACCCAGCCTGCAGGGCTACCAGTGAGGCCAACCAAGGAGGGAGCAGAGCCAGGACCAACAAACCCAGCAGGAGTAGGCAAAACAGGAGATAAAAAAGGGCCAGCTTGTGTGTTGTGGTGAGCAGTAGCATCAGTAGGTGATTTGGACCCAATTGATGAGTTAGAAGAGTTTGAGATAGTTTCAAATGCAATAGCAACCCCACCTCTACCAGATAAATAAGGTTTGTTTCCAAAAGCTTGGATGGGGTTTGGTAATTTCACAGTTTTCCCTTTCTTCCCAATGGTAGACCATCCCTCACCCAAATCAGGTTAAGGGATCATGTTGCTTGGTTTCAAAATTGTAACCTGGAATTTTTTTGGTTTAGGAATGAAGTTAGGGCAGTTGTTGAAGAAGTGGTCTAGACCCCCACAGTTCCCACAACCTTCTGGGAATTCTTCAAACCAAATTACATGGGCAGAACATTCCAGTTGATTGACAGGGATGAGAATGGTGTTGGACATGGGGAGGGCAAGGTCTAGGTTGATGCAAATACGGGCATATCTAGCACTTGGATCGACTGTTGGATCAGTTTTGATGAGGGTTCCAAACTTGTTTTTTTCAATGATCAGTGCTAAGGCACCAGGCTTTTTGTATGCATCAGGGATGGAGGTGATTCTAACCCACATGTCTATAGTAGAGGTGTTTTCAAGTAAAGGGTCACAGGTAATAGACCATTGCCTCAAGATTATGAGTTGGCCATAGACATGAAAGGGCCTAGCTTCCCAGATTATAAGAAGATCAGTTGGGTCAGTGAACCTTACCTCAAACCAGTGGTTTGGGAGCTCCACAATTTGTAGGTCACCAGATAATCCCTTCCAATCGAAGTTGAGCTTGGATTCCAGTTTCTTGAAGTCTATAGGAGCACCAAAGGCTCTCCCATAGAGCCTGAAATTGGTTTCAAATCTGTATTGGGGTTGGAATTGCTGGAGAAGGTTAAAGAACGAGCTGAGATCGATTTTTTCTTTCCCCTTGTCACATTTCTGTGGTTTCGGGGCCTTAGGTTTTTTGTGTGATTTTTTGGGTTTCGGTGGTTCCTCGGAGAGGACCCCCTTCCCTTTGGTTGGGTTCTTTTTGGGTGTCGGTGGATCCTCATAGAGGATCCCCTTCCCTTTATTGGTATTGTTTGGCTCCATTAAAGCACAACAGAGAGATTGCAAGTGTAAAGCACAGAGCACATAGTACACAGAGAGAGAGGGATTGATAGTGGAGCAGAAGAAGAACATAGAATTTAGAGTGTGAGCATTTAAGGTAAGAACACAGGGGCTTAAATAGGAGTCATAACTAGGAAGCAGAATTTGAGAATCCACACATTCAGTGAGCAACTGGGAATTAAAATAGGTGAGGAAGTGAGAGCCATACCTGCCAAGAGAAGGAGTAGAGCTCTGGGGAGCCATCACACTCAGAAGCCAATGATGGAAAATTCTATCTTCAAAATCCGGATTCTGTGCGCCATCCTTGCGAAATCGAAGAAGCCCACACCGGGAAGGAGAGCCATCAAATCTCGTCAGACGGCTATAGGGGGGTTCGAGAGAGAGGGGGACGTTTGGGTAAGCAATGATTGAAACAATAGCTTCCCATGGATGAGATTGGGAGAGGCGAGAGCCAGAGGGAGGCCGAAACTCACTCCACACTCCACCCCTGCTGTATTTCCAAACTTTGTGCCAGATCCAGAAGGTGAGGGGCTTCGATTTGGGAGGACCATACTGTTTTTGGTGATTTGAGATCTTGTGGAAGTGATTTGCAGGGGGGTTTCCATGGATTTCATTCAGATTTTCTTCATGCTTCTTAGATCTAGGGTTTTTGATTTTGGGATTTGGGGGAAAAGGCCGGTCACGCGCTGGCGCGTTCTTGAGTTCCAGATTTTGGTTTTTGGCTTTCATTTTTTTCTATGCATGTGTATTGGTGTGGAGGTGATTTGATGGTAATAAAGAAGGTCTCTAAAAATAGCAATAAAGATAGTTCCAACACTTAGAATAAATCCCGTGTAAAACAGTGACAGCTCAAAGAATGTGATTTTCGGCCAAGCTCTAGGTCGAATCTGGACAAACCCTCAGTAGAAACGTTGTAGATCTCTTCGTCCTCGTTCCGGCAAGGTATAGCACGCCTCAATCCGACTAATATTGACTCCGTACGGCTCAATTTACTGAGACATCGAAAAGCTTTCAAATGCTGAACGAATCTAAAAAACGTCAAGTTTCCACCTTTGCACCTTCTCCGATGGTGGAGCCTTCTTTTTCCTCTTGAGGATGACATCATTCTCGTGAGCTCGAATCATAGGTCCATCCCCAAGTATAGGTGTGTCTGAAGGTGTCTTGGATGATCACGAATCAGTTAATTTCTTAAACACGTTTTGAATATAAACATTCTATAAATGAAAAAGATTCATTAAGAAATTTGGAATTATTATTTTGACTTCCCATGAGCATTAATAATGCAAAGTTTTCACTTTCTATTTCAATATTTTAGATATTAATTTTTAGTGCTTCCCGGATTCCCCCTCTCAAGTCTCGGCTCTAACAGCCGAGTATGATACTACCTCCAATCCAAAATATATGTCGTTTGACTTTTTAAAACGTATTTTAAGAAGGTAAAAACTATATAAAATATCAACTTTTTTTAAATTATTTTTTTACAACTTAATATTTTTTGGTAATAAGTATTAGATTGTAAAAAATAAGACCATGTTGTGCAATAATCTATTGAGCAACTATAAAATAATATTGAGAAAAAATAAGATCATGTTGAGCACAATTTCACAAGTCTCAATTGTTGTGCAAATATAATCTATTGTTGAGCAAAAAATAAGATCATGTTGAGCAAATTTCCACCAATTCCCTATGTTGTGCACATTCAAACTAAAATTGCATTTTTTTTCCGTGTCAGCACTTTTTGAATTTTTATATTGGTGTGCAAATATAAGTTTATGTTGAGCAAATATAATATTGTGTTGTGCAAATATAAGTTTATGTTGTGCAAATATTAGTTTATAAAATTGTTCTTTTCATATTTATATTTGAGTTATAAAATTGCACTTTTTATTTTTATATTCGCACTTTTTCAAACTAAAATTACACATTTAAGTTCTAAAATTGCACATTGAAACTAAAATTGCACCCTTTTTTTTCCGTGTTAGCACTTTTTGAATTTTTATAGTGGTGTGCAAATATAAGTTTATGTTGAGCAAATATAATAATGTGTTGTGCAAACATAAGTTTATGTTGTGCAAATATTAGTTTATAAAATTACACTTTTCAGTTTTATATTTGAGTTATAAAAGTGCACTTTTCAGTTTTATATTTGCACTTTTTCAAACTAAAATTGCACATTTAAACTAAAAATTCCACTTTTTTTTTCCCGTGTCAGTACTTTTTGAATTTTATATTGGTGTGGAAATAGAAGTTTATGTCAGCACTTAAACCAAAATATAATCTATTGTTGAGCAAAAATAAGAATATGTTGAGCATAATTCCACAAATCCCCCATGTTGTGCAATCATGTTCTATTGATGAGCAAAAATATAGATTATGGATCACATAATAAAAATATAATATTAAAGTACAAACCATGTTGTGCAATAACCGTAAGTTGTGCAAATATAAGAATACGTTGTGCAAATATGACTCAAGCCTAGTTTTTTAATCATTTTGTCGTGCAAATATAAGAGTACGATGTACAAATATAACCGTAAGTTGTGCAAATATGATAAAAGTCTAGTTTTTTTTTTTACATTTTATCCTGCAAATATAAGAGTACGATGTGCAAATATAATCGTAAGTTGTGCAAATATAACATTTTGTTGTGCAAAAATAAAATAAAAATATAGATTATGAATCACATAATAAAATATAGATAGTTTTTTTAATTTCTCATATTCATAGGGTGATTTTTGTAATAAAATATAGATATTTTTTATAATTCCCATATTTATTGGGTCATTTTTGTAATTTAACAAAAAATCTTGTCTCCTTCCACCGGAATCCTCCCCGATCTGGACTTGAATCCGACTCCGCCTCCGGCGAGTTCCGGCATCGCTCGCTCGCTCTAGCCTTGCTCGCTCCGGCCTCATTCGATCTCGCCGCTGCGCCTCGCCGCCTCCGCCTCCGATCTCGCTCCTTCGCCCGCTCCCTCGCTCGCTCACCGCCTCCGGAGACGTCGACCAGATCCGGCCTCTCGCTCGCTCGATCCGCCGCTCGCTCACCACATATACAACCTCACACAGATCGATTTCGCAATCGATTTTGAGATCCAAGCACACACAGATCAATTTTGAGATCGATTTTGCAATCCTCCTCCAGCACCTTTAATGTTCGAAGGCGGAATCCGACCAACGAGATCCGACCGCAAGAGATTCCTTGAATCACGCCAATAGGCGGTGCCAGATCTGGCCACGAACCGCGTCGTTTAGCAGGCTCCCGCAGTCCTCCAGCGCCTTTAATGTCCAGCTATCGTCTTTGACCTTTGAAATCAACCTCGTCAGGAGAGCGAGACGGTTTCCAAGCTCGTTCATCGTAGATCTCAGCAAAATAGAGAGGATGACTACAGGATCGGGCTTGGGGGGACAATCAATGGAGAAGATAGAGGCAATGCATGCGTCCTTGTATTGAGTGACGTTGCAGGCGTATCAGATCTGATCAACCGCTTCATCCTCCTCTAAATCGCCATATTCGTGGACTAGGCCGTTGAAGAGAGAGATGAGGATTACAGCTAGCAGGAGAAGTGAGGATTACAGTTTGCGCGTGATAGAGATCTGAAGGAAGGAGAGAGGGAACGGGGATAGAAGGAAGGGAACGAGAATGGCTTTTATGATGGACAGTTTTCCAATTTGTCCAAAAAGTTGGACAATTCACCAATTTGTCCAAAAAAGTGCCTGTTTGACAAATTTTTTCAATTTTTAAACGTGAATTTTATAGCATTAAATTGGATGAAATGAATTATGTTGTTTTATTTGTAAAAGTTAACATAGAGTCATGGTGTTTTGTCTATCTATCTATATTGATTTAACATAATTAATTTATATATGCTATCAAATCATATCGATTTTTTATATTAATTTTTAAAAATAATAATATATTTATTACTAATGAGTATGAAATTATTGTTAATTTTTTTAAAATTAATAAAAAAAATTATATTTTATAAAAAATATTATCTCTACTATTGAGAAAATAAAATAAATTATATTATATTATTTTAATGATTTTCAATGTAATTAAAAAAAATATTTTCAATGCAACTAACGAACTCTATTTTATTTTGTATGGTGCGCTTTGTTTGACTAATAAATATAGATTTTTAAAAACGAACATGACTAAACGCACCTGGACCTTCCATGTGTGAGATTTCATCAATGTGATGGAGATTCATCGTTTACCTGCCGCTAACTGATCAATCGAAAGAATGGATAGCGACATTGTGAATCCTCTCCGGGACTGATGGCGTATTACGGAGCTCTTCTAGTTGGATGCAGACGCTTCTCTCTTCATCCGCGGAGCGGTATTTACTTCTTATCGTGTGTATTTTCCTTAAACTTATTGGAGAACTCTTGTATATCTTTACTCTTATCCGCTCTTCTCTCCTCCTTTTCTCTCTTCGGCTAAAAGTCCTTCTTTTCGTTCTGATTTCCCCTTTTATAGTGACTGGGAGTTCCTCGTTCCCTGGCACATGTCATCTTTAACCCGACACGTCTCTCCTTTGTGGTATGAGGGCATGCAGGACACATAACCACCATTCTTCATCCGCGGATAGTGCGTTTAAGGAAAAATCTGTCATTTGGTTCCGCGGTCGAATAGTCAGGGTTTTCCCCTATCAATCTTCTTTTTGTTATTATTTCATGTTTTAATCACCTTTTAGATACTTTTTGGTGATATTTTTCGGCCGGTTTCGTCAGCACCAGAGCCCGTTTCAGACCTCTACTTTAGTATTTTATATATATAGATATAGATATTAAATATTATATTCAATTTGATCTGTAGAATAGTTGACCAAATATTGAATAGATTATTTTATATAAAAATATAAGTTTGCCCGCAGAGCGGTGAAATGGGACGAGGTTTAGCACAGTTTGGTCAACGCATCTGTTTTGGGTACAAAGGACCATATGTTCGAATCTTGTCACACGAGATGTCAGCTTCACACTTCTTTGCGTGAAACTGGAGTTTTCGTTTTCTTGCTAACGCGTGCCCTGCAAGGTGGTAAGTGGCCAAGAGGGCCCACTTGATTTTCCTTCTTGCTCATCAATCGGAAATGAAAACAAACCCCAACTCGGTTCCTAGTTTCGCTACCCGCCAAGCGGATCTCTTTATGTACCAATGCAAACAAACTGGTGTGCGATGTGTTCGTGGGTGCATGTGCTCTTGGTTGTTGCTTCGCTTCCTTGGTGGTTCGGCAGAGGAGTTCCCCTCCTTTTTTTTTTCCTCTTCTGTTCGATCCTCATTTACCGATCAAAATCTCTTCTTCAAAAGATTCTTATATTTTTTTAACAAATTGTTTATCCTTTATTTGAGTAAATCAAAGACCAGAAGGCAAAGAATATATATATATACGTATACTTATCCCAAGAAAAAAAAGCATTTTAAAGAGAACTTATAAAAGATTGACAAGCAGGTATTTCATTAGCCGGATCTCAAGTGGCTACACCAAGCCCTCTGGTGTTTCCCTTGTGACACTACTCATGTTGAGTCTTGGAATCAAATATTTTGAACAAAGAACTTTTGACTCGAGTTTTGCTGAATAGGATATAATTGAGTTTGGATCTCTTTCTCCCTCTTCGGCCGAACTCTGACTGTCGAAGATGTGTTTTTTCACTTCATTCGATGTGCTTCTGGCTAAGGTTCTCCGAATAGTGGGTTCTCCGATCCTTGGTCCCACTTCCACCTCCATGTGTTTGTGTTTGATACGCTTTTCACGGGATCCGAGGTGGAGACCTAATCTTTATTTTAAAATAATACTCCGTGTAAAATTAAGACCATAGAAAAGAACAATTGTATTGTGTAAGCTTGCTGCTTTTGCTTGGATCCCACCCTAAGGTCATCCGCATTAGTGAATCCCGTACCCAGATTCATAACTTACTTTTTCAGTGCCACATCAGCTTAATGGCCTCATTTCATATATTTATTTTTCACCCCCATTCATGAATCCCTACATTGGACTCATAAGTTACTTTTCTTTATTTTTCTTTTTATTAAATAAAAATTTCTCATATTAAGCAGTTTATTAATAATAATTTTTTATTATTCAAATATTAAATAGTACTATTAATGATTAATTATTTAAATATTATAATTAGTATAATTGTAGGCTTTTTTATTATTAAATATTATAATTGAGTTTATTAATAGTATTAATTTTTTATTACTAGTAATATAAAATATTATAATTTTTTTTACTAAATATTACTAATTATTTAATTTTAATAATAATAATATTTTTTATTATTAAATATTATAATTAGTATAAATGTCGGATAGTAAACTAACTGGGTGTCAAACGAAGTAGGGTGATATCATGAATTTTTTTTTTCTCGAAACATATGCAAAATGGATGTCTATATGTAGATAAAATTAAATTACATTTAAAAATATAATTTGTTTTATTTTTTATAATGTTAAATTGGCTGAAATAACAATTTTAAAATTGTAATTACTAGAGTTGCCACATGTCAATCCCTGAATGGGTCACTTGGCAGCACTAGAATTTATTTCTTCCAACCCATTTAATGTGCAACGCAGCAGTTAACTCTCCATTTTGGACTTACGGCGTCGTTTTGCCTCCTTCCCACAGGCGCAGTCACGCAACTCCCATGTGCCTTCGATTTTCATGTTCATGAACCCCAATGAGGTTTTGCAGTTGAACCCGCTAATCAGGATTCATGTCATTTTCTTTTTTTTTCCTTGCTTTTTTTACACCTGGAGCAGTGGTGAACCTTTGGGTTCACCATTGCGGGTGGTCTAAGTCCCATTTTCCCAAAAATTGGAAAAGAAGAAGAAGAAAAAAAAAGGGAGTTTTTATATGCTTTGACACGATGTATATAAGTAAGTTTCTTGCTTGACTCGATCTGGATCTAATAAAAGCTTGATTGGAGTTTCTTTGATTTCAAGGTTTTCTGTTTCGACTTCGTGGATTTCGGCGTTCTTAGTCGTCTTTCTTTCTTGCTGATCTTGCTTGTGGTACGAGTCGTGTCTGGCTGGAGTCATGGTGATGTGTTTTAGAAAGCTCTGATTTCGGGAGCGTTTCTTTGGAGTTTATTCTTCACTTACTACATGAGATAGTTTCCTATTGTACTTGGTGGTCGACGGTGCTTCCTCAAGAGTGTTTGGCTTCCCACAACCTCTTCTTTGGCAGGCAGGAGAGTCTCGGTGACTCGTTGGATGTTAGCCACATTCGCTCGCCTTGTTATCCAATAATATCTTATTAGATATTTCGGATTATTGCCTTTTTTATATAAAAAAAAAGTAGGTTGTGTGGGTCTCGGTTGGTCGCGGTCATGATTGTGTCTTCACAACAACCCCATTGTCTAGGAGGTGTTTCCCTGGAGATATGTCTTTATACCACCAGGGAATAGGGTTGTTATATGAACTGAACAGCTCGAGCTCGACTCGGGATTGGCTCGAAAAAGCTCGACTCGAGCTTGCTCATTTATTTAAACAAGTCGAGCTTGAACAAAATTTTAAGCTCGGTTGAAAGCTCGGCTCGTTCGAATAAAGCTCGAATAGCTCGAATTCTATGGAATTTCTAAAATTTTCTTCTAAGTTAAGATGTTATAACCAAGTAGAAATACTTGAAGCTCGAAAAAAGCGCGGCTCGAGCTCGTTCATTTCCTAAATAAGCCGATCTTGAACAAACTAAAAAAGCTCGTTTATAAATTAGGCTCGGCTCGAGCTCGTTTAAGAAACGAACAATTGCACATGTCAAGCTCGGCTCGTTCGGCTCGAATAACACCCCTACCAGGGAATCGCGCCCTGTCTTCATACTACTTTGGTAGTGTTTGACTCGTCTTCTACTAACATTTTAGGTGAAGTATTGATATCTAGCTCTCTATGATTAGGGTTGTTATATGAGCCGAACGGCTCGGGATCGGCTCGCGCTCGTTTGTAGAGGGAAAACGAGCCGAGCTTGAACATAGTTTTAGGCTCAAACTGAGCCCGAGCCGAGCTCGTAAGCTCGGTACCGGAAATTACTAAAATACCCTTATAGTGTTATTATATAGGAGGAGTTAGGTTTTTTAGGCTCGACCGCTCGCGTCGCGTCTTCATTCCTCTTCAGTCTTCCATCCCTGTCCATGTGAGAACACCAGCATACGTAGCAACTTCCCTCCTTCCGAGCCCGGCTTCGGCACCGCCGGTGAAGAGCAGTAGTAGCAGCGCCGCGTCGCGCCGTCCAATAGAAGCAGCAGTACTGCAGTATTCGTCTTCATTCCTCTTCCCTGCGTCGTTGGGTTGTCTTCTTCCCTGCCTCACTGGCCTCGGCGGCCTGGTTCGAGCGCTGACAAGGAGTGTTTTCTCGGCAGGATTGGCGCAGATCTGGTCTGGTCTGACGGTGTTATGGCTGGATCTTGCCGGATCTGTTGCTCTCCCGCTGGTGCTGATTCGCCGCCCTTGGATCTGGTCGCTTACTCCATCTTCCCTCAATTGATTATTTGAAGAAATAAAGAAAGAGTGATCACTACTAGAATTTTGTTCATAGACATCGGGTATAAACCGATGTTAATCAAAAAAAAATTCAACGTGTTAGTGAGTGGTGTTAAAAATCCAAACGATACCACATCGGTTTATAACCGATGTCTATAATGATATATAACATCGTTTGTCTATGTAATATCGACTTAAATGCATGAATATAGTTACATTTTGATTGGTTCACCTAGTGTTAAACCATTATTAATTTGCATTTCTAGCTACCTGAATGTATGAAGAGCAATACAAAAGTTCACATTAACATCGGTATTTTCTCCAAAAACAATTTTGTAATAACTTATTTACATCAGTTATATGCGATTCATTTCGTGTTTATTAACTTCCCCTTTGTATTTTGTCTTGTTATTTCGTTTTAAAAATAGTATACAACATTCAATATTTATAAAGACGATGTTATATGTATATATTTAAATCAATATATTTGAAAGAAATGATGTCCAAAAAGATTACAACATCAATTTCTTTATGTGTAACAATGTATAATTTCCCTAAAGACATCAATTTTATTAGTTGTTTTGTTGTGTTTCAATACATTTTTAAATCGTTTTTTATGTTATTAAATGACATCTCATTTTCTGTGTGTATCCATTAATATGCTATTTCAATTCTCAAATTATCAAAATTGGATCAAATCCATGATGCATTATCCAAAATAGTCATACATGATGAAATACATAAAGTAGATTCAAATCTAATGCTTATTACAATAAGGTGAAATACATCAATAATCGAATTCTAAGTTTCGAGTCTTTTACATAATACAACATATAGAGATGTTATTACGATGAGGAAAGACAAACATCACACAAACACCAACCCACAAGTCCTCAACTAGCAGCCACAATACCCCAGCAGCAGCCCAGAACAAAGGCAGCTCCCACCATCCACCAACACACACGAAACACTGCAGTGAGTTCAGCAGATTTTCTACATATGCAAGAGTCAAGGAAGTGTGAGCGAGAGGGAGACACCACCCAAGAAACAGCCACCTGCAACACCTTTACACAACCGTTGGCTGTACAAACGTATCACCAGCACCAAGTCTGACCCAACCCAAACAAAGCAGCCCCAACCAACACCTCAAAGAACCCAAAACCTCATAGGAATCCAGTGAGGGAGCACACATTCAGCTCTCATTCAAATAAAAAAACTAAGCTCCTTTGAGGCACTAGGAAGAGCAGGGAGAGACCAAACAGAACGGGAACTGTAATTACCTCGAGACCCAGGAATAGGATGAGATGGGCGCACCACCACACTAGAAGACGTCGCACAAGCTGCACAAGCCCTGAACAAGGACACAAAAAAGGGGAAAATGACAACAGCCCGACCAACAAGAGAGGGCATAAACCTATGGAAAACTGGGGTGTCATATTCAAGGAAACGGGGGTGTCATATTCAAGGAAACAACCTCAAGTCTGCTGCAGCATCAGATTATCCATATATCACAGAGGAAGAAGGATATAAACTTTGACTCAAAGATGGATTAGGTTGTAAGGATAAATTCAATTGGAAAACAACCATTTAAGGTATTCTTTTTTAGTAGCCATTCAGTCCCAAAAATTAATGGTCAAAATCAAATATCAAAGTATCAAACTAAACAAGCTCAACATATCAAACTAAGCCTTGATGCTAAGACGAATTCCTTACGAAGCCGAATCATCTTCAATTTCACAAAATATATAACCTTTATGATAGACAAATTGAAACACAGACAATGAAGTGAGAAGGAAACCTTGCTGGAGAACAGCCAAGTAAATAAACCAAACGAAGAGGATATTAAAAAGGAACTAGAGCTCGACGTAGAAGCACAAAGCTTTAGCAAACGCTTGAAGACCTTGGTGAAACCTATAATAAATAGAAAAATAAATGAAGTCAGATAAAACAATCACTTTAGGGAAACCTTAATATAGTAGTACAAGCTATTAAACTAATGACAAATTACTCAAGCACATAGAAATTCCCTTCACTACAAGCAAGAAAGATAAAAACCACTCGCTTTTATAGAAAATAATTATTCGTTAGTTGGATAACATATATTAGGAAATTTAGGAACAACTAAGGATAAATAATTACTTGAAAATGTACTTTTTAAAACTCCTTAATTTGCCTCCACCATAAGGCAATTTTTTTTTTCATCTTCAAAATTCAGCAAAGGGCTGAATTAAAGACCCCAACAGTATACATGGTTATTCACACATGACAGGAATTGAATGTAGAAGTTAACCATAAGGCAATTTTTTCCCTCTCGCATTCTCTGACGATTTATACTTAAGATTCACATAAAAGCCTTGCTCCTAAACCTGTTTCCCATTTTAACATTGGAACATTTTGACAAAAGATATGCTTATGTTTCTGCATGCCGAACAAACTGTTGCACAACTGGCAGAAGAAGAGAGAAACATAATCTTGCACGAGAAGGAAATGATTGAGCAAGCACTGGTCAACTTTCTCTTCCCACTTCCTAAAATTACGAATTAGTTGCATTGAGTTCCAATTCCTGATCAGTAATAATTAATGGCCACTTTAAAAATATTAGACAATTAGTAAACCTGTAAACTTTAAGTGTGGGCATATATAAACTTGATAGTCAATCCAAAAACGACACCTTTGCAAGACTAAATAGAGCATGAAATCGGATCAGTAGCAAGAATCATATTGAGAAAATAATTCTAATCTTCACTAATAGACCAAAGAAACAAAACCAGCAACCTTCAGTTTATGTCATGTTCTTAGGATAAATTGGTTTTGTTATGTATTCCAGTGGCCTTAGTAAGACTAAATAAACAAGAAGCATGCGAGTGTATTTTCTTTGTTTCGATCTGCCATTTTTCTATTTTCATCTTATAAGGTCTTTTCAATCGCGCAACTCATAAGTGACCTTTACAAAAAATCTTCACGAAAACAGATCGATAAAGATTTAGAGAATTTTTCATGAAGTATTCACACCTTGTGCACATTATGCAATAAGAAGCAATAGAGTAACAAAATAAAAGTAGCAAGTCTAGTTGATCCTTAAAATGAAAAATTTCATGAATAAGATCAAATAGCAATCAAAGACTTCTAAAAAACAACGAGAGAGAAGAGAAAGAGGAAAGAAGCTTACATTGTGCAAATCGATGAGACCCACTGAAGACCCTAAACTGTGGATCAGCTGGAAAAGCATCATAAATACAACATAGGATCTGAAGAAATTAGCAAATCAACAACAGAACATTCAATTACAATGGAAAAATAGAAAAAAGATTAATGAATTAACCCTATCGAAATCGAACCCTAACTTAGCATCATAAAAGAGAGAAGTACAAAAAACGAACCCTATCAAAATCGCGAGGCTAGGCCGAGGAGGTAGAAGGCATGAGACGGAGAGAAAAATAGGAGGCGACGAGAGAGAAGATCCATGGAGAGAAACTCTTCCCCATCTTCGATCTAGAGATGAAGATTCCGAGAACAGGGAGAGAGTGGTAATGTTTGAGGGTTTTGGGAGAAAATCGAAGGAAGAGGATATCTCATATGGGAGAGGGCGGGGTTGAGCGGAAGAATGGGAAAGTTCTCAGATCTGGTGGGAGAGAGTGGTAAGGTTTGGGGCATCGGAGAACATCGAAAGAAAAAGGAGACCTCAGATCTGGAGGGAGAGAAGGAGGAGCAACTGAGGATGAAAGTAGGGATCGAGAAAAAGGAGTGGTGGCAGCGGCTGTGGCGGTGGTGATGGTGGCGACGATGGCAGCAATGGCGGTGGCAGGGATGACTGTAGGAGAGGAGTTGAGTGTCGTCTTGACTCTTGAGAGATCTGGTGAGACTAAAGAGAGAGAGGGAGAGTACAGGGTGGGTATAGGAAATTAGGATTTAGGAATTATGGGCGGGTGTTCAAATATTTTTTCCCGGTATGGGCGGGGCGGGTGTTAAAAAATTTTTTTTGGCTAAGTGTTCGGAACTAGCTACTTTACCGCTTCAAATTCCATCTAAATATTATAGGCGCGTTTTCAACTTTTTTTTAAAATGATATTTTAACATTGTCTACAAAATAAGACCGATGTACATAGTCTTAGTAACATCGAAAATTTCCAAACAGATGTTATAGTTATTTTTAAAATCATGCGTTTTTGTGACCGATGTCAAAAGTCTGATGTCTATTAACAGAATTCTAGTAGTGTTAACAGATCTGGTTGCTTACTCCCTCTTCCCTCAATTGATTATTTTTTCGGTTGTTGGATGATTTCAATTTAGTATTTGTTCAGTTGCTAGATGAATGATTTAGTATTTGATTTGATTCGCTCAATTGTAGGTTAATTTAGTATTTGTTGTGTTTTAGTCCATTGTTATGTAAAAGCTGTAATTTCAATTTAGGTTAGGCACTGAGCTTGAACGAGCCGAACCAGCCCAAGACACAAGCTCAAACGAGCTTAGGCTCGTTCATTCAGCTTGTTCGAGCCTTAACAAGCCGAGCTCGAGTTTTATCCTGGGCTCGCGAGCCGAGCTTGAGCGTTAAAAAAAGCTCGAATAATTTTTAGGCTCGAGCTCGGCTCGGCTCGTTTCCTGTTCAAGCCAAGCTTGAACATGTCAAGCTCGGCTCGTTCGGTTCGAATATCACCCTTATACATGGTTTCATTGAAGACTTCTTTTCCTTTCCGCTTCAGTCTATTGTGAATTGTCGATTTGTTTTTTTTGGTTGTTTTTATTCGTGATGGTGATCTAGTCTGCTGGACTTATCGATCTCTCGTCTCGAATTATTTAAAAAAAAAACTTGTTTGTGAAGGTCAGACGATGAATAATTGCGATTTGTGGGTGTTTGTAGAACCCCAAAATTTGAATGCCACTAATCGGAAAAAACATCAAATTTCAGAAGAACACATGCAGTTACACAGTTATAATTGTTCCATAAAGGTGAAATCGCTCACCCCGGGTGCCACTCACTCTCGGCCCGAAGGGGATTGTGAGAGGAAGTAAATCATGGTGACTCAACCTACCTCAAAGGCCAAGATCAGTGCTCACTGCGCACAAGGAGCCTCTCAACATTTGAGAGGTTGCTCCCACACTGTCGCTGATGAGACACGATACTTAATCTCTTATTTCAAATGTCACCCCTGTGACCAGTTAAGCTAAACCCACGCCGACTAGAGTTATAGTTAGTTGCAGGAGAGGTGGATAAGTAAAGCACACCCCCACAAAAAGTAAGGCGGTGGTGAGTTGACAGAAAGAGCAAAGCAACATAGTTTCGTCTCAGCAAGCTCACAAACACACAAACACTTTGGGCATGGGCGTGGCCTGTCTCAACCTCACACTCACAGCACCCACCATAACTTATTAAGCTGCTTCTTTTTTTTTTTCTTTTTTTTTTTTAAAATTCTCCCTCTCTCTCTCTCTGATGATTGGCATTTTTACAAACACCAACACCACGGCTACCACCGCCTTGTGGGCCACCCTCTGTTCCTCCCCCTCCCCTGTTTCTTTCGCCGGCGGACAAACAGAACAAACAGTTTGGATAAGATCTCACTAATTGTTGTGAATTCATGAAATTAAACAACACCAAATTTCAGAGGCTACGGCCAAAATATTTACATCGTTATGCTTTCTGCCTTTTACAATCCCAAAACTTTTATCTGATCCATGGAAAAGAGGAGAAAGAAAGAAAATCGGATTGCAATTCTCGTCTTTTTTTTTAAATAAAAAGTGAGGGTTTCGGAGGATGAGAGATCTCCACCGTTGATTTCTACTGGATCTCACCCTAACCAGCCACCAGCCACCACCGTCAAATCAGTAACCTCTCTGGCAAAAACCCCCAAAACCAAAAAACGAAAAAGATGACAGCTTTATTATTCTCTCTCTAATCCTCCCACTCGGAATCTTCGGGCTCCGGCATCTTGTTCAAATCGGGCTTCTCGTCGAACCAATTTCCGCCGCCGTAGCAGACCTTCCCGCTGGGTTTCCCGTCAACGGCGGGGCCCGGGCCCCCACGGAGGGCGGTCTCGAGGGCGTCAACCCTAGCGCCGACCTCAATCGCCTTGGTCCTGATTGCCGCCGCTGAGATGTCGCTGAGGCGACCCTCCCCAGCGAGCAGGTCGGGGAAGTTGAGACGCGCGGACGTGCCCCTCAGGTGGTAGACCGCCGTGTCGTAGGCCCTGGCCGCGGCCAACGGCGTGGAGTAGGAGCCGAGCCAGATCCTGGAGCGCTTGTTGGGCTCCCTGATCTCCGCCACCCACTTCCCCCACTTCCTCATCCTTATGCCCTTGTACGGCTTGTCGCTCTGCACCCTCGCTCTCTTCTTTGCCGGACCCTCCATTCAAAGCTGCTTAATTAACCTAGCCTCTGGAATGATGCAGAGGGAAAATTGGGGATGGTGTTGGTGGAATTTATGAAGCAGAAGGGAGGAATTGGGGGTAGGGAATTAAAAAAGGGGGCTGGGGTGGGGAATAAGAAATCACCGACATGGGAATGGGAGGGAGGGGGGGCTTAGTTTATTGGAGGGCATGTCTTAGTAGGAGGAACAGCTTGCAGACGTCTTTGCCTGTCTCTTTTTGTAAATTGCAACTTGGCGTGCTAACCTCTTTTGTTCGACAAAATGCCACAAACTAGAAACTCAGTTTTCAACCTTATTTTAAGAATGAAGAGAGAGGCTATCTGGATAAATATCTATCTGGATTGGATGGTGCAGCTGCTTATGCTGGTGTCACCGCCACTGCACTAATATATTAACTAAGAACAAGGCCTATCAAGCTATTTACCAGTAAAGCTTCCAAAATGTGACCCGACTCGACCGATCCGAATCTAAACTTGTTCGAAATCCGAAAATCTAGTGTCATAAACAATCTGAGCTCAAACTCGAGCTTGACCAATTTTGACCCGATATTCAAATGGCCTCAAATATAAACAAATCCAACAGGATATGTCATTGACCCGATCTAAACAAGACCCGACTCATTCTTATAATTACTTTTATTTTCTTATTTATAAATACTCAAATAATATGAATTACATATAATGAGACCTAATCTACTAAATAAATGATGTTTAATAGTCAATAATTAAGATAAATAAAAAATAGTTATCATTTTATAATAAAACTTAATGTGGTCCGACTTTACCCAACCTAAAATTCATTTGACCCGAACTTATCTGACCTAAAACTTACCCGACCCGATCCGATCCCGACTGAACATACAATACACACGGCATATGATCCCACCTGATATATGACAAAACCCGAATGACTATACCCGTACCCGACATGAACAACTCGATCGCCACCTCTATTTACAATGCTTTTTTTTATTAGGTAATAATTCGGTTGGAAAACCTAACCCAGAGCATCCAGACGGATGAGATCAATAAGATCTGGGTATTGTTCCAGTGCCAGTCCGTTAACAGGGCGACCAAGGTGTGAAACCTTGTCAGCCGTCCTGTTACCCTCACGGGGCACATATGAAAAGGAGATATCAAGGAAAGATTTAAGAAGCCCTTTGACATCACCCATAATTAATTCAATTTCACAGGGGCAAAATCCGTTGTTCATTAAGTGATTTACTATGGTTTGAGAATCACCCTCAATTATTATTTTACCATAATTGTTGATTTTAGCACACATTACTCCCTCCCTTAGAGCAATAGCGTCTGCCAAAATCGGACTTTGTTTTCCTATATGTTTATTCCCTACATTGACAGCTTTGCCTTCCGAGTTCCTAATTATATATCCAATACTAGCTTCCCTAGAAGTATTAACCACATCATCAAAATTGAGCTTCATATAACCGTGTTCAGGTTTCTTCCACTTAACATTCTTCCTACCGACCCTTCCTTTTTCCCCCATCACCCCTGTTTCCAAATTTGCATCTTCTTTGTCCTCCTTTTGAGCCTTTTCCCATCCTTCTTTTACAGATTTGATAAACGAGTGTATTTCTATATGTGTTGGCGTTTCTGCTTCTCTGAAAATCTTTTTATTCCTAAAATACCAAATGGACCACCACTTTAATGTCATATCTTCCTTTTCTTTGTTTGTTAGTACTTCTCCTAATTTTGCCATAATGGTGCTTCCCTTAACAAAAGTTGTATTGAGACTATTTATAGTCCTAGAGCATTTGCTAGTCTGTAGTAGAAGATTTTGCCCAAATGAACATTTAACAAACAGATGGACTTCATCCTCCCCATTTGCACCACAGAAGCAACATTCATTTGGAATGGGCGCTCCCCTCTTACTTAATCGATCTCTAGTTGGTAGACCATTATGAGAGATTTTCCATAAAAAATTCTTAATCTTAGGGATTTTATTTACTTTCCAAATCCACTTAGTAGGTTCATCACTGAATGACCCCTGATTTGTGAGGAAACGAACTGCATTGGCAGTGGTAAACCACCCCTGCTTATCATATCGCCAGTATAGCCTATCCGCCATTCTATGAATTGGAAGAGGTATGCTATGAATTCTTTCCGCCCAGTCCTTTCCAAGGGCATTGAATAGCTTGTCCCTATTCCAAACACCATTTTCTATAAAATCGCTTACATGGGCCTCCTCATCTTCAACAGGTGTATTGTTAATACATGCGATCAGGGGTTTCTGAGAGATCCAAGAATCCTTCCAGAATTTTACCGATCCACCATCCCCAATGGCCCAAACTATGCCTTCCTTAAACCTGTTAATCAACACAGAAGCATTTCTCCATTGCCAGGAAGCGTTCCTAGGCTTAACATAATTTAGTATATCATTTTGTTTTAAGTATTTATGTCTAATAATTCGAACCCATATATTATCCGGTTCTGCTAACGTTTTCCACAGTAATTTCATCTGAAGCGCCTCATTCATTATACGTGTTTTTCTTATATTTTGACCGCCTTTGCTTTTCGGTCTACACACCTTATCCCAGCTGATGAGAGGTTTATATTGAAGATCTTTATTCCAGAAGAAGTTTCGATTAATGCAATCAAGTTCATCATGAATATAGTCTGGCAGCATAAAACTTTGCATAGCATACAAAGGTTTTGAAGATAGATTTGAATTGATCAGAATCGATCTCCCTTGTTGGGACAGGGAGTTGGCTTTCCATTTGGACAACTGATTTTTTGTTTTATTGATTACCTCTTCAAAGGTGTGTTTATTTACTCTCCCGTTAATAATAGGACAACCTAAGTATTTCTCCATAACCCATGTGTGTGTCATCTGAAGCGAACTTTCTAGCAGCTGGATTCTTGTCCCATGAACTCCCCCTGTTGTTTGGAATGAGGATTTATGGTAATTAACTTTTTGGCCAGATACCCTACAATATTCCTCTATTACAGATTTTACTTTTAGACTAGCCTCTAACGTAGCTTTGGAAAAAATAATTGTATCATCTGCAAAGGCTAGGAAAGGAATTTTCGGACCGCGACATCCAAAATTGAAACCGATTCTGCTCGATTGTTCCATAGATTTCTGCTGGAGTTTTCTTGCAAGAACTTCTGCTCCAAGAATAAATAAGAATGGTGAAATAAGATCTCCTTGTCGAATACCTCTCGTATGGAAGAACAGATCCGTTGGAGAACTATTCACTAGTACTGAGAAAGATATTGTTGTTATACATTCTTTTACCCAATTAATAAATTTCTCATGAAATCCAAACCTTTTCAGAATTTCCAGAATAAAATCCCAATTAAGTCTATCATAGGCTTTTTCCATGTCGAGCTTAATCGCCATCCACCCCTCCTTGCCCTTACGCGTTTTAAAAGAATGGAAAACCTCATGCGCAATTAACACATTGTCTTGAATTGCTCTATCCGCAACAAACGCTCCTTGTAATGGGTGAACTAGTTTACCCATTACTTTCTTTAGTCGTTCTGTAAGGATTTTCGATATAATTTTGTATATCTCTGAGCATAAACTGATCGGTCTATAATTATTAGTTGAAGATGGATTATCCACTTTTGGAAGTAATGTGATAAACGTGTGATTAACTTGGCGGAGGAGCTTCCCAGAGTGAAAAAAGCCCTTAACCGCTCTGATCACCGAAGAGCCCACAATGTCCCAAAAGGTTTTATAAAACTCCGCCGAAAAACCATCCGGCCCTGGGGATTTATTTTGTCCTAGACTAAAAACCGCATTCTTTATTTCACTATTTTGAACTGGTTTGATTAGCTGATCATTGTCCTCATCAGTAATTTCATTCATGATTTGATCCAAAGTATTTCCCCAGTCAGAATTAGTTTGGCAATCCTTTTTGAATCTTTTATCAAAATCATTTTGGATCTCCTTCTTGATGTTTTCCTCTCCCAAAATAAGAGTACCTTCTGCAGAGGTAATGTGTCATATAATCTTTCTATTTCGTCTCCCCGTAGCAATTTTATGAAAGTATCCTGAGTTTGTGTCGGCTAGTTTTATGTGTTTAGATTTTGCTCCCTAACTCCAAAATGTTTTGTGAAATTTTATTAACGCATCTTTTTTCTGAGTTAACCTATTCTGCTTGTTGGCAACGATCGGGTCAGACGAGTTACATAATTCAGCTTGAATATCAATCATTTTTTCCTCGATATCTTCTAGTTGTCGAAAAATATTGCCAAAAGTCTTTTTATTCCATTCTTTAATTTTTGCTTTAAGGATTTTTGTTTTGAATGTCAGCTGATACATCGCAGATCCTTGGCAATTTGCCCTCCAAGCTTGTTTGACAATTATTCTTAAATCCTTTCTTTTGAGCCACATATTTTCAAACTTGAATGGTGCAGCCTGAGGAGACACTTCATCCGCAAAAGTCAGTGTAATAGGACAATGATCCGAGGAAGATAATGCAGGGTGTGTTAAGTGAATGCTAGGGAAGCATGCCAGAATCTCATTCTGAACTAGAGCTCTATCAAGACATTCATGAATATTCTCTAGACCTATCTTTTTTTTCCTCCATGTAAACCTATTTCCACTAAAAGGTATATCAACCAACTCACAACTATTTTTAATCTCATTTAACCTATCCAATCTAGATAGGGAAATTTCTGCACCTCCTTTTTTATCATCATTTGAAACAATATCGTTTAGATCTCCTATAACTATTGTGGGTATTGTTGACGAAATTACTAACAATTTTATTTCTTCCCAAAATCTTGTCTTATCTCGTTCCTGGGCAGGTGCATACACAAACAAAATCTGACATTCAAAATTCATATTTGAGTTACTGTAAATTGCACTAATGAAATGGCTACTATAATGATTTATTGATAATGTTTCATGTGTCATGAAATAATATTTCCACATCACTCCAATTCCTCCAGATTTACCTACAGCAGGTACCCAGATAGCTTCATCAAACCCAGCTGCTCGCCAGCTTTTTTCCTCTGGGATTTTGTCTGTCTTTGTTTCCATAATAGACATTATTTTAACGGAAATTTCGCGAGGTACCCCTGAGGTATTGCAATTTTCGCGGGGTGTACAGAAGTTTGACAATATTCGCGTGGTACCCCTGTGGTATTAATCTAATTCGCATCGTGCCCTTGCAATGTTAAAATTAACCGGGTTGTTCTTCTCCGTTAGGTTTTAATTAAAAAGAAAAAAGAAAAAAGAAAAAAGAAAGTCGGCAGAGAGAACTCGTGCGAAAGGTGATAGTTATGGAGAGAACTCGTGCGAAACTCGACAGAGAGAAGATGGAGACACATCCGCTCGACACCGCGTCACCGCCTACAACCTGGAGCGAGACTCTATATCAAAGACGACCCCAACCTGGAGGTAAGTTGTGAATTAGGGTTTTGAATTGGGGATTTTGAATTAGAGAGCTCTTTCGAATTGAGGATTTTCTAATTAGGGTTGTGTGATTTTGGGTATTTCTGAATTGGGGATTTTCGAAATCCAATTGATTTCCATTCTTTTTTTTTTGACAAAAACGTAAATGGGTGTTCCAGAAATGTAAACAACTGATGGGTATGATTTGTGTAGATTTTCGGTCATTAGGGTTGATTTGTGTATGAGTTCTCTGCCTTGTCCTAGGTGTTCTGTGCCTTTCTTGGAAGCCTTGACTATCTTTTGCTAGCCAAAGCCAATTGAATAGAAAGACCAACATTCAAAGATTTATTGATATTTTGTTTATTTGGCTTGATTGAGCCAAGAA
This sequence comes from Persicaria tinctoria, assembly GCA_037127255.1. Taxonomy (NCBI): domain Eukaryota; kingdom Viridiplantae; phylum Streptophyta; class Magnoliopsida; order Caryophyllales; family Polygonaceae; genus Persicaria; species Persicaria tinctoria. The sequence continues at coordinate 65,884,049 of JBANSL010000006.1, forward strand.
CTCTATCATATATTTCTATCTCTATCATCTGTTCATTCAATTCAATTCAATGTAAATTGAGTTCAACTTAAAGTTCATTTCAGTGTGATGTGTTCTGATTTTAGTGTAAAAAATGAAGTTACATGTTCATTCTGTATTCTATTGTTTTATCTCAATGAAGTTTAGTCTCCTTTCATTCTATAAGAAATGAAGATCGGTTTGCTATGTTATGCTATGGACAAAATTTTAATTGTTTCATCTCAATCTGAAAAAATTATCCATATGTAAATTGCAAACTTTTAAGTTGAATGTCTTGACTCTTGAATTTGCAGCACCACCTTTTATACATCGCAAATATATCACGAGTTGCTCATGAAAATTAGCTAAAACGGAAGAGCACGTGCTTAGATAATCTGTTGTGTTCAATTTAGTTTTTAAACCGAAGATTCATGTTCAATTTTAAGTCCGTGTTGAGTTATTGTAAATTTTTCTTTAAAGCTTGTTTTGAAGCCTATTAGCTCAAATGGAAGAGCACGCGCTTATGCACAAGATGTGGGTTCGACTCCCACATAGGCTAATATAAGCAAACGAAATTTCACGATTGAGTTAAACTTTGAACATTAAGACTTTATGAATTCAACTTTTATTTTACTCTACTAATTTTTGATTTCATGTAAGCATACGATCAAGAATTTATGAAATTTCATAACAAATTTAGCTTGCATTTGAATTATTAGAAGTTATAGCTTGCATATGACAGTAGAGCGCGCATAATTTGAATTCCAGGTATATGCTGATGCTCTTGTATGCTCCGTCTCTGTATTCTGCCTCCTTAATGAAACACGTTCCTTTCCCACTCCTTTTCTCGTATCATTCGTTATATGCAACTTGAATTTTGCATAAATTTTAGTTTTGTTTGCTGATGCAGTGATGCTGGATCATGTATGTAGCTGTCCTTAGTGATCAACGGGCCAACATGAAGATTCTATATAAATTTTAGTTTAGTTTTATTTCCTGATGCAGTGATGTTGGATCATGTATTTTCTCAAAAATTGCTTTACTAAAATTCTTCCTTTCATGTATATTATAACATGATTCAGCTTTAAAAATGACATTAATTATGCATAAGAAAAAGAGAGCAGCAGCCTAGTGTTCCAAAAACATGATTCAACTTTTAGTTTAGTTTTGTTTCCTAGTGCTCATATGCACTTATCCAATAGTTGGGATCATCAACCCCAACCTAATGAAAGAAATAAAGATTGCAAGTGAATGCATGCTAGAAATGAGAACAACAGTATTAACAAAACATCTGATTATTCTTGGAAAGTTTCCATGGCATTGCCACTGAGTTTGCTACATTGAATTAGTGTTCCAAAACTATAATATTATTTCACAGATGTTTGAATAGAACAAAGTATAATGTATAAGAATTAAAATTTCAACAAATTGATTCAGTGGTAAATGAAAATTATGACAGCTAAACTTTGCAAATATGTCAATTACAAACCATCAATCTTTTATATCTTTTATATAAGCCTACGCAGGAGTCGAACCCGCATATTGTGCATAAGCACATGCTCTCCCTGTTTGAGCTAATAGGCTTCAAAATAAGAATTAAGGTAATAATTTTGCAGCAGAATGGATAAAGTCAGTTTCAACTTTCAAGCAATTAAAACATGACAGCTAAAAATTCCAGTCCCCAACTATATAGAACTTGAACTCTCAAATCCATTATTTCAAATGTATCTCTAGGAACAAGCAGTGAAGATAAGACTTGAACTCCCAAATGACATGCCTAGCTAGCAGCTTCAGTAGCCAGCTTCTTTCCTTTTTCTTTTCCCGTTGCATTGCTCACTGCAGCAACCCAACCTTTTGGGCACCACACCTGTTTCCCTCCCTTGCTATCTTCCCTTTTTCTTTTTATGCAGCTCTCCATATCATGGCCAAAAACACAACACTCACTACACGCTTTTGGTATCCACTCAAAGATCAATTTATGTTCATTTTCTCTTCCACTCTCCTCTGCTAAAACTATGCTCCTATTAGCACTATGACAGCAGCAAGAACACAATAGTCTCTCAATTCCCTCAAATCTATAATTTTCATCAAATCTAAAACAAAAACATGATATCTAAACCCTAGAATCATCAAAACAAAGCCAAAATCCCTCTAAACAACCACAAATCATCAATAGATCGAGTTCACATGTACACAAATCACACAAAACAGTCCTCAAACCTAAACCCTAATTTTGCATAAAATCTGAAAATTGGGATTGAGAATCACATGTTCTCACCGGCTGTCGAGTCCTTCGTCCCCAATTACTAACCCTTAAATCCCCAAACATCAATGATTTCATCACCCCTAACCCCTAAATCCCCAAACCCTAACCCCTAAATCCCCAAACCCTAGATTCAAGTGACTCACCTGCCTCGCCGCCGCCTCAGCAACCGTCGCCGCCCTCTATCTGCGTACTCCTGCCTTCGTTCTCGCCGGCGGCCACTTCGTTCTCCTGCCTGGCTGCCTTCGTCTCCTCACAGATCGAACGAGGACCTGCTTCGTGCGTCTCTCTCTTTCTTTTTCTGCTTTGTTTCTTTCTTTTCTTTTTTTTCATCGGCATCTAACGGAGCCCAAACCACTTCCGTTAATTTTAACCCATAAGGGCGCGAGACAAAATCAACCCAAAACACAGGGGTACCACGTGAAATATGTCAAACTTCTGTACACCTGGCGAAAATTGCTATACCAGGAGGGTACCTCGCGAAATTTCCGTTATTTTAATCCTTTATAAGTTACAAAAAGTTCTCAGTTCTGCCCAAAAGTTTGGTCTACCAATTCCTCTCACATTCCATGAGCCAATTCTCATATTAACCTAATTTTATCCCTTGCACTTTTAGCTTGAACAACTTTTTTTCCTCATAAATTGATTATATTTTCTTGCAATAGGTACATTACTAATTAATTTTTCTGCAGCTTTTACCTTTACTATTGCCTCTTGATTTAGCTTATACTTCTTTGACGTGTGAGCTATTTCATTAAACAAAATGATGTTAACTAAGTTAAGAAACTTAGGAGTTTTAAATTGTATATTCCAAACTCTTATTTCTAAAAGGTTTCCTTTCCTCTTTATCCCAATGTCTGTATTAAAGTCAGAATTTCCATGCCTTTTTATTCCTATTCCATCTACTCCAGGACACCCCGGACAAGGCCTAATTATTCTCATCTCTCTATTAAGGATAGGAACATAACAATTTGAATATCCATTTCCATACTATTGTTCCCATCTAATCTTCTGAATAGCCCTTTGATTTATTTTACATCCTTTCTTCACATAACATTGATCATTAAGCAGATTTCTTACCAATACTGTGAGCAATAACTTACTGTCGGGATGAGTTGGATTGCAGATTTCACTTGTGAGCATGCACATGGCGCCTACGATCAGTCGGATATAATCACTTCCCAATTTGGCAAAGATAGAACCATGATACCACTTGACAACACACAACCAATAGACAACTAATTTATCATAATAAACGCAGCTATAGCTGCTCCCAAACTTACAATCGACACAATATTCAATTACAAACTTAGATAAAACATAGACTTCTTGATTCTTTCCTGCCCTGTTACATATACTGCACAAGGTGCTTATTTTATCCCATATAGGGAAATCAGGGTAAGGAGAACTAACACACGACCATTCTAGATCAAGCCAGTCGACTTGACACTTACAACCAAATTTTACATACATACTTAAATCCTTACATAGAAGCTGCTCAAATACACTTTCATAAACCAGGTTTTCAGAGTGAGGAATAGGTTGCCACACTTCACTCCACATTTTCCATCCCCAAAGAAAACGTGAAGAATGATCCACCCGTAGTTGACTACACATTATTGCCCCTCTTGGTACTTCCACCCATTAGTTTTGAGCTAGCAGTTTCTCCATCCTCATCCCCGAGTTTACGTTTGCCCGACTCAAACCTCATGGTCACCGTAGGCGAGCCAGAGGGAGCAACAGGAGGGCCGAAGCAACCAGCATCGGAGAACACAGGTTTGCACAGGTTTGGCAGAAAAAATTCAGAGGAAGCAGGGATGTCTCGAAGCATTTTATCAAAATCAGCTTGCATAAAATCAGCAGGAAAACCAGAAAAGTCAATGGAGTTTTCAAAACTAACCTCCTCATCCACTAACTCATCCACAAGGAAATCATCATCGTCGGCACCGTCATACTCAGGGTCTTGGAAGACAGCTTCAATTAATTTTTGATTCACATCACCTGGGATTTCCACAAGAGGGGCCTCATCAACCACCTTAGCAGGGGCATAGAACTCAGCCTCAATTTCCTTCACTTCCGACTCATTATCCTCTTCCTCAAGTATCTCCTCAGCCATCGGCTCATCAATGACAACCTCAACAACAACATCAACATTTTAAGGAATTTTAACACCAGCATCAGCATTCCCAGAAACATCTTTCCCGATGACATCTGCATTCTCAACGACAATTGCAGTGGTGGTGGATTCCTCTCCAGTTTGCACTGAAGAATCAGTAGTCGAGGAACCAGAGCCAACATCAACATTTGCACAATTCAGCCTTAGAGTGGCCGAAGGAGGGAGGGGGGAGTGGACGAGATTTTTTAAGAGCAGCAGTTTTCCACTCCCCACCATCATTAGAAGGGCCAGCCCCACCATGAGAGGCTACAACAACTTCAGGTTTTTCTGCCACGACACCCCCAGAGGGAGCACTACACACTATGCGCTTAGGACAATTCTCAAAGGCATGATCAACCATCCCACAACAGCCACACCCTTCAGGGAAGTCCTCAAACCAGAGAGGGAAAGCTTCTATTTCACCTTTTTCAATAGGCACAAGCACCATTTTTCTCGGAATTTTCTTTAAGTCCGTCTTGATACAGATCTGAGGATAGCGAAGCCTAGCCCCGTTGGGGTTAAAGGCAGCCACCCTCAAGACCATACCAATACAGTTTCTCTCAATAATCGATGTAAGGATGGATTCACTTATAAACTTCGTTGGCAGCCAAGGAATGTGCACCCACAGATCCATTTCAGTCACGGATTCAGCCCAGGGATCGAAATCCTGCACCCAGGGGCGCAACAACATGAGTTGGCCGACTATTTGGAAAGGCCTACCAGCCCACACTTTGTCCCGATCTTCCTTCTCATCAAATTTGAGCTCAAACCAGTGGTTACCCAACGACACCAGTTGGAACCCACCACACAAGAACTTCCAGTCCATCTTGATTCTCTTGCGAACATCTTTCACTTCAATGGGACTGCCCACAATGGTTGCAAAGAGAGAGGTGTCTCACAAGCATGAAATATTTTCTTGAACATCCGCCCTAATTTCCTTCAACGACATAGCATCAATCTTAGATTTCTTCAAGAGTCTGTCAACCTGCTTTTGGTTTACTTTTGGAAATCCAGCAAAGGAAAGAGAGATTCCATCTACTGGACAACCAGAAGTGGGGTTTTTGGGGCCCTTGCGGGTGGTTTTGGTTGGAGAGACGAAAGATTCGTCTTCCAAAGGTTTCTTACCCTTGTCCATGGTGGACGGGGCCATAGGAAGCCAAACAACAACAACGAAGTTAGATTGGTGAAAAGAGAGTGAAGGTTCGATAATATAAAACAAGGTAATATAGAAATACTCTAGAAGGGGGGTTGAATAGAGTATGCCCGTTTTTCGCAGAAAGTCTCAAGACTTTTAGAGCTCGTATAAAACCCTTTGAGATTAAACCTGAATCACAAAGTTAGACAATCGAACCAAGTGCGGAAATAAGGTAAAGCAGTAGATAAAGGACACGAGTAATTGTTTACGAGGTTCGGCACGAACTTGGCCTACGTCCCCGCCTAGGGTTCTTCCACAACCCTAGGATTCAAAAGGCTTTATTGATTCGCAAAGCTTAGGATCCTAATAGCTCACCGAGAAGCATCTCTCCTATACAATTGCAATTTAGTCAACTCACGTTCCCTTGGAGTCCTAGACCAATCTAGAAGAGCCCCACCTCTCTCAGCTATCTAGTACAATCCTCTTACTCTCACAAATCAATAGCCTAGTGCTTACTTCCCGAGTTACAAACTCTCGAGTAACACTATAAATGAATATATCCTATAAGCTCATAGTGTAACTCTCAAAGGCTTTGAAAAGAAATAACAAACTCTTGAGCGCTAGCAGAGAGTACACTTGGAAGACAGATCTCGCTTGAATGAATGAAAGCTTGTGTTCAACCGGTGTGTTCTGTCTTATTCTTCCTTTCCTTTATATAGAAGCAACATGACGCTTAAGGATCTTCAACAACGGCTAGTTCGGATCATGGCGCGCCCAAAGATCTTCTATTTTTGGACACTTCGAAGACATGATCTCTCCAATTTGGATCTCCTCAATATGCACCATAAGGAAAGAAGTAATTCGAATAATACTTCCTGAAAGGTTAGTTAGGCATATAATATAATGGAAGTATATAATATTAAATAATATTCGGACATAATAATATATAGAACAGGTTTTGTATTTCATCAATATTGTTAAAGCTCCAAGACCTTTGACACAGACAAACTGTCAAGGCCTTTGAAACTTTATTTCGATTTTAATCAAGGGAGGGAGTTATCAATCTCCCCCTTGATGAAAGACAAAACCTGTGCATCCCTACAACTTAGTCAAGCATAAATAATATAAGTGAAATCGGACTAAGTACCTGCATGGGTTAGACAAATGTTGGATCAAATTTTTAAAGCATGAAAAAGCCATTCAACTGAAAACCAAAAAATCAAAAATCAAGGTCTTCAAAGACCTTCAAGCAGAAAGGTTTTCAAGTCTAAACAACCACAGATCATCTCCCCATTTTTGTCTTTCAACAAAGGGAGGAGGTACCAGTCACCAAAAGTTTTGAAAAAGTTTCCAAAAACCAGCAATGTATCAGATTTCAGGGATGTGATAGGGTAGGGTAGGGTAGGGTTTAAGCTTCGCCGTCCGGAGCATCATCAGTGAGTCTCGTCCACAGACCTTGCAGCATCTTGGTTATCCCGCTCATCTCCGTCATAACCTCCTTGTGCAGCTCCTTGATATCCAGGCAAACTTCCTCCAAGCCCAACTCCAGGTTGTCCATGCGTTCATCAACGGCTGAAGCACTGGGAAGAACTTTTGAAGGAGTGGCAAGACTCAAGGTCCCTTGGGAAGACCGAGTGATGCCAATCTTTTCAAGGCTCTTGGAGTCGAACTTACCCATATGATGCTGCTGTTCTTCAATTTTGAAATCAATTCCAGAAGCTTTGAAGAGTGGGGTCAAAAGGGTAGCAAAGGGGAGGGGGGTTCCTTTCCTGGATTTTCTTGTGTGAGACATGAATCCTAAAATGGTGTTGGCCAGATCAAGATCAAGGCCATTGAGGATACGGTAAAGGAGTACCATGGCATTGTCAGTAAGGAGCGAGCCAGAGTTAAGACGGGGTAAGAGGCATCGAACAATGATGTTAAAAATGATTTTGCCTCAAGGGTAAGGGATGAGTGGGTGAGTTGCTTTGAGGTGCTGTTAGATGCTTCGGGTAGGAGGTACTTGGCTCGAGCAAGGATGATGCAGTTTTCTTTTGAGGGGTGTATTTCAGAGGGTGGACATGGGCTAGATAGGCCAAGGAAATCTGCAAAGTCATTGGAGTTGAAAGAGATTCTAACCCCTTTGACAACAGATTCCAAAGACCAGCCATTGGCGTCGTGTTTGGCTTTTAGGTTTATGTAGAACAGGCGGGTAAGCTGGGGATAGTAAACGGTTTCAAGATTGAGAAGGGTCCAGGCTGGGGATTTTTTGAGAAGATCAATGCAGGGTAGCTTCAAAGCTTCAAAGAACTCAATATCCAAAAAATCAGAACAGCAAATCCTACGAGTTCGAAACTCATCTACCCACTTACCAGCAGTCTCAGCATTTTCAAACCAAGAGGAGGGCAAGGATTGGTTTACCTGGATGTAGGCAGGTGGATCGGCATTCTTCCTGCGAGCAATCGTTGGAGCAGCTCTCTTGGCAGGCGCCTCAAGACCTCTGAGGGTGCCCTTCTTGGTGCGCTTGGGGGATGGAGGCTTGACTGCAATTGGGGCTTTCCGCTTCTTTGAAGACGGGGGAGGAGGAGAAGGAGAAGGAGATTCTTCCTCCTCTTCCTCAGACTCCGAGTCCTCACCGGACCCCGCTTCATCTCCTTCAGCTTCTTCGTCTTCTCCAGATCCGTCTTGCTCTTCGTCTTCTTCCTCAGGCTCTTCTTCAGATGGAACCTCCTCGGCGTCGGCTTCCTTCCGAATCCTCTCAGCTTCCTCCTCGGCAAGTTTCTTTGCAAGCTCGGCCTCCTCCTCGACCTTTTTCTTTAAGGTTTCCTCTTCGGCTTCCTTGGAAGCATCTCTTTCTAGGATGGCGTCGAGATCATCTTCCTCCTCTTCCTCGTCCACCTCCTCAGCTAAGATCTTCTTTTTCCCTTTCTGTTTCGCACTGAGGGGCTTCTTAGCAGAGCGTTTTTTAGAGCCCTTGGTAACAATGGCTGTGCTCTCAGCGATGGTGCTCTGGACAACAGTTGGGATAATGGCTTGAGGAGTGGGTTCAGGTGTGGGAGAGGGGGTAGTGACCTGACGTCCCTTGGGGGTGGCGCCAAGTCTTTTGGGTGTGGAAGCTTTCTTCGATTTGGGTGCCATGGAGGAAATCGGCTAGGGTTTTCTTAGAACAGGTTGAGAGGTTGAAGAAGGAGAAGGTGAAAGGGTTTGGATAAGTTCTAAGTTTGTGATTGATTCGGGTACATAATTGGGTTTAAGTAGAGAGAGATGATGGAGTGATGGGACGGGTTTAGAGTTCCAAGGGGAGTACTCATAACATTGCTAATTTTGAAAATTTCCAATTCAAAATTCAAATCCTTTTCTTAACCAAAAATAAGAGGGAAAGAATATCCGAAATTATTTTGCTCCAAAAATATCTCAACGGTTTAAAAAAAAAACTAACATAAATAGAAGATTTTAAAATCCGATAAAAATATACTTGATTAAATATCTAAAAAGATATTAACCAAATATATGTGATCCGATACATGTGATCTACCATTTAGTTCACAAACCTTGACATAATTCTCAAGGGTCTTGACACTAAGTAGAATTTATCTTTCGTAAAGGGAAAGCTCCCCCTACGAAAGTGCATCCTTGTTAAGCATCCTAATCTCTCGTCTTATGAAGGTGAACATGTCCTCTGCCAAAGGCTTAGTAAAAATGCCAGCCCATTGATAATCAGTTGAAATAAACGAAATGGACACATCATCTTTTTCGACATGGTCTCTAATGAAATGATGCCTTACATCAATATGTTTGGTCCTTGAATGCTGAACATGATTTTAAGTGATGGAGATGGCACTTGTATTATCACAATTAATGGGAATGCCTTTGAGGTTGATGCCAAGATCTCGCATTTGTTGAGCTATCCAAAGGATTTGGGAGCAACAAGCTCCGACTGCAATGTATTCGGCTTCTGCAGTGGATAGAGCGACTGAGTTTTGTTTCTTTGAGTGCCAACTGATCAAGGATGCTCCTAAGAATTGACAACATACTGATGTGCTCTTCCTATCCACCTTATACCCTGCAAAATCTGCATCAGAATATCCAATTAATGTGAAATCCTTTTGCTTTGGGTACCATAGTCCAAGCTCCTTAGTGCCATTGAGATATCGAAAGATCCTCTTCACAGCCACGAGGTGAGATTCTTTAGGATAAGCTTGAAACCTAGCACACATGCAAACACTAAACATGATGTCAGGTCTACTAGCCGTGAGATATAATAAAGATCCAATCATTCATCGATACTCCTTTTGATCGACATTTTTCCTAGTCTTGTCTTGATCTAGAGATAATGTTGAGCTCATGGGAGTCTTGGCTGCTTTGGATTGATCCATTTTGAACTTCTTCAAGAGATCCTTAGTGTATTTGCTTTGGTTGACAAAGATCCCTTTCTTGGATTGATGAACTTGTAATCCCAAAAAGAAGTTGAGTTCACCCATCAAGCTCATCTCGAATTCACTGCACATGATGTCAGAAAATTCCTTGCACAAAGATGTGTTAGTAGCACCAAATAATATATCATCAACATAAATTTGAATAACTAAAATGTCCTTTCCTTTGGTCTTGATAAAAAGAGTCTTGTCGATCAACCCCCTTTTAAAATCATTTTCTAAAAGATATTTTGACAAGCGCTCATACCAAGCTCTTGGGGCTTGTTTCAAACCATAAAGCGCTTTGTCAAGTTTATAAACATGATTGGGAAATTCCAAACTTTCAAATCCTTGGGGTTGAGCCACATATACTTCTTCCTCTAAGAAACCATTAAGAAAAGCACACTTGACATTCATTTGATATAACTTTATGCTCATAAAAGATGCAAATGCTAATAAAATGCGAATGGCTTCAAGCCTGGCTACGGGAGCAAAGGTCTCCTCGTAGTCAATACCTTCCTCTTGATTGTAGCCTTGAGCAACAAGCCTTGCCTTGTTCCACACGATCTTACCATTCTCATCTAGCTTGTTTCGAAATACCCATCGTGTGCCAATGACTGATTGATGCTTTGGCCTTGGCTTCAAGGTCCAGACTTTGTTTCTTTCAAATTCGTTAAGCTCGCTTTGCATAGCAATGATCCAGTCTGGCTCTTAAAGTGCCTCATCTACCTTATTTGGTTCAATAAGAAAAACAAACGCGTGAAAGACACAAAGATATACTCCCTCCGTTCGGCAAAACTTGTCGTTTACTATTCATGCACGCTTTTTTAGAACGATAAAAACTATATAAAATATTCATTTTTTTATAATTTTTTTTAACAAATTTGTACTTATCAATAATAACTACGAAGTTGTTAAAAAAATTATTAAAAAAACTAGATATTTTATATAGTTTTTATCTCCTAAAAAAACGTGCATGAATAGTAAAGTGTCAAGTTTTTCCGAACGGAGGTAGTATAAGTTTAGAACGAGTTTGAACACTAGAAGTAGGGTAAGAAATGATATCCTTTAATGAGTGTGATGAGGAGTATTTGAATTTTCTTTTGCTAGTCTCAGCTCCTTGATTCGTCACACCAGTAGGATTGACTTGTGGTACATCTGACTCCGTGGTCCTGTTAGGTTCAGTTACAACAGTTTCTGACGTCTCAACACTATTGGATTGGACATCAAGGGCTTTGGACGAATCTTCAACACCTTGGGCCAATTCTTTAGTGTTAAGAATATGTTCCTGCATGTTCCTCTTCTCTGTGTTCTTGGTACCAGCATCATCACCTTCCTCGTTCTCTGTATGGATGTTAAGATCTATATCTGCAACACTTTCACTCAAAGAACCGTCATTGCCTTCATCAAATATAACATGTATACTTTCTTCAACTAACTGGGTCCTTTTATTGAAGATTCTATAAGCTTTGCTACTTGTGGAGTAGCCAAGAAATATACCTTCATCACTACGCACATCAAATTTCCCAAGGTTATCTTTTCCATTGTTATGAACAAAACAAGTACAGCCAAAGGGTTTAAAATAAGATATAAGTGGTTTGCGGCCTTTGAAAAGTTCATAAGGAGTTTTCTTTAAGATGGAACGAATAAGACAACGATTCAAAATGTAGTTAGTTGTGTTAACAACTTCAGCCCAATAGGTTTTAGGTAATCCATTTTCTAAAAGCATAGTCCTGGCCATATCCTCTAAGGTGCGGTTCTTGCGTTCCACAACCCCGTTTTGTTGAGGTGTCCTAGGAGCAGAAAAGTTATGGGAGATGCCATATTTAGCACAAAACAAATCAAACTGAAGTTGATCAAACTCCCTACCATGATCACTCCGAATTGACACTATGGGCTCGTTTCTTAAAGTTTGCAACTCTTTACAAAGTTTTGAAAACTCAAATAAGGCCTCTGATTTTTCTTTTAAAAATGCAACCCAAGTATATCTAGAGAAATCATCAACAACAACTAGCATGTACTTTTTACCATTGGGAGATTTGACTCGCATAGGACCACATAAATCCATATGTAAAAGTTCAAGGGGTCTAGAAGAACTTACAACCTTTTTGGGTTTGAAAGAGCTACGTATTTGTTTACCTCGTGTGCATGCATTACACATATCAATACCTTTGAAGTCCATCTCAAGTAGCCCTCTTACAAGCCCTTTGGACACAAGCTTCTGTAGTGTATGTGGACTCACATGACCGAGTCTCCTGTGCCAGAGCTTTGGATCGTCCGTCAAAGCCTTTAGACAGGTTAAGCTTCCTTGTGCCACTTGATCAGGATTTACAACGTATATATTGTTGTAACGATATGCAGTCAATATAACTTCACCTGTATCTTCTCTGCACACTAGACATCTTTTCTTGTTAAATCTGACATAGTTGCCACTATCACATAGTTAAGAGACACTAAGCAAATTATACTTTAAACCATTAACAAGATAGACATTTTTAATACTATGGCTGGAATCACTTCCAACACTACCAATACCGACGATGTCACATTTTCCTTTGTCACCAAGAGTGATTGTTCCCGTGGATTGCTCCTTTAGATCATGAAAGAGAGAACTCTTTCCACTCATATGCCTCGAGCACCCACTATCAATGATCCATTTATGTTCCTTCACCTTGGTGTTCTCCTGCAAGACAAACATCAACCTTTGTGGCTAGACCAATAAGCAAATTTGGATCCATTCTTGGGGTAAACCATGTTTGGTAAAATAGTGCCTTTTGGAACCCAGACTTGTGTTATCCGTTCTTTTCTCAAATGAATAGAAAATGTATTGCGAATAATATATGGATCCTTTCTTCTATAAGGGCAGGTCTCTTTTACATGTCCCTTTCTAGAACAGTGGTGACATATAGGAGATGTTCTGCTTCTTTTTGCCTTTACAAAGGTGGTAATGTGCTGCTTCTTTAAAAACCTTGGATTGTAACCAATACCATTTTTGTTTAGAGAACTTTGTTGCTCACCCAACATCCTATCAAGAGTGCCTTTGGATTTGGTAAAACTTATGAGGGCTGTCTGTTGGTCTTGAATCTTATTATTCAGGGAGATCTTCTCATTCTCTAAGTCATGATGCTCATTTCTTAGAGAGGAGAGATCTTGCTTGAGTTCAGATTTCTCTGAGTCAAGCGTCTTGACTTTAATGTCAAGACCTGAATAAGAAGTTTCAAGACTTTTAACCCTCATAGACAGATCCTCAATAGTTTTTTCCTGATCCACAGTTCTCTTAATGAGAATGTTAGTTTGGACAATAAGTTTCTCTTCATTGGCAATCATATTGGAAAGGAATTCCGATAATACCTCTTTTGGACTTGCCATAAGTTCTCTTACAGTAGCTTCAAGCTTTTCATCGTGGGATTCATTTTCTGAGGCCATAAGACAAATATTGGCCTTCTCATCATCGGAGTCAGAGTCAGAATCGCTCCAAGTTGCCACCATGGCTTTCTTCTTCAATTTGTCACCCTTCTTGGACTGGCTCTTTGTCTTTTGAGGGCAGTCCTTCATAAGATGATCTGTTCCTCACTTTCTCAACGTTGGTAAAGCTCTTGCCGAGAGAGTCAAGGTTGTTGGTGATTTCTGTGAATCGTGTGAACATGGCCTTGATTGACTCATCAGACTTCATTTTGAAGAGCTCGTATTTTCGAGCCAATTGAAGGTTCGATAATATAAAACAAGGTAATATAGAAATACTCTAGAAGGGGGGTTGAATAGAGTATGCCCGTTTTTCGCAAAACGTCTCAAGACTTTGGAGCTCGTATAAAACCCTTTGAGATTAAACCTGAATCACAAAGTTAGACAATCGAACCAAGTGCGGAAATAAGGTAAAGCAATAGAGAAAGGACACGAGTAATTGTTTACGAGGTTCGGCACGAACTTGGCCTACGTCCCCGCCTAGGGTTCTTCCACAACCCTAGGATTCAAAAGGCTTTATTGATTCGCAAAGCTTAGAATCCTAATAGCTCACCGAGAAGCCTCTCTCCTATACAATTGCAATTTAGTCAACTCACGTTCCCTTGGAGTCCTAGACCAATCTAGAAGAGCCCCACCTCTCTCAGCTATCTAGTACAATCCTCTTACTCCCACAAATCAATAGCCTAGTGCTTACTTCCCGAGTTACAAACTCTCGAGTAACACTATAAATGAATATATCCTATAAGCTCACAGTGTAACTCTCAAAGGCTTTGAAAAGAAATAACAAACTCTTGATCGCTAGCAGAGAGTACACTTGGAAGACAGATCTCGCTTGAATGAATGAAAGCTTGTGTTCAACCGGTGTGTTCTGTCTTCTTCTTCCTTTCCTTTATATAGAAGCAACATGGCGCTTAAGGATCTTCAACAACGGCTAGTTCGGATCTTGGCGCGCCCAAGGATCTTCTATTTTTGGACACTTCGAAGACATGATCTCTCCAATTTGGATCTCCTCAATATGCATCATAAGGAAAGAAGTAATTCGAATAATACTTCCTGAAAGGTTAGTTTGGCATATAATATAATGGAAGTATATAATATTAAATAATATCCGGACATAATAATATATAGAACAGGTTTTGTATTTCATCAATACTGTTAAAGCTCCAAGACCTTTGACACAGACAAACTGTCAAGGCCTTTGAAACTTTATTCCGATTTTCATCAAGGGAGGGAGTTATCAGAGAGAGTTATGACTAGAAAGCAGCACTGGATGAAAGTAGGAGAGATTTGCACATACCAGATTTGCCTTATAAAGATGTAAAGAAGAGAAATTGAAAGCCAACCGCCGTCAGCTTTCAAGACACCATACCTCTGTTTTGAAAACGTGTAACAGTACACGATTAGAGCAAGCCGTCTTCCAATTGGAGAAGAAGCAAGATCTTCCCCCCTCAAGAATGTACTTCGTACTGTTACATGTAGGGGATTAGGCCAAGGAGGGGGGCGATTACTCCACGCCTTGCACCAGCAAGCCATCCAAACTCTCACATGAACGAATCGAGCATTTACTCCGAAGATCTGGTCGTACTGCACTTTTCAATCGAACCTCTTCCTCCCCCAAAGATTTCCGAAATGGAGATCCATAAACACAAGCCAAGAACTTTCACGCAATCTTTCGATTGGACCCTTAAACCACTCATTCTCATCATTAATGCTTGAATCAGAAGGGATTTTAGGGGAGATTTGACAAGAGAAAGGCATTGGATAGGAGAGGCATGTGAAATTAGGTTTTTCGACAGTGGCGATTTCTTCAGTTTGGGGGTTTCGAAGGGGGAAAGTAGAAGGCGCGTCCGGCGCGTTCATTTTCTCCCAGAGAGGGGTTTTTCTTCACAATGCTCATTTATTTATGGGTTTGAGTCAAGAAGATGTTATTGAAAGTAGTTTTTTTTTCAAATTAGTAAATAAAATAAAATAAAATGGAGAACTAGCCAAACTCAAAAAGTATTTTGAGAAATATTAAGTTGTTATAGATTGAAAACTAATAATAAACAATTAAAGTTATTGTTTGTAAAAGCAACTTAGGTGTTTTTGTTTTGGAATTTTCGAGTGTTTTATTTATTTGGAAAGGATAGAAAATGAAAAGAAAAAAAATAATGCGTTGTTTAGCGATTCTTGTATGATGTTTTTCTTTTCTTTTTTTAATTTTTGCTGTAGGCAAGGAAGAGGATGCATTGGAAAAGCAAGGTCCATCCCTGAGATGATAGTACAAAGCTCCATATTCAAAGGAAGGGTTGTGAACAAATTTTCGTAGACCTATCTATATAATCAACAAAAAAATTTGACTCTTGATAATAGGGCTTGAAGCGAAGGTTGTTGAACTTATCTTCATAGCGATGAATCTTTTCAACCACTCTTATGATTTCCTAAGGGGGGTTGGTGTCGTTCTTTATAGCATTAATGACTCCGAGACTATCTCATTCAACAATAATATTTCGAAGACCCTTCTTCAGGCTTATTTGCAATCTTGCACAAATACATTGAGCTTCGGTTTAGAGCACAAACCTTTGATGAAATGAATAGTTTTTTTTTCCAGTTAATCTACCCTTTCATAGTACGGCTAAATGGCTATTTTAGATGAAATGAATAAAGAAACAAAAACCACACTCACTTCATCATGAAGCTCCGTAGTGGTAATAGAGTGGCGGATAAGGTTGCACACATTTGCCGCTCTGCAAGGAGTGGTTGTTTAGCCAATGATCCAGATCTTCTTGACCTTATCCGTCAGGATGCTATCGATCGGTTAGGTAACCTCTAACCGAATTCTTTCCTAATAAAAAAAAATCATGAAGCTCCGTATGGGGACGAGTGTATAATTTTGCTTAAAGTGGAAAATTGAATCAAAATAGCTTTTATCTTTAGAGTGAAAATGTTATTGTTATTGTGGTTTTTTTTATTAGAAAGACAAATAAGTTTTCCAACAATAAGACCAACAATAAGACCATAGCATTCTGCTTGCATAGCAGACACCATATCGTGGCTACGGGCACCACATAAAAGGACTCTTTCCTGGCTGTCGCGGATAACAAAGCTAGATAACGACCTCCTGGATAGGTTTTTTTTCCATTTAACTACGTTTTGTTTTGGTATTTTTTTTAGGAGTTTGGTCTTAATGTATCAATGTCGTCTTCTTGTTCCACAGTTTGTGCTCTTCTTCAAGTATTCCTATATTGTTTTATATTTTTTTATCCATTCTTCCATCGTACTGATATCATTGTTGTCAAAACTAGTATGTTTCTCATCAACCATAAACTCCACATAACGAAGGAAAATGTCGATTTATGTTTCGTAGATAATTGGTGGAATATTTCTGAGATTATATCCTTATATAACTTGTTTTCTTTGTCATTGTTCCGAGTTTTACGTTCAATATGCCTATCTAATCTCCCGATCAAATATTTGGAGGTTTGACATTTTGTAAAGAGATGGGTGTTATCTTCTTCATGATGAGAGAAAAGGGGGCATTCCAGAGGCATATAAATTCCTTTACTTTGTAATCTGATTTTTGTAGGGGTTCCATTTAGTAGGTTTTTTCAGAGGAAATTTTTAATTTTAGGCGGACAATCAATTTTCTAGATCCAGTTTAGTAGGTCTGAGTTGATCATTCTGTTTCTCGTGATGTGGTCTAAAGCACTAGCAGTAGAGAACTACTCATTTTTACTTGGTTTCTAGTATAACCTATCTTCAATTTCATTCGAAGAAATATAGATATCTAGAATTTTATCAACAATATCCAACGAGAGGTATTTACTCAATATTTCTTTGTCCCAAGTCTTATTTCATTTCATGAATTGGTCGATAGTTTCTTGTTCATCAACCCAATCTAAGATGCATTTTTCTCGAAGGTTTTCTTCGTTTTGAAGCCAGTTGTCCTTCCACAATCTTATGGATTTCCCGTTTCCCACCTGCTACATAAGCCCTGGACAGAATTCCTCTTTGATATCCATTAGTTTTGCCCATTGCTAAGAGGAGTTTCTTTTCAGTTCATAGTTCCAAATATTCACATTTTTAAGGTATTTATCTCGGATTATTTTAGCCCATTCATTTTGAGGCTCCACAAGGCTTTTCCAAAGCAATTTCATTTGCTGTGATTTGCTCATGTCTTTAGTCTTGTGTAGTCCGAGCCCTCCTTGGTCTCCATACTTTATCCTATCCAATAAGGGGCTTGTATTTAGTCTTTATTCCAAAATAAACATCTATTTAGTTGGTCTAGGTCAGTATGAATGCTTGCGGGAAGCATGAAATTTTGCATTATGTCGCTTGGTTTCGCTGCTAGGTTTGCTTTAATATATAAGGATTGTACGTCCTTGTTGGGTGGGTTCATTAGCTCTTCATTTTGTTAGTTGGTTCTTGGTTTTCCCAATGACTTCTTCAAATGTGTTTTTATTCCCTCCATCATTGATAATGGGGCATCCAAGATACTTTTCTAAAGCAACATGGTTGGTTATTCGTAGGTAGGATTGAATTCGTTGTCTTTGTTCATTTGTAATTCCTTTCGTGGCTTGGAAGGCGGATTTTTAAAAATTTACTTTTTGGCCTGAGATCTTGTAGTATTCATCGATTATCATTTTCATCGTCAGGTAGGCTTCTGGGGTTTCTTTTGAAAAGATCATGATGTCGTCCGCAAAGGAGAGGAAAGGGGTTGAAGGACCACTCCTAGAGGTTTTGAAACCGATAGTGTTTCTCTTGTTCACTTTGTCGTTGTAATTTTTGTGCTAGGATTTCCGTGCCTATGATGAAAAGGTAAGGGGAAATAGGATCACCTTGTCTTAAACCCCGTTGAGGCCGAAAAGTGTCAGTTGGTTCGTCATTTACTAGGATAGAGAAGGACACTGTTTGGATACATTCTTTAACCCAACCACATAATTTCTAGAAGAAACCAAACTTGGACATAATGGAAAATAAAAAATCTCAGTTCAGTCTATCATATGCTTTTTCCATGTCAACTTTGATTGCAATCCAACCCTCACGCCATTTTTTAGAGCAGAATGAGTGGAAAATTTCGCGTGCAATGAGTACATTGTCTTGAATTGCTCTATCTGGAATGAAAGCTCCTTGAAGTGGGTGGTTTAATTTTCCTAAAACTGTTTTAACTATTTCTGCCAAGGTTTTAGCAATAGCCTTATAGAGTGTGGAACATAGGCTAATTGGTCTATAATTGTTTCTTATTCTTGGGTTTTCGCATTTAGGGATTATGGATATAAAAGTTTGGTTAATTTGCTCGCATTTTCCCGGAATGGAAGAAACCTTTAATTTCTTTTATAATGGATGGTCCAACAATATCCCAATATCGCTGGTAGAATTCGATCTGCAGTCATACCATCCGGTCATGGGGATTTATCTGCGGTCATACCATATGGATGGTCCAACCTTTAATTTCTTTTAAACATTTTAATACACGTTTAAAACGTTAAAATGCCATTTTTTTTAATAATGGATCGGATGAAGTATTACGAAGCATAAGTTTTCAAAACTACTCCCTCCGATTGAAAATATAAGGTACTTGGCTTTGGCTAATTTGCACTAATATACCAAAAAAAAATTAGCTTTGCAAAAATAGCCATGAGAAGAAAAAATTGCAATGGGGTGGCAAAATGTTAGTTTTGCAAAAACTGTTCACTCGATAGACGGTTTCACAGGCGGCCAAAAAAAGTGGGGGCGGAGGAAGGGGGACACGTGTCGCAATTGGAGAGGGGGAAGTGGCTTCCCTTGGCCTAAAAAAATAAGAAAAAGTTACGATTTAGCTTACTAGTGAGTAACTACTATTGTCTAGCCAATGACCACGATCTCTTCGCCAATATAAGAGTAACCCTTGTCGGATCTTGTCTACTTCAGGAACTTCCCACCTCAAGGATAGCTAGGATAGACGATATTCTTTAAGTTGTCGAAGGTTGGTTTTTGTTATTTTGCATACATGTACGTCAATTACAGTATGTGGTTGTCCGTTTTGTTTTCCTGAGATGCGAACCCTGAATATATGCGATTTAGGCTTATTAGCTAGTAACTACTGTTATGTAGCCAATAAAATCGATGGTTCGCCCACAAGCTCAATGCCCAGATACGAGGCTAGTCGGAGGTCCACCAGAGCTCCCACCTAGTTGTTGACCATCCTCCAGGCCTATACTTCCAGATCTGGGGGGTTCAACGCTAGATCTAAAGCCTCTCGCACCCAGATCCGGTGTTGCTGCTCATCGTACCTGTGAAGAAACTATTTTCGCCCCACTGTTCAACCCTCTGCTTCACCTTGGTGTCCGGCGAGACAAAGAGCAGTCGTGGCCGGAGTGAACCCCCTCCATCCACCTCTACCACCCTTCCTCCACAAATCTCCCTCCATCTCCACAAATCCGACCGGCCTCCACACATTCCCATTTTCCCTCTCACAAAATCCAAAAAAAAAAAGAGAAAGAGAAGAGGAAGAGCCACCAAGACCGCCACCCTCCACCCCGCCGCCCTCAGCCTCAGGCCTCCATTTCCCCTTCTTCCTTCTCCTGTTCGGCTTTTGTGAATCTCTCTCTCTCTCTCTCTCTCTCTCTCCTCCCTTTGCTTTGCCTTAAATCTTGCCCAAACACACCTTCAAAATTTCAAACTCCCGCCCAAAATTTTAACCCACTATAATGGGTAATGGTGACTTATTATTTTTGCAAAAAAAAATGTTGCTTTTTGACATTTAACCAATTTTTCATGGGGGAGAGACATTTAGCAAAAGTGAAAAAAAGTAGTATATCTACTACCATTTTCTCCTTGGCTTTTGTAAACGTAGTTTAAGAAGCTAAAAGCTATATAAAATATTTATTTTTTCATTAAATTTTTTTACATTATAATTCTTATTAATAATAAGTATTAAAATGTAAAAAAAATTGATTAAAATTTTTCATATTTTATACTCCATCTGTTTCAAAATAAAAGTCATTTGTCTTTTTTTGTACGCTTTTTCGAGGAGATAAAAATACTATAAAATATTATTTTTTAATCAATTTTTTTTAATAATTTCATACTTAGTAGTCGTAAGTATAAACTTATCGAAAAAAATTCATTAAAAAAATTAATGTTTTATATAGTTTTACCTCATTAAAATGTGTGTAAAAAAGTCAAACGACTTTTATTTTGAAACAGAGGGAATATAATTTTTAATTTCTTAAACTACGTGTATCAAAGTCAAATGTCTTATATTAAAAATCGAAGAGAGTATTATTTAGGGCTTGTTTGGTATGCATTACTGGTAATCAAAAAGGGTAATGGGAATGGATGATTCCCACTTTTCTTGTTTGGTAGGTTGAAAATTGGTAATCGGAATGATTACCAGTAATCAACCATTACCCTTTTCATGGCTCATTTCATTCCTCCCCAAAAGGTAGGGAATGGTTCATTCCCAATTTCTACTTATATTATTATTATTAATAATTATATTATGTTATATTTATACTTATATTATTATTATTATAAATACTTTATTATTTAATGTATTATATTATATTTTTATTTTTATTTTTATTTTTATTATTATTAATTATATTATGTTATATTTATACTTACATTATTATTATAAATACTTTATTATTTAATATATTATATTATATTATTATTTTTAATAATAATAATAATAATATATTTCTATTAATAATATTATTTTTATCTACATTTTATTATTTTATATTATTTTAATATTATTATTAATTATATTATATTATATTTATACTTTTTTATTATCAATATTTTATTATTTGATATATAATATCATTTTTTATTTTTAATAATAATAATAATAATATATTTCTATTAATATTATTATATTTATTAGAATTTTATTATATTTATACTTATATTATTATTATCAATACTTTATTATTTAATATATATTATATTATATTTTAATTTTTAACAATAATAATATATTTATATTATTATTATTATTTATAAATATTTTATTATTTGATATATTATATTATATTTTTATTTTTAATAATAATAATAATATATTTTTATTTTTATCAGTATTTTATTATATTTATACTTATATTATTATTAATATCAATACTTTATTTTTTATCAAAATTTTGTTATTTTATATATATTATTTTTATTATATTATATTATCTTTTTATTTTTATTTTAATAATAACAATAATATATTAATATTATAACTTTTATCACTTTTTAAATTTTATTATTATTATTATTTCAAGAATGGTTCATTCCGATAGCATACCAAACAACCAGCTCCAGTAATGAGTGATTACCACTTTCTGATTCCATTCCGATTCCGATTACCATTCCGATTCCAGCACTCATACCAAACGGGGCCTTATAGTTTCAAATTCCATAACCTTAATAAAAATCCAATCTTTCAAGAAATAATAAATAAATAAATAAGGGAGTTGGAAAGAAAATGGGGGATTGAATAAGAGGCAAGCAAGAATTAATTTGGTTGTAATAATTAGGAAAAGTCTACCTTTACACCTAGTGTAAAAGTTAATAATTTACACTACCAATCAAATTACATGATTTCCACCCACATGTCTAAAAGTAAAAATGATTTAAAAAGCAAAAAGTAACTTAACAATGATAATTACTTTTACCATCATTACTTAGTTATTATTTTCAAGACTAATAAATTAGATGATGTTTAGGAGTATTTCATTTTTATTTCTGAAAAACATATTGTAAAAGAAATGTTATATTTTATTGTTATGCCCATAATATTTATTCAATGTATTATATATAATTATACATCTATTACATCAGCAAAGAATCTCACTGTCGATAGTCCCAATATTTTTTTCAAAAAACACATACCGTTTTCATGTTTTTCCAAAACAAAAATTACAGCAAAGAAGGCCAAAAAAAAAAAACACAGTAGCTTGTTTCAATTTTTTTTGTTATTGTAGTAGCCCTTTTTTCCCAAAAGAAATTACATCAGCCCCCTTTTTTTCCCCCAAAAAACATACGTTTTGATTAATACAGCAAATAAACCAGAAAATACTGTAGCTTGTTTTGATTTTTATTTGTTTATAGTTTTGTCCATTCAACCTCTTGTGGATTATATTTTCCCCTTTAAATTGATTAAAAAAACGGTCTCAATATAAAAATTGTACAGGGTCTCAAAAAATAACGGAACGGCCCTGCTCATGCGCACCCTAATAAAATGAGTTATTTATATAAGTGTGGGTGGTGACCCAAATTATTATAGTAGTTTTTTAAATAAATGAAAACTTTATATTGAATGGGACCCATATTTATTGGTGATGAGTGGAGTATGTTATCATGAGTAAGAAAAGAAGAAAAACTAGACTTGGTAGACTTTTAGTTACTTTTGCATAACATTTTTGACACGTGTCATATTATTATTTGTAGTGTAAGATTTTAGTTTTACATCCAGTGTAAATGTATCCTGGTCCTAATAATTATTGTGTTGTTAAATGTTGGGTGAATCAAGTTTTGATTCATACGATACGATGCTTTCCAAGCTGGGATTGTGACGAGAGAAAGGGTGGGTAGGTCGGTGGTCGGTGGTCGGCGGTCGGCGGATAGATACCGTTAATGATATGTGACCTCACCTCACTTTCCCTCCGCAATAACAATTAACAACCCTCTGTAAAGACATTTCTACCCCCTGTCGCTCTCATACTTTCCTTTACTCTACAACAGGGTCAAGTTGGGAACTCAAAATTCCTACTTTTTAATAACTCTGATTTTTTTTTTACCGGTTTCGAATTTTGAAGGTTGGCCCTTTAACTAAGGTGAATTTCACATGGTAGACCAGAAATCTTAATATTTTGTGTGATAACTCCCTAGTTTTGCCCTAGGGCTGTACATCGGTCTAAAACCTAACCGAACCGGACCGAAACAAACCGAACTGAAACTGAAAATATCAAAATTTCAAACCGAAAGTCGAACCGAAAGAATTAGGTTCGGTTCGGTTATTTGTCGGTTTGGTTTGTGTTCGGTTCGGTTTTAACATAATTGAACCGAATGTCAATAAAAAAAATTAAGTATACAAATATATATATACATTGTGTATTAGTGTGTATATATATATACACAAATATATACACCTTGTATTTTTACACTTTGTATTAGTAAGTATGTGTGTATTAGTATGTTTGTATTACTGTATACAAATATATAATATACACTGCGTATTAGTAAATATGTGTGTATTAGTGAGTATGTGTGTATTAGTGTATACAAATACATATACAATGTGTATTAGTAAGTATGTGTGTATTAGCGTATATATAAAGTATACAAATATAGAGGATGGTTCAGGGTAATCAAGGCTTATTGTGTAACATGTGAATACATATGGGCCATTGATTGAATGAAATGGATGGATGTGATTAATAGGCAATTTTAGTTTTTTTTAATTAAAAATTAGTGGGGCCTACCTCTTTTTTTTGCCCACTTGCTGGATTGGGGACGTATGTAGTGCACTCTCCTTAAATTATTCGATGATATATCTGGATTATTCGATCGTATCGACGAATTGTGCAATGGCATATCAGGATTATTCGATGGTATCGCTTGATTATTCGATGGTATAGCTTGATTATTCGATGGTATCGCTTGATTATTCGATAGTATAGCTTAATTATTCGATGGTGTTACAGTAGTATAACTAAAATTATTCGATGGTATAGCTTGATTATTCGATGGTATCGCTTGATTATTCGATAGTATCGATGCATTTTTAATTCATATGACTGTCAAATAAAAAGAACAAATCACGAAGCACAAAATCACTAAATCGATCCATACATATGAATAATTCGGCCTTCTCCCCGAATATGTCTTTCAATCGAGCAATTAAATCAAGCAATTGCAAACAAAAACGATTTCAATTAATCACAAACCTAGACTCCAAATCCACCACCAGGGAAACCTCCCAACTGCAGATCCACAACTACCGGAAAACCTCCCGACTGCAGATCCACCACCAGAGCAAACCTCCCGACTGTAAATCCACCACCAGGGAGTCACCCGTGGAGTGCGAACCCCTCAAAACAGATCCCTCACGTCGAGATAGAGGATCGAAGCCTCTGTTGCCACCGAAGTAGGTGTTGCTCCTGCTGCCATCGAAGTCAACGAGGGGATTAGATAGAGGAAGCAGTGCCATCTCGTCCATCTGACTGAATCGAAGCCACCGAATCGGTGACGGCAAGCTCATCGTTCAAATCAGAGAGGGGAGGTTGACAGACGAGCAAGATTTTGAAAGAAGGGAGAAGGAAAGAGGTCGACGAGCAGGATCTCCATCGCCATCGCCATCGCTTCCGCCTTCGCCATCAGCACCAACATCGCCATCACCATCGCCCGCTCCGCCATCTTCTTCGCCGCCGCCTTCGCTAGCCGCTTTCGTCATCTCCCGATCTCCATCGCATCCGCCATCCGCCATCCACCATCGCCATCGCATCCGCCATGGAGTCGGCATCTCCCGATCGCCTTTCGCCTCTGGATTGGGGAGAAGAGGCGTTTTGATTTTATACAGTCTGGGGAAATTGATTAGGGTTGAGATGGGTGATGTACACGCGCAGTGATTGGAATTCGTGGGGGTGGATTTTCCATTTCCATTTTCAATTAATAAATATTTGAGATTAATCTCAGCCATCCAATATCTCTAAATCAACGGTTGGGATCTGTTCACATATTACACGTTAAGGGCTGATTACATATGATCTATCCTCTACAAATATATATACCTTGTATTTATATAGTGTATAAAAAAATTAGGTTTAGCACAAACCGAACCGAAACCGAACACAAACTGAACCGAAACCGAAAAATGGAAATTCTCGAACCGAAAGCCGAATCGAAAAACTTCGGTTAGGTTCGGTTCAGTTCGGTTTGTGTTGGTTCGGCCCAAAAATTCGGTTTGGGCCGAATCATGCAGACCCCTACCTATAACCTTCCGTTTTATAACATTGTGAAAACATTGAAAGCTCAAAAAAAGGAAAAAAAAATAGGATTCAAACATTACGACATAGAACCAGGCCCGGCCCATGAGCATGGGCGACAGGGGCGCAAGCCTAGGGCCCACGATTTGTAGGGGCCCATAGTATTTGGGTAGGTATATATATGATTATAAGTAGCAGCCCATCAGTTTAATAAAGCCCAAACTAAATTATAAAAGGGATTGGGGGCCTAGAAGGAAAAAAAAACCTTTGGTGAGCCCGAGCATGTTCCACTTTTCAGCCTCCTTCTTCTATATGATAACCCATGTAAAAATCGATTCTTTTTCTATTATTAGGTAAAATAAAAATCGATTCTATTAATTTTATTTATTGTGGTGTTGTATTTTTTTTAAAAAAATTGTTGTTAGCATTTTCAATTTTTTTCTTTCGTACTTGATACCTCTTCGTGAATTAGGAATTATAATTTTTTTTAGTTCTAATCAAATTGTTCCTTTTATATTATTATTATTGTGTTGAATTATTTACACAATGTTGCCTAAAAAACATTTATCTGGGAGTTAAAAAAGAAAACAGAGAAAAGCAGCAAAACAAAGGATTATAAATTATTGAACTGCATCGACATTGTTGATTTTAGCTTTTGATTTTGTGGTTAAACAAAGGAATTTTTGCACCCAGATTTTGTTTTTAAAGTGTGCCAATACTCTAAAGTAATGAATGATTAACGTTGTAGTTGATCTAAATATCTTATTTTGATTTTATGTATATATTATTATTATTATTATTATTATTATTATTATTATTATTATTATTATTATTATTATTATTATTATCATATTTTTCTTTTGAAAAAAATAAAAAAAATTTATCAGTCTTTTGAAAAAAATAATATTTTCAAGTCAGTAGGGGCCCTTAATCTAATTTCGCCCCCGGGCCTCTAATATTATAAGAACGGCCCTGCATAGAACAGATAAGAGTGTACTAGACACCACCGCTTCGATCACAATCTTCCTCGAAGTACTGAACCAAGATGACAACTAGAGACGAGGCATCCCTAAATTACGTAGTCTTATTCTACCAATGGAGTTTTGGAGAAAATAAGGGTCAACAAACTTCTCTATTTACTTATCGGAATGTTTGTTTGCTCTTTTAATTTTACCTCAATTGTAGGTTTCTATAAATTTTGATTGACTTAATTACTTTTAACGGTTGAATGCTAGTTAGGATTCATTTTAATCCTTAGCCATTAACTCAACTGGTTGCAATTTAGACTCTCGAATTAGGATTTTTTCTGTTGTTCCAATTTGTGTACTATTTGGTTCAAGTTGATATGCTGCGACCAATTTGGTTAAAATTTAGAGTTCACTTATAGTTACATGGTTAATTCATGTTTTACTCTATTTTTCTTATGAAATATAGAATATAGAGGAGAAGTCTGATGATTGTACAAACTATTCGTCTATTCCTCGTGATCCTCCATCAATAGCTTATATGGATGAAACCTATTACCAACTATAGAGTCAAGTGAAGGTCGAAAGCTTCCTGCAACTACTGTAAAGAATGGAATTTTGAGTTTCTAAAATAGGAAAGTTTCGAAAAATGGTCCTCGAGGAAATTCTATTTTTAGAAGTTTTGCAAACATATCCCGACATGTTTTAAGATTTAATTTGACGGATTTTAAATCCTAGCTTATATGGATGAAACCTATTACCGACATGTTTTGCAAACATATCCTTTGTTCTCCTTCGTTATAGCTCCGTTTTCTTACCCGCTTGTTTCTACTTGCTCATCACTCTCCCCTCTACCTTATGAGGTCAAGAAAAAGTCATATCTAACTCCTTGGGAAGCATATATGAGCCCATTCCTTCAATTTCTCTTTGTTTTTGGGCAAGGTAAGTTGTCCCTCTTCAAATCCTCTCGTTTGGATCTAAATCTTTGCAAAGGTCTTCTTTTAAGCTAGATCTATCTCTCCTAGGCCCTGTCATAGCAATGTTTTATGGAATCGAAGCCAAAAGACTCCATTCCTCCAAGATTCCAAGGAGCCTCTAAGAGGCTAGGTAATCCCTCTTCCGCTCTCCCTTCTAGTCCTTGGTTGAGGTCTTTTGTGTGTCTCTTGGAGTTTTTTTTTTTTGTGTTATTTGGGTAGTGTTTTGAGTTAGAAACGTTTTAAAACAAGTTTGAACGGAAATGGATTCGAAACAAGCAAAAACGAACAAGGTTGGGTTCGTCTCACCGCTGCGAAACCATTGTCGTCGCCGCGAGGACGAACCCTGATTTCAGAGGTTGAGGATGGCATGTCGTGGCCGTGACCGTGGGTCTTGCGACCGCGAGATCCTTGTGTCGTGGCCAGTGAGGGCCATCCTCTCACGGTGGGAACTTGGGAGCATCTCGCGGCCGCAACCGGCCCTCTCGCGACCGCGAGATGTCCCCAGTGACTTGGCCGAGTCACTCCTTGCCTCCTTTGGGTCCCTTGTTGGTTTTTGACCCGATTCCTTTCGAATATGTCTTAGTTGATGAATGATTTTAGAAACGGGATCCTGGGATATTTTTTTTATTAAATAATTATGGGGTTTTGACGGAGTTCGAACTATCGGGTTTATACTTGGAAAATGTATTGAAGGATTTCATTTTCTTGTCGGGATTCTTTAACTTGGTTTTATGACTGAGTTTGGTTTTGGATAAGATGTTGGTTTTGAAGGAAGTTTGGAAGATATTGTTGGTATGATTCTATCAATGGGTTTGATTTGAAGAATGATTTTGGTTGATGTTGATCGTATCGGAAAGGTTTTAAAAATGGTTTTACCATCGACTGGTTTTGAGGATGTTGAGAACTTGGGTTTCGTGTGTATGAATGTTGGTCCGGTAGCTTATGTCAATGGCTTGATGATAGGTGTGTCTTGCTTTTGGATTGCTTTGGACTTGCATTTGGGCCCTTGCTTCCTGCTTGATGTATCATGTGACGTGTAGGTGTTGCATAATAAAGCATGCCATGTAGTATCATGCTAGGATTGCATTGAAATGAGCATTTGGTTACTATGTGTGTTTGAATACATAACGGTCGTTATCTGTGATAGTCCTAGAGTCTTTGCTAGGGTCATAGGGTAGCCCAACCCCATCGGGTGCCCTGAGTCGATCCATTCGATATGAGCATGTTACGATAGCTCGGCCAACACCATCAGGCGAGCTTGATTTAATTTACGTTATTCTTGATGTTGATGATGATGATGATGATGCCATGGTGTGTGCACCACCACGATGAAATGGGTACCGTGCTGGCCAGGTCCACTCATGAAAAAGGGGGTGGAGTAAGAGAGGGATGTGCCACTTCACTTTGTCTTGGGCCCTTTACAGTACTTATGTATATTAATATAACTGTCAAAGCATACTTCTATGATTTAAATCTTGTACTGCATTAGTCATCCTTTATTTAGGTATAGGCATGTTATGTGGCCTCATCGCGGGCAGAGGACCCACAAGCGATTACCGGGCATGACTTCGTGGATAGTGTTAGGCACCTATCCTTGTTAGCTCCATGCTTATGTGACGGAAAACCCTTTGTCGAATCGAAGAACCTGGCTAATTCTCTAACTTGGTATAAATGGTAATTGATAATGCATATCTTAGATAGGCATTATAGGCATGTTTAGTTTCGTTAGGTTGCATTTCGTTCATACTTTGTAGTTAATTTGCATCTTGTGATTATTCTGGAAGAGTTCGGATTCTGCGCAAATTTGTGTTTATCTTGCAGATTGAATCGGAACACATTTGGGAGATGCAATATCTTGAAGAGGAATACAAGAGACATTGGAAAGAAGCAAGGAAGGAAGAGAAGCAAGGATACTTGGAGCTACACGCGAAGTCGAGCAAGAAGAGCCAGTGCCGAGACATGCCGCGACCGCAACAGATATGCCGCGACCGCAGCAGAGCAATGTGCAGCGGGTATGGAAAGAAGCCGATGCCGCGACCACAACATTTGTCGTCAGTGCGCCGCGTTTCGTCTAATTAAAACCCTAGTTTGTGTTAGTTGTTTGAGGGCCGACTTAGACTTTTTATAAGGCCGATTATTGTTTATTTCATACTACTTCTATTTTCTATTCTTACGTTCATTAGACACTTGAGAGATTTGAGCGATGTCTTCCATGAGGAACTAAACTCATCTGTTCTGCCTATAATTTGAAGCTTTATTTGGATTGATTGTGAGTTTCTAATTCTCGTTCCTTGTTTCCTATATTTGAATGCTTGAACTTCTTCGTGCTTGATTGTTTATTGATTTGTTCTATCTTGCCTGATCAACTAGTTAGATCAATTCAATTGCTAAGGTTTTGTAGATTCCTGATTGTGAACCTTAACCCAAGTAGCAAACTTGTCCCTTTAGGGCTGATTGAACTAATTGGATAAGTAAGAAGTTGGATGTGTTGTTAAATCCCTCTTTAGGGACTGCAAATACCTTGGCTAATCTCTGGACTTAAAGCTATCAATTGGGTTAAATCCTTCTTTAAGGACCGTTCGATTGATAAGGGTTTCTAGGACTGATTGGACTAGTAACTATATTAGGTCGGGACTAGGGCATTCATAGGAAACTTAATAGAACGAGAAGAAGTTACAAGGATCGCTTCAACCAAATAAAGTGGTAAATTGTAGGTAGAATTGCTTCTCATAATTGTCTAAACTAAAATCATTTACTTTTTCTTTCTTCAATCCGCTTTGATAAAATGCGGAACTTTCACACTTAAAAACCCCGCAATTTGGTTACTTTAATTGACATCTAAATCATACTTGAATCATAAATTTCCATGTGGATCGACCTCTTACTTATTGATATACTAGTTATAGGTTTGAGTTTTCTTTGACGGATCACCGACAGGTTTTCCCTCCGTCAAATTTGGCGCTGTTATCGGCGAGTTTTAATTAATTCTTGTGTGTTTTTGGTGTTGATTTTGGTGTGGATCGTCTTATATGGTCCATACTCGTGCTACTAATTCTTTTGTGTAGAAAGCATTGCAGAAAAGGCTAGCGACGCAAATCGTACTCTAAAGGTGCTTACTGCTCCTGATCTGGCACAACAACCCTTAGCGATCCAATTCCCTGCACTTGGGGAAGTTGAGCTAAAATCTAGGGTAATTCATCTGTTACCAGAGTTCCATGGGTTGAGTGGGGAGGACCCTCACAAGCATCTGTCTGAGTTCTATACTGTGGTAGTTGGGATGAAACCTAAGAACGTCACTGCAGAGCAAATCAAGCTGAGAGCTTTTCCCTTCTCTTTGAAGGATGATGCGAATGAGTGGTTCTTCTATCTACCACCCGGATCTATTACTACTTGGGTTGAGATGAAGAGAGTCTTCCTAGAGATGTACTTTCCTGCAACAATGCTAAATGCCTTGAAAAGGTCAATCAACAGTATTGAGCAGTACGTGACGGAGTCGATTCATGAGTACTTTGAGCGTTTCAAGAAACTCTGCGCTAGCTACCCATGCCATGGATACTCTCAGAAGTATATGGTTCTCTTCTTATTCAATGAGCTTACTGATGGAGAGCGTAAAACGGTGAGTTCCTGTTGTGGGGGAAACATGTTGAATAAGGCGCCTACTGCAGCTTGGGAAGTGTTTAAGGAGCTCTTTGAGGGTTCTAGGCAGTTCAACAAGAGCACTCGTGCTAGAGGTGTAATTGCTATTGATGCCCAAGTGGCTGCATTACAAACTGATATGGCAGAGATGAAAGAGATGATCAAGAAGATGGTAGCTGACAGAGCATCTCAACAGTTGAAAGCATGTGAATCCTACAACGATCCATCCCATCCTATGGATATGTACTCAACTTCGCAAGAACCTAGTGTTGAGTTGAATGCAATTGGGAATTTTGCTCCACAAAGGCCAAGGCAAGGCAACTTTGGTAATCTTGGGCACTTCAACAATAATAATTGCAATGGAGGCTATCAGCAGGGCTATGGTTATGGCAACTACCTAGAACCTTTCAATCAGCAAGGAGGGCAACAGGTGAGGCTACAACAACAGTTTGACCTTCCTCAGGGAGGACAGCCTCAGGCAAGTGCACCTGATGGAAATCCACTACAAGCCCTCACACAATTCGTCATGAACCAGGCCGAACGCACAAAGAACTTGGAGACGTGCACTAAGACCCTCGCACATGCAGTCTCTGACCAAGGTGAACGATCTAAGAACTTAGAGAATCAGATGAGTGAAATCATTCAACTGCTAAGCGCAAAAGAGGAAAATGACTCAGGAAATCTCCCATCGCAAACGATTGAGAATCCTAGAGAGAATGTCAGTGCAATAATGTTTAGGAGTGGCAAGGAACTGATAGTCAAACCTCAAAAGGACAATAAAGAAATCATGGATGAAGAAATATAGATAATGAATGATGAAAACGGAAGCAATATGGTTCTGCGGCCGCAAAGTGTTGCGCCCGCAGCCAGTGCTCCCGCCGAACCTTCGGTGACAGGTACGCCTTTTTCGTCTTCTTTTCCTCCTTCTTCTTCTCCCTCTTCTTCTTCCTTACCTTTGGACACTCCACATCCGGTTCCACCATTTCCAGAAGCCCTGAAGGATAGACGAAGGTATGAGAACGATAAGGAGATCTTTGAGACATTCAGCAAGTGCGAGGTAAATATTCCTTTACTCAAATTGATTAAGAGCATTCCTAGGTACGCTAAATTTTTGAAGGAATTGTGCACCATCAAGAAGAAGCAAAGATTGAAAAAGAAGGAAAAGGTAAGCTTGAATGAAAATGTCTCTGCTATGTTGCAAAGGAAATTGCATGAAAAATGTGGAGACCCAGGTATGTTTACAATTCCAAGTGCAATTGGGAATACTAGATTCAAACAAGCCATGCTAGATCTAGGAGCCTCAATTAATGTTATATCCTATAACATGTACATGTCTTTCGGTTTAGGTGCTCTAACTGAGACTGGGGTTACAATACAACTTGTTGATCGATCACAAATCAGGCCTAGAGGCGTTGTTGAAGATGTTTTGGTAATGGTGGATGATTTGTTTTTCCCTGTTGATTTCTTTGTTTTAGATATGGAGCAGGGAGCCCCAGGAACACCCATTATACTTGGAAGACCATTCCTGAAAACTACGAAAACGAAAATTGGTTGTTGTGAAGGTTTATTGACTATGGAGTTTGATGGAAGAAAGATAGAATTCTCTCTCTTTAATCATGCTAAGCTTTCCCCTGAAAGTTCTTTAGATATGCCTATTGCTAACAATGTTGATCGCAACAATAATTTTCGTGATTTGTTAGAGACACTTAAGAAGAATAGTTTATTGAAATTTGAGCCCCCTAACAAATTGAACTCTTTAGGAAAATAAGAACTCAAAATAGGGCTTGATAGTTATGTTGATCCGTTTAAGCCAACATTTTCACCTTATGAGAAACTAATTTCAAATGATGTGGAAACTTTTGTGAATTCAGGACAACCCCTAGGACTAGCTCAAGGAGAGAAGTTAATGGTAATGGATGAATGCTTGGACAGAAAGCTGCACCTTCCAAGGGTGCCCGCACTTGTCAATGAGATGACAGGTGTAGGTGACTCGGGTGGAGGAAACTAGGCCAATCAAGAGCTAGTAGGCCGAGCCAAAGACTTAAAACAAAGGCGCTTCTCGGGATGCAACCCGAGGTAAGTTTTCTTTCGTCTTTCATTTAATCATACTTAGGTAATTCTTTAAAAAAAAACCCTTCGGAAAACGATTGCGCTGTGACTGATCATATGCCGCGGCCGCCGCATAATGTAGCGGCCGCGACACTGCAATCCATGGCAGTAAACCCATGCAGTGGCCGCAGCATATGCCGCGACCGCCGCATCCTAAACCCCTGCCCCATTTCGTCCGATTTTCCAGATTTAAAAAAATTAATAATATAAAACAAACCATTCACGAGACCTCTATTCCACCTTTTCTTCAACCCTACTTTCCTCTATCGGCCGTCTTTGTCTCCTTCCCAAACCTTGAGATCCTCTTGCCACCTTCACCTTCCTCAACCGTCACAATCACTACCACCATCCCCGACCAAGCCTCACCGGAAGTCACCATCGCCGGTTCCGGTTTCCCACCTCCCTCTTTCAACAAGATCCGAAGCCACCCTTGCCGAATTCATTCCTCCTCCGACCACCGCGAGCCAAATCACATCGGATCTTCGCCAGATCTCCGCCGTTGCGACTGTTGCGCCCGCCGTCAGTCTGCTGTGCCCGCTGCCAGTGCACCCGCCGCCGAGGTTTGGCTATTGTTGGCTTATTATGAAATTATTTGGTGTTTTGGACTCTTGATTATCATTGTGTTAGGGTGTGATTGCTTGATTGAGGTGTGGGATTTGTGTTCTTGGTATTTTATTGAGTTATTGGGTACTTGTGAATTTGGGATTAGTTTGGAAGTTTTGGGATTTGTTGGTTTGCTTGAGGAATGTTTGAGTTGGTGGTTTGATTTGGATTTGTTGGTGTGCTTGAGGTAGATCTGAGTTTGTGGTTGGATTTTGGATCTGGTTGGTGGAAATATTTACTGCTGAAATCTTGTGAAAATGGTGCGCCGATTGAGATTCGTGTCTAGAGAATAGAGGAAGGCATACGAGAGCTTTGATCTGAAGAGATTCGTGCAGACCAAGTTCTTTGATATCCATGCCTTACAGACGCTAGGAATGTTGGGCGTCACACGTCAGATGCTCGCTCACGGGGGTTTGGGGGCATTCATAAAATGCAATGCCACCACATAGGCTGAGCTGGCGTCGGGGTTTCTAGTCACGTTTGAGCATGTGGACAATTCTAGGATTCAGTTCCATTTGATTGACCAAATCCACACGTGTACTTCTGACCAGTTGAGACAGGTGTTTGGAATCACGCAGGCGCCCACCCCAGATTGGTATTTCCTGGCGTTAGAACAGCAGCGTCACGATTTCTGGTATGCAGCTACTGGATCTAGATTTGATGGACACAAGGGCGAGTACAACTATAAGTTCGTCCACCTGTGCCTTCGTCTGGTTCACAAAGTCTGATTGAGAGCTCTGCTTTGCCGGGCTACATCTGGAAGTCGGGGAAGCATGGAGAGCACCGACTAAGGCTACCTAGGGCCTTACCTTATGGCCCTTCCAACGCCTCCCTCTACATCGTCGCCGATGAGAATGATGATGATGATGAGGATATTGATGATGAGGACAAGAGGGATGCCCCTGCACAGACCGACTATCATATGGGGGATGCAAAGTATGCTGATGGCTCTTCTGCGAGGCCTTGATACTCTGCTGATGATGATGCCTGGCGTGACCAAATGTTCACACAGTTCCATCATATGTCTATGCGCCAGGACTCCTTCGAGTTCACCCTCCACGACGTCGATCGCAATGTGCGGGAGATGAACTATAACATGGAGGAGATGCGGAGAGAGCAGTCCTACTACCTCCTCCAGCAGTATCCGCATATTCCGCCTTACCAGTCTCCACCCTACCAGCCTCTGCACCAGTGAGTGGTTAGTTCTGTCTCTTCCACCCTGAGTTTTTCTATTATATTTTGGTTGTCTGTACTGTTTTAGTGAGGACACTGAAACCATTAAGTGTGGGGGAGAAGGATTATGTATATTATGTCATGTCCTAGATCATATTTAATTTATGCACCATGTCTAAATTATTTAATCGTTGTTTAGTTTAATTGCTATTTAGTTTTTTTTTTATTTCAATTTTTGTAATTTTCGTATTAAAAAAAATTCAAAAATCCAAAAATAAGCATGCATTGCATCCATATGTGTTATTCAAATAACCATCTAGCTTTGTTTGTCCTCTAATTTAAATTACAAGCATGATCATATAAATCCCATGGAGTTTTGGATGTTTTGGCCTTGTCTGGATTTGATTTTTGTGGAACATGAGCTAGCAAATGTAATTGAGCATGTATGATTGAGCTAAAGTATGATTGAAGGCCTCAAAACATGACCCTGTGAGGATGTTTAGCCTTATTTGAAATCTTTTGCTAAATTGTGTGAATTACTCTCCTTGTGTTGCTACCTCTTGGCATTGACTGCGATATCTATTTTTAAAAGACCGACTCACATGTTTGTTGCTTGCGGAGTTTATGTTTATATTTTGAGTCTTTTGGTTTAAATTTGTGCTTATTTAGTGAATAAGGTGGCAATGGTTGATGCACTTAGGCTAACTCCAATGGTAGTGTGTATATGTGCAAATGTACATTTTTTGGTGATTTTTTTACTCCAATGGTGATTTATAAGGTGTTCAAATGTGTATATTTGAGCAGCAAGTGTGCATATATAAGCACCAAATCCCCCCCGGTGTGCAAATCTTTACCTATTTTCAAGACAAAAAAAGCTCACCCAGAAATAAAAAAAAAGTGAATAGTACGCGCCCACTTTTTTGGTAAAACACTGCGCGTACTCTTCAAATTAAAGGAAATGTGTGTGAAACAAACAAATACATTGC
Organism: Persicaria tinctoria; assembly: GCA_037127255.1. Lineage (NCBI taxonomy): Eukaryota > Viridiplantae > Streptophyta > Magnoliopsida > Caryophyllales > Polygonaceae > Persicaria > Persicaria tinctoria. The sequence goes on from JBANSL010000006.1 coordinate 65,919,843, forward strand.
TTTTCCGTCAAATCTCAGCCTTTTTCATTGTTGTGGGCCCCATGCAACACCTTTTCATTTATTTTTCATTTATTTTGCACTTAAATTAAAAACATTTACTCCAATGGATCAATCTAACGACTAGAATTAAATTAAGTAAATCCAACGGTAATATTTTTGATCCAACAGTTAAAATTAAAATCCAACAGTTAAAATAAATTAATTTAGTGAACTGTAAATATTTTTAAAAAAATAACGGTCAGATATGCTTTTATCCATTTTTCTTCACTTTTTTCTATAAATACAAGTCTACATACACTTTCAAATCATATTCTACCTCTTGTTCTCTCTTTCAAATTTCTTGTATCTCATATATATATCAAATATAAATCATGTCTTCTAGAGGTCTCAAGTGGAGTATTGAAGAAGATGTAATCTTATGTAAAGCATGGATTTCAATTTCACAAGATGGAGCCATTGGCACAAACCAATCGTTAGATTCGTTTTGGGCAAGGATCCAAAAGAAATGCATCGAGTATATCCCCACTTTTAATCGAAGCAAAGATTCATGCCATGGACGTTATAGGCTAAAAAGCCAAGAATGTTCTCTATTTCGACAAAGTCTAAGGAAAGCCAATGCATCTCCCGCAAGTGGTTGTAATCAAGTTGATGTTGTAAGTAATTGTTTCCTTAAAATTATTTTTTTTGTTTATTATTTATTGTTATAAGTAGTTGATGTTATACATTATTTTTACTTCGTCGAAGTGTTGTTTAGTTGAATGCTTCACTTTGATTTCATTGATGATTTATTTTCCGTGTATTGTAGGATCATTATGCACGAACTATATTTCTTAACGATAACAAAGGCAAGGCATTCAAATTTGATCATGGTTGGAATCTCTTGGGAAAATGCCCCAAATGGCTAAACTTGTTCGAAAGTCCCATTAATATTGGCGATGCTAGTTCTACCACACCCAATCGATTCGAGAATCCCATACATAATAATGTAGGGACATCCCCCAATCAAATGGAAAGTCCAACACTTAATAGCATTGAAGGTTGTAGTTCACCCTCGGAGGCCATGACCCCAAGCCCTAGCAACTTGAAAAGACCAATGGGGCGTGACAAGCAAAAGGAGAAGAAAAAGGGGAAGCAATCCGACGACATGGCTCCAAGTAAACAACATGGCTCAATTGATCAAGAAAGGCGAAGTTATGGCAAGTGAGGCCCAAAAGAGAAGAGTGGGGGACCAAAGGGCGATTGATTTCGAAATTCGAAAGCATAATGATATGATCCTTACAATGGATCTCTCAAAATTGTCTCCAAGTAAACAACAATACTTTAGGAATGAGCAAAGTATCATCATGGGAAAGTCTAAAAATAGTGAAGACAATTCAAGCTACTTCCCAAATTCTTCAAGCTATTATGATGGCGCTTATGTTGATGGCTACATTCCTCACCTTAGTGATGATAATGATTTTTAGATTTTTATATTATGTAGTTTATTATAAATTGCAATGTTACTTTCATTTTAAGTAATATCCTTAATTTTATGTAACTTAATTTATTGTTTTAGATTGAGTTTAATTATGTTATCTTGCTTTGTGTTATAGTTTAGTTTTATAAAGTATGGAATACAACTAAGAAAACTAGGATTAAAGTACCAAGAAACAAATAAGTAATGGTGGGACAATGATGTGTGATTCAAAAGAGTAAAAAAACCATGGAAAAAAACTCAACGAGCATGAAAAAAAAAGTGCATTTATGATGAAACTAAACGAAAAGGTAGAAAAAAAACTAGCATTGATCAAACGGTGTGTGATCTAAAGAGTGTCCAAATATGCTTCACGAGATCGTTTCTGATAGAGTGATGCGTATTTGTGTCCCGAATGCGGTTGTGATTATGCATGTATTCTTCAAGTGTTGATCTATCCCGGCCCAACTCAAAAGAGGCATTTGGACTTATTTCATAGTCATTCATAGCACATATTACCTCACCATCCACATCCTCAACATATTCGTCTTCGATGATCATGTTGTGAAGAACAATACATGTAAGCATTATTTCACCTAGCGTTTGAGTATCCCATATTCGAGTCGGGCCACGTACAATAGCCCACCTTGTTTGTAGTATCCCAAAAGCTCTCTCGACATCCTTGCGGTACGCTTCTTGCATTTGAGAAAATAAAACTTTCTCGGGACTATCTGGACTACTAATAGATTTGAACAATGTTGCCCATGAAGGGTAAATGCCATCAGCTAAATAATAACATTGGTTATAGTAGCGACCGTTTACCTTGAATCTGACAGTAGGGGCTTCTCCATTGACAACTTTGTCAAACACCGGAGAGCATCCAAGAGTGTTTAGATCGTTGTTGGAACCAGATGTTCCGAAAAAAGCATGCCAAATCCAAGTGTCGTAGGACGCCACAGCTTCAAGGACAATAGTTGGTTTTCCTTTGAACCCGGTGTATTGTCCAACATGAGCGGTGGGACAATTCCTCCACTGCCAGTGCATGCAGTCTATGGATCCGATCATTCCTGGGAAGCCCCTCTTGTTGGCCTTGTCGAACAACCTTTTTAGATCATTTTGGTTTGGTTGTCGGAGGTACCAAGTGCCGTAGATTCTTAGTATTGCCTTGCAAAATCTCCTCAAGCACTCTAGTGATGTGGTCTCCCCCATTCGACAATACTCATCCACTGAGTCGGCCGAACAACCATTGGCCATCATGCGCAGGGCACTTGTTAGCTTTTGTTGGGGTGATAGAGAAATCTTCTTCACAGCATCTGTTTTGAATTGAAAGTAAGAGTCGTATGTTACTACCTCATTCATGATGCGGTTGAAAAGGCGAGGTTGCATGCGATAGCACCTTCGGAACATGAGAGCATCATAGGTTGGGTTAGGATTAAAGTAATCCTTCATCAATCGAAGATGTCCTTCACCTCTATCTCTATTTATGTATTTGCGCTCGTGCTTGGATTCATCCTCTTCCTCCCTTCTTTGATTTTCACTCATCATGAGTGCCCTCATACGATGCATATGAGCTTCCATCCCATCGGAAAGCTCCATAGTAGACATTCCTGAATAGTTTTGATGTGAACCCATGGTTGTTTTGGGGTGGGGTGATGATAAGAAAAAAGATTTGAGTTGGTTTTAACTTGTGAATGAGATATTGTATATATAGTGAGTGAAGAAGACATAAACAATGGATTTTGAAGACACACCATTTATGTTTACACTACTCTTAAAATATGTGATTCATTTTGTATGGTCAATTTATATGTAGGAGAAAGACATAACCATTGGTTTTACTTGAGACAAATTCAACTTGCCTATTTATACATGGACAAAAACATTGTATTTTGTGGATATCATTTATTGTGGTCAATTTGCATGTGGGACAATGAGACAACAATTGAATTTTATTTTTTACATTTTTTTATAGTCAACTTGTATGTAGGAACATGACCCAAATATTATAATTTATGTACACAATTTATATTTATACTATTATTAAAGTATTTGATTATTTTTCTATAACAAGGATTTGATTTTTGAAATTTCGGTCAAAATAATATTTTTTTATATCAAAATGTGCGTAATAAAAAATTATAATAACAAAAAATATTTAAGATTACAAATATTGAAAAATCATAATTATTTTTTAAGGTAAAGATAAATTAGTTGGATAAATAAAGAAGGATGTGTAAAAAATAGACATTTAACCATTGGAGTAAAAGTACAAAAAGTTGTGTGTATTTTTACACACCTTGTGCAAATGTGCACATTTGCACACCTTACCATTGAAGTTAGTCTTAGTAACCGGGTCTACGCATGACACCCATGAGTATGATTCCCGTAAAAAGGTGTTAAAAACTATCCACTAGGAAAGAAAGCTTGATCATTGAGTAACCAGGTTCATTCATGACACCCATGTTTGCAACTTGCGTCAAAAGATGTTCAAGTGGACTTCATATTAGTAGGTTGAGGTGTTGATAGACCGGGGCCATTCATGACACCAATGTTTGCGCCTCGCGTAAGGAAAGCACCAAGACAAGAAAAAAAGAAAAAAAAAGAAAAAAAAAGAAAACAAAAGAAAAGAAAAAAAAAGTCACATTTTATTTAGTTGTCTTTCTTGTGTCCCGCAAGTAATGACATTTTGGTAGATATTTGATGATATGGTGGTCAATGTCTATGAGTTTAGTGCATGATTGGTTTGAGTTGAGAGTTGTAACTTAAAGCCTAAACAAATTAGTGAAACACATATTTCTGGTGAAGTTGGATGATGTCTACTTCTAAGCTTTGATCACTGGAACACATATTTCTGGTGAAGTCGGATGATGTCTACTTGTAAGTTGGAAATAAGCCGATGTCGCGACCGCAGCATATTCCGCGGCCGCATCATTTGTCGTCAGTGCGCCGCATTTCATCTAATTAAAACCCTAGTTTGTGTTAGTTGTTTGAGGGCCGACTTAGACTTTTTATAAGGCCAATTATTGTTTATTTCATACTATTTCTATTTTCTATTCTTACGTTCATTACACACTTGAGAGATTTGAGCGATGTCTTCCATGACGAACTAAACTCATCTGTTCTGCCTACAATTTGAAGCTTTATTTGGATTGATTGTGAGTTTCTAATTCTCATTCCTTATTTCCTATATTTGAATGCTTCAACTTCTTCGTGCTTGATTTTTTTTATTGATTTGTTCTATCTTGCCTGATCAACTAGTTAGATCAATTCAATTGCTAAGGTTTTGTATATTCCTGATTGTGAACCTTAACCTAAGTAGCAAACTTGTCCCTTTAGGGCTGATTGAACTAATTGGATAAGATGGAAGTTGGATGTGTTGTTAAATCCCTTTTTAGGGACTGCAAATACCTTGGCTAATCTCTGGACTTAAAGTTATCAATTGGGTTAAATCCTTCTTTAGGGACTGTTCAATTGATAAGGGTTTTTAGGTCTGATTGGACTAGTAACTATATTAGGTCGGGACAAGAGCATTCATAGAAAACTTAATAGGACGAGAAGAAGTTACAAGGATCGCTTCAACCAAATAAAGTGGAAAATTGTAGGTATAATTACTTCTCATAATTGTCTAAACCAAAATCATTTACTTTTGCTTTCTTCAATCCGCTTTGATAAAAGGCGTAAATTTCACACTTAAAAACCCCCCAATTTGGTTACTTTAATTGTCATCTAAATCATAATTGAATCATAAATTTCCCTGTGGATCGACCTCTTACTTATTGCTATACTAGTTATAGGTTTGAGTTTTCTTTGACGGATCAACGATAGGTTTTCCCTCCGTCAGTAATCATTCGCTTATGTTTTGGTTTTGACCCGGCTCTGTCGTGGCGCTTGGTATCTTAACTTTGCTTCCGCTTAACTTTCATTTGAATTGAATTCCGCAACATAGTCTTAGGACAGGTTAAGGGTACCCATCGGCCCTTCGAGGTTTTAGGGTTTGAAATCCCTTTTTCTACTAATCTTAAAATGAGTTTGAAACTTCGACCCATACCTGGATTGCAAGATCTAAACAAGGGGTTTCATCCCTTGAAACGTAACCTAAATATCATAATTCTGGGCCGTTACAACTACAACAAGAAGAAAAGGCTTATACATGATGGCACAAGTTCGAAGGACGTACTTCTCGTTCCTCTGGTAGTGAGCCCACTTTTGGCAGCCTTAATAGATCTAGGGAGAGGGAGAACACGACCAATAACATCACGGAAGGTGATGTTCATGATGTTGATGATGAACTATCGGGTGAGGATTTTGCTTATGAACCACCAGAGCTATTAGAAGAGATTCCGAAGATCAGACTAATATGGAATTCGATGTAGAAGTTGAATTTCATTTCCAAGGGATTGAAGATGGTTTTTGATGTGATCCTAATCGTCAATAAGATCGACTCATTTATCTTACAAAGTTTTGTCGCTAGAGCCAAACATAAACCCTCGTTTGAGAAAACTACGTTGCGACACCATAGTATTTTGGCTCTTTTGGGCTGCATAAAATTCCGATTGAAGCCGATGAACACTTTCTGGAAAGTTTTTTTTTAAGTTGATACAACTTCCTTGATGGACACTTCTTCTAAATTATCCTCGAAGATGCTTTAATTTGAGGTTCTTTTCAAAAGTACAAAATCCGGTTAGCTTTTTTACAACGAATTCTATAAAGGTCGGATGCAGTAAATGAAGGCGAAATCAACGACCTCTTTCATATACCCTCATAAGATGAACATTCAATCTCCATCAATCGTCGGAAATATTTCTTATTATTCGTCATTAATTTGTAATTTTCTTTAGTTTCGTTTATTTATTAAGAATCAATATTTCCCTATATAAGGGTGTAAAATGTTCATTTCTAGGAGGGAAATATGAGAAAAAGATGAGTTATTTCTTCCTTTGAATCTGGGTTAAGGTTTCAATCTGATTTTGTGAGATGCTAGATCAAATCCTCTTTGTGAGATGCTAAGAGCGTTGTCTTAGTGAAAGGCGACGACAAAAAAGGGTCTAAGAGTGCTCAAAGTGAGATTCTAAAAGTGTTCTTGATCGAGTTAGGGAGTCCTAAGGGTGAGAGGCCTAAGGAGTTTGGCTTCCCTATCCTTGTTTTTTTTTTTAGTTTCTATAAACTCCAAAAAACTAACCCCACAAAAAAGAGTTCCCAAAGCTCGAGCCTTTAGTTAATCAGTCCTTAGGGCTCATCAATTGGTATCAAGGCTAATCGAATAGAGTCCATCGAGCTTTCGATAACCAAGTTGTTTCTTCTTAGTCAGTAATATGATCAAGAAAACAAGTTTCAAGCATTTGTCCGATGATGGGTATCTTAGTTGGAGTGACATGGATGGTGCTACATATGATAATTAGGGAGTTCCAAGGGTAAGAGGCCTAAAAAATTTGTCTTCCATAACCTTGTTTTTTTTTAGTTTCCATAAACTCCAAAAAACTAACCCTACAAAAAGAGTGTTCCTAAGGCTCAAGCCTTTAGTCGATCAGTCCTAACATAGTGAGGTTTTATTCTAAAATCAATTAACAATAGGAAGAGTACTAGCTCACTGACCTTATATATTGGGTGAATTTCACTACTTTTTTTATGTAGGATATAATCAAATTTATGACGGGAGGTTTTGTTTATAGGCGTCCCTATAGATAAGTCATGTGAGGTTTTATCATAACACTAAGAGATAAAAAAAAATGTCCATATAGTAAGAGCTAATTAATTAAATGTCCACCATCCAAGATTTATTAGTTAAATGTCCACCGGTCACCCCTATCTACTGCCCGCTTCTAACTATGACAGACATCTGACAAACGAACTAGGAAAAACAACTAACAAACGGAACTATGACAAACAGTTGACAGACAGATAGCTAACAAAACGATCTGTTGATAAAGAAAATTCAACATTTATTATGACCAACAAAAATTTTAGCATCTCTTTGAATAATAAATCAACATCACTCAACACCTATAACTGGGTAGTGCAAATTAAAAGAGGCGGACACCAGAGTAGTTAGAAATATAAAGTGTTTACAACTAGATTACACAAATGCTAGTACTTTGCAAGTATTGTGAGCTCATGAATTATATATAATTTCTTTAAAGAGATTCAAAGTAGCACTACTGTAAATCGGACAATGCCATGTAGGGTTGTTCAAAAAGTGACCCGAACCGAAACCAAGCCGAAAATCCGGTTTCGGTTCAGCCTGAGTGTAATTCAGATCGGGCTACGGTTCGCATATTTTTAGAATTCGGTTTCGGTCCGAAAACCGGATCCTAACCGAAAAATCGGTTTTAGACTGATAGAACCAGATTTTATATATATATATATAACCGAAAAATACTTCAAATTTCACCGAATAATGTTTCTCACACACACACACACACACACACACACACACACACACACACACACACACACACACACACACACACACATACACACACACACTGTAACACCCCCTTCGGTAAATGAGGGAATGTTCCAGCGCCAGTAGTTACTCGGACTTTAAGGTCTTTGTAACCACCTTAGGCTTATAGGGACATGCTACCATGCTCCCATAAACAAGATGATAACTAAAGAAAATATAATTAGCGGGAGAGTTAAATATAATAAATCATGCTTTTATTAAACTCATGATTCAAATTACAATATTTGAAACATACATTACAGCGGAAGACTTTGTAAAAATAAACATTTACCAGTTATACAATATTTTCTTCAAATCTTGAAACTTAAAATGTCGTCTTGAACTTCTTCAACTTCTCTTCAAAGACTCGATCTAAACCTGCGAACTGGAGGCTGAGGTATTGTCCGGAGACAATGAACCCCTAGCCGTCCAAATTAACAAAGGACGGTTAGTTCGCGAGAATTAGCAAGTGACGGCTCGAAAACTGGGACTACTTTGGATTCAAACTCAGTGACCATAATAAGGTATGAATTGAATCCAAATGAGATTATTACTAATGAGAATATTTTATGTAGGCTTTATATTTGATGACTCAACTTCTGTGACACGGATAACCTCGAAGGGTTGAATAAGAAAGTGATGTAGGTGACAAGCACCTTAGGAACCATACCCCGATTACGGATGGGATACGATATAGCTTTAGAAATGCGTTTGTGATCACCATGAAAATATTTTTATTAAGTTCGGACTCGATATCAGATTATGAGGTACTCCATGTGGCCCAAATCCGTCCCGCTAGTAGTTACCCAGACGTTAGGGAGAGCCTACTATTAGGAGTGGGAAAAGGGTTGACTTCGTGTCCCCCGATATCAAGTCTATAAACAAAAATTAACTTTAGCTAAATGAATAATATTATTCACTCACTATCTCACATTGCATAGCTTATATATAGATATATTTTAACACATCACACGGATATCATATTTGACCTGTTTACTTTTATTTTAACATTAACTATATTATACCGGCCGAGTCTGGATAGGACGTCCGACCTACCTACGATTTCGTAGTCAGATTTCATCTCGAATATTGGATCTCGAGAATGTTAGTTTCATGAAACTGTTTCGGCTTAAGACGCAACATGGTCTTAACCCATTTAATCCAAACTCAACTAAGTAGTTAACCCAAAGTTGAGACACGCCCAATTCTCATTGGGTTGGACCCCGTATCCTCATTGATACGCACACTATATTTTATTTTATCATGATTCAATTGAGTTTTACATCTCACACACATCATCACATATTAACTAGTGATTAATAGCAATTTATCAAACTAGGTGATCGCACAAAATAAAATAATCCATCTTAATAAAAGTAAAATGGATGCCAATACCATATACTATGCATGGATGCATCAACAAGATAATATGCTCCATACCTACTTATTTTGCATGAAAGAATGAATGATAAATCATGCATTTTATAAAATGGTATCTACGTTATTATTTTATAATAAGATCAAATAATAACATTACCCAATTACATGTCAAGTCCAAAATAACGGTTGAATAAATTACACAAAACAAGTGATTTGTAATTTATTTTAATTGATTTGGCATGCATGTCAATGCAAGAAAACAACAAGACACGAAGGCACGCAGATGAGCATAAAAGGCTCGGAATGTCACTTGCCTTTTTCGCCTTGTTGGATTTCGATACCAACTATGGACTTCAAAGACTTGATGACAGAATTGAATAAATTAGCAGCGGACCTACACGCATAAATTACGAGGACGAAAAAGAATTTACTAATTGGTATATTTTGACTTATTAATTCGGAATAAAAATTGAATTAATTATCAAGTTGGGGATTATACCAATTTGATCTTCTTCGAGACCCTCACGCAATGGGTGTGTCGGAACTTGAGATTACCGCTGCGCATTTTTAAGAATCGACACAAGTTAAAATACGTTCTGAAACTAAGGGCTAATTTTTATAATTTTAGAAACTGAAATAGGGCATAATTTATAGGAATAGAAAATATGGGAGGTTTTATGAAATTTCCACAACTTCTTCTTCCTCCCGTCACTTGCACAGTGTCCATCACAATGTGATTTCCTCACCTATGGCTATGGTGACTCGGCGGTGGTGGCTCGACACGGAACGGCGGCGGTGGCTCGACACGGCTCGAGGGTGGTTCCGGCGAGGGTGGCGAGGCGAGGCCGGCGGTGGTTGCTGGCGGCGAGCGGTGGCGGAGGGGTAGGTGCGAAATTCCAAAATTTGAGGGTTTCGAAATCGGGATGATTTCGTAAAAAGAATTTGAAGGAGATTGTAGATTAATGTGTTTAGAACACGATGAACTAGATTGAGAGCTCATATATGGACTGAAAATGGTGGACGAAGCTAACGAATGTCGAAAGGGGTTTTTATAGGCCGAGCTTGCTATGTGAACGGAATCACGAATTGAAGGCGTCATTGAATTCCTATTGACGACGGGATTCAATTGGTATAATTAATTTGGTGTTTCAAGCTTATCCACCACGTCAATTGGATGAGTTTTTAGGATTAGGGTTTGCGAATTTGGACGGAATTGGGGCTTGATTCCTCCTTTAAAACAAAATTGATTGCATATTGATGAATAGCATTGAATTTGGGATAAGACTAACGTTTGAAACGTGTGTTGAATTAACAACCAAAATCAACAAACCTCTATTGAAGTACCCAACGTGTACGCAGAGCGAGAGGAGGAAGAAGGTGGTTCACCTGAACCCGGTTCTCTTCTTCTTTATTTTTTTTTTTCGGTTGGGTTCGACCGGTTTGACAAAACAAAATGCTTGATTCTTTTATAGGTTTACATATCTATTTATTTTATTTGGGAATCAATAAATACAATAAAAGATAAAAATACAGATAATTAAATAATCAAATACATACATAAATAAATTATGATAAGTGATTTTATTTAAATAATTATTTCAAATTAGATTTCATAACATAATTGTTTACTAGAAACAACTTTTAAAATCTATAATTAATATTATTAAAATCATAAATCCATTCTAACCTTTTAGTTATAAAATATGTTAAATATAATAAGTCGTATAATAAATCATACCTCTTTATTTAAAAATGAACCGACTAATAAGGTTTTATTTATAAAAGCACTAATGAACTCACATCACTATTTATAAAAGCAACAATAATGTTTTATTTATAAGACACCGTTTTAAAAATAATGAACTCACATCACTATTTATAAAAGTAATAATAATGTTTTATTTTTAATAATAATGTCAATCAAATTTTATGTTCTAATTACTTATAACTGAATAATAAGGAATATATTAAATAAAGAATTTTACAAATTCTTTTATTTCGAAAATTTCCACATTTATTATTATTTTTATATTTACAGAAATACCCAAAAATACTTTGGGGTATTTCATATCCCCACCGTTAAAAATAAGTTTCGACCCGAAACTTGAATAAGGAAAAGAATGTACCGAGGTTAGGATGTTGTACTTGGATTGAAAGAAGAGATTGACTTAATATATGAGTAGGAATGAATCTCTTTGGGAAATATATGGAATAGTCAACAAGGAGCATACTTCGTTCTACTTACATTTCGAATTAAATGAGACGACGGGCTACCTCTAAAGTAGTCAGTCGCCTACCGAACTCATCAGGGATAAAAATTTCGGGTACCAATTTTATCTTGAAGATCTTCTTTCCTTTAACATATATAGCAGGAGCAACTATTATTTAGAGAACATGTAATGTTAGCATGATTTGATCGATGTTAGTCACTCATATTACCCAACGAGCGTGGGTACCTAGTTTGTCATTGGCTTTCGTCTCAGCCCCATTCAATTCCCTTTTCCAGGTTATCAAATGGCCCGGGTGGCTTTGAAGGCAACCACTGTGACAGGCTGGCAAACCCTATTCGTAGGTGATGAATGATGGATCTTCCCTTCTGGTTCCTCGACTTGAACGTTGTCCGGTTCTCGAGTATTTGCATTCTTTATATTTTTGTTAACATTTGTGTAAGAAGTTATGTTTGGAATTTTATCTCTTGGGTGTTTGCCTCACTGAGAGTTCGGTTACACGATCATAGAAAAATGATAGGATATAACGTATGATCAATTATAGGTAACGAAGAATAATACAACTACAACTTGAGTCATTATCTTGTAGTGGATCCTACCTATGAACCTTTAATGGATTATATAGCACAATTTTCATATCTCTATACTACCACACAAATTGTTGCAAAAGTCAGATAAAAGGTTATCGCAGATTCTATAGGGAACACTTCCCGACTCTCACTTGATATATTAACATTTCGAACATATAGCTGATCCTACAGCATACATCATAGACTTAACTTATATAATTTGAACCTAAGAAATGTAGCACATAGAGTGGGTATTCTCTAACTCACAACATGATTATAAATATCTTGTTGTCTTCTCATATCGTTACGCATCCCCACTCGACTTAGCATTTCAATGCTAAATTGTAAGCAAATACTTATTTTTATTAATAATATAATAATATAAAAGTACTGAATTACAAGACGCGGGTTCATCGGGCATACTCGCCCTGAATTGACAAGACCTAGGTTCATGGGGCATACTCGCCCTAACTTGACTTTATTGGAATTCTAGAAATGAACGACTAAACGGAAAAACGAGATACTCAACCAACTATCATCGTCCTTTTTCCTTACTCATGTCCACCAAACTCATCAGCGGCATCCAAGGTGTAGAGCTTAGGACCTTGGTTAGATGCTCCCACCATTGGGGCCTTGCTTCGGTTTTGTACTGTGGGTTCCGATGTAGCTTGAGCCTTATGACTACGTGACTGGTGCGAGTTTGTTGCCGCTTTTGGAACTCTCGGATCGACTGCTGAGGCTTGTTGTGACTGGGGTTGGCCATTGCCAATGTTCCTACAAAATCTCACCATGTGCCCAGATTTTCCACATCCTCTACAAACACGGGCATCTTCCTCACACGCGGGTTTCACATGACCCGGCTTACCACAATTGTGACAAATAATAGGACGACCATCTCGAGTGAAGGTCTGGTTGGTAGTCTGTACCGATGATGCCCTGCTAACATTCATCCTCTCAGTTGGGGAAAATGATGGTGGTCCCTTAGTTCCAGAATACTGTTGGTTGCCTTTCTTCCTCCCAGACAGCTCAAAGTTCTTCTTGCCCTCCTCCAATGTAACCTCAACTCGATAAGCTGCATTAATATACTCGTCTAAGGTTCGGTAATCACGTTGTAGCATCTGCAGCTTTAGCTCATAGTATACCGACTCATGAAAGTACATGATCGCATCGGCTTCACTGCGGACCAAGTCTTGAGCATACGGAAGTAAGTTGTAGAATCGGGTTACCAATTGGGCCATCTTCATTCCCTGTGTATTAGGGTACAAGAACTCTCTTCTTTTCTCTATCCTGAGAGCTGGCACAAAATAATGATTGGTGATAGTCTCCTTAAATGCATCCCATGTTGGCTTTGAATTCCATGCAAGCCTAGCAGCTTCCCACCACTGTCCAGCTTCTCCTTTCAAGTAAAGAGCGGTTATGTGCACTTTGTCTTCGTCCGTGCAGATAACACCCCTGAATACCTTCTCCATGTGAGTAAGCCACTGCACCACTCGATAGGGCTCACCGGTACCATCAAAAGGATCTGGTTTGCATGAGTTGATCGCTTTCAAAGCACGACCATATGTATTTCCTTGTTCCACCGCTCTTACAGGCGTTATCATCGGAGTTTCTTGTGCTTGTGCCGCTGTTGGTTGTGTCACATGTGCAACATCGCCATCTGGTCTAGTTAGTGACGACGGCGTATTTCCAGCTAATGCTTGAGCTACATCGTTTGACACTAATTGATTTAGTGCTTGCATGAGTTCAGGATCTAGGTTATCTAATAGGGCTTGAGATAACTCCCTAGGTTGACTTTCAGCTCGGTGGTGTGCCCTATCCCCACCCGTCCTTGAATTCTCAGATGATTCTTCATGGATTTCAGGAAGTTTCCTTCTCTTGATAAGATGGTACTCCCTCTTAGCAACTGGGGCGGATGTGGCTGGTCGATCACCTCGGCCTCTTCTGGTTTTCATGATCTGTGTATGTAGAAATGAAATGTCATTGATCCCTTTTCTTCATTCTGAGGCACCTTATCTCTTTGATTTTCAACACCGGTTCATATCTTAAACACCAAGACTTGATGTTCAAACACATTATCTATCATTGGATTAACCCGAATCAACTGAACTATACACTAGACAAGTCAATATTCCTAATTGAATTTACGAAGTGCGAAGGGAGGACAAGGTAGTTGGGTTACTAGACCAAGTGCAAGGAAGTTTACGATCGACTTGAGAAGTTGAAGGTAACGATGTTTTTCTTGAATAAATTTTTGAATACTTACAAACATTTTGAACACTAAAACTTACTAGAAAAAAATATTTAATATATTTGTGAACATTATTTATCTTAAAACACTTAACAACTCAAAAAAAAATTCAAGCACTTTTCCGGGAGAACTCAGGACGATTTTAATTAGAATATTTTGATAGTGTATAAAAAGATTATTGAAAATCCAAGAATGAGAAATTTCGTTTACAAAAAAAAACTTTTCACTTTATCATACATAAATTTTATTTTATAAAAACTCTAAGCTCTGATACCACCTTCTGTAACACCCCCTTCGGTAAATGAGGGAATGTTCCAGCGCCAGTAGTTACTCGGACTTTAAGGTCTTTGTAACCACCTTAGGCTTATAGGGACATGCTACCATGCTCCCATAAACAAGATGATAACTAAAGAAAATATAATTAGCGGGAGAGTTAAATATAATAAATCATGCTTTTATTAAACTCATGATTCAAATTATAATATTTGAAACATACATTACAGCGGAAGACTTTGTAAAAATAAACATTTACCAGTTATACAATATTTTCTTCAAATCTTGAAACTTAAAATGTCGTCTTGAACTTCTTCAACTTCTCTTCAAAGACTCGATCTAAACCTGCGAACTGGAGGCTGAGGTATTGTCCGGAGACAATGAACCCCTAGCCGTCCAAATTAACAAAGGACGGTTAGTTCGCGAGAACTAGCAAGTGACGGCTCGAAAACTAGGACTACTTTGGATTCAAACTCAGTGACCATAATAAGGTATGAATTGAATCCAAATGAGATTATTACTAATGAGAATATTTTATGTAGGCTTTATATTTGATGACTCAACTTCTGTGACACGGATAACCTCGAAGGGTTGAATAAGAAAGTGATGTAGGTGACAAGCACCTTAGGAACCATACCCCGATTACGGATGGGATACGATATAGCTTTAGAAATGCGTTTGTGATCACCATGAAAATATTTTTATTAAGTTCGGACTCGATATCAGATTATGAGGTACTCCATGTGGCCCAAATCCGTCCCGCTAGTAGTTACCCAGACGTTAGGGAGAGCCTACTATTAGGAGTGGGAAAAGGGTTGACTTCGTGTCCCCCGATATCAAGTCTATAAACAAAAATTAACTTTAGCTAAATGAATAATATTATTCACTCACTATCTCACATTGCATAGCTTATATATAGATATATTTTAACACATCACACGGATATCATATTTGACCTGTTTACTTTTATTTTAACATTAACTATATTATACCGGCCGAGTCTGGATAGGACGTCCGACCTACCTACGATTTCGTAGTCAGATTTCATCTCGAATATTGGATCTCGAGAATGTTAGTTTCATGAAACTGTTTCGGCTTAAGACGCAACATGGTCTTAACCCATTTAATCCAAACTCAACTCAGTAGTTAACCCAAAGTTGAGACACGCCCAATTCTCATTGGGTTGGACCCCGTATCTTCATTGATACGCACACTATATTTTATTTTATCATGATTCAATTGAGTTTTACATCTCACACACATCATCACATATTAACAAGTGATTAATATCAATTTATCAAACTAGGTGATCGCACAAAATAAAATAATCCATCTTAATAAAAGTAAAATGGATGCCAATACCATATACTATGCATGGATGCATCAACAAGATAATATGCTCCATACCTACTTATTTTGCATGAAAGAATGAATGATAAATCATGCATTTTATAAAATGGTATCTACGTTATTATTTTATAATAAGATCAAATAATAACATTACCCAATTACATGTCAAGTCCAAAATAACGGTTGAATAAATTACACAAAACAAGTGATTTGTAATTTATTTTAATTGATTTGGCATGCATGTCAATGCAAGAAAACAACAAGACACGAAGGCAAGCAGATGAGCATAAAAGGCTCGGAATGTCACTTGCCTTTTTCGCCTTGTTGGATTTCGATACCAACTATGGACTTCAAAGACTTGATGACAGAATTGAATAAATTAGCAGCGGACCTACACGCATAAATTACGAGGACGAAAAAGAATTTACTAATTGGTATATTTTGACTTATTAATTCGGAATAAAAATCGTAATTATCAAGTTGGGGATTATACCAATTTGATCTTCTTCGAGACCCTCACGCAATGGGTGTGTCGGAACTTGAGATTACCGCTGCGCATTTTTAAGAATCGACACAAGTTAAAATACGTTCTGAAACTAAGGGCTAATTTTTATAATTTTAGAAACTGAAATAGGGCATAATTTATAGGAATAGAAAATATGGGAGGTTTTATGAAATTTCCACAACTTCTTCTTCCTCCCGTCACTTGCACAGTGTCCATCACAATGTGATTTCCTCACCTATGGCTATGGTGACTCGGCGGTGGTGGCTCGACACGGAACGGCGGCGGTGGCTCGACACGGCTCGAGGGTGGTTCCGGCGAGGGTGGCGAGGCGAGGCCGGCGGTGGTTGCTGGCGGCGAGCGGTGGCGGAGGGGTAGGTGCGAAATTCCAAAATTTGAGGGTTTCGAAATCGGGATGATTTCCTAAAAAGAATTTGAAGGCGATTGTAGATTAATGTGTTTAGAACACGATGAACTAGATTGAGAGCTCATATATGGACTGAAAATGGTGGACAAAGCTAACGAAGGTCGAAAGGGGTTTTTATAGGCCGAGCTTGCTATGTGAACGGAATCACGAATTGAAGGCGTCATTGAATTCCTATTGACGACGGGATTCAATTGGTATAATTAATTTGGTGTTTCAAGCTTATCCACCACGTCAATTGGATGAGTTTTTAGGATTAGGGTTTGCGAATTTGGACGGAATTGGGGCTTGATTCCTCCTTTAAAACAAAATTGATTGCATATTGATGAATAGCATTGAATTTGGGATAAGACTAACGTTTGAAACGTGTGTTGAATTAACAACCAAAATCAACAAACCTCCATTGAAGTACCCGACGTGTACGCAGAGCGAGAGGAGGAAGAAGGTGGTTCACCTGAACCCGGTTCTCTTCTTCTTTATTTTTTTTTTTGGTTAGGTTCGACCGGTTTGACAAAACAAAATGCTTGATTCTTTTATAGGTTTACATATCTATTTATTTTATTTGGGAATCAATAAATACAATAAAAGATAAAAATACAGATAATTAAATAATCAAATACATACATAAATAAATTATGATAAGTGATTTTATTTAAATAATTATTTCAAATTAGATTTCATAACATAATTGTTTACTAGAAACAACTTTTAAAATCTATAATTAATATTATTAAAATCATAAATCCATTCTAACCTTTTAGTTATAAAATATGTTAAATATAATAAGTCGTATAATAAATCATACCTCTTTATTTAAAAATGAACCGACTAATAAGGTTTTATTTATCAAAGCACTAATGAACTCACATCACTATTTATAAAAGCAACAATAATGTTTTATTTATAAGACACCGTTTTAAAAATAATGAACTCACATCACTATTTATAAAAGCAATAATAATGTTTTATTTTTAATAATAATGTCAATCAAATTTTATGTTCTAATTACTTATAACTGAATAATAAGGAATATATTAAATAAAGAATTTTACAAATTCTTTTATTTCGAAAATTTCCACATTTATTATTATTTTTATATTTACAGAAATACCCAAAAATACTTTGGGGTATTTCATATCCCCACCGTTAAAAATAAGTTTCGACCCGAAACTTGAATAAGGAAAAGAATGTACCGAGGTTAGGATGTTGTACTTGGATTGAAAGAAGAGATTGACTTAATATATGAGTAGGAATGAATCTCTTTGGGAAATATATGGAATAGTCAACAAGGAGCATACTTCGTTCTACTTACATTTCGAATTAAATGAGACGACGGGCTACCTCTAAAGTAGTCAGTCGCCTACCGAACTCATCAGGGATAAAAATTTCGGGTACCAATTTTATCTTGAAGATCTTCTTTCCTTTAACATATATAGCAGGAGCAACTATTATTTAGAGAACATGTAATGTTAGCATGATTTGATCGATGTTAGTCACTCATATTACCCAACGAGCGTGGGTACCTAGTTTGTCATTGGCTTTCGTCTCAGCCCCATTCAATTCCCTTTTCCAGGTTATCAAATGGCCCGGGTGGCTTTGAAGGCAACCACTGTGACAGGCTGGCAAACCCTATTCGTAGGTGATGAATGATGGATCTTCCCTTCTGGTTCCTCGACTTGAACGTTGTCCGGTTCTCGAGTATTTGCATTCTTTATATTTTTGTTAACATTTGTGTAAGAAGTTATGTTTGGAATTTTATCTCTTGGGTGTTTGCCTCACTGAGAGTTCGGTTACACGATCATAGAAAAATGATAGGATATAACGTATGATCAATTATAGGTAACGAAGAATAATACAACTACAACTTGAGTCATTATCTTGTAGTGGATCCTACCTATGAACCTTTAATGGATTATATAGCACAATTTTCATATCTCTATACTACCACACAAATTGTTGCAAAAGTCAGATAAAAGGTTATCGTAGATTCTATAGGGAACACTTCCCGACTCTCACTTGATATATTAACATTTCGAACATATAGCTGATCCTACAGCATACATCATAGACTTAACTTATATAATTTGAACCTAAGAAATGTAGCACATAGAGTGGGTATTCTCTAACTCACAACATGATTATAAATATCTTGTTGTCTTCTCATATCGTTACGCATCCCCACTCGACTTAGCATTTCAATGCTAAATTGTAAGCAAATACTTATTTTTATTAACAATATAATAATATAAAAGTACTGAATTACAAGACGCGGGTTCATCGGGCATACTCGCCCTGAATTGAAAAGACCTAGGTTCATGGGGCATACTCGCCCTAACTTGACTTTATTGGAATTCTAGAAATGAACGACTAAACGGAAAAACGAGATACTCAACCAACTATCATCGTCCTTTTTCCTTACTCATGTCCACCAAACTCATCAGCGGCATCCAAGGTGTAGAGCTTAGGACCTTGGTTAGATGTTCCCACCATTGGGGCCTTGCTTCGGTTTTGTACTGTGGGTTCCGATGTAGCTTGAGCCTTATGACTACGTGACTGGTGCGAGTTTGTTGCCGCTTTTGGAACTCTCGGATCGACTGCTGAGGCTTGTTGTGACTGGGGTTGGCCATTGCCAATGTTCCTACAAAATCTCACCATGTGCCCAGATTTTCCACATCCTCTACAAACACGGGCATCTTCCTCACACGCGGGTTTCACATGACCCGGCTTACCACAATTGTGACAAATAATAGGACGACCATCTCGAGTGAAGGTCTGGTTGGTAGTCTGTACCGATGATGCCCTGCTAACATTCATCCTCTCAGTTGGGGAAAATGATGGTGGTCCCTTAGTTCCAGAATACTGTTGGTTGCCTTTCTTCCTCCCAGACAGCTCAAAGTTCTTCTTGCCCTCCTCCAATGTAACCTCAACTCGATAAGCTGCATTAATATACTCGTCTAAGGTTCGGTAATCACGTTGTAGCATCTGCAGCTTTAGCTCATAGTATACCGACTCATGAAAGTACATGATCGCATCGGCTTCACTGCGGACCAAGTCTTGAGCATACGGAAGTAAGTTGTAGAATCGGGTTACCAATTGGGCCATCTTCATTCCCTGTGTATTAGGGTACAAGAACTCTCTTCTTTTCTCTATCCTGAGAGCTGGCACAAAATAATGATTGGTGATAGTCTCCTTAAATGCATCCCATGTTGGCTTTGAATTCCATGCAAGCCTAGCAGCTTCCCACCACTGTCCAGCTTCTCCTTTCAAGTAAAGAGCGGTTATGTGCACTTTGTCTTCGTCCGTGCAGATAACACCCCTGAATACCTTCTCCATGTGAGTAAGCCACTGCACCACTCGATAGGGCTCACCGGTACCATCAAAAGGATCTGGTTTGCATGAGTTGATTGCTTTCAAAGCACGACCATATGTATTTCCTTGTTCCACCGCTCTTACAGGCGTTATCATCGGAGTTTCTTGTGCTTGTGCCGCTGTTGGTTGTGTCACATGTGCAACGTCGCCATCTGGTCTAGTTAGTGACGACGGCGTATTTCCAGCTAATGCTTGAGCTACATCGTTTGACACTAATTGATTTAGTGCTTGCATGAGTTCAGGATCTAGGTTATCTAATAGGGCTTGAGATAACTCCCTAGGTTGACTTTCAGCTCGGTGGTGTGCCCTATCCCCACCCGTCCTTGAATTCTCAGATGATTCTTCATGGATTTCAGGAAGTTTCCTTCTCTTGATAAGATGGTACTCCCTCTTAGCAACTGGGGCGGATGTGGCTGGTCGATCACCTCGGCCTCTTCTGGTTTTCATGATCTGTGTATGTAGAAATGAAATGTCATTGATCCCTTTTCTTCATTCTGAGGCACCTTATCTCTTTGATTTTCAACACCGGTTCATATCTTAAACACCAAGACTTGATGTTCAAACACATTATCTATCATTGGATTAACCCGAATCAACTGAACTATACACTAGACAAGTCAATATTCCTAATTGAATTTACGAAGTGCGAAGGGAGGACAAGGTAGTTGGGTTACTAGACCAAGTGCAAGGAAGTTTACGATCGACTTGAGAAGTTGAAGGTAACGATGTTTTTCTTGAATAAATTTTTGAATACTTAGAAACATTTTGAACACTAAAACTTACTAGAAAAAAATATTTAATATATTTGTGAACATTATTTATCTTAAAACACTTAACAACTCAAAAAAAAATTCAAGCACTTTTTCGGGAGAACTCAGGACGATTTTAATTAGAATATTTTGATAGTGTATAAAAAGATTATTGAAAATCCAAGAATGAGAAATTTCGTTTACAAAAAAAAACTTTTCACTTTATCATACATAAATTTTATTTTATAAAAACTCTAAGCTCTGATACCACCTTCTGTAACACCCCCTTCGGTAAATGAGGGAATGTTCCAGCGCCAGTAGTTACTCGGACTTTAAGGTCTTTGTAACCACCTTAGGCTTATAGGGACATGCTACCATGCTCCCATAAACAAGATGATAACTAAAGAAAATATAATTAGCGGGAGAGTTAAATATAATAAATCATGCTTTTATTAAACTCATGATTCAAATTATAATATTTGAAACATACATTACAGCGGAAGACTTTGTAAAAATAAACATTTACCAGTTATACAATATTTTCTTCAAATCTTGAAACTTAAAATGTCGTCTTGAACTTCTTCAACTTCTCTTCAAAGACTCGATCTAAACCTGCGAACTGGAGGTTGAGGTATTGTCCGGAGACAATGAACCCCTAGCCGTCCAAATTAACAAAGGACGGTTAGTTCGCGAGAACTAGCAAGTGACGGCTCGAAAACTAGGACTACTTTGGATTCAAACTCAGTGACCATAATAAGGTATGAATTGAATCCAAATGAGATTATTACTAATGAGAATATTTTATGTAGGCTTTATATTTGATGACTCAACTTCTGTGACACGGATAACCTCGAAGGGTTGAATAAGAAAGTGATGTAGGTGACAAGCACCTTAGGAACCATACCCCGATTACGGATGGGATACGATATAGCTTTAGAAATGCGTTTGTGATCACCATGAAAATATTTTTATTAAGTTCGGACTCGATATCAGATTATGAGGTACTCCATGTGGCCCAAATCCGTCCCGCTAGTAGTTACCCAGACGTTAGGGAGAGCCTACTATTAGGAGTGGGAAAAGGGTTGACTTCGTGTCCCCCGATATCAAGTCTATAAACAAAAATTAACTTTAGCTAAATGAATAATATTATTCACTCACTATCTCACATTGCATAGCTTATATATAGATATATTTTAACACATCACACGGATATCATATTTGACCTGTTTACTTTTATTTTAACATTAACTATATTATACCGGCCGAGTCTGGATAGGACGTCCGACCTACCTACGATTTCGTAGTCAGATTTCATCTCGAATATTGGATCTCGAGAATGTTAGTTTCATGAAACTGTTTCGGCTTAAGACGCAACATGGTCTTAACCCATTTAATCCAAACTCAACTCAGTAGTTAACCCAAAGTTGAGACACGCCCAATTCTCATTGGGTTGGACCCCGTATCTTCATTGATACGCACACTATATTTTATTTTATCATGATTCAATTGAGTTTTACATCTCACACACATCATCACATATTAACAAGTGATTAATATCAATTTATCAAACTAGGTGATCGCACAAAATAAAATAATCCATCTTAATAAAAGTAAAATGGATGCCAATACCATATACTATGCATGGATGCATCAACAAGATAATATGCTCCATACCTACTTATTTTGCATGAAAGAATGAATGATAAATCATGCATTTTATAAAATGGTATCTACGTTATTATTTTATAATAAGATCAAATAATAACATTACCCAATTACATGTCAAGTCCAAAATAACGGTTGAATAAATTACACAAAACAAGTGATTTGTAATTTATTTTAATTGATTTGGCATGCATGTCAATGCAAGAAAACAACAAGACACGAAGGCACGCAGATGAGCATAAAAGGCTCGGAATGTCACTTGCCTTTTTCGCCTTGTTGGATTTCGATACCAACTATGGACTTCAAAGACTTGATGACAGAATTGAATAAATTAGCAGCGGACCTACACGCATAAATTACGAGGACGAAAAAGAATTTACTAATTGGTATATTTTGACTTATTAATTCGGAATAAAAATCGTAATTATCAAGTTGGGGATTATACCAATTTGATCTTCTTCGAGACCCTCACGCAATGGGTGTGTCGGAACTTGAGATTACCGCTGCGCATTTTTAAGAATCGACACAAGTTAAAATACGTTCTGAAACTAAGGGCTAATTTTTATAATTTTAGAAACTGAAATAGGGCATAATTTATAGGAATAGAAAATATGGGAGGTTTTATGAAATTTCCACAACTTCTTCTTCCTCCCGTCACTTGCACAGTGTCCATCACAATGTGATTTCCTCACCTATGGCTATGGTGACTCGGCGGTGGTGGCTCGACACGGAACGGCGGCGGTGGCTCGACACGGCTCGAGGGTGGTTCCGGCGAGGGTGGCGAGGCGAGGCCGGCGGTGGTTGCTGGCGGCGAGCGGTGGCGGAGGGGTAGGTGCGAAATTCCAAAATTTGAGGGTTTCGAAATCGGGATGATTTCCTAAAAAGAATTTGAAGGCGATTGTAGATTAATGTGTTTAGAACACGATGAACTAGATTGAGAGCTCATATATGGACTGAAAATGGTGGACAAAGCTAACGAAGGTCGAAAGGGGTTTTTATAGGCCGAGCTTGCTATGTGAACGGAATCACGAATTGAAGGCGTCATTGAATTCCTATTGACGACGGGATTCAATTGGTATAATTAATTTGGTGTTTCAAGCTTATCCACCACGTCAATTGGATGAGTTTTTAGGATTAGGGTTTGCGAATTTGGACGGAATTGGGGCTTGATTCCTCCTTTAAAACAAAATTGATTGCATATTGATGAATAGCATTGAATTTGGGATAAGACTAACGTTTGAAACGTGTGTTGAATTAACAACCAAAATCAACAAACCTCCATTGAAGTACCCGACGTGTACGCAGAGCGAGAGGAGGAAGAAGGTGGTTCACCTGAACCCGGTTCTCTTCTTCTTTATTTTTTTTTTTGGTTAGGTTCGACCGGTTTGACAAAACAAAATGCTTGATTCTTTTATAGGTTTACATATCTATTTATTTTATTTGGGAATCAATAAATACAATAAAAGATAAAAATACAGATAATTAAATAATCAAATACATACATAAATAAATTATGATAAGTGATTTTATTTAAATAATTATTTCAAATTAGATTTCATAACATAATTGTTTACTAGAAACAACTTTTAAAATCTATAATTAATATTATTAAAATCATAAATCCATTCTAACCTTTTAGTTATAAAATATGTTAAATATAATAAGTCGTATAATAAATCATACCTCTTTATTTAAAAATGAACCGACTAATAAGGTTTTATTTATAAAAGCACTAATGAACTCACATCACTATTTATAAAAGCAACAATAATGTTTTATTTATAAGACACCGTTTTAAAAATAATGAACTCACATCACTATTTATAAAAGCAATAATAATGTTTTATTTTTAATAATAATGTCAATCAAATTTTATGTTCTAATTACTTATAACTGAATAATAAGGAATATATTAAATAAAGAATTTTACAAATTCTTTTATTTCGAAAATTTCCACATTTATTATTATTTTTATATTTACAGAAATACCCAAAAATACTTTGGGGTATTTCATATCCCCACCGTTAAAAATAAGTTTCGACCCGAAACTTGAATAAGGAAAAGAATGTACCGAGGTTAGGATGTTGTACTTGGATTGAAAGAAGAGATTGACTTAATATATGAGTAGGAATGAATCTCTTTGGGAAATATATGGAATAGTCAACAAGGAGCATACTTCGTTCTACTTACATTTCGAATTAAATGAGACGACGGGCTACCTCTAAAGTAGTCAGTCGCCTACCGAACTCATCAGGGATAAGAATTTCGGGTACCAATTTTATCTTGAAGATCTTCTTTCCTTTAACATATATAGCAGGAGCAACTATTATTTAGAGAACATGTAATGTTAGCATGATTTGATCGATGTTAGTCACTCATATTACCCAACGAGCGTGGGTACCTAGTTTGTCATTGGCTTTCGTCTCAGCCCCATTCAATTCCCTTTTCCAGGTTATCAAATGGCCCGGGTGGCTTTGAAGGCAACCACTGTGACAGGCTGGCAAACCCTATTCGTAGGTGATGAATGATGGATCTTCCCTTCTGGTTCCTCGACTTGAACGTTGTCCGGTTCTCGAGTATTTGCATTCTTTATATTTTTGTTAACATTTGTGTAAGAAGTTATGTTTGGAATTTTATCTCTTGGGTGTTTGCCTCACTGAGAGTTCGGTTACACGATCATAGAAAAATGATAGGATATAACGTATGATCAATTATAGGTAACGAAGAATAATACAACTACAACTTGAGTCATTATCTTGTAGTGGATCCTACCTATGAACCTTTAATGGATTATATAGCACAATTTTCATATCTCTATACTACCACACAAATTGTTGCAAAAGTCAGATAAAAGGTTATCGTAGATTCTATAGGGAACACTTCCCGACTCTCACTTGATATATTAACATTTCGAACATATAGCTGATCCTACAGCATACATCATAGACTTAACTTATATAATTTGAACCTAAGAAATGTAGCACATAGAGTGGGTATTCTCTAACTCACAACATGATTATAAATATCTTGTTGTCTTCTCATATCGTTACGCATCCCCACTCGACTTAGCATTTCAATGCTAAATTGTAAGCAAATACTTATTTTTATTAACAATATAATAATATAAAAGTACTGAATTACAAGACGCGGGTTCATCGGGCATACTCGCCCTGAATTGACAAGACCTAGGTTCATGGGGCATACTCGCCCTAACTTGACTTTATTGGAATTCTAGAAATGAACGACTAAACGGAAAAACGAGATACTCAACCAACTATCATCGTCCTTTTTCCTTACTCATGTCCACCAAACTCATCAGTGGCATCCAAGGTGTAGAGCTTAGGACCTTGGTTAGATGTTCCCACCATTGGGGCCTTGCTTCGGTTTTGTACTGTGGGTTCCGATGTAGCTTGAGCCTTATGACTACGTGACTGGTGCGAGTTTGTTGCCGCTTTTGGAACTCTCGGATCGACTGCTGAGGCTTGTTGTGACTGGGGTTGGCCATTGCCAATGTTCCTACAAAATCTCACCATGTGCCCAGATTTTCCACATCCTCTACAAACACGGGCATCTTCCTCACACGCGGGTTTCACATGACCCGGCTTACCACAATTGTGACAAATAATAGGACGACCATCTCGAGTGAAGGTCTGGTTGGTAGTCTGTACCGATGATGCCCTGCTAACATTCATCCTCTCAGTTGGGGAAAATGATGGTGGTCCCTTAGTTCCAGAATACTGTTGGTTGCCTTTCTTCCTCCCAGACAGCTCAAAGTTCTTCTTGCCCTCCTCCAATGTAACCTCAACTCGATAAGCTGCATTAATATACTCGTCTAAGGTTCGGTAATCACGTTGTAGCATCTGCAGCTTTAGCTCATAGTATACCGACTCATGAAAGTACATGATCGCATCGGCTTCACTGCGGACCAAGTCTTGAGCATACGGAAGTAAGTTGTAGAATCGGGTTACCAATTGGGCCATCTTCATTCCCTGTGTATTAGGGTACAAGAACTCTCTTCTTTTCTCTATCCTGAGAGCTGGCACAAAATAATGATTGGTGATAGTCTCCTTAAATGCATCCCATGTTGGCTTTGAATTCCATGCAAGCCTAGCAGCTTCCCACCACTGTCCAGCTTCTCCTTTCAAGTAAAGAGCGGTTATGTGCACTTTGTCTTCGTCCGTGCAGATAACACCCCTGAATACCTTCTCCATGTGAGTAAGCCACTGCACCACTCGATAGGGCTCACCGGTACCATCAAAAGGATCTGGTTTGCATGAGTTGATTGCTTTCAAAGCACGACCATATGTATTTCCTTGTTCCACCGCTCTTACAGGCGTTATCATCGGAGTTTCTTGTGCTTGTGCCGCTGTTGGTTGTGTCACATGTGCAACGTCGCCATCTGGTCTAGTTAGTGACGACGGCGTATTTCCAGCTAATGCTTGAGCTACATCGTTTGACACTAATTGATTTAGTGCTTGCATGAGTTCAGGATCTAGGTTATCTAATAGGGCTTGAGATAACTCCCTAGGTTGACTTTCAGCTCGGTGGTGTGCCCTATCCCCACCCGTCCTTGAATTCTCAGATGATTCTTCATGGATTTCAGGAAGTTTCCTTCTCTTGATAAGATGGTACTCCCTCTTAGCAACTGGGGCGGATGTGGCTGGTCGATCACCTCGGCCTCTTCTGGTTTTCATGATCTGTGTATGTAGAAATGAAATGTCATTGATCCCTTTTCTTCATTCTGAGGCACCTTATCTCTTTGATTTTCAACACCGGTTCATATCTTAAACACCAAGACTTGATGTTCAAACACATTATCTATCATTGGATTAACCCGAATCAACTGAACTATACACTAGACAAGTCAATATTCCTAATTGAATTTACGAAGTGCGAAGGGAGGACAAGGTAGTTGGGTTACTAGACCAAGTGCAAGGAAGTTTACGATCGACTTGAGAAGTTGAAGGTAACGATGTTTTTCTTGAATAAATTTTTGAATACTTAGAAACATTTTGAACACTAAAACTTACTAGAAAAAAATATTTAATATATTTGTGAACATTATTTATCTTAAAACACTTAACAACTCAAAAAAAAATTCAAGCACTTTTCCGGGAGAACTCAGGACGATTTTAATTAGAATATTTTGATAGTGTATAAAAAGATTATTGAAAATCCAAGAATGAGAAATTTCGTTTACAAAAAAAAACTTTTCACTTTATCATACATAAATTTTATTTTATAAAAACTCTAAGCTCTGATACCACCTTCTGTAACACCCCCTTCGGTAAATGAGGGAATGTTCCAGCGCCAGTAGTTACTCGGACTTTAAGGTCTTTGTAACCACCTTAGGCTTATAGGGACATGCTACCATGCTCCCATAAACAAGATGATAACTAAAGAAAATATAATTAGCGGGAGAGTTAAATATAATAAATCATGCTTTTATTAAACTCATGATTCAAATTACAATATTTGAAACATACATTACAGCGGAAGACTTTGTAAAAATAAACATTTACCAGTTATACAATATTTTCTTCAAATCTTGAAACTTAAAATGTCGTCTTGAACTTCTTCAACTTCTCTTCAAAGACTCGATCTAAACCTGCGAACTGGAGGCTGAGGTATTGTCCGGAGACAATGAACCCCTAGCCGTCCAAATTAACAAAGGACGGTTAGTTCGCGAGAACTAGCAAGTGACGGCTCGAAAACTGGGACTACTTTGGATTCAAACTCAGTAACCATAATAAGGTATGATTTGAAGGCGATTGTAGATTAATGTGTTTAGAACACGATGAACTAGATTGAGAGCTCATATATGGACTGAAAATGGTGGACGAAGCTAACGAAGGTCGAAAGGGGTTTTTATAGGCCGAGCTTGCTATGTGAACGGAATCACGAATTGAAGGCGTCATTGAATTCCTATTGACGACGGGATTCAATTGGTATAATTAATTTGGTGTTTCAAGCTTATCCACCACGTCAATTGGATGAGTTTTTAGGATTAGGGTTTGCGAATTTGGACGGAATTGGGGCTTGATTCCTCCTTTAAAACAAAATTGATTGCATATTGATGAATAGCATTGAATTTGGGATAAGACTAACGTTTGAAACGTGTGTTGAATTAACAACCAAAATCAACAAACCTCCATTGAAGTACCCGACGTGTACGCAGAGCGAGAGGAGGAAGAAGGTGGTTCACCTG
The DNA here is from genome assembly GCA_037127255.1 of Persicaria tinctoria. NCBI lineage: Eukaryota > Viridiplantae > Streptophyta > Magnoliopsida > Caryophyllales > Polygonaceae > Persicaria > Persicaria tinctoria. The sequence continues at coordinate 65,948,703 of JBANSL010000006.1, forward strand.
AACCCGGTTCTCTTCTTCTTTATTTTTTTTTTTTGGTTGGGTTCGACCGGTTTGACAAAACAAAATGCTTGATTCTTTTATAGGTTTACATATCTATTTATTTTATTTGGGAATCAATAAATACAATAAAAGATAAAAATACAGATAATTAAATAATCAAATACATACATAAATAAATTATGATAAGTGATTTTATTTAAATAATTATTTCAAATTAGATTTCATAACATAATTGTTTACTAGAAACAACTTTTAAAATCTATAATTAATATTATTAAAATCATAAATCCATTCTAACCTTTTAGTTATAAAATATGTTAAATATAATAAGTCGTATAATAAATCATACCTCTTTATTTAAAAATGAACCGACTAATAAGGTTTTATTTATAAAAGCACTAATGAACTCACATCACTATTTATAAAAGCAACAATAATGTTTTATTTATAAGACACCGTTTTAAAAATAATGAACTCACATTACTATTTATAAAAGTAATAATAATGCTTTATTTTTAATAATAATGTCAATCAAATTTTATGTTCTAATTACTTATAACTGAATAATAAGGAATATATTAAATAAAGAATTTTACAAATTCTTTTATTTCGAAAATTTCCACATTTATTATTATTTTTATATTTACAGAAATACCCAAAAATACTTTGGGGTATTTCATATCCCCACCGTTAAAAATAAGTTTCGACCCGAAACTTGAATAAGGAAAAGAATGTACCGAGGTTAGGATGTTGTACTTGGATTGAAAGAAGAGATTGACTTAATATATGAGTAGGAATGAATCTCTTTGGGAAATATATGGAATAGTCAACAAGGAGCATACTTCGTTCTACTTACATTTCGAATTAAATGAGACGACGGGCTACCTCTAAAGTAGTCACTCGCCTACCGAACTCATCAGGGATAAAAATTTCGGGTACCAATTTTATCTTGAAGATCTTCTTTCCTTTAACATATATAGCAGGAGCAACTATTATTTAGAGAACATGTAATGTTAGCATGATTTGATCGAATAGTATTTGTTCACAATGCACACCCTATGGGGTGTGCCACACTGGGATAGAAAACCCATAATTAATTCCTGTAGCCGCCTCCCGCTCTCTTCTACTTCGGCCTCCTTCCGTCTCTCAATCTCTTTCGTCTCTTTTTGCTTCATACCTACCCTCCACCCTGTAACTGTCTCCGTCCGACTACGACCGTGCCACCCTCTCCTCCCACCAACGATAAGACTCAGCAGATTTGGTTCCTTGGCCTCGTCAAGTAGAAGAAGAAGTACTTCGATGTGGGCTGCCTGCGATCAACTTCATCGTCAATAGTCTCCTCGCCAATAGTCACCACCACCACTGCGCGCATCCTGATAATGACTGAGTAATGAAGTAAGGATGAACAAAATTATAACTTATGGTGGTTGACATGGTGTATACTTGTATTCATATTACATGAGCTGCAAGTGCATTTATGTGCTTCTGTTGCTTTTTCTTGGAAATCAAATGTTCTCAAAGTTGTATTCAATTGCTATTTCTTGGAAATCAAATGGGTGTCAGATATCGATATCGAAGATATGGATATAAAATCTGATATCCGATATCTAATATCCGTGTTTGGTATTACAAGATATGGGTATCAAACTATCAAACCCTAGCCCCACCCATGACGACATTTGAAGTGAATGACCCCCATTTGCCCTCAATTATTCAAATCTTCATCTCTGTGCACCTGATCGTCATCATCAAATTCAACTTCGGCCATGCCCAATCAATGGGCATATCCTATCCGTTAAGCGGCAAGTTGAAGAACAACAACCACGAAGATGGGGCCGAGAACTGCCCTCCGCCGCCGCTCTTCATATCCCCTCTACCTCTTGACGCTACAGTTCGAATATGCAAACCCACCGCCTCCTTCTCCCCGGTGACAATCTCATACAATTCTGACTCCGGCATACCGATGAAGAAGGGCGAAGATGAAGAAGAAGGATGATTGGTGTTGTGAGCCTAATATGTCATGTTTTACACTTACCTTTATATCGATTTCCGCGTGCATTTCATGTATTTGGGCTAGAATAGTGCATGCTTGGTTTGAGTTGAGAGTTGTACCTTAAAGCCTAAACAAATTAGTGAAACACATATTTCTGGTGAAGTTGGATGATGTCTACTTCTAAGCTTTGATCACTGGAACACATATTTCTGGTTAAGTCGGATGATGTCTACTTCTAAGTTGGAAATAAGCCGATGTCGCGACCGCAGCATATTCCGCGGCCGCATCATTTGTCGTCAGTGCGCCGCATTTCGTCTAATTAAAACCCTAGTTTGTGTTAGTTGTTTGAGGGCCGACTTAGACTTTTTATATGGCCAATTATTGTTTATTTCATACTACTTCTATTTTCTATTCTTACGTTCATTACACACTTGAGAGATTTGAGCGATGTCTTCCATGACGAACTAAACTCATCTGTTCTGCCTACAATTTGAAGCTTTATTTGGATTGATTGTGAGTTTCTAATTCTCATTCCTTATTTCCTATATTTGAATGCTTCAACTTCTTCGTGCTTTATTTTTTTTATTGATTTGTTCTATCTTGCCTGATCAACTAGTTAGATCAATTCAATTGCTAAGGTTTAGTATATTCCTGATTGTGAACCTTAACCTAAGTAGCAAACTTGTCCCTTTAGGGCTGATTGAACTAATTGGATAAGATGGAAGTTGGATGTGTTATTAAATCCCTCTTTAGGGACTGCAAATACCTTGCCTAATCTCTGGACTTAAAGTTATCAATTGGGTTAAATCCTTCTTTAGGGACTGTTCAATTGGTAAGGGTTTCTAGGTCTGATTGGACTAGTAACTATATTAGGTCGGGACAAGAGCATTCATAGAAAACTTAATAGGACGAGAAGAAGTTACAAGGATCGCTTCAACCAAATAAAGTGGAAAATTGTAGGTATAATTGCATCTCATAATTGTCTAAACCAAAATCATTTACTTTTGCTTTCTTCAATCCGCTTTGATAAAAGGCGTAAATTTCAAACTTAAAAACCCCCCAATTTGGTTACTTTAATTGACATCTAAATCATACTTGAATCATAAATTTCCCTGTGGATCGACCTCTTACTTATTGCTATACTAGTTATAGGTTTGAGTTTTCTTTCACGGATCAACGACAGGTTTTCCCTCCGTCAGTAATCATTCGCTTATGTTTTGGTTTTGACCCGGCTCTGTCGTGGCGCTTGGTATCTTAACTTTGCTTCCGCTTAACTTTCATTTGAATTGAATTCCGCGACATAGTCTTAGGACAGGTTCAGGGTACCCATCGGCCCTTCGAGGTTTTAGGGTTTGAAATCCCTTTTTTCTACTAATCTTAAAATGAGTTTGAAACTTCGACCCATACCTGGATTGCAAGATCTAAACAAGGGGTTTCATCCCTTGAAACGTAACCTAAATATCATAATTCTGGGCCGTTACAACTACAACAAGAAGAAAAGGTTTATACATGATGGCACAAGTTCGAAGGACGTACTTCTCGTTCCTCTGGTAGTGAGCCCACTTTTGGCAGCCTTAATAGATCTAGGGAGAGGGAGAACATGACCAATAACATCGGGGAAGGTGATGTTCATGATGTTGATGATGAACTATCGGGTGAGGATTTTGATTATGAACCACCTGAGCTATTAGAAGAGATTCCGAAGATCAGACTAATATGGAATTCGATGTAGAAGTTGAATTTCATTTCCAAGGGATTGAAGATGGTTTTTGATGTGATCCTAATCGTCAATAAGATCGACTCATTTATCTTACAAAGTTTTGTCGCTAGAGCCAAACATAAACCCTCGTTTGAGAAAACTACGTTGCGACACCATAGTATTTTGGCTCTTTTGGGCTGCATAAAATTCCGATTGAAGCCGATGAACAGTTTCTGGAAAGTTTTTTTTTTAAGTTGATACAACTTCCTTGATGGACACTTCTTCTAAATTATCCTCGAAGATGCTTTAATTTGAGGTTCTTTTCAAAAGTACAAAATCCGGTTAGCTTTTTTACAACGAATTCAATAAAGGTCGGATGCAGTAAATGAAGGCGAAATCAACGACCTCTTTCATATACCCTCATAAGATGAACATTCAATCTCCATCAATCGTCGGAAATATTTCATATTATTCGTCATTAATTTGTAATTTTCTTTAGTTTCGTTTATTTATTAAGAATCAATATTTCCCTATATAAGGGTGTAAAATGTTCATTTCTAGGAGGGAAATATGAGAAAAAGATGAGTTATTTCTTCCTTTGAATCTGGGTTAAGGTTTCAATCTGATTTTGTGAGATGCTAGATCAAATCCTCTTTGTGAGATGCTAAGAGCGTTGTCTTAGTGAAAGGCGACGACAAAAAAGGGTCTAAGAGTGCTCAAAGTGAGATTCTGAAAGTGTTCTTGATCGAGTTAGGGAGTCCTAAGGGTGAGAGGCCTAAGGAGTTTGGCTTCCCTATCCTTGTTTTTTTTTTAGTTTCTATAAACTCCAAAAAACTAACCCCACAAAAAAGAGTTCCCAAAGCTCGAACCTTTAGTTAATCAGTCCTTAGGGCTCATCAATTGGTATCAAGGCTAATCGAATAGAGTCCATCGAGCTTTCGATAACCAAGTTGTTTCTTCTTAGTCAGTAATATGTTCAAGAAAACAAGTTTCAAGCATTTGTCCGATGATGGGTATCTTTGTTGGAGTGACATGGATGGTGCTACATATGATAGTTGATCAAGAGCTCCGGAGGAGATGTCTAAAGAGAAGGGCTCGAGAGGATGAGAGTTGATGTAAGAAGAAGGTTGACCCATCTTGGCAAGAGATTCGCAAGCTCGCGGAAGACTCAATGTAACAAGTACATGAAGTTCGAAAACTTGTCATCTCATTGGGGTCGACGCTATCAAATCCCTCTTCAATGACGAAATCCTCTATTGCCATGGGCGTGACATTTGAGATTAAGGAAGGCAAATCCAAGCCGAAAATCCGGTTTCGGTTCAGCCTGAGTGTAATTCAGATCGGGCTACGGTTCGCATATTTTTAGAATTCGGTTTCGGTCCGAAAACCGAATCCTAACCGAAAAATCGGTTTTAGACTGATAGAACCAGATTATATATATATATATAACCGAAAAATACTTCAAATTTCACCGAATAATATTTCGCGCGCGCGCGCGCGCACACACACACACACACACACACACACACACACAGTGTATGGATCATTTGTGCAGAAGCCTTAGGTTGTGCACTATGCACAAATACTATTCGGTGAAATGTGAAACATTATTCGGTGAAATTTGAAACATTATTCGGTGAAATGTGAGTATGGTTTAGGAGAATGTGAAACATTATTTGGTGAAATTTGAAACATTTCGTATAAATTGTAAGTATTGTTTAGCGAATTGAGGTTTCTTTTATTTGAAATGGATGAATAAAAAAACTAAACTTTATCCGGTAGAATGTTACAAATTATTCAGTGGAATTGGGTCGTTTTCATCTTAACTGAACGGTAAAAAAAAATAACAATATTGAGAAAAATGTTTCACATCTCACCGAATAATATTTGTTCACAATGCACACCCTATGGGGTGTGCCACACAGGGATAGAAAACCCATAATTAATTCCTCTAGCCGCCTCCCGCTCTCTTCTACTTCGGCCTCCTTCCGTCTCTCAATCTCTTTCGTCTCTTTTTGCTTCATACCTACCCTCCACCCTCTAACTGTCTCCGTCCGACTACCACCGTGCCACCCTCTCCTCCCACCAACGATGAGACTCAGCAGATTTGGTTCCTTGGCCTCGTCAAGTAGAAGAAGAAGTACTTCAATGTGGGCTGCCTGCGATCAACTTCATCGTCAATAGTCTCCTTGCCAATAGTCACCACCACCACTGCGCGCATCCTGATAATGACTGAGTAATGAAGTAAGGATGAACAAAATTATAACTTATGGTGGTTGACATGGTGTATACTTGTATTCATATTACATGAGCTGCAAGTGCATTTTTGTGCTTCTGTTGCTTTTTCTTGGAAATCAAATGTTCTCAAAGTTGTATTCAATTACTATTTCTTGGAAATCAAATGGGTGTCAGATATCGATATCAAAGATATGGATATAAAATCTGATATCCGATATCTAATATCCGTGTTTGGTATTACAAGATATGGGTATCAAACTATCAAACCCTAGCCCCACCCATGACGACATTTGAAGTGAATGACCCCCATTTGCCTTCAATTATTCAAATCTTCATCTCTGTGCACCTGATCGTCATCATCAAATTCAACTCCGGCCATGCCCAATCGATGGGCATATCCTATCCGTTAAGCGGCAAGTTGAAGAACAACAACCACGTAGATGGGGCCGAGAACTGCCCTCCGCCGCCACTCTTCATATCCCCTCTACCTCTTGACGCTACAGTTCGAATATGCAAACCCACCGCCTCCTTCTCCCCGGTGACAATCTCATACGATTCTGACTCCGGCATACCGATGAAGAAGGTCGAAGATGAAGAAGATGGATGATTGGTGTTGTGAGCCTAATATGCCATGTTTTACACTTACCTTTATATCGATTTCCGCGTGCATTTCATGTATTTGGGCTAGAATAGTACAGATTCCCCGGTTCCCGGTTCAAACCCCGGAATGGGCGCTCTTTATTTGCCAAATTATGGAATCTACACTAGTTTCTTTTTAATTTCGCAGAAATGGAGGCAATTTACAGCAATTCGGAGAAGGGAAGGAAAATCACAAACAGGTCGATATCGACCTATGTTGGTCGATATTGAGTCAATCATGTCGATTTCCACCCAGAGGCCAAGGTCGAGTGAAGAAACACACACATGTCGATTTCGACCTATACTGGTCGACATCGACCAAATACCCAGTCAAAATTCCTGCCAGAGCCGAAATCGAGTTGTCAGAAGACGAATTCGAGAAATCAACTCGATATCGACCAACCTTGGTCGGTATCAACCAACCCCTAGAGACGATTTCGAGTTGATTCCAAGTCTGAGTGCTTAGTTGGCTTTCTTCCACATGCAGCAAGAGATATTCTATCAACTCAAGAGAAGATTTATCAAGTCCAAGAGAGATCTATACACTTTATATATAGTTTCCTCATAAGATTTAATTGTTTTATTTCCAAAATTTTATCTTAATGTTATTAGATAGATAGTTTAGATATAGATAGATTATTCTTTCCTAGATTAGCTAGGGAATGAATGCTATAAATAAGGCATTAGGGGCTGGATTTTGAATTCAATCAATCCAAGCTACAAGCCAATAGATAAAGAGAGAGATATCGAGTAGGAGAGAGCGAGAGTGTTGGAGCCGAGTGGAGTTTCTGAAGTGAGAGCGGAGTTGGATTTATTCGGTTGTAAGTCTTATTTAGTTTATTTAATGCAATTTATTTTCTTGAAATCTTTGATGAGTTTATTCATGATGAAGAGCGAGTAGTCACTCAACTTCTAAGGTCGGGGTGAGCCTGACGGTAGCCATGTAAGGTGATGCGGTAAAGGTATACTCTTTTGATGCAATTCGTCTTCTATCCCTATGAACATGATTCTTTTGCGAAAGTTGAAGGTGATCCTTGTTTGTGTTATTGAAGAGAAAGTGATCTTAATGCAACTTGGATTAATTATGTGAAAAGGGTTACTAACAACTAGGGTTTATGCGAAAGCCTCTATTTTCCTATTTGTTAATAACGAAAGTTATTTGATGAAAAGCATGATCTTTTATGCCTTTATGTGTTATTTTACATGGTTATCGTTGTGGTGTAGAAACCCTGATCTTGAAAGTCTTTTAGTTTATTGATTTTACTTAAAAGTTTTGTGTTTACATTCGTTTCTGTTCGGAAAGTTGCAATTTTTAGTTTCTGTTCCTAGTTCCTACTCGACATCGGGCAACAGGTAGCCGATTTCGAGGTGAGTGGTCGATATCGAGTGCTTAGGTCAATATCGACCAGGTTTGGTTTTCTATTCGTTGTTGCTTTCTATTCTGTTTTAAAGTTTATGTCGACAGTGTGGTCGATATCGACCACACTGTCGATATCGCGCCGTTGCCGGGGAAGCGATCAGGGAGTCGAATTTGGAATTTATATTTCATACTTGATTTTCCTCTTAACAAATTTGGCGCCGTTTCCGGGGAAGCGATCAAGCGCGCCCTTTTTAGTTCTTTTTACTCTTCTTTTCGCTTTTTAGTTTCTTTTTACTTGTTTCTTTTTGTTTTTGCTTTTCAGGTGCATGCGAAGAACTGATCGCACACCCATAGACCCAATTCTCGAGCCTGAGCGATTTTTCCCTCTTCAACAAAGGCTTAGGAGGAGACTCATGTCGACACCCAATGACGAGAATTTGGGCTAGCTCACACCAGCACATGAGCTTGAGCAACTCCGCCTACGGATAGAGGAATTCACCACCAGAGAAGCAGAACACGCCCGACGAGAGGCCGAATATACACAGAACACGCCTACGGTGGGAGGCAAGGGCAGACCGCGAGATCAACGGGAGGAGGCAACTTGAGGAGCAGATGGGACATATCCCATCCAATGCAAATGAGTATATGCATCCTACTCTAGAAGTTCCAGAATCGCCGATCGTTCTTCACGCTATTAATTTTGAAATTCATCTTTCTTTTATTATTGAAATTAGGAGGAGTCAATTTATGGGAAGAATCATTGAATGTTCTTTAGAGCATGTCACCACTTTTATAGACTTATGTGAAGTAATAGAAAATGGTGCTAATCTGGAATATTTAAAACTAAAGGCTTTTCGTTGGTCCCTTGCAGGAATAGAACAATAGTGGCTGGAAGGATTGTCTGTACGATCAGTTCGCACTTGGAACGAACTACAAGACTTGTTCCTCAACAAGTTCTTTCCTCTTGCAAAGACAACTGCTCTCAGATAACAGATCACGACTTTTAGACTGAAGCCATGGGAAACACACTTGCACAGGTCTGGGAGCGCTACAAGAGGCTTCTCAAATTTCGTCCTACGCAAGGACAGCCGCCTTACGTCATCCAGGAGATCATCTTCAATTACTTGGATGCACCTACTAAGGATAGGATCAACAACTACACCACCTACGGATATATCGACTACACTCCACGCCGCGCTTGGGAGGTGTTTGAGGCACTGGCCAACTACGACAACACATATGGGACTTCTGCGGCTTCTTCTGACGAAAGGTATGAAAGGTCTACCCCATCTATGCCATTGTATGTGCCACACAAGGAAGTTGATCCAGACGTCAGGGACTACGTTCACAACGATCAGGTACGTCGCCTTACCAAATAGGTTAAATTCCTCTCTAAAGATAAACCTTGTTTGGAATGTGGGTCTGTGAGGCACAACACCACTACATGCCCACACGTCGATCAAGTACATCAAGCAGAAACCCACGAAGAGGTAAGGTATGCGGGATGCCACTACCCAGGACCACATCAGAACCAGAACTGGAGCTATTATCACCAGCCCCAACATCAGAATCCCCCGCCCTACACAGCTCCAGGTCACCTTGACAGAGAAGGTAAGAAGGATGACATGCATACCATTCTTGAGGAGATGCAGAGGAATCATTCAAACACCAAGCAATCTATCAATTCCATCCACACTCAGCTGCATGGTGTCAACTCTAGGCTTGGAGAAATCAATATCTGGCGGAAATCGATTGAGACACAGATTGGTCAGTTGGCAACATCAGTCCCTAAGCAATCAGGTACACTCCCTGGATCCTCTAAACCTAATCCTAAAACTAAATCTACAGGACATGTGGCTGCCATGAACCTAAGGAGTGGACGACAAATGCAAATGCCCAAGCAAACGACGGAGGAGGAAGAAGCGGGAGACAACTCGATATCGACCAGACCCATCTCGATATCGACCTAGACGTAATGCCTGTTCAGAAATCGACCAGTCCAGTCGATATCGACCAGGCATCACTCGATATCGACCCCCTCCACTCGACATCAACACCTCCGACGAAAAAGAAGGTGCCTTTCCCGATGAAATCTCCAAAGGACCCAGCAGATAAGAAGTTCAAACGTTTCATCAAGATGCTTCAAAGGCTTAATGTCACGATTCCCTTCACATAAGCTCTTAATGAGATGTCATCCTACATCAAGTTCCTCAAGGAGATTCTATGAAAAAAGCGGTCAATGGCTGAGATCGCATAGGAGTGCAGCCAGATGGACGTTCTAGAAAAAACATCAGATCTAGGTAAGTTTGCTATAACTATTGGATTTGGTCAATATAAATTCAATGCTTTGTGTGATTTGGGAGTCAGTGTGAGTATAATGTCTTTATCAACCTGGTCCAAGATTAAGATAGGTGCTCTAGAGCCTGTGGATGCAAAAATTTATATGGAGAACAACACAGTGGTCATCCCAACAGGTATGGTGGACAATGTACCAGTGCAAGTAGGTAATTTCTTTGTCCCTGCTGATTTCTTAGTTATTGATATGGAAGAGGACCCTGCTTGTCCAATCATTCTAGGAAGGCTCTTCTTGGCGACGGTGGATGCCAACATAAGCGTAAGGAATGGAGTGCTCACTTTCAACATCAGTGATGAGGTAATAGAGTACTCTTTTAACAAAACTGAAAGACACACAGGTCTCATGGAAGAGGTCAAGTCAATATCAGCCAGGTACATTACTTGCGGGGAGCCTAAGGTAAGAAACATGACCCCCGAGGAGCTGGAAAAAAGGGATATGGAAGCCCAGGTGGAGGAGATCATGGCCATCCTAAACGACGATACAGAGGAACTACTCACCATCGATCAAGGTAAGTCGATATCGACTAACTATTTTTCGGATGCTTTCCCGGGTCTTAACTATGGGGTCGAAATCGACCAAGAAAAATCGACTGAGTCACAGCAGCACTCGATATCGACCACCCTTGGTCGATATCGACCTACCCAAGTCAAGTCGATTCCACTTACTGAGACGAAGCCAATCGAAATTGAGCAGAAGAGCCCGATATCGACCACTATTGGTCGATATCGACCAACCCAAATCGACCCGTCTTCGCCTACATCGGCCGAATCTCCACCAGAACAGCAGTAGTCGATATCGAGTGAAATTGGTCGATATCGACCAGATCCTCAGGAACTACCCTTGGTATGTGCGCTTATGCAAGGTTTCCAATGACGAACCTAAGGAATATGTAGTAGGAGACAAAGTCTATATCTCCAAATCAAATGATCAATGGTTCCCTAACAAATTCAAAAAGAAGAAGATGGGACCTTTCACGGTGAACAAGATCCATTCCGGAAGACTACAGCTGATGGACAAGAATGGAGTCCTGTTTGAAGCCCAAGCTACATGGGCCTTGCAGATGCCACCTTGAGCTTAATGGAGAAAGTCGGCCTAGCAACTATAAAGTCTAGAGATTGTAAATGGACAATTAGTTTTTGGGATTTTTGGACATTGTTGTTTTTTGTTTTTGGTTTTTGGACATTATTTTTAAGTTTTTCTATTGTGGGTATTTCTTTTCTAACAATTTTTGCAGGAACAAAGAAGGAAGCAGCAGCGTCACTCGATATCGAGTAATAAAGGTCGATATCGACCAGCTCACTCGAAATCGACCAAGCCCTGCAGAAGCATTTGCACTCGATTCTGACGATTTGCACATCTGTCTAGTGAGTTTCTTTATTTACCCTTGTTTTTATACAGTGAGGACACTCTAATGTTTAAGTATGGGGTGAGGGAAGGGCTTACTTTATGCATATTTGACTTTATTTGACAATATTTGTGCATATTCTTAAGTTTATTTTTCGAATTGCTTATGCATGCCCAATTTGGAATTATATTTGATTTATGCATGTTTTCCAAAGTTTGAAAAATGACCCCCATTGAAAATTTTGATAAGTGTCATGGAAGTTATATTAAACTCGACGATGCAAAATTTGATTCATTAGAGATATAGCATGAAATTGCCTAGTAAAGGGAAGTCATAATGAAGTGCATATTTTTATTGAAAACCATAAAAGGAGGTAAAATTTGATATTGCTTTTGACATGCTGCATGATAAAAGGATGGATGACTTTATATTTTCCATACAATGCTCATATTGTTTATATCCTAGCCTTACCTATGCTTATGAATCACAAAAGCCATATTATGCCTTACATTATACTATGCTCCACATGATCTAAATATTGCCCATTCTTTACCTTATTTCCATCCGGGGATTATGTTGAGAATGGAATTACATTATGGAGATTATTATATGGTGTTTGTGTTGTTGTTATTATCATATTTGGAATTTGGCAGGAAATTCAAAAATTATTGAAAATTTAATGAGTGATAGAAAATCCGGTCACCTCAGGAGATAAAGGTTGATCAACCCTGCTCACTGAGATAATAGTTTGGCGAGATGGGACACACAGGTGAGAAGTCCAAAGAACTAAGTATCCGGGGCCATTCATGACACCCATGTTTGCAACTCGCGAGAAGGCAGTGCTGAGGTTAGAGAGGTAAAAGCATTATATCGAAAAAGCAATGAGCGATGAGAGAAAGGTGAGAAATCAAAGGAAGAAGGAATGTGGTATGAAAATTTGGAAAGTACTCCATTTCCCCGGGTCATTAGCACCATATTGAAAAAAATTGCCCACCTTTAGCCTTTTACCAATCTACTCCTTATATTGAGCATAATTAAAGTCCTCTTGATTATTAATGCTTTGTCACGAATGAATGTTTTTTTATAACCCTCCTTTTATGAGTAGATGTTGCTTTTTAATTGCACATGCATGGATTTGTGACAGAAGTACCTTTTCGAGGATGGTAATTGATTGCATGGACATATAAGAATGGATCCAATATGTTGATAGTTTCGATTTCTTCCCCTGAATGACAATTAAAAGTATTGCTTGAGGACAAGCAAGCTTAAGTATGGGGTGTTTGTTTTGAGCCTAATTTGCCATATTTTACACTTACCTTTATATCGATTTCCGCGTGCATTTCATGCATTTGGGCTAAAATAGTACAGATTCTATGTAGTTTACACTTATTTGCCAAATTATGGAATCTACACTAATTTCTGTTTAATTTCGCAGAAATCGAGGCAATTTACAGCAATTCGGAGAAGGGAAGGTAAATCACGAAGAGATGGATATCGACCTATGTTTATCGATTAGGGCTGGGCATCCGGTCTGGACCGGATCGGACAATCCGGTCTGGACCGGATCGGACAATCCGGTCCCGGTCCGATCCGGTGGACCGGAATTTTTGGAAACTTGGACCGCGGATCGGACCGGGACCATTTGGACCGGTTATGTTGTAACCCCATTTTTTTAAAAAAAAATTAAAGACACAATATTGTATTTTACACTTTACTGTATTTTACATCAATATTCAATACAAACATTACAATCGCCCCCCAACATTACAATCACCCCCAAATCTGTACACACCAAGGCTACTTATCATCTTGGCCATTAACATACTAGCATATAGAGCTCAGATCCAAGAACAACACAAACAAATGTTCTTTAATGTCCAAAACCCTAGATCTGAAATTGACATTAATTTCTAAAAATAATCAAAATATACATTTATAAAACAAACCTACTAACCTAGATCTAAAAGGAAAAAGAGAGGGAAGAAGAAGAAGTGAAGAACGCATCACTTACTCGCTTCGGGACAAAGAGCCGAAAGGGAATAACAGAGGGGCTTCGCCGCTTCGGGACAGAGAGTCGAGAGGGAAGAAGAAGAATGGAGGGAGGAGGGCCGATGGAGAGCGGAGCGCCTTCGGGACGGAGGGACTGAGGGAGGAGAGAGCCGAGAGCGCTGGTGGAGAGGGCCGAGAGGGCTTGTCTCGGCCTGGAGGCGTTTGGCTTCTGGCGAGGGAGGTTTGAGCGAGGGCCGACGGGAGAGTAGGTGGTGTCGTGGTGGTGAACAGGGAGATTGAGAGAGACTAAGCGAGGGCCTGGAGGCGCAGGGAAGTGAAAGTGAACAAAGGAATGAAAAAATGGATGAAATGGAAAGTGAAAGTGTACTGTGAAACACGTTACGTTTTTTTTTAAAAAAAAAAAATGGGATCCGGTCCAATTCCGATCTGGTCCCGGGTTTGGACCGGAACCCGGAAATTAAAAAACCTTAGACTGTGGACCAGACCGTAATATCCCGGTCCGATCCAAAGACCGTAAATTCCGGTCTGGTCCCGGTCCGATTACGGTCCGATCCAAATTTTGCCCAGCCCTATTGTCGATATTGAGTCAATCGGGTCGATTTCCTCCCAAAGGCCAAGGTCGAGTGAAGAAACACAGACAGGTCGATTTCGACCTATACTGGTCGATATCGACCAAATACCCAGTCCAAATTCATGCTAGAGCCAAAATCGAGTTGTCAGAAGACGAATCCGAGAAATCAACTCGATATCGACCTACCCCAGAGACGATTTCGAGTTGATTCCGAGTCCGAGTGCTGAGTTGGCTTTCTTCCACATGAAGCAAGAGATATTCTATCAACTCAAGAGAAGATTTATCAAGTCCAAGAGAGATCTATCCACTTTATATATAGTTTCCTTAGAAGATTTAATTGTTTTATTTCCCCAATTTTATCTTAATGTTATTAGATAGAAAGTTTAGATATAGATAGATTATTCTTTCCTAAATTAGCTAGGGAATGAATACTATAAATAAGGCATTAGAGGCTGGATTTTGAATTCAATCAATCCAAGCTACAAGCCAATAGAGAAAGAGAGAGATATCGAGTAGGAGATAGAGAGAGTCTTGGAGCCGAGTGGAGTTTGTGAAGCGAGAGCATAGTTGGCTTTGTTCGATTGTAAGTCTTGTTTGATTTTTATTTAATGCAATTTAGTTCCTTTTTCTTATTGATGTCTTTCTTGATGATGAAGAGCGAGTAGTCACCCAACTTCTAGGGTCGGGGGTGAGCCCAACGGTAGCCATGTAAGGTGATGCGGAAAAGGTACAATCTTTTGATGCAAATTCGCCTTCTATCCCAATGAGCATGATTCTTTTGCGAAAGTTGAAGGTGATCCTTGTTTGTGTTATTGAAGTGAAAGTGATCTTAATGCAACTTGGATTAATTATGTGGAAAAAGGGTTAGTAACAATTAGGGTTTATGCAAAAGCTTCTACCTTCCTATTTGTTAATAACGAAGGTTATTTGATGAAAAGCATGATCTTTTATGCCTTTTTGTGTTATTTTACATGGTTATCGTTGTGGTGTTGAAACCCTGCTCTTGGAAGTCTTTTAGTTTATTGATTTTATTTACAAATTTCGTGTTTACATTCATTTCTGTTCGAAAATTTGCGATTTTTAGTTTCTGTTCCTACTCGACATCGGGCAACAAGTAGTCGATTTCGAGGTGAGTGGTCGATATCGAGTGGTTAGGTCGATATCGACCGGTTTTCGTTTTCTATTTATTGTTGCTTTTCGTTCTGTTTTGCAGTTTCTATCGACAGTGTGGTCAATATCGAGTGCTCTTCTGGTCGAAATTGAGAGGTTTTCTGGAACTGGAAAGGCGGGCGTAATGACTACCTTCTACTACAGCGGGAGGAAGTCTTGTAATTAATATGCGGAGATCAGGGAGTCGAATTTGGAAATTGTATTTCATACTTGAGTTTCCTCTTAACAATTGGAGAAGAGATGAAGAAGAAGAAGGGTGAAGAAGAAGTTGGAAGAAAAAACCCATGTCTGCAGAAGAAGGGCATAGATAGAAGATCTGCGTATCCCAATTTTTTGGGGTATATGAGATTGGGTGAAATTACAAAGGGGTGGGTATATGGGTATATCAACTTGATACCCATATACTTATATACCAAACAAGGGTATGGATATGAGTGATATCCATACCCATACCCCATATCTTGATATCAATACCAAACTGGGGCTAATTGCCGTCAAAGGTTGTATTCAATAGAGCGATCGAATTCACATTTCAATTTGACCTTTTAATTCGGTTTTTTCGGTCCACTAGGGTCTCGGCCCGAAAAAACCGAAAACCGATAAATCGGTTCTAGGCCAGGCTACAGTCCTTCCTTCCTAAAAAATCGGGCATTCAGTTTTGGCCTGAACTGTTTAACTCGGGTCGGTTCGGGGCGTTTGAGCCACCCTAATGCCATGGCGAAGCTTGAAGCCCTGCTATACTTAATTGATACAAAATTAGATTTTCTTCCAACTATATATTTGCGTCTGACATCTCTTCTTTGTTAGCTCTAGCCTTTGTCACTCTTCATTGTTCATCTCCTTGCTTCCGAGTTCCCTCGTCAGCTATCGTAAGTAGAGATCTAGTTGAGCGAGAACAACCTGAGGGAGAACAACCTGCACAAAAGCACATGCTTTCTCAGTTAAACTAAGGCCCAATGATTCTAGACAACTGATTTTTAAGTTGAAACTTTGTTTGCAAAAATGACGAGGAAGAAAATTCTAACATGGGGTTGAAATGCCTTGTTGTGCCACTGAAACGTATAGGCAAGGGCCCAAGAGACAGTGTATGGTCGAGAATAGTTTGAGAAAGCAACGATTTGAAATTTGTATGAAGCTTCACTTTCTTTTACTCACGACATCAAGCTTGTGTGATAAGGTACAAGATTGTCACATTGAGCAGCATGTGTGATAAAGCAAGTAATATGAAATGTTGATAAGAAAATCAATCTGTAATTTAATCTTTTACTCACGACATCAAGCTAAATGTTGAAGAAGCTTTAATCAGGCGAATCGATTTCGAAATTTCAGCGCCTGTAATCAATGCTTAATAATTTCATCACCCGGCTCACGCGAGCTCCTTCAAATGTCAGTCCTAAAACCAATACAAGAAGAGGATTGTCAGTCCAAAAACCAAGCCAAAGAAATGTCAGTCCCCATAACCAACCATTGTCAATCCAGCAAAGGCCATTAGGAAAGTGCTGACAACCACAATTTCCGTCGAATAAGAAATCATTGCCAACCACAATTTCCAACAATGGTCATGAGAAATGTTCAATAAGTAACAGCACTACATAAAGGCTCCGAGAAATCCTTCAGTCCGAGAAAGCAAGAAAGTGCTGACAATTAAAGAAATTACTTACCATCGAAATCAGCATCTAGCCACCTCACATAAGCACCAATGGAGGTCAGATTTGTGTCCATATCTCCAACAACAAGTACGAACCCCACATGATCAGATAGGTGGTCCACGGTCGCCTCATTCTTCGACTGAAGGATGCAAATGCAGCTTTGCAACAACAAGTATAAACCCAGCATGATCAGATAGGTGGTCCACATTCGCCTCATTCTTCGTCGCTCAAATGTTCAATGCTCGCCTCATTTTCAAACTCTGTAGCATCACTTCTACCAAATTGCATAACTCCTTTTGATGCAAATGTAGCTCTCCAAACTATAACAAAAGTTTATGCATGTAATTAAAAGTAGAGGTATAAAGTCAGATAGGTGGTTGAAGATTTGAAGTAAGAAATGTCAGTCCAAAAAGAGGAATGTCAGTCCAGACAAATACAAGTAGAGGAATGTTAGTCCAAAAACAAAGCCGAAGAAATGTCAGTCCAAAAACTTAGAGCAACTAAAGAAAAGAAGGGGCGACCGAGCCGAACCATTACTTGCTCACTGCTCTCACGTGCCATCTGAAGTGCCAAATTAGCCGAAGACAATTACTCGTACACAATGAACAAGTAGATCCCCGTAACCAACCATTGCCAATCCAGCAAAGGTCATTAGGAAAGTGCTGACAAACACAATTTTCCTCCGAGAAATCCTTCGGTTCCGAGAAAGAAAGAATATGCTGCCAACTAAATAAAGTACTTACCATCGAATTCAGCATCTAGCCACCTCGCATAAGCACCAATGGAGGTCAGATTTGTGTCCATACAGGAGCACGAGAGGAGAGCTGACAAATTGCTCGAGCTTGCCAGATCTAGCCATCTCGTATCTAAGATTCGGAATACGGTGAAACAAACCCAATACGTTGAAAAGAAGTTGATCTGGTCTTCGGCGAGGTGGTGGGGAGCAGTGGCGACACAGGAGGCCGGAATTGAGGCAGTGATGGATGCCGCCTCAAATATGGCCGATGCGGCTGAGAGGAGCTTGTCAGATCCGAACCAGCGCAAGTTCACCCCCCTCCAAATCGCCCTCAGTTCATCCCCTCCAAATCACCCTCGCTTCGGCTGAGAGAAGCGCTCGGATGGATGAGCAGGGTAAAAATCGAAAGGAGATAGGGTTAGGGAAGGGCTGACCGATGGACATTAATTTAATTTAGACTGTCCGGTGGATATTGGCCTAATCTCTAAAACTAATTGATATTATGAGTAATGTATTAAAAGTCCATCACACAAGCTCAATGAAGTTGTGTTTGAAAATAAAATTTGAGAGAAGATCAACCCTTTAAATAGATAATATAGTATCCTATTCAAATATAAAGTAAATGAAATTGACAGATTGAATTGGATTAAGAAAGAAAGAAAGAAAAACAATCATTTTAATATCAATGAGATTTATTCTTTTTATCAAAAAAAAAAGAGATTTATACTTTATCCATTACTAATTTAAAACAATCTTTCATATTCATAGTAACAAAACTAGAATTGGCATATCATTAAAATGATTTTATTTCAATTAAATATTACATAATCTTCATGTATTTTTTTCCCTATGTGATCTTATACACTATTAGAAAAATAAAAAGTCAATTAAAATATGGGCAAATTGTGAAAAATAGCATGAACTTTGGGAGTAGTTGCGTTTAATGGCATGAGCTTTCAAAATTTTAAAAATAATCACCAACTTTGGTTATGGTTGAAATAAGTGGCACATCCTTTTTTTTTTTTTTTTGAAATATCACCTCTTATTAACATTCTTTGTAGAAAAAAAAAATTCATCCAATTTTCAATTTTTTTTGTAAAAATGCCCATATTTCATTTTTAAAAATAATCCTTTTTCAATTTTTATTTAAAAAAATATAATTTAATTTATAAAATACAACTTTTCTCCTTTTTTCTTAAAAGAATACACTCATTATTTACACCTGGTTAAAAAAAAGAACTAATTTTATTTTCTCCATAAACTCAGTTTTTTTCAAAAAAATTAAATAATAAGTAATGTCTTTAAAATGAAAAAATGAGTGTCTTAAAAAGATACCAATTAATATCAAAATTATATTTTTAAAAAAATGATGTTTTTTGAAAAATTGAAATTGGGTTTATAAACATGAAAATTATTTTTTTTTAAGAAGAAAATTGTGAGTGGGTTTAAAAAAACAATGGAAAATGTGATTTAAAATAAAATAAAATGTTAATAAGGGGTGTACTTTTGGTTGTGCTACTAACCACAACCACCCTTCAAAGTTGGTGATTATTATAAAATTTTGAAAGTTGGTGCCACCTAACACAACTACCCCTAAAGTTCGTGTTATTTTTTGCAATTTGCCTGTAAAATATTCATGTTTTATGAAACTAGGGTGGTTCCGCGTGCTACGCACGCGGGTCTTAACGTTAACTCAAGGCTACAATAGTTGCAAGTAGACACTCGGGTTTTCGAATCAAATGATTGTGATTACATTGTCTTCATATAGACAGGAAAGAATTAGAAGAATTACATTGTCTTCCAAACTTGCTACTATATATATATATATATATATATATATATATATATATATATATATATATATATATATATAGGGAAGCTTTAAAATGTAAAATATCCTTAACGTGTTAAGCAAAATTTTCAAATCAACACAACACATACGCGCGCAACCCCGAGCCCTCGGACTCCCGCACCCGCACCCACCACGAGCCACCTCCGGCCACCAGCGACCAGCCGCCCTCGAGCCCACCCCGGTGCGCAACCCCCGAGCCCTGGACCGGCCTGGTTCGAGCCCAGACGCGCCCAGACGCGAGCGTCTCTCGCAGCACCGTCGAGCCAACAGCGGCTTCGATTGTCGGCCTCCCACGCCACCCACGAGCCACCTCCGGCTACCAGCCCCGGCCAGCTCGAACCCCCTCCCTCAGGCGCACCCCCCGAGCCCGGAACCCCCTTGGTTCGTGCCCAGCCGAGCCCACACCGAGCCATTTTCCCCAACAACGCTAATCGGTTCTTTTTGGCTCGGAAAACCTTCGAAATCCCGATTTTTCTCCTTGTTTCCACTCGAATTTGGTATGATTTCTAACTCTAAACTTGTTTATTACAGTTATTTGGATTGTTTGAATGATTTAGGTTGAGATTGAAAACCTAGGGTTTGATTTAGGAGCGGAATTTGGGGCTTTTTGATAAAAGCCAAATTGATTGAAATTGATGATATGGTTGTGTTGTTGGGTTGATTTTGAGCTAATTTCATGTTCATATCATTGTCAAATTGTTTATGGATCATGAGCTAATTGAATTTTAGAATTTTAGGTTGCGATATGTTTTAGAATTTGGGGCTTTTTGCCAAAAGCCAAATTGATTGAAATTGAAGATATGGTTGTGTTGTTGGGTTGATTTTGAGCTAATTTCATGTTTATAGCATTATCAAATTGTTTGTGAATCATGAGCTAATTGAATTTTAGAATTTTAGGTTGCGATATGTTTTAGAATTTGGAGCTTTTTGCCAAAAGCCAAATTGATTGAAATTGAAGATATGGTTGTGTTGTTGGGTTGATTTTGAGATAATTTCATGTTCATATCATTGTCAAATTGTTTATGGATCATGAGCTAATTGAATTTTAGAATTTTAGATTGCGATATGTTTTATAATTTGGGATTTTTTGCCAAAAGCAAAATTGACTTAAACTGATGATATGGTTGTGTTGTTGGGTTGATTTGGAGCTAATTTCATGTTTATAGCATTGTCAAATTGTTTGTGAATCATGAGCTAATTGAATTTTATAATTTTATTGCAATATGCTTTAGGTCGATTAGGTTCTTCTATTTTAGCATAAAAATCATCATTCAGCCTATTAGCTCAATTGGTAGAGCAATGTGCGTTTGCACAAAAGATGTGGGTTCAAATCCCACATAGGTTGCATAATAGACAAGAGCGCAACAATCGCAAATTGTTAATCATGCACATTATAATCTAAGTTATGCACTTTTTAACCTTAATTATGCACATTTTAATCTTATTTATGCACTTTAATTTTAAAAGCTTATACGTAAAAAAATCGATTTCAAACTTACATATATCAACCTAAATTATCCGAGAGGTGAACCCAAACTCTCAAAAGTAAAAAAAAAAAAACAAAATTAAAACATCGATTTCAAAAGCACATCTTTTGACTTATTAATGCGCATTATGATCTTACATTTGCACAATTGTATTCTTCATCTGCACAATTGTATCTTACTTTTGCACAATTGTAGTTTAAATTTGCACAATTGTATCCTACTTTAAATTTGCACAATTAAAGTTGTACAAATGCACTTTACACTTGCACAAATGCACTTCACAGTTGCACAAATGCACTCCACAGTTGCACAAATGCACTCCACAGATGCACAAATGCACTTCACAGTTGCACAAAAGGTATCGAAAACGGGAAAAAGTGCATGTACCCATAAAATTAGACATATTTACCAATTTACCCATAAATTAAACATATTTCAATTATAAATTTTTATAATTGAAATAGACACATTTACCAATTTACCCCATAATGAATTATTTGTCTGCACAAAATAAACTTATATTTGCACAATAAGATGTTATATGTGCACAAAAGCAAGTTATACTTGCACAGCATAAAGTGTTACCACGAAAAAAAAAAATTCTGGGCAAAAAAAAAAAAAAAAAAAAAAAAACGGGTCCGAGAAGGGGGGGCACATGCATGGGCAAGGGGGCAGATATTCTACTAATAAAATTAGGCCCATTAGTAATTAAATTAGGCCCATTAGTAATTAAATTAGGCCCATTAGCAAATTTTACACAATAAGCATATTTTACACTTTAAGGACTTTTTACATTTGAAGTAAACCCTATATATATATATATATATATATATATATATATATATATATATATATATATATATATATATATATATATTAATTACAAGACAAATGGTGAGTTGTCTGAGTTCCGCAGGTTCCATGTCTTATGGATCAAACTGCTTTTACTTCTTGGATGAGTTCATCTGGAAACAAGTTTATTTTGCTAGGATCAAATGAAAGCCCACTGCAGAGAAATTATGCGAAAATATAAGTACACATATATAACATGAAAAGTTTGTAAGAGTTAAGAGCACCGATGATGAACAATGTGCCACCCAAATTCCACATCAGAAATTTGAAAAGTGAATGGCTTGTTTGTAAGGTCTAGCTTACTATCTAGATCAATCTTGGCAAGTGCAAGTGCATGTATATAAATGCGGTTTAGTCCAATCTTGGAAATCAACAGCCCTCTAAAATCACTTTGAACACCTTCACAATGCAATATTAGTAATTAACATATAAATTGATTCAGTGCTTGAACCTTTTCGAGTTGTTGTAGGAGACACCACTGCAGCATCCAAAACACCATTGTCCCAAAAACACTTCGAACACTTTGAATGCATCTTTAAATAAGAATGGTAATCCAAGAATAGGAGCTCTGACAGTAGTAACTTTTAGCCAAACATTCAATTATTCCTTGAATAAGTTAGTTATCTAAACAAAAAATCATCTCTTTCCCATCCCAATGGGCGTACTATGATGTGTTATTGTGGAAAGCAAAACAAGCCATAATCCTCAAGGAGATCCTAAGGAGGTTGAGTTTGAAAGTCTTGGGATGAATTAGTGCAACTCTCAACCAGGAAATCCCTTTTTTTTTTAACAGCTGTTGTTGTTTACAAGGCCTAGTTGGCTTTGTGAAACAGATTTAAGAATAAATCAGAGTGGATCAAGGTAATACCAATTGGACATAGTGAGCTGCCACACATAAGGAATGAAAAACTCTTCAGGATGGCTTTCTTGTTCATACGTGAACTTCAGTTGAGTAAACATCTGCCAACAATTAGAAAAAGAAAGAAAATGTCATGATAACAAGAAAACATTCAATCATAGGCATTCTCTATGGCATTCAATAGATCAATGGAACATCACACTATGGTAATATTAGAATCAAAACATGTCTAAGCATAACCCAGAAAGCTAGACACACCTACTTTTCCATTAAGACCAGTTAAAACATACTAACTCACAAGGGCATTAACTAGAATTCTCGAGTTCAAACCAGACAAAGAATATATATATATATATATATATATATATATATATATATATATATATATATATATATATATATATATATATATATATATATATATATCCTGTAATAATTGGCCTATCTAGAAGAAAGTGGAAAACAACCTAATCATAAGACAAAGAAGAAATCCTAACAAAGAAACAAGGTTGTTTTTATACTTTTGGCCGCTCAGTAGAAAAAAGAAAGAGCAAAGGATTGTGTGGATGTAGCTTTCTGCAAATGATCGATTGTTGGTCAAAAAATCATATCTTTATGGGGTCAATTTATGTACTTATGATTTTAGTAGCATGTATAGTGGCTACCGTGCTCCCCCATCGTGGGCATCAATATTGACCTTCTGACTAAGCAAGAGCTTGGCAACCTCAACCTGGCCCTCACAAGCGGCAAGCCGGGTCCAGCCACTCGCGGACAAGTCTATCGCTCAAGAGGCTTACAATTACATCAATCTGCAACAATTCGGAGCAATATCAAAGTATGGGGGCAGCTATAAATGCGCAAAATTTTAGAGATGAACAAAGTGTGTATCATCAAGAGTATAAAACATCAAGCAGTGTGCAAAAGTGGAAGATTGCCGAGTAAAGGTGACACCCAATTCCAGATTCATCGGAATGCCAAAGTAAAACAGATGATTCAAAGACCTCTAGCAAAAAGACAGCACCCGATATGGCTCTAATGACAGCTCCTCTAATGAACCCACTCTCTATCTCTCGCTCAATCGAAGCCCTAGTCATGAATCCTAGCAGAGTTCCCACTTCACCGAATAAAAACTGGTAATTTGAACAAAGCCATAAAAGATCAAATGAATATATGTATATCAGCCAACTAAATCCCAAAATCTATCAAATACATTTTCCATATTGAAAGTCAAAACCCTTCCCAATATCAAAACATTTGAGTTGAACCGAACAACTTAACCAAAACCACTTAAATCCACCAAATCTCAACCAAGGACCCTAACCCTCTACCCAAAATTAATGAAAGCTAAATTTAATAAACTAAAAAGAAACTCTATTCAAGTTATATTTTCAACGGCAAGACCGATCAAATGCTTAAAAAGTCAATATTCCCAAATTTTATTTTCCTTCAAAATAACAAGCAAAGCCACAATTCAAACCAAATTTCTCAATCAATATTATTCCAATCACAAATTCCTCACAATTTAAATCCCAAATTCATACAAACAATCCCAAATTTCTCAACTTTAACAAATTAGAAAACCCTAGAAATTGGGGTATTTTGAGAAACTCACATCAAGGGCTTCAATGGAGGAGTGAGGAGAGAAAGGTGGCCGGAGACGCTGCTGGGAGCTGCCACTGGGCTGGCCTCGGCTGCTGCGGGTGCTGCTAGCTGCTCGGGCGAGGCGCACGGTGCTCATAAGGCCTTCTGCTCGTGCGAGGAAGAAGGACGACCATAAAGGGAGGGAGTTGGAGCAGCGAGAACAAGAGAGGAGCAAGTGCCGACTGCCATGGTAGAGAGCTTGAGCTCAATTTTGATGGGGAAGAGGCGGGTGGGTTTGAGGAAGTAGAGGGCGAGTGACCAAGCATAGATGTGGCTAATGGTAGTTAGGCTTGTAATTGAAAATCTCAACCGAGGATAAAGTTGTCATTTTACTGTTCAAGAAGCCCGTTCTCTCTTTTTATATATAGATATAGATATATGATGAGGAGTATGTGACGGTGGTTATTTTATTTCACCGTACAATGTAGAACTTTTTCTTTGACATTCTTTTGTAGGGAAAATGGCATAAAACCACCCATTAAATATGGTTTTTTTTTTTTTTTTTTAAGAAAACCACCTCTTAAAATTGAAATTGCAGAAAACCACCCCTTAAATCTATTTTGTATGTAAATCACCACCCACAATCTTTTTTCCCGTTAGCTCATCGTCAAAACGGTGAAAAGTCATTTTTACATATCCCTTTTAATATTATTTTAATGAAAGAAAAATATATGAATTGAAATAAATTTAAAAATCTATTTATCCATCCCATTTAATAAGAGAAAAAGGTAGGTTATTCTATTAAAATATCATTAAAATGGATGGATAAATAGATTTTATTAATTTATCTCAATTCATACATTTTTCTTTCATTAAAATAACATTAAAAGGGAGGGATAAAAATTACTGACAAAAATAGGTTTAAGGGGTGGTTTTCTGCAATTTTAATTTTAAGGAGTGGTTTTCTGCAAAGAGCCATATTAGAGGGGTGGTTTTCTGCCATTTTCCCTCTTTTGTCCTTTGTAACTAATTTAAATAATAAAATATTATTTTAAGATTGGTAAGTTACATTTTGATAATATTTTATGACTTATTCGAAGAAAGCTACATAATTTTGACAAACTAAAATTTATCAAATATTTTTAGTTAATAATTCATTTGTTCATTAATTAATTAATTTAATATTACCAAAACATATATCAATGTGGTATAGTTTTATAGAAATACTATCAAAGTATAATTATCTAATTATCTCAAATTATGTGCATCATTTTATCCCATACATAAAAAAGTATTTTATTTTTATTCCTAACCAATTAGATGATAATATTTTAAGTTGAAGAAACTACTGTATTATTCTATAATAAAAATAATATTTTATTTTAAATTTTTCTTCACGCCAGGTTGCAATATAATCCATAAATAACTTTTTTATTGAATTTTAATTTTATATTTTGGTTATGACTATATACAATTAACTTTAGAGAAATATTTCCAAAATATGGATGATTAATTGTACAAATTTGAAACAATTCGATATGGTATACTTAATATAAAAACACTAAATCATCATAATTGTATATGTTTTATGAACATGTAAAACTATTTTTTGATTAGAAGAGGATAAATAGAAACCATCTAAATTTAAATAGTTACATAAATCTTTCAGAAATACAATATTTTATTTTATAGTTTCCTTTGTATCATGATGTTCTTACATCTATAAATAGTCATAATACCCTAATGATAAAAAAAAATTGTTGTATATATATTTCCAATAAAAATAGCATTCTATTTCATTAGTCATAATATTTCACATTAATTTTGAAAATAATATATATATATATATATATATATATATATATATATATATATATATATATAAACTTATCAATAAACCGTCGAAAAACTCGAGTAATTAATTAAACTAGTTTGTTAATTGAAGTACAAAAATAGTTAGGAATAATCAACAAATCTAAAGGCCTAATTGATGGTCGGCACGTAGCTTAATGATATAGTTTATGATCTAGCTGGATTTTAATTAAAGTATACTAAAGTCAATGTGTCTGCCTATAATTAAAAATCTTTTATTGCACATTTGCACAATAGGTAGTATATTTCATTGGGACTACATTACTATATCTTTGCTTGTTTCTTTGTTTTGGGAGGAAAACATACACTGCTCTTTGTCTAAGAGTAGGGTTGTTATCTAAGTCGAACAGCTCGGGCTCGGCGCAAGAAAGCTCAGTTCAGGATCGTTCGGAACACTTAAATAAGCCGAGCTTGAACAAGGTTTTGAGCTCGAGTCGAGCTCGAGCCGAACTCGAGCCCAAGCCGAGCCGAGCTCAAAAGCTCGTCCATTGCATATGTACAAAAATAAATTGGGCCTTATTACTTAATCAATTGGGCTTTGGTAAATAAAGCCCAATTTAGTAAAGAAAGCTCGTATGTGCCTCCCTCCTATTGATTTCTCTCTCTCCCGTATCTCTCTCTCCTAATACGGAGTAAAACCTAGCCACCCAAGTTTCTACTGGTTTCTCCCTCTCTCTCTCCCCCCTACGTTTCTCCCGTCTATGCGCGCTCTCTTCGAGTCTCTTCCATAACCGATTTGCCCGTCCGTCTCTCCGAGTTTCTTCGTCTCCGTCATCTACAGATTTCAGAAGCTTCGTTTTTGTTCAATCGAGATCGAGGGCTTCCTCTCTCTCTCCTTTTGCTTGTTTACTGAACTACTTTACTGAAGCATCAGGTATGCTCCCGTCGGCGATCTCGATTATTCCTGGCAGCGGCGGGCTTGATTCCTTATTCCTCTAACGTTACTGTCAGCGGCAGTGACGGTTCGGTGTTTCTCCTTTTTTCGTTATTTTCATTTGAAAGAAGATGAATTGGGGCTATTGATTGAAATGAAATCGTTCGTCTACAATTTGTAAAGGTTTAGTTGCAATTTGTGTTAAAGCATCTTATTGTGTTAAACTTGAGATGAATTTGTACTGTCATTGATTGAATGAGGGTGAATTGGTTTTCGATGGTCTGTTATAATTGCATATGTTTCAGCTATGAACCGAGCTCGAACGAGCCGAACGAGCCCAGTTGACGAGCTTGAACGAGCTCAGGCTCGTTCGTTCGGCTTGTTCGTTCGTTCGTTCGGCTCGTATATCTCCCCTATATAAGAGGCAAATACATCCAACTATCCAACATGACGTGTGTAACAATGATGGTTCAACGAGGTGCGGGCCAAAATGGCACGGTGCAGTATCAGATGTCTCTTGCATGGAGGATGCTACACTTACACATGGGTATGGATACCCGGGGGCAAATTAGTAAAAACCCATCAAAAAGCAGTCAAAAAGCAAAAGTAAAAAAATCAGGCCTAATTAAACCCCCTTCTCTCTCTCTCCTCTAATTAATGGCGCTCTCCTCCCTAATCCTCATACCTGCCATGAAGATGAAGAAGGCCAACTCCCTACCCCTCAACGTTTATATACCCAACGCCCAACGTTTATCTTCTTCTTCAGCCTTTGCCAAATCAATCCCAATTCAACACTGGAAAATGATCTCGATCAGCGGCCGGATACCACACCTCCATACATCTCCGGTGGTTATTCATCTTCGCCGACGACAAGTATCTGCATCTTCCCCGGAAATTGCGTCTTCGTCTTTATACAAGAGGAATCAGGTCAGTGATTTCTCCCTCTTAGTTTTACTTACAAAATTTAATCTTTTCAATTTGATTTAGGATTTAGGGTTCGAATTTGATTCATCCAATTTGATTTTGGGTTGGACCCAAAATCTTTCTTGATTTGGAATTTAGGGTTCGAATTTATTGATTTAGGGTTGGACCCAATTTGATTGATTTAGGGTTCGAATTTGATTTAGCATCTAGGGTTCGAATTTGATTCATCCAAATTTTTATGAAAATAGAATGAACTTCAGCCTTTTTACTACTGGTAATCCAGTATCCGGTTGTCATTATACATTTTAGTTACTTTGTTTTTTTTTTCATGTTCTGTTTTGATGGATTGAATAGGATAATTTTAATGGATTGAATAGGATAATAGGATAATCTTATATCTTATTAGTGCCTTGGGTTATAATTTCTCACCTTATCTTTGTGTGGATTATATTTAATTTGTATGAAAATAGAATGAAATTGCAATTATAAAAGAAAGATGGGTTGGATTTCAAAAGAAATGTTGGAGCACTAGTTATGTGATACATGTTGGTGATGTATCCATCTAATTGCTAAGTTCAATCTTAGATGGATTTTTGTGAACTTCTGATTATAAATGTGGATGCAATCAATTATGTTATTGAATTTAGTAAGATTTTTTGTTTTGGAATCATTGAAATTACCACTTGAATTGATTAATTGAATTTGTTTAAAGGCTATGGAGATTGATAGAGGAGAAACGCAGCCCCGTCGTCGACTCGAATTTGGTCAAGATGGAGATTTGCCTTCGGAAGGGAAACTTGTAATTGTTTGTGGTTTGGATACCTTTTCCCAGATTGCAAGAGCAATGCATTTTCATGAGTTGTTCTTTAATGCACAATATGGAAAAATATTCCAAGGATCTAAAGCAAATGTCGACAGAAGATATTTTCTTCAAAACAATAGTGAGCTACTTTGGAACCCTTCATACATGTATCTGCTCTTACCACTTGAAACATCAAATGTTGATCCGGAATCATGGAGCATCAACCGGAAAGTTGTTAACTCATGTTCTTCTGCCACTGAATTTATGAGATCTTATTGGTCGAGTCCTGGACTTTCAGAAAGTGATAGCAAAAACTTTTCAGCTTCTGGAAATAAAAGCTGCTCAGAAGCAGATGTGTTATATATGGCCAACACTTCATCCCATGTAGAGAACTTGAAGAACACTATTGCTTTCTCTGTTCACACAGGAATGATGTATACAATTGTTGATGTTGTGGCTGATTCATTTCCTGATAGTCCTTTTGATGGAAATTCTGGTGGAGCCAAGACCAAATATATTACTTTTACTGATTATTACTATAAAAAGTGGGGTTTTTTTTCCCTCTATCATTCTTGTAAGTGCATTTCTCTTTTCCGGACATCAGCTTATTTATTTCTTCATGTTCGGGTATGGGGTCTTGCTGCTGCATCCTAAACAGCATTTGTTGCTCTTGAAGCAAAGTCATAACCCATTTAACCTGCAAATCCTAAACAGCCTTTGGTGTTCAGGTATGGGGTATCGCTGTTGCATCCTAAACAATTGCAAGTTTACATTCGGAAGGGAAACTTGTAATTGTTTATGGAAGGGAAATTTCAGTTGATATTATAGGTATTAAAGATCATTTTCTGTTTTTGTCTTTGGAAGGGAAACTTGTAACTTTTTATGGTTTGGATATGTTTTAAACTGGCAGCTGTTGGCAACCTAGCTTTCAAGTAGTTAACTTTGTGCATTCTACAATCACAACAACTCTTAATCCATACAGATAAGGTTATAGAGGCTTATGTGGGATTTGAACTCACATCTCTGTGCCTAAGCATATTACTCTCCCAATTGAGCTAATAAGCCAAACTTTATTAGATAAGAAATAATCTTAACTGAACTAAAACAATGTAATAATCAAATTGAACTTTGTAAATTCACCAAAAAAAAATAAAGAATAACCAAGCTAAGTTGTAACATGACAGCAAAATTCAATCAAAAATAAGCACCAAGCCACCAAGTTAGCAAAAAGAGAGATCATGCATGCCCAACCAGTTGAGATGATCTGCTGAGAATCTAACATCTTTTAGCAGAATATTTAAACCCTTTGACTGAATTCTTGTGATGAACATAATCTCCAAAGTAAGCCTGAAAAGGCTATTTTACAAGCACAAAGAGGAAATGCCCAACAGACTTATTGAGTCAACTACATATAATCACAACAGACTTATTGAGTCAACTACATATAATCAAGAGAGTGACAAATTTGATAAATTTCACACCTCTATAGACTACAACCTCTCAATGACAGCTCAATTAGATTCAGAAAATTCAAAAGATTCAAGTCCTAGTTACTGATCCATGGTGTCACCCTAGTAAAATCAAGAGAGTGTGAAATTGGATAAATTTCAGATAAATTGGACTCCAAGATCCATGGTGTCACCCTAGTTTCATCGTTGAACAGAGATACCAGTAGCATCGAACAATGAGGATAAATTTCCGCCATCGTCGAACAACAGAGATCCATGGAAGCCGGGATGAATGAGGCTTCCTCTCTCTCGTCTCTGTCCTAGAGCTCTTCAAACTTCAAAGGATTGATGGATAAGAAAAAGAGGGTAAAAGAATACTAGAAAGCCATCAACCAACAACACAACGCGAGAAACAAATTCGAAATCGAAAACCCTAACTACTTCGACCTGTGCAAGAGCGGATTTTACCAAAATTGAAACTTCGGATCAAAAATTCTGTACCGAAATTGAAAACTAGATCTGAACCAAAGATCCCTAAACCAGATCTGAAGCGTCAATGGAGGAGAACTAACCATCGTTCGCTCTTGGTAGCGTTCACGGACTAGATTGAGTAGTCATCGCTGTTGGGTTTAGCCACCGACGTCGGGTGGAGGAGGAGAGGGAGAGTGCTGCTGGAGGCGGCGCCTGGGCAGTGTCGAAGTCGGGAGCCGTCGGCATAGAGTGGCCATGGCAGTCGAGAGAGAGAGAGCGGTGGCCAAAATATGCCTCTTCAGTCTTCCAGAGAGAAGAATCCTAGATTTTCAAATCGGGATTAGCCATAGATTCTAACGAGTGAAGCCAGAGAGAATCAGACGATAGGGGCGACTGTGCGAACGAGAGAGAATCAGGTGAAGTACGGGAGATACGTGTGTGCTGGGTGAAATTAACGTCTCAACCGTTAGATTAAAATTAATCAACGGTTCTCAGATTAGTATGAAAGATATTTATTTACCGATAAGAAGAGCACACGGATCACCCTCTTCTACCATTAGATATGGAGAAATGGTTGGTTCAGATTGATTCTACTTTATATCATTTTTATATTTAAAATAGTATATATATACACACAAATTATAAATTTATCGGATTTTTCGCCTGGTAACCCTGAGGTCTTGAATATTTCATGTGGTAGCCAACTTTTTTACATATTTCGCCAAATAACCCTGAGGTTTTATCTTTTTTCACCAAATAACCCTGAGGTTTTATTTTTTTCGCCAAATAACCTTGTCCCATAAATTTACTTTTTTTTTGGGTTTTTTAATCATTCCTTTGTTAAATAACATTTAAAAAAAGAAAATAAAAATACATGTTGGTGATTTTGGGAGATTGACCATGACAAAGAACGAGTACAAATCGGGAAGAAAAAAAAAAACAAATCCTGATTTGTACGGTATTCTTGGGTGGTGGTATTTGTTTTAGTTGTAGTTCTTGTTGCACTTGTTAGACTTAGTTGATGATTTTAGCTTATCTATTGATTGTATCAAATGCGCCCACTTTGCAAAAAAAAAAACGAATCTTACATCCATCAAACTTCAAAACCTACTACTTATACGTGTTTTTCATTCAAGTAAGCAATAAGAAAACTTGCATCATTAGAAGTAAACAGAAGAAAAGGTTGATTTCTTATTACTTTAAGATGTTGAGAAATCATTGCTTATGTTTACTTCTAGTGATGCAAGTTTTCTTATTGCTTGCTTGAATGAAAACACATATAAATGGTAGATTTGGAAGTTTGATGGATGTTTTCGTCTCGTAAAGGCCGGTAATGTTTTCGCTTTCGTTTTCAACTCAGAACCCCCTTAAAGTCACTCTTTTATGATCCGTCCCCGCCATTCCAGGTCCCCGGAACCTCTCCACACCTCCGGCGAGCTAGACCGAGCCTCCGGCGAACCTAATCGAACTTTTCCGGCGAAGATTCGAATCTCGGTGAGCACGCTCTTTCTTCCTTCTTCCTTCTCTCGATTGAACCCCCTTTCGTGTTGGGTGTGGTCGGATTCTCATTTCGAGCCTCTTGCTGAAGTCTCGGGCCGAACGGACCACCAATTGCCCGAGCCCTCTCCTTCCTCTCCTCCGTCCTCCGTCGTTGCGTCTGCATCCAAGGTTACAGCGGTGAGCGTCCTCTTTCTTTCTTTCTCTCTATGGCGGGCCGGGAAGTGGGCCGGATCCGGGGTATGCATTCCGGGTTATATCATTTTAGAAACGGGTCTTTTATTGGGAGGGTTTCAGATCCGGTTCTCCTTCTCTATTGGATCCGGATCCTTTTCCTTCAGATTGGGCTTCTGTGTGGGCGGGTTTGGGCCTGATTCTATCTTTGGGTTGCAGATTGTTGTTATCATTATTATATGTGGGTTCTATAGTACTATATGTTATGATATATAAATTCCGTTATATGCATTTATTTAAGATTGAATTATTTTTGAAATATTATTATTATATTTTATTGTGAGTTTATGATAAATATATATTCCCAAAATTTTTATTATAAAATACTTCAAAAGAGACATTATTTGAAATATGTATTTTGTGGGGTTTTAAATGGTGACCTTAGGAAATTTGAAATGGATTATGGGTTTTGATTTATAAATATGATTTGTGAAAATAGGATTATTTTGATAATTAAATGTAAAATGCCGGAATTATTTCTATATTATGATTTTGAGAGATTGGTATTAAGGTTAAATGTTTAATGTCGTGACTTGACTAAGTACGGTTTTAAAAGAATTGTTGATTTTCTGAGTTGACTTAACTTGGGATTTAAGAGTTTGGAAAATATGGGTTGTACGATTTTATCAATGGGTTTTGATTGGAAATGAAATGATTTTGGTTGATGTTGATCATATCAGAAAGGTTTTGGAAAACGGTTTCATTATCGGTTGGTTTTGAGTATGTTGGGAACTTGGGTTTCGTATGTATGAATATCGGTCTGGTAGCTTATGGAATTGACTTGATGATAGGTGTGTATTGCTTTTGGACTTGCATTGGGCCCTTGCTTGTATTATCTTGCTCTTCTGCATTTTCAGGTAAGTTCCCTAGGGGGCTTACTCAGGTTGGACATTCATGCCTGTTGTTGCATTTTATGTTAGGTGTTGCATATGCATAAAAGCATGCCATGTAGTATCATAGGTTGCACTAATTGATTGAGCATCTGTTTACTTTATGCGTTTGAAACAGAACGGCAGTTATATGTGATAGTCGTAGAGTCTTTGCTAGGGTCATAGGGTAGCCCAGCCTCATCGGGTACCCTGAGTCAATCGAGTCATGAACTTCCTTATATTATGATATGCCTGCGAGCTTTATTGTGGAGCGGGTTAGGCATGCGTGCCGCCCGATTATGATGGAATGCATTCACGAGCTGGTCAGTCTCCGCTCTATCGGAAGGGGGTGGAGGTAGGAGAGGGATATGCCATTTGGCATTGTCTTGGGCCCTTTACAGTATTTCTGCACATTATTATGAACTAGGAGCATGCTAGTGTGTTTGACTTTCGTACTGCATTAGAGCATCTTTATTAGGTATAGCACATACTATGTGGCCTCAGCGAGGACTGCCGGTCCCGCATGAGTGGCTCGATCTGACTCCTTTCCCCGTTCTTCTTTCAAAGGTATTTTCTGCAGATTTTGAATGCTCGATGTCTATATGGCGGGATTCCCTTTTGGCGAATCGAAGAATCTGGCTAATACCCTAAATTAGTAAAATGGTAATTATTCACTCGTGATTTGGTTTTGACCCGGCTCTGCCGTGACACTTGTGTCTTTATTTTGCTTCTGCTTTAATTCTGTTGAAATGGATTCCGCGACATAGTCTTAGGACAGGTTAAGGGTACCCAACGGCCCTTCGATGTGTTTTGGGTTTTAAATCCCTCCTTTTACTAATCTTAAAACGAGTTTGAAACCTCGACCCGTACCTGGATTGCAAGGTCCGAACAAGGGTTTTCATCCCTTGAAACGTAACCCGGAAATCATAATTCTGGGCCGTTACACCCTGCTGATCCTCGAGACCTCGAATCCCTCCCTCCTGCGCTCACCCTCTCTCCTGTGAGTTCTCGCGTCGCTCCAATTCGGGATCTCAGCTCTCGTCTCTCTCCGCGATTTCGATCTGCGATTTCAGCGATTGGAGCCAGACAAACTATGGACGCGGTTGAGTGATTTGTCAAAGCGGCAGTCACTAGGCACACCACCGGCTCCCTTGTATTGCTAGCTGCTGAAGCCCTTTCTTCCTCCTGGGAATTGCGCCGGCCATGGTAGCCTTCCCATCTCTCAGATCCCGTCTTCCTGAAGCCCTCTCTCTCCCGCTCTCCCTCGCACCTTGCGGCCGCAGCCATCATCGGCGGGAATCAGAGGAGGAGAAGCGGCGAGAAGCTCGTCTTCAGCGATGACAGCCCAAACCAGTTTGCAAAATCTGCTTTCCAAGGAGCCCGAACCTGTTTGCGCATCAGAAAACCTACAGCAGGAGGAAGGAGGACGAGAATTTATGTTGCTCTCGATTCAGGTATGGTCTTGTTCTCTGCACTTTTCAATCGATAAACAAGAATAAGAGTTTTGGTTGAAGATTGACAATGCTTTATTAAGCACACCAAGTGTTCGACGTAATGCCTGTGTGAAATTGTCCACTAAAATCGAATTGATTTGGCATTTGTATAAAAATAACTTGATTGTTAAGCTGATTTAACCTTCCTCTACGCTTCAGGCATCTAGATGATGGCTATTTTGTTTTTGTTGATGATTTTAACATTGTTGTAGACACCCCTGATAACGATGTCAGCAGATTGCTTGTTTTTGAATTTGAGTTGCCACTCCAGGTTGATTTACTGGCTTTCATCGATTGAATATTATATATGCATCTGTTGAATTCTAACTTCCTCAACATTAGTTACAAGCTTTTAGAGTTGCCTGAATATTGTGAACTATCTTTGAAATGTTTTGGAGATGTGAATCTTTGGAAGGCAGAATCACTAATGTTGCCGATGTTGTTTATATCTTCAAAGAATCAGTCATATATGTAACATCTCCCATAATAGAACAACTAAGGTGTGTGTCTTAATTTTAGAGGTTTTTGGGCATTAATAACTCTATATTGGCCCAAAATTATCTATCTAATAAGGTTCGAAAATGTGAACTTTTTTGTTTCTTTATGAATCATAGCAGTAAACTAAAAAGGAGGAGTACTCAAAACATGTTACATGAGTTGTTCTGTTTTTTCTACTTACATATGGTTCTCTACTTACATAGTGTGCTGACATGGTCTTCAAGATGGATTGGGAATTGCAATATCATATCATATGGTTCCTTATGCTACTTACATAAATTGATCATGTTACATGAGTTTATTCTAATGTGCATTTGTATGTATTGTGTGCGTTCGTATGTATATGTGTATATGCTAAAGGAGGAGATTGCTTTGGGCAATAAGGTGTTCCCATTGAATCCCCAACTGTGCATTTGTAATATCATATTCTTCATGGAAATTGAGCATTTTTGGGATGAACTTTCATGACTTGTGCTCGTCCATACTCAAATTTTCTGATGCTAAGGCATTGACCTGCTGTATATTTTCTTCTGTTTTTATCGAAAAGTTTTCATATTTCTGCTTTTGATGTTCATAATCTTTTGCATTTTACTGCCTACTTTATGGGACTGGCAACACCACAAACAGAGGAAGTAATTAAACTGGTGGACAAATTGGGTCTTGAATGGTTTATTGAAAAATATGAGGTAGATGGGGCATCAGCAATCAAACTGGATCTTTCGGTGATAAGGAATACTGCCATTCCTTGATTTTGTTGATCAATTTCTGTGAGATTCACAAGGCTTGGCTTTATACATCATGTCATTGCCAGACTAGTAAAAATGGCTTGCAGTCAAGCTGTGAGGTTCCTTGTTTTAGGGAACATGTGTGTTGATAAAACTACGGGAAGGAGAGAAGTTCTGTTGAGCCGTCAATTACAAGAAACAAAGGAACCCAAAAGACAAAGTAACCCTACAAACGTAGCCTAGGTAACAAAACCTAATGCCTATAGCATTGACCTAAAATCACTAGCTTAATAACAAGGCCTAAAAGTAGGCTTAGACAACCCTACAAACAAAATAAAGTGTGTAGTTGTGTAGGATCAGAATGCATACTCTTGATTGTTTGTTGTCTAATGGCTCCTTGTTACTCTATTTTATATTAGCTTTAAAGGTTTTTTCCTTTGCTTATATTCCATATATATGATTCCATCTTTAAATTACTCTTAACTGAACCCATCTCATCTGTATATGCATATATATGGTCTAACATGTCGATTAAGAACAGGGAGCAATCGGATGCTAAATTCTGGGACTTCACCAAGCAGTTTTTCTGATCTGCATAGGGGTATCAGCAGTGTTCATATTTGTGCAGTAGCGTAATAAATTCTAATATGTAAGAACAGAGTATTATTTAGCGTAACCATAAACTAACTCTAAGTTTCCTTCAAACATGAGCCTTCAATCTATAAGGAGTTTTATCCTTTGTTTTGCAAAATAAAAGTTCTCTTGGTGTTGAAGTCACATTTAGAGTCTTGATTTTCCTGATATATGCAGGATTTTAAGTCACGTTTAGAATCTTGCCGGTTCTTGCTAACAGAAGGTGATGTCTTATTTCCTTTTCGTCAAATACTTCGAGCTCTTGAGAAATTTGGATTGTCTAATTTAATGAATTTAAGCACTCGAATAGGGGGGGAAAGATCTCTGATGTTTGGGAGTATTGCTGACAAAAGTGTTTCTTTAGTATATTTTGCTAAACAAGTGTTTATAATGAAATTGGTGTTTTGTTGGCAGTATGAAAAATATTATATTATTCACAAAGGAGAACAATACATGCTACTTTCTCTTTTCCTTCTTCAACAACAGGCTGTTGCTGATCCAGCTGGGCCAGGAGTGAAAATGAGACTTGAATGAATGTGACTCATACCCTTGAACAACAAATCCTTTTTTATTTTTTAGAGGTAAATGGATGAAAGATTGAATATGTCAGCACACATCCTTCCCCAAAAACCTCTTCGATTCTCAAAACAAGTTGAGGATACAAAAAGAAAGGATTGCACTTGTACTTTTATGAGACTGTTTTGAAACTGAATTATGGAAGATTGTTGTGTGTTTATGTGTTCTCCCTCAGCTGGCATATCCGTCTGAAGATTCCAAAAGGTAGTTGTGATTCTGTTATGCCACTTGAACCATCAAATTCATTGTACAGAAGTTGGTTGCAACTCCAGAGCTGACGCATGATACAATATAAGAGGATACTTTTCATTTTGAGTTCTCGGGCAAATTTAGTTAAGTAATTATGTGTGTGATCGTTGCATTGTTGTTGTTCAGGCTTAATGAAACGGTGGTGTCAGTACCTCAAACTCTTAATAGTAGTGTCTTTCGACGTCTTTCACATGCCTCGCATATTTGCATATCAACCTTCATGAGGTATTTGTCAGTCAAATATTTGTTGTTATTTGTTGTGCTTTTTGGGACAGGACGGAACATGTAAAGTTCTTTGTTTCTACTGCTCAAATTCATCTCTAACTTGAGCCACTTCAGTTTGAATGACGATCCTTGCTTCTCGTGTTTGTCTCGTCCCTGCAGTGTGTGCTGAACTTCCTGGAGGGGAGGAAAGAAAACTGGGTTTGGTACAAAGGATCATTCAACTAGTTTCGATTTACCTTCTCTAGATAATATGTTTGTTTACTAAAGTTTAGTTGGTTGAAATAAATATATTAAGATGGAGATCGATTCGGGGTTAAGCATAGTATAACGAAGGCTGATCATGCTATGAGATACCTTCTGGGTAAAGACGGTGACCAATTGATCCTCCAATTGGCTGGGCAGACTGACAGAACATGGTCGGTTAAGTGCTATAAAGATAGGAATCGTGTGTCTGCGAGACATTCAACAGGCTAGAAGGAGTTTGTTTATGCTAATGAATTGCGAGACAGGGATGCTTGTTTGTTTGAGCTGCTTTCTATGGACCCAAATAGCTACCATGTCACCATAGTTTGCCATGACGAATCGGCGAACTAAACGCTCCTGCTTTGAACTAAATATTGTGCTAGCTTTGAGACTAAGGATTCAGTTTAGTGTTGCTTCAGTTGAGACTGATAAATGCTTAGTGTTCATGGGTAAGTAATTAGTTGAGATTGGTTGAAGCTTGGTGAATTCACACGAGCTTCATTTGATGGGATGGAAGTCATGAAACCCAACTTAGACAAATAAATTCATTGTGTTGGGAAAAATGATCTCTCCGTTGGCTTAGCAACTTTAATGAATTTCATATCCAAATGACAATCCCTTTCACATTTGAGACATGCAAATTACGTGACTAAAGAAGTACAATGTCGTTCATATTTGAGAAATGCATCTGGCTTCGTATGCTTATAATAGAAGCTTCTGTACCATTCTAATTATATTAAAATGCACATTTAAGTTCTAAATTTCTCATTCTCAAATTTCTCCGTTCATTCCATTTCATCAGGAGGAACTAAATTTGTTCTAAAGCCTTGTTCGGTTTACAATACACCCTTCGGTATTTCTAAAGCATATTAACTCCTTATTCCTACCTGCGGTTATCTTGACATGGCGATACATTTATGATACACCGTGCACTTTTGTCGAGGACTTCATGCTCCTTGTTTTTGTAGATTCATTAGCAATGCTCAATTCACTAGTCGGCAGTCTACAAATGCTCGGTTTTTAGTTTAGGGATAACCAAATTATAAAGTGCACAAATTAGATTAAAAGACTAATATTATAAAGTTCACAAATTAGATTTTTAGTTTAGTAAGAACCAAAATAAATTTTAATTTGAATGCAATTTTAGAACTTAAATGTGCAATTTTAGCTTGAAAAAATGCAAATATAAAACTAAAAAGTGCAATTTTATAACTCAAATACAAAACTGAAAATGCATAACATAAACTTATATTCTCACAACACATTATTATATTTGCACAACAGACACTTATATGTCAACATTTAAGCTTAAATGTCAACATTTAATGAATTTCTAAAGTATCCAAAAGATGTCAGCATTTACAAACTAAGTTTCAAGACAAACATTTTGCATTTCCAGAAGATGTCAGCATTTCCAGAAGAAACTGAATTTGTATGCAAAATTGTACTAGTTTAATGAGAAAGCACAAGAGCGGTAAACAGATGCACAATTCGAACAAATTGGTGACAAGAGACAATGAACCAAGTTGCCTGGACAATGAACCAAGTTGCCGGCACAATTCGAACAAATCAGTTGACTGGACTGACAAGGAAATTAACAAGATCATAATAGGATAAGAAGTTCAGGGAAGACAATGAACCAAGTTGCTTCAATTTAAAAAGGTTGTTTCTGTTTCTTTTCTCCCCCCTCTCCGCGGATGGAAATAGGAGACTAGACTAGTGATAGATAGAATCCATGAAAAAAAATAGATACCTGAATCAAACCAAACATCCATTGTATCAGTACCCCTTTCATATTGTGGTGCTTTATCTCGATATTTATCAACAAGCAAATCTTCCACAGACATATACCACCAAGCATCGCTTCCCTTTTGGGATATGATAGTTGTCAAGATGAATGCAAGAAGAATCTTCATAAAATACTACACAAAGAATTGGATATAACAAAAACATTGCAGCAGTATAAGCTTTTTGGAATTAGAAGCAACAGAAGGAATTCCCAAGGCAGTTTTAATCTTTAAAATGCTTTTAGACAGAAAATAGCACATGAATACAATATCAAGAACTGCATGAAATGTATTAAACCAAATATGTAGAGAATAATTTGTGTATCCCAAAAGACTCACACTTTACATGCTCAATAGTCTCTTCGTTCATCAACGACTCCCTCGTCTCTTTATTGTAAAAGAAGGAATTGGGACACTCCATGTCCTTTGTCGAGATATACACTAATTAGAGTGACTCGATGTCATAGCAGATATTTTGTTTTCTGCTTGAGATATGGTAAAAATTAAGAACACTAACTCTTAATAGATATGCAACTTTAAAAATAAATAAAAAAAGAGCATGTGTGATGGCATAAAGTAGGAGGAAAGCTAGAAGATAGGTATACTCCGAGAAACTGGATCCGTTATTGAGGAGATAAGTATCAAAACAACAGATTATACATCTAGGGAAAAGAGAAACACTTTCTGCTTCAACATCTTATC
Source organism: Persicaria tinctoria (assembly GCA_037127255.1). Classification (NCBI taxonomy): domain Eukaryota; kingdom Viridiplantae; phylum Streptophyta; class Magnoliopsida; order Caryophyllales; family Polygonaceae; genus Persicaria; species Persicaria tinctoria. The sequence goes on from JBANSL010000006.1 coordinate 65,989,222, forward strand.
CTATCTTTTCTAATAACTTATAAAGGATGGAATCATCATCCTCAATATTGGATCCTATGTACAAAATAAGAGGAGATTCAAAGAGGTTTCCATACCATAAAGAAAAAATTTAACCTTGCATTAATTCGAATAAATCTTTGTAAGTGAATCTGTTCAATGTTCCATAAATTAATGTTTTGAACTGAGTACCTCTTCATACAATATTGTTCAACATTTGTAAGCAAGCTCAGCATGTATTTTATTAATCAGAACCGGAGATGCATTCTGATGCTTGAGCTCCCAAGCATGGTGCTTCCTAAAAAGGGTAAACCTGAGTCCACCCAGCTAGTACAATAAATACCATAGCAGAAACTAAGAATTGAACTACCTCATCTCTCAACCCATTGACAGATTTTCCTGTGGAAAATGTGCCTAGAACTAGAAGACAAAGGAATATAGGCAGGGAAAACTATAAAATGATATTGCAGTGCACCAGAAGAACTAAAAATCATATCTACAAAGATATCAATTATAGTCATGTTGGTTGAATCATTAATTTCAAAGATAAAATTGAGACCCATTTCATTCAACTCGAAAAGAAGACAATACCTGAGCTGGAATCCAGACTACATCACTAATTGCATCCATGGCAGACTGTCGGAAGCCTTCTACTGATGCAAACCATTGTTCTGTTGCCTTAAAATCGTGGGCTTTTTGGTTCTCCAATCATATGAATATTTGCGCCAGAAAGAGAGCTAAGTCACATTGTCACAAAAATTTTGCATCAAAAAGTGACAGATCATGTAACAAAAGGCAGCTAAAAAGTCATAATTCACAATTTAAAGAGAGAGGAAATGAATACCTATAATGATCATATACACAATTCCAAGCTACAAAAGAGCCCTCTCAGATTCACTCACAATCAATGGTTTCACATCCCAATTTCAGGCAAAAATCTGTCACATGTATGCTCAATTTCAATCACACAGAAAAACAACCAATCTTAAACAAAAAGAACTCGAATACCAGTTTAGAAATTAGCCAAAACAAGACTAGTTCATAAATAAAGCAAGCGCAATGATAATCTGAGTGATACAAACCCTAACTAAACATAAGATCCATCCAAACCACTTCGAATTTCACAAGAATTAAAAGATCGGAATAAGATTTCACCTGATCAATAAAAGTTACCTATTTATGTATCACACTGGACAAACCTAAGGCAAATCTAATCGAACAAATCCAATGAACACATTCTACTTCACACAGCATTTGTATAATAGACATTACTTACTTCACAAAAAGAGAGAAAGATTCGGAATTAGGTGCGAATTGTCTTCCTCTGAACATCGTTTCGTCATTACAATGTCCAAACAGCAACACACAGCCTCCAAACAGCCTCGCCCTAGTCGATTCTCTTCTCGCAGCAGTGCCAAGGGGCATGTGTAAGATGTATACAACCTTATTCCATCACAAGGACAAACAAACCGATACTCAAAACGGTTAGATTGAAGGCATTAGCATTTCACATCCACAAAGTTGCCTAATTTGAAAGCTCATAAATTCTGTTCAAAAACCTACCAAACAACTACAGAGAGGAGTTTTTTTTACCCGGTTGTGCCGTCAAAGATAGAGGGAGGCGGAGAGGAGGCTTCCAGAGTAGATGCAAGGTTGCAGAAAAGCTCCGATTCGCTCGCTCGGCGGAGGCGGAGAGCGAATCGAAGGGATGCGCCGCCACCGCCAGCGCTTTCACCTTCCATGGCAAGAGGACAGGGGAGCGGGAGTGCTGACATCCTATTGGTTACCTAGATGGCAGTAAGGGTATTTCTGTAAAAAAAAATCCGAAATTAAAAAGACGGACATTCCACCAATTATTTCAAATACTAGGACACTCCACCAATTGCATTCGGCGCAAATTTTCTCTATATGTAATTTGCATGCATATTGCATGGGAATGTAGTTAGGGTTTGTAATTTGTTAAAATATAGTGTATTATTTACATCAAAAGAAGAGAATAAGACATTAATGCTAGTTGTTAGAAAAAAATTTCAATGATTACTTAGTTTTGTGTGATTGCTTTTTCACATTAATTATACGAAAAAAGTGGATGGGTATGCTTACCCTTGTGTAAGTGAAGCATTTTCCCTCTTGCATTATTGGAACAGTTCATGATGTAAAGGTAACTAGGCACTAGGCAGTAAACAGCTCCATTATGCCTGCAGCTTTAGCAATTGAATTTGAAAGTCATTGTTTCTGCTCCCTGCAGAGTGCAGATAACAAATAAACCAGTGGACAGTGGTGGTCAGAGCAACCAGGAATTAAGAAATGAGGTTGTGCTCGCGAATCTCAAGGTTCCATCTAAAGCAACACCAGAAATACGTTAAAATATGTCACTCAGTCCACGGGTACGCGTATAGTTCGGCGATAAGGGGTACCATACACGTACTGATATTGTACTCATACACCAGTGGGGTTGGGGCCTTTTGCTTAACTGTAGAGCTTACAATAATTTGAAGCGACTCTTAAGCAAATCCCAACATTTTGGGGATGTTTAAGACCATTCAATGTACTTTCCACGGTCGGGAGTAACTCTCAAGCATTCCCAATCTGTGAATTTAAAGCACAACTTGCACCAAGAGAAACAGACCCAGAAGGATAAGTTAACAGTAAACCAAAGGATTCAAAGGACGCATGTTCTTCACTTATACACAGAACACCATAGGAATGCGACTTCAACAATAACTCAAGGGATCAAGTTCTTAACACGACTGCCAATAAAACTGTCTATAACATCTTATATTGTACGGAGTATCAAGTAACAACACGTTCATGAATGATTAAATGGCAACAGCAAGCACAACTGAATAAAAAGGATACATGGACATCAAATCATTCAACAGCAGTCTTAACACTGGAAGCACAGCTTCTGCGGTTTAACACTATAGTCTATACTGTAGTTAGCAGCTTGTACATTATAACATCAAAATTTGGACCTGTTTAGGCAATTTATGACTCCCCCGGTAGAAAGAAGAGTGGAAAGAATAACTTTCAATTTTGACAGTCTTACATCTGAATGTTTCTGAGTGACCATGAATCATGATGCTGAGCAAACTTCACCGTTTGACAGTGCATTTGCTGATTCACTTTCCTTTCCATATAAGGGAATCCTTGCACCCAACTGCCTGAGCTGCTCCACTGTGTTGCAAAGGAACTCGAAAGTGAGCTGGTTTTGCTTGTTGAGGTCTTCTCTAACCTGTGGCTGGGCCCTAAACCATTCGCCTAGCATTTTGTGTACGTGAGCACGGATCATTCTCCATGGCACCGGATACTTTTCACAGAATTTTAAATAGTCAACCAATAACTGCCCCTGGTCCAGTCTCTGATCCATGACTTTCTTTTCATCATCCTCCGCCCACTCGGCTGTTCGAAACCCAGCAAACAGAGCTGGGTTCTCAAGAAGGGCATCTGCTGAAAGCACCCCTTCAGCACCAGTTGCCTCCAAACATTTCTCAACATCATCAACATGCCTTATATTTCCATTGGCCAGGACTGGTATTCTGACTGAATCTCTGACTACTCTAATGGCACTCCAGTCTGCCCGGATTTTCCTCTGGTCTTTCTGATCTCTGGTACGGCCATGGACAGCCAGGAGAGAACATCCGGCTTCCTCTAACATCTTTGCATAGTTTATTGTATCTTGCAAATCAGGAAATAATCTGATTTTGCATGATACAGGGACACGAAGGTTTGTGGCCAACTTGTGCACAAGAGATTTTACCAATGGAAGATTATCCATCAGGAAAGCTCCATAATTGCCTCTTCTAGCAATTCGTTGTGGACAGCTGCATGCAAAACAAATCAAGATTACGTTGCTGATCATCAAGGATTATATACGAAATGAACTTAGAGAGAGCAAATGTTCAACGTCTAGAATGATTCTCACTCGTATTCCTACAAAAACCATCTTCAATTAAACTAATGACCTATAAATTCCACGTTTAGAAGACATTTACCCCAGATTGATATCAACATAATCACAAAAAGGTTCTACTTTTTTGGCCGCTTCAAGCAAAACATCAGGGTCGTTCGCACAGAACTGAACAAAGAGTGGCCGATCCTCCTGCAAAGGTTCCAAAGTCAATCCAATGCCATTTTAAATATACTGAATCATAATGAGAATCTAAAAAGAACTTCATAATATCGAATCCTAAATGCAAGCAGCTCACACATACACTATAGACATCTATAGTTCACAGCTTTATTTATTTATTTGGCCCACAAAAGATTACAGTACTTTGCAAATAATAGAGTATCGTGAACTAAAACTTATTGCACTTCTCGAATGCGTTTAACTAAAGAACAATATATTAATTTATACAAATAATTTAAGCTTTTTTGCTGAATGTGAAGCCAAAATTGATACTCAATTTTGGCTATAGTCTATCCATTCATCCATCGAATGAGCAAAGTTACTATCAATTGTCGAACTAAAATAGATAAAATTAAACCACAATTGCTTAAAATAAACCACAGCTTAAGTAATACTTGCAATGTAATGGAGAAAATCCAACACTGATTAAATCGATCAATCGGAAGGCAATATTGAAGGCAAGTTTTCCTTATTGGAGGAGATAGAGAGGAAGAGTTAGACACCTCGCAGGTGGTGAACTCCATAGACCTATACTTGTCATTCTCGCTGAAAATCCGAGCGTGCAGCATAGGAGTATAAGCAGCCTGAGCCCCGTACTTCCGGCACAGCAAACGGAACGGCAACTCCGAGCAATCAACCATCGGTGCAACAATGAACTTCGGGCGACCAATTTTATCCCAGTGCGCCCAAGCCTTCTGAATTCGAGCCTCTCCGCTCAGGTAACCGCTTGGAGATCCGAGGAACAGTCCTTCTCCTCCCACTCCTCCGTGACTTTCCACTTCTATTTTCTGCTCTTCTTGCTGAAAATCGGCGGATCCCGGGCAGCAGAGAATGTCATCATCGGCGGTTGTGAGAGTGGCGTGGGAAGCCATGGAGAGGTTCTGATAGCGCGGGGAGAGATTGGAAGAGAGATGGTAGATGTGGCGGCGGCAGGGGAGGAGTTGGGGAGAGAATTTCATGGGGAGTGGACGGCTGAATCGGCGCCGAGTTCCATAGCCGCCGAGTTCCTCCGCGTACTGAATCCGCAGTTTTCGCCTCTCTCTCTCTCTCTCTCTCTCTCTCTCGCTGTGTATGCGCCGAATCGAAGCGATCATATCGATCGGGCATTTGCATTGAAGGAACCCTACCAGGCCCAAAAAGGTTTTTTGTTGGGCCAATAAACCTATCTTTCTCTGGGTTTTGATTGATTGGGGCTTAAACATATCATATTACCGGCTAATTTAAGTCATTGAAATGAATCAATGATGTCCAAATCTTCCACCCATTCAAATTTCAAACCTAGGCATTCAGTTGCAACTTGCAACACATGAATCTATCCATTACTCAATCAAAAACATTTGATTTTTGAATATATTTATACATTATTTCTATCCAACACATGAATCTGCCCATTACTCAATCAAATGTCTATTGAAAATTTGGAATATAATATTAAAAAATATTTTTATTGCACAACTTAAATTAAATATTTTTAATGAAAATATTGTATACTGAGATCCTTTTTTATTTTTTTTTATAAAGTGAAATCTATATCTATCTATATCTATATCTATCTATCTATATCTATATCTATATCTATATATAAAATACTAAAGCAGAGGCCGCTGGCGCGACCTCGCTGCCGCGGAATTATCTGGATTAAACGGGATTATTTTTGTCTGCGTGGCATTCTCTGGATTAAAGCGGCATTATATTTCTGGGCCCCACCAATTAATAAACCAATATAATTAGTAAAAATATCAATAATCTATTCAATATAACCAATCTTTGTCAAATATTCCATCTTTTTAGATAAAATTGAATATATGTGTATAAAAAAATATTCAACCTTATATCATACTTAGTTGAAAATTTTATCTTCTTAGATAAATTGAATATATTTGTATATATATATATATATATCTCATAAGATTTTGTGTTGAATAGATAAATAATTAACGGTTTAAGATAGAATATTTTAGTTGCTATATATATTCTAATCTATGAGTCATCACCAAACATGAAACCTTCAATATCATTAGCCAGATCAACAACTTTTAATAGTTGCAAATCAAGATTTGCCGCTTCAAGAGGTATAGTACGTTTTGACTTTATTCATCATATATAGATCCTACTACATGTATAATAGCTTTATATTCCTAAAATAAGCTTCGAGTTTTGTCATATACCTTGATCGAATTGATCGATCTTGAATTCCAAACGGAAAATTTTGATTAATACATTTGATTCAATACATCAATCATACATAACAATAGGTTCTTTATCAAACTATAACCTAAATTATATATATACAGTACCTTATTTTGAAGTTCTACAAGGTTTTGAAAAAAAACAAAAACAAATCGTAATTATGCAAGAAATTTCTAAATTTTCAGGAAAAATAAAACAATTTATACACATCACATATGAGTTTTAGTAATTTCATGTGCAACACAAATGAAAATGAGGTGGTGTATAAACAAGCGTGGCCACCTAAGAAAATATGCAACAACCTTGATGCGATTTCGCAGACATGAAATTTTCTGAATTAAAACGGGATTATTTTTACATATGTGTCATATTCTGAATTATATAAATATTCAATCTTATATCTTAATTAGTTACAAAACTTATCATTTTATATAAAACAATATATCCAATATAAAAAACCTAACACCATCGTATTCGTTCGATCTATATCCAAATAGCTAAAATTTTAAAAGATAAAACATTGTAATGCTAAGATATCACAGAATTTATAATGCTAAGATCGATTTTGAATCCAAATTAAACATCAACATGTTTATATTATCTTCTTTAATCTATTTTTTTATTATTTAAATTAATACGAATTATAAAAACACTAATGCTATATAAAATATATATACCATGTCGTAAAATTTTGTTCAATTATTTTACCTTTTACCATTAAATTTTGGTCAAAATATTATTCTACATTTTACATCAAATTGAATCTACTATATTTAAATATAAATATGCACCATCTTAATTTGATGATAAAATTTGAGAAGATAAATTTGTATATAATTCTATATAAAATATACCATGCCGTAAAATTTTAGTCAATTATTTTACCTTTTAGATCAAATTGAATATAATATATTTAAATATAAATACGTTATTAAATTTGGTGATGTAATTAAATATTATTTTTTTATTAAGAAACCGCACAACGGATGGATTAAAACGGGATTATTTCTGCATGCGTGGTATTTTCTGGATCAAAGTGGTATTATATTTCTGGTCCACATCAATTAATAAACGAATATAGTTAGCTAAAAACTTATCTTTTATATAATTTATTCAATATAACCTTATAGCTTATATTTTAATTAGAATATGTGATTAATATATTTACCTAGAGTATAATATAGTCATAAGTTAAACAATCTTATCAAATCTATACATGATAAATCCGCACATACTAAAATAATTTATATATTTTTTTTATTTTAATGGGTCCCAACTCCCAAGATATTTACTAAGTACAAAATTATTGTACGTATTTTTTATAATACAACTATATTATACCTTTGCTCAATTTTTTTATTAAATTTTAAAAAATCTGATGGAATTTTCTGGATCAAAATGTGATTATATTTGCTTATGCGTCATATTTCTAGATTAAAATGGTATTATTTTTTTAGTCACAACAATAAATAAGCCAATATAATTAAATTTTGTTTATTGATCCGAACTAAAAATACTCTTAATTTTGTTTATTGTTATTAAAAGATTCAAAGAAATCAACCAAATTATTATAACCTTTAAATTTTAAATATATATATAAATTAAACATTATTTTGTTTATTAAAAAACCGCACAACGGGCGGGTACCAAATACTAGTAAAATACTAAAGCAGAGACCGCTGAAGCGACCTCACGGGCACGGAATTTTCTGGATTAAACGGGATTATTTTTCCTGCGTGGCATTCTCTGGATTAAAGTGGTATTATATTTGTGGGCCACATCAATTAATAAACCAATATAACTAGGTGAAAAACTTATCTTTCTAGACCAAATAATATATCCAATATAACCTTATATTTTAATTATAATTCTTGAAAACATCTTTGAGAATAAATAATCTATCCACAAACTTGGTCATATATTTAATTAGAATTGTGGAGATTGGCACGGTAGATAAGATTCAACCTTATATTTTTATATCCAATAATCTATCTAATCAAATATATTTATCCAATAACAATAATAATAAGTTATTGTTGAAATTAATTATGACTATATTACAAAAGAAATCTATATAAAATATATTTATATGTAGCACTTTGATGGATTATTTTGAATATCTTTCTTAACATACTGCATGATATGATATTTTCTGAACATATAATAAATAAACATAAACCCTAGGGTTATTTTTTAAGAGTCAAATAATTGAAATAAGATACATAGGTTTGAATTTTAATCACAAATATTATTTTATACATTTTTTAATGTCAAATTCATTAATATTATATCTTCAATATATATTTACGAAGGTAAAATTAATATTTGTAGGTTGAATAACTCAAGCACGTACGGTCAACAACTATAGAAGAAATCATTAGTTGTAAACTCATATACTCCGTAATATTATTATAGTTAAATGTTATATACTCTTTTTTTTATCCTACCAAATTTCTCTACCATTTAGTTTGCCATCAACATTTAGGGTGTGTATGGATGCAATTTTAGTAGTTAATAAACTACTAAAATTGGGAGTTGAAAATTTTAACCTTGTATGGGGAGGGGTTGATTAGGAGATTTTAGTTTATTTGGAGGTTTATTTAAGAAGCTATTTTTGATAGCTTTTTGGGAGTTTATGTGGTTTATTTGATTTGAAAATACCATAATACCCCTAATAATAACAAAATAAACTACACTTTTTTACAAATAAACTGTTTTTCACCCCATACGGAGTTTATATTTTTTCATAAATTTTTAACTACTTTTTACCAACAGTTTATAAATTTTACCCTGTTTATAATTTTAGTCAGTTTATTAACTCCGTTCCATACGAACCCTTAGTATTTGAGAGGTGAAATTTTGATCCATATGATAACAATTTCAATTCGTTAGCTTTTGATTAATTAATTAATATTATTTTATACTATAATGTTCTATACTACGTACTCTATACTCCTAATATCAATATCAATCAATAAACTATACTATTCTATACTACTAATATCAATATCGATCAATATTATTTTATTATCTATATCTATATCTATATATCTATATAAAATACTAAAGCAGAGGCGGTGAGATTATTTTATTATTTTATACTCATTTAATTAGGCCCATTTACCTTTAAATTAGGCCCATTTACCTTTAAATTAGGCTCATTTTCATTTTAAGAGTGATTTTCATTTGAACCATTACCACACGGCACACACATACACACACTAAACCAGAGGTCTGAAACGGCCTCTGGTGCGATCTCAAATCCGTGGAATTTTCTGAATTAAAACGGAATATTTTTGCTTACGTGTCATATTCTGGATTAAAATGGTATTATATTTTTGGGCCACATCAATTAATAGGTCATTATTGTTAGGTAAAAAATTTATCTTTTTAGATCACTGAAATTAATTATGATTATATTACAAAAAAAAATCTATATATAACTTACCCGTAAATAAGTCAAAAAAAAATTTAAAAAAAATAAAAGTGGTGAAAAAGAACAATTGATATAGGTTAACAATTTCTTTATTGGTTTAGAGATATAATCGGCTGAACATAAATATTTACAAAATCATTTTTTTTATTATTAATTCTGGTTTGTTACTAATGATGAAAAGAAAAATAAAAAAAATAAATAAAAACTTATAAAATGACATATATGATAGGTGAAAAGAGGTAACGATAAAGATTTATCTCCAAATATAGCTTTTTAATTATAAATTGTTACTCCATAGATAAAATATAATTTATTAAGAAAACGCGCAACCGCGCGGGTACCGATACTAGTTTGGAGAATAGACAGGTCTGATTCTGGATAGACCAATAACACCAGCAAACAGAAAAACCATCACAAATAAGGACAATAAAAAAATCAACAGTCCAGCTATCTACAATTGATTGAAGCAGGAAGGAAGAGAAGTCCCAATTTAGAACCTAAATAGACTGGATTTTTTGGACAATGTAAGTTGGAAATAGGTTTTAGAGGAGGGTAATCTTCCTCATTTTTGGTTATCCAAGAGGTATGCGACCACAAGGTTAGGGTCTTGATTATCCTTGAAACATTCTAAGAGGAGATCGTTAATCCATGTGTCCAACCAAATGTTTATTGATTGACCTTTCTCAACAATCTAGAGTAGATCTTTATGAAAGTGGTCATGTAGGTTTAAGAGTCTTCCAAAATGTCATGACGTATTGTAATTAATTCTTTGCTTGACTGTCTCAATTTGAGAGTACTTTTCTTTAATGACTTTAACTCAAATGCTATTTGGTTCTGTATAAATCTTCCAAAGAAGTTTCATTTGAAGATTGATGTTCATTTTCTTTTGCTGTTTTGAAATCAAGAACTTCAATTTTTTTTGGGAGCGCAAAGTTTTTACCAGCTAAGTAGGGGAATGCATCTCTTCCCTTCTATTACAACTTTCTTACGCGCATCATTTTCATCGTTTTTTTTATTTAATTTTTGAATTACAGTTTGTAGAATGTGTGCTATCATCTTTCCTTGTTGTCTTGTCATTTAGGTCACTAGGAAATACCATCTCGACCTAGTCGGGGCAAGGGTGCCTATAATTCGACCCCCCAGACCCTACTCTGAGTGGGATATACTGGGCTTGTTGTTGTTGTTGTTGTCGTCGTCGTCATTGTTGTATGTAGGGGAATGTAATGTTTTGATTGCAATTTGTTCCAAATTTTTTTTAAGTTGGTCAATTTTTTGGAGAATTCCTTTTTGGGAAGAGGAATGTATGCATCAATTGATTTGTTTAGAGCTAATCATATTTGCATTTATTTGGACACCGGGATATTAATTTGTTATGCAAGCAAGTGTGAGACCTATGGGCTTATATTTTCATAAACTAGAACGGAGCTTTTGTTGTAATTTATGGCAAGTCTTGATAAATTGAAAAATTTAGTGATCGAGCATGTTATGTATTGTATGGAGGCTTTTGTTTGACACTCTAGCAAAAATGAGAGTGTCGTCTGCAATTTTTAGGATAGGGGTTGGGTTTTCCTTAGAGGATGGTTTAAATGCGATCAATGGATCATCTAGAAGAGCTTCAACGAAGCTCTCTTGCCAGAAGCTTCATTACAATACCAAAAAAATGTATGGTGCGAATGAGTCTCTTTGTCTTATTCCTATGAGTGTTATTGACCAGCACTGAGAATGTCTGAATGTGGTAGTAGTGATACATCTCATAACCCAATTGAATCAGCACGGGTGAAAACCAAATGTTTGTAGAACTTTTTCAATAAAGTTCCACTCAATTTTGTCATAAATTTTCTCCATATATAGTTTTAGGGTCATGTACTCTTTTTTACCTTTTTGTTTGTGAAAATTGTGGAAATTTTCATGAGCGATGAGAATGTTGTCATGAATTGTTCGGCCTTCGAGAATTCAGCCACACTGCCACGGAACTATGTCGACTCACCCCGAGTACTCCACAAGCGTTACACGCGTCCGCCACTAATCCTAAAAGAAAAGAACAGTTTATGAGGAAGAAATATCTTCACATGGGAATATATGGACAAATAAATTTTCATATAAATAACAGTGTGAACCCGTATAAAATGATAACATACTTCGCTCCGCGGAAAAATGCCAAGTTTCGACATGGCTTCAAGAGATATATCTCCACCCATTTTCACCACAAATGTCATTACATTTCCAAACCCCAAGTTCATGAGGATAATCCTTGGCGAAAGCTATCTAAATAGACTTGACCATTTATACTTTTCCCATGCACCCTTTACTATACATCTGTGTGGAATACGGTGAAGAAGTATTGGACGAGGTTTGCCTATGCTCTCCTCTAAAGCAAGAATCTGTGGTGATGGTTGAAAGGGATGTTGGGGACTAGTTCTCGCTATCTGAAGGATTGAGATACTTCACGACAGCCAATAATGTAAGAGTTGGTTCATGTTTAATGTTCAAATACGAAGAAGATTCCCACTTCAAAGTGACTATAACACAACGAGGTCCAGAGGAAAACCGGGACGTTGTCAATGATATCCTTTGTTACGAGAACATGTAACCTATATTATAGTTTAAACCCGTTGTGACCTCTTGTAAAGACAAAGTTGTTGGCTCCATAAAAACAACTTTTGTTGCCATAAATAAAACCCGAGTGTTCAAATATCATCTCAAGAATATCATCTTCATCCCCAATCATAATTTTTGTCATTCGTATATAAACGTCAATAACTAACAATACAATGGCAAAAAAACAAACCACAAACCCTTCTTTTTTGTTCCCTCGCGATTTATTTTATAAAACACTCCATAATAGGAGATTAGCAAGGGTTTCAAGGGCGGGAAACACAGTCAAGAAAAATTCGGACATGCAAAAGAACGTACGAAAAATAAAAATAATATCTCAAAAACATGTCCAAAATAAGAAACCTATTCAAAAAGTATCATCGCAAATATTCATTGAAAAAACAGTTAATCATCTACGGAGCACGCCTAAACACGATTCAAGGACGAAAAAAGATAGCAAAAGATTTACAAAACATCCAAACACCAACTGTATCAAAGATAGACTATAATCCTTGTCAAATAAAGTTTGTTAAGGCTGATCCTTGATGCCCCAGTCCTGATAATTAAGACTGGGTTTGAAAGTCTCCACTGGAGCCCCAGGCTTGGAAAGGCGAGAGATGCTTTGATTGATACTAGCTTTCATCCCATGGACAAAAGTAGGCACCAAACGCTCGTGCAGAACATCGTCACCCACCTTGGAACTAAGCTACCCACTCACCCATTTTCGGCCAGTGTCAGTCGCGAAATACTCACCTAGCTAGGGTGGCCTTTCTCAGCTGCACATCCGCATTCGAATCTTTGAAACCTCCGAGATCTTTCTCTACGTCATATAACTGATCTCTCAACAAATCCAGATCAATGGTAAGATCGTAAACTTGAACTGCAAGTCTAGCAACCTTCTTTGTTTTCTCATCCAAAACACCCTTTAGTTCCACGAGCTCAGCAACATACTTCTCTTCGACCTCTTGCATAGCCTTTTCAAGAGCCACAACATGATCTTTTAATTTTGTCATCTCCATAAGGACTGCCTCCCGCGCACCTCGTGCCTTATCCAGACCCTTTTCTAGGCTTTCCACTTGGCTCCACAAGCTTTCATCGATCGCGAGATTCCCCTCAGTATCTTTCAGCTTAATCAGCTTCGCTTCCAGCTCAGCGACCCTCTTGTTAGCTACAACCCTCTCCTTGCTACTCAACCTTCTCTTCTCCTTCTCAACCTTCAACTCCTTTGCATATGAATCAAAACGATTCTTGATCTCGTCCTAGTAAAACCTCCCATAAAAAGTCAAGGAGGGGGCATCGTATAAGAAACACATTCAAAGTTTAATAAATTATCCCGAGAAATCACTTGCTTACCCAGTCAACAGATTTTCGGTCGCCCGAGATTAAAACATCAATGCTAAAGTTTTCCGGATAACTCCTTTCGGACACAAAGCAATTCTAATGCAGGTTTAACTTGTTCGATTCCGGGAAAGGGAAACCTGGTTGAAGATAAGTGGTAGACACGGTTCCGCTAGGGGTGACGCTGGCCACATGGCCACTAGAACCAATCATATTTGAAGTTATCACGACGTCATCCCACTTCCACTTCTTTTTAGAACCCTGAACCTTGGAAAGAGGAAGCTTTGTGGGCATTAGCGTCCGATCTTTTGAATCAGATGGGACGATCTCGACATCAGCATGCCCAGCCCCACGAACGGAACCACTCGGTGGGACAGCTCGTGCTTTCTTCTTGGCCAAAGTTTGAGGAGCTCCCGGGATCGACGAGGCTCGGAGAAGAGTCGTGTCTAGCTCGTCTACCTCCGACTCCAAAGCCTTCTATGAGAGTGGAGATAGGTTCATCATATCTGCAAAGGAAAGAAACAAGAAAAATATCAAAAAACCTTGAACATATTTCATAACACACCAACACCACCTATCACGACTAAACAAAATGCCCACCGGGAGAATGAGGAATGCTCAGCCCCGCCATCTTCAACCACAATTGGGTAACTATTTTCTTGTATTCCCTAAGTCCCTCAGGACGCGCGAATTTCTGCTCCCATCTCTTGGTAGAAGTCGTCTCAACCTTTGTGAACCGATTGTATATCCCCGGGTCAGTACAAAAATTCAGAGAACAATCGATACGATCTCTCACCAAGAACCACTTTTCCTCCAATCTGAGCTACTCAATAACCTGTTTGATAGCTTCCCTCCCAGTGTGACGATATAAAGACAATGAATGCCCTTTCTTACGGATAGAAAAGTGGACAAACTAAATGCTCTAAACTCGGCTGCTGACGAATGGTAGCACACCTCATCATATATACCGCCAAAAACATCCAAGAGTGAAATGACAGTTGAGCCGAGCACAAGATCACTCTTTCTAAAAAATCGAGATAAAACGGATGGAGAGGAAGACGAAACCCTTGCACGACACTCTCCAAGTGAATCACCATGTGCCTTGGATAAGTATCCAAGCACCATCCTTTATCAGCAGCGAATCCCAGCTCGATGCCTACTGGCCAAGGGAAAGATCTTGATACTATTCGTACGTCTTCCAAATTCATTACTGACTCTTCTCCAGAATCTCTCTTGACCGTAACGACTGGGGCAATTTGCTCAGAAAAAACGGCGGGAACCTATGGGGGCACCGATGACACATACTCATCACAAAATCTGTATTCTGCGATCTCCTTTAGATCATAATAAAGTATTTGAAAATCACCTCTTACTGCGTGCACTTTCTTTTTCTTACTGATCGGTTCGTGATCTTTCTTTCCGCGTGCCCTCCTCCTTTTCTTCTTGGGCTTGGGATCCTTCCCTTTGTGTCCTATGTCGCCGATGGAACTCGACCATAAGTAGTAGTCAGGATCTCCCCTCATCAAGGGTTGCTTCACTTGCCTCGCTAAATAATGAGAAGTGGAGGCATCGCGAAGAATTTGTTTACAAATCACGGACCTAAGAGACATCGTGGACAAAACGGTGTCATCCCTATCTCCCTCAGTGCAATGACTGGAAGTATCCAAAGAGTCTTCCCTAACACCCGCAAGCGTAACCTCAACATTCTGACTATCACTGGCTGAACTCATGACTCTTAAGATTTCCCGAAAAAAGGTTTGAAAACGCGCGGAGTATAAATTAGCAGGGGAAGGAATGTATCGTACCGACTTCTTTCGGTACCGAGATTTCGGTTACCGATTCAGTCGGTTATCGACTACTTGTCACCAATGTCCTGTTGGTACGGTTGGTAATCGGTTGGTACGGTAATTTTTTTACCACCGCCCAATCTTAAGAAAACTAGAGCAATTTACTTGAGAAATGCTCGGAAAAAACACCAAACGATTGGAGAACAGCAACCAAAAATGGTGAGGGCTTTTCAACTTCCTTTTCTCTTTCTATCTATACAACCCCTCTCTAAGAAACCCTTCTAAAATCATAAATGAAAGGGCACAGGCAACCCCGAAGCCATTTATAGTATATGTAAGGCCACCCCAATTGTTTTTGGCCCGTTGTGGGCCTGGATTGGGCCATACACTCTCGGCCCAATAAGAATGAAACCCAACGAAGCATTGTTTCTATTGAGACTCACCCGCTATCACTTCATACCCACGATTGAATCCCGAGGAGATATAACGATGCTCGAAAAAAGGGTCCCTATGGGGAATACGAATTATAACGTCATAAATAGGTCACCCACCACAAAAAACATGAAGAATTTCCACCTGCTCGAAAAAAGGGTCCCTATGGGGAATACGAATTATAACGTCATAAATAGGTCACCCACCACAAAAAACATGAAGAATTTCCACCTCCACCTAAGATCGCGAACATTATGAAGAACATCGCGATCACCACCATAGCTCCACGTCATTTGCTTCACATCAAACAGCTCGATGGCCAGGTGTCATGTCGTTGGCGTCCATTCGCAATGGGCCAAACCCCAGGCATGAGGGCATGGGCTACACATGTCCTTGACTAAACCATGAGGTCGCCAACCAGTTGCTCTCCATACTATAAATACCCCCCTCCATCCACGAAAAAAGGGATCCGATTTTAGGAAACAGAGAAAGAGAGCTCTGCCATCCTCCTCGAGATAAAGCCTTTGGAGGTATGTTCTTGAGACCTATGATCGGAGAATAACGCTTCTAGAATCAAACGTCATCTCTTGATAACCTCTAAAGATAACAATTGAACAATGAATACAAGACGCGAATAGCTTCATCGCGAAGTATATATTGATCCACGACCCAACTCATAACAAAGATCATAATTATATATATATATATATATATATATATATATATATATATATATATATATATATATATATATATATATATATCCTGGTCGGCCTTACACATAAATATAAGACATTTTTCGTCACCTTGAAGTAATTTATATAGATGGTGACGATGCCATAGAAAATAGGGCTATTAAATAACACAAGTATAACGTCATAAATAGGCCACCCAACGCAAAAAGACATATGGCCCCCCTACAAGATTCATCGCTAGTAAAGTACTCGGTCAAGTCCTGACCAAACCCAACACCCTAAAAAAACTCGATCCATATTTTCTCGCGACCTAGATCTTAGTATAAACCCGCATAAGTGCCAAGACATGTCCTCCTAGTACCTCGTGGCTCTCCAGGATCCTAACAAGCAGCTCGCTGACTCAAATCACCTCACCTCTAATGTAAAACCACGAGGTCGCCAACTATCTGCTCGCTTGGTTCCCTTATAAATACCCCCCTCCGACCTCAAAGAGGAGGATCCGAATTGAAGATAGAAAGTAGAAGAGCTCTGATTGCCTCCCGGACCTAAAGCCTCCGGAGTTGAGTTCTTAAGATCTTTGATCTGAGAAGAACATTACCTGACTTCCTCTTAGGCCAACGACTGAACGGTCCAAATCCTCGCAAGCCGAATATCCGATCCCAATTGCTTGGACTAATAAACGCTTAACCTAATCATCACCCCTTACAGTTAAAGCGTGCAGGTATTTCAAGTCATTTTATTGTCATGATGAAGTAATAAGTACAGGTGAAATTCAACCAACGGTCTCAATCTCAACGTTCCCCCAACGAGGAAGCCCTATACAGCGGCAACGAGAATGTCCCTCAATAACCTCCCTGGGACACTGCGCAACCACCTCCGTTTGCTCCCTACGGAATGTGGGGCGGGCCTGTTTTTTGCTCCTTCTATTAATATTGATAGAAAATTACCCCCCGTACCAATTCTTCGCGGGGAGTTACCCGTAGAGAACATACTTCAACCAACAGGCGAACGGGGTGCCGTTCCAGCACGACCCCCGTGGCTACTATCAACAACAGGGTCTTGTGCCTATAACGGTCAACCACTTCCCCAACCCTATTGGTGTCCCTCTTAAACCCGGTCCAGAGCTCGACGAAAACGTCAACAAGATCGCCCGTATTTTCAATGCCAGGGACGTATCATCGCGTTCGAATTCCCCCGAGGCACCCGGGCAAACTCGCAAAGGTGAACCGACTTTCCCATCCGCTTTTTGCAGAGAAATACGCGAGGGGCCCGTTCCCAAGAGATGGAGGGATATCTTCATCGCCAAGTATAAGGGAGATATTGATCCCAATGATCCCTCAACCAATTTACCACGACAATAGGAATGAACGAGGAAAATGATGCTATGTATTGTCGCTCGTTTCCAAGATTTGTGGGGATGTTTTTTAAAGCTTTAGTGCAACACCTTAGTTATATCAAATAATTTTATTTCATGATATATATTAGCTTATGAGCACTAAATTTCACCCGTCAACAGATGCCCCCGAACTTTGTATGTGCGAATTTGTTGAACGCATACAAAGTTTGCCCTCTTTTGTTTTGTGTTTTTTGACACACTTTCAACTAACATGATTGTTTCTGTGCTGGCTATGTATCCGCAAAGAAGATCTGTGGAGAAGTCGAATCATAAAGAGCTCCCAGTCCATATACTCATATGACTACAAAAGCAGAGAAATTTACTCTTTTTTCCCTTGCCGAGGAAAGCAGATGTTTTGTTTGTTTTTGTAGCTGCACCTAGCACTTTGACTAGCTAGACTGCCTACGTACCCTCATAGTGAGAGATCTAGCCATTCGTAGTTGATTTTATGGCACCCATTTTTCCACATATGCTTCAAGGTGCCTCAACTCAATCATGGACTATCTTTAAGTCCATCTTTGTGTTTTACCGCAAATCGGGAACTTTTTTTTTTTTTACCGCATCACTCAAATCGTTAAGGCCCACCTTCTAGGAAGGGTTTCCTAAACAATCTGACTATCATTTGCGAACCTGGTTTTTTTTTTTTTGGTCTTCCTCTTTTTTTTCTTTTTTTTTTTGCAGTGGGCTGCATCTAGCAAATAAACCGACTAGACTGCCTACGTATCCCTACTATATGTGTATAGGGAATCAAGCCTTTCGTAGTTCGTGACAACCTAATTATCCCTCACAAGCTCACTATTTGTACGTGAGAGTTCATAAGCACATTTGGGCTGAGCTATTTGGATGAAATTCAGGTACTCCTCCTCGTGGTTTTGACTCTAGCCGAGCCAAGGATGATGGACTTGGGCTGTTTTCCCTTTTTGACCTTCCACTTCTTGGTTTTTTTTGGGTTGAAGAATCACATTGTTTGGTTTGATGTCTCCCTCCAATCTTTGGAATACCGATGACCTAGAGGATTCACCTATTGACGTTGCATCGAGTCTTTCGAACACGGAGACTCACGGTGAAGGCTTTATCTCGTCTAAGAACATATCTTGCTCTTTTGAGGTTAAGGTCATTGGCTCTTGAACACTTGCATTCAAAAGCCTACCTTCTTGGGCTTGATCCTCCATCAACATCTTCTTTGCGGATACATAGCCAGCACAGAAACAATCATGTTAGTTGAAAGTGTGTCAAAAAACACACAAAAAAGGGGCAAACTTTGTATGCGTTCAACAAATTCGCACATACAAAGTTCGGGGGCATCTGTTGACTGGTGAAATTTAGAGCTCATAAGCTAATATATATCATGAAATAAAATTATTTGATATAATTAAAGCGTTGCACTAAAGCTTTAAAAAAATCCCTACAAATCTTGGGATAAATATGGTTCAACAATTTGGCTCGATTCTCCATCTATGAGCGGGGTAGCATTGACATGGTTCACCAATTTGGCTCGATCCTCCATAAACAAATACGCACAGCTATCAGGCACATTCGTCGCACATTTCGGAAGCGCTCGCAGAAGGAAAAGAACCATGTTGGACCTCAACTTCATCAAGCAAGGGGCGACCGAGTCGTTGGGAAACTTCTTCAGTAGATTCACCAACATGGTGGTACAAATCCCGAGATTCAATCAAGAGTCCGCAAGCACAATACTAATGGGCAACCTGGCCGAGGGAGATTTCAAGATCTGCCTATTCCGAAAGGAGCCAGAGAACTACGATGTTCTGAGAGAGCTCGTAACCAAGCATATCCGTGCCATGGAAGTTGCAAGCTCTAGCTCGTGGCCCATTGAATCTAGACCACCGTCCCAGCACCGGGTCCCTAACAAACGCCAAGGAATAGAAAATTCTGGGGATCAACAACACCACAATCCTCCCTGGCAATACCCGGTCATCCCACCGTGACCTCAAGTCCAAGAGGTCCAGTACAACCAAAGGTCAGGACCGGGCCCGCTAGGTGCCCCGACGAATGTGATGATAGCTCATCCCGACTATGTGTTACCTTCCGCTTATGGAATTTCACAAACCCTCCCTAAAAAAGAAGTACCCCTTCAGATTTGGGCCACACCAACAAATCCCAATCATCCAGTCCCAACGCCACAGCAACGCCATCCTCCGATGGTTCCGCCCCAGCAATGTAAACCACCTAGTGCTCCACCGAGGCCTTACAATCCCCAATATACAGCTAGAAGAAGGGGTAGAGGAGCCTACCCTCATAATAGGGGAGGAAGAAATGGAAATAGAGGAGGAGGATACCGACCTCCCCCGAGGGACACGAGGAATGCCCAGGAAGCTAGGTCCTCGTCCAACCGACCTGATCACTCCAACCAGGACCATCAGAAGCCTCCCTCTCCAGATGGGTGCATTAATTAATACCATTGGGGGGGGGCCACGACGTCCGGCACTAGTAAGCAGGAGAGGAAGAACTATGAAAGAGAAGCCAGACGGCCCCCCATCCGAGGCCAGTGTCAAGCAAGCATCCACCGAGCACGCAATACTTAGTTTCTCTGTTTCTGATACTCGAGACGCTCGCGACCTTAGGATGCCGCACTCAGATCCTATGCTCATCCATGTGCAGATAGGAACCAAAACTGTCAAGTGAGTAATGATAGATACAGGTTCATTTGTGGACGTGCTTTACTGGGACGCCTTTGAGCAACTCGGGACCACTGAAAGCGCCTTGGGTCGATACTCAGGAAAGCTAGTCTCCTTCTCTGGAGACGAAGTTGAGGTAGTTGGAACAATCGAATTGGCCCTGACATTAGGGACCGCGCCAACTAGAAGAACCCACATGATTGAACTCACAGTTGTTCGACTGCCATCCATCTACAACGCTATCATGGGCCGAGTAAGTCTATTCAAATTCCAAATAGCATGCTCAATATATCATTTTAGCGTCAAATTTCCATGTGCCGATGGAAGGGTGGGCGAGGCGCGGGGAGAACATGCAGAAAGCAGAATTTTCTACTTATCCTCGCTGAAAAAGGGCCACAACCAAATATTCGCGATTAGGGGAAGCGTTCAAGGGTCTCTAAAAGAAGAAGTAGCCGATGAGCACGAACAAGAGGCTACATCCGAACAACAACAGGTGGAGATGGAAGTTCGGCCCGAAGAAATAGCCGACAAGATTGTGGAGGAAACGATCGCTTTCTTTCCATTCCCAAACAAGACTGAAGCATTGTACCTTGGTCACAGTTTGACTGATCCAGCCCTAGAGCACATCAATAATATGTTGAAAGGGTCACGCGATGTTTTTTTTTGCATGGTCGCCGCAAGATTTAAAGGGGCTCCTTCGAGAAACCGCGGAGCATTCCTTGAGACTCAATCGCGAGGCGAAACTTGTATGCCAAATAAAGAGGAAGATGGCCGCCGAAAAGCCAGAAGCAACAAAACAAGAGGTACATAAGCTTCTACAAGCCGGATTTATTCGCGAGATTAATGATTCAACTTGGTTGTCAAATGTGGTGCTAGTCAGAAAGAGCAGTTGCAAATGGAGGATGGGCGTAGATTTCAAAGATCTGAAGAAGGCTTGCCCGAAAGATAGCTACCATTTGCCATCTATCGACGAGCTAGTAGACACCACGGTAGGGCACGCCACTCTAAGCTTTTTGGATGCTTATTCTGGCTACAATCAGATCAAAATGAGCCCTCGCGGTGAAAAAAGCACTGCCTTCATCACCAACCAGGGAACCTTTTGTTATAAGAGAATGTCATTCGGGCTCAAGAACGCGGGTGCCACCTTTCAACGAATGATAAAGAAAGTATTTCTGTCACATATCGGAAGAAATATTGCAGTTTACGTCAATGATATCATGATCAAAAGCCTTACAAAGGAGGACCGCTACAAAGATCTACAGGAAACCATCGACACGCTAAGGAGGAATCGCGTTTGCCTGAATCTAGAAAAGTGTGTTTTTGGAGTGGATTTTGGAAAATTCCTAGGTTTCATGATAAGCCACCGTGAAATAGACATGAATCCCTCAAAAGTACAGACCATTATCGACATGGCCCATCCAAAGACGCTGAACCATATTCAAAAATTGAATGGGTCAGTCAACTACTTAAGTTGATTCTGTTCGCGATTAGTTGATCACTCCCTGCCCTTCTTCGAGCAACCAAAAAACAAAGGTCTGATCTAGTGGACTGCCGCTTTGGATATAGCCTTCAAAAGTATGAAGGGATACTTGACCACTTTGCCCACTCTTCATTTTCCACGTGAGCATGAAACCCTACAGTTGTACCTCGTCGTCGGGTCCACGACCATCAACACAGTGCTTACTAGGGAATCCAAGCTCCCCATTTATTTCGCTAGCAGGTTCTTACAGTCAGTTGAATCCAGATACACTCCAATTGAAAAAATGGCTCTATTTGTGGTTTTTGTTGCACGGAGGTTGAAACCTTATTTTCAGGCTCACGCCATCTAGGTGCTTTCCGAACTACCCCTCGATCAGATCCTGCACTCGCCATCGCTTTCAGGAAGAATGGTCAAATGGGCGGTAGAGCTTTCCGAATTTGACGTCCATTTCAAACCCAAAAAATCCCGTCTGGCTCGGGCCTTGGTCGATTTTATAGTGGAAGTTGTCTTTACAGATTCTCAGGATCACAATTGGGAGGAATGGATCATTAATGTTAACGGATCAGTATCAGCAGGAGGATGTGGAGCCGGGGTTACCATCACAAGCCCAAGTGGGAAAATAACCGAACTATCTTTCCAACTATTGTTTGAAGCTACCAACAATGAAGCAGAGTATGCAGCTTTGATCGCAGGTATTGAGAAGGCACTAATCAACGGGGCTCGACAAGTCCAGATTTTCACGGATTCAGAGGTGGTTGCTCGACAGGTTAAAGGAGAATATGAGGCGAAGACAGGGATGCTACTTGGATATTTGGCACGCGTACAAACACTCACTGCCGCCTTCAGAAAGTGCTCCATCTCGTCCATTCCTCACAATCAGAATGAACGCACCGATACCTTGGCCAGAATGGGGGCTACCTTTCCCCTAGGGTTAAGTGATCGCGTGGTTATTGAAAAGAAGCATGCCCGAGGAATCCACCAGAGGGTGTTCAGAATATCTAACCTCGGAGACTGGCAAATACCTCTCCTGGAGTACATAACTAAAGAGTCTTTAGCTGGCGAGTTATAGAACAGCCAGAGCATCAGAAGAAGAGTGGCCCGTTTTCGCGTCAGAAATGGCCGATTGTACAAAAGGGGTTTTAACCTCCCAAATCTCCTTTGTGTCTCGAACCAGGAAGGCCTTGACCTCGTCCAAGAGCTGCATGCAGGCCTCTGTGGCAACCATCAAGGATGGAGGGTCGTGGCATCTAAAATCACACATCTGGGCTACTACTGACCCTCCCTCAAAGCATATACTGAGATGATTATTCACATATGTGACCCTTGCCAGCAGCATGCATCGCTCAATAATCGCCCCCCTCATCCTTTGGAGTGCATATTTGCACCATGTCCATTCACGAAGTGGGGAATTGATATTTTGGGACCATTCCCAACAACACAAGGCTAGTTGCGCTTCATCATCGTAATAGTCGATTACTTTACGAAGTGGGTAGAAGCCGAAGCTATGGCCGTCATCACAGCAAAAAAAGTGCGCAAATTCCTCTAGAAAAACATGATTTGCCGATTTGGGGTCCCTTAGGCTATCATCACCGATCATGGTCCCCAATTCGACTGTGAGGCAATTCGTGATTTCTGCGCCGACCTCCACATCGACTTCCGATTCTCGTCGGTAGCTTACCCACAATCAAATGAACAGGCCGAGACCACGAATCGCCAAATTCTATATGCCCTTAAGAAAAGGTTAGGAACATCAAAGGGAGAATGGGCCGATATCTTGCCTTTGGTACTATGGTCATATAGAACCTCGGCCAAGAGTCCCACGGCAGAAACACCATTCGCGATGGCCTTTGGTGTCGATGCAATCATCCTAGTGGAATTACTAATTCCATCGGCTAGAATTGTCGATTTTAGTAAAGATACCAATGACGAAGCCCTCCAGTTGGAACTCCACTTGCGCGAAGAAATAAGAGACGTCGCTTGCCTCAAGCAAATGAATATCAACGCCGACTGGCTGAAGGATACAACAAGCGCGTTTTCGTACATCCATTGCAAAAAGGGGACATGGTCCTCCGACAAGCAACAACCAGGGGAAAGCTTGAGCCTAAATGGGAAGGTCCGTACGTCATCCACAAAGAATTAGGTCAGGGTTCCTTCAGACTTCAAAATTCAGAGGGCGCGATCCTCGCAAAGGCATGGAACGCTAGGAATCTCAAGGCTTATTTTGCGTAAAGGTTAGGCATATTAGAAGTATGATGACTTAGATTTTCTATGTATAGGGGTCATCAGGGTTCCCGATTGGGTATACCACTTCATACGTATAAATGAAAGTTCCAAACCCAACAAAGATTGTCGGTACGCAAAATTTAGCAATCGCGTGTCTTTCGAACACGGATGTGCAAGTAAGCCTCCAAGGAGAATAAATTTAGCAATCACGTGTCTTTCGAACACGGATGTGCAAGTAAGCCTCTAAGAAGAATAAATTTAGCAATCGCATGTCTTTCGAACACGGATGTGCAAATAAGCCTACAAGGAGAATAAATTTAGCAATCGCGTGTCTTTCGAACACGGATGTGCAAGTAAGCCTCCAAGGAGAATAAATTTAGCAATCGCGTGTCTTTCGAACACGGATGTGCAAGTAAGCCTCCAAGGAGAATAAATTTAGCAATCGCGTGTCTTTCGAACACGGATGTGCAAGTAGGCCTCCAAGGAGAATAAATTTAGCAATCCCGTGTCTTTCGGGCACGGATGTGCAAGTAAGCCTCCAAGGAGAATAAATTTCGCAATCGCGTGTCTTTCGAACACGGATGTGCAAGTAAGCCTCCAAGGAGAATAAATTTAGCAATCACGTGTCTTTTGAATACGGATGTGCAAGTAAGTCTCCAAGGAGAATAAATTTAGCAATCGGGTGTCTTTCGAACATGAATGTGCAAGTAAGCCTCCAAGGAGAATAAATTTAGCAATCGCTTGTCTTTGGAACATGGATGTGCAAGTAAGCCTCCAAGAAGAATAAATTTAGTAATCGCGTGTTTTTCGAACACGGATGTGCAAGCAAGCCTCCAAGGAGAATAAATCCAGCAATCTTTGCGTTTTTATACATGGATATGTAAGCAAGCTTCCATATTATCTGAGAATTCAATAAAATCAATCTGTCTTGCTCTACTCTTTCTTATTTATAATATGAGTTCGTTCTGTTGTGATTTTTGAATTCCCGTCAATCACAATCAAACGGTTATTAAGAATGTGATGCACTAAGACAAAACCATACAAACCATGTTAATCCGAGCTATTAGCAAGCTTGGCAAAAGAAGGTTTGCCCACACACATATTTCTTAAAACCAACGCATGAACAGAACCCCAAAATATAAACACAACGCGATTTCTATAAACAATTCCAAAAATGAGGTACATAAGCGCTTAACAAAACAAGGTTCACATGACAAACGAGGGAAGAGGAAGCAAAGGAATAATAAAAAAAAACATACAACAACACAAATTTCATCACAATCTCATTAGCTCACTCATTAACCTCAAGAACTATTATGGTAAAACGACTACTCCCCTCATATTTCAAAATAATAAGAGAGCCCCTGAAACGCAAACCCCTGTCCATGGCAAAAGCGCGAGAGCCTTCAATAATTAAGGATATAATGGTTCTGACTATCTTGAAACACCCTCATGCAAAATTCTCGCTCGGTGGGAGAAACCAAGAAGACGTGAGTCAGTCCCTCGCGAGCATACTTAGCACCGAAAGATTCAGGCAAAAGTTGCAAATTACCAAAGCAAATATCAACCGAGAAAGGCGAGAATTACAAACGAAGGGTCGAAAAAGCTACCATGTATTCCAACTTCTCTTCAGAGTCAATAGAACGAAAAAAGTCACGAAGACGAGGATGGGGGGAAGTCATAATTCCTCACTTCGAATTACAAAGACTGAAACAAAACGCAAGAACAACTGCCCAGACTCTATCCGAACTTCTAGTATTTATTAGAAAACAAAGCAAGTAGCATATTGTGTTGTCACGTCATAGAAAAAAGTTCGTACCCAACCAAAGCAATTTTTCCAGAAACAACAGCATGCCAAGCAAATGGCATGATCTCAGAGAATCTCTCTGCAACTCAGGGCGACAGTATCACATCAGGAAATGTCGCATCTGCGTCAGAAAGAAATAAAAACACAAAGACCGAAAACATATCTTTTAACCATTCAATAAAAATATCATTACATAAGACCTCACGATTACACATAATAGAGCACATGATTAGGATTAACAAAAGCACAACATAAATGCGATTATCTAATGACACCGCCATTACAAAACGATAAAGCCCTACTCATCCTCAAGAACAAGAGTCTTGAAGCGATGCCCTCCAACATACTGAGAAAACACCATCGATGCACCAACTCAAACACCATTATTGGTTGCAAATCTTCCCCAACCTTTAGACAACCACCAATGATTTGAGCAATCCTTGGAAACCTCAACAAGAAAGTTTTCACCAGTTGCGGAGACTAAACAAACATGATCAGATACGACATGACCATACATCCTTTCGAAAGCACAAGGGAGAGGCTGCAAACAAAAGAGCACTAATTCACAACAATTCAAACCCAAATAGGTGTAGAACACAACGAACATGAACAACTTACCAAGCGATGCATCCTTCCCTCTACATCAACACAACGGTAAAAATCTCGCATATCGGAATTGGGAGACGCCATCTCTTTACCAAAGCAATAGTGGTAAACAATAGATAGATAAACAGATTGCTAAGCACATCACCCCTTTTTATATACAGAACGAGACTGTACAAACCTCAAAATACGACAAAGACATTCATTGCATTCATTGAATAAAAAACAGAGTCTAAAATCGGGATTTCCCAAGATATTCTGCATGAATTACGTATGGCAAGAATCCTCCCAAAACCCGAGCAAATCCACTAGAGCCTTTCAAACCCGGAAACAGTCATTTATTACAAAAAAAAAATTCGGACCAAACCGACCGACGCCACTATAAAAAGGTATTTTTCCTACAAAATGAAAGGCACAACCCCTTCATAAAAACAAACCTTTGGAAAAAAGAGTAATGAACGATTTTTAGTCGCGTAAACCTTATCAAAAATAAATGTGAACCTACCTAACTAATGTAGTGTGGTAAGCACGAATCGATCCCACAGAGATTCAAGTTATTCCTAAGTTAAGTTTATTTACCAATTGGTATGAAACGGGGGGTTTTGAGAAATTGAAATAAGAAAGAAAACAAAATAAACTATAAACAAAATTGATGCAAAACAATTTAGAGAAGATCGCTCTACCTACAACTATCCACTTTATTTGGTTGAATTGATATTGTAATTTCCTCTTGTCCTTTTAGTCTTCCTATGAATGCCCTTGTCCCGACCTAATATAGTTACTAGTCCAATCAGTCCTAGAAACCCTTATAGATCGAACAGTCCCTAAAGAAGGATTTAACCCAATTGATAGCTTTAAGTTCAGAGATTAACCAAGGTATTTGCAGACTCTAAAGAGGGATTTAACAACACATCCAACTTCCTACCCATCCAATTAGTTCAATCAGCCCTAAAGAGATAAGTTTGCTACTTGGGTTAAGGTTCACAATCAAGAATCTACAAAACTATAGCAATTGAATTGATTCTTCCAAGTTGATCAGACAAGATAGAATAAAACAATCAAACATTCAAGCACAAAGAAGCTGAAACATTCAATATAGGAAAAACGATCCAAAATTCAGAAACTCACAACTTAATCCAAACAAAGCTTCAAATTGTAGATAGAACGAAGAGAGTTTAGATCTCCATCAAAATAAAACAAAAGACAATAAGGGTTTAGAAGGAATTAAAGTCTCGGCCTCTCGGCCTCACATATGTTCGGCCTTCTCCTTCTATTTGCTAAATGAATGAATATATAGTGTTTTGTATTCTAATTCTATCTATCACAAAATATAATAATATAAAATATCTAATTCTATACTCCGTTTTTTTCTAACAAAACTATATTATCTAATAGAATATATAATGAAGTTGCGCCATCTTTCTCCTCCGATTCAACAGGTGACCATAGGAACTTAGCTCGGTCCATCCTTTCTTCCAAATTGCATAATAATCCCGTAAGTTATCGTCAATTTCCAAATTCAAACGATCTAGCCCATAAATACATGAAATAAAGCTTAAATATGAGTGTAGACTCCGAAAACCAAATAAAACAAATTAACTATAAAATATGTAAATATGCTCTAAAGTAATATGCAAATCTATACTAAAAACAAGACTAAAATAGACTCTATCAAAGAGACATGGTAGCTAATACCATTGATCAAAATCGAAACAAAACCTTTGTTTTTGATATCTCTTTGGTAGGAGACGAATAATACATACGCATGATGTTGCCCTACGAATTCGGTTAACACTTCCAACCACATGTGCCCGAGAAAATCCTCTTATCCACTCGCGTCGTCAAATATTTCCCTGTTCATATCATAGAGAGCAGTTACGGATCTCACTGGGTAGCACGCGGATGGAAAGACTTTGTCGAAACACACGGACTCGAGTTGGAAACGTCAACAATGTTCACCCACTGGGCAAAGCAAGGTTTGAAGTCCATTTTTTCAACAATGAAGGCCATTTCATCCAGGAAGAAATCTATGATGACGAGTACGACGACCCAACATCAAATGGTTTCCACTAGGTCCCCGTGACAGTTCGGTAAGCAATGTTTTTACTATTAAGATCTTAAATGTAGCTCGAATTATCAATAAAGACCCGCTTCCTTGGATTCATATTGCCATTACTCATTGTATAATGATATGAGCAATAAGTCCTTAGCGTTCGAGGACGCTGGAGATTATTAAGTAGGCCTCTCCTCCGCGAACATCGTGCTGGATATTACCTAGTTCTCGATTTCACCTCCCTTGCGTCCAAGGACGCTGGAGATTATTAAGTAGGTATCTCCTCCGCGAACATCGTGCTAGAGATTACCTATTTCTCGGTTTAATTTCCCTTGCATCCAAGGATGCTGGAGATTATTAAGTAGGCCTCTCCTCCGCGAAGAGCGCGCTCGAGATTACCTAGTTCTCGGTTTAATCTCCTTTGCGTCCAAGGACGCTGGAGACTATTAAGTAGGTCTCTCCTCCGCGAACAGCGCGCTGGAGATCACCTAGTTCTCGGTTTAATCTCCCTTGCATCCAAGGACACTGGAGATTATTAAGCGACTCTCTCCATCGCGCAGAAGACGATGGAGATCGATTTTTAATAGATCCCTCCTTCCCTTGAAATATGCTGGAGATTACCTAATTCTCAACCCAATTCCTTCAAAACATCCAAAAATACTGGAGATCGTTTGGTAAATGTTTATTTCTTCGCATAAGACTACGCTAGAGATTACTCAGATCTTAGTCTGACCTCCTTCGCATGCATTTAATAGCCACCTTTAGCTGGCAAACACAAGAGTCGGTAACTAAAATACTAGAACTCCATTCATCCACTCTTCGCGACAAACTCAAACAACCAACACCACATAGATATGTTGGTTTATATATTGTACACCAAGCAAAACCATTCAACAAAATTAGTGATACGACCACACAAAGGGTTGCAAGAACGGAAAGTTCAACACCGAACCGTAAAATCTAAGTCACCATTTTGATCAGGACAGTGATCCACAGCAACAACTTCAAAACAAGAGTTTCCATCGTACTAAAAAATCAAACGTGTCCCAATTCGAAGTTCATTCCAAACAATGAATTCGGGCCACCCGCTAGTAAACCAGTAGTTGTTAGGCCCTAAGGGTTCCACCCTCACAATAAATTCCTCATCAGCTCGCGTCCATAAATGCATAAAGCAAAGTGCATCATAACCATAATCACGATATACGGATGTTAGAGGCTGCGACAACAACAAACACATCAGAAAAGCTTGACTATCTTATCAACACATCCAACTTCCTACCCATCCAATTAGTTCAATCAGCCCTAAAGGGATAAGTTTGCTACTTGGGTTAAGTTTCACAATAAGGGATCTACAAAACCCTAGCATTTGAATTGATTCTACTAAGTTGATCAGACAAGATAGAATAAAACAATCAAACATTCAAGCACAAAGAAGCTGAAACATTCAATATAGGAAAAACGATCCAAAATTCAGAAACTCACAACTTAATCCAAACAAAGCTTCAAATTGTAGATAGAATGGAGAGAGTTTAGATCTCCATCAAAATAAAACAAAAGACAATTAGGGTTTAGAAGGAATAAAAGTCTCGGCCTCTCGGCCTCACTTATGTTCGGCCTTCTCCTTCTGTTTGCCGAATGAATGAATATATATTGTTTTGTATTCTAATTCTATCTATCATAAAATATAATAATATAAAATATCTAATTCTATACTCCGTTTTTTTCTAACTAAACTATATCTATCTAATAGAATATATAATGAAGCTGCGACATCTTTCTCCTCCGATTCAACAGGTGACCATACGAACTTAGCTCGGCCCATCCTTTCTTCCAAATTGCATAATAATCCTGTAAGTTTTCATCAACTTCCAAATTCAAACGATCCAGCCCATAAATACCTGAAATAAAGCTTAAATACGAGTGTAGACTCCGAAAACCAAATAATACAAATTAACTATAAAATATGTAAATATGCTCTTAATTAATATGCAAATCTATACTAAAAACAAGACTAAAATAGACTCTATCAAGCTACCTCATGCTTAGACTTTTGCTTGTCCCCAAGCAAACTAAGCACAAAGCAAAGACCAACTCAAAAAGAAAGACATAAACTCAAATAATTCTTATGAATGATCACTCATCAGTATAGTGCTCATGGCTACAAGAGTATTTATTATGTTAAGCTCAAAATAGTTATGACACTATGAGACCCACATCAAACCATTCATACTCATTGCTTTAAACTTTAATTAGGTTCAGGGGATGCTTACGTTCAGAATATATTGAGCAATCAAATTCATTAAGCACATAAAAAGTGTCATAAACACCCATAGATTACTAGGCCTTTTCTACTTCGGAGTTTCAATAAAGATCATATTTTTTTTCTCTTTTTTCTATACACTTCTTCTTCCTCCTTGTATGAATTTTATCCTCCACAAACAGGATCGGTTACTAACCGTATTTTTTTTTCTCAATTCTTATTAGTGTTGAGTGAATTTTATCCTCCTCGAACATTTCTATCAAGCTTGGTTTATTGATGATTGTTTTCACTCGAGTGAATTTTATCCTCCTCGAGCGGCGTAAGTGAATTTTATCCTCTTTACACTCATCAACCCAACATATATCAAATCACATTAAACATATACCCAATAATATCAAATAAATGACCGAATTTACTAGTGCTTTTCATCAGGGGTTTAGACATATACAATAGAAACATATAAAAGTTTTTAAAATTGCTCTAAAATGAACATCCAACCAATAATCAAGTTATAACTAAAGCTCATAATCCATATTGTCTATTGGAATCCCACAAGTGTCTTTATTCAATTAAAATTCAATTTTATTAACTCTTAATTAATGAAAAACAATATATCATCATAGAGGTCATACCAATCATAGAAACAACTCTTATAACACAAGTAAAATAAAAACTAACAAAACAAAAACAAAGCCCCAATAACATAACTTCATATGGCCATGGGATAATTATCAAATATAAATATCCATAATGCAACATATAATGCGATGAAGTGCATAACACAAATTGAAAAAGAAATATATAAAAAAAACTAAAAGATATATATATATATATATATATATATATATATATATATATATATATATATATATATATATATATATATATATATATATATATATATATATATATATATGTATATATATGTATGTATGTATGTATATATATATAAGTATGTATGTAAGTATGTGTATATATATATATATATATATATATATATATATATATATATATATATATATAACACGGAGCTACACCTGAATTCCCCACCCCATGCTTAAAATTTTACTTTGTCCTCAAAGTAAAGAAAATTAATAAAGCAGTAAGAGAAAACTCACTATTTAATCAGGCTTATCAGTACAATTCATTCTGCTCAAGAGGAGGTCATGGTGTGGCCCTTGAATAGACCATAAAATTCAGCACTTCTCATACTTATCGGACCCGTCCAACACCACAAATAGCAGCAAAAACAAGCCAACGACCCTAGATGTTCTAGTAGCAACTTGAATGAAATTAGCCTTTGTGACCCGTCTTGGAGTTGGATAAATATAGGCATATCCCTTTGCAATAACGTTTGGCCAAGACACAAAACAAAGACATCACAACAAGCAAATGCAATCCAACTATCCAAGCATAATAATATCATCCAAGAATAAAGAAGAACAAATACCAGCCAAACCAAATCAGTCCCTGCAACTCATGCCCATCCATATTTCGGAAGTAAAATCATGAAAAATTTGATGGATATAAAGAGCATGAGATAAGCAAGAAAAGAACAAGCATGAGCACAATTCAATCTAGTAGCCAACACTTCCGGTAAATAGGTGTAATAAAAGACTAAATTTCGAAACTAAAGTGATCAATTTCAGTAATAAAATCAGTCAAATTCCACCACTAAATTCAATCCGAAGTCTCCCCGAAGCATGAGACACAAAAAATAACTCAGCTGATTTCACATACAACAAGGGAATAACGATCAGCAACAGAGAGTTCATGTCTATCAAAGTCTCGTAATCTTAACTACAACTAGACTGAGCACTCCATAAATCAAAATCTAATAAGCACAAACCAACAGAAGCAACTGTATGCACAGAAACACACCAACAGTTCAATCTTATGGAATCAAAATCAGCCTACCACTGGATGTACAATTCCCAACTTTTGCTCATAAATTTCCCAAATAGCAGCAATTTAACGTAATCCAAGTTACCTGCACTTACCATCGAAGTCGATGATGGGTGTCGGCGTCAGATATCAGTTCCGACAGCAAGAGGCCGTGTGAACAGAGAGAGAGAGAGAGGAGACAACAGTGAAGGAGAAGGAGGTCGATGATGTCGCTGGCGAGACATAGGCAACGAGGGTGGCACGGAAAAGGGGATCTGTGAGTGGTGCGGTGGTGTCACCGGCTAGGGTTCAGGCGAAAGGATGGGCTAGGTTCCAGCGAAGAGAAGAGAGGTATTGGAATGGTGATTGTTGGTGGCTGCTAGCGGTCAAGGTGAACAGAAAAGAGAAGGAGGAGAGGCGGCGAATGGGGCGGCGTTTGGCACAATCCAGGCGACGAGGATGGCCTCGGGAAAGCGATGCAGCGGTGGGCGAGGGAAGGAGAGGAAGCCGAAGGGGAGAAAGGAAAAAGAGGGCTCAGATTTTATTTTTTATACGAAAATAAAAAAATGTATATAAAAATTAATCCTAACTAAAAAGAAAAAGGAATAAAAATCATACCTTGGTCGCCTCACAATCTCTCTAAGATCGGACATGGTTAACACCCTCATCAATTTGTCAAACTCTTGTGCACATATATCAAGCAAGCATATATAACATAATGATAAATTGAAACTAAATAATATTGCAGATAAGACCCTTTTCAACTTATCAAACAAGCGAGCATGACTCTCTGTAGAGGGTATGTAATACCACCAATTTAGTTTCATTGGTGACTTCTCATAATATGCGCTCCTCTTTTGCCATCTCTTAGCTCTTTGTCCGTTTGCACCCTCATTAAATTCAAACAATAGAGTCCTCTTTGTCAAATTTTCCTCATCTTGCTCATCTATCCAATCTCCAAGATCTCCTCGTCAAGAGAGATGATAGCGTAGTCGTCACTAACCACCACCTCCGTCTCCCTAGGAAAAATCTCTGAACTAATTGGACTTGTAATTTGTTGAGCCCCTTGGATCCGCTTCATCTCGTCATTGAAATCGGTTTGGATCATTATAAGTTGGGACTCCATTGCAGCAAACTGCTCTTCCATATAGGGCAACATGGACGATTCTTGTGATGTTTGCAGAGCCAGATATGGAGGCTCTAGTTGTCCGATTTGGAGCTCTAATTGTGCAATCTCATGTATGATATCCATCCCACGAGAAAGTTGAGTTTTGCACAAATGATGTACTTCTTTATCCTTTCCGATTGGAACCCTAAACACCGGACAATCTTTAAATATATGATTAGAAACCCCGCAAAAATCACAAAATAAACCACAAGTCATCTTTAGAGGCACACACCTAGACACACGAACACAAACATTTAGTATCACGGGTGTTATGAACTGTAAGATAGGCTCACAAGAAAATTAGTTATATACAATAATCGGCAAACACACGAAATAGAGAAATAAACTTTGATTCTCCGGCAACGACGCCAATTTGATGAAGGATTTTAATCGCGTAAACCGTATCAAAATAAATTCGAACCTACCTAACTAATGTAGTGTGGTAAGCACGAGTCGATCCCAAAGAGAATCAAGTTATTCCTAAGCTAAGTTTATTTCCCAATTGGTATGAAACGGGGGGTTTTGAGTAATTGAAATAAGAAAGAAAACAAAATAAGCTATAAACAAAATTGATGCAAAACAATTTAGAGAAGATCGTTCTACCTACAACTATCCACTTTATTTGCTTTAATTGATATTGTAATTTCCTCTTATCCTTTTAGTCTTCCTATGAATTCCCTTGTCCTGACCTAATACAGTTACTAGTCCAACCAGTCCTAGAAACCCTTATCAATCAAACAGTCCCGAAAGAAGGATTTAACCCAATTGATAACTTTAAGTTCAGAGATTAACCAAGGTATTTGCAGTCCCTAAAGAGAGATTTAACAACACATCCAACTTCCTACCCATCCAATTAGTTCAATCAGCCCTAAAGGGATAAGTTTGCTACTTGGGTTAAGGTTCCCAATCAGGAATATACAAAACTCTAGCAATTGAATTGATTCTACCAAGTTGATCAGACAAGATAGAATAAAACAATCAAACATTCAAGCACAAAGAAGCTGAAACATTCAATATAGGAAAAACGATCCAAAATTCAGAAACTCACAACTTAATCCAAACAAAGCTTCAAATTGTAGATAGAATGGAGAGAGTTTAGATCTCCATCAAAATAAAACAAAAGACAATTAGGGTTTAGAAGGAATAAAAGTCTCGGCCTCTCGGCCTCACTTATGTTCGGCCTTCTCCTTCTGTTTGCCGAATGAATGAATATATATTGTTTTGTATTCTAATTCTATCTATCATAAAATATAATAATATAAAATATCTAATTCTATACTCCGTTTTTTTCTAACTAAACTATATCTATCTAATAGAATATATAATGAAGCTGCGACATCTTTCTCCTCCGATTCAACAGGTGACCATACGAACTTAGCTCGGCCCATCCTTTCTTCCAAATTGCATAATAATCCTGTAAGTTTTCATCAACTTCCAAATTCAAACGATCCAGCCCATAAATACCTGAAATAAAGCTTAAATACGAGTGTAGACTCCGAAAACCAAATAATACAAATTAACTATAAAATATGTAAATATGCTCTTAATTAATATGCAAATCTATACTAAAAACAAGACTAAAATAGACTCTATCAAGCTACCTCATGCTTAGACTTTTGCTTGTCCCCAAGCAAACTAAGCACAAAGCAAAGACCAACTCAAAAAGAAAGACATAAACTCAAATAATTCTTATGAATGATCACTCATCAGTATAGTGCTCATGGCTACAAGAGTATTTATTATGTTAAGCTCAAAATAGTTATGACACTATGAGACCCACATCAAACCATTCATACTCATTGCTTTAAACTTTAATTAGGTTCAGGGGATGCTTACGTTCAGAATATATTGAGCAATCAAATTCATTAAGCACATAAAAAGTGTCATAAACACCCATAGATTACTAGGCCTTTTCTACTTCGGAGTTTCAATAAAGATCATATTTTTTTTCTCTTTTTTCTATACACTTCTTCTTCCTCCTTGTATGAATTTTATCCTCCACAAACAGGATCGGTTACTAACCGTATTTTTTTTTTCTCAATTCTTATTAGTGTTGAGTGAATTTTATCCTCCTCGAACATTTCTATCAAGCTTGGTTTATTGATGATTGTTTTCACTCGAGTGAATTTTATCCTCCTTGAGCGGCGTAAGTGAATTTTATCCTCTTTACACTCATCAACCCAACATATATAAAATCACATTAAACATATACCCAATAATATCAAATAAATGACCGAATTTACTAGTGCTTTTCATCAGGGGTTTAGACATATACAATAGAAACATATAAAAGTTTTTAAAATTGCTCTAAAATGAACATCCAACCAATAATCAAGTTATAACTAAAGCTCATAATCCATATTGTCTATGGGAATCCCACAAGTGTCTTTATTCAATTAAAATTCAATTTTATTAACTCTTAATTAATGAAAAACAATATATCATCATAGAGGTCATACCAATCATAGAAACAACTCTTATAACACAAGTAAAATAAAAACTAACAAAACAAAAACAAAGCCCCAATAACATAACTTCATATGGCCATGGGATAATTATCAAATATAAATATCCATAAGGCAACATATAATGCGATGAAGTGCATAACAAAAATTGAAAAAGAAATATATAAAAAAAACTAAAACATATATATATATAGGGAATGCTTCAAATGTAAAATTGCCTTAAAGTGTAAAAAAAGCTTAAGGTGTAAAATTTCTAAATTAGGACACGCTAATCCCAAAATTAGCAATTGTTGAATGGACGGCCTGTTTAACTACGCGTTTTTTGCTTTCCTCTCTCTTGTTCCTCGATCTCCATCCATGGCGAAGAAGAGCCCATCGGCATCCATGGCTACCTTCCCAAATTCCCGACCCCATCTCTTTCCTCACCCCCGCCATATGCTCGCTGTGGCCGATTTCGCCCGGATCGGCAGGTTCGTCCTCTCCATTCACAGCACTTCCCGACCCCATCAGTTCGCCTTCTTCAATCAATTAGGGCTCTCAGAGTCTCAGGTTCATTCGTTGCTTCTCTTTTCGCCCTCTTCGATCAATTATTCGTCGATTTCATCTTCTCGATGTAATTAGGGCTTGGTATAAATTGCTTCATGCCTATATTTTGATTGTGATTTAGCGGTTTCTAACATTTAGGGATTTAGGGGTAGAGATTAAAGGATTTAGGGTTTTGCAAGCAAGCTTTAAATTATCCAGTACATTCAAGGTCGTTTCCCTGGTGCATATGTTGAATCATTTTTCACATCTTTTAGTTGGAAGATTCCCCGGTGCAGTGACTTTTTTTGGGCATGAATTAGTCAAGGAAATTCAGTGTAGTGTTGAGCTGAACTTTTTTCTGAGTAGAAGCTTGATGATGATTGTTCTTGTCTCTTGTGTTTTCTATTGATCAATTGTCATCTCACACCCAAATTGGTCAAGACATAACTTTTACTCTGTCATGTGTAGGGATTTCGAAGAGTATGGATTAGTTTAATAGAAGCATATGTTGCTGGGGGAGTAGAGAATTGTTGGAAGACATTTTGAGAGCTTTTAAATGTTCATACATTATTTGTTTTCGAAATTTGTAAATAGGAGTGTTATTAAGAATCATATAACCCCTGGGAATGCTCCTTACATATTCAAGTTAGGCTCGGGGAGAATTATTAAGCCCTAGGCGTTTTTCATCTGAATTTTCTCCATAGGAGGCACTTGGTTGGCGCATAATGAAGTTTCTGTTATAATTCTCCTACTGAAATTTTGATAAGAACATTGCTAATGTTGGATATAAATGGAACATGTTTAGTGCTGGTTTTGCATATAGAGATCATCTAGAAGAGCTTTTTCTTTTAAAATCAGTTTCCAAGTGCATTTTCTTTATAATGGTTATATGCTATTTATCATGTAGAATATTAGATTTAATTCCACTTGTTCATCCCCTCTATTAGAATATATCAAGTGGAACATATTTGTTTACACTACTATCTTCTTTTGAATGTTGCTGCTAGAGTCTTCAACTCTTGCTTTTGTCCTTCATTGTATTGTGTTTCACTAGGCTTAGCTTACACCACCAGCCTGCATGTTCAATCTACTCCCTTTTTTTTCTTTTCTTTTTTTCCTACTTGTGTTTCTTATTCGATAAATGACTTTTGCATTTTTGGACATCTTCGCTGTTAATGTACTTCTTAGACTAACCTTTTCACTTCCTTTTTAGTTTTTATTGCAGTGTGATTTATTGGATATGCCTGCTGTTGCACAGCTCGAGAACGGCATCGACCATACATTGGCTTACCAACTTCTTAAGATACTTGTGAATAAGAGATTACATGCTTATTTGGAGTTTCAGGCTGTAAATTCTGATTTGTTGAACAACTATGATAATGTTATGTCTTAGCTGTTTTGCACTTTCATGATGGCTTACCTCTTCTATAGGCATTTATCATTGCCAAAACCTTCAGAATTTCGTCTGCAAATGTGAAACCCGCAGGTTATCTATATTTTCAATTAAAAAATATTATGACAGATAGTTTGAAGCCATCGCAGATTACTAGATTAGTGTCGTCGAGAGTTTTAAGTTGCTACATATTAACTTGGTAGTTTTAATTAAGCTGCTGCACTGAGTTTGTTACATAAAAGTTAAATAATGGACTGTTGGGTTGTGTTTTGCATTACGGGTTGCTGTCTATTGTGGTTTTGTACTTTAATGCATGATATGCCATTCTCGGGTTGTGTTTTGGTTGAATAAATTAAATAATGGATTCTTTGAAACCGTTCTTGTGGCATGCCTAAAGTTTTTATGTTTAATATTACCAAGTGCACAATTAATATTATAAAGTTCATAAATAATATTATAAAGTGCAAAGAGAATATAATTTTAAGCCTATTAGCTCAAAATGGTAGAGCAACGTGTTTATACACAAAGATGTGGGTTCAAATCCCACATAGGCTTTCTATGGTTTTGTCTTCTTTTCTTTTCGTTCATAAAGTGCAAAAATATGGTTTGTGTGATTCATGTTGCTAAGTTGATTAATTGTTCTATTGTGCAAAAATAAGATACAATTGTGCAGATTTAGAATTTAATTGTGCACATTTAGAATACAAGTGTGCATACAACAATTAATAATATTATAACGTACAAACGTAAGATTCAATTATGCAGATCTAGAATACAAATGTGCAAAAATAAGATACACTTGTGCAGATTTAGAATACAATTGTGCATACAATAATTAATAATATTATAACGTGCAAAAGTAAGATTCAATTATGCAGATCTAGAATACAAATGTGCAAAAAACAATTACTAAAAAAGAGGGAAGGAATTTTGCAGATATTATCTCAATCAATTGTGCAAAAGTAATATACAATTGTGCAGATTTATAATACAGTTGTGCACATTTAGAATACAAGTGTGCAAAAGTAAGATACAATTGTGCAGATTTAAACTACAATTGTGCAAAAGTAAGATACAATTGTGCAGATTTAGAATACAATTGTGCAGATTTAGAATACAATTGTGCAAATTTAGAATACAATTGTGCACATTTAGAATACAAGTGTGCAAAAGTAAGATACAATTGTGCAGATTTAGAATGCAATTGTGCATGTTTAGAATACAAATGTGCAAAAGTATGATACAATTGTGCAGATTTAGAATACAATTGTGCAAAAGTAAGATGCAATTATGCAGATTTAGAATACAATTGTGCACATTTAGAATACAATTGTGCACATTTAGAATACAAGTGTGCAAAAGTAAGATACAATTGTGCAGATTTAGAATGCAATTGTGCATGTTTAGAATACAAATGTGCAAAAGTATGATACAATTTTTGCAGATTTAGAATAAAATTGTGCAAAAGTAAGATGCAATTATGCATATTTAGAATACATTCAAAGAAGATCTGAATAATCTCTTGACAATTGATAAGGTAACTATTGTTGATCTTGCTCAAAATTGCATTTCAAAAAATTACTTTTTCATTCAATTTGGGGAAATTAATCAATTTAATCAACCAAATATTCGAAACACAAAGACTACACTCTTTCGATCTGAATAAAAATACAAACTGCAGCAGTGCTGTCATCTAATACTGTAAATAAAAGATTTTTTAATCAACTAGTAAATAACATACTACGATCAGTTTGATCGCCTCCTGTAAAACCAATGCAGTTCTGTCTTCAAATACCAAAGTCTTGTTCGATCTTTAAATAGAGACCAAATTGTCTTTGTTTGTTCAATCGGTGCACGAGTTGTTGCTTTTGATGCTTATTTTGTTGTAGTTAGTCTTGTCTTTGGATTATGATTTATGTATCTGCTGTAGCCTGTAGGTGTAGTTCCTCCGCTTCTCCTCTGTTATTTTTGAGATTGTTCTTCTTAGTGATCTTGTTTTCTAATGATCTGTAAAGTATAAGAGAAACCACTAAATCATCCATCTTCAGTTGTGTTAATTCAAGTAGTTCATGATTTATGTTTATGTTTAGCTCTTTTACCTTTCCTATGGGTTTTTTTATTTATCTCTTCTGCCATCCACTAGTTTTCTATTCCTTTTATTTTCTATATATGATATATGTTGATCCTAGAACTGTGACTAGCAAAAAACTACAAAGCATCAAAGAGAGACTGAGTAGCACCTAGAACTGTGACATAATTGAAGGTTTTCGAAAAGCAAGGCCTTGTGTAGAAAGACAACATAATTATCTTAATTGCTTTTTTAGCCGAATCTTAATTACTTTTATTGTGTTGTGAATGTAATTAAAAAAAAAACTCATTTTCCACTCTTTTTTTTTTATAACTAAAATCAGAAAATCCTTATTTGACATGAATGTCTAATAATAAGTCCCTCCACATAGATAATAGACTTTGAAGTGCAGACCATTTTGTTAATGTCCCGGTGAAGAAATAAGAATGATAAAATATGATTGAATAAGAAATAAAACCAGTGCAAATAATTCAGAGACAATGCTTATGAAACCAGGAGCACACTCACTCAGAAGCAACCTTAATATGTGTAACTTATAAATTATACCAAGTATTCAAGAAGTATCAGCAATCTGCACTGTTGGAGGAGGAGCTATAGGAGGTGCAACCACCGGTTGTGCCGGGGGAGGATGGACAGGACTAGAAGGTTGGATCGGACCAGTCCTTGGCCTCATAGCAGTAACTCCAGGACAATTCAGTG
Source organism: Persicaria tinctoria (assembly GCA_037127255.1). Lineage (NCBI taxonomy): Eukaryota > Viridiplantae > Streptophyta > Magnoliopsida > Caryophyllales > Polygonaceae > Persicaria > Persicaria tinctoria. The sequence continues at coordinate 66,030,508 of JBANSL010000006.1, forward strand.
GCATAAATCCCCTTCTTGGAGGTGCAGCTGCAGAGACAGGGGCCACAACAGAGGGTGTTCTTGGGCTTGGAAGAGGAACTATTGGAGTTTCCATGGGTTTCTTATCTGCTTCACATTCTAGATAGTGTAAAGACACAAATATAGCTCATACAAACTAATATTAGCAAGAAAAGCCATAATCTAACTCGTGGCAGCAAAGTGAGCAAACACAAGTGATAGCTAAAGCATATAACTATCATACTCCGTATTATAGTAAACCAAATGCCTATACGGGATTTGAACCCGCATCCTTGTGCGTAAGCACATCACTCTGCCATTTGAGCTAATAGGCTTAAAATACACACGTGACACGCTTAATTGGATGCAACAACCAAAACAATCCACAAATTGGTTGAAGCACCAGCAAAAATGATCCAAAGAGAAAATGGATTACAACAGCCCATCACTCTTCCATTTAGGGTTCTTGCTCAGGATGTGCTTCCAAACCCTAAGAGTTTAGACATAAATAAAAAGATACCCTAACAGTTTAGACAGAAACAAAAAGAGACCCTAACAGTTTAGACCAATGCCAAATAGGCAAATATTAAGCTTAAGTAAGTAAAATATATAAACCTCCCGAGCTGCTAATCTTGAATGATCTTCACTCTTTACTCCTATACACACCTGATGAAGAAAACAACCAAGAATCCTTAGGAAACCAAGACTAGTTCACCAAGCCTCGACCAACATAAATTTTCGATATTCGGTGGCTTGAACCTCACCATTATGCCAGAAATAAATATCAGAGTTGTGGGCTTTGGTTCTCTTATCCTCATAATGACAGCAACATCTTGCTGAGCATATCTAAGAGAATATCATATAAAAGAAAGGTTGCTGAAGTATACCAATTCGAGTTCAACACCAATTTGAGTTCAGCAAAGGAACAGGAAACCTACCTAGTGCGACATCAGAACTGATCTGCAAAATCATGGCTCGTTTTAGGCTAAAAACATTTGCAGATCTCCAACCATAACATTCAATACAGATTTCTACATCTCGAACGTGATATTCTCCTTCCCATTGACGGGAAAATCAAGCAAAAACCTAACCTAGCTCAAATCCTAGCTAAATAAAGCATAACTAAGAACCTAGAAGAAAGCAATAAAATTAAAACAAATCAGGGATGAAGAAGAACACAAAACACAAAATTAGAATAGAAAGGCACCTCAATCGAGCCTTGGCGAGTTCCCAGTAGTAGCGGCCATAGTGAGACAAGGATCCCGCGAAATCACGGGCGAGGGTCGAGGTTGCATCGAGGGATCTGGAGAAGCCACGACCGAGCTTGGCAGAATCAACAATGGGGGGTGATATAGTGGCAGCAGAGGAGAAGAGGTGAGCTAGAGAGAAAGAGGTCGGAGATCCAATGTCTCCATTAGCGAGGTGAGAGAGAAAGAAGTAGGATGAGAAGACGTGTTCCAGGCGAGAAGAAAGAGAAGGGTTTTTCATGTTTTAGCCAGCTCGGTTCTTTTTTTTTTTTTAAATATCCGGTTCGGTCAGACGCGTGCTGGTTTATCACTAAAAGACAAAATTTTACACGTTAAGCAATTTTACACCGTAAGACAATTTTACATTTTAACGCTTCCCTATATATATATATATATATATATATATATATATATATATATATATATATATATATATATATATATATATATATGTATATATGTATGTATGTATGTATGTATGTATGTATGTATGTATGTGTGTATATATATATATATATATATATATATATATATATATATATATATATATATATATATATATATATATATATATATATATATAACACGGAGCTACACCTGAATTCCCCACCCCATGCTTAAAATTTTACTTTGTCCTCAAAGTAAAGAAAATTAATAAAGCAGTAAGAGAAAACTCACTATTTAATCAGGCTTATCAGGCTTATCAGTACAATTCATTCTGCTCAAGAGGAGGTCATGGTGTGGCCCTTGAATAGACCATAAAATTCAGCACTTCTCATACTTATCGGACCCGTCCAACACCACAAATAGCAGCAAAAACAAGCCAACGACCCTAGATGTTCTAGTAGCAACTTGAATGAAATTAGCCTTTGTGACCCGTCTTGGAGTTGGATAAATATAGGCATATCCCTTTGCAATAACTTTTGGCCAAGACACAAAACAAAGACATCACAACAAGCAAATGCAATCCAACTATCCAAGCATAATAATATCATCCAAGAATAAAGAAGAACAAATACCAGCCAAACCAAATCAGTCCCTGCAACTCATGCCCATCCATATTTCGGAAGTAAAATCATGAAAAATTTGATGGATATAAAGAGCATGAGATAAGCAAGAAAAGAACAAGCATGAGCACAATTCAATCTAGTAGCCAACACTTCCGGTAAATAGGTGTAATAAAAGACTAAATTTCGAAACTAAAGTGATCAATTTCAGTAATAAAATCAGTCAAATTCCACCACTAAATTCAATCCGAAGTCTCCCCGAAGCATGAGACACAAAAAATAACTCAGCTGATTTCACATACAACAAGGGAATAACGATCAGCAACAGAGAGTTCATGTCTATCAAAGTCTCGTAATCTTAACTACAACTAGACTGAGCACTCCATAAATCAAAATCTAATAAGCACAAACCAACAGAAGCAACTGTATGCACAGAAACACACCAACAGTTCAATCTTATGGAATCAAAATCAGCCTACCACTGGATGTACAATTCCCAACTTTTGCTCATAAATTTCCCAAATAGCAGCAATTTAACGTAATCCAAGTTACCTGACTTACCATCGAAGTCGATGATGGGTGTCGGCGTCGGATATCAGTTCCGACAGCAAGAGGCCGTGTGAACAGAGAGAGAGAGAGAGGAGAGAACAGTGAAGGAGAAGGAGGTCGATGATGTCGCTGGCGAGACATAGGCAACGAGGGTGGCACGGAAAAGGGGATCTGTGAGTGGTGCGGTGGTGTCGCCGGCTAGGGTTCAGGCGAAAGGATGGGCTAGGTTCCAGCGAAGAGAAGAGAGGTATTGGAATGGTGATTGTTGGTGGCTGCTAGCGGTCGAGGTGAACAGAAAAGAGAAGGAGGAGAGGCGGCGAATGGGGCGGCGTTTGGCACGATCAAGGCGACGAGGATGGCCTCGGGAAAGCGATGCAGCGGTGGGCGAGGGAAGGAGAGGAAGCCGAAGGGGAGAAAGGAAAAAGAGGGCTCAGATTTTATTTTTTATACGAAAATAAAAAAATGTATATAAAAATTAATCCTAACTAAAAAGAAAAAGGAATAAAAAATCATACCTTGGTCGCCTCACAATCTCTCTAACATCGGACATGGTTAACACCCTCATCAATTTGTCAAACTCTTGTGCACATATATCAAGCAAGCATATATAACATAATGATAAATTGAAACTAAATAATATTGCAGATAAGACCCGTTTTAACTTATCAAACAAGCGAGCATGACTCTCTGTAGAGGGTATGTAATACCACCAATTTAGTTTCATTGGTGACTTCTCATAATATGCGCTCCTCTTTTGCCATCTCTTAGCTCTTTGTCCGTTTGCACCCTCATTAAATTCAAACAATAGAGTCCTCTTTGTCAAATTTTCCTCATCTTGCTCATCTATCCAATCTCCAAGATCTCCTCGTCAAGAGAGATGATAGCGTAGTCGTCACTAACCACCACCTCCGTCTCCCTAGGAAAAATCTCTGAACTAATTGGACTTGTAATTGGACTTGCTACTTGGGTTAAGGTTCCCAATCAGGAATATACAAAACTCTAGCAATTGAATTGATTCTACCAAGTTGATCAGACAAGATAGAATAAAACAATCAAACATTCAAGCACAAAGAAGCTAAAACATTCAATATTTATATAGGAAAAATGATCCAAAATTCAGAAACTCACAACTTAATCCAAACAAAGCTTCAAATTGTAGATAGAACGAAGAGAGTTTAGATCTCCATCAAAATAAAACAAAAGACAATTAGGGTTTAGAAGGAATAAAAGTCTCGGCCTCTCGGCCTCACGTATATTCGGCCTTCTCCTTCTGTTTGCTGAATGAATGAATATATAGTGTTTTGTATTCTAATTCTATCTATCATAAAATATAATTATATAAAATATCTAATTCTATACTCCGTTTTTTCTAACTAAACTATATCTATCTAATAGAATATATAATGAAGTTGCGCCGTCTTTCTCCTCCGGTTCAACAGGTGACCATACGAACTTAGCTCGGCCCATCCTTTCTTCCAAATTGCATAATAATCCCGTAAGTTATCGTCAACTTCCAAATTCAAACAAACCAGTCCATAAATACCTGAAATAAAGCTTAAATACGAGTGTAGACTCCGAAAACCAAATAATACAAATTAACTATAAAATATGTAAATATGCTCTAAAGTAATTTGCAAATCTATACTAAAAACAAGACTAAAATAGACTCTATCAAATTGACATGGTAGCTAATACCATGGATCAAAATCCAAACAATCCGTTTGTTTTTTTATATCTATTTGGTAGGAGACGAACAATACATACGCATGATGTTGCCCTACGAATTCGGTGAACACTTCCAGCCCCATGGGCCCGAGAAAATCGTCTTATCCACTCGCGTCATCAAATATTTCCCTGTTCATATCGTAGGGAGCAGATACGGATCTCACTGAGGAGCACGATGATGGAAAGACTTTGTCGAAACACACGGACTCGAGTTTGAAACATCAATAATGTTCACCCACCTGGGCGAAGCAAGGTTTGAAGTCCATTTTTTCGACAATGAAGGTTATTTGATCGAGGAAGAAATCTATGATGACGAGTACGACGACCCAACATCAAATGGTTTCCACAAGGTCCCAGTGACAGTTCGGTAAGCAATGTTTTTACTATTACGATCTTAAATCTAGCTCGAACTATCAATAAAGACCCGCTTCCTTGGATTCATATTGCCATTACTCATTGTATAATGATATGAGGAATAAGTCCTTAGCGTCCGAGGACACCGGAGATTATTAAGTAGGTCTCTCCTATGCGAACATCGTGCTGGATATTACCTAGTTCTCGATTTAACCTCTCTTGCGTCTAAGGATGCTGGAGATTATTAAGTAGGTCTCCCCTCCGCGAACAGCGTGCTGGAGATTACCTAGTTCTCGGTTTAATCTCTCTTGCATCCAAGGACGCTGGAGATTATTAAGTAGGTCTCTCCTCCGCGAATAGCGTGCTCGAGATTACCTAGTTCTCGGTTTAATCTCCTTTGCGTCCAAGTATGCTGGAGATTATTAAGTAGGTCTCTCCTCCGCGAACAGCGCGCTGGAGATCACCTAGTTCTCGGTTTAATCTCCCTTGCATCCAAGGACACTGGAGATTATTAAGCGACTCTCTCCATCGCGCAGAAGACGCTGGAGATCGATTTTTAATAGATCCCTCCTTCCCTTGAAATACGTTGGAGATTACCTAATTCTCAACCCAATTCCTCCAAAACATCCAAAAATAATGGAGATCGTTTGGTAAATGTTTATTTCTCCGCATAAAACTACGCTAGAGATTACTCAGATCTTAGTCTGACCTCCTTCGTGTGCATTTAATAGCCACATTTAGTTGGCAAACAAAAGAGCCAGTAACTAAAATACTAGAAATCCATTCGTCCACTCTTCGCGACAAACTCAAACAACCAGCACCACGTAGATATGTTGGTTTATTTATTATATACCAAGCAAAACCATCCAACAAAAGTAGTGATACGACCACACAAAGGGTTGCAAGAAAGGAAAGTTCAACACCGAACCGTAAAATCTAAGTCACCATTTTGATCAGGACCGTGATCCATTGCAACAACTTTAAAACAAGAGTTTCCATCGTACTCAAAAATCAAGCATGTTCCAATTCGAAGTTCATTCGAAACAACGAATTCGGGCCACCCGCTAGTAAACCAGTAGTTGTTAGGCCCTAAGGGTTCCACCCTCACCACAAATTCCTCATCAGCTTGCGTCCATAAATGCACAAAGCCATGTGCATCATAACCATAATCACGATATACGGATAGTAGAGGCTGCGACAACAACAAACACATCAGAAACGCTCGACTATCTTATCAAGAAATAAATTACACATTACAACTTACCAGCCTATATACCGAGCAAACCCCCCCCCCCCCCCCCCGCGAGGAATAATTACACCTGGAATATCAACTGGTGTCGTAGCCATCATTACCACAAGTAAACTACAATAACAACATTGGGTTTATTACCTTTTTATACTGATCTCTACAAAGATAAACAACAAATGGCACCGCAGACCACCCAAGTACACCACGAGGTCAACAAATATCAAGTAACACAACAAAGAACACCTGATAAGTACGACCCCCCTCCACGCGGAAAATGAGGCTACATGCAAACTTGATACACCGAGCTGCACGAAAAACATTTTGATGACACGCACCTCCCTGCTTCATGATGATTCAAACATAACTCTGCAAAACAAACGTCCATATCCACTGAGTGCAGAACTAGTATAAATGAAAACATTAGGTAATGCACAAACGAAATTACTTGGAACAAAATGCCAAGTTTTGACATGGCTTCAGGAGAACTCTCTCCACCAAGAATCCCGCCACCAACCTTGATCATGAATACTATGCTTTTCCCAAATCCTAAATTCACCAGGAGAATCCTTAGGGAGAGCCAACTACATAGGCTCCCCTTACCATATATCTTTGTAGAATTCGGGGACGAAATACTAGACCAAATCTTTCTATGTTCTTCCTCGAACCAGAAATTCGTGGTACTAGTCGAACGAGATGAAGGGGATTGGTTCTCTCTTTCGAAAGGCTGGAGATATTTCACGAGCACAAACAACCTCATAATAGGGAGCCGCCTTACCTTCGAGTAGGGATGGGCTTCTGGTCTGGACAGGTGGACCGGAATTTTTGGAAACATGGACCGCAGATCGGACCGGGACCGAGAAATATGGTCCCGGGTTTTCCGGTCCGCGGACCGGAAAGACCGATCGGACCGGATTCAGCCCTGCCACCATGTTTCTTCTTCTTCTCTTTTTTTTAGAGGGTTACAACAACGTTTTTTTTTGTTGCAACAATTGGCTTGAGCCATTTTATTTCAAAGTGTTGGGCAATACAATCAGGATGAAAGAATGTTTCACATATGTACACAGCTCTACAACTAACCATGTTCCAGTAAATTACTAAATTGAAAATCAATTCATGATTTAATTCCATTGATAAAAACAAACCTAGAAATAAAGTTTAGATCTAAAAGTAAAAGAGAGTCTGAGAGAGGAGGGTCGATTGGAGGCTGAGATGAGAGAGGAGGCTTACTGTGGTGGTGGGTAGGGTGGCTCAAAATGGACCCGACCCGGAAACCCGACCCGAAACCCCCTGGGGGTCGGGTCAAATTTTAGGAAATCCTGGGTCAACGGGCGGGTCGGGGTCAGACTCGACGGGTCTCAGGGTCTGACCCGTTGACCCGTTTTTTTTTTTTTTTGTGGCTCTACCTGCTAGATTTTCCCTCTTTTTCTTTTTTTTTTTGAAATTAGAATGACTTCCTTTTTTTTTTTTTTGATTCGAAAAAGGCCCATGCCTTAGATTTTATTAAATGACTATGGGACTAAAGTGCCCATATGTTTAGGTAGCTACATAAGAAATCAGCGACATTTTCAAATTCAGTAATAAGGGGGGGATTTTATTAAATGACTTTTTATTTTTTTTTTAAAGTAGCATAGAAGAATAAATGACATTATATGTATTACGTAATTAATTTGAAAACTACGGAGTACATGTAATAACTAATATACGGATGAAAAGTAAAAAATAAAAATTCTTTTTTATTTAATTTTAAATATTTTAATTTTGTAACAATTAACAAAATTTTAAAATTCAGGTTTTCGGGTGAACCCGTCACCCGACCCGGAAAACTCAAAATTACAAATCTCGGGTTGGGGTCGGGTGGCGGGTCGCATTTTTAAAAATCCGGGGCCTTCGGGTTGACCCCCACCCGGAATGTTCGGGTCGGGTCGGGTCGGGTCGACCCGGATGAGCCACCCTAGTGGTGGGACCGGCGAGCACGGGAGCAGAGCGCTAGCAGTGACGGGCGGCGACCACGAGGGAGGAGGGTCGACTTGAGGCGTAGAGCCGTGAAGCCAAAGAAACAGGTTGAGAGAGAGGAGACTGAGTGAGAGACGAGAGGCTGAGTGGGCGACGTCGGACAAGAGCCACGAAGAGAGAAGCCTCAATTCATATTTGAGATCTCAATTCTTCAGGAGGGAGTTCTTTGGGAGGGAGTACTGGAAATGGAGTAGGTCAGATACGAGAGACGGAGATCTCAATTCTCAAGGCACGCTATTTTTTTTAAGAAACCGGTCCAATTCCGGTCTGGACCGGAAATGCTGGTCTGGTATCGGGTTTGGACCGGAAACTAAAATTTCTTGGACCGTGGACCAAACCGTAATATCCCGGTCCGAGCCAAAGACCGTAATTTCCGGTCTGGTCCCGGTCCGATTCCGGTCCGATCCAACTTTTTCCCAGCCCTACCTTCGAGTACCAACGAGAATCTCACTTTGATGTGGAAATAGAGCAACCATACCCAGAAAAAAACGGAGATGTTTTGCCCGACTACCTGTGCTATGAAGAAATATAACTATAGAAGATACAAGGCAATCTCTACTATATTTCATCGCTATGAAATAACAGCTTCATCTGTCATCTGCATAACATCTAATAAATCTGTGAACCCTACTTTTTGTCATCTCACGATTCATTTCATAAAACGATCAATGACATGAGATCGGTAAGGGTGTCGCAAATTTTCCTTTCAAACAAAAACATTAACAATAGATGGGTCAAACTCTAGTCGCGAGAAGACAAAACTAATAACGACAGAGCAAACCCTTAAGAAAAACAAGAAAACGGGATAAACAGAAATACATCGCATTTAAAGATAAAAATATTCACAAAACACCATAACAAGACATCGCTTGTCATAGGCTGAAATGTTCTTCATCCCAAAAAATAGCGTATGAACCGCAGTAGAGCACAAGGCTCTCACCACGGGTAAGAATATGTTTTCAACTTTCCAAAACAAAACAACTTAAAGACTTGATAAAGAAGGATAGGACAATTTTTAAGCGCTAGTAGGAGGATTGTTGTCACCATCGCAAGTAGGATCATGAATGATCTCATTGGCAAGCGGAGGATCGAGGGCTACGACGTCGTCAATAGGAGCATGAAGAGGAGCAGGCAGGCCACGTTGAGGATCCTTAAGCTTCATATTCCCAGGCTCATAACTGGGAGGAAACATCCCCACGACATCGCCAAGATGAGCGAAATGATTGACGCTCTGGGCAATCCCACCTTCCACCCCTTCCATAAAAGCGCCAGTCACCTTGTCGTAAAGGACATCATGTCTATCCGTCTCAAGGTAACGGCCTAACCAACCTCGACTATCCTCCCCCATGAAACTAGATAGCTACCTCCGACCTTCATCACTAAGCATAAACTTGCGAAGCGTACTCTTGGTAAGAAGGACATCCTCACCGGATGTAAAACGCTCTATTTGTGCTCTTAAACCCATAAGCTCTTTGTCGACCGTGTTTAACTCGCGCTCAAGATCCATGAGCTGACCCCTCAAGCGAGTGACCTCCAATTCATGATGAACCCCCGTCTCTTGGGCCTTCGCGAGCTCAACCCGCGACAAATCCAGCTCGTTCTTCACTGCCTTCACCTCCCTCAGGGATTTCTCCAAAGCCTCTTTCAAACTGTCGATGGTTACCTCCCGGAGCTCTGCATCCCTCAATTTCTCAACCTTTATCTTCAAAGTGTTTTTATCGCCCTTAATTCCCTCACTTTGTCTTCATGATTTCTTAGACGCCCAGCCACCTCAGACCATTACAGATTATCCTACGACGACACGCAGAGAATGGTGAACACACATGCAAAATAATTAAAGAAAGGAAATAAGGAAAATATAATATATCGCGAAGGAAGTTACCCAACCTCTAGTTTTTTGACCATGCACCAATAATTCTTCATCCGTCAGATGATGAAGATACTCCCGTTCGGCCGGACAGCTTTTCTTGGGAATCTTCAATTTCTTAATATCAATTGGGCAAACCTGGGTAGCTAGTAGGCCGTCATGGAGATCCCCCACTAGGTAATCGGCTCAACACTCAAAAGCATGGTGGTCCCTGCCCCCTCCCTTTGTCTTTTACACACGCGTTGAGCCAGGGGTCGGTCCTCTCACGACACACTTTCCCGATCCCGACCGGTTATTTCCCCTTTGAACACTTCGTCGCGAGGGGGGAGTTGCGGGGAACGTTCTGTTGGCCACCACCCGCTCCCGGGGTAATGGTAGGAGAAGGCCTGGATGCACCGCTAGCGGCACTTTTCTTCTTCGCTAGTGCGGAGAATTTCGACTTATCTACCAACATATTTGCAAAAGAATCAAAACAGAAGTCAATCAAAAGAAAATTGAGATCAAAATACTAGAAAGCTTAAAAAATCCTTGGCACCGACCCGACCGATGCGGGAGACTAAGTCTGGCCATCTCCAGACGAAGTGAAGTTACGATTTTCCTATAACCCCGTATCGACGCAACCCTCTCCCCAAACGCAACCTTCCATCTCTCCGTCGCGACATTCTTGTCTTTAGGAGAGACATACTCGCCAGGTTTGGTCACAAAGTTCAAAAATGTCTTGGTTGGATCGCGAACAAGGAACCATTTCCTTCTCCATCCCGGGTTGCTAGACAACCTCTCAACTATTTTTCCAGTTAGAGAGGCAGACACCAGTCCCTCGCTGTGTCTCAAAGAGAGAACGGAAAAAAGATGGTCTAGTGACAGCGTTTGCTTGATAGTAGTACACCGCATGATATAGACCGCGAGGTACATCCACACGTTAAAGGTGAGCTGGGCCGGGCATTGGTTTATGTGCGCCAAAAATTCTGAATAAATCTGGGGAAACAAAGGCGGAACCCCTGAAGCAAACTGCCCAGGTGGACAAAAACATGGTCTTTGTACTCGTTGAAACATCCTCCACTCCCAGTAGCCAGGCCTATTTCTATCCCAGTCGGCCATGGGTAAAGCTTAGCCACCTCCTCCCAATGCTTGACATTGAGAATTGACTCTTCTCCTAGCATCTTAGTTATGGTAGGAGCTACGCGTTCCGCAAAAATTGTTAGGATGGGAGGAAATGCAACGGGAACATAGCTTTCAAAGAAACTGCAATTGTCTGCCTCTCATCGTTCATAGAGGGCAAGGCAAAATCACCCGGAACCACACGGATAGGTTTTTTACTCTCTTTGGGTACGCGAGATGACACGCCTTTTCCCAAATCATTAATGGACTCCGAAGTATGACTATACTCAGGATTGTCCCTCTTCAAAGGGCGCTTGATGGATCCTGCCATTTTCCGTTATTTTTGCGCTCTGACCAGCTCCAAGGTTTGCTCTATTTCTTTTCATCTCGCGCGGTTTTTTACTTGGTGGGAAAGGAGCAGGACTCGCTGTAGACTCTGAATCAACGTCTGCTAGAGATATTGTTCGCAAGGAACTAACCTCCTCATGCTCATATCCCACACTCCGGTTTTGGCTATCACTCTCGTTCAACATCTTAATTCTAGAACAAGAAGAAAACCCCTTGGAAAAGACGCACAGAAAGAGAAAATCAACAAGGGGAAGCGACCTTTTCAACATCGCGAGTAAACAAATTTGGCGTCAAAAAGCCCTTTTCTGGGCTCATGTTGGCGCCTCGTGCGCCCCCGAAAGGGCATTGAAAAGACGTTTCCCCCCGCAGGATGACGATTAAGAGACGCTTTTTCGTCTCCTCCGTAAAAATTTCTTGATTTTCGAGAAATCACCTCTGGGGAAAACAAAAAGGGGGAGGCGAAAGGTTTCATCCGCCCCCCACCGTTGGAGGGTTCCCAGAAAACCCAAAGTCGTCTGAGGGCTCCCGAAAAACCCAAGAACAGTACTACCCCACCCCAACGCTGCCCCGCTATTACTAGGTGGTTTTTTACTACTCCATGAAAATCAACAGTAACTAAGGGAACAAAGGAGGGAAGAGGAGATGAGACACCGGGGAGTACCCCAGTCTCCACTCCATAACCACCATACCCCTCGCCAGAGGAGGGTGGTTCCACCACTGAGGGTTGTGTCCCTTTGCCCTACAAAGCTTAAAAAACAAGCGCAAAAGAGAAAAAGATAATTGAGCGTCTTTCAACTATACAAAAAAAACTTTCACCTTCGCGTATCAATTTGATGAGCGGTTTTTAGTCGCCTAAACCGTATCAAAATAAAACTCAAACCTACAAACTAGTATAGCAAGTAAGTAAGAGGTCGATCCCACAGAGAATCAAGTATTTCTCAACAATGTGTGTTTACCAATTAGTAGAAAGGGGGGTTTTGGTTGATTGAGATTGAAAAGAAAACAAAATAAAATAAAAACAAATAATGCAAAATAATTTAGAGAAGATCGCTCTACCTACAACTATCCACTTTATTTGGTTGAATTGATATTGTAACTTCCTCTTGTCCTTTTAGTCTTCCTATGAATGCCCTTGTCCCGACCTAATATAGTTACTAGTCCAATCAGTCCTAGAAACCCTTATCAATCGAACAGTCCCTAAAGAAGGATTTAACCCAATTGATAGCTTTAAGTTCAGAGATTAACCAAGGTATTTGCAGTCCCTAAAGAGGGATTTAACAACACATCCAACTTCCTACCAATCCAATTAGTTCAATCAGCCCTAAAGGAATAAGTTTGCCACTTGGGTTAAGGTTCGCAATCAGGAATCTACAAAACCCTAGCAATTGAATTGATCTAACTAGTTGACCAGACGAGAAAGAATCAAACAATAAACAATCAAGCACAAAGAAGTTGAAGCATTCAATATAGGAAATAAGGAACAAGATTCAGAAACTCACAATCAATCCAAATAAAGCTTCAAATTGCAAGTAGAACGAAGAGAGTTTAGTCGTCCATGGGGAACATCGCTCTCTCTCCAATTGTCTGATAGAACGTAAGAATAGAATGGAAGTGATGAAAAATAACATAAAAGTCGGCCTAATAAACATCAAAGTCGGCCTCCCAAAACAAAGTATACATCTAGGGTTTTTCAATCGAAACGCTGCGCGCTGACGGCAGCTGCGGCGGGCGCAACATATAAGCGGCGGGCGCAGCATGAATATCGCCCCTGGCGGCGGGCGCAGCAAACTATGCGGCGGCCGCTGCATTGGGTTTTCCCGAAAATTCCGTCTCGAATTAGCTCTCGACGTCAACATGAAAGTTGTAGCTCTCTGAAAGAGCTTTCCAACGCATGGTCATAATAGTCGATCGGACAACCGAGGCCTCCAGAAAGTGCAAAACAAGTTCAGCATGTCTGGCGACAACTTCTGCAGACTTGTTCTTCGTTTAGGTTCGCTTCTTCTTCTCAGGACCTCTTGAGATCTTCATGTAAGCTTCTTCGATCAACTAGACATTCTCATCAAATGCGTTATCAACTCATGTCTTCTCCTCGGATCTACCATTACCTGAAATAATCAATAAAAGCGTGTAGATTTCGACTCCGACAACATAGAGAACTAATATGCAAATCATGCTTAATACATCCATGAAATGCATCTTAACTAAGTTAAATGCAACCTATTATGCCTACCTAAATGCATGCTATCAGCAAACCTAGAAATTGAATAGGGCAAGAGAAAGATTGAGGAAAACTTACTTGAGAAATATGGAAGAGAAACGCCAGTAAGCTTGGAAGACTGGGGAACGGACCACCACCTAACTCCGATCTCATTTTTCTAGGAGCACAAAAAACCCTTGGACTCTCTTTCTCTTCTTCGTGTGTTCAGAAATGTGGAATGAGGAAGTATAAGGCAAAAACCCCACTTATAGGTCTCTGTGGGGTCACTCCCTCAAGTGGGCCGAAAAACACGTTACACCCAATCAAGGCCCATTCAATGAACCGACTTTTTGGCGGGAAGCATCGTGTTTGTCGAAACCTAATCGCGAACGACGTATCACTCGCGATCCGATTACGAGGAGATATGACGATGCCATAGAAAATATACCTATTAAATAACACAAGTATAACGTCATAAATAGGCCACCCAACGCAAAAAGACATATGACCCCACTACAAGATTCATCGCGAGTAAAGTACTAGGTCAAGTCCTGACCAAACCCAACACCCTCAAAAACCTCGATCCATATTTCCTCGCGACCTAGATCTTAGTATAAACCCGCATAAGAGACAGGACATGTCCCCCAAAGTACCTCGTGGCTCTCTGGGATCCTAGCAAGCAGCTCGCTGGCTTAAAGCACCTCACCTCTAATAGCGCCACGTATCCTATGTAAAACCACGAGGTCGCCAACCCTCGCTTGGTTCCCTTATAAATACCCCCTTCCGACCTCAAAGAGGAGGATCCGGATTAAAGATAGAAAGTAGAAGAGCTTTGAGTACCTCCTGGACCTAAAGCCACCGGAGTTGAATTCTTAAGATCTTTGATCGGAGAAGAACATTCTTGGAATAAGAACATCACCTGAGTTCCTCTCAAGCCGACGACTGAACGGTCCAAATCCTCGCGATTCGAATATCCGATCCCCATCGCTTGGACTAATAAGCGCTTAACCTGATCATCACCCCTCACAGTTAAAGCTTGCAGGTATTTCAAGTCATTTTGTCGTCATGATGAGGTAATAAGTACAGGTGAAATTCCACGATCGCGTCAGATGATTTTCTAGAAACGCTTCTAGCCCCATATCATGGTTCTTCTTTGTTTTCTCTGATGTCCGGTGTTTGTTATTAGCCTCTTTCCATTTCTAATATTGTCTTTTCAGGAAATCCTTGAGCTCCTTCTGTGGTGGGATATTTGTAGTTTTGAAAATTATTTGATTCCTGAATAACCACATTGTCCACCACTTGATTATCAATATTTTTTTATTTTTTTATTTTTGGTTCATTTTTTACCAAGATATGCCAAAATATGCTTGATATTCTTCTATTGGTTTTGGTGGGATCGAATGGTTGTTGTGACTGCGAAATGTGTAAAGGTTGGCGCTTACAGAAGATGCATTCCTTGAAGAGATGGACAACATCTTTTGTAGAAGCCCTACAAAACACATATCGTATGTACATCGATACTATTTTGAGTCAGCATTACCTTTGTGGGAATATCATCATGTTATGTTTTCCATATGAAGTTTTTGATTTTAGTGTGTATCCATTTTTCATATCCATGCAATTGGATCATCCCTTTATTGATAAGGGTATGTAAGAAGTTTTATTGCACTAGTGGTTGTGAACCATCCATTATTGTCAGGCCACCAGTAACGCATGTCCTTTATCTGGTTTGTCTGAACTTGGATGCCTGCAACGTCTTCTGCCACGTTATTAGGGAGGATAATACGAATTCCTCTCATCCGGAGAAAGTTCACTTAAATAGAGTTTTCACCCATTGTAATTGAAAATTTTCACTTTTCTTATTTTAATTAATATACTTTAAAATCCAACCAATCATACTTTTATCAATGAATTTTCTAACTTATGTATATGCTTTCCAGAAATAAGTCGAGTATGCCGATTTAAGAAAAATTCCACTGAATTTACTACTTTAACTCTTACTTTTATAGAGCTCATCTAGAGTTTTCTTTTTTAATAAAATATATTTATTTTATGTCAGTGACCTAGGTTAATTTTATCAAATCCCATAATTTATACTCTAAATTTGTAGGAAAAAATTCGTCAGAATAAGAAGCATTCGACTTTAGAGCATGCCCAACAGATTCTCTAAAACAATCTCCAAAATAGAGAATTATCAGTCAGATATTCTGAGTATTTTTTGGCCCCATTTCAACAGCTTCAACATTATAGAATTACCCCAAAATATATAAGATTTTCTTCAAATTTAGGGAATGATCTACATATTTTTTTCTTGATTCTCTCTTTTGAAGAATGTAATAGGGATGCTCTTGGATGAAAAACCAAGATGGGTAATCTCTTATACTCCATCCGTTTAAAAATAGAGGTCTTTTTAGGTTTAGAATTTTGTTTAGAAATATAAGTCATTTTAGGTTTTCGAGACATTGAGATAAGAGAAGAGTAACTTTTTGAGTTGTTTTGTGAAATGTTATTGGTTGATAATGGTAGTGAATAATTAATGAGGGGTATAAAAATAATATTTGTAGACTTTTCTTAATATGTGTTTAAAAGTCTAAAATGACTTATAATTTCGAACGAATGAAGTAATTCTCAAAATTTATCTTGGAGGAGGTGAAAAAGTAAAAATAAATTGACTAGGACAAGGAGGGAGGCAAAAGGGGTGGTGGATGGATGGGTCATGGGTGCCTGAAAAACGTTGACGGTATGAAATTTGTTTGTTGGTTAAGGGACGATCTTAAATTATCTGCTGCCAGGAGACGTACGTCGGTCCCCCAATCGCTACCACCGCCATCGGCACCTCCTCTTTGCTCAGTGCCTTCTCTGGTTCAGCGCCACCACAAACAACCTACCCCCTCGCCGACGCAATTGCTCCTTCCTTCCAATACCAAATCACTTCGATCCTCGGCGAAAGATCAACAACGCTCGGAATTTCCCCTCTTCTTTTTTTTTTGGTGACCGGAATTTCCCCTCTTCTAGTTCTAGGTATGTAGCATTATTCAAAATCTCGTTCTGCATTTTTGTGTTTCTTCTGTGGTTGTTTCAATCAACATATCGCGTTCAATTCTCCGAAATGTGGATCAACCGCTGAGTTGAACCGAGAATTTAAGATCTGGAGTATGTAGATCTCTTTTCATTTTTCTCCCCTCCACTCCCAAGTTATTAGGGAGTTGTGTGAATGATGATGATGGTGAGGAGAAGGATGACTGTAGTCAATTAGCAAGTACATTTTAATCTGCACCAATTGCTATCTTTTGTTTTCAACTGCTTCGTGATCCCTCCAAATTTCTGAGTTGAATCTTTTATTTGCAGATCTTAGATTTCTGTCATTTAGTAGGCTAGTTGTGTTCTGCTGATCCTGATGAATTTGTTGCGAAATTCCACACTGCCTTTCCGGATTCTTATTGGATTACTGAGCCATTTCTTTGTTTTTAGTTCATTGCCGATCTAGTATGGCGACATGAAACAGCATTTGTTTAGTGTATATGTTGGCTGGACCATACATTGATGTTATGATTGGTATAGTGCATTAACTACATATTTTACTAAATGTTTTGTCTTGCAATATACAGACCAAGTTAAGTACTCAAACTGGCAATGCTTACAATGCATATTTGGTTCAGGTGTTGATAATGGAATCAGAATCTGTGGAGCTGCCATCCTTGAACGAGGCTGCAATGTCAGATCATCAACCTTCTAACACTGTGTTCTCTGAACATGATAACTCTGCACTCCCAGTATCGTTATCACCCAGTTCCAGCTTATCATCTTGGGCGAGAAACCTGAAACTAATGCCTTCGTCAGAAGTGCAGGAAGATTCTCAAAATGGAAATGGAGGAAAGTTGACCTTTTCTCGTTTGACGAGTGGGCTTGGATTACGTTTGACGCCATCACCCTCACCACAAGATATGGATGGTGAAGCTCCTGCAACAACTGCACAAGGTGGCGTTTTTGATACGCTTACAAAAGGTTTAGTTGACTCTTCTCGAACTGCAGTAAAGGCTGTCCAGGTTAAAGCACGACATATGGTCTCCCAGAATAAAAGGAGATACCAGGTAGCTTTTCAAACTGTTAATGCCGGAAACCTTCTTTCAACTCTCATATTTTGGGTCTAGTATAGTGATTCATATCTTGATGAACTGAAGAGTCCTATTGGCTGGAATGGTGATGCTACCTTTTATTGCTGTTGTTCGTTACTGCTCAAGTGACATAAATGAATAATAAAGAAGCTTATTAGAGTAATAGAAACACCTTGATTGTTCTAAATATTGTATTCTTCCATCCTCTATCCTCTGAAATAATAAAATTAATGTTACCAGCTAAAGGTTAAGATGTGTCATTTGCTTTGTCTCAACTCTTACTACTAAGAAGTGACAAAAATAGTAATTTCATGAAATGGATTTCTTTTGGGGAGAGTGTATATGTCTGCTTCCCATTTATTCTTAAAGAAATGCTACCATGCATTTCACTCATACATTCACCACTTATAGAGCATGAAAAATAACTTTTTGTCTCTTGATTTTCCAGGAAGGTGAATTTGATTTGGATATGACATATATCACCGAGAATATTATTGCAATGGGATTTCCTGCTGGTGACATGAGTTCTGGGTTTTTCGGATATGTTGAGGTAGAGAAATTTTGCTAGCATCTGTGAGTACTTAAAAATTCTAAAATTGACTTATATTTCCATTTTGAACTTTACTAATGCTCACTGAGTGTAATGACGCAGGGATTTTATCGGAACCATATGGATGAAGTAATAAAGTTTTTTGAGACTCATCACAAGGTAACTACTTTGAACATGTTGCATAATGAGAATCTTGTAAAGTTGTTCTACAATGTTGTAATAGATGGGAATAGTGACGTACATACCATGCTACTAAAGTTTATCTATGTAGCAACCTGATATCAAATATTTTGATGCAGGGGAAGTATAAAGTCTACAATCTTTGCTCAGAGAGGTTATATGATGCATCACTTTTTGAAGGAAAGGTAGGTCTCTTTCACGAACTGCATTTCTGTAACTTGTAGGTTCTTGTAAGACTGATGGATGTGTAAGAGCGTAGAAATTATTGTGTATCCATATGTTTTATAAAACTTTGAGCACTTGAACAGGCTGCATCTTTCCCATTTGATGATCACAACTGTCCACCTCTTCATCTCATTCCAGCATTTTGTCAAAGTGCATATTCATGGTTGAAACAAGATATTGAGAATGTAGTGGTTGTTCATTGCAAAGCCGGCATGGGGAGGACAGGGTTGATGATAGCTAGTTTGCTTTTGTACCTAAAGGTGAACTTTTTTAGAACTGATATTTCCTTTGATTCAAGTGTCATTTCTCTTTAAACATGACAATTACAATATGCCTCAATGCAGTTTTGCCCCACAGCTGAGGAGTCCATAGATCACTTTAATCAGAAACGATGCGTAGATGGCAAGGGCCTTGTCCTTCCAAGTCAAATTGTTAGTCAATGTTTTCCCCCATATAACATTCATAACCTTGCATTCAACTTGTTGATCTCTCAAGGGTATAATTTTCTTCTTGTTTTTGGCAGAGGTATGTCAAATACTTTGAGCGTATCTTGAGAGATTATAATGGTGAAAATCAGCCAGGACGCAGGTATTCTTTAATCCTGGTTTCTGCCTTATTTAGGAACTTTACTCTGTCATGAATGGGCTAAGCTAACATATGTAAGCATAGGTGTATGCTTAGGGGATTCCGGCTTCATGGATGCCCTTATTGGATAAGGCCATCTATAACCATCTCCGATCATAGTGGTAAGATTTGGCACATGAAGATAATATTTCATTAGTCCCAATATATTTTTCTTGGGGAAGTGAAGTGAAGTGAAGTTTGGTTAAGTTTGACACAATAAGCTAGCTTTTCAAAGCTTTTGGTTTTGAAATTATATAGTTTTAAATAAAATAAATATAAGATTTTAGTTTAGTTAGCTTTTAGAATCAGAGCTTTTCTACCGCTACTCACCCAAGCTTTTCAGATATTTTGGTTTTATATTCATAAATTTTCATCATTTACCCTAATAACTAGGTTTACCAAACACCATAATTGTTTATTAACACATATTTAATACAAATAATCCATGAGCTTGAGCTACTTAATCAGCTTAACCTACCCTATCAGCCATCCTTTTACCAAACATAGCCATGTGTAAGAACCTCTATCGTGAACCCCACCTATGAATGCAGAACCAAGGTAGCCCTTGCCGATTTACTATATCAAGAAATATTAGAGTCATGTTACATCCTTTTTAGTATCTGGTAGCTCCTAGACATCTTCTAAGCATCATCCTCTAAATATTTCACTTATCATCTTTGTTAGGGATGGCAATGGGTCGGGTGATGGGTGGATGATCTACTTCTGTCACCCGACCCACCACCCAAAACCCTTCATCCTACCCGACCCATCATCCACCAAATATTTCACCCGTTCCGTCCAACAATCACCCACCGGTGGATCGGGTGATAATTCGGGTGAAATACAAGACATTAAATTCATCAAAAATTTTTTTATTGAAAAACATACGTCGAACACATCAACGAATAAACAAGTACCAAATATAGTCAAATTCGGTCAAATACGTGTAAACATCTACAACGGTCAACACTTCAAGCTAGAGAAAACATTACAACAATTATGAATAAAAAAAAAGAGAAACATAATCTTCAACAACCAAAGCTTCAAGCTCGAAATCATTTATAGGTATCTTGAATTAGTTTTTATGGGGGTATATTGATAATTTCACATATAAAATCTAATTATATAATATAAGTTGGGTGACGGGTCGGGTGATAGGTCAGATGACGGGTGGGGAATGTCTTCACCCAAATCCGACTTGACCCATCACCCGTTCACCCATCACCCATTTAATATCCGCTTTATTTCGGGTTTTCACCAACTTTTTCGGGTCGTGTGAGACGGATATCCGTCGGGAGCGGGGGAAATTGTCATCCCTAATCTTTGTCTAATCTAGAGATTTTCACTTAATCTAAAGTATTCTAGAATATTTCTTAGCTTTAAGAGCTAAGCTTTTTTCATTTGTAAATAGTCACGTCGATCCAACATAGTGAATACCTTGATTTCTTCATCCCTCTCCACCAATTTCCTAGAATTGAAGTATCCTTCATATAAGTAGGGTGTGAAATTCCTGCACTCCATCTTCGGAGATCTTCTGTCCCGATCCTTTGGTATCATAGCCACGTCGATCCAACATAGTGAATACCTTAATTTCTTCATCCATCTTCGGAGATCTTCTGTCCCGATCCTTTGGTATCATAGCCACGTCACCAAGAGTTTTTTCATTACCTAAAGGCAACTATAAGGTAAACTCTTGGTTGTAGCCTAAACTTTAAGGTAATGAAATAGAAGAGGTTACTTTGTTAGAGGGAAAGGTAGCCTCTTCCCTTTTTAATTTTGTTTTCTTTAATGAAAAAATAACCATATTTTTTTCATCCACGTTTATTAATTTTTAATGATGATTAAAATGAATTAAAACACACACACACACACACACACACACATATATATATATATATATTATTTCCCCGATAAAATTATACCATTAGTTTAATTTTATTTTTCTCAATAATTTGAGCCCAATTTTAACCTATATATACCCACATTTTGACCTATTGTACTTTGCACTTATTTTCTCATCTATCAATTTGGTAACTATGGAACACAATAATCCAAATATCCACCCATCCCAAATATCTCTTTTGATCCAAATCTTCTAAAAAATCTTCAATTTCAAGTGATGTTATAAATGCTTAACAATCATCTTGACCTCTTTACCCATGTTATAATGTTTCTAATTTTGTAAATTTTCATCTAGATGTAATAAAGTATATAAATATCAAGTACTTGTTAATTTTGTTTATTTGTTATAAATGCTTAACAATCATCTTGACCTCTTTACCCACTGGAGGAGATGCATTCGGGCTTCTGATGTTTAAAATCCCAAGTATGGGTGTTGGGACATTTCATATTTGCTTCTTTTCTGTCTTCCTTTCTGCTTTCTATCCGCTATCTATGAGTTAACTAGCTATCTGCTTTCTAACTATCTGCTGTCTATTGCCTCATCTCCTACTAGGTGACCTAGGACGTTGTGTTTCCTATGCTCTATTGTTCTGGGTCTTCCGGAAACACTCTCTCGACTAGTTCGGGGAAAGAGTGCGTATATCCCGACCCCCCAGACCCTGCTTTATCGCAGGATATACTGGGTTGTTGTTAACAAATTATAATAAAGGTAACAAGGTAAATCTGTGGTTGTAGGGAAAAAAAAGGGTAACCTTAAGAGAAGATTAAAACCAAAAAATAAATGAGGTGTCAAATTAATAGTAAGGGAGAGAAAAAAAAAGAGAGGAAGAGGTTTCTATGGTTGAAGATGGTCTATCCGGCTATCCCCTTCCTAGAAGCCATGATCCAACTGTTAGCAAAGATTGACTCCCGCGTAGAACTAGTTCTGGATGTGCTGACCAACAAAGTAGCAGCCCCAAAGGTGCACTTCGGATTGTGACCCATTAACAAGCCTTCATCATCTTCTCCTTGTCCTCAATCCAAGGAACAAAACAACCTCTCCATCCTACTCTGGAAGAGGCATCAAGAAAGACAATGGAGCTCCAGAACAAGCTCAACCTCATTCTGTCTGACAGTGGCTCCAAGCACAGCTTGTATGAATTGTTTCTCAATGTTGGCACTGATTTCATTTGTGATTTTTATCCAGCGACTATTTCCTTGGCATTATACAGGCATAAGCTTTCCTGCCTCAGTCCACTTCACTTTCATAATCTGTAAGCTATTCCTGATATTTTCTATTATCTAATCCTTCAGGGATTCTCTTCAGCTCAAAGAAGCATCCCAAAACGAAAGAGTTAATGGTAAAAGGCTTTTCATGTCATTGCCAATCCAAAGGATGATTATAATCTTTAGATATATAACTTTGCAGTTCCTCTCAATTTTCTAATTGAACTTGCCAATGTGGTCTGATTTTCAGCCTGAAGATTTCTGGATTAATACGTCTAGGAAAAGCATTGTAGTTTTTGCATTACCAGGAGAGCCAGGTTTAGCAGAGTTATCAGGAGATTTCAAAATTCATTTAATTGATCGGCACGGGGACTTCTATTGGTGTGTATCCATCTTTTTATTTTTACTCTCATCCACTCTACATCTAAATGAAATTTTAACCCATTACATCCGGAATTGGACACAGTATTCTCAATTTGATTTAAAAATCTCCAATCAGCTGCACAAACAATTGTAGATTTCCTGAAATGATGAAGGTTGAACACTAACCTGATATTTTTTTTTTCAATTTCTCATTGCTCAGTTGGCTAAATACAACCATGATAAGTAATAGGACCATGTTGAGCTCCGATGATCTTGATGGATTTGACAAGGTAAGCCTCACATGTGAGCCAGCAGTCTCCTTGTTCACTATTAGCTTTAGAATGCTATTGAATCCTTTAATTTATTGCAGAGGAAACTTCCTTCTCCTAAGTTTGAGTTGGAGATTGTAATGGTAGACTATGACGGTAGTGTACCAAGGCTGTCAAAGAAGGATTCAGCAAGCAGCACATCCAATCAGGAAAACTCGGGTCAAGTGTCTACAAGCAATAACAAGGATGAAGCTGCCTCCGAACATACTGGAGCATCTAGAAACGAAGACAAGGATGATGTATTTTCAGACAGTGATGGAGAAGGCGGGTCTCCAAAACCCAGGGGGTCTCAAACACCTAGAGCTGGATCTAGTGATAAGCAACAAATGACGAACTTGACACAGGGTGTCTCCCAGATGTCTACCAGTCAAAATGAACATGCTCGAATTAAAACAAACGTAGCGGTAGATGATCAGATGGAATTTTCATCAAATGTCAAGACACCTAATGCAAGATCAGCAGCGGCCACTGACTTCAAAGCCATAGCAGCAGATGCTTCTGTGTTCAGCTTTGGGGACGAGGAAGATTTTGACAGTGAATGACGGGATGCTAATTGTATTGGTTGTTTTTTCTGTTTCATTTTATTGGCGAAGTTGAGTTGTTATTCTATAGATTGTTGACGCTGTTCAAATCAGAATGGTTTTGTGTGCAGCATGAAGTTTGAAAATGATTGTAGCTATGAAGTAAATTAGCCCCGTAAGTTATTTGTATTTGTTGAACTTTATGGAACAAGAATCTTAAAGGAAATTGATGGGATCTTGCTACTACCTCCGATTCAAAAAGGATGTCATTTGACTTTTTATCACGTATTTTAAGTAGCTAAAAACTATATAATATATTAACTTTTTTATTATTATTTTTTTATAATCTAATACTTATGGGTGTTTTTGGTGACTAGCTTATTTTGGACCTTTTATTAAGTGATTAGCACCCAAACTAATTTAATTAGTTTGGGGTAGCACCCTTCCCAAATGGTCAATGGTCAACTGTTTGACCATTGACTGGTCAACGTTGACCGTTGACCAACTCCTCCTTTTTTTTTTTTTTTTTAAATTATAAAAATGATTACATATTTTGTGATGCCATTTTTTCCCGTTTTGATGCCACTTTTTTTTTACATTTTATTTTCGCTTAGATGTCACTTTTCTAATAAAATGGATTGATGACACTTTTTAATGCCACTTTTTTACCGTGATGTCATATTTTTCACCGTTGACTACTGATGACACTTTTTGGATATTAATTTTTTGATGATATTTTTTTTACCGTGATGCCATATTTTTCCAAGGTAATGTTTTTGTGATGCCATTTTTTTCAATGTAATGTTTTGATGACATTTTTTCTTTAATTTGATGCAACTTTTTCAAAGCAGTGTTTTGATACCGTTTTTCTAATGTAATTATTTGATGCCACTTTTTTTAGTGAAATCGTTTGATGCCACTTTTTTTTTAATTTAATCAATTTTATATCGATATATTTTCATCGATTATACTTTTATTCACTGATGACACGTTTGTGATTACACTTCATTGATGCAATCACTTGTGTTGACATGTTTATTACATTTTTTTATATATAATTGAGGACACAAGAGCATAAAATGTAATTAAACTTGATGGCACTTTTTTAATGCTACTTTTTTCAAACTTTGATGACATTTTTTTTTGTTTACTGCGATGCAACGTTAACCATTGATGCCATTTTTTTTTTACTGTTGACTACTGATGACACTTTTTTTATGTCAATTTTTTGGTGATATTTTGTTTACTTTAATCTGATGCCATATTTTTTCAAAGTACTTTAATCTGATGCAACTTTTTCAAAGTAGTGCTTTGATGTAATTTTTCTAATATAATTATTTGATGCCACTTTTTTAATCCAATCGTTTGATGTCATTTTTTTAATTTAATAAATTGTATATCGATAGTAAATTTTCAAAGCAGTTGCATGCACTTAGCTTCATATATGCATTTATAAATGTACCATGTACTCACTTGGCTAAATATGAAGAACATCTTTTGTAGAAAACACCTCCTTTTTTACTTTAACAGATGGCAACTAATGTTCCATCTAATAAAATATAATTCTACCCACAAAAGTCTTACCACAAAGCACCACTACACATCCTAGGCTACTACACACGAAATGCACCCACTAATTTTTCCACCTAAATCTAAGCACACATCACCACGTGAAGCTACACACACAGCTCACAAATAAACAATATAACACAAAAGCAGATCCTCCTAGGCTGCAGCTTTACTGGAAAGAGAGGAGGGAAGGCCACTGGAACACGCCATCCAGGTCAACACGGCTCCAACTAATGTTCCATCGAGATGAACAGGGGACAATAAATATCCTTCATGGTTCCAAACAAAATGAGAGCAGCAAGTCGACCTAGGAGAATTTAGAGGCAAAAAAGTCACTAGTCTATATATGTGCTTCAACAAGATTTCAATTTGTGTCAATTAGTGAAAGATTAGAAACACAGATAATCACAAAAGATATAGCCAAATTGTATATGAAAAAAGAGCACAGCAATGATCTAGGTGTATTAATACAAAATACACGTCCATTATCATGCTACAATACATGGTAAGAAGTAGCAGAGATCAATACCCATGACCTCAAAGATGACATGGCATTCGAATTTGGGGACAACAAGTTTATGCAGATTGAGTTTTACAACCAAGGTTGATCGACTAACAAAATATCAAGCAGTCCTACATCAATAAGGTAGTGAGGAAAACTGCTGCATTGTTGCTTCATTTTAAAAGAAATTAAAGATTAAAGGAGCTAGACGAAAAATAAAAAGGGTACCTAAGTCTCAAGCTTGTAAGGATTAGGCAATTCTTTTTCTTCCCAATCCTTTCTTAGTATCCTAGGAGTTAAACCCCAGCCAGGCCTATCAAAAGCTGCTACCATACAACCAACTTGCCTCGCAAGTGTCCCCACCATGACATTCCTCCATGAGAAGACACCTCCTCCAAACCCATGGACCAAGACAATGCCACAGTTGCCATTTGCCTCGAGGTCTACTACAGAAGGGCTAAACTCGGAGGCACTATCCTAGTCAATGGAATCAAGTATTTCTTTAGTAACCAACCAATCAGGACATTGAAAAAGAACAACCAAAAGTTTTTCATTTTCCAGAAGGAGAAAAAGACAATTTTGGAAGCAAGAAATAGAAATTGAGACATCACATAATCTGGCTGAAATCCTTACACAGATCATTCAAAACAAGAGCAGAAAAGTAGCTGCTTTAATTTATATAAACCAACAAATTGAATGGGTCAATCCTCACATGTATTGCATTCCAATCTAGCTGTTTGAGCAAACAGCAATACAAACTGCATCTTGCAAATTAAGCAACAATGCCATAAACATAAAAATTTAAACTGCAATTCAAGAGTGAAAAGAATGCAATATTGAGTCTGGCAGTTTCATTTTTATTTCACCAAGGGGAAGGATATAGGTAAAATCAACAATTGCATCAAACTGAATATTTGTTTCATCATTAAAAGTAAAAAAAAAATTGCTTCAACTATATATGAACCGACTCCGAAGAACCCAAGTCCTCAGCATTTGCATCAGCAAAAGGATCAAAATCAGCAAGGACTTGGATTTCAGGATCAGACATGAAACTCGGCTGATAAGAAGGTAAAAACCCAGCAACCAAGGTAGATTTGTGTTTAAAAGATTCTCAGACCTGCAATTCATCAATAACAGTTGAAAAAACAAAAAAGTGCATATCCACAAAACAATAAATCCCAACTGAAAACACACAAATACTCGTCTCCAAACTGAAAACAATAGCACAAGAAGAAGCAAATAGATCGAAAAATTCAATAGCACAAGAAGAAGCAAATAGATCGAAAAATTACAGAGAGCATAAATCAAAAGCCAGACACCACAATGAGGAAAATCGAACATATATCACAGTAGGAGCTAGAAATCAACAAATTTAGAAAATGGAGGAGAAATCGAAACAAAGAGGGGAAACCTAGATCTGAATCAGAAAAATCCAAAATCTGAGAGGAGGAAGAAGAGAATGTGTGGACAAAGAGATAGATAAAAGTACCTTGATCGGAGGAGAAGATGTCGCTCTGACAGGGGAGGAAGAAGCGCCTGCAAAAGGAGAGGGAGAACCAAAATTGCTGCGGGCGGGGCCGATAAGGAAGCCGTCGATGGCGATTCCAATGGAGAGGACAACGGGGAAGGGGACGACGCCGTTTGACTGGGCGCAGGAGACCT
Organism: Persicaria tinctoria; assembly: GCA_037127255.1. Classification (NCBI taxonomy): domain Eukaryota; kingdom Viridiplantae; phylum Streptophyta; class Magnoliopsida; order Caryophyllales; family Polygonaceae; genus Persicaria; species Persicaria tinctoria. The sequence goes on from JBANSL010000006.1 coordinate 66,057,907, forward strand.
AGCGGCGGCGGCAGCAGTATTTTGGCTCGGAACGATATCTACACCGCTAATTTTTACTATTTCCACCGCTAATCACCGCTTACCTATGCGGTGACTTAATGACGGACTTAATGACGGTCAACGACCTACCGCATGTATAAGCGGTAGGTCACCGCATGTATAAGCGGTGACAGCCACCGTATAGAGACATACCGCATATTCATGCGGTGAACATCCCGTTCCGTTTGAACCCCACCGCATACCCATGCGGTGGGTATCGGATAACCCGATTTGCGCTTAACTATTTGGAAGAGTTGTGGGGACCGATTTGAACCGACATACACCGCTTAGGGTTGCGGTATTCGTCCACACTACGACTTGATCGTATATTCCATGGACTGGACATTGCAATGGTATATCCTACTATACTGGAATTAACTTTTAATAAACGTCGTGATCTGAAAAAAATCATATATTGAATTGAAAACAAAGATGATTAAAACGAAAGTGCGATAGATATAAGCGATGACGAAAATATGGAGTTCGGATGTGAAATGGAATAGAGAAAGATACAACCCAATTGAACATACGAAGTTCGAAAAATGACATCAGAGAGTGGGAAATGCTAATACGGTAGGGGACGTCCACCATCACGACGGCGGTAAGCTCTATATCGTGCAATCCTCGCTGCAAACTGCTCATCCCAACCGTCGACAGTGCGATCGTGATGCCGTGTCCATGTGACGTACACTGGAGGAAGAGGTGAACCAGGCAACAACCAAATCTGTGAATACAAGGTTAATATTGATGTTATAAAAGAGAAACAAAAGAGTAACAAATTAATGAATACGAAATACGAAACGTACCGGAACGAAATGGTTGCTGTTGCCAACTAAAGCTATTCCATCTAGCTCCTCGTAGGCCGGTACTGACGGGCCACCGGTGGCGTACAGAGGTAGGCACAACATAGGCATCATCTGTGACAAAATCACCAAAGGACGCTGGTGAAGCGTGGCAAACACCTCGCCCATGATCGGAATCTCCATCCAATACGTAGCATCATGACACGTGCCGAAATAGTTGACCCTCATGATGAGCTCCTGTAAGGCCGGATAGTAATGGTACCGATCTGAATGCACCTGCAACTCAACTTTGGGGTGGTAGGGTTGGGAGTGGCTGGTACACGCGCTTGGATATAAGAGTTGTGTTGGGTTTTCTCAATTTTCTTTTTCAATTAATTAATATTACGAAATAATCTCAGCCATCCATTTTCCCTAAACCAATGGTCCAGATGTGTTCACATGTTACACAATAAACCAATGGTCCAGCTGGTGTTGGAATGTCACTTACAATCTCCGGAGCTGGCTCCGACGCCGATCGACCTCGTCCACGTCCCCTTCCACGACCCCGTCCTCGGCCTCTGCCTACTCCTCGGCCCCTAGGAGGGTCGTCGATGGCAATGTCGTTGGACCCAGTGGCCTCCTCAGTACCTTCCACGTCATCTGGTTCGTTTGATGCCGGTTGACCCCGACCTCGGCCTCGCCCTCGTGCGGATCCAGTGGTCGCCTGTCTATCTGCCTAGCGTTGAGCCCGAGCACGCTCACGTTCCCAAGGTAGAGGGTTCGTCTGACAGGGGTGGCGAGTCCTCGGTCTCCCGGGCGGTCTACGGTCCTCCGGGTCAGGGGTGGTCAACGGTGTATGGGACGGACGATCCCCGTCGTTGAATGCCGACGCGATTCTCCAATGAGTACCCTCGTCCATAGCTCCGCTCTGGAACAAGCTGATCATGCGCGACATGTCCACATCAGCTCTGCTGAGTGGAGTGTTATCCTGGACGTTGTCAACATGAGGCCTCTTGAAATCCAATTGCTTCCAAAAATTATGTATCTGGGATGGTCTGATGGGTATCTGCGTGTCTCGACAAGCTTGCATGTCATGTGTGCATGGAAGACCGTATACGTCCCTCCAATATGCATCTCTGCATGGTTGCGACGGTGGCTCGGCTTCCATCTTTGTGTAGATTTCGAACAACAAGTTGAAACATTCCTTCGACACAATATTCCGAATTCGATCGAAAATCCATAGGTCGTGGGAGTCTGTAGGCCAGGTGTTGTTCGCTCTCCCCAATGTATTCTTCACCTCCCATATTTGATCCGCCATCATGAGATCGATTGTGTTTATCACGTGAGTGAAATCACCGACTGCAGAGTTTAAGGTCTTTTTCAACACAAAATGAGCAGCCTCAACCCTAAAAGATAAGTGTGAATCGCAGGTGAAAATCGTTATACCTAAACAAATTACGTGTATAATGAATTTTATATTGAAAACGTAGGCGCACCTGTTCGTCGTGGTCGTACCAAAATGCTGGATTGCGTCTGTCCATGCACGAACTATCTGCTCCGAGTAATCTCATAACCACGTCGCCTCCAAATACGGCATAAGCCCTTCAATATGCCCCCACTCTGCATGCATACCCCTCCTTCTAGCGGCAAAAGTTTCAACCGATCTGGATTGGAACAGGCCAACACATGCGTTCTTGAAACGCCTAGCAACATCAAGATTCTTTGACTTCTGGAAAGCAGCTTCTTCGCATCGTCGGAGGACGTGCACTTTGCACAACATATGCCTGACGTTGGGAAGAACTTCTCGTAGGGCCGCAATCAACCCCAGCTCTCGATCAGTGACAATAACGTTAGGAAGATTACCTCGCATGAGGTAAACGAGCTGCCCCAACACCCAAATGTACGTATTTGTGTTCTCGTGCGACATGAAGCAAAACCCGATGACGAAGTTCTTCTTTGTGCAAGTAAATCCAACGAACTCACACAAAGGGATCCCGTACCCGCACAATGAAATATTTGAGTTCGCATGCCGTGGTGGGAATGGGTAAAAGAATAAGTGTATATAAAAACTTACGCATTCGTCCGGTATGTACTATCGACGAGGACGACGTATGGAAACATGGCTAGAAGATGGCGAGCGTCTGTATGGGCGATGAATAGATCTTGAAGCCTGTTGGGATCGTCAGGGGATCTCCTCGTACAATAGTAGTAACCCTTATCCCGCAAAATGCGGAGTGCTTCCTGGGAGACTGTTCGATCTCCTCTCGCTTCAGCTTTAAACTTTGCTCTCACATTGTACACTTGGCGCCACGATGTGAAGTTCATCTTCTGTCGTGCGTCAGCTGTCATCTTCAATGTAGCTAAAATCGGTTTTGGTGGGGTACTAGCGACGGTAAGGGCCAACGTAGTGTCTCTTTCATCTGCATCCATCCGTCCGACGTACGGGTGACCGTCCAATGCATCGGGGAGTAGATGGTTGTGCTTGCCATGAATAACGTCCAGGCCCCATTCGCCCCGTTTGAACTCCACGCCAGACAATGCAAACGGACACCCCTCTATCTTCGAAACAGCTCTGCGCGTGTTCCCGCTTGCATCATCTCCGGCTAGTCGCTGTCTCTTACGGGGAGTGTACTGGTCGTACTTCTCACATGGGAGCAATAGACTCCCACGCCTTGTAGGAGTGCTCCCTCAAGAACGCTTGATTGTCAAAACCATATTAAGTTTTAATGCTGTGCCACAACAGTGTTGTAGGAGATCGATGCGATTGGTCCACGTCTCGGATGTAGCAAATTCGGGAGTGTAATCGCGGTACTCCTGGTTACGGGCCTCATCGTCCTGACCGTCTTCCGGCATCGGATCAGCCTGCTCCTCCAGTGGTAGCTGCCAGCATGCAAACAGGGCATATATATTACGTGAACCATTCATGGTTTCTGTCTGGTCTACTTCAGAACCTAATTTATTCCCCTACATAACCGGTACCTATATCTTGGTTTCCATTCCATATGATTCCAGTACCTATATATCCTACCTAAAACGACATTCCAAATGATAAACATTAATCACATACCGGAAGACGAGGTGGTGGTGAGTTATCGGCCATTGGCGTCGCGGTAGGTGCTTCCTCCCCTGGGCTTGTAGGTCGTCGGATGGTGTCGTCGTTCACCATATTAGAAAATTACCGTTGATTGGGGGTGATGGGATTGGATGCATTCCAACGGAGAGCGGGTGACTTCTTATACAGTAACACCGTATGCCTATGCGGTGTTTCCAGATGACCGTTGGGGTTGAATTATTTGAAAATGTGGGCCCACCGCATAGGTGAACGGTGCAATAGATACCGTATATGTATGCGGTATATCACCGCGTAGGTAAACGATGAAGCACAGTGTACCGCATGCCCATGCGGTATGTATCTATATATACCCCATGGCCGGTTCGTGACATTTGTCGTGGTGGAAAAGCGATGATACTCTGTGCGAACTAGTCATGGCCAAAGATTTGTGTCTTCGGAACGGAATTTTTGACCATTGACTAGTTTGCACGGGGTATATCGCTTCGTCTTATAAATTAAATAAAATTTATGCTTTTTTCTTGGCTCAACAGCGATGATAGGCTAGGCAACATGCCACGGCCGGCGATTTGTGTCTTTTGATTGAAATCGCTGGCCGCTGGCATGTTGCTCGGGTTATATCGCTTCGATGTGGGGTTATGTAGCTTCGATCTAATAAAATGCAATAGGTATCCACAGGATATTGTGAAAGACGTTGTGATAGTATATATGTACGCCCATGACGTCTTTAACATTATCCTGCGGATGACTGTTGATCATCCAAGGAAAATTATAAATGCTTCGGAAACGTACAGGTACGGGTACACCGTCATCTTCGTTCGTCATGGGAGTGGGCGTCTAAATTACATGTGTCAAGGGAGAATGAACCTCTTACAAGAGGACGAAGCTGGGAACTTTCGTCGGAACTCAAGACGGAATCTCTCAGTTTCGCACTTTTATAGGAGGCTCGCTCTCCTTCGACCGATGGAATTTGGACGACCAACTCCGATGGCGGAAGAAGATCACGGTGTACCCGTGCCTTTACGTTTCCGGACTTTTTTGAATACCGCATTGATATGCGGTGAACCACCGTTTATACATGCGGTATACAGTACCGCATGTATATGCGGTATACTTCTCGCATACAACGGGACATGTTTTCCCGCTATAAATGACCCCCGTGCGATGTGGTGATTATTAAAACATGGCGGCTGGTAATACACCAAGACCTTTCTACTCAGTCTCAGGGAGCGGACCGAGGGATTTTTTCTGGTGGGTAGAAGACGTCTCGCTGACACAAATATTGGTAAGCCCCATTCTATCGTATGTCATATAATTCACACTGTGCATGCGGTCACCAAGTACATCTTTAAAATTGCAGCCTCTGCCTTCCAACTTCGAGGAAGAATACGGGCTGGCCGGCGTCGAAAGAATAACGCTGACTAATGGGGCACGGAGGAGAGGCACTAGCATCCGGGTTGAGCGCAACAGATCCGGGGCGCTCTGGCTCGCACAAGGATGGAATAATTTCGCGATATCCCGTGACGTGCGTGTAGGGGCGGGGTTGATGTTTAGCTACTTAGGCAACTCTCGGTTTCGGGTAGTCGTAGTGCCGCCGGAGAATGTTTCACCATCAGATGAATAGAACAATAATGATTTCCTTTGATGTGTGACATGACGACGATGCGGCAAAACAAAGTAACTGAGTTACTTTTGCTGCAATGTTATCTCTTTAAGTAATATGAAAAATGAGGCACTTTATCCGTTATCATGTAATGTGTTATTCCCTGAAATTATCAAAATTCATACCATGCAATGGTGTCGCCGTGCTGGTACGTTGCATAATGTCTTCGCTTAGACCAGCACGTGAATCCACGTGGTGGGTAGATGACTGCAATATGTATACCGCATGATCGTGCGGTATAAATATACCACCTGAGAAGGCGGTATATGTATACCGCACGATCATGCGGTCGTGTCAAGAGACAACTATAAAAGCGGTTGTGTCAGACTTTCAGTACACCATAACCACTATGGCAACTACCAAAGTGTATGACGCGGAGACAAGATCCGGCAGCAGGTTTAGACTTACAGTCGAAACATTTCCCTCCAGCCGAGAACATCATCCAGGACAATACACTCCTCTCCGTCCAAACGAAGGCCAAGTATGAAGAGCACATCGTGCAGTGTGATGGTGATCTCTCCCCATGCGAAGTGAAAACTGTTCGTCTCGGGGTGCCAGTGCTCAACAAATGCCCCGATCAGAGTGTGATCCACATGATCCCACTCGAAATCTCTGAGGTCCCAGAACCCAATCTCCCGCACTGCGGGAAACCAGGACTCCCGTCCATCGACCTCCAACAACGCCTCTACACGGCCCAGCGACTGCCCTCGTCTCTGCGCACGCACACTCCTATGCAAGGCTTCGTCCTCCCGTCTCCAAATGGCCTGTGCAATGTGCGTCTCGTAGTCTCTCAGAAGAGAAACAGTATGTGGCCCCCCCGGCAATTCGGGCTGAACAACCCGAATGGCCCCTGTCCTGCTAGCCTCGCCACGCTGCCCATCACCTCCTGCACCACTGCTCTCTCCACGCTGTCTCCGCCTCCTCTGCACTGCACGGACAGGGGGCTGTGCCGCCTGATCTCCTCCCATATCCTGACGAACATCATCAGATGCCCCATACATCGGATCATGTTGCTCGTCTCCTCCAATATCCAGCAACACATGCCTCAAAGGTCCAGCTGACTCAGTAGGTGGGGCCGAAGAACATCTCTGTCCACATACATGCATCTCATGACCCCCGGCAATCGGCACACCCTCCAAGTTGGTAGGTGTCGCTGATGGCGCCGCCTGCTGACTCCTAATGATCGGTTCAGGCTTGGCAGTCCTCGGCGTCGCAAGCTGAATCCCAATGATCGGCTCAGGCTCAGTAGTCCTCGGCGTCGCAAGCTGAAGCTCAATGATCGGCTCAGGCTCGGCGATCCTCGGCGTCGATGATGGCGCCGCATGCTGACTCCTAGGCGTCCTCCCTACACCCGTAGAACCAACCGGGGTGAACGACGCAAAATCTATCTGTGCAACGGCCCATGGCTCCTGGTCGCCACCTCGAGCATGACTCGTCCCGGCACCCACATCTCCGAACAGAGGTGCCGTGTCGTCATACGAGTTCAATTGTTCGCTCGCAAACTCAGTCCCAAAGTAGTCCCGATAACTGTCAGGATAAGTGTGCACCTCCTCTACCACTCTCTCGGCTCCAGTCTGCAAGTTCTCACCCGTATGACGTGCTCGGTCCCCTCGTAGGTACTCCTCCAGCATCTCAATACCCTGGTCGCCTTGACCAGACTCTCCAGTCGACCGCACCACTGGATCATCCGTGTGGTCAGACATCAAGTGCAGCTCAATCTGCATCAGACTCTGATATGTCTCTATAGATGACTGGGACGTGTGCCCAGTATCAGCTCCTACCGTCTCAGTGTCCCTCTCCGGAGGATCCACTACATCCTCCAACGCCTGGGTCTCCCTGACGGCAGCCGCGGTATCATCATCTACCCCGTCGATATCCGTCTCCATCGGAACGGATGCACCCTGCAACGTCTGCCTCTCCTTAATGGCAGCTCTCCTAGGAGATTGTAATACTACCCTCTCTCCCAAATTTCTCGACAACAAAGACTGTGTAGTTTAAAATTTATATGTCAGAATCCTATCGCTCAATTACAATACTATATCGTATGATTGTCTAAATGTGACAACATTTTCGTAAGGTTTATTAATGATATCATCTTAATACTAACAATTCATAATAAAACATAAATATATACTTATTCGATTTCAATTTCCCTACACCTAGTATTTGTCAGAATCCTATGGCTCGAATACGATACTATATCGTATGACTGGCTAAATGTTGCAAGATTTTCCAAAGGTTTATAAATGATTTCAACCTCATACTATCAATTCCTAAGAAAACATAAATATATACTTATTCGATATCAATTTCCCTACACCTAGTAACAATTTTAATATACCGTAGGGTGAGGCTGTGTCTCCAGCGGTGGCGGTACATCTGTCGTCCTCCGCCATAGTATAGTGGGCTCCGGCTACATTATATATAACAATGAAATGTTAACACTATTTCCTTCAAATTAACAAATAAAGCAAATTGATTATTATAAACATTAAATGTTACCTGTAACGGATGTCTCCGAACATGACCGACATCATCAGCTACGGCTTTTCCACGGTTGTCCTTCACCATCTTAAAACCCGGGTACAGAGTGGTGGTAGATATGGGGACGGGGAATGGACGGATCCAAAAGTCGGGCTCGGAATCAAAGAATGGGAGAAGATTCGAGTCGGCCTCGGAATGAAAGAGATCGGAGAAGATTCGGTGTGTCGGAAAACTGGGCCCCCCACGCCTATTTATAATGGGACCCCAAGGGTAAAACTCATACCGCATGGGTAAGCGGTATTTTTTAAACCACCGTTTGCCACTGCGGTAGGTATCGGATAACTACGCCCCAACCGGGTTACTGTATTACGGACTCCGTTTAAACCTAACCCACCGCACATACATGCGGTGTTTTCATACGGTCAACATACATACCGCATGTACATGCGGTATGTCGGGCTAAAATTTTATTAATCCACCGCATCCCTATGCGGTGGATTTGCAGTGTAAATAGTAAAAATTAGCGGTGTAGATATTATACCCCATTTTGGCTTATCGTCTTCCTTGGCCTCCTCCGCTGCATCAAGATCGCGTTTCTCCACCTTCTAAGCAGAATCGGAAGTCGAGGCCGACTTCGTCTTCAAGGCCTCTTCCAGCTTGTTCTTGCTCTCGAGCTCCAATCGCAACTTCTCCTTCAACGCGTGGACTAGAGCCACGACGTCCTTCTCGACCGAGTCCTTGTTGAAGAAGTCGGTTTCCTTGGAGACGAAATCGAAGGCCGATTCCAGAAACCTAGAGGAGAGAGTAAAGATGCTACCCGGTTAAAAAAAATTTAATGGGTGTTACAAAAACCCATAAATAAAGTGAAGATGCTATTAACCTAATTAGATTAGTAAAGGGTGATATTTCAGCAAATTTTCTCAAAACTTATTACCAACAAATATTAAATTGTAAAAAAATAATTTAAAAAACAGTTGATATTTTATATAGTCTTTAGCTCCTTAAAATACGCGTTAAAAAGTCAAACGACAATTTTTTTGGATCATCCTTAAAATACGTGTTAAAAAGTCAAACGACAATTTTTTTGGATCATAGGGAGTATTAATCTCGAGACTAGAAAATTCTGTTTTTGCAAGTTTTACTTGTGGACTGTCATTTATCGCAAGGAATTCGTTTTAGCAATGCTTTTAAGCCGATAACTTGTGATTTTTTTTAATCTTTTAAGTGATCTCCATAGCACAACCGAGCATCTGTCATGTTTTAATTGGTGCAAGTGAAAATACGGAAGGACCTCTATAATTGTGCTGATGTTATAAATTTTGATTACTTGTAGTTGGTTGCAATTTACGCAAATTCACAAATATAAAGTTTTGAGAAATATATGAAGTAATTAATTAGGTAATTTTTGAAAATAGAGTAGAGTTTAATTGTTTAAAAGTAATTAAAATCTGGAATATATTAAAAAAAATAACTCATTTCTTTTCCTCTCGCTCACTCCCATTATTCTCTCTTTCCCTTTTTTCCTAACCTACTTTTTTCTCTCAATTATTTTGGTTATAGCTACGTCTGAACACTTGAAATTAAAATCTAAGCGTTTACATGAATGTAATTGTTTTTTTTTTTTTAACATTTTACATATTTGAATTTTTTTAAGGGGTGAAGTTATTTTATAGATTTTTTTTTTTATAGTTGCTATTTTTACATTTATGAGTTAAGGACTCTTAGACCATCCGCAACCATGGGAAAACCTCTTACCCATTTTTTTTTCCCATTTTCCTATCACAATTTTACAACTCATTTATTTTTTTGTTTAAAATAATTTTCACTTTTTCTACCTCTTTCTAAAAGGTTTCCTCTACAACCATGGGAAACCTCTTTTACCTCTTTTCAAATTTATTTTCACTTTTTCTTTTCCTTTATATCTTTTCCTTTATTATATGTGTATCATCATATATTATTGTGAATTATTTTTATTTATAATGTTATAAATAAATAAAAATAGCAAGTAGTTAATATAAATATATTTTATTACATCTAGATTAAAATAAAAAAAAAGTTAAAAACATATTTTATTGTGAACAACAACTTCTTCGTTCTCTTGTACTTGATGGACTTGCCTTGCATCTTCGGTTAAACTTCGAGTGGCACTCCCTTGAACACCCGGAGAATGCTCAAAATGTTGTTGGTTTGGAAAAAAAAAAGGATTGTACACATTGGTAGGATTATGTGGGGTATAATTTGAATATTCGGGTGTTGAAGAATTGTTAAACATTTGCAACATCACTTGAAATTGAGGATTTTTGAGAAGATTTGGATCAAAAGATATATTTGGAATTGGTGGAGTATTTGGATTATTGTAATTCATGGTTAAGAAAATAGGTGCAACTACAATAGATCAAGATGGGGTTATATATAGGATAAAATTGGGCTCAAATTATAGAAAAAAAATAAAATTAAACCAATGGGATATTTTATTTTAAAAAATAATGAAATTTAAATATATTTTTATTTCACTTTAAATCCTATTACAACTAATAAATCTAAATGTAAAATATATCAACCTACTTTATCATAAAAAAAAAAAGAAAAAGAAATGGGAAGAGGTTACCTCTTTCCACCTCTTTGAATTGGTAAATAAAGAGCGGCCATTCCGGGGTTCGAACTGGGGACTTATGGGTACTACCCACAAGTCCTTTCCAGTGAGCCATTCCGGAATGGTTTAATTTATGTTTGAATAGGTAAATAAAGAGCGGTCATTCCGGGGTTCGAACCGGGGACCTATGGGTACTACCCGCAAAAACAGAATTTTCTAGTCTAAAGATTAATACTCCCTCCGATCCAAAAAGATTGTCGTTTGACTTTTTAACACGTATTTTAAGGAGCTAAAAACTATATAAAATATCAACTTTTTTAAAATTATTTTTTTACAACTTAATATTTGTTGGTAATAAGTATTACTCCGGGGTAGATTATAAAAAATAATAATAAAAAAGTTAATATATTATATAGTTTTTAGCTACTTAAAATACGCGATAAAAAGCCAAACGACATTCTTTTTAGATCGGAGGTAGTAGCAAGATCCCATCAATTTCCTTTAAGATTCTTGTTCCATAAAGTTCAACAAATACAAATAACTTACGGGGCTAATTTAATTCATAGCTACCATCATTTTCAAACTTCATGCTGCACACAAAACGATTCTGATTTGAACAGCGTCAACAATCTATAGAATAACAACTCAACTTCGCCAATAAAATGAAACAGAAAAAACAACCAATACAATTATGACATTCAAGAACACAACATCCCGTCATTCACTGTCAAAACCTTCCCACCTCTTACCTTAAGGTAAAGTCCACAACCATGAACTTACCTTTAAGGTTGCTAAAACCCATAGTTGGTCATGCTCTTATTATTGAATTATAACATGCACAAATATGATTTTTAAATTTTCTTCATTCCCTAGATCATTAAAAAAAGACTCTAGATCCTAGATACAATGCTTAAACATTCTTTCATTGTCTTATCCAAGTCTCCATTGTGCTACAAGCACTCACACATACACATATTTATAACGTGTACTATTAATATTCTAAAGTGCACGAATAGAGATTATAAAGTGAACTATTTACAATGCTTACGGATTTTTTCGTTTTCTCCTACGTGTATTTTTTTTGGGGGGATTCAGGGATGATAGAATGTGGAATTGGAGAGTTTCATGTGGTTTAAAAAGTGTTCTAGTGTAAATAAAATATTTAGTTTATGTTTCTTTGGCATTTTTTTAATTCTTTACAATTCTAGTGTTTCGATCTATAATCAAAATCTTTTTTCCCTACTTGCTACTCTTCTCTCTATGTTTTCCTTTTTTTATTCGATAAAATTAATTGGGAAAAAGTATCTGTTATTTAATTTGCTTGTTATTGATTATTATTTTTGTTCGATTTGTAATATAAACAAATCAGTATGTAGCTACTGGATATTGTTAGTGAAGGAATTGTGTATTTTAATTTAATGTGAAATGACTAATTATGGAATAGGACAATTGATAAAGATATTCAATCCAATTATTTTAGTAGTCGTAATGCTTTGCTAGAAGCTAACTACGATTAATAGGCTTAAATGGGTTAAAGTTTAACCCAAATCCATGACTATTATAAACGGGTCATATGCGGTCACACACTTAGAGTTGACGGACTTGATCAAAAGATAGATTATTTAATTATTAGTGTATATTAGATATATATTAATAATAATGGGATAAAATTTATTTGTGAAATAAATAATTAGTTAAAATGGTATAAATATGAGCTTATAAAGATGGGCTTATAGTGACTTGACTTAATTAAAAAATCCCAAAAGACAGTGAACGAGATTTTTGCCGCATCAATAGACGTGAGGGTGGAATTCTACCATAATCAATCAAGAGCAATTTCACTGTTCACCTTTCGATCTTCATCCTAGCGGTCGAAGGCAAAAGAGATCCAGACCGGGCTCTTGTGGACCAAGTAGAGGAGCAACGCGTGGGGCTCTCATCTTTCCGTTCATATCCGAGAAGGTCCGGTTCACGCATCAACAGGTATCTCCTTGAATTGGTAAATAAAGAGCGACCATTCCGGGGTTCGAACCGGGAACCTATGGGTATTACCCACAAATCCTTATCAACAGGTATCTCCTATGAACATTGATTTGATCTATCGATTTTATGCATGAAGATCTCGCGATTAGATGATAGAAAATAGTTTCTAAAACTTCCGCTGCGCATCTAATTTTCCTTCTGTGACATCAGAGCCTCTTACATAAATTGATATGATCGATTGATTTTCTTATTAGTTTTGATTCGATTTAGCAATATATTTGATATATAGAATAATTTATATGATTAAAATTATGATTTTAATTGATTGGATTTAATACGTGAAACTTGTTTACAATCGGAATATGATTCCAATCATAAAGCCGCTAACTTGTTCTAATTAGGAATCAACGTACATGTACAGCACTTGATCAAAGTCAATGATCGAGATTGCCGATCATTAATTGTACGTCATTGGCATCAACTATTTTGTTTTTCGAAAAGGTTGGTTTTGATGTTGTTCCGTAAATCAATTGCTATATTTTATACAACTATTTTGTTTTTCGAAAAGGTTGGTTTTGATGTTGTTCCGTAAATCAATTGCTATATTTTATACAATAGATATGATTTATTGTATAACTCACGAAATATTTTATTTTGTAAGTATAAGTTGATTTGAATTTAAGAAATTGAGAATTTCATGATTTTGATGTCAAGTGGATAGATTTTGTTTGAATTTGATTCCTATATATTAATTCATCAAAATTTTAAATTTCATGAAAATCTACCATCTTAATCCTACAATTATCAAAACTTTTGTAATGGTTACAAAATTTTAGTGGGAGTAGATGAGGCGACAATTAGGGTTAAGAAAGGTATATTAGGGTTTTAGTGTAAAATCTTAAATTACCTTAATTAGATATGGTAGATATCTTATCCCTAATAAAAATTTTCTATCCTTTTTTTTTTTTGATAAGGAAATAATTCGAGGCCGGACAGGCCCGAACCTCGAGAGGCCGACAAAGTCGGCAGACGGCAAGCCGTCTAAACATACAACAACGAAAAAGAAAATATAACATAAAATACATCAAAAGAGCACCCAAAGAAAACCCGGAAAGAACCCAAGACCTAAGCGAACTAGCGGACACAACAACGAGAGGAAGGAAGTCGTCGCGGAGAAGTGGATAGCGAGCGCATGGGACAACACTAGCTGACACGATGTCTCAAAAATTTTCTATCCAATTATACAAGGTAATAGTTACCATAAAATTAATTCCATATATATTATTGCTAGTTTTTGAATTAAAATATCAAGAATGTTCATGGATTTATTATGCTTGTTTTATATTATGATATATTGCTTGCATACATAAGGTGACTAGTATGACCCATAAATACGATCTGCGTATCGTTATATTTTTTTGTACACGATCTGCGTATCGTTATGTATTTTTGTAATTTATTTTCAGTAATTAGATTAGGCCGATTTGCAGAAATACACCAAAACGGTGTTCGGTTTGCAAAAGTATACCCGTTTTATGAGAATAGCAAAAATAGAATAGGTGGGTTATTTGTGCTAAAAAATAGGTCATTTGTGGGGGGTTATTTGTGCTAAAAAATAGGTCATTTGTGCTAAAAAATAATGACTGATTTTACCTTTAAATTTAAATATAAAAATCATTAAAAGTATAATTATGAATTAAAAGAAAGTAAAAGATATATAAAAAATGAAATATATATTAAAATAATGTTTTTATATTTTTTTCTCAGAAATTTAAAAATAATAAAACTAGTCGGATGGAAATAATTGCCTTAGTAAGAGAATTAATACTGACAGGAATAAAATTTCTTTTTTTGACAGGATATAAGTTCTTTATGACAAAGCTGATAATTAATAATGACAGGATGGAGTCTATAATAGGGAAGAGAAAAAAGATACGATTTTATCCATATCATAACTAGAAATTAAAGATCTGTCCAAGATGATAAAGTTATTTATTCACAACGACAGGAGGAATGTTCATAGTGACAAGGCTATAGGTTTACTTTGACAGGATTGAAGCTATAATCGGGGAGAGAATCACTGAAGATATGATAAATCACATCTTCAAGATTATTAACCATATTTACAAAAGAATTGTCAATATATATATATCTTGAAACCATAATATTATCACATTGACATGACGAATACTGTTCTTGACAATCCAAAATATGAACATTGACAGGATATGATCAAAATTCGGCGAGAGATTGAGTAAAGATACGGTTTTGACCTAAATCATATCCACTAGATTATTAACTCTAACCGCTTAATTGCCGCCTCCTACTAGATTAATCACCAGATTATTTATCCTGTCATTACTGGAAAAAACACATCAAGGATATTTGCTCTTCTGAGACAGTTTAGGCAAAAAAAACCCTCATACAATGGCTATAGATATTTTTTGACTAGAGTTGATGATTTTCCAACTAACTAAACTTAGCCTCCGTTTAAATCGAGTTTCACAGTCTCAAACTTGGCTAGTTTAATAAAAATGATGAAGCCCGATTAGCAATTTTCAAGGCTTTGAAAGAGAAGGAAGTGTTTTCCCTTGACCCTAAGTTTGAGATGACACAAGACCAATCCAAAACAATCTTATAGAGAGATTGATTTTCTGTACAAAATGGGGAAAACCTTGGGTCAATTATTTGTAAGTACTAAGTTAAACTACTATATTGTTAAAAACGGGACCAAAAACTAATCCTAAACGGGCTCCTGAAATCCAAAAATAGACAAACAGCTTTGTGCATATCAGCATTGATAGAGCAGCACAATATTGATCGAACAAATGAGAAAAAATGGAGCCACACAAAACAAGTTATAAGACATCATATCATTTGATTTCAAACCTTCTTAACACAACCACAAAAACACAACCACAATATCCAAAAATAATTGTACCATCGTACATGAACATATTCATGTCGAACCAAAACAATAGATAATAGATAGAGTCTTAGGCTAAACGAAACAACAAGTTTGCGCCACAAGATTGTTAGCCCCTGTTCCACTTGTAGCTGAAGATGTTATGCACTAGCTCATTCCTAAACAAATCAACATTCTTGTCTGAAACATCCAACAACTCCGTCTTCCCAGCAATTAGAAGTTCAATCCACTTGAGCGTGTACACCCCACAATCCCTCTTGCAGATTCATTCAACCCAATAAGTAGCATAAATTCTTTAAGGGAAAACGACAAATTTTCCCATCCACTTCATACCATGTCTCCCATTTCTTTGCACACTCTACTTGTCTAAACAACACATGGTGCAACAACTAAGACGATAGCTTCACTGACTTTATCATCTTCACAATTTTGCCGAATGGCCCATCTAAAACTAGTTGCCATATTCCAGGGGATAATTTGTCCTCAATTAGCTCAAGATATGCAAGCCTAGAGTTTTGGTTTATTCTCCCATAAAACATATGTTCTTGTATTTCAATTTCACCTGCATGATGAAGTTCAGTTATAGACTAACTAAATAACATAGAGAAATGATTTGAATTATATTAAAGATGAGTTGTACTAACTTTCATCTCTGTTTAAGGATTAGATGTTTTAGGCTTCAACTTGGTTGTACTAGTACCCACATCTTCCATGCCATTTGAGTCATCTGACTCAAGGATCCTCTTCCTTTTACCCTTTTCCTCCGAAGGACTTGCTTTTGCCGCCTTCCCTCCTCTTGTAATAGCCATAGAGTTAGTCGGTTCTCATATGTCATCAAACCATCCACCATAAACATTTTATATCCAATAATACAGACTAAAGCATATAAAAATTACAACCATCATGACACAATCATATATGCTGCCCAAACACGATTCAAATCAATACAAAGTAGATCATTTCAAATTATGATGATCTACACATAACGAAGAGATAACACTGCAACCCAGGAAACACAAGTTTTGGATATAATCAGGAAAATCATAGTCTTTAAGCATATCGGAAGGAGTTGCAGGGAGTTTAAAGGACCTTAGATGTATAAGAAACCTTCATTGGATAGCTCAAAAGAAACCGGCAAGTAGAGTTCATTTAATCACTTCAATCAGCTAAATTTCAGAGATTATGCAACTTGTTTTCACCCTAACCCAATCCATAAATATAGTACTCAAAAGACACTTTCAACATCAACTTCGATATTACAAAAGATGGCTAACCTGATCTTCAAGGATGATTCCTGCTAATCTTTCTTTAATGTATCCCTTCACAATTCTCTTCACATTCGTTGCATTCCCATACCCGTTGTCACCATCCCCTATGACAGGTATTGAAACAACTTCTGTAATTTTTTTTCCCTTGATCCACCATCTCTCCGTAGGATATAAGCCCAGCATCAGGCAATCCAAGTCTAGCTGTTGATACCGAAAACTCTAAAAAAAAGAAGGCAGAACTTGGAATAAACTTTTTTCTCGACTACCAACATACTAAAGATATGCTTTAGAGTTTGAGACCTAAGTGGCATTGAACAACTTTGTCCAGAGATATTCATAGATATATGTTGTTACTTAGAGCATAAACAGTTGATAACAAAGTGCATTAACATATATGCATCACAAATTTAAGATATTGTTTATCATTGCAAAACTATTATAGGTTTTCAGTTCCAACAATGCCAAATTCGATTTCAACCAGATATTTGGGGAAATTTTAACTAAACACATTAATCAATAATCACCTATCAAGCACACCACTAAATGATTCATCTCCGGTACTTCCCTAAAATCAATTGCAAAACAAGTACTGTGAGAAAATCCAACAATCAACCTCCTGCTTGAACTTTTGTAATCTGATGATGATCGCAGAGCAAACAATAACAGGAAGAAATCGAAATGAAACAGGGGAGAAGGTGATTACCGCTGGTGAAGCATAAATCAAAGTCGGCCTGTTCGACGAGCTTTGTACCGAGAGCATCAAAGGAGGCGGGACCAAGGCGGACACCGGGGGAATCAAGCAATCGATGAAGGGACTTAACAGGGGGTTCAAAGTCGCCATTGATGACTCTTCCAGAAGACAAGGAGGCGACGATGCCGGAAAGCATTGTTGGTCGTCTTTGGAATCAGAGGGATCTTCTAGCGCTCCTTTCGCTGGTGAAGTTGTTGATAAGTGGAGGAAGCAAGAACCACCGTGAGAAGGCGGCGGATTTGGGATCTCCGATTGCCAAGAGCTTCATTCCACATTCTCTCTCTAGCAAGCTTCAGGACCAATTTTGGGATTGGGATTTCATTCCTGGGTCGGGGGCTAACTAGGGATTGGGATTTTGAATTTTTTTTAATTCCAGCTTTTTTATTATTATTTAATTATTTAATATAATTTAAAAATATAGGAAAAATGATAAATATTAAAAATATTTAACATTTTTTTTCCTGATTTTTTGGGGTGGTGGGTTGTTTTGATAATTAAATAAGGTATTTTTGCAAATTTTTATATATTGATGCAATTGTTTTCAAACCTAGGTATTTTTGCAAACCAATTATCAGAGTGGAGCATTTACTAGTAATTCCCCATTAGATTATTAGAAAATATTGTAATTAATACAAGAAGACATAAGAAGTTCAAGGATGGAGATCCATGAAGGGCGCGGGGTTGGAGACCCATGAAGATTAGATCTTTATTTTATACATCGTAGGGGCCATAGGATCACAATTTCATTGCATTTTGAATGCCTTATTTTAAGTTTTATGTTGTTTTATTTATGATATTTTTTCACTTATAAATAAAGACAAATAAATGACTTAAGTTCATAAGGTAAATTGGGGCAATGCCTTTTCATATCATAACCCATTAAGTTCTGGATTTTTGGTTGGATGGGCTTCACAAAAGTGAGGGTGTGTTTCCATAATCTTGGGCTAATGAGGGTGAATCTATACAAGAGGTTCATGAGCCTTGATATGGTTGTACCCAACGAGAGACCAAAAGACAAAGTTTTGGATCTTGAGGCATATGATGGTTTTACATTGGATGTGGATCATCAACCAAGAATTATAAGGAGTTATAATTAGTAATTGTTACTTACCTTGAGCATACAAGTCTCAAGGCACTACAAAAGTACGTTGGGTCTTGTGTGTAATGGGATCTTGGAATCATTTTATTCACCAGGAACAATAACAATTTGAATAAAATGCGCATTTACTTATCTTAAAGGTGTTTAATCCTAAGTAATTTGCATTTCGAACATAAACTGATTTGTATGTCATTTCCTTTTTATATGGGCATTATGTCGAACGATAACTTGAAATTCACCCTGCGCTCAATAGTTGAGAAAAACAAATTGAATGGAACGAATTTTCACGATTGGGAAAGAAATCTGAGACGTCCTCAGGTCTGAAGGGCGTGAAGATGTCCTATCAACCCCTATCCCTGTCATTACTAATACCTCATCAGATGAGGAGAAGGATAATGAAGTAAAGCTTAGGAGTGAGTCTTTGCCTGTCACTTGTCTGATGCTAGCAGGCATGGAACCTGATCTTCAAAAGAGGTTTGAACATCAGGATGCTTACACAATCATCACCAACCTGAAAGTGTTGTTTTAGGAACAGGCAAGGACTGAACGATATGAAACTCACAAGGATATACTGGATAGCAAGCTTGTGAAGGGGAAGCCAGTAGGTCCTCATGTGTTTAACATGATTGGGCTTTTTAGCCGTATGGAGACACTAGGCACCCCATATGACCAAGAGTTGGCCACAAATATCGTGTTGCACTTATTGCACGATGGATTTGCCTCATTCAGGATGAACTATCATATGCATGGTCTCAAGAAGAACCTAATCGAACTCCATGGTATGCTCAAAGCTGCTGAGTAGAATACTCCTACTGACAACAAGAAAGAAGTTCTTAATGTCAATAAAGGGAAAGGGTTTAAGAAGGTAGCCAAGAATAGGAACAATCCCCAAGAGAAAGGCAAGAAAGTTGCAAAACCTAAGGGAGGTGAGAAGCCAAGAGTAGCTGCAGGCCATGATTGTTTCCATTGCAAGGCGAAGGGACACTGGAAGAGAAACTGTCCCAAGTACCTAGAAGACAAGAAGAATGGGACTTTGAGTTCCAACACTTCAGGTATTTATGTTATTGAATTACTGTCAACCAATGTTTGCACATTAGATAATGGTCCTACTTGGGTATTAGATACCGCATGTGGTGCTCACATTATTTCAAATGTGCTGGGACTAAGAAATATGAGACAAGTGAAGAAAGGGGAGATAGAGCTACGCGTTGGAAATGGAGCAAGCGTTGCTGCACTTGTCGTAGGAGATTTTAGTTTATCTCTTCCTTCTGGTTTAATCATAGAACTGAATAATTGTTATTTTGTTCCTAGCATTACAAAGAACCTTGTTTCGGCTGCAGTAATTTATTCTGAAGATTTTAATTTTAGCACTACAGATGAAGGTATAATTATTCACAAGAATGATATCTTCTATGCTCGTGCTCAAGATATTGATGGAATATTTGTATTCGACCTTACAACATAATCTTATAACATAAATACAAAAAGGCAAAAATCAAGTAAGTTGAGTGAAGCCTACCTTTGACACTGTCGTTTGGGTCACATCAGTTTAGATCGCATGAAGAAGCTCCATAAAGATGGACTTCTAAAAAACGCGGATTGTGAATCCATTGATACATATGAGTCATGTTTGATGGGCAAGATGACAAGGTCACCTTTGAAAGGAACAAATGAAAGGGCTACTGAGCTATTGGGCATTATACATACTGATGTATGTGGGACATTGAGTACAGAAGCTAGAGGTGGTTATAAATACTTCATCATATTTACTGATGACATGAGTAGATATGGATATATTTACCTTATGTCACATAAATCGGAATCCTTTGAAAAGTTCAAGGAATTTCAAAATGAGGTAGAGACTCAAACTGGCAAGAAAATAAAAGCACTTCGATCAGATCGTGGTGGTGAGTACTTGAGCCATGAATTTGATCATCATTTGAAAAATTGTGGGATAGTAACACAATTGTCTACTCCAGGAACACCACAGGTTAACGATGTATCTGAAAGGAGAAACAGGACCCTGTTAGACATGGTCCGATCTATGAATAGTTTTGCTGATCTTCCGGTATCCTTCTGGGGATATACCCTCACAACTACCGTACTTACACTAAACAGGACTCCGTCTAAAGCTGTAGACAAAACTCCATATGAGATATGGACTGGAAAGTTTCCAAAATTTTCTTTTATGAAGATATGGGGATGTGAAGCTTATGTAAAGCGTTTACAAACGGACAAGCTTGCCCCTAAATCAGATAAATGCTATTTTATAGGGTATCCAAAAGGTTGTTTTGGATATTACTTCTACAATCCCGCTGAACAAAAGGTGTTTGTTGCAAGGGATATTGTCTTTTTGGAAAGAGAGTTCATTTCCAATAAGTCAAGTGGGAGAAATATTCATCTTGAACCAATTCATGATGAAGAGCAACAAACTCAACAACGAGATGACATAGATGATGTCGAGGACAAGTTGATGGTTTTGGAAGGCCAAGGGCCCTAAATCATCCAAGAACCAGAACAAGAGGATCCACAAATAGTTGTGGAAATTGTTCCAGCGCTAGTTGTTGAACCAGTTGAACCCACTCGTAGATCGGAGAGGAAAAGGGTATAACCAAGATGTTATGATGATTTCATCTTGAATGTAAACCTTGATGTTCTTCTGCTAAAACATGATGAGCCTAATACCTATAAGAAAGCAACGATGGGTCCAGACTCCAAGAAATGGCTTGAGGCCATGAGATCCGAAATGGATTTGATGTTTGAAAATCAAGTATGTGACTCGATACATTTGCCAGATGGGGTAAAACCCATAGGGAGCAAATGGGTTTTCAAACTTAAGACAGATAAGGATGGAAAGGTATCTGTATACAAGGCAAGATTAGTTGCCAAAGGCTTTAAACAGATTCATGGTATAGACTATGATGAGACCTTTTCACCTGTTGTCATGATAAGATCCATTAGGATAATCCTTGCTATTGTCGCTTATTATGATTATGAGATTTGGCAAATGGATGTCAAAACCGCCTTCCTGAATGTATTCTTGGAAGATGATGTGTATATGACACAACCAGAGGGTTTTGAAGATGCAAGTAATGTCGGGAAGGTATGCAAGCTTAAGAGATCTATATATGGACTTAAGAAAGCATCCAGAAGTTGGAACTTTCGATTTGATGAGAAGATCAAAGAGTTTGACTTCATCAGATGTGAAGAGGACCCTTGTGTGTACAAGAAGTTTAGTGGGAGTAAAGTGGTCGTCCTAGTTTTGTATGTGGATGACATACTACTTATTGGGAATGACATTCCGATGCTAGAGTCTGTTAAGGAATGACTGAAGAAATGTTTCTCAATGAAAGACTTGGGAGAGGCAGAGTATATACTTGGAATAAAGATCTGTAGAGATATATCTAAGAGGTTGCTTGGATTGAGTCAGGGAACTTATATAGATAAGATTCTCAACAGATTCAAAATGCAAGATTCCAAGAAAGGATTTTTAGCTATGCAACATGGTGTACATCTTAGCAAGAAGCAATGTCCTAAGACACCTACTGAGCTAGAAAAGATGAGTAAGATTCCTTATGCTTCTGCTATAGGATCAATCATGTATTCCATGGTGTGGACACGACATGATGCTGCATATGCTTTGATGTGTGTAGAAGATACCAATCGAATCCAGGAGAGGCACATTGGTGTGCAGCTAAGAACATCCTGAAGTACTTGAGAAGAACTAAGGATGATTTCTTAGTATATGGGGATGATGACAACTTGATCGTGCAAGGCTATACTGACGCGAGCTTCCAGACTGACCGAGATGGCTTTGAGTCTCAATCGGGATATGTTTTCATCCTTAATGATGGAGCTGTGAGCCGGAAGAGCTCTAAACAAGACACAATTGTCGATTATACGACATAGGCTGAATATATAGCTGCTAGTGAAGCAGCTAAGGAGGTTGTCTGGATGAGGAAGTTCATAGATGAACTCGGTGTTGTTCCTAGCATCTCAGGGCCTATTGACATCCATTGTGACAACAATGGTGCCATATCCCAGGCCAAGGAACCGAGCTCGAGCTCCAAATCCAGACACGTTATGAGGAAGTATTACCTTATTCGACGCATAGTCATTGAGGGTGACATTAAGATATGTAAGGTGCATACAGATGACAACATTGCAGATCCATTGAGAAAGCCTATGCCTAGGCCCAAGCATGATAGTCACACTAGGGCTAAGGGTCTCAAACACATTGGAGAATGGCTTTGAGATTGCTTTCTATTACGTTTTATGTTTAGGGTGTTAGACACTAAGTTTATGTTCGATTGGATGATTTTATTATATATGACATTTCATCTTTATTTAAATATTGTGTTGAATGATATTAAATAAAATGTCCAAATAGTTCGTAGTTCGCAAATGGGTTTATCTTAAGTGTTCTGGTAAATGAAACACTATTAAGTGAAATGCAGTTATGAATTATCACAAGTCCGTAGTGTGAAATCATAAAACTGGACATAGGTGATTTTATTAAATGACTATATTGTAAGTTGACTGATAGCGCCAGGTTTCATGGGCTATAGGGACATGGAGATGTCTAGTCAATTACATATATATATGTATGGATGATACATATATGACATACCCACCTTAAGACTCTACAAAAAGGGATTGCGGAGTTTTAAGTTAAACCATGGTTAGTAGATTCCTCATACATGAGTGTGTTATGGTCCCTCTTCATGATTGGTATTTCTTTGACACGGCTAAACGCTTTCCGTAACAGGGAGTTATAAAGGTCGTAGTTGGGATTGGCAAAAGTTGAGTGGGAGCCATAGTCATACAATACTGTAAATGTCCTCCTTCTTCATGCATACTGTGACGCATTGAAAAGGAATGGTGTCTAGGCCACTTGAAGAGCAAGAACTGAAAATGCATGGCCATGCTCGGATGAATTATTTGTAATCATCCGTTTAATTGACAGTTCGAACTCGGAGTTAAAGGAATATATTTGATAATAGATATGAATATCATCAAATATGACATTAAGAGACACGGGTATCTGAAATTGTACACTTATTTAAGGACAAGTGGGAGATTGAAGGAATTGTGTCATTTAATTCAATGTGCAATGACTAATTATGGAATATGACAATTGATAAAGATATTCAATCTAATTATTTTAGGAGTCGTAATGCTTTGCTAGAAGCCAACTACAATTAATGGGCTTAAACGGGTTAAACCCATGTCTATTATAAACGGGTCCTATGCGGTCACACACTTAGAGTTGACGGACTTGGTCAAAAGATAGATGATTTTATTATTAGTGTATATTAGATATATATTAATAATAATGGGATAAGATTTATTTGTGAAATAAATAATTAGTTAAAAGGGTATAAGTATGAGCTTATAAAGATGGACGGCTTATAGTGACTTGACCTAATTAACAAATCCCAAAAGACAGTGAACGAGAGTTTTGCCACATCAACAGGCATGAGTGCGGAATTCTACCATCATCAATCAAGAGCAATTTGATTGTTCACCTTTCGATCTTCGTCCTAGCAGTCGAAGGCAAAGAAGATCTAGACCGGGCTCTTGTGGACCAAGTAGAGGAGCAACGAGTGGGGCTCTCATCTTTCCGTTCATATCCGAGAAGGTCCGGTTCACGCATCAACATGTATCTCCTATGCACAATGATTTGATCTATAGATTTTATGCATGAAGATCTTGCAATTAGATGATAGAAAATAGTTTCTAAAACTTCCGCTGCGCATCTAATTTTCCTTCAGTTAGGAGTATGTTGCTACTTAATTCATGATTTCAAAGGAATATATGATTTGTTAGATCATTTGCACTCGACATGTTGCTTAGGTCATTTTGCTATTCATACATTTGGTGAAATATAGTATTTTAACTTGTGAATCCCTAAGGTTATGTTGAATGTATAGGATAACAAATAGTTGTTCTAGCTGATGTAAATTAGTGATTTCCAGTTTATGTATATTAGTGATTTTGAGCTATTATATACATTTGGTGAAGTGTGGGCTTTTGTTGTTTTTTCACTTTTTAATTTTTTTTTTTTACAGATTTCTTGCTATTTTTGTTGCTTTATTTGCTGTTTTTATGTTGTTCTTACATATTTCTCTCTGTCGTAGTTGCCGTTTTTGCTATTATGTTGCTATTGTTTTTACATATTTGTTGTTTTTTCTGTTGTAGTTGCGATTTTGATTATTTTTACACTTATGAGTTAAGTGCTTGTCTTTATAAATAGATAGAACAATTTTTCCTCATGAGGGAAATGTTCGTCTTTTATCTTACTAGATTGTCTTTATAATTTTCTGTCTTGCTTGTTTTATCTCCTTCAAATTTTTAGGTTCCTACCTGGGCCGTGCAGTATTAGGAGTATCTTGTTCTATTACTTTAGAGGTAAGCGTTTACGTGTGTACTAGTAAATATATAGATTTTGTATTGGTTTTTTATTTATTTATGCAAATAGCTACACCTAGTCATCTAAAACTTCTTGAATCTCATTATCATTGTGTAATTCTCCTAAATTAACAAACTTGCAAAAAAAAATGAATTGACTCATTGCACTAGATTATGAAGTGATCATTCAAACTGAATGGCAAAATCGCAGCAAGCTTGCTTCTGCTGTCATAGCTTTCCTCATTTTCCTTATTTGGTATCATACAATCTTGTTGTTTCACCTTCTAGCTAATTTCTTTTGTTCCTGCAACTTGGTTTCCTTTTCATGTTGTCATAGTTAGAGCTTGGTTACCTTTTCCTGTCATGTTGTCATAGTTAGAGCTTGTTTCCTGCAACTTCTATTTGTACTCATTTGAGCCTGCTACGTATACACTCTTATCTCTTCATCCCCCCCCCCCCCCAATAGCCACCACTTCACTTCTTAGCTTCCTTTATCCTTAATTCACTTTCATGGATTTCTATTCCTTATACGTCACACTCTTTTTTCCTTTGGCTATCATACGTTCTCTTTCACTATCTTTCATACTCCCCTCCTTGTGAACCTGATTCTTTATTTATTTATTTCTAACACCAAAGCATTCAACTTAAGGTAATTTGTAATGTTTGCTTCCAGTTGTGCCTAAAACACAGGGTCGTTCCGTTAGGATTTGAGGCATTGTGCAACTCACAGGTTGAGGCTTTTTTTTTTATAAGTAATTTAAAGGGAAAAAATAATCCACCAGATCCACTAACGTACAAAAGAGATGTTTTCGTAGATGTAAAGTCATTACAAAGAATAATTAACTAAAACTAAACTTTTATCAGAGGGCATGATAATCTATCTAATGCAATTTTCCAAGGTAGAAAATTGCAAACTTGTGAATAGCTAATTTTTTACTTTCAACCAATTTTCTATCTTTTTTTTTTTAAAGATATCTTTCTCTTTTCTTTTGCGGTTGGCATGACCACTTTCGAATCTTGTAGGAGTCATTCTATATTTTTAAATCCCAACTTAGTGATTTCTAAGGTAGAAAGGTTCAAAACAATAACAAAAATAATAATAATTATGATCATCTAAGAAACTAAAAAGTAAAAACTAACAAAAGAATATAGTTAAAATATGAGATTACCTATCGAAATCGTTAAACTTGAAGAGACGATTGTAATGGTTGAATTGATTTCCCTATATTAGGTTTCCTTTCTCTATATTCTTTGTGACGGCAAAAAAAAAGTAAACAAAATGAAAAATCGAACAACTGACTGTAATTTTTTAGGGGAAAAAATTGGAATGGGCCTAAAAAAATCGAAATGATGGTGACTGGGCCTAATTTAATGGGTTGCTCCTTTTCTGTAATGATTGTTTGAAGAAAAGGAACACAAAATCTTTGCTGCCACCGAGAATCGAACACCCGCCCTGAAAGATACCAGTGGCACCCCTTTACCATCTCCTCTACCGCGCCCACTTTGATAAACTTTGCAATTTGTATATACATATATATATACATATGTATTGTAATACATATACGAGGCTCCCAAATTTTTGAGGCCCTGTTCGATTGCACTACCTGCACACCCCATGGGCCGGCCCTGCTAAAACCTACCTTTGGAAACGGGAAATAACCTCCCCTTTTCATTTTGCTGGGTAGCATTCAACTTAAATAATTAGTGATCTATTATTTTCACTAGAAAAAAGAATTATAAAGTGATCTGAACACATAAGTGAAATTTGATTTCAAGGCTATGCATCTTTTAGTGGTTATTGGAAAAAAGTTTATTTGCTTTTAAGCCTATTAGCTCAAATGGGGGAGCTAGATGCTCATGCACAACAACAACAACAATAAAAACAACAACAACAACAACAATAACAAGTTGTATGTACTTTTCCCTGACCACGTCGAGAGAGTGTTTCTTAGTAGCCAAGACTCCTACATAAAGACATAGCAAAACCAAAGACATAAGTATAACAAACAATATAATAAAAATGATTAGGAGGGTGTGAGAACAGAGGGAGAGGATGCGATCTATGTCACTCTTCTAAGGCCTAATCTAAACCTCTATGACATGGATGATGCTCTTCCACTGTGTCCTATCCCTAACCATGCTCTCGTTAAGGTTTAGAAGAGCAAAATCTTGTCTAATCACCTCTTAAGCTTTTCTTTGGTCTCCCTCTGCTTTGTTATACTCTATTAAACTCCAAATTGTCACACTTACGCACTAGTGCACTCAGATCTCTCCTCTGCACATGGCCAAACCAACGAAGTATTGACTCCTGTAACTTATCACATATGTTGCTTACTCGTACTTTATCACGAATAACCTCATTCCTGATCTTGTCGAGTCTAGTAAAACCACTCATCCAAGGGGAAAAAGAGGGAGCATTTATGAGGGACAAAGGGAATGATTGGATTTAAGGGTGTCAATCAAAACATATATAAGCTGGATTGATGGATGTCAATCACCACTAAATGATCTGCAAACAATGTTCTAAAAGGCGCTAGGCGGTGGGTGGCCGCCTAGCGTCTAGGCGGTTAGGCGGGCGTCTAGGCGGTGCCTAGTCGGACTTAGACTAAACTTGATTATCTCCCTATATTTCAATGGATATAACATGTCAATAATTTATATAATGTAGTAATATCTATAATATCACTCATAAACTCAAATTTGGTGTGCTTAACTAACACTAAAGTCAATAAATGTAAAAGCGCTCGTCCGGATAATAACTTTAAATCTCCTAAAATCCAAAACCATAGACTTGAATCAAAAGTAAATGCATCCAGACTTGGGGGATAAGAAAAACTATAAGCTGACTAATCACTCTCCTAGAAACTAATTCTAAATAATCACCCACCTAGGCGGGGCTAGGCAGGATTAGGCGGGGACTATACAACACCTAGGCTGGATTAGGCGATACTTAGGCGGAAATTTGCCTAGAGACCGCCTAGGCGTAAAAATTCCTAGGTGTCTTGCCACCCAGCGCCTAGGCGGTGCCAGGCGGCGCCTAGGCGCGATTTTTAGAACAATGTTCACAAAAAGAGAGGCAAAATAGAAGAGAAGTGGAAAGGTGAGGGCAAAATGCTCCCCTTCATTTCAAGAAACTACACACTTCCCATCTTACCAATAGAAGGAAATGGTCCTACCAATAGACTAAACCTGTCCTTCCATACCTTGAGAGAGTTTGGAGAGATTTTAGAGGGGATTCATTGTAGCTGATGTGGTGGGCTATCAGGGCAGTTTTGGGGCCAAAAGAGGCTTCCTCCTTGGGGGAAAGGGGGGAACATTTATGAGGGAAAAATGCAATGATTGCATTGATGGGTGTCCCCCAAGAACATATATAAGCTGGAGAGGAGGATGTGAAACACCATAACCTGCTCTGCAAAATGTGAGGCAGAGTAGGAGAGAAGCGGAAAGAAAGGGGGAAAAGCCACCCATTCATCCCAAGAAACGATACAGTCCCCATCCTACCAATAGAATATTTCGGTGCTACCAATAATGTACAATTGTCATTCCATCCTTGGAAAAGTACAAGAAGTTTGTCCGGTGGCAGTGGCAGCGATGGGTAAGTGATCTTGTACCACTACTAGAATACTGCAATTAGACATCACATGATTTAAGTCTGTCAAAAAATCAACAGATGTTAAATTAATTTATCACATCAATAATTTTTTTTATGATGGGTAAAACTGTTTACACAATGGTCAAATATATAAACAGATGTAAAATTGTTAATTAAAAAAAAAGCAAACACGCGCTTTCAAGGAAAAAAGCGGGATTAAAACACTTAGAAAAAAATTTGTATCCCGGGCTTCCAAATTTTTGGAGGTACACTTTAAAAAAAATTGGAGCTTTCTCTCTCCCCACACTCCCTCTTCTCTAGCCTCGCCGTACTCTCTCCAGACTCCAACCCCCAAATCCCCAACTCCATCTTCGTCCTCCTGGTTCAGTGCTCCTCGCCGTCGTCTCCTTGCCGCCGTCTCCCTCCCTCTAGATCCGAGATCTCCTCTTCGCCGGCCACACACAGTATCTCTTCCTCCTTGTTGTCGTCTCCCTCCCTCTAGATCTAAGATCTCCTCCTCGCCGACCACTCATACCATCTCTTCTTCTCCTTCCCGCCTCCGTCTCCCTTCCCCCATATCTGAGATCTCCTTCTGTTCACCGACCATTCACACCATCTCTTCACCTCCTCCTCGCCGCTATCTCCCTCCCTCCAGATCTGAGATCTCCTCCTCCTCGCTCGCCGACTCTTCATCTCGTCCTCGCCGCCGTCTCCCTCCCTCCCCGTCGCCGCCAAAGATGCTTGCCAGGTTTTCCCTTCTTCCTTTTCGCCCTTTCCGTTCTACCAGGGATTAGCTAGGGTTAGATTTATTAAATGGTTTCCAATTTATGATTTTGGTTGCTAATTTTTTCGATTTTGATTGATCTGATAGGATATGGTTTTTGAGCCGAAATGAAGGTTGTATTTATACTGAGATAGCCAAGAAAAACCTGTTTATCAAGAGAGGTTAGTTTTTGAGTTTCACTTGTTAGTGAGTTGTGTGATTTTTTTTTTTGAAATCAGTGAGTTGTGTGATTTAGAACTGCTCACTTTGAGATTTTGATGAGTGTTGCGATGAATGTGTAATGTGTGGGTTTTAATTGCTTGGGGAATTCTCGATGTTTCTAGTCAAGCATGTGCTTTGCTTTGAAACTCCATTTGAACTTGGAAGCCAGTAACATTATGATATTAACCAATTGGATTGATTTGAATGATATCTGTGTGAGCAATATAATAGGAAACAAATAATTCTGTGAACTAACTTGTTGGCCTTTTAACAATGGAGGAAAATAGAATGAACTTAATCAATGACTTTCTTCAATTTAAGGGTCTCATTTTTCAGGGCAACATTCTAAATGCATTAGAAAAGGTTATGTTAGTGTATTTTAATAGGGAAAAAGGTTGTCTAGAAATAAACTTTTCTAAATGCATTAGCTAGAAAAGTTTATGTTAGTTGCTTTTATTTCCTAAGTTATGTTGTATGGTCTTTTATTTATTAAAACTTTGTGTTTGGATAATAGGTAGCATCTTCTACAATGAAAAGGTTATTCTTTT
Source organism: Persicaria tinctoria (assembly GCA_037127255.1). Taxonomy (NCBI): domain Eukaryota; kingdom Viridiplantae; phylum Streptophyta; class Magnoliopsida; order Caryophyllales; family Polygonaceae; genus Persicaria; species Persicaria tinctoria. Next base: position 66,088,101 of record JBANSL010000006.1, read on the forward strand.
TTATCAAGGTTTATATTAACAAAAGTTCTACATAAAAGGTAGTCTTTCTTTACGCCCGTTTCCTTTTATTTTGACCCATTAGTGAATATTGTAGCACAATCTAAATGTTTTGGACAACAGGAATTCATGTTATTTTATCCAAAATTCAAGGGAGAGTTCCATGTAATTTAACCACGAATCCCAGGCTAAATGTCTAATGTACTTGTTGTGTGTGTAAGGTAACTTCTGCAGACCCAGAAGATTATGGTTTTAGGACAGCAAAAGCTTGTAGAGATGAGAAGCATGATCCATCTAGGTATTTCCTCATTACGGTGAACAGCGTAGCATAGCCTATATTGAAATTATTGCTTTAAAGATACATTCATATTCAAATAATTACTAAAATTTATTTTTCCATCATCAGTTTAGCATCACTGTTTTTTGCTCTTTCTTTGGATGTTGTACAGACATGAGGCTAGTGCACCCGGAGGATTTCCAGACTCGAAAGGCTTATCCCTTGGTGGGATTTCAGGACAAGTTTGGGGTGCAGAAATGCAGCATATGCCAACTCTACAAGGCCACATGTTTCACAGTTGATGTCAAGTGGGCTATTTAGTATTTGATATGTGCAATGTACCCGGTTATTAGATTAGTTTCATCATTATCATGCATTGGCTCTCTGATTTTGTGTGTCATGTATGCATACCACTAATCTGGAATTTACAGTTGTTGCATCCTTCTTTTTTCATTGAAAATTGACGAATTTACAGCGTGTTATTAGCAAGCCCAATTTTTATTGTGTATTTCGTAGTGTAGTCCTAGATGCATTGAAGATAAATAAAATGAGCATGTTAATGGAGATAGGTCTGGCATCTGTGGAGCATACTTGATTGACCTTCAACTTCTTATGATAGTCGACAAAGAAATATTAAATTTATGATGTGATTCTCATTTGGAGTCGTTTTTGCATTTTTTATGTGCTACCTTGTCACTGCCACTGATGCTTTTGTTTAATTTATGCTTCTAACATGTATTGATATCTTGATTTCGTAGCAAATTATTAGAATCATCCAGAATCTGTTTTGTTGGGTTTTTGTTTACACATCATGGACTTGAGTTTAAGTAAGGGTTTAGAGGCTTTTACCTTTTGTCTTGTGGATTTTCGCTTTGGAATTCTGTTATGTTTGTTTGTCTCTTTGGAAAGTGGTTTTTTTTGCAAAGATTTCATGAAATCTTTGTTTGATCCCCTCAGTATTCCATGTGCAGGTGGTACCTTCTTCCTCATGAGAATTCCAAAGATGCCATTGGACGTATTTGTTTGAGCCAAGAAGAGGAGAAGCCCTATATTATTGGGTAAATCTTGAAATCCCTTCCCTTTTACTACTCCCATAGTGATTACTTGACCGTGAACACATTGGATATGAGGAGACTTCTGTTTGCTAGCAGTCTGAAAGCACAATAATCTAGTAAAGGACAAACAGCAACTTATCTGTTCGTTTCCTGGTCTGCTAGCAGACTTAAAGCACAATAATCTAGTAAAGGACAAACAACAACTTATCTGTTCGTTTTGTTATTGTATTTGCATCTGTGTGACCATATTGATTGAACTCACTCTTTCAAAGATGTAGCAGAGGTCTTGTAAGTTGTGTAATGGTTGGGGGGATAGGGTATGATTGGTTATTCTGTCCTTTACTAGATTACTTGACCGTGAACACATTGGAGATGAGGAGACTTCTGTTGATGATGAAGAAGAAGATGGCTTTTTGAAGGCTTTCAAGGTTAATTATTCGATTACTTTTAGATATGTTTCATTTATTGTTAGATGAGCATGAAAATCTTTAATTAGATTACCATGCCTATTTTATGTGATGAAGTCCATTTGAGTGGAGATTGGGCTCATCATTCTTTCATCACTAGATATGCTTAATCTAAAATTAAGGAAAAAAAGACACAATGCATCTGTGATTGTTTACTGCATATATATAAGTTTTTCTGCTGTTGTTAATGCTTCTCTTGGCAGTCATTCCGTTAGAGTTAAGAGGGATAATCAACATACAACTAAATCTCCCCCAAGGGAAATGACTGTTCATCAAGGGAGGTTATGGAATTTAGTGAAGTGCAAACTAAGTCTTAGGCATATAACTTACACACACTAGGGAGTTTACTAGATGAAAATCAATTTGGATTGATTCCATCTGATACTTGTGTCAACTGTCGAGTGGTGGTAGGGACCTTCGCATAGCTGAAATAGTGGCGAAGGGAGTTTTAAATTTTAGGTTTGTGATGCACTAAATATACGGGGATACTGTGTTTTGCGGTTCTTATTTTGCCATGAAATAGCAAATCAGTAGTTGTTTTCAGCTTGACGTTCCTTGGGTAATAGCCTCATCAAAATCAGAGATACATGGAGAAAAAGGCTTCTTACATCTGAGCCTCTAGAACCCCATGATGCAGGCACCTCTTGGGCTTGCACTTATTTTGTTGTTTTATGCCTCTAGGGGGTTAAAGATTCTTGAAAATGAAAAGCTTTCACTTGTCATATCTCTAATTCTTGACATGCTTGTTTTGGGAATTGCATTTAGTCTGTCACACAGGTTTTGTGTTGTAAACTATAAGTTGTTGTATTGCAGAGTTAATTTGAGAATAAATGACATAAGTTCTTTCCGACTTAATAGGCCAAGGCTGATTGTATTACATTGCACAGAACTTGAAATTAAGCCTTTTAGATTCTTTTTAAGTCCATTCATATCAGTCCATGGGCCAGTGTTTTTATGTCACCAATGTAATGGCTCGCATAACTGTTCGAGCGCAAGGTAAGTGCTCTGAGTTGTCCATCGTACAGTTGGATTGATGTGCCAAACCTATCACATTAATTTCCTATTTGGTAGTTGCTTTCAAGATTTGCATATTTAATGAACTGTTTCTGTATATTAATGTGTTTTTGTGATTTTTCCTTTTCATGGGATCCAGGACTTTTTAATTGATGAACAATCGGAGGAATACTTGGCTACGCATCCTGGAAAGAAGAACCAAGCTACCCCGATTGAGGAGCACTTTGAGCCTGTTGAGGAGGACATTGATGATTCTGATGCCTCGTCTCCTTCCAAAGATGATGCATCTGATGAGGAAGGTAGAGCTAGAAAGAAACGTGGACCAAGGTGAGTTCTTTTGCCTCTATTATGCTTCAAACTCAAAGACTAGGCAATAATCTTGCATTGACTTGCGCTGGAATTTTGGAAATGTTCTAATGCATAAAATACAAGATTGGCGCTATGTTAGGTGAAATAACATTGTCCGTAGACCATTCTGAATTATGCAATCAAGTTTTTGGAAGTACAGATTATTTTCCTAGCCTAAACCCTCAAAGTCCACTATTTTTACCCCATGTAATTTTCTGTTTGTGATCATTTCAGATTGTATGAGGTCAAGGATGAATGTCATGCTGATGCGTTCTTCTGCAGTTTTTAGTCCTATCTTTTCTTTTTATCTTTCCAGGCAGTTTGGTGTTAGTTTGTCCTAAGATATATTCGTCGGTGTGCTTTATTTGTTTTGAGATGTTGTGGCTAGCCAATTTTGTGGCTATGAATAGCGGCGGCGTATTTTGTAAATGTGACAATACGATGGTAGTATATATGTATATGTTTTTATTAAACGACCTACCATTTTGAAGACCATACAAAATGCGATGTTCTATCAACAAAAGCGTGTTGCCTAACCCAAAATAAAACATCGGATTAAATATGAAAATATTAGTGCATTCATACCACTAACATCAAATCCGTCTATTGAAACAGATGTTAGTATAGTTATACACATCAGTTATAACAAAAAATGTGATGTCGATAATATGGAAATAGATCAGTTATGCCTATATTTCACGTGGTCGGTTAAATTAGAACAATATAAAATCATAAATTATATATCGAACATGATCACACAATAAAAAACTGTTGTCTATTTTGTATTAAGACATCACTTGTTTTTATAAATAAAGATGTAAATGTCACTTTTTTGCTTTAGGAGGACATCTTCACATGTTTTCAAATGACAAATTATGAATACTCATCAACAAGTGAATATGTCATAACAAAAAACGAGGGGTTCTAATGAAGAAAAGGCATCTGCTTAAAACCGATGTGGAAAAGTTTGATCTTTTACTACACGCACAAAGAGATCGGAATTTTTTTTGAAAGACATCTGTTGACAACAGATGTATAATTGAAATTTTCTAGTAGTGTACCTATCTTTTGTAGTTGTTCTTTTTTCTTATAACAGAACTACCCACAGGCTGATCCTCTGTTCTCGTGTCGTACCCTAGGTGATAGGGTTTGTCGGTCATCTTCGGCGGTTGGTGGGATCCCGGAAGTGGGAGCTTGGTGTTCAAGGGAGAGGCACGTAGTGCAGCTATGGTGGCGCCACAGAATATTGGCTACGACCAACTGAAGGAGAATATCGTTTCCAAATTCGACGTAGACATGGTCTTATACGACATTGAGCTCACTTACCTCCCTCCTTCACGTCGCTTGTCCCTGTGGGCCTTGAGGTGGTCAGCCACAATCTTGTCAAAGAACACGTCCAGATGCTCTCAAGTATGAGGCTTGGTGCATACATCTTTCTATTTAAGACAGGGGTGCAGAATGGGCTCTGACTTGGCGAGGAGGGCGTGTTCGTTTATGTCATCGTCAGCATCCAGGTCTATGAATGATTTGACATTCTCATATTTGATGTGGGTGTCCCGAGTTTCCCATCGGAGATACCTCGGGGTGATGGTCTCGTCAATGTTATGCCCAAAATGATTCCCTATCTCAGGAAACGACTCGTACACCCATAACTGCATGTCATAACAAGGAGTGCATTAACAATGCACATCAAAATCAGGAGCTGGGATTAAAGTAGGCATGACAAATGCACATTTTGGAAGGATAAAAACATACAGTTGACATGACAACTTAAAACAGTTGGTAAGATAAAATTAAACATTTGGTAGGACAACATTATTTACTGCATCCCATTCTAACTACATTCGCCACGATAAAAATCCTTAATTGGCAGGACAAAATTAGACATTTGGCTTGACCCACAAACACAATTATTCGCAATTGGTAAATAGCAAACACATTTTTGTCAAAGGTTTTTAACCCTTTTCAACTTTTCACTAACTTGGAAGGCCATCAGGAACCCGTACAACACGTATGTAGGCCTATCCACTTTGTGCTTCCCGACATCAACCATGGTCTTTAATGTCGAGGCTGTCGTGTAGCTTCTCATGCACCAGCATACCCAGGGGAAGTCGAGAAATTACATGTGTCCTCCAGCAGCAGTTTCACCACACACCCCTTGATATGTGTCTTCTTCTCCAACCCAAAAAGAATGCCATCCACTATAACTACGAGGGAAAGCTTGTACTTTTTCATTAGTAAGCCCGCATCCGTTTCCTTTTCCCTCGACCAAGCACTCCCCACATCCTTCAATAACACCTTCTCCTTCTTAAACAACTGATACACAATGTCCTTGTGGTCTCCCTCCATGAGATCTCTCGGGGGTGGTGAGCAGGTTAGCCTTGTGATGAGCGCGAATTTGTGCAAAGAGAACCGTGCGTGATGTCCATGCAGGGAGTACCACGTCTCGTGTTGCTTCCTTGTCTTCAACTGTCATAGAAAGCAAAAGTGCACCGAATGTGCAACAAACTTGTTCCTCGGGCCCATCCTGACTATGCCTCCGATCTGGCTTTTCGTAAGGACCTTATAATCGTCCCGGTCTCATTCGATAAGTCTAGGCCATCCAGCGGCTCAAAAGTGGCAAGCGATAAGGCCCTGCCACTGAAGTGGTCTTCTTCAGCAACCGCAAGGACAACCTGCAATACATGTAACAATATGAGGTTCCAATTTTTTTTGTCACCCATTACAAGCACAACCATGTAACTATCTCAGTTTCCTTACCCCCTGGATGTTGGGTCCTACGCAGACTTTCTTCTTCCCTGTTTTTGCCATTTTTTAATGTGAATAAACAATGGGTACTTGCATCACAATTACCGCCAATAAAGAATTTCAGATATTTAGGTCACCTAATCTAGCATACTAACTATTTTAAACTTTCCTACCAATTTCATTTTACTGTCCTACCAATTCCGCTTTCCTCACCGCTGTCCAACCAATTTCATTTCAGACAAGTTTTTCTTGATTTTGCCTATGTCCCAACACAATAGATAGCCAAAGTAACCCATAATCTGCTTGTGACATTTCATCAAATAGTTGGTGGGCACTAAGAGTTTCAACACTACAAATCGATTTCACTAAAAATCTTGACACCATCGTCGACATACCAATTGTTCAAATATATCCTACCATTTACGAATTCTGCTGTCACTGAACAAACCTAATCATCAATCCTCCGTCCTACCACATGTGCAGTCTTCCCCTACCAATTGCCCTCAAGCTTCTGGATTGCTTAGTATCCCTCCCCATCTCTAAACCCCTCATTGCCCATTTGTCCCCAATTTCTTCCCCGATATTCCGTGCCTCTAACCGATTCGATTCCCGACACCCACAAACCCTAATCGCACCCCAAGTCCCCAAAATCGTAGTGGCAATCACAACTGCAATCGCACCCCCTAACCCATCCTATTTCCTTCCTCTAATGCTAGGCAACCACCCTCCATCTGCATTTCTTCCAAAATCGCCCCTAACCGCACCCCCATGTACCCAATTTCGAATATAAATTTACACAACAAGTCACTTAATTCTTTATTCAACCGGTGAGTTCCTCCTTCGGAGAGTTGAGAGTGTATGTGAGCCTTCCTGTCTTTCGCCCCTTTCTTTTCATCTCTGTGTTTTTTTGGTCTCTCTCCCGCTTCAACTGAACAATGAACCCTTTCCCTCCTCCTTTTTGATTTTATAAACCGCTCAAATCATGAACAATTACCTCCCCCTCCCTCACCTGTGATGGCCGGTCATGAACAGTTGGTTGCAACCGGCTCTTTTTTGCCCCAAATTTGGGCTTGTTTAGTTTTGCAAATTTTGGCCATCGGGTGAAACTTTTGCAAATTGGCCAAAAAACTTGTCTATTTAGTGCCAATTCCTTTTTTTCCCTATAAATTCATTGTTTATCCCGTTTTACACATGTTATTTAAAAAAAATCAAAGATATCAATACTCATATTTCATTCATTATCCATTAAAAAATTTATTTTTTATTTTATTTTTCACTATAAATTCATTATTTATCCCGTTTTACATATGATGCTTTTTTAAAAAAAAATTCAAAGATATCAATAATAATAATAATCTTATTATTATGAAAATATTATTATTACTAAAATTACGTAATGAACAACAACAAGAACAACAACATCAACAACAACAACAACAACAATAACAACTACAACACCAAGAATAATAAGAAGAAGATTAATAGTAATAGTAATAGCAACGGGGCTCACTGATAAACATGCTCTAAGACTTCTGACGCAATCCTCCACTTCTGTCATCCCATTTGAATCCGATGTCTAATATATTTATCCACACCACCGTCAATCTACATCACTAACCCTAAACATTTAAAACTATCTTTTCTAGGTATAACATCCTCACCAAGCATCACGTCTTGGTCCACTTATCCAACATCCTAACCAAGATCTTTGATGATCTTTTTGTATGATCCCGGGACATCCTTGTCTTTCATAGCTCAACTGGGAGTGTTTGGAAGCCAATGATGTTTCGGGATCATACACCAAGATAATTGATAATGCATATTTTAGATAGGCATTATAGGGAGGTTTAGTCTAGTTAGGATGCATTTGTTTCATGCTTTAGAGCTAAGTCGCATACTATGCTTTTTGGAGAAAGAGTTTGGAATTTGTGCAATTTTCCGTTTATTTTGCTGAGATACGGATTCGAACATCGGAAGTGGAGTCAAGAAGGCTTGCATGGAGTTGGGTCAAGAAGGACCAAACTAGGAGAGGAAAGAAAGAAGAGAAGAAAAGAAGATGTCGAGTGGTGAGAGTGAGAAAAATAGATTACGACGACCACATCTGGATGCAGTGATCGACGCAAAGAAGGAAATTTGCACAGTTGCGTCTAGGTTTTACGCGGCTTCGGATTAATCTATCATAATACACTTTTATCTATCTTTTTTTTTTTATCCTAAACACGATTTTTGTTTGTACTATATAAGAAGTTTAGCCTAGGGTTTCATTGAATCTAAGATAATTTAATTTAAGTATAATAGCGTTGTTTATCATTTGCAATTAAACTCTCGACGTTCTGCCTGTAATTTGAAGCTTTATTTGAATTAAATTGTGAGTTTCTGAATCTTGTTCTTATTTCATATATTGAATGTTTCGACTTCTTTGCGCATAAATATTTAATTGTTTTATTCGATTAGCTCGTACAACTAATTAGATTTAATTCAATTGCTAGGGTTTTGTAGATTCCTCATTACGAACCTTAACCCAAGTAGCAAACTTATCCCTTTAGGGCTCGTTGAACTAATTGGACAAGCAAGAAGTTGAATGTGTGTGAAATCCTTCTTTAGGGGTTGCAGATACCTTGGTTAATCTCTGAACTTAACGCTATTGATTGGGATAAATCTTCTTTTGAGGACTGCTCAAGAAATAAGGGTCGCTAGGACTAGTTGGAGTAGTAACTAAAATAGGTCTGAACATGGATATTCATAGGAAAACTAAAAGAACAAGAGGAAGTTACAAGAATCAATTTAACCAAATAAAGTGGGCCAAACTATTTCTCTGAATTGTTTTGCATCAACTTGTTCATAGTTCATTTTGTTTTCCTTCTAATTCAATAACCATAAATCCTCATTTCTACTAATTGGTAAATATGCATTACATAGGAATATATTATTCTTTGTGGGATCGACCTCTTACTTGCTTGCTATGCTAGTTTGTAGGTTTGATTTTTATTTTGATGGTAACATCGACAGTTTTCCTCTATCAATCATCAAAGACATGTATGAAGGTGCTATGACAAGTGTTTACACCTCTGTAAGGGACACTGAGTACTCCCGGTGATGACAGGGGTTGATTAGGGATTGACCCTTAGCCCTTTCTTTTTCACTTTGATTGTGGGCGTGGTGTCGGGACCTATTCGGGACGAGGTCACATGGTGTACACTTTTTGTCGTAAGTGATGAATGATTTTTAGTCGCGTAAACCGTATCAAAAGTAAACTCAAACCTATAAACTAGTATAGCAAGTAAGTAAGAGGTCGATCCCACAGAGAATCAAGTATTCCTTTGCAATGTGTATTTACCAATTAGTGAAAAGGGGGTTTTGGTTGATTGAGATTGAAAAGAAAACAAAATAAAATAAAAACAAATGATCCAAAACAATTTAAAGAAGATCTCTCTATCTACAACTATCCACTTTATTTGGTTGAATTGATATTGTAACTTCCTCCTGACCTTTAAGTCTTCATATGAATGCCCTTGTCCCGACCTAATATAGTTACTAGTCCAATCAGTCCTAGAAACCCTTATCAATTGAACAGTCCGTAAAGAAGGATTTAACCCAATTGATAGCTTTAAGTTCAGAGATTAACCAAGGTATTTGCAGTTCCTAAAGAGGGATTTAACAACACATCCAACTTCCTACATATCCAATTAGTTCAATCAGCCCTAAAGGGACAATTTTGCTACTTGGGTTAAGGTTCGCAATCAGGAATCTACAAAACTCTAGCAATTGAATTGATTCTACCAAGTTGATCAGGCAAGATAGAATAAAACAATCAACAACAAAGCACAAAGAAGTCGAAACATTCAATATAGGAAATAAGAAACAAGATTCAGATACTCACAACTCAATCCAAACAAAGCTTCAAATTGCATGTTTCAAGTCATGTGCCTTCTTCCGTAATTCATCAGCCCGGTCCACCTTGGCTTCGAATTAGCAAAACAATCCCATATGTTATGAGTAACCTCCAAATTTATATGATCCAAACCAAAAATACCTGAAATATATAAAAGCACTAGTGTAGACTCCGAAAATCAAATAATACAAAATAAGCTATAAAAATATGTAAAAATACTATAAATTAATATGCAAACCAATACTTAAAACATGACTAAAATAGACTCATCAAACTACCCCATGCTTAGACTTTTGCTTGTCCTCAAGCAAACTATCACAAAACAAAGACACCTTGTACTTAAACCGTGCATGATATGCATCATAACTAAGCTAAATGCAACATATTATGTCTAACTAAATGCATGCTATCAGTAAGTTAAAGTGTTGGAAAGAGACATTGAAGGCAATATCTTCAAACTTAGCATAAAAATAAGATTATAAAGTGCATAAATACCAACAATGTTTACAATATTATTGCTTTCTTCCAGTCCACTAGTTTTATGCACTTTATAATAATATATGAAAATAGTACTATTTCTTAGCCGTTTCTCTAATAAGTTACAGTCATAGTCCACTAAGTGCCAGAGCTTTATAATTATGGTCCTTGGGATCATTACCTATGTTGGCTATCCAATTAGTGTTGAAACTTTCTTTACCAAGTTGAAAAAATATTACCATCATGTTGAAATAGCCATATGAATCTAGAGTAAAAAGGATTAGAGAAAATGAATCTAGCTACCAGTAAGCTTTATATTAATGTGTCTTATTTTTTCACATTTATATTCTAAAATTGTATTAACATGTCTTCTTGTTGCACTTTTAAATATATTGGTATGGCTGAAATCTAAAGGCCTTTTTGTGCATTTCACATTCCCCCCCCCCCCCCCCCCTCCCAATTATATCATTGCAACAGCGAAACCCTGAAGGTTCATGTTTTGTCCTACTAAAAGCAACACTCATCATTATAATGGACCTGAGGACTGAGGTCTCTCATAAAAAATAGGAATCTACTAACCTAAAGCATAGTGGCATGGTAAAGTGTAACGACCTAGATTTTTAAAACCCGAGTTACGTTTAGAGGGAAGAATTATCCCTCTGATAGATCTTGCAATCCAAGTACGAGTTGCTTATTTATTATCTTTAAGTTACAATCATGTTTATGTCATAAAAAATTTGATGATATAGTTCAAGAAAAAAGGGGATTTGATCAAACCCTCAAAATAATCAAATAATCCAACATGATTTTGTACTTCCGCACGGGAACATGTCCTATTTCAGCTAATCAAATCTCACCAAAGAACAAAACGAGTGTAAATCAAAGTAAATACAAAATATTTCTAAATGACAACTTAACCAAAACGTTTGTAAAGCCAAGTTGAAATGGGTGGGTCTTCTTAACACTCTCGTCCCATGAGAAAACCCCACCATAGAAGCAAATCATCAAGCAAAAGGGAGCGGATACCTGAAGCTAACCACAAAGTCAGGCCAAGAGACGCATGCGGGCCCTAAAGACCTCGCTGAGGATATATAATACGCCTATACCTAGAAGAAATGATGCTATAATGCAGCAATGAAATTTAAATCACACAAGCATTCTGATAGTTTATATATATGCAGAAAGCAATTAAATGGATCCACACTCGGTCGGTGCCCACTCCGTGGTCATACATGTCCGTACCCAACTATGAGGTAGGACACTCGGTCGGTGCCGCAACCATCATAGATAAAGTAATATGTCTGTACCCAACTCCGAGGTAGGACACTCAATCACCTCCGCAACATATCATCATATAACACTCAACTGAGGACCCAAATGATATGAAACATGAATGCCCCAATGACCCTAGCAACGACTCTAAAGACTCACACATAACGCCCGTTCTGTTCCAAATGCATAAAGAATACAGATGCTCATTAGTAAATGCAAGTCCTAAGCATGATACTACATGGCATGCGATTTGCAACATCTACATACTATATGACACATCAGGCATGAGGTCCGGTCACTGAGTAAGCCCCCATAAGAAACTGACCCGGAGTCTTGACATCCAATTAACTAGCAAATAAACCACTCAGATAATCATCCATCGGCCAACAAGCCACTTAGAGAATCATCCAGTTACACTAGCAAGTAATAAGCAAGGAACAACTCATCAATACATATTTAATTAACACACAAGCAGGCTTTCAAGTCAACACAAGATTCAACAATATTTCATTCAAATAATCTAACATTCTCATCATGACCATCATTCTCAATTAACCTTATTCTCATCAAGTATGAAACTAAGTTCAAAGTCTTACCAAGATCATCACTTAAAATATCTTACTTCATATCAAACTCATGTTTTGCTTAACAATTGCTCAAGTAATTCATAATTTATCAAATCCTCAAATACTCAACCAAATTCATAAGTTCTCAAACCCAAGGATCGACAAGTCTTATTCATCAAAACTTGTATAATAAATCATGCTCAATGAGTAAACCAAGGGAAGTTGATATTTTAAGAAATCAATTATAGTTTCAATTATAAGAACCTACACAACAACAAGCACTATAATTTGTAAAACATCTTTTATAGCCTTACTAACACTTAATCATAACTCAATAAGCACAATAACAAGCTTACAAGTGTAATAAGTTCTCAAGATGTCCTTTATATTTTACATGCTTAACCATATCTTAATTAAGTACTCTCATAGGGTCTACTTATCCAATCCATTTGTCGAACAACACACAAATACGATGCATATTTCAAGTCCTGACATAAGAAAGCGGAATAGATATGTTTTTTAAACCGAATTCAAATATATGCCGAAATTTTCTTTGAATAAAATAAAATTCATTTTGATCGAGTATGAAGATTTTCGAAATTTCAGGAATTTAATATTGAAATTAAATCATAATTCATAAAATAATATTTTTAAAATTTTGGGTCTTTACATAAAGTTCTTCCAAGCCACTTAGACGGTCATTTCATCATTGGTTACCTAAGGCTTCAATTCGTTGGGAAGAAGACGAAATAGTCTTCTTAATTTGTGAACAATAACTAGTAGAAGTAGGAGGAGAGGACCAAAGCCGGAAAATTTTGCACATTATCCTATATGGGAGTCAAACTCACATGTGTGTGTAAGCTCATCGCTCTACCATTTAGCTATTAGGCTTTCAAAAGCAGGATAAGTACTAGAATATAGATAAAAATCAAATACTTGTACCATGCTAACCCCATTAAAAAATATAAGTCATTTTAGACATTTACACACTAATTAAGGAAATCATAAACTTATTACATCTATAGCCCTCATTAATTATCCAAAACCTTTATCAACCAAGAAAATTTAAACAAAAAGTAAAAAAGTAACAATTCTCGTGTAATATTATAATACAGGTGCAATATGAAAAAGTTGAAAAATCTCTAATTTTAAAAAAAAATATAATCCAAAAAATACTTATATTTTTGAGCGGATGGAGTATCATCTAACATGAAAAAGTTCAAAAATAACATATGCTAGGGCAATATTATAATACAGGTGTGCAAAAATCACATTTTTTATTTCTATGATTTTTCTTCATATTGCCTTATAGCTGTTATGCAACGGTTACAATAATAGTTTTATGTTGTTGTACAACAATTACAACAATCTCTCATTTTAAAAAAAAACTACTATTCCCTCTGTTAATTAAAACTTGTCGTTTACTATTCATGCACTCTTTTTTATAATGATAAAAACTATATCAAATATTAACATTTTTTACATTTGTTTTTATAAATTTATTCTAAATTGCAATAAGTCCGAAATTATTAAAAATTATTAAAAAAAATATAATATTTTATATAGTTTTTAACTTCTAAAAAAGCATGCATGAATAGTAAAACGTCAAGTTTTAATTAACGAAGGGAGTATATGGTTGGGGGAATTGGTGGTAAACGTCATAGTTCTAATTGGGATGCCTTTTAGATTCCAAATAGTGTGTGGCCTCAAACTAGATTGTGATAAGAATAAAGACATTGCATCTTTTCTTTCAGCTTAAATATATCTTTGTTTCATCTTTTCTTTCAGCTTAAATATATATATATATATATATATATATATATATATATATATATATATATATATATATATATATATTTTGTTGTTCAGATATGTGTTTGATTACCGGTTTTTTTTATTGGCGAACTTCTCTGTTAGTTTCGAATTTAACTGCTTCAAACATTGAAAGTATGCAGATTTTCTAAAGAATTGGACAAACTCGTTATGTCTCGCATGAGCGACTTGAGTTGAAAAGTTGTCGACTCGGTATGTCTAAGTACCGAGTCGATATCTGGCCTCTGCATAACCGGCACCCGCCATGGCAAAACACGACGGACAAAATCGGACAAACTCGTTATTGTTTTGAAGGAAGGCATTCCACCACTAGCGTCCATTCCATACAGATACCCACATTTTCAAAAAGCTGAGATAGAGAGGCAAATATCTGAGATGATATGTAGTGGGGTGGTGAAGGCTAGCCATAGCCCTTTTGCTTCACCTGTGTTGCTAGTTAAAAAGAAGGATGGAAGTTAGAGAATGCATATGGACTATAGGAAACTAAATGAGGCTACATTGAAGGACAAGTTTCCCATCCCACACATTGAAGATTTGTTGGATGGGCTAAAGGGTGTTGATATTTTCTCCAAGCTGGACTTAAGATCTAGATATCATTAGGTGCATATGGTTGAGAGAGATATTGAAAGGACTGCTTTCAGAACTCATCACGGGCATTGTGAGGAGAGTCGTGCCTTTCGACATTAATGCACCTGCCATATTTTAAACACTAATGAATGATGTTTTCTCTGAGTGGCTAAGGAAGTTTGTGCTTGTCTTTTTTTGATGATATATTTGTGTATAGAAGTGATGTATTGCAACATGCTCAACATTTTAGAATTGTTTTGGGTACCTTGAGAAACCACAAATTATTTGTGAAGAAATCCAAATGCGTGTTTGCTTAGCCATGAGTTGAATATTTGGGTCATTTCATCTCCAAGGAGAGAGTGTCCACTGATCCTAGGAAGATCGATGCTATGTTACAATGGCATGTGCCCACCAATTTGAAGGCATGGTGAGGATTTCTGGGTTTAACAGGCTACTATAGAAGATTTATCAAGGGCCATGGTGTCATTGCAAAGCCCTTAACTGATTTTCTAAAGAATGATGCATTTGTATGGTCTCCTGTGGTAGAAGATTCTTTCAAGCACCTTAAGTTGCTTCTCATATCACCACCAGTTTTGGGCTTTTTTCTGATTTCTCCAAGCCTTTTGTCATAGAGGCATACGCTTATGATGGAAGAGTGGGAGTTGTGTTAATGCAAGAAGTACATCCACTGCTTTCCTAAGCCAAGCCTTACATGGGAAGAATTTGTTTTTTTTACCTATGAAAAGGAGCTTCTTGCAATCTTGCTAGGAGTAGAGAAATGGAGGCATTATTTGAAAGTTGGGACATTCATCATAAAGACTGATCATCAACCCTTAAAGCACTTTCTTGAGCAACGGATGACCACCCATCTACAGAAAAAGGCAGCAAGGAAATTACTGGGTTTGACATACACTATTGCTTACAAGAAGGGCTCTGAAAACAAAGTTGTTGATGCTTTGTCAAGGAAGATGGTGTTATAGCATGGTGAATCTCATGCCATGATAGTTGTACAACCGGAGTGGACAAAGGAGGTGATTGACAATTATACAAGGATCAGTTGGTGCAACAACTGATGGTTTCAGCTACCCAAGATTCCTCGGGTCTGTTTACAGTGACTAAAGGGTTATTACGGTATAAAGGTCGTCTGTACATTGGGAACAATGACCAACTACGAGCTAAATTGTTGGATGCCTCCCATGAGGAGCCGGTAGGTGGTCACTCTGGGATTCAAGGGACATACCAGCGGCTTAAGCAACCATTCTATTGGCTAGTAATGAAGGGAGAGATAGCAAAGTTTGTTAAAAAAATGTGATATATGTCAGCGTAGCAAACCTGAGAATGTCTTATCAACTGGCTTACTCTAACCATTACCGGTCCCAAATGCAGCTTGGAGTTAGGTGAGCATGGATTTTGTGGAAGGGTTGCCACGACCAAAGGGTAGAGACACAATTATGGTAGTTTTCGATCGCTTGACTAAATATGCTCATTTTGTGGCTCTTCGTCACCCTTTCACAAATGAGAAAGTTGTTGCATTATTCACGGATCATGTCTACAAGTTACATGGGTTGCCTGAGTGTATTGTGTCTGATAGGGGCAGGGTGTTTTTGAGCAACTTCTGACAGCATCTCGTTAAATCTTTGGGGACAAAGATTCATAACGAGTCCGAATCGAACCCGACCAAATCAACCCCCCGAACACACAAAAAAATACAAATAAAAAAATAAAGTGCAAGTAGTCCTTAGGAAGAAGGGAAAAAAATTCCCTAAAAATGATCTGCTCATACAGGTTAAAACGCACATACGTACTATAATAAACTCCTCGAGGCAGAGGCGGACCTTGGGGGTCCTAGGGAGTCACGTGATCCCCTCCTCATCCGACAAATTACCTAGGTGTATTCTCCTCGTCGATAGCTTCGTTTTGATATATAATACGCCGTAATCCCACATCCGAGTAAAAAGTTATGAATGTTTGAAAATTACACAAGTATTAATCACTTTAGTTTTATTTTAACATACTATAATACTTTAATATTTTACTTAAATTGATATTCACATATTATAATTCATCTCGAGAGCTTCAAAACCATAGGTAGGGGTGGACATTTTCAATTAATTGCAAAGCAATTAATTGATATTTCAATTACCAAAATTTCAATACCATAATTGTATTGAAAATAGCAATTAATTGGATACCAAATAATTGTTAATTTCAATTCAATTCTTCAATTAATTGATAATTGTTTTTCCTTTTTATATTACCAAATTTGATTGTTGTACTGAAGTCTAAAGCGTAGAGAGTGAAGATTGAAGCCGGAAGGGAAGCGAGAGGCCGGAGAGGGTGAAGGCGGAGGCGGAAGGCAAGCGCCGCCATTCCCTTTTGACACCGCCTGCTTCATCTCTTTCACCACCCATCCACAAACCTTCCTTCCATTTCCATAACTCGCCCAGATCTGACCCTCCCCCCAATCGCTGCTTTGAAATCGCACTCTAGGAGTGGGCTTCGTTTGCAGATCCTTGGCTCGCCGGAGCTCCCCTGGTGATGCCACCCCCACCATTGGTCTACTCTATCCTCTACCACAACAATCGAATCTGGTGAGCTTGTCGTCCCGTCCCCGGAATCAAATTTGACTCTTGAGGCACTGGTAGCGAGCGAGAGAACAGAGAGAGAGAGCGATGAGAGCTTCTGTCTTCTGAGGTCAGGCGAGGCGACGAGAGACGATAAGAGCTCCAGTGGCGGAATTCGAAACGCGAGTGGCTCTCCCGACCAAATTGCAATCGGAACCGATGACGAATTTGACGATTGAAGCCTGCGGGAGTTTCCAGGTAGAGTATTTGGGGTGCTCGTTCTCTATGTGGGCGACGGAGGACGGAGTTTCGTGAATCTGATGGAGAGAGAGGAATGAAGAAGATGAGAATGATGTTGGGAGTTGGAGATCTGATGGGATAGGCGTCGGCGATGCCTCCGGAGGCGCGTCGAAGGGCCGACGGCGAGGAACGGTGGCGTGACGGCGATGGAGGAGCTTCGTAATTATAATGGAGAGAGAGGCGGCTGATGAACGAAGGGGTGGTTTAGGGTAATAGTTCTCTCTTTTATCAACTTTGCAATTCATCAATTAAATGTACCAATTAATTGATATTGTTTTGAATTGTAAAATAAAATCAATTCAATTAACTGTTTTGAAATTTATTTTTATTTGAAGACAATTAATTGCAAAATGGAGCAATTTTTCAGTTTTTCAAATCAAATTTCAATTTCAAGTAATTTTGCCCACCCCTAACCATATGTTATATTACTTATTTTGAGAATAAGGTAAGAAGTTACGCAAGTTTAAATTTTTTTTATATCTAGTTATATATTATTACATGTTAATAATGCAATGTTTATTTATTGCGTTTTATATCTTTATTTTTCGTTTTTTATCCTTATTTTCCTATTATATATTTGTAGTATTTTTGAAACCATAGGTTGACACTAGTTTGTACTATCGATCACGTTGTATTTTATGAATTTTTTTCCGATCTTATTGTCGACTACTATGATGAGCCCCCGCTAAAGACTTTATGGGTCCGCCCCCTGCCTCGAGGAAAGGCGAATTCAGAAAATGAAGTGCTTGTTTTGATATAAAATCGTAGTTGTTTTGACTTTTGGGGGGGAGTGAAAATTAGCTCAAAAATCCGTCTTCTTGTTGTTGTACCCTTTCATTCCTTAGCTTGTCGCCTTTGGTTGGAGTTTAGCTGCAATGGGATGTGTTTTTGTATAAAATTAAATAGCTGTACCTTAAAATTCAAGTGATGTCCACTTCTCATTTGTCTTGCTTTGTACATCCATTTTTTTTTATTTTTTTTTTTACAGTAGGCAAAAGATTGGATGTACTACCGACATCCATGATCATCTCGCAAGATGATATTCTGGAACTCACAACAACAAGCACTCAAAATAAAATTACAATTGAACTGAGATTTAGCAATAAAATCCGCTGCTCCATTATACAACCATTTTTGAGCTTCTTAATTAAGTTATACCCACATGCTTTTATGCCCTCCTTTTCTTCCAATACTCGAATCCGACACTAGCATAACGTTGCCTTTCACCATATAAAATTGGTTCTCATTAATTACCTTCCGCGTGCTTGTCTATTTCTTTCACTAATCAATACTTCATCCTTCTCAGAATACAAGTCGTTTGATTTTTAAATATATTTTTTTAAATTAAAAAGTTTATAAAATATCAAATTTTTTTAAAATAATTTCATAGTCATTACTAATAAATATGAATAAATTTTAAAAATTTATATTGAATAAAATTTTAAACTTCTAAAAAAAATGTGCCAAAAATCACACTATATTTTGAGATGAAGGGAGTGTATCTTGAATCTTGATCATCCATGTCTAATATTAAAGGAATGTTTGTCAAAACTTTTAAACAGTTTTTATATTTATTAAATAAAAAAACTTATGAATTACTACTTCCGTCTCAAAATATAGATCGTTTAACTTTTTACACGTTTTTTAAGGAGCTAAAAAATATATAAATATTAATTTTTTATAATTTTTTAATAAGTATAATATTATTTTAAAAACATCGTTGGCAAAAACAGCAAAGAAACAATCGGCTGGACGCATGTTGGCAAGCCTACACACCATCTTGTTTAATTGACTAGACTATTAGTATTTTCTTAATTGTTAAATTCTCACTAACATGTTTATATTTTTTTTTATACTTATTCTCAATCACAAACATCCTCGTTCTCTTAATTGATAAATATATGTTAGAAATACTTGATTATTTGACGGATTGACTTGTACTTGTCTAATATAATAGTTTATAAGTTTGAATTATATTTTGATAGGAATAAAATAATTTTCACTTGTTAAAATTTTTTATATGCTCTCTAAAAAAAAATTTAAACTATAACTATAATATATTAATTTTTAATTAATATTTAAAAATAAATTTGTAATAAGCTACCTAATAAGATTATTAAAAAAACTCAAGTTTTTAACTTTCTTAAAAAATATTTGAGTGAAAAAAAGGAAACTATGGACCCTACATTTGGATGGTTCGCTATCATCTTTCATAAGCTTCACATGCAAAGGGTGAAGGAAGGAGAGAACAGTAGGTAGAGACTAGAGAGGGTATTTTTGACTATGGGATGGGCGAATATATACACTTGTCTACCTATCTTAATTAATTCTTACATTAATATTAGAAGTAGAACCCACAACTCATATTTCTCTCCGATAGTCTCAGATCGAGAGAGTGAAATTCAAATTCAAATTCATATTAATATTCATATTCATACTCTCTCTCTCTCTCTCTCTCTCTCTCTCTCTCTCTCTCTCTCTCTCTCTCTCTGTTTCAGATAAACCTGAATTTCTACTCCATGCAACCTTCGTGCCTTACTTTAATGCTCCTCTTCTTTTTTCTTTTTCTTTTTTTTTAATTATTTTATTTTCTTTTTATTTTTACTTGTAACCACAAGCAATCTTCAATTCCATAAACTTGTATTTCACATATTTCAACTTAAATTCTCCTCTACTCTTAACATTTTTCAATTCTCTTGTGTTGATCGAATGCAACCTATTTGTTCATTCAATTGATGAATCTCGCATTTGGAAAATATCGATGCATGAATGCATTATGTTAATGGGTAAAACTCAAGCATCACTGTATAAAAGTTTATATTCTTTCCGTCGAATGATTTTTCAACACATTTTTTTAAAAGTTAAAAACTCTATCAGAATTATATATAAAAAAATTAATAAAAAAATTAATATTTTTTATTATCTTGAAGAACATATAGAATAAAAATGATTAAAATTATGTTAATGACAACGGTAAAACATTGTATGTTTCAACCAGTACTTTTTTTTTTATTATGAAATAATTCGAGCCCGGGTAGATTCGGAAACTCGAGAGGGGCGAACCGTCTAAACATACAACATAGAAACAGAAAAATGGCGCAATACAAACGAAGGGAGGCACACAAATGCACTCGAACAAGCGATCCAAGTCCAACCATGCTGGAGACAAAGTAGACTAAGAGCCGATGCCAAGCACCATAAGCAGTGACATCGCTGGTTAAGCGGTACATTAGGAGTCCATGTGGGTGGTGAAAATGATGAATGGATAGATTTTTTTTATGTATCATATTGAAAGTGATATAAATAGGATATTTCAATATGAATTTCCTCAAGAATATGAATTTCATTCATCTAGTTGACTATGAATGGGAAGATTTTTTTTAATGCATTTTCTTCGTGAGACAAATATAAAAGGTCAAGAAAAATGACAAATGTGTTACTGTTGTATATGTTTCGATCTCTCTCTTTTTTTAGGAAAAAATTACAGAAAATAACCTCAACTTGGAGGTAGTTGTTAAAAATACCCTAAACATTAAGATATTGATATTGCAAAAAATACAATCAACTATGTGATAAATTGTGAATAATACATTGTCAAGAGAGTTTTCTAAATCAGGGAAAATCAATATTTAACCTCTATCATTTTCCAAAACAATATTTAACCCAATCTGACCCAATACTCGATTCGAATTGTATTGAACAAGAAAAATAAAATTGATTTATATCATTTACTTCTATTATGAAAGAAAAATAAAATAAAAGATCAATAATTCTTTTATCTTATTATGTACGTTTGTATGTGTTCCACACAAAAGAAATGAATAATCCCTTCTTTTATTACATAAGAAGTGATTTTGTGTAAATTTTGAAGCATAAAGAGTAGTTTTAAGTAGAGTATGGTTTTATGAAGTTTTTTTGGGCTAAAATGTTTTAAATAATGTGTGATTTTGTTAAATTTTAAAAATAGAGATGGTTTTGTAACATTTATATTGAATTTAGTTAACTAATAGGTGGTTTTGTTCAATATTAAAAGTAAAGGTGAGTTGTGAAAAAAAATGAAAAATAAAGGGTGATTTTATTCATTAAAAATGAAAAATATGAGTTTTGGGTATAAACGGAATTTTTGAAAACATTCAGGGTAGTATCCGGATAAAAATAAAGTATCGGACACCAACCCTGATTGTCAAAAACTCAGGGTATGAAACGGAATTTCCCCATTATTGGGCCCACTCCAGTTTTAAACCTGTATATTGGTCCCCCTCCCGGTTTTCCATGTTTGAAAGTTGGGAACAAGAGGTGATAAATAGCTGAGCCGTAGAGGCAAAGCTCTTCAAGTTTATGAGCCTATACCCTTTACCACTTGACCACTAACCACTGTCTTCCCCTGTGAAACAAATCATTTCAGAATTTAAGATGGGTTTACAAGGCCCAAAACCCCAACCACAACCCTCCATTTGCGGCCTTGATTTCTTATACTGTCATGAACAAACCCGGGTTGATGATGATCTTAGTAGACTGAATCATTTCGAAGACGACGACGACGACGACCAAGAAAGGGAAGCCACCAGTACCACTTCTTCATCATTTGCTTCTTTTGGCAATGATGATGAACACCTTGTTGAGCTCATCTCCAAGGAAGAGAGGGAGCAAATCTCCCTTGATCTAACACCATTGATGATGGTGGCTAGTAGTACTATAAGGACAGATGCCGTCGAGTGGATGATGATGGTGAATGCCCATCATGGCTTCTCCAGTCTCACCCTTGTCTTGGCTGTCAACTACTTTGACAGATTCATCTTGGGCAGCTCACAAGCTGAGTTGTTCCACAAAATCCCAAACCTTCATGCCCACTGTGTCCCTTGGGTTGCCCAATTGATTTCCATTGCTTGTCTTTCCCTCGCTTCCAAGGTCGAAGAAACCCATGTTCCCCTTCTATTGGACTTCCAAGTATTGATCAATCAAACAATTTAATTAATGCATTTCCAAACCTTGCCCCTTTTGAACCATTAGAGTTGAAGCTCATTGCTATCATTTTTATTTTATTGCAGATAGGTTCCAAGTATGTTTTTGATGCGAAAACGATAAGGAGAATGGAGCTGCTGGTTCTGTCCACACTTGAATGGAAGATGAACCCTGTAACCCCATTTTCCTACTTTGAGCATCTCACAAGGAAGCTCAAGTGGAAGACCCATTTGCAGCAAGAGATCCTATGGAGGACCCAAACTCTAATCCTCTCATTTATTGCAGGTAATTCTCTCTTAAAATGAATGGTGATAGTATTAGTAGCTACTGATTATGACATGTTTTCTGATCTCAATGTGGGATTTATCACCTTGTTTCCAGACCCAGGATACATGTGCTATACTCCATCCGCAGTGGCAGCTGCTGTAGTTCTACAAGCCATGAGAGAACTGGAGCTTAAAAGCCCAATGGAATCTGAAATTCAGCTCATGGATGCCCTCAGGATCACCAAGGTTTCTCTCTAGCTAATCTGAAACATGCTTTCGCCTCTTTTGTGTGCTTTCTCGATCCATGGGACAATTTTATTGAGTAGTTGTTTGTTTCCGTCTTTGGCAGAAAAAAGCAGAAGAGTGTTGCCAATTCATATCAGAAATGTCGAACAATAACCAAGCAAATAAGAGGAGGCGCACATGCTCGTCGTTCAGAGGCACCATCCGCCTCAGAGAAGAAGAAACTGAAAAGAGCCTTTGTCGCTGGATGATATTTAACTCGGAGGCCACAGATCGGATTACTGTCTGAATCTCCTCCTAATTAGGAATGCCATGGGAAACTGTTGGATAGGAGATCATTGAAGGTCTTCTTTAATTTAGAGGGAAATGCTAACTGACTTAACCTTCAACCAAAAGTGGTTTGAGCTGGGAAATTGTTTTTGCCAGCCATTTGCTGTTAATAATGTTTTTATCATCTTTTAAGAGAGCTGCTAACAGAGTGATGAATTTATTAAAATAAGTTTCAGCATTTGTTTCATGGATCAGAAGAATCAATGAACTTATAGTTATTAACAGCAAGCCTGAGACATCACCCTTCAGGCATATCTAAATCAGCAATATTCCAAAGGCACCAAATGAATGGACATCTCTTATTTCTGGAGTACTTGCACTCACAGGAAGAGAAAAGTTGAAAACCAATATAGTAGTTTCTTCGCAAATGTCGTTAATTTGATCACAGACTATCAAACTAAGATGTATTATTGGAGCAGAAATATATGCAAGTGTAGCGTCACCCACAGACGTTTAGCTTTTGTTTCTCGCAGTCTCAAAGTCGCATGAAATATTAGTGGCATAATCTTACCATAGCCATTTTGTGCTAGAAGACCCGTATTTACATTAAGATAAGCTTGCATTTACAACTATGGCATTACCTTAAAACCCACCTTAGTGTAGATATTGTTGGACAACTGATCAATCACTTGATGCAGTAGTACGGGTTACATCTCGGAATAGATGAACTGATCTGCACATACAGCGAATTAAGGTCCACAGGCCCTGTGTACATACCTGGAAAGCAAGCAAGAAAGGGGAAACAAGTTATGGCAGGAATCTCTTGAAATGGATATATCATGACATTGGAATTCCAGTCTTTCATGATCTGCATTGATGGAGAAAGTGGAGCCCAAGTTTATCAGTGATTAAGAAACATTCAAAACTGATCCTCCTTAACCTGAGCATAAGATCGATCAGCTTCTCAAAAAAGATGAAGCATTATCAAAGAACCAACACCTTTGACGGAATGCTTGACAGTTAGCAACTCAAATCGCGGTAATGAGCTCTTAATTGAAAACAGCTTTGACAACTCCATTTAGTGCACTGACCTCACTGAGCATCCCATTGAAGCTCAACTCAGCTGGCCCTTGACAAACCTGTCTCTGTCATTTCTATCGACGACAAAGATGAGAGCCAATGGGAATTTGGGAGGGTAGCGTCTCTGCAGTATGGTCAAAACTTGCAAGGACAGAGAGAAGTTCTGAGACAGACAGCGAAAAGTGGAAGAGCCCTACCCTACAAGGTGCAAATATAAGGACCCATTCTCAAGACATTAATGAGGAGTTGTGTACTTGTTATCACTTCACATACTTTTGATGGGTACCTTGAATTTCAGAAACTTGCTTTGGTGATCAATAGAGTGTGAAGGCATGCATAAGGGTCATGCTACATAGGCAGTCCTCATAACTCCATATTTAAACTTGACTTCATTTCCTTGGTAGAAGAAATGGATTTCTCCATTGAAACGACTCATATCTAACCTTACACTAGACTAGCAGTACCTAAAATCAGTTTCCATGTGTATAGATCAAACCAAATTCCAATTACAATGCCTGCTCAAAATTAAACTTGGACTTGCAAGACTTGCGAAAATGATACACTTGTGAAAATGTTTAATGATTGATTTAATATCTCTCACAATGAGTTCTATTTCTCATGGTCATTTTCCAACATTATTTAAATGATTGATGATTATATGGGAATCTCCTTCAATCTCCAATTCTTTTATCCGAAGTTCTTTTGCCCTTAAAACACCTTCGCGAAAAGCTAAAGCCTCTGCCGTTATTGGTGGTTGTTTTCCGAATGTCTTGTATCCTATGGTAATACGGTTTCCTGCCTAATCTCTAATTATGCATCATGTATTACAATCCCCATTTGAAATAGATGATCCATCAAAATTCAACTTCATAGGTCTATGTTTTGGTTTTCTCCACTTAATTTTCTTTTGCCTTTTGTTTTTGCTATCTTTCTTTATTGGGGTTAAACTCAAGTTATCTTTTTCGATCTAACATGTTTTTCACCAATCTCCTGGATAACTCACACAACGTTTTGGTTTCAAAAATCATTTGGTAATGGACTTGATAGAATTTGAGGGACAAACGGATTGCCTCGAACAACGGAAGCGGAATCTAGATCGTCTTGCCTTCAAATTTGATCACCGGGTAGATCTCCATAGCACTAAATCTCGTTAAGGATTCAAGAGCAGTGGAGAACCTACGATTCACAACCTACTCACCATGGGAGAGCATTGGAGAGGAAGGAGACTCTCTCCACACGAAGGAAAGTTCTCTGTGAGTTTTCTTTCCGTGAGAGGAACGTCTTACGAACAGACTCTCTAGGGTTAGATATCAGGAGAGAGAAGTCTCTCCTATATATCCCTTTATTTATTAGGTAAATAAATATATAACGAATATATATATATATATATATATATATATATATATATATATATATATATATATATATATATATATATATATATATATATATATATATTATTTATCCTAATATGAGTTAATTCTTAACCTTAGGTTATTTATCTTTTGGGCATATATTTAATTATGTCCGAATTATATCAAATAATTCTAACATCTCCCACTCGCACAAAAGATCATATACATTCCCCAAAACTCATTCTCATACTCGTCATGTATAGGTCGTGCGACCCGACAATACTACCTGCATAAAAATCCCGTTAGGGACTAGGTAACAACGTTAATTGAAAAGTATTGCTGCATCCCTAGGATTATTTTTCATCAGACTAGTTGACACACAAAACTGGATCCCTCTCAGTTTGGTCCAACTATAATGGCGATTCAAAACAGTACGCAACTCTCGGATCTAGGAAATCCCATTTTCGTCAACGATTACTCATAATAGATTCCTTTCGCATTGGCATCACTTTCATGTAAATGATGACCACTTTCCCAGAAGTGCCCCACTTAGACCGCATCACTCATGGCCATCAGAACACAACCAAAGTAGCACATCACCACCACAATCAGTAACCCAAGTCGTTAGTCACTAAGGGCTAACGGCTAGCACATATATCCTTAGCTCACACAGTGATAGAGATGGGATCAATCTATCACCTCATAGGGTCAACTAGCACACACTAGTATGACAGTGTGCTACAGGGAGCGCTTCTCCAAAGCGCTGTCCACTCAACTGGTAAATGTGTTTATCTCATAGTCACGTAGACTTGAGAACC
Organism: Persicaria tinctoria; assembly: GCA_037127255.1. NCBI lineage: Eukaryota > Viridiplantae > Streptophyta > Magnoliopsida > Caryophyllales > Polygonaceae > Persicaria > Persicaria tinctoria. The sequence continues at coordinate 66,114,472 of JBANSL010000006.1, forward strand.
GTTTACCCTACAACACCTTGCTTTTATGAACCAATGGGCGCAGGAGCATAGTTACGAGTCATATAAATGACTAACTATAAATTACCCATCCAGTCTTTCCCTACCGGAGAGACTTCATCCTGACATCCAAAGACAGTCAATGCGGTTATCATCTCATTCTGTTCCCATAAGAATTGAGATACCTTAAACCTACAGTGACGAACAGTTATAGGAACGTTTGTTCGTGTGAGATAACAAACTATAGTTCAGTGACATGTAACATATTTCACATTTACATCACCAGTTTTTTTTACCACATCAATGGCACATCCTATGAGTTAAGACCAAAGTCCCCCACTTGATAAAAAAAACTCAAATCAGAGAGGTGGCTCGCATAACCATTAAAAGTCAAACATATTATGACTACGTTGTCCTTGAACAACGTCTCTGAATAGACAGGGTTTGATTTGAATATCATTTGATCTCCAACATCTTTTTTGGAAATCTTGGTAATGACAAAAATGGACAATCATAACCTATAGTCATGACATATGCTCACCATATTTCACCACAACCAGATTTGTGTTTTCAGGAGAATCTTTTTTCATAATCTGCTCGGAAGCTACTGATGATGCTAGAACCTCAGCTTCCGCGGTGGAAGGACAAGCAAGACAATTTCTTGGTAGACAACAACATATCTTCTCCTTAGAGATAAGACCTACGGACTGATGTTGATACATACATCAATGTTTACTCCCTTAGATCACTAAGATCCATATCTATGTTCCAACACGGACATAGACATCATCCACCATAACACAATACATAGTCTACAAGAGTACTTTTGCAATCATTTACTGTGTTCAGTGCATAAGACTCGAATCAGTTTGTAAACAAACACATGTTTGCTTGTCTCATCTCAGTATACAACAGAATGCGAGATTGCACTCAGTTCCTCAAGTGTTCCTCACTTAATCCACTTCCTATGCAAGTCCATTTACACATTTCCATATATGAGAATGACATGCCTAAGATTATACGAAATAACCTCATAGACAACTACCTAGTTTCTATGTAATAGATTCACCTGACAATTGTATCAAAGTTGTCATGCTAGAATCACAACATAGTTGGCTATCAATGTGTCATCTGCATCGTCAGAAAGTTAAACTTTCCAATATGACATACTTACAATGATTCATATTTTGAACACAAATTACAAAACATCTTTTCATTGTCATCTAGATGCATGTTTCAATGCTTACATAGGTTTGAGTACAAGACTAGAGTCTTTCTCAAAACCTTAGCAGAAACTTTTCTAGAAAACGAATTTTCAGAAGCCCTCCCACTTGGAAAAAATTTGCTATCTAGGTCCACTTGTAAACGAATACAAGCTTTTGTAGCCATTCATCGGTGTGATTGAACACAATCTAACCATGCAGAGAGAAGGTTCCAACCTAACTCTCTTGATTTAGGGTATAACTCTCAATGGATCATTCCGCCTATAAAGCTTTAAGAACCCAGTTATCCCATTGCTTTATGTCTAGATAGGATAGAAACCAGTTTAAAACATGGCTTCTTCTATAGACTCGTTATCTGTCATCACCATCCGCTCGTTGTGTCTTAGATCTACCAACAGATCACAGAATCTAAGTGTTGATTAGTGCTATCTCATTTGGATACTTTTGGAGCAACCACATCTAATGTGTTTATGAGTTATCTCATGTTCAAAATAACTCCCACTCTAAAGTGGTTTCGATATGCTCACAATTGTTCTTGATGAAAATCCTGAACTCAAAACACATTTGTTCAACAAGTTGTGAGCCAAGAACGAAACTTCTTTAACTCTAAACATTCTCAGGAACACTAGATCACGATTGATCCAGAATATCCTGAATGTTAATTTGGCAAGACTTGTATTAGAACTATCATAGGAAGATGTAATGACTGAACTACCAGAGGCTATGCTGTGGTTTCATCAATCAAAACTCATCCTATGTTTTCTTAACAACTGTCTCAAAATCATGATTAAGGATCCCTGAGCTACGAAAACTCATTTTCCTTATCGAATTTCCAAGATGATTTAAGAATGTGATCATATACCTAGCACCATGCCTAGTACACACATTCTTCATGAAATCTTTTATCCAAATGGATTTGGCACAACTAAACAGATATGGCTAAAATATATAAGAACCAGCTTCTTAAGCTTATTCTATATCCTAAGGTTCACCAAGTGAACCTTAATCATAAGTACATCTCCTAGAGATCCTCTTATGTCTTTAGCCTTTAACATGACACTTGTGCTATCTCTAGGAAGTAACTGACCAAGGAGTGTCCAACAAATGAACCACTCTACAAATCAGCACAATACGCACTCAGCAGAAACCAATGTTTGGTGCTCGGATTTGACCATTTCGTGCAACTTCAGTCAACAGAAGAATTTAACACAGAAAAACTTTTTGAATTTCATCTGATTTCTCCATCACTAAATGTGAGAGAAAGCATGAATATATGTTAACCAACAAGGTCACCTTGTATATCAACATCCATTTATACACCCTTAGATCCATATTGATCTTATGAGAAAATGAAATTCAAACAACACAATAGAATTTGTGCTTTAAGCTTCTAAATTTTGTAGAACGCAACCTAGAAAAAATGCAGTGATCTGTTACAAGTAACATATTACCCTCGAAGCCTCAAGAGAAGTGCTTAACGCAAGCATCTAATCTCTTTGGACAATCCCAGAATGATCATCCTGGACATACCCCAAGGTTTTTCACATCATTTTCAGATAAGAAAACATCATCTTCTGACAACTTTGTCTTCTCTCAGGTCCCGTTGAACCTTTTCTCCCACTCGCTAGTAGAATACCTTTTAGAGTATGCATTTCATCTACCCTTTATCATTTTGCAAAGTGGTTAAACTATGCTTCAATAGTGACAGTTCTCATGAATTACAAAAATTCAGTGAGGATCAGAAAATACCAAGATCTGAACTTAACATCATCTTATACGATTGGCTTCAGCTAAAGTTCGAAGTTCAGCACCAATCCTTGGGTATACCCTCTGATCTAGTTGCCTAGTGATCAACTTGAACCAAGTAGATCGCAACTTCATCATTTGGACCTAGCAACGACTTGCTTACTCCCAATGATCAGATTATGCATAAGTTACAATTCTTATTTGCAACCATTATCACAAAAGTGACAAATTTACCTCTTGTTACTGAACCAAAAATTACCAAACTTCTGATCTTAACATTGGAACCGAAATCCAATAAGATCTCAAGGTATGTTCCATTACTAACATCATGACATCACATGGTCTTTGTAAGGAAACTTCAGAAGCCCCTAACGATTTCAAGAAAGCTAAACTTTTATTACTACGATATAAATCGATGTAACCTCAGTTCTGCTAACTTCTGATTCAGATCAGTGAATTGAGTATATTACCCGTCTATCACCATTGATCAGAAACATGTTACCCTTTATGCACGAAGCATAGACTAACACATATCATCATTTACCATGGACCTTCAAAGCAAAAACATAGTTATAGCATGCAATCAACTCCGTTAGAACACAGATTCATGACGACATTATCGTCCGTCTGACGATTTTCAAACAACGTATGTTCAAAGATATCTTCCAAACTGTGCGAACCAGTCTAAAGATTTGCTCCCACTAGGACCATGTCCCTAAGTGAAACAGAGTATACCGAATGACAATCTTCCTTAGCATGAAAATACCTTAGAACCATGAAATTCAGTTTTACAACTATTTGATCTGAGAAAAATTCAAAATGAGCTTTGCAAATTGGAACATAAATTTTAAAGCCTAGGACTCGAGAGTCAAACTCTCATCAAGTCCATCTTCTCATTTTCAAATTTTCAAGGGAACTGCATTATTGTTGACGTACCTGAAATACTCAACAACAACTCATTTTATTCGTATGTCCAACGTATGAATATACACTAGAACAAATCTAGTTTAATCAAGAAAAGTCAGATAACATGTCTTCATGAGGACTATCGACTTTTATGATCCTACACGTATAGGTCCTTACCCCTTAAAGGGTTTAATCAGATTCTCAGAACTATGTTTAAAAACGCTATTCAAAATTACTGAACATTTTCATCCATTTAACAAATGAATTACTTGCTCGATTACCTTGCAATCACACTCAAACAAATCAAGTGTCTTTTCATTATTTCAAGTACACCACCACGTTAGTAGTAAAAACAAGAAATTATTGGCAAGGTTCAGAGATGCATCCTAAATGCATATTTCTTATACAATCTTTACATAGAAGATTTATTTCTCAGATTTTAACTAACTTACATAAAATCAATTTTCTATTTTAAGTTAATAAGTAATACACAATAACTATCCGTTAACTCAAAATGATTTTAAACAATTCACGATTGAAATATTTAAAACCGCTAAATTTTCAAGTAAAACGATATTCAACCAAAGTTAAACATCCTTGAAAAACAAATTCTTAGAAAAAAGAATTTTAGAAAGCTCGATCCGTATGTGAACGTATCAACATAACTTAGGACTTATCATCGCTCGTTGTTAGATAAAGGGCCACGTAGGTCGATATATCATATAACTTTCAAGTTCGTTCGCTTCAATAAAAAATTCAATTAGACACATGGTCCGATCAAAAATTTTGAGAGCAAACATAATCGAAAAGCTGTTTCAACGGACCTAGTTCACTTAACTTAGTCAGAGATTGGTCATATAAAAGCGATGATTCGTTTGCCTGAACCGAATCAGGATAAACCCAACTCATCAAACACAACCCACCTTATCTCAGTCCGGGTCCGAACCCGACCAAGATAACTCCAACACTCGGTCAAACAAGACAAGTCTAGTCCAAACTGAATCCGGACAAACTAGTCAAGTTCAACCATAACAACAAAGTCCAAAATGCTCAATTATATTTTTTACGTTTCAAATAGGCCCATACATAAAATAGGCCCAACTGAAAATAACTCTCAACCGGTTCAACAAACAGGCCCAGACACAGCCCGAAGGCATGCTCAAGCCCGTGACTATTTGGTCACCATCTAGCCCGACTCGGCCCGAGGACGGCCCGTGGTGACCCGAAGCTCACGAAAGCTCCTAGCGCCGCCCTCCTTTATGCCTTGCTCGCGGCCGTCGGTGACAACCACAGGCGATGGCGCCCGACACCACCATCACCCACGAAAGGTGGGCAACATCAGCGGCACCACCTTGCTCTTGGCCGTCATCTCCGGTCACCTTCTCCTTCTTCCACTGCCCTTGGCTGTGAGCTTGGAGCTTCGTTCATCTCCACCTCCGACGGGACTCACTGTCGGCAGTCCAGCTGGTGGCGCCGCCACCAGCTACTCCGCCGAGGAGCAGGGTAGCAAACCAAGCGCCGCCATGCCTCAGACCCGACGAAAATCCCTGCGATGAAGAACAAGAACGAGAATCACCATTAAAGCCCCAAATCACAAGCCATATCTCAAAATTCAATCAAAACGACCAAATTGAGCATGGGTTTGCTCCAAATTTCAGATCTAGGGTGTGTGCTCACGAAGAACAACCCCTCATAATGGACCACGAAGATCAATCGATCCAAGATTTATAGATCACCTGCCATCAAAGCAAGCAAGATCGAGCCTCAACCAATTCGTATTTAACCCAAATTGCTCTCGACAGTCGAACCCTATTCCGAAAACCAAGAGGACGAAATCCTCTAATTTTCGAGCGATAGATTTTGACTCGAACAAGCGCACATCAGATTGAAAACAAAAAAAATGAATCAACACAAGCATGCCTGAATCGAAACCGATCCTGATATCGTGGAGAGCACAGAGCAAGAAAGAGAAGGAGAGCAAGAGGTTGAAGAAGAAGCCTTTAAAAAAAAAAAAAAAAAAAAAAAAAAAAAAACAGGTGCGGGTCTGGTATGACCTCACACAAAATCAAGCATATAATTGTTTCAAAAAAAAAAACACAGTAGCCTAGTTCATCAATGAGAATACGATAATAAAAAAATTGGACTTTTTAATTGAATTTAGTTCTAAGAACTTAATTCATGTTTTTATTCAATCCGATTGAACAAATTCAAAGGCAATTTGAGCCTAAGGCTTTGATGTCAATGATAGAATTTGATGGATAAAAGGATTACCTCGAATAGTGAAAGCGGAATCTAGATAGTCTTGCCTTCGAATTTGATCACCGAGTAGATCTCCATAGCACTAAATCTCGTTAGAGAGATTCAGGAGCAGTGGAGAACCTAAAATTCACAGCCTACCCACCATGGGAGAGCATTGGAGAGGAAGAAGACTTTCTCCACGAAGGAGAGTTCTCTATGGGTTTTCTTTCCGTGAGAGGAACGTCTGACAAACGGACTCTCTAGGGTCGGAGATCAGGAGGAGGAGTCTCTCCTATATATCTCTTTATTTATTAGGTAAATAAATATATAACGAATATATATTATTTATCCTAATATGACTTAATTCATAACGTATAAGAATTAACTCCCTAATTGCGGAAATTTGGTGCCCAACTTCTTTCCTGGTGAGTCCCAGCCAATGTAGATGTCCAAGCTTCCTCTTTTTTTTTGGGTGAATTACATTTTTGGTCCCTAACCTTTGCCACTTGTTTCACTTTAGTCCTCAACCTTTAAAACGTTTCAAAATAGTCCTTAACCTTTCTATTTCGTTTCATTTTAGTCCGTAACCTTTCAAATGTTGTAAAATAGTCCCTAAACTTACATTGTTTTATTCGTTTTAGTCTATGATATTAAAACATTATTTGAAATAATTATAAAAAAACCACCCTAAAGTTTATTTTAATGTATATAAATGAGTAAATTACCCATATAAAGAATAATTATAAAACAAATATCCAACTTTATGATTTTTTTTTAAAAGATCTCTTTTATTATTCAAATTTATTATTTTAATGGATTAATACACATATATTGGATCTATGTATTGGTAAATAAGAAAAAAAATATCCTACCATCTCTCATAATTAATCACAAGATCTATTAATTTTATGAGAGCTTTTGTGGAAAAAGATATTATGGATGATTTTATATAATATCAAATATGCTCTTATGATAAATACTAAAACAGTTCGAGTATTTTTCAAAATTAAAACTATAGAGTTAGATGATTTATATAATTTTTCTTTGTATAGATGATTTTATTTAAATTATGATAACTTTATGGTGGTTTTTTATAATTGTTTCAAATAATGTTTTAATATCAGAGACTAAAACGAATAAAAAAAATGTAAGGTTAGGGACTATTTTACAACCTTTGAAATGTTGGGGACTAAAATGAAATGAAATAGAAAGGTCAAGGACTATTTTAAAACGTTTCAAAGGTTGGGGACTAAAGTGAAACAAGTTGTAAAGGTTAGAGACTAAAAATGTAATTCACCCTTTTTTTTTCTTGTCCTTCTTCTCTCCTTCTTCCCCCTTTCATGTGTGGTTGTTTCTGATCCTTCGCATATAGAGCTTAGATCGTATCCAACTACTCCTCTTGCGGATCTTGCAATATCTTAAGGGCTGATCTTGATGTGTTCTTGACGGATCTTAGAGGATTCTTTCACAACACCAACTCGCACTTAGGGTTCAAGACTACCGAGCCCTCACAAGCCTCTATCGAAGTGAAACCGAAGCCTTAGGGCCGACTAGGGATCAGAAGAACTAGGGTTTAGTTCGGTACCAGGGTTATGGTTTGGATGGTGATTCTTGAGTGAAAATTGTTGAAGGATTCAAAGTGAAAATCATATTTTGTGGAAGAACAAGAAAGAGATGGAGAACATACGCTTTTGGGATATAGAGGAAGAGAGCACTTAGCCAAGTGCTTCTTCTCAATTTTCAACGTTAGTTTTCTAAAGGAAATTACAAGACTTCTTAGATGAATTGACATCATATGCAATGGAGAAACCCTAGCCAACTCATCTTTATCTATCTAAAAACTAATAAAGGAAAATCCAATATAATAACATATTCTATCTATCTAAATTAAATAAAGATAGATAAAATTTTTTTTTTTTAATGAGCAAGGAGATAAACATCTTCTCACTTTTATTTACCTAAATAAATACTCCCTCCGTTCAACAAAACTTGACGTTTTACTATTCATGCACGCTTTTTTTGGAGCTCAACACTTTATAAAATATTGACTTTTTAAATAATTTTTTTAACAATTTCGTAGTTATTATTAATAAGTACAAACTTGTTAAAATTTTTTTTTTTTAAAATGAATATTTTATATAGTTTTTATCATTCTAAAAAAGCGTGCGTGAATAGTAAACGACAAGTTTTGTTGAACGGAGGGAGTAACATAAATAAATAAAAATAGATAGAAGTAGATAGATAATTTCGTCTACCCAGTGCACAACTTCAAAAATGGAAACTTTCGAGCATCTTCATGGTCGATTCTGGAAAAACCTTCAAAACAAAATTTTTAGATATGTGAGTCCTCTTTCCAACATGGTATGACACGATCCAATACGATAAATATGTACTCCGAATGACTCATTTTACTGAGATGTCAAAAAATTGTCAAATATGCTTGAACGAACCAGAACTTGTGCATTAACCCCATTTGCATCTTTGAACCTTCTTTCCATGGTGGAGCCTTCTTCTTCCTCTTGAGGAGGGGATCTTGGAATCTTGAATGCATAACCCTTTTTCTTTGCTTCCTTCTTCAATCGACCTTCATCTCCTTGGACTTCCTAGCTTTACGTTGTCACAGAGTTAGATCCACGAATCTACATAAATTAACTAAAACATCGTAGATTCCGACCTCTACCACAAAAGTGTAAAATACTAAAATAACTAGAAAGAGTGGTTATATATTACAATGCAAATATGCCTAAAACTACCTATAATGCCTAATAAAGTATGTCTCATCAGGGAGCATGCATTATTGACGAGTGATAATATTTTCACCGTTAATTTTTACTATTTCCACCGTTAATCACCGCATAGGTATGCGGTGGATTTAATGACAGTCAACGATCCCCCCGTATAGGTGTACGGTGGGCCACCGCAATACTTTCCGGTGGGGCGAGGTGTATACAGAACCACCACCTTACTTTGCGGTGGCCCCGCCCGTTCCATTTGAACCCCACCGCATAAGTATGTGGTGGGTGTTGGTTAACCCAATTTCTGGTGGATGTTTCCCGGTCCGGACCGGACCGGACACGTCACTCACCGCAAACAAACAAATATTGTATAGGGAAAAAAGCAAACCGAAGTGTGAGAAATGTCAAGCATCATAAAAAATGTGGGTCGAAAAATGTCATAGAACGCAGCACGGGAAATGGCACAGACAAATATATATTACCCAACATATGGAGTTCGGAAAATGACATGAGAAAAAGTGCTAATAGCGCAGCGGACTGCCACCATCACGACGGCGGTAGGCTCTGTATCATCCAATCGTCGCCGCAAACTGCTCGTCCCAACCGTTGATCGTGGGATCGTGATGCCGTGTCCATGTACTGTAGACTGGCGGCATAGGCGAACCAATCAACAACCAAATATATGGATAACATGTGACTGTTGACAATAGAAGAGAGAAACGAAACTTTAAGAAATGAATGAATATGAAATTTGAAATGTACCAGAACGAAGTGGTTGTTGTTGCCGACTAAAGCTATCCCATCTAACTCTTGATAGGCCGGTACTGATGGGCCCCCTGTGGCGTACAGAGGTAGGCACAACATCGGCATCATTTGTGACAAAATCTACGTGAGGGAGATTCGGTGGCTGAAGCTTTGTAGGTGTTGTCGGTGGAATGTCACCTACATGCTCCAACACTGATTGACCTCGGCCACGTCCCCTCCTACAACCCCGTCCTTGACCTCGTCCTCTTCCTCTGCCACTAGGAGGGTCGTCGATGGCAACTGCGTTGGACCTAATGCCCTCTTCATTACCTTCCGCATCATTTGCTTCGTTTGATGAAGACTGACCACGACCCCGACGTCGTGCCAATCCCCTGCTCCCCTCTCTATCGGATTGACGTTGGGCCTGAGCACACTCATGTTCCCAAGGTAGAGGGTTCGTCTGACAGGGGTGGCGAGTCCTCGGTCTCTCAGTCGGTCTACGATCCTCGGGGCCAGGTGGAGTCAACGATGAATGAGAGGGACGATCCCCATCGTTGAATGCCGACGCGATCCTCCAACGAGTATCCTCATCCATAGCTCCACTCTGGAACAACGTGATCATGCGCGACATGTCGACATCAGCTCTGGTGAGCGAAGTGTTATCCTGGACGTTGTCAACATGCAGACAATTCCAATCCAATTGCTTCAAAAAAAATGTGAATCTGGGACGGTCTGATGGGTATCTACGTGTCTCGACATGCTTGCATCTCATGTGTGCATGGGAGACCGTAGACGTCCCTCCAGTATCTATCTTTACATGGTTTCGACACCGAATCGGCTTCCATCTTCGTGTATATCGAACAACAAGTTGAAACATTCCTTCGACACAATATGCCGAATTCGATCGAATATCCATAGGCCGTGCGAGTCTGTCGGCTAGGTGTTGTTCCCTCGTCCCATTGTATTCTTCTCCTCACTTATTTGGTCCGCCATCATCAAATCGACTGTGTTGATTACGTGAGTAAAATCACCGACTGCAGAGTTTAAGCTCTTCTTTATCACCGAATGAGCAGACTCCGCCCTACAACAAAAGTGGGATTCGCATGTGAATATCGATATATATTGTAAACAAAATACGCGTACCATGAAATTCCTAAGCAAAAAAGAGGTGCACCTGTTTGTCGTGGTCGTACCAAAATGCTGGATTGCATCTGTCCATGCACGAACTATATTCTCCGAGTAATCTCGTAACCACGTCGCCTCCAAATACAGCATAAACCCTTCGACATGGCCCTACTATACATGCATACCCCTCTTTCTGCCGGCAAAAGTTTCAACTGATCTGGATTGGAACAGGCCATAACACGCTCTCTTGAAATGCCCAGCACCATCAAGATTCTTCGACTTCTGGAGAGCAGCTTCTTAGCATCTTCGGAGGACATGCACTGTGCACAACATATGTCTGACACTGGGAAGAACTTCTCGCAGCGCCGCAATTAACCCCAACTCTCGATCTGTGACAAAAACGTTCGGAAGGTTACCTCACATGAGGTAAATAAGCTGCTCCAACGCCCAACGGTACGTATCTGTAGTCTCGTGCGAGATGAAGCAGAACCCGATGACGAAGTTCTTCTTTGTGCAAGTGAATCCAATGAACTCACAGAAAGGGATCCCGTACCTGCACCATGAAATAGTTTAGTTTGCAAACCCTGGTCGGTAGGGGTAAACGATTAGTATCATATAGAAACATACGCATTCGTCCGGTATGTACTGTCGACGAGGACGACGTATGGAAACATGTCCAGAAGATGGCGAGCGTCTGAATTCGCGATGAATAGATCTTGAGGCCTGTTGAGATCGTCAGGGGATCTCCTTATAGAGTAGAAGTAACCCCTCTCTCGCAATACGTGAAGTGATTCCTGCGCGACTGTTCGATCTTCTCTCGCTTCAGCTTTAAACTTCACCCTAGCATTATACACTTGTCGTCGCAATGTGTAGTTCAACTTCTGGCGTGACTCAGCTGTCATCTTCAAGGTTGCTAAAATCGGTTTCGGTGGGGTACCGGCCACGGTGAGGGCCAATGTAGCGTCCTTCTCCTCTGTATCCATCCGATGGACGTACGAATGATCGTCCAACGAACCTGGAAGGTCATGGTTGTGCTTGCCGTGAAGAACGTCCAACCCCTATTCACCCCGTTTGAACTCCACGCCTGACAACGCAAACGGACACCCCTCTATCTTCGAAATAGCTCTGCGAATGTTCCTACTAGCCACATCTCCGGCAACTCGCGACCTCTTGCAAGGAGTGTACTCGCCATACTTCTCACACGCGAGCAATACACTCCCACGCCTTGCAGGAGTGCTCCCTCAACACCGCTTGATTGTCAGAACCATATTTAGGTTTAAGGCGGTGCCACGACAGTTCTGTAACAAGTCGTCGCGATTGGTTCACGTCTGCACTGTAGCTAAATCGGCTGTGTAATCGTGGAACTCCCGGTTACGAGGATCCACGTGGTCACACTCGTCCGACATCGGATCAGCTTGCTCCTCCAATGGTTGCTGTGGCGATTTCATACATGTATTTAAATTACGGTACAATAACAACCTTACACTACATATATATTACGGTATAATTTCAGGTCGGACTACGTTACACTACCTATATTACGGTACCTATATTATGGTTTCCATTCGCCCTGATTCTAAACCTACGTTATGACGTCTTTGTTAGTACGAGAATACAACCTCACGTATACGGGAAAGATATAGTATGTATCGGAAGACGAGCATGTGGAGAGTCGTCGGCCATTGGAGTGGGTGTCTGCGCTTCATCCTCCCCACTCGAAGTCGCTCGATTAGCGTTGTTGTTTACCATATGAGAAGGATGTTCTGGATGGTCTACCAATTAAGAGTGGATGGCTTCTTATACAGGTACATCGCATAGGTATACGGTGGAACAATTGACCGTTGAACCGGCGAAATTTGAATTTGGGGGCCCCATATGGATACGGTGGAGTGCACTGCATACCTATGTGGTACATTCCACCCATACGTATGCCGTGGCCTTACCGCATATGTGTACGGTGGAATTACCGAATACGTATGCGGTGGAGTTGCCTATACATACTCGGCGCCTGATCGTGAGTTGATATTGTGGATGCGCGATCTATTACACAAGCAGCGTGTCATGATCCCATGAGTGGTTGATCTTATTAATGCATGAGATTGTGGCAGACTGGTTGGGTAGTCGTTCGTAGTATTAGTCGGAAAAGCGGTGATAACCCCGACAATGTGTCACCCCAAACGATTTGTGTCTTCAAATTGAAATCGTGGGGCATTGGCATGTTGCTAGAGTTATACCACTATGCACATTGATAGAGCGTGGCAACAACAAAGCGTCGATAACATAGGCAATATGCCACGTTCAGGGATTTTCGTCGTAGGATGGGAATCCCTGGCCGATGGCATGTTGCCGGAGTTATCTCGCTCGGGAATGTACAAGCGGTGAGGTGAGCGCCTATAAAACGGGCCTTGCCGGCCCTCATTTTACCAATGCAGTTTTACGAATTATTACACGTGCCATGTGTAGAGGTCTTACGCTGCGATGTCGTCGGTTGATTGGAGGTGTGAGGCCTTTTACATGTGGCCTATGTCGTCGTTCGTATGAGCACATTTGCTGGATAACGCGGTGATAAAGTAGGCAACGTGTGACGTTCAACGATTTGTGTCTTCGGATTGACACAAAAAATAAAAAAATAAAAAATAAAAACTATCCAAAGAACGGGGAAAACCTAGGGCTGCCCCGTTCTTTGGGCCCAACGTGAAACCATCGCATACGTATGCGGTGGCCTTACCGCATAGACATGCGGTGTGTCCAACTCAAGTCTATGCGATGGGTGGATTTGTGGACCCAATGGCACTATTTATACACCCCTACAGTAAGTTTCTGGAGTGTGTCTCAAAACAAATGTCCCCATTACAAACCTACAATAGGTCATCAGCGGATCTTGATTACAAGGTTACCTTGATTCATCATCACGAGCCAAGGTAGGCAGAGGAATGCACTTTTCGCCATCCATCGTACATGGAGGGACATTCGTGCTTTTTAATGAAGTTTGAGTGTGAATCGGACACTGTGATAGCTTCCCCGATTGAGTTTACTTGGTCTCATTATTACGACGACAGAGGAGAACCCGAGTCTTACTACATAACGGCCGAGGCGGAGATCATCCGCCGCTTGCTTACGTATTTCCATGAAGATTTCATAACTGTAAAATCACTCGAGATTAGTAAGCATGTCACCGATAAGCTAAGATCGTTCAACGACAACGAGAGACGTGTGGTCTTCAACATCATGCGGATTGAATTTTCGCTTAAGGAGACGACTTCATCTGTTCGTAGCTGTTAGATGTAGTGCGAGTAATGTACGTAGTGGTAGTGACGTTAATTTTAGCGTTACTTATGTGAAACGTCAGTACAAAATTTGGTCGATCTTGATGGGGGCGTAGGAGTCTATAAAAAAGAAATCCATTCGTCACACGTTCTTACATTACATGGTTTAATACAACAACAATACCGCATTTTTTCCAATAACCCACCTCCTCGCTACCTACGCTTGAGGCAAATATGGTATGGAACAACTACCATTAGACTCCTCCATAAGCCGCTCGTGAATGTGGATCTCCAGACGGTTAAATGCGTACTTCTTCACTTTCTTTTTGTCGGACGCACTACGCTGTCTACAGCTACCCTTGCAATTCGTAATGCGCAGCTCAGTCTGACATTGGTGAAGAGTTCGCTTATCAAGCATTTGATTGCCTCAACCGCCTGACAGTAGTATGACTCAGGGTCTTCCATGTACGACGACTCACCGTTGACACCCGTCAGCTCCACTGTTGAACTCCTTTATAGCATACGACGTGAAAAAGGCGGCATGAAAATGATGGAGACCACATCTTGTGCTGACAATTGCACAAATAATCCTCGTACGGACGTGAATATTTGACAACGATAACTTTGATATACCCCTACTTGTCTCACCTTCAAACTCTTGTATTCTCACCATATTTTTTTTACAAGCTAACTTGTTTTGTAGTGCCAGGTAAGTAGGGGGGGCACATTTATATGCTCCCCACCCATACACATGCGGTGGTACCCATCGTATTCCCATGCGGTGGTACCTAGCGCATACACATGAGGTGGGTGTAACCCCTATTCCACCACTATAAAATGATATCCATGCTTTACACAAACGATCATCTCCAAAGTAGAAAAAATGGCAACCGATGCACCAAATCAAAATTCTAACCACCCCCTCATCTTCGACATCTACCTAGTGGGTGCTGAACAATACATACGGAAGATGCTACCTTATTGTTTCGACGAACATTTCGCACCCCAGGTGTCGGAGCAAATCTTTTTATCTACTCGTATCGTAACAGACTTCTATGTTCATATCACAGGAGGCTCTTATGGTTCTCATTGGGTGGCTCGAGGATGGAGAGACTTTGTCGAAACTCATAGCCTCGAACTCGAAACCTCAATAGTATTCACCCATCTAGGCGAATCAAGGTTTCAAATCCACTTTCTGGACAAACAAGGTTATAACATCGAAGAGAAGATGGACGCTGTTGGATATGACGGGCCAGAAGCAAATGGGTTCTAATTTATCTTCGTCTATAGTTCGCTATGTAACAGGTTTTATTGTAAAATGCAATGCTATGTAACGCGAACTATTAATAAAGAACAACACCCACCGTTCTGTCCGAGCATACTACACAATTCGAAACAGGTTTGTCTTACCAAACATTCTTGTAGAGAGTCTTACTAGGATGACTTGTTGGGAATCGCGATGAGTGGTGCGATTCCCAACAAGTCATCCCAGCAAGACTCTCTGGACAATGTTTGGCAAGAGAAAGCCACCGCATACATATGCGCGCGGGGGATACAACCGCATACCCATGCGGTAGATATCTATATATAAACTGCCTACCCTCATCTCATTTTCATCAACTTGTTCGATGCAATAATATCTGTTGGACACGTCTAAGGCGTTGTGGTAGTACACACATGAACTACCATAACGTCTTTGACGTTGTCCTACGGATGATTGTTGCGGATTTACACTGTGTCAGTTTGATGTGACGTGCCCGTACGGCTATACGATGGAAATGTGAAAGGCGTAATTGTAGTTCTAATACATCGATGCTCTATCCGATGAAAATGATCTACCATAACGTCTTTCACATTGTCCAGTTTGTAGGGTTGTGCTTATGGGAAAAAAAATCCAAAGGAAAAGGTCAGCCAGCAGGCTGCCTCTTTCCTTTGGCTCTCAACGATCCCACCGCATAGGTGGCCGGAGGAATGCACCGGCATCCATCTTACACGGCGGGAAATCCGTGCACTATCGTTCTTAGTTAGTGTGAAATGGACACTGACGTTGCTTATCCTATGGAGTTTGCTTGTGCACATTATTATGACGATAGAGGACTCCAAGAGTCATATTACTTAGCAGTAGAGGCGCATATCGTGAATCACATTATGAAGTATTGTCGTTACGATCTCATTAGCGAAGGCGCTATGGAGCTTTGTCAGCATGTAATCCAAATGCTAAGATCATTCAACGAAAGCGAAAGACATTATGCTTTCAACGATATGAAGATTGTATTATCGCTCAAGGAGACGACATCATCTGTAGGCAGTTGCTAGACGTGTATTACCAATTATGGAGTATGTGCGTCATGTAGTATTTGCGTAAAGTATCGAGTTTCGGTACTTAATAATGTTGTACGTGTAATGTGGAATTTATAGATTTCAATCAGAACTTGGTCAATGAAGTGCAAACATTTTTTTCAAATGAAACGTACCAATTGTTGACACCTCGCATTGCTCACTATGACTACATGGTACCATATGGTACAGAACAACTACCAACCGACTCGTCTGCATTGCTCGGGAACATGTGAATCTCCAATCGGTGGAATGAGTACTTCTTCAGTTTGACGTTGGCACGATGCACTACTATGTCGACTGCGTATCTCGCTACCTGTGACGAGCTGGCCATGACGACATCGGAGAAGAAGTCGCTAACAAGCTCTTTGATCGCCTTCGTCTCCTGAACATAGTATGCCTCAGGATTGTCTATATACGAATGGGACCTGTTCATGCGGACATCGGAGTAGTCCTCTCCTTGCACGTACTCTAGGTCCATTGACCGTGAAAGCCTGGTTGTATCGCGTTCGACGCACACAACTTGAAAAAGGTAGCATGGCCATCCTTTCCAGCTGTTGTGCTGACAGTTGCACAAATAATCTTCGAACGGCCTACCATAACTTTCAACTCTAAGTTTGAACCTATTGCCCGATCTTGTATCCCTTTCATACACTTTGATATTAGGCATGTTGGTCAGAACTTGAGGATACGTAGGGGGCGGGGTCGGGGGCTGGGGCCACTTTATAGCCCCGTGTAAAGTGGCTCACTGACTCACAACATGGGTATGCGGTAGTTACCAATGGCATTGTCCCAATTCAGGCCCTGCCGTCCCGGTTTATGTCGTTGGAAAACGTCTTTATTATAATTTCCATTCGATATTATAATTTACATTCGATATGATGGGTGTATGTACATCAAATTCACTAAATGAAAATTTATCTAGTATGAGAACTCTTTTATCTGTCGGACGAATTGGGTGGAATTATCAAGGGGAGACACAAGTTATGGTGGTTTAATAAGACAAATTAGACAATCAACATAATGACATCGTACAATCAAAACACCAAAAAATGGTGCTAAATAGTGCCACGTTGTTACAACTAGAAAGATTATAATAAAAAGAGTTTAAGCACACAAAGACAACTACAAATGATAACCGCAAATGACTTAGACCTTGTCAGAATGTTTGTTGGTGATGTGCCTCTTCAAATGTCCGTATTGTAAGTTATTTGTCACTTTGTAGTGATGACCGAAATGACGACATGTTGCTTGGAAGGCACCACCTCCTAGCACCTCCTTCTCATAGTGACGGGTGAACAAGTACTCCTGTCGAATTTGAATTTCGTGAGAAGACATTGTCGGAAAATGACATCGTTGTGGATGGCAATGTGTGAACCGATGGATGTGCCTATGTTTATAGCCCCGGGTAAAGTGGCTCCCTTACCCACCGCATAGGTATGAGGTAATACCCACCGCATACCCATGCGGTGTTTCCACCTCATGCATATGTGGTGGCTCCCCTATATATATGTAGCCTAGACGAATGGTGACCGGAGTTCAGAATGTCGGACGACAACGGCGACAGCTCGAGCAACGACATAATACGCCAAGGCATGATGGAAGAATTCGAGGCGGTTCTATACACGGGAAGTGATGTGATCCTGGATGATGGTAGCTTGGTCGATGAACCTGGAAGAGAATATGACACCGTTGATGGATCTTGGAGGGATGAACATGTGATCCTAGCCTTGACAAGGCAACCTCGGAAGCTCTTACCTTGGACGACATCATATTTCCGGAAGAAGAAGACATCAAAGTCTTATAACTTGATCAACCGACATCTGCTCGCTATTTTGGCTCTACCTGGAGTTGTTTTTGTCCGAAGAAGACGCAAGAGGACTCGTTGGAAAGCTGATTTCGAGGGCTACGACATTGTGGAAGACATCTCCCGCCAATTTTACTCTGAAGATGGTCCTAAATATCGTTCTTTGCAGCAGCTCTAAGCTGAACGAAAATTGAAGCTTTTTCTTTATCCCACATCAATTACAAATACATGGAGATGACAATAAACTCCTATATGTGTGTAAACTCTTTTCATTTGAAGACAAGTTGAATTTGAGAAAACTAAGCTTGTGCTTCCTTCGTTTCGGGTTAAAAAACACAAATCTATCTTGGTGAGATGCCGGATAAACCCTCTTGGTGAGATGCTAAGAGCGATTCCTTAGTGAGAGACGACGGAATCAAAGGGTCTGAAACACTCGGAGTGCGAGGCCGAGAGTGCGGAAGATCGAGTGTTGGAGAGAGCTCGGAGTGCGAGGCTGGGAGCTATCTTGCATCACATATCCCTCAACCCCCATTCCCTTCTTTACCACCATTCTAAGGCCTTCCACAGCCCCATTATCACCCTCAATCATCCCCAAAACGTCACCCAAAAGCAGCCCTTCAATCCCTCTCAAACAAGCCCCGTTTGGACTCGCCTCTGCACAAGCGACATCTTGGTATAACGCGATTTCCCGCTTCGTCTGACCTCCGATTGACAAGATCTACCCCAATCCGCGACCGCGACTTCAAGATCTACAAAAGTAGTACTTGCACGTCCCCAAAAGCCGAGCCAATCGACGGGAAATCAGAAATCTTTGAAGACTAACATGCTGCTCCAGAAACTGTCCAATTTTTCCCGACTTCTCGGAACTCTCGTCGCCGGTCCTTTTGCTCGAGCCCGAGTCCGAGCACGTTAGGAAGTCCACGATCACAAAGTGTGGAATCGATAATAAAGAGCCAACGGGAGGAGAATTGATCGTTGCTTGTCGCAAACCAACAACACCGTTGGCAGATCGATATTCTAGAGAGTCGTGTGGCAGTTCTCAAAGAGGAAAAAAAGGCTTTAGCGATACAGCTAGAGCAATCGAGAGTACCTAAATCCTAAATATATCAGTCCTGTATGCGATGTGATGTAGTTTCGTGAAGTTCGTGAGGAATAATAAAATTCGAGCGATAAATTATCGGTGCTAAACAGAATCTATATACAAATATATCCAAAAGTAGTACGGATTAACAAACCACAAATATACAAAACAGACAAATCCGAAATAGATAACAAACCAAATAAATCACAGCAAAATCATAAATCCAAGCAAATCAATCAGAAAAACTAACGACAAGCAAATCCAAAAATCCAACACGATCCGCCACGGCGGGGGGTCAGACCAAAAGCGCTCATAAATGCGCTGCAAATGCTCTTCCGTCACATGTGCTCCAAGGGATAGAAGTCGCTGAATCTTCTCCCCAGCAGCGCGGTGTCGCATCTCCTCAATCGTCGAACCGGGCGGCGGTTGCGGGATGATGGGGCGGTGTCGGGGAGTGTCAGGGAGTACGTATGGACGACTAAAGCGGTGGAACCACTCCACATAGTCATCCACCACACCATATGGGTACTCCGAACTGGTCCGTGGCAACTCCATTATAGGGAACAAATGATCGAACCTATGCGCCCAGTGGTTGTCGATCGCCTGGAATACAGCCTCCTTCTTGCCCTTCACGGACTTCGGCCTGTGCACTCTGTCGGGTCTGATAGGATTAGTGGGAATGTGCTAAACCCGGCCGAACAGTCGTAGCACACGGTCGGGCATATACGGATCCTCCTCGAACAACCAACGGATGGTGCCCCTCTAACGTGACAGCCGCAGATGTCCATCAAAATCCAAGTCCCTACCGAAGGGCATGAACTCGATCTGCAACATAATAGAAAGTGTTATGACGATTCATATCTGTGTCGATTTTATTGTAAAACATATTTATGCAGCTTAATCCAATTCATTAATACCTCGTCGACAGTCATCTCGTCTAGCCTCCGCCGCAAAACATCCAGTCGCTCAATGTGAGGTCTATCATCCCGGGAAACCGGAGAGGTCCATGGTGTTGCCACCTCGACGTACCGCACCCCGTGTCGTGGTTCCTGAGAAAGCCTTCGAAGGAGCGTCATATTCCCCTTGAACACAGGGAAGTACAACCATATCCACACCTACAATTGAAGAAGTCTATGAGCCACATATTCATTGTAACTTATTTTTAAAATTGGGAAATTAAATTATCAGAGAATGAATCAATTGCCAGCAACATTCGCGTACAATCGTCCATATCTTTGGCCAACTCTCCGGTTGCCTCGCCCAATCTGCGGTACAAGCATGCCAAGACCCCTGTCGCTAGAGATAACTGCGGAACCTGCGCGGCATCCATAAAGCAGAGAAGCACCTCAGGGCTCACTTTTCCGCCCGACTTGTCAATGAATGATGTGAGCCTAATTTGCCATGTTTTACACTTATTTTTATATCGATTTTTGCATACATTGCATGCATTTGGGTTAGAATAATACAGAATCTGTGTAGTTTACACTTATATGGAGGTGTACACAAGTTTTGGTTATATTTCGTAGAAATCGGACGCACTTTAGAGCTTAAAGGAAACTCATTGAGAAGCTAAGGATGACGCAGCTGGAGAAAAGGCCATTTTTCACCATCCATCATTCTGAATCAAGCTTCGATGTCTTCATGAAAGTTGTACCCTCGGAAAGAGCTTTCCAACGCATGGTCATATGCATCAATCCGACGAATGAGGACCCGGGAAAGTGCGTTTTAAGAACAGAGCAGAATGCTGAAAGAAACAGCGTTACTCGAAATCAACCAAATTGGTCGACATCGACAAAGGGTTACTCGACATTTGCTCCAGAGGACGAGATCGAGCACGAGATGAAGACAAATGTTACTCTACGTCGAGGAAGTTTACTCTACGTCGAGGAGATTTACTCTACGTCGAGGAAGCTGGTCGACATCGAGGAGTCCTAGTCGATGTCGAGGAGACCCCAGTGGCCGACGTCGAGTAATCTGGTTCTTGTTAAGGTTCTATCCCGAATCCAATGGTGATATTTTCGAGATCAAATTCCATCCGGATCTATCAAGATCTATCAAGTTACATCAAGGAAGGAGAAGATTTATCCATTCAAGACTTTTAGATATAATTCCCTATATTTAGATTTAAATCCCTTATTGTTTTTATTTATTATTAAGCTTTTAGATATAATTTTAGATATAGATAGAAGATTCTATCCTTGATTAGCAAGGAATAGAAGACTATAAATAAAGCCTTAGGGGGCTGATTTTCATTCATTCAAGAAAAGCCGTCTTCGGGCGCAAGGAGAGGGAGGAGGCAAGGAGAGGGAGGAGGCGAGAAAGAGAGAGAAGGAGAGAGAGAGAGAGAGAGAGAGAGAGAGAGAGAGAGAGAGAGAGAGAGAGAGAGAGAGGAGGCGAGAGAGGTGAGAGAGGATGAACGTTTGGAAGGTTTTGTAAGTTTTAGTTTATTTTATGTTAAAGTTAATTGCTTTTATTATGTTTTGTTTCTAATTTTCTTCTTCTAGGGTTGGGGTGATCCCAACATAGATATGTGTGTTTTAAATCCATGAATTTATATGTCTTTATCATCATCTACCTATGTGCTTAATCCTTTGCGAAAGTTGAGGATATTCCTTATTCATGATATTGAAGCGAAAGTGATCTTATTATGAATTGGATAGTAATTAGGGTTTGCTTGCGAAAGTTGGTTGATCCTAATTAAGAAAAGGTAGTAACACTTAGGGTTTATGTGAAAACCTCTATATTCCTATTTGTTAATAACCAAAGTTATTTGATATAAAGCATGCATCTTTATGTGATTTATGATCTACGCATATGTTTATTGTTGTGGTGATTCCTAACATTGGAAGTTTGCATCTTTATTTATTTTATTTCATTATTTTTATCCTGCAAAGTTACCCGACACTGACCACCTCTTCTTCTATCATTCCCTCGACATCGACCAAGTCTTAGTCGACATCGACAACAACCTCCCCACCTCTTCCCGCTATTCCTGAACCCCCAAACACACTAAACCTAGAACCGCTGACTTCTCTCCTGAGGACGAACCTGACTCCGCTATCCTATAGCGGGGTCTTGACTACAAATTTATTTGCTCCAGAGGACCCCTCTCGTCAATGAACAGCGTCGCAGACGCAATCATCCCCATCGCAAAAGCCACAATGCACTCCATATCACGCTCAAGGGGGACGCCATCTCTCACCCTCTACATCATCGGTGTTATCTTCTCAAGAAGGGTCGTAACAGTCGGACCTCCATGGTCGTTGGCGCTACGCCGCTCCACCTGGGTGGAGTTGTACAAATCTCCAACTAGATCCCTCTCGGCGAGCACGTCATGCAAAAACACACACTCCTCCCCGTGCAACCCATACCCAAGTATAAAAAAGACATCGTGCAGTGTGATGGTGATCTCTCCCCATGCAAAGTGGAAGTTGTTCGTCTCCGGATGCTAGTGATCAACGAATGCACTAATGAGATTGTGATCCACATGATCCCACTCGAAATCCCGCAGCTCTCATAGGCCATTGTCACGCACTGCAGGAAACAATGACACCTGTCCGTCTACCTCCAACATCGCCTCAACATGGCCCAGCCACTGTCCCCGCGAACTACTACCCTCGCCCTGCTCTCGCTGCCTCCGCTGCACACCATGAACCGGAGCATGTGCCATATGCTCTCCTCTCATGTCCTGACCACGATCGTCAAGTGGCCCATACTGCGGATCGTAGAAGTCACCACGCATCGGCACACCACCTCCAGGCGCAACTCGTTGTAACTCTGCCGCATGCGTCGAATCATCAGGAGGACCCCGAACCTCAGTCTGCGGTGGGGACTCACTCGTCTGTCCTTTTACATCCTCCTGCTGACTCCCAAGCGTCGGCGCCCCGCCATGATCAACTAACGGCGTGAACTAGAGCTGGCAAGTCGGTCGTTCGGGTCGGGTTCGGGTCAAGCTTGCTCAGGTTGGGTCAATTCGGGTAAAATTTATGGTCGGGTATTGGTCGGGTTGGACATTAGTTGGGTCGGATTCGGGTTGGGTTCAGTCATAATGAATTTTAGATTGGTCGGGTTTCGGGTTAAGTCGGGTCATGCCCATTCGGGTTCAGGTCAAAGTGGGTCGGTCTCGTTCGGGTTTTGGGTCAAGAGGCGGGTCGGTCTCATTTGAGTTTCGAATCAAAGTTGGTATAGCGGTATAGTTGGTTTGAGTTTTCGGCCGAATAATATTCGACCCATTTGGAATTTGGATAATGAGGTTGATTATGACTCGGTTGAATACTTAAATATGTAATTTACTTAAAATAAACGATTTTGACTCGGTTGAATACTTGAATATGTAATTTTGACTCGGTTGAATACACTCATTGTTATAGACTCATCGGTTGTCGACCGATTTTCAAAAAAGTCATAATCGGAAATTCAATATTCGGCAACATCGTCCTTTTTTAAACATTTAAACCAATTGATCAGTGCTATAATTAAATCAAATTAATTGTACATTTAGGTTTTAACCTTATTTTAACTAGCAAGTTGTAAATGGACTTATTTGTTGTTTGACTATATCATTGGTCCATATCATTTTCAAAACCCATTTCATTTTTAACTTTTGGCCCATTAGTTTTTTTTCATTATTATTATGAGATAATGAGCTTTATAGACCATTTTCATTGTTTTTTTATGTTTATAGACCCCATCATAAATTCTTTAATTATATAGACCTTTTTCTATATATTGTTCCATTTATACCCTCAATGCTTTTTATTTTTTAAAAGTTAACATCTTTAATAATAAATTTGAAAAATGGGTAAAATTAAAAATCATCAAATTATATATAATAAATATGATAAGGAAAAAAATAATAATTTATTATATTCAATATCCCTAATAAAAATATCTAAGTGCGTACATTACAATTAACATTATTAGTTATTGTAACACAATAACTTGTGTATCTCATCTTTATTGTAATACAATATTACTACCGTAGAGATTCTATATTGTAATACAGTGAGTCATTTAGTGTAATTATTCATGTATTACAATAAATACAATATTTATTGTAAATGTATTGTAATTGATTATTCTAATCGCATATGTGAATATTACAAACAAAGCTAATATCAATATATTTATATGTTATGTTATAAATTAGTGCATGCTCGTATTATATTAATGTAGAATTTCAAAAAATATATATAATTATCTTTAACTATTTTTAAAAATAGTTTTCAATTTTATAATTAAAGTATATTAATTTTTTTTATTAAACTAAAACAATTAAGGGTAAACAAGTAATAACACCAACAAATGAGTCTATATACTTAAAAGATTTATTATGGGGTCTATTAACTAAAAAAATTATGGAAGAGGGTCTTAATCCTCCAATTATCTCTATTATTATTAGCTTTTGGCCCATTTAGGTATTGCTGATTATTCTTGGTTCCGAGATGGATATTTTGTTGGGTTGTTAGTAGTTGTTGGAAGGATATGATGTTGGGTTGCACGGTATATCATCTGCAACGATTAATGAACTTTTAGCATTTCTGACTCTTAATATGCCTCGCCCAATCTGCGGTACAAGTAGGCCAAGACCCCTGTCGCTAGAGATAACTGCGGAACCTGCGCGGCATCCATAAAGCGGAGAAGCACCTCAGGGCTCACTTTTCCGCCCGACTTGTCAATGAATGATGTGAGCCTAATTTGCCATGTTTTACACTTATTTTTATATCGATTTCTGCATACATTGCATGCATTTGAGTTAGAATAATACAGAATCTGTGTAGTTTACACTTATATGGAGGTGTACACAAGTTTTGGTTATATTTCGCAGAAATCGGACGCACTTTGGAGCTTAAAGGAAACTCATGGAGAAGCTAAGGATGGCGCAGCTGGAGAAAAGGCCATTTTTCACCTTTCATCATTCTGAATCAAGCTTCGATGTCTTCATGAAAGTTCTATCCCTCGGAAAGAGCTTTCCAACGCATGGTCATATGCGTCAATCCGACGAATGAGGACTCGGGAAAGTGCATTTTAATAACAGAGCAGAATGCTGAAAGAAACAGCGTTACTCGAAATCGACCAAATTGGTCGACATCGACAAAGGCTTACTCGACATTTGCTCCGGAGGACGAGATCGAGCACGAGATGAAGACAAATGTTACTCTACGTCGAGGAATTTACTCTACGTCGAGGAGATTTACTCTACGTCGAGGAAGCTGGTCGACATCGAGGAGTCCTAGTCGATGTCGAGGAGACCCCAGTGGCCGACGTCGAGTAATCCGGATCTTGTTAAGGTTCTATCCCGAATCCAATGGTGATATTTTCGAGATCAAATTCCATCCGGATCTATCAAGATCTATTAAGTTACATCAAGGAAGGAGAAGATTTATCCATTGAAGACTTTTAGATATAATTCCCTATATTTAGATTTAATTCCTTTATTGTTTTTATTTATTATTAAGCTTTTAGATATAATTTTAGATATAGATAGAAGATTCTATCCTTGATTAGCAAGGAATAGAAGGCTATAAATAAAGCCTTAGGGGGCTGATTTTCATTCATTCAAGAAAAGCCGTCTTCGGGCGCAAGGAGAGGGAGGAGGCAAGGAGAGGGAGGAGGCGAGAGAGAGAGAGAGAGAGAGAGAGAGAGAGAGAGAGAGAGAGAGAGAGAGAGAGAGAGAGAGAGGAGGAGGCGAGAGAGGATGAACGTTTGGAAGGTTTTGTAAGTTTTAGTTTATTTTATGATAAAGTTATTTCTTTTATTATGTTTTGTTTCTAATTTTCTTCTTCTAGGGTTGGGGTGATCCCAACATAGATATGTGTGTTTTAAATCCATGAATTTATATGTCTTTATTATCATCTACCTTAATCCTTTGCGAAAGTTGAGGAAATTCTTTATTCATGATATTGAAGCGAAAGTGATCTTATTATGAATTGGATAGTAATTAGGGTTTGCTTGCGAAAGTTGGTTGATCCTAATTAAGAAAAGGTAGTAACACTTAGGGTTTATGCGAAAGCCTCTATATTCCTATTTGTTAATAACGAAAGTTATTTGATATAAAGCATGCATCTTTATGTGATTTATGATCTACGCATATGTTTATTGTTGTGGTGATTCCTAACCTTGGAAGTTTGCATCTTTATTTATTTTATTTCATTATTTTTATCCTGCAAAGTTACCCGACACCGACCACCTCTTCTTCTATCATTCCCTCGACATCGACCAAGTCTTAGTCGGCATCGACAACAACCTCCCCACCTCTTCCCGCTATTCCTGAACCCCAAAACACACTAAACCTAGAACCGCTGACTTCTCTCCTGAGGACGAACCTGGCTCCACTATCCTATAGCGGGGTCTTGACTACAAATTTATTTGCTCCAGAGGACCCCTCTCGTCAAATTGGCGCCATTGCCGGGGAGATATCAATCGCGCCTAGTTTAATTGTGTTTGAGGTTCAGAAAAGCCCATCTTTTTCTTACCCTTCACATACCCTACCACCACCTACCTCACCGGTACCAACTGGGTGCCAAGCTTTTACCACTAATTTGTGTTCTTGATTGTGATTTCAAAGCTTAGGTACAAAGATGGAAGACTTTGTCGAAGGGAATCCTGCATGGGAAGAATGATATCAAGATTTGAGACGGAGAAATAGGATCGCAGTGGAGGAGTCACGATTAAGGGAAATAGCTCGGTTGGAAGACGAAATCCGAAGGCTTGAGGCTTCCATTCAGTCTAAAGGACCATGCCCTCCTCTCGACGAGCCAATTGTCCCACTCAATGTCGACAACCAAGTATGTCCTTCCTCGAATTTCATTCCTACTTTGCTACCTATTGTTGATGAATCATATGAAGGATCCCACGGCGAAATAGCACTAGAAGATAAGAAGTTGGACATTGTTGACCAGGGCATTCCAAGATCGCTTTTACCTTACAAGGTGAAGGCTATTCCTGAAAATTTTGAGCAACCGATGTTCATATTCAAGTATGGGGTCCTCGCAAAGTGGCATGAAGCTCCGCACGAGGAGGTGGAAATATCTCTTCCCACTCCACCGTTGTGTTGTGGTGGAGACGCGCAAACAAATCAACCAATGGAACGAAAGAGGTATGATGATGAGGTATGCAAATTTCCTTTATATATTCCTTTATGCATGCCAACTGGAGCCCAGGAAGATGAATGGGTGAAGTCATGGAGCGTTCACTCGGGGAGGTTTAAGCTTCTTCACATGATGCCTCCGGATGACATCCCACGCTTTCCACCACCGGAGGAACCACCAGATCCACCTATACCTCCGGACAAAGATGAGCCAGGCTAATGCTTAATGGAGAAGTCCGCCTAGCGACTATAAAATCTAGAGCTTGTACATAGACATTTATTTTTGGACTTTTGAGACTTTGTTGCTTTTGTTTGTTTTTGTTTTTGGAACTTTTAGTTTTTCTATTGTGGGTATATGTCTTCTACACTTTTCAGGTTCATGGATAGAACCAAGCAATATTCATACTCGGCCCAGGAGGTGCTTCAATTCGAAATTTAGAAGCCCTGCACACCAGTCTAGTGAGTTTCTTTCTTTACCCTTGTTTTTATACAGTGAGGACACTGTAATGTTTAAGTATGGGGTGGGGGAAGGGCTTACTTTATGCATATTTGCCATATTTGACATTATGTGTGCATATTTAAAGTTTATTTCTTATACATGACTATTTTGGAATTCATTATTGATTTATGTGCTTACATGCATGATTTCCAAAATTTAGAAAAATGACCCCCATTGAAAATTTTGAATAATGTCATGGAAGCTTATATTGAACTCGACGATGCAAAATTGGATTCATTAGGGATATAGCATTAAATTGCCTAGTAAAGGGAAGTCACAATGAAGTGCATTATCTTATTGAAAACCATGAAAGGAGGTAAAATTTGAAGTTGCTTTTGACATGTTGCATGATAAGATGATGGAGGACTTTATATTTCCATATAATGCTCATTGTTTATATTCCTAGCCTTACCTATGCTTATGCATCACAAAAGCCATATTATGCCTTATTTCATATATTGCTCCACATGTTCTTAAATATTTCCATTCTTTACCTTATCCGGGGATTATGTTGAGAATGATGTTACATTATGGAAATGTTATATGGTGTTTGTGATTATTATCATTATTGGAGTTTGGAAGGAAATTGTTTGAATTATATGGAAAATTTAATGAGTGAAAGAAAATTCAATCACCTCAGGAGATAAAGGTAGATTGACCCTGCTCTCTGAGATAATAGTTTGGAGAGATGGGACACATTGTGAGGAGTCCAAAGCACTAAGTATCCGGGGCCATTCATGACACCCATGTTTGCGACTCGCGAGAAGGCAGTGCTGAGGTTAGAGAGGTAAAAGCATTATTATTGATAAAAGCATTATGAAAGGTGATGAATCTTATGGAGAAGGAATGTGGAAATTCTGTTTGGAAATACTCCATTTCCCCGGATCATTAGCACCACATTGCCAAAAATTGCCCACCTTTAGCCTTTTACCAAATCTACTCCTTCATGAGCTTAAATTAAAGTCTTCTTGATTATTAATGCTTTGTCACGTATGACTTGTTTTTGCATAACCCTCCTTTAATGAGTAGATGTTGCTTTTGTATAATTGCATATGCATGGACTTGTGACATTAGTAACTTTTCAAGGATGGTAATTTACTGCAGGGATATATGAGAATGAATCTAATATGTTGAGAGTTTTGAATTCTTCCCCTGAATGACAATTAAAAGTATTGCTTGAGGTCAAGCAAGCTTAAGTATGGGGTGTTTGTTGTAAGCCTAATTTGCCATGTTTTACACTTATTTTAATATCGATTTCTGCATACATTGCATGCATTTGGATTATAATAATACAGAATCTGTGTAGTTTACACTTATATGGAGGTGTACACAAGTTTTGGTTATATTTCGCAGAAATCGGACGCACTTTGGAGCTTAAAGGAAACTCATGGAGAAGCTAAGGATGGCGCAGCTGGAGAAAAGGCCATTTTTCACCATTCATCATTCTGAATCAAGCTTCGATGTCTTCATGAAAGTTGTAGCCCTCGTAAAGAGCTTTCTAACGCATGGTCATATGCGTCAATCCGACGAATGAGGACTCGAGAAATTGCGAGCAGAATGCTGAAAGCAACAACGTTACTCGAAATCGACCAAATTGGTCGACATCGACAAAGGCTTACTCGACATTTGCTCTAGAGGATGAGATCGAGCACGAGATGAAGACAAATGTTACTCTACATCGAGGAAGTTACTCTACGTCGAGGAGATTTACTCTACGTCGAGGAGATTTACTCTACGTCGAGGAAGCTGGTCGACATCGAGGAGTCCTAGTCGATGTCGACGAGACCCAAGTGGCCGACGTCGAGTCATCCGGGTCTTGTTAAGGTTCTATCCCGAATCCAATGGTGATATTTTCGAGATCAAATTCCATCCGGATCTATCAAGATCTATCAAGTTACATCAAGGAAGGAGAAGATTAATCCATTGAAGACTTTTAGATATAATTCCCTATATTTAGATTTAATTCCTTTATTGTTTTTATTTATTATTAAGCTTTTAGATATAATTTTAGATATAGATAGAAGATTCTTAGGGGGCTGATTTTCATTCATTCAAGAAAAGCCGTCTTCGGGCACAAGGAGAGGGAGGAGGCAAGGAGAGAGAGAAGGAGAGAGAGAGAGAGAGAGAGAGAGAGAGAGAGAGAGAGAGAGAGAGAGAGAGAGAGAGGCGAGAGAGGATGAAAGTTTGGAAGGTTTTGTAAGTTTTAGTTTATTTTATGTTAAAGTTAATTTCTTTTATTATGTTTTGTTTCTAATTTTCTTCTTCTAGGGTTGGGGTGATCCCAACATAGATATGTGTGTTTTAAATCCATGAATTTATATGTCTTTATCATCATCTACCTATGTGCTTAATCCTTTGCGAAAGTTGAGGAAATTCCTTATTCATGATATTGAAGCGAAAGTGATCTTATTATGAATTGGATAGTAATTAGGGTTTGATTGCGAAAGTTGGTTGATCCTAATTATGAAAAGGTAGTAACACTTAGGGTTTATGCGAAAACCTCTATATTCCTATTTGTTAATAACGAAAGTTATTTGATATAAAGCATGCATCTTTATGTGATTTATGATCTACGCATATGTTTATTGTTGTGGTGATTCTTAACCTTGGAAGTTTGCATCTTTATTTATTTTATTTCATTATTTTTATCCTGCAAAGTTACCCGACACCGACCAC
This sequence comes from Persicaria tinctoria, assembly GCA_037127255.1. Taxonomy (NCBI): domain Eukaryota; kingdom Viridiplantae; phylum Streptophyta; class Magnoliopsida; order Caryophyllales; family Polygonaceae; genus Persicaria; species Persicaria tinctoria. The sequence goes on from JBANSL010000006.1 coordinate 66,144,941, forward strand.
CTCTTCTTCTATCATTCCCTCGACATCGACCAAGTCTTAGTCGACAACGACAACAACCTCCCCACCTCTTCCCGCTATTCCTGAACCCCAAAACACACTAAACCTAGAACCGCTGACTTCTCTCCTGAGGACGAACCTTACTCCACTATCTTATAGCGGGGTCTTGACTACAAATTTATTTGCTCCAGAGGACCCCTCTCGTCAATGAACAGCGTCGCAGACGCAATCATCCCCATCGCAAAAGCCACGATGCACTCCATATCACGCTCAAGGGGGACGCCATCTCTCACCCTCTACATCATCGGTGTTATCTTCTCAAGAAGGGTCGTAACAGTCGGACCTCCATGGCTGTTGGCACTACGCCGCTTCACCTGGGTGGAGTTGTACAAATCTCCAACTAGATCCCTCTCGGCGAGCACGTCATGCAAAAACACACACGCCTCCCCGTGCAACCCATACCCAAGTATAAAAAAGACATCGTGCAGTGTGATGGTGATCTCTCCCCATGCAAAGTGGAAGTTGTTCGTCTCCGGATGCTAGTGATCAACGAATGCACTAATGAGATTGTGATCCACATGATCCCACTCGAAATCCCGAAGCTCCCATAGGCCACTGTCACGCACTGCAGGAAACCATGACTCCTGTCCGTCTACCTCCAACATCGCCTCAACACGGCCCAGCCACTGTCCCCGCGAACTACTACCCTCGCCCTGCTCTCGCTGCCTCCGATGTACACCATGAACCGGAGCATGTGCCATATGCTCTCCTCTCATGTCCTGACCACGATCGTCAAGTGGCCCATACTACGGATCGTAGAAGTCACCACGCATCGGCACACCACCTCCAGGCGCAACTCGTTATAACTCTGCAGCATGCGTCGAATCATCAGGAGGACCCCGAACCTCAGTCTGCGGCGGGGACTCACTCGTCTGTCCTTGTACATCCTCCTGCTGACTCCCAAGCGTCGGCGCCCCACCATGATCAACTAACGGCGTGAACTAGAGCTGGCAAGTCGGTCGTTCGGGTCGGGTTCGGGTCAAGCTTGCTCAGGTCGGGTCAATTCGGGTAAAATTTATGGTCGGGTATTGGTCGGGTCGGACATTGGTCGGGTCGGGTTCGGGTTGGGTTCAGTCATAATGAATTTTAGATTGGTCGGGTTTCGGGTTAAGTTGGGTCATGCCCATTCGGGTTCAGGTCAAAGTGGGTCGGTCTCGTTCGGGTTTTGGGTCAAGAGGCGGGTCGGTCTCATTTGAGTTTCGAATCAAAGTTGGTATAGCGGTATAGTTGGTTTGAGTTTTCGGCCGAATAATATTCGACCCATTTGGAATTTGGATAATGAGGTTGATTATGACTCGGTTGAATACTTAAATATGTAATTTACTTAAAATAAACGATTTTGACTCGGTTGAATACTTGAATATGTAATTTTGACTCGGTTGAATACACTCATTGTTATTGACTCATCGGTTGTCGACCGATTTTCAAAAAAGTCATAATCGGAAATTCTATATTCGGCAACATCGTCCTTTTTTAAACATTTAAACCAATTGATCAGTGTTATAATTAAATCAAATTAATTGTACATTTAGGTTTAAACCTTATTTTAACTAGCAAGTTGTAAATGGACTTATTTGTGGTTTGACTATATCATTGGTCCATATCATTTTCAAAACCCATTTCATTTTTAACTTTTGGCCCATTAGTTTTTTTTCATTATTATGAGATAATGAGCTTTATAGACCTTTTTCATTGTTTTTTTATGTTTATAGACCCCATCATAAATTCTGTAATTATATAGACCTTTTTCTATATATTGTTCCATTTATACCCTCAATGCTTTTTATTTTTTAAAAGTTAACATCTTTAATAATAAATTTGAAAAATGGGTAAAATTAAAAATTATCAAATTAGATATAATAAATATGATAAGGAAAAAAATAATAATTTATTATATTCAATATCCCTAATAAAAATATCTAAGTGCGTACATTACAATTAAGATTATTAGTTATTGTAACACAATAACTTGTGTATCTCATCTTTATTGTAATACAATATTACTACCGTAGAGATTCTATATTGTAATACAGTGAGTAATTTAGTGTAATTATTCATGTATTACAATAAATACAATATTTATTGTAAATGTATTGTAATTGATTATTCTAATCGCATATGTGAATATTACAAACAAAGCTAATATCAATATATTTATATGTTATGTTATAAATTAGTGCATGCTCGTATTATATTAATGTAGAATTTCAAAAAATATATATAATTATCTTTAACTATTTTTAAAAATAGTTTTCAATTTTATAATTAAAGTAAATTAATTTTTTTTATTAAACTAAAACAATTAAGGGTAAACAAGTAATAACACCAACAAATGAGTCTATATACTTAAAAGATTTATTATGGGGTCTATTAACTAAAAAAATTATGGAAGAGGGTCTTAATCCTCCAATTATCTCTATTATTATTAGCTTTTGGCCCATTTAAGTATTGCTGATTATTCTTGGTTCCGAGATGGATATTTTGTTGGGTTGTTAGTAGTTGTTGGAAGGATATGATGTTGGGTTGCACGGTATATCATCTGCAACGATTAATGAACTTTTAGCATTTCTGACTCTTAATATGTATCGATGTTTTGATTTAATGTATGTCGGTTGACTTATTTGACTCATTGACTTATCTGCTTATCTATTGATTTTACTTGGGTTCTTATTTATATGATAACAATTAACATTTAACATTCAAGTATTAAAATGTTGATGTTAACTAACCATTTCAATTCGGGTCGGGTTGAGAGTCGGTCGGGTTCAGAGTCGGGTCGGGTTTGGGTCGGGTCGGGTTTATCTGTGTTCGGGTCTATTTCGGGTCGGGTCAAGTTCAGGTCGGCTTCGGTCTCGGGTTCGGGTTATGAATGACTCCAGATTTTCGGGTCCCGGTCGGGTTCGGGTTCGGGTGAGTCGGGTCGGGTCTTCGGGTCGTGTCAGATTTTGCCAGCTCTAGCGTGAACGCCATAAAATCTATCTAGCCCATCACCCCTGGATCGTGATCTCCCTCCCTAGCATGGCTCATCCCAACACCATGGCTGATCCCAACACCCACATCTCCGACCAGCAGTGTCGTGTCGTCATACGAGTTCAGCTCCTCGCTCTCAAACGCAGTCCCAAAGTACGCTTGGAACCCATCGTGCTGAGTCTGCGACTGATCATGCACTCGCTCAGCTCCCGCGTCCAGTAATGGGTCAGCCCGTAGGGACTTCTTCACCATCTGCTCAGCCTCCGCTCGGGTAGACTCATCTACCGGCTGCACCGGTGCGTCATTGGTGCGGTCCGTCGTAATATCCATCTCTATCTGCGTCAAACTCTGAAATGTCTCTATAGACGACTATGACATCTGGCCACATCCGTCACTATGGTCGATAACTGACTGACTCAATGACTCAACCCCAAAATCTACACCTACCGGCTCACTATTCCTATGCATAGGATCCTCTACACCCTTCAAATGTAAATGAATAGACTGAATCTCTGCACGTGACTCACGCAACGCCTGTATCACCCTGTCGGCAGCCCTCCTGGTAGATTGTAGAACCACCATATCTGCTAATCTCCTTAATAATGTGGTATGTGTACTAGAAAAAATATTTTTCTAAATCCTATCGATCATAGATGTTACTCTCTAATTGTCACACACACTCCTATATCGTATTACTTCTAAAATGTTGAACGATTTCCCCACACATAATTAATGATTTCATCCTAATACTATTGTTCACTAAAAAATAAAAAACTATATTTAAGCAATTTCAACATACCTGTGGTTGTGGCGAGCCGGATGACCTCCTCCTCCTAAGTGTTGCCATACAACCACTACCACATCTCTGAATAGTCGGATCCGGCTACATTATATATAACAATAATCCGTTAACGCTATCTCCTTACGATTACAAATAATTTAATTCAAATTTAATATAGTTTAATTTTTACCTGTAAAGGATGTCTCTGACCACGACCGGCACCAGCAGCCTCATCTCCCTCACAGCCGTTATCTCTCACCATCTCAACACTCCGGTAGAAAGTGGGAATAGAAAAAAATACACTCGGAAAGACACGAGGAAAGAGGGACAGACACGCGGGAAAATGTGTGAGGAAGTTCGAAATGCGGGGGGTTGAAAGAGGGGGGGAGTCGAGGAGAGAAACAATGGAAAAAAAGGTCAGGCTCGAAAGGCCAGGGAAGGATTAGAATCGGAGAAGAATCGGAAATCGTGCGAGAGAATGGGGCCCACACGCCTATTTATGGGCCCTAGAAACCCACCGCATATGTATACGGTGGGTTTGAACAGTTGCTATAAAGGTAAAAAATCTACCGCATACATACGCGTGGGTGTTTTTAAATTTTAAAACACCACCGCATGGGGTATGTGGTGGGTTTCGGATATCTTCCAAAAATCGGAACAAGATATCCAAAACACACTGCATGGGTATGCGGTGGTGTTCCACCGCATACCTATGCGGTGGTGTTCCACCGCATATACATGCAGTAGGTTCATATACGGTCAACGAACCCACCGCATCTATATGCGATGGCTTAGGGGAAATTGGGATTAATGCCACCGCATACCTATGCGGTGATTAGCGATGGAAATAGTAAAAATTATCGGTGAAAATATCCGCCCCGATTATTGACACACACGGTTATTCTAAACTCATATGCGAGGATGCCATCAAATATGCTTTGTTCCAGCCGTATCTTTTCCTTACAAAAAATAAAATAATAGTAAAAGATGGAGTATATAAACTAGTCATTTCAAAGAAGAAATTAGTTGATTGGCATTTTGTAAATATTTATTTTATGAGATTTGTTTAAGGCTCCGTTGGGCATGTAATCTAAATTTTTCGGAACTTATAGATTTGATATTATATCATTTTAAATAAAATAAATACAAGATTTTAGTTTAATTAACTTTAGTAATAGTAGCTTTTAAACAGCTACTCGCCCAATTTTTTCAAAAAATTTGATATTGTATTCTCATGTTTATATTAGCTACCTTAACGGGTAGATTTACCAAATACTATAAAGACCGAAAAATATTTTAATAATATTTTAATCAATTAATGATCTAAATTGATGAAATTAGGAATATTTGTCCTCGAGCTATCGGATTATTTGAAAATCTCCTAAAATAAGTTCCGTTATTGTTTTGAATGGATTTGTTCTGACGGATTTCAATTCCGCTAATTTGACTTGAGATTTTGAAATATGAGCGAGATTTCATCTGATTAAATATTTCGGTTTGAAAATTCGATTTGAAATTTTGATTCAAGATTTGGTTTGAGCGATCGAATGTCTGGATTCGAATTCCGAGTATTTGAATGGGTTCCTTTGGAACCACTTCTCTCCCTCTCCCTCCCTCCCTCCCTCCCTCCCTCCCTCCCTTTCTCTTTGTCCTTTTCTTCCCCTTTTTGTTCAAATGATCACCCACAATACACACCACCAATATTGCACCTCTATATAAGGCATGGTTCTCCAAATCCCTAAACCCTTATCCACTCCTAAACCCTAAAATACACCCCCTCCTTTCTCATTTTCAGATTTGAAACACCCTAAAAAATCCCACCTTTCTTCCTTATTGAATTTGTAAATAAAGAGCGGCCATATCCGGGGTTCGAACTAGGGACCTTTGGGTACAACCCGCAAGCCGTTTTCGGTGAGCCATTCTGGAATGGTTGAACTTTGTATACGACTAACACGTCTCATGTTCGAATATGGATTCCCTATAATTTTTATAATGATGGATTGATTTATATTTTACACAAATTTAATGTAGCACAGTTGATAAGAAGAGTTGAGTGGTTCAATGGTTGAAGAAATGTGGGAAGTGATTTTAAACCACCTTTCTTCCTCCATTGTCAAGCTTCAAACACAAACCAAACACCTCCAAGCACCACCTTGTTCTTGAGTTTCTCCAAGCTAAAACACAAGCAAAATCCTCTCATTTCCCTCTCATTTTCGTGTCCAAGTGAAGAAAGGAATCTAGCACATCCATAGACGTTGTTTCCACTGCAGCAAAAGCTCCAACAGCATTTCGCCGCAGCGAAGAGCCCTTTCGCCACGATGAGGAAGAACCCAGCAACCTCCCCTGTTCGTTTTCTCGCACGGGGAGCCTTCGTTCTCATTACTCTAGCTTCCAAAATCAGTAAAGTTGCACATTTACTCACTTCCTCACATTCCTAGGCCAAAAGGAAGCCATTTCAGCATCGAAGAAGCTTGGCTAAGCCCACATCCCCTCTCTTTCCCTGTTTTCCAATGGTAAGTCCATGTTCCTCCCTTTCCTTTCATTTTCCACTCAAATCTTCGTAAAAGATGACTTTTATTCATCCTCTATCCTTCCTAGGCCCGATCAAGCTTCCTCGCTGATGCCGCTCAATTATCGATGACTCCTGGTGACATTGAGGACAACATGAAGGTTCCATTTGATGGCCCTATCACTCGTTCAAGGGCCAAGAAGATTCAAAATGCAACTAAGGCCTTTCTTGTCCGTCACCATGGAACGTTAGAGCAAGGGTTCAGGCCACCCTGGATCACTTGGCTCAAGGTTACACCGCCAGCACAAGAAGTGAGCTTGCGTCCACACTCGGAGCTCATGAAGACTCGGCTACACCCGCCTTAATCAAGACATGGCCGAATGGGCCTTGGCCGAGTGGGCTTCATGGATGGGCCGAGTTCCATCATTAATCATTAGTTTGTTATTTTATGCAAATTAGATAAATAAGGTGGAAATTAATTATATCTCTTCTAGATATATTACTTTCCCACCAAGTTATTATATTTCTATCTTCTTAGGATTATTTATCTTTAAGTTATTTTCACTTATCATTAGTTTACTATAAATTCATGTTACGCCTTTTGAATTTAATCAGATTGAATTAGAATTGAAGAAACCCTTAACGGAATTAGGGTTCTTCGATTATCAATCCCAAAAGCTCTTGTGTGTTCTTATTATTTTCGGCAATCACAAAATCATCACCTTCACCTTGTTCTAAATCGACAACCCCCCCTTGGTGCTTGTCGACATCGAGCAAAAACAGCCCACACACCCTAGTCGAGAGACCTGCGCATCCAAGGAAGAACCGGCTTGGCGTCAACCGCGGGCTAGTCGCTCCCAGCGAGCGCGGACATCCGCTACGCGCGCTCGCCCTCGCTCCCGCGCTCCTCGGCGCATCGATCCGCACTCCCAGGCGCCTTCGCTCCTGCGCTGCGCTCGCCAGTCCCCTCGCTCCCAGCGAATTCTTCCGCGCACCAGTACCCGCACACCCTGAGGCCTTGACGCCTGTGTGCCCGGATCCTTGCGCGCCAGCCTTCGCAGCTTCCCTCGCTGTTCTTCGTTCTCACTTTCTGTCGCTATAACTTTGTTCAAGTTGCTGAATTTGCCTAAGTATTATTCTGTCGCTAAATCAGAATTTTAATCACTTGTTTGAATTGTTCCAAATCAGGAGATATCAAAGAGCATTGCAAGATCGGAGCAAATATACGGCGTGGTTCTTGATCTGAAGCCCACAGGCGAAGGATCGGGTATCCCAAACGTATCACTCGCCGTCCTTGGAGTTCGGAATCCCCGATTGAAGGTCATTTGAGCTTTTTCGAAGAATTTCGGTAATCCCTCTTTCGCTCTCCCCCTCTGGTACTCATTTGATTCTCTTCTTGATGTTTGAGGTCAGGGAATGATGTCGGAAAGGATGAGAGTGGGTTGGGAAAGTAAAAAGCAAGTTTGGATAAAAAAAAAAAAACGAGTCGCAGACGCTTGTTTCGTCGCGGCAAACAAGATCTGGGAACTAGGAAACAGATGGTCGCTTTCGCCACGTTGAAAACCCATTTTTTCGCGGTTAAAGCAGTCTCTTGCAGAGGCGAAAGTCACCACTCGCAGGAAGCCAAGAGCCCATTTTCGCTGCGGTGAGCGGCCATTTTGTCGTGGCAAAACTCTATTCTAAAGCCTTAGCCGAGGCCGGTTTCCTTTCTTTCTTTAGGTTTGACTCGGTTTGGTTTAAATCCGTTTTGAGGTTGGTTGTATGTATGATTTAAATGATATGTTTTATGTTTGTGTTATAAAATGATTTTTTATGATGTGGATTTATGGATTTGATTTAAAATATGGTTTGCTATTGTTTATTGGCTTAGGTGCATTTGATCTTGAACTTTCATGCTATACCAATTTGGTTCAAGCGATTGACTGTGAACTTATATAAATGAGTCTTGGTAATTGAACTGCCATTTGAAACTAAAATGGTTTGATTATATCTTGCTTGAATGATTTTTTAAACCCCTTTTTAACGTTATAATTGTTAAGAACAATTTAACTGGACTAAACATTTTGAGACTAACCTTTTGGATACTGGTATTTAACGAACTGACATATTGGACCCTTGGACTTTCAAACTATTTAACTGGACCTTTGAACTTTGACTGAGCATTTTGAACTTTAATTGTCGGACATGAATTGGACCATGGGCTTATGACTTGGTTGTAATTATAACTTAACTGATATCTTGAGACATAAATGATTATGTGATAGGATTAAGGAATTTGATAACTTTTTGATGAGATAGTTCTAATAATGATCTGGCTAAACTTTGATGATGCCTTCCTTCTATGCTTGCTTATTTCTATGTAGCAGTAGATGGGTCATATACTCCTCAGACTTATACTCCGTTCTTATCAAATTGCTAGGTGATCTGTGACGTTTTTGGTTGCCTACTGCTGGTTATTAATTTTGCTGATCTGTTATTATAGGTAAGTTCCTGAGGGGGCTTACTCAAGTTGGACTCTCATGCTTGTTGTTGCATTTTATGGTAGGTGTTGCATCTGCATAATCGCATGGTCATGTAGTATCATGCTTAGGTTTTACACCCTTGAATGAGCATCTGTTTACTCAATGTATTTGGTACAGAACGATCGTTAATTGTGAGTCATTAGAGTCTTTCCTAGGGTCAGAGGACAGGCCAGCCCCATTGGGTTTGTCCTGATAGAGTCATATGAGAACATTAGCATGACTTTGTACATTTATTATGATATGGTTCGGCGGAGACTGTTGTGAGCCTATTTCGCCATGTTTTCTACTTACTTTTATATCGATTTCTGCAGGCATTTCATTGCATTTGGGTTAGAATAGTACAGAATCTATGTAGTTTATGCCTATTTGCCAAATTATGGAGTCTACACTAGTTTCTGTTTAATTTCGCAAAAATCGAGGCATTTTACAGCAATTCAAAGAAAGGAGGAAAAGCTCGAAGTCAACTACAGAAAGTCCAAGGTCAAGGAGCAGCGGAACCAGGACGAATCGAGCAAAGAACAAGGAAAGAGCTACTCGACAAGGCTGGTCGATATCGACCACTTTAGTCGATATCGAGTAACCCACCAGAAATCTACACGGAGTCGAGCAGAGTCACTCGAGCAGAACAATCCTAGTCGACGTTGGGTAGACTTACTCGATTTCGAGTACACCCGATGAGCCCAGAACCTGCCCGAGCTCGAGTACAATCCGAGGAGAGAAAACCCTACTCGATGTCGAGTAACTTGGTCGACGTCATGTAGCCATGTCGAGCAATCCGAGTCCGAGATCGAGTGGAATCCGAGCATGAGGAGTTACTTGCAATCCAAGGCACGACAAATCTATCAACATGGAGTCAAGATCTATCAAGATGGAAGGATTTATCCACATTAGACATAATTTCCTTTTAGATTTAATTATTTTATTTCCAAGTTTTATCTTAATGTTATTAGATAGAAAGTTTTAGATTTAGATATAATTGATCATTTCTAGAATAGCTACATGGAACACTATAAATAAGGCTTTAGGGGTTGGATTTTAGAATCATCCAAGCCAAGCCACAAGAGAACACATAGAGAGAGAGAGATAGCGAATAGGAGAGAGAGAGAGAGAGAGAGAGAGAGTTGTAGCCGAGTGCAATTTTGTGAAGCGAGAGCAGAGTTGGCTTTATTCGATTGTAAGTGTTGTTTGATTTTATTAATGCAATTTAGTTCTTTTTTGTTATTGATCTGTTTCTTGATGATGAAGAGCGAGTAGTCACCCAACTTCTAGGGTTGGGGTCAGCCCGACGGTAGCCATGTAAGGTGATGCGCTGAAGGTACAATCTTTTGATGCGATTTCGTCTTCTATCCCTATGAACATGATTCTTTTCCGAAAGTTGAAGGTGTTCCTTGTTTGTGTTATTGAAGCGAAAGTGATCTTAATGCAGTTTGGATTAATTATGTGAAAAAGGGTTAGTAACAATTAGGGTTTATGCGAAAGTATCTATCTTCCTATTCGTTAATAACGAAAGTTATTTGATCAAAAGCATGATCTTTTATACCATATGCATTATTTTAGATGGTTATTGTTGTGGTGTTGATGCCCTAATTCTTGAAGTCTTTATTTTATTCAGTTAATTTCGTGTTTACATTCGTTTCGGTTCGAAAAGTTATGATTTTGGTTTCTGCGCTAATCGAGGTCGACCAGAGTTTGTCGACGTCGAGGACTGTTGGTCGACGTCGAGTAGGTTTAGTCGACTTCAACCATATTTTTGCTTCATTTTTATTTCTATTCGTTTCTACTTTCTATTTTACTCGACATTGTGGTCGACGTCGAGGACATTGGTCGACGTCGAGGACTCTTCTGGTCGAGATCGTGCTGAGTTTTCTGGAACTGAAAAGGCGAGCGCTGACACGCTTCCTCGTGGATCGATCCTGACTACCTTCTACTACAACGGAAGGAAGTCTTGTATTTATTTGTTGAGACATGGAGTCAGTTTGATTTCATATTTTTTATTTTAATTTCATACTAGACCATCCTCCTTTAACAACAGCGACTGAGCATCCTACCTCGGTGTGGGTATGGACATTTAACCCCGGGTTGGGGATAGACATTTAACCCCAATGTGGGTATGGACATTAACCCCAATGTGGGTATTGATTGAGAGATATATCTAACCCCGATGTGGGTATGGATTCAGAGATTGGGACATGCCACTTGGCATTCTCTGTGGACCCATTTACTGCATTTCTGTTATTATATCTATATATGAAATATCAGCATGCCTTATGTGTTTAAGATTCAGTACTGCATTAAAAACATCTTTATTAGGTATAACACATACTATGTGGCCTCAGCGAGGACTGCCGATTCCGCATGCGTGGCTCGACTTAACTTCTTTCATCGTTCTTCTTTTAAAGGTTTGTCTGCAGATTTATGAGTTGCTTTGTGCTACTTGACATGGATGTCCTTATGGCATTACATGATCGAGAGACTGACTAGAATCTACCACACTTTTGAGACTTCACACTTTATACTTATCGTTTGCTTTTGACTTGGCTCTATCGTGGCGACTATATATCATATTTTATGTTTGCATGCTTTTCGAACCAAATCCGTTTGATGCGGGACCATCCAAGACACCTCCGGACACACCTATGATTCGACCTCGTGAGAATGATGTCATCCTCAAGAGGAGGAAGAAGGCTCCACCATGGGAGAAGGTCCAAAGGTGCAAGCTTGCTTAATGACGTTTTTAGATTCGTTCTGCACATTTGACAGCTTTTCGATATCTCAGTAAAATGGGTCATTCGGAGTCCGTATTTACCGGATTGGGTCGTGTCATACCTTGTCGGAACGAGGATGAAGAGATCTACAACTATTCTGTTAAAGGTTTTTTCCAGATTCGACCTAGAGCTTGACCGAAAATCACATTCGTTGAAGCTGTCACTGTTTTAAACGGGAATAAACCAAGTGTTGGAACTTTCTTTTGTTACTATTTTTAGAGACCTTCTTTACTTATGTTATATTAGGTAATTTTTAGGGAATTTATTTTAATTACTTTTAATTGTTATTTTCCATCTAAATCAGCCTAGGGTTATTATATAAGCGGCTGATCTCCATTGTAGAAACTTGGTACGTATTCATTATTAAGAAAAACTCTCTTTTTGTGTGAAACACATGAGTGAAAGTCGATCGATTAGAAGTGTGACTCATCGATTGCAAATTGGTATTGATCTCAGCTTGGTTTGCCTTGAGTTCATCAACCTCGCGAGAGCTTGGTGATCCTAGTATCCACAAGTCCCCTCCTTGTGCCTCCAAGTTGTCTGCTTGGTTGTGTAAGGTTGTAGAGGTGGGTTATATAGTCATTGGTGTTGGTTCCTACCCTCTATGGAGGCCTGGGGTCTTCATCTTGTTCTATATAGATCGACTCAGTCCACTATCGGTCGTGTCGTTACTTAAATTTCGAGTCTTTACTTGTCTTTATCGAGTCATTGTTTTCTTTCTTGTTATCGATTTCGAGTTCATCTTTGTTCTTGAAGTTCTTGTCGAGTCTTGCATGTTCTTGGTCGATTCCTTACTTTCTTGCTGCGATTTCGAGTTCATCTTTGAGTCTTGTCCCGACTTAGATTCGGACAGGTGCCAGTCCCCAATGGACTAACGCGGTTTTAGGGTTCCATAATCCCTCGTTTCCATCTATCTCTTTGGTTTTGAAACCTCGACTTGTACTTGGATTGGAAGATCCAAACGAAGGTATCCGACCTTCGAAACGTAACCTGGATTTTATATTCGGGCCGTTACAAATACTATATTAGTTTATTATCATATGTAAAGAGTTGTAGTTTGAGATTTTGGGGTTGCTCACCATGTTTGGTAACATCTTCTACCTGAGCTTCCTGAGTTGCAAGTGGAGATTTTTTCAACTGAAAATGGAAGCTACCCCCTTCTCCTCCCAAAATATTTATGAGTTTCGGGCTTCGTTAGTACCTCCAACCCTAGCATCTCTTCGTCGCTCTTTGTTGTGGGCCTAACTTTCCATGTTTTACACTTACTTTTATATCGATTTTTGTATGCATTTCATACATTTGGGTTAGAATAATACAGAATCTATGTAGTTCACACTTATTTGCCAAATTATGGAGTCTACACTAGTTTGTGTTTAATTTCGCAGAAATCGGATGCACTTTGGAGCTTAAAGGAAAGTCATGAAGAAGCTAAGGATGGTGCAGCTGGAGAAAACATTTTCACCATTCATCGTTCTGAATCAAGTTTTGATGTCTTCATTAAAGTTGTAGCCCTCAAAAAGAGCTTTCCAACGCATGCTCATATGCGTCAATCTGACAAACGAGGACTCGGGAAAGTGCATTTCAATAACGGAGCAGAATGCTGAAAGCGCACATATTTAGTCGAAGTCGACCAAACTGGTCGACGTCGACCAAATTTTACTCGACATTTGCTCCAGAGGACGAGATCGAACACGAGCTGAGCATAGGACCACTCGAGACAAAGAATTCTACTCGACGTCGAGGAGATTCTAGAAGTTGTCCAAGTCGAGATCGAGGAGAAATCCGAGCATTGTGGTTACTTGCAAGCCAAGATTCGTGGGATTCTATCAAGACACATCAAGTTCTGTCAAGAGAAGGAAGATCTATCCACAATAGTCCTAGTTTCCTTTTAGATATAACTATTTTATTTCCAAATTTAATCTTTAAGTATTAGATAGATAGATTTAGATATAGATAGAGTTTCTTTTCTATATTAGCTTGGAATGAAGCCTATAAATAAGACATTAGGGGCTGGATTTTATTAATTCAATCAATCCAAACTACAAGCCACAATAGAGAGAGAAATTGAGTAGGAGTAGAGAGAGAGTCTTGGAGCCGAGTGGAGTTTGTGAAGCGATAGCGGAGTTGGCTTTATTCGGTTGTAAGTCTTATTTAGTTTATTTAATGCAATTTATTTTCTTGAAATCTGTGATGAGTTTATTCATGATGAAAAGCGAGTAGTCACCCAACTTCTAGGGTCGGGATGAGCCCGACGGTAGCCATGTGAGGTGATGCGGTAAAGTTACAAGCTTTTTCTACGATTTCATCTTCTATCCCTATTAGCATGATTCTTTTGCGAAAGTTGAAGGTGATCCTTGTTTGTGTTATTGAAGCGAAAGTGATCTTAATACAACTTGGATTAATTGTGTGAAAAAAGGTTAGTAACAATTAGGGTTTATGCGAAAGCTTCTATATTCTTATTTGTTAATAACGAAAGTTATTTGATGAAAAGCATGATCTTTTATGTCTTTATGTGTTATTTTACATGGTTATCGTTGTGGTGTTGAAACCCTTATCTTGGAAGTCTTTTATTTTACTGATTTATTTCATAAATTTTGAGTTTCAAGTTTATGTTCTAGTCGATATCGACTGCATTGGGTCGATATCGACCAAGTTTCTATCTTTGTCCTATTTTTCTGCCTTTCTCTGTTATTTTTGTTTTCTGTCGATGTAGTGGTCGATATTGACTGGTAAGGTTGATATTGAGCATTCTTCTGGTCGAAATTTGCTGAGATTTGGAACTGAAAAGACGGGCGCTGACACGCTTCCTCGTGGATCGATCCTGACTGCCTTTTACTACAACGGGAGGAAGCGTTGTATTTATTTGCTGAGACAGGGAGTCAGTTTGCTTTTATATTTATTTATATTTCATACTTAACACTGAAATACCCCAAATTATTTTTGGGATATTTCTTTAAATAATATTATACTTTACTATGTGAACTTGGGAAACATATAAATTCACATAAGATATATATAATATAATTTAGAATAATTATATTATTCTAATTTTATCATCTAAATATTCTTGCTATTTAATTTATAAAGTTAAATTAAATAATATTTTCTTTCCACTAATATATATGATATATATATATATCCATATATATGTATAATATATAGATATATAGTCAAACCAATACTTCATTTCTACAAATATAAACCCAAGAGAAAAAGGCCTATTTTTCGACCCAATTTGTATATTTGGATACCCAGAATTTTCAGCCCAAAGATAAGCCCAGAAGGAAGTTGCCCAATTACCTCTCGGGTTTGCTATTTGCACGGCGGTCGTCTCGCCATCCGCACGGTGGAGGAGCCGGAGTCCTAGACCGGCAGGTGAGGAAGTCGGCGTCGGCGTCGCAGATCGGCAGGTGCCGGACGCCGGAACCGACAGCGGGAAGTGAGCCTCTCGCAAGCTTTCGTCACATCAGTCACATCGACTGACAAAGCTGGCGCGGGACAGAAACGGTGTCGGGTTCCGAGACCGACATTGGGGCTGGAGCGGGAAACTTTAGCCTTGTGTCCCATCAGTCGAATCAGCGTTAGATTTCTTCAGCGAAGGTGCAGGCGGTGCCTGAGTCCGAGTCCGACAGAGGCCCTGGCGCGGGAATCTTCAGGCGGCCGTCCCATCAGTCAACTCGGCCACCCTTTGCGTCAGCTTTGGCCACGCCGGTGTCGGGTTCCGATTCCGTCGTAGTATAAATGGAAGGGAACGAGAGCCACTCTTGCACCACCCACATCAACTCCATCTCTTACTCATCAACTCCATCTCTTACTCTCTTTCGTCATAGTTGAGCTCCAAAATGCCGACGTTCAACCGTTTGTTAGATCGGTTTTTTGGCAGAACTCGATCCGCCTCTTCATCAGAGCCGCGGAATCCGCGTCCCGAGTCTCCTGAAGAGCGTTCGGCTTCACAACCCCCGCCGAATGATCCTCGGGCGCAAGCTGCATCGGAGGTAATTAATGATTTTATGTTAAGTTTATGTTATTAGATATGGAATATTGATAAAATTAGAACTCATATTTGGAATGTTAAGTTTATGTTATTATTAGATAAAATTAGATTTGAATATTGATATAATTAGATAAAATTAGATTTTATGTAGATATGAATATTGATAAAATTAGACAAAATTAGATAAAATTAAAATTAGATAAAATTTGAATATTGATAAAATTAGATATAATTAGATTTTATGTTAAGTTTATGTTAAGTTTATGTTATTAGATATGGAATATTGATAAAATTAGAACTCATATTTGGTATGTTAAGTTTATGTTATTATTAGATAAAATTAGATTTGAATATTGATATAATTAGATAAAATTAGATTTTATGTAGATATGAATATTGATAAAATTAGACAAAATTAGATAAAATTAAAATTAGATAAAATTAGATAAAATTTGAATATTGATAAAATTAGATATAATTAGATTTTATGTTAAGTTTATGTTATTAGATATGGAATATTGATAAAATTAGAACTCATATTTGGTATGTTAAGTTTATGTTATTATTAGATAAAATTAGATTTGCATATTGATATAATTAGATAAAATTAGATTTTATGTAGATTTGAATATTGATAAAATTTGACAAAATTAGATAAAATTAAAATTAGATAAAATTTGAACATTGATAAAATTAGATATAATTAGATTTTATGTTAAGTTTATGTTAAGTTTATGTTATTAGATATGGAATATTGATAAAATTAGAACTCATATTTGGTATGTTAAGTTTATGTTATTATTAGATAAAATTAGATTTGCATATTGATATAATTAGATAAATGGACAAATATTTTATGGAATTTACGTTCACCTAATGGATATGGAATTTTATAATGTAGATGATGAGGCGGGTTGTAAGCCAGCGGGAACGGGTAAGGCCCACGGCCTCTGTGAGGAGAGGTGATAGGCCGATAGAGCCGGCGAGAGCCAGCACATCCGCCATTAGACAGCCATCGGTACAGCGACCGATGCAAGAGCCCGCAAGAGCAAGTACGTCGTTTCTTGGGCGGGACGACGTGGATTTCTTGGCAGATTACACCGTCGACGATGTCGACACTACAGAATTGCCGGAGACACCATACGTCCCAACCAGCCCCCAAAACCCCATGTATACAGTAGCCGACGAGGACGACACCGCTTACACGCGTCAAGATAGTGCGTGGGAACGATTAGTCGACCAGACCACCCCCATTTATTCAACCGTGGGTGGATCTGGACTGTGGCCGAACTGGGAGGGCATGACTCAGCAGCCCATCCGCGACGAGGGGGCATCCTCCTCAAACCCAACAGGTGGTACAGCGGCAAGAGCGTAACCCCAACTGTCGTCCTGGGATGAATGACGAGTTGAACAGTAGGAATGTGGACGACGGCCGCCCCATGTATGTGGAGCCACTACGACACTATAGGACTCACAGGTGTCAGCATCTGTGGTTGAGTGAGGTGTGTGTTAATGTATGAACGATTTGTTATGTAATTAATGCTATGTTATGTGCAACTGTGGTATCCGTCCAGCTCATACTCTTATTATTTGTCTTGCAGGAGGTCGAGATGACAGTCAAGAGCATAAGGCGTGCAGACCGGTGGCAAGCAATGCGCAACTGGCCTCGTCTACCTGGGCAGTGGGAATGGTGGCATGTGGCGAAGCAGAGTGGGTTGCATTTGATGGATGACATCAGGATGGACACAGTGGATCACTGTCTCATCCAAGCATTTCTATACCGGTGGCATCCAGAGACCAACAGCTTCCATCTCCCGTGGGGGGAGATGACAATTACCTTGCACGATGTGCACAAGTTGTTTGGTTTTCCCATTGACGGAAGGGCCTTGAGACCTAACAGCACAAACCAGCTGCGGCAGGCGTGGTTGATGGAAAAATTAGGCTTCGCTCCTCAAGACTTTGTACGAAGTGGAAATGCTTTTTACCAAGGAAGCCTAGATTTCCATATGGGCCAACTAGTTCACAACGCGCAGACACCCCCAACTATCATCGCAACCGGATATCTGTTGGAGGTTTTTGGTTGCTTGATTTTAAACGACCGGACCACGACCACCATTCCGATAAATGCTTTGGATTTCGTGACTGATCACCGAGTCACAGGAGAGTATGCATGGGGTGCGGGAGTCCTGGCATATCTGTATCGGCAGCTGGGGATCTCGTCGAGACAGGGGATGGCCAACTTGGGGGGTTGTACTGCTCTTGTTCAGGTATGTCCCGACCCCCATACACATGGTGTGTGTTATTATTGATGAAAACTCAATGTCCAACTGACGTCTGGAATTTTCAGTTTTGGATATTCGCTCACTTTCCAATGTTCGCGCCCGGTGTATGTGAGGACCCCGCGGACCATGGAGACGCACGCTGGGCAAAGAGGTACGCTTGTCGACCAACACCACGGATCACCCACGAGAGGACTTTGAAGTTTATCAAGCAATTAGAAACGATGCGGGCAGAGGACGTCAAATTCATGCCCTACGGTCCCCTTGACTTTGATGGGTTTTACAGAGTTTCGCGTTACAGAGGCTTAATCCATTACTCCTCTGTTATGGAAGCCTACATGCCAAACAGGGTTATGCGACAGTTTGGTTTTGTTCAGACAATCCCCATGCTGCGAATCCTCCCCATGCAAGAAGAGAGACCACCTAATGTCAAGGGTCTTAAGCTAACATGGCACCCAGTTGACGACGAATGGGATGACAATTTGATTGTTCCCACTGTATACATATCCTTCAGTCACCATAGGGCCGCGCTAGAACCGTACGCTGTATCCGATGAGTACATGGGGTGGTTTGGTGAGCACGGCCACCCTTTTCTATTCAAAAGCTCAAGCCACCAGGTACCAACAAACATTATAATATTATATAATAATAATAATATTATAATCAATTATTATTATCGATTATTATTATAATTTTATTATAAAGTAATATTATTATTATATTATTATTATATCATATTATATTTTTTCTTGTAAAGTATAATTATTTTATAATAATAACAATAAAAATAAGTAGTAATAATAATAATATTATTATTTTTTTAATTATAACGTGGAATTATTATTATTATTATTATTATTATTATTATTATTATTATTGTTGTTGTTGTTATTATTATTATTATACCCATTTAGAGCTACAAGAGGCAAATAGATAAATACGATATTCTTCCCAACTACTAATCGATAATGAGACAGTATCTGGTGAATCTCGTCTCAATCCCTTTCCGTCCCGATCTAGAAAGATAATGTAGCCAAATATATTGAATATTATAATTAATTATACAATCATTGTATGAATTAATAATAGTATTATAATATTAATATTAATATTAATAATATTATTATTATTGAATAATATAGTTGAGAAGAATACCGTATTCAACATATTATATAAATTAATAAATTATGAAAGCATTTTTCACTTTGCAAATTTATATAATATTTTATTATTTTTATTTGAGGGACAAGGCCCGTCCCGTCCCGATCCCGTCCCGTCCAGACATCATCCCGTCCCGATCCTGTCCCGAAAAAAAAAGTGTCAATCCCGTCCCGATCCCGTCCCGTAAAAATTTCGCGGGACGAGTCCCATCCCGACTCAATCTCGTGTCGTCCCGTCCCGTGCCCACCCCTACATAATATAAAAAAAAAGGAAGGAAACTAAGGATCCTTTGGCTGAATCGCCTCTCCCCAATGAATCCTATAAAAGCCTAGATGTGCCTAGCTGTTGTCTAGAAAAAGAGAAGGCTGGAGAGAGGAAAAATGGAGGCCACGGCTGCACCTAAAAATAAAAAAGGCAGAGGGGAAAAAAAAGGCACCCTCAAAAGACAAAGCCATAAAAACACATCAGCGGGAAGAAGAAAAGGAGAGGGCGAGCAAGAGCTCTCTCTCTGCATGGGGGGTTCCAGTCGGCTCCCGAGACCCTGCCCTTGCAAAGTTGCGGCTTTCGCTTGTGGCATGGGTCTCGGAGTCAGACAACACCCTCAAACCAAGACGGAGGGCTTCCGAAAACGATTCTCGGAACCCCGCCCTTGCAAAGTTGCGGCTTTAGCTTGTGGCCTGGGTTTCGGAGTCGTCAAATCGCCTCAAACGAAAACGAGGAGCTGCTGAAATTGATTCTCGAAACCCCGCCCTTGCAAAGTTGCGGCTTTCGCTTGTGGCCTGGGTTTTGGAGTCACCGAATTGGCTTAAACAAGGTTGAAGTGCTGCTGAAATCAACTCCCGAAACCCCGCCCTTGCAAAGTCGCGGCTTTCGCTTGTGGCCTGGTTTTCGGAGTTAGCAAAAGCCCTCAAACAAGGAAGAAGCTCTGCTGAAATTGATTCTCGAAACCCCGCTCTTGCCAAGTCGCGGCTTTCGCTTGTGGCCTGGGTTTCGGAATCGTCAAATTGCCCTAAAAAAGGGCGAACTACTGCTGGATTTTCCTAAGCTACCCAACTAATGCAAGCACACAAATTGCAAGCAAATTCAAGCAAGCCAACTCTACTGCGGCGACAGACAGATTTTCTGTAAATCGCGCTAATTCAACTGTGCACAAAGCAAATTCATCAAACTGGAATCAGCCTCTATGCAGGCAAAATCAGCATCAAAGTTTAAGTGAAAGGCTGCTAGATTAGTCCTAAATTGGTCAACTGATTCAGTTTTCAAATTGCAACAAGTTTCAAACAAACAAAGGCGACAAGTTCGTGGGAATGATAAAATTAAAATCAAAGAAAAAGAGCAAATTTTCTGGAGAAAGAGAATAAGTTGTCTGGACAAAGTAAATCAGTCCAGAGAAACTAAGTTTCAGAAAGAAGAAAATAAAGCAAATCAAGCAGGACATCTCTCTCGGATTCTCAGACAAGTTAAACACAATCCAAATCAAACAAATCCCAAACCCTCACTATTTGCTATTAAATTGCAACTAATCCTAGAATAAACCATCCAAATCAGCGTCAGCCAGTGCCTACTATCAATTGACGCTTTGGCTCAATGAAAACAAAGAAAAGAAAGGGAAGAGAAACCGGCATACCTGCTTGAAATGCCGAATTGGTGGCCACTCAGAAATCGTTGCCTACCCTCTTCTCTTGATTGCCCTAAACCAAATAATCCCAACAGTGCAAAATCCACGAAATTCAGTCACACAAGCATCGACAAATTCGCATAAGCCCTAACTCTGAAACTGAAGGCTAAAATTTCCAAAAGAAAAAAAAGAGCCCAAAACATACCTAGAGTTAGGATTGTAAACGTCCTTGGCTTGTTGCGGACTGGTATCGCCTGACTCAGCAAACTTCTCTTCCGAGTAACCTAGGTCAGATGCATGAAGCCATCGGCAACCTTCACAAACGTTCACGCGACTCTCGTCGATCGAAATTATCCCATACTACAAATGAACAAAGAGGTTGATCAGCGGAATTCGCGAATTGGACGTTCGACAAGAAGGAGAATGAGGGAAAGCCAAAACGTAGAGAAGCTATCGCTCGGATTCCACCTAAGTGGAAAGATTATGGTTAAAAAAATTACCAAAACAAGGAATCCTAGAAATTAGCTGAGTGGAGGCCCGAATTAGGAATTTCCTGGGTCGAAGCCTTGAATTCTCTTTCCCTGGTTCTCTTTCGGATAGCTCGAGCCCCAAGCCCCCAGCTATGGCACTAGCAGCGACTGATGAAAGAGAGAAGAGTGTCGAGCAGCTGGTCTCCTTCTCAGAAACAAAAAAGAAGAAACAGAGAGGGTAGAGATGTCGGTTGTTGAACTAGACTTGCGCTGGCCTTCTCCGTTTCGAATACCCACAACCAAAGCTCCGAGCGAGGAGTCCAGATGTTGTCACCGCCGAAGGACGAGAGCCAAGCCTATTCGGTGGTTTTCTGAATTTGTCGATGGGGGAGATATTTTGCTTGGAAAGAAAAGAACGAAACAAGCCTGAATTTTAATAAATAAATAAAAATGTGGGCTTTAATAATAACAAAAAACGGGCTGAGGTGCATGGGCTCTTCCAAACCAAATCATTCAGCTCATTAACAAAAATAAGAGAGGTCAAAACGATTAAGCAAGCCCATGTGTAAATACATATATGTGCACGTATATGCTTGCCGATTTGGGAAGAGGTTTTGTTAAATTACCAAAAACAGCCCACTTAAATAGAAGAATTATAATTGGTGTAAATCTTGAATTGAGTTTAACAAAGTCACATCGTTAAACTCGTAAAATTTCATCGTCAGTTTATTCTAGTGGGTCAATTCCCTTCTAAACGAGGAAAGAGAAAATGGAGTCAAAACCCTAAATCAAATTTCCCCAAATTCAAATCGTTCTAAAAGAGAACTACGTAAAGACTTGACGCCTCTTATCGGCTACGTAGGTAACCCGATATTAAATCCTAAAAAATGTATCGGGTACAGTCGTCAACCTCTAAATTCACTTTTAAATGAATACGAGGTCAAAGTCCAACCAAATTAAATCAAATAGTTCTTTAAAGAACTACGCCTGATTTTATTCTGAGTTTTCGGATACGTATGCCACCGGACATAAAGCTAAAGCTCGTTTGGTTCAATCGGTAAACAAAAAGATCAAATTAGTTCTAAAAAGAACTACGTGAAGATTTGATACTCTTTTACGAGTTACGTAGAAAATCCTATGTCAAAATTCAAATAAACATTGGATTCAGTCACCCATCTCAAATCAAATTAAATTTTCTCTCGAATGAACTATATAAGATTTGATCCCCGACACAAAGCTAAAGCTCGTCAGGTTCAATCGTCAAATTCAAAATAAATCGGTTCGTTTAGAACTACAAGTGATGTGACTCTCTTTCAAGAGATAAGTAGAACACTCGCTGTCAAGTCCAGGCCCATCAAGTTCAATCACCACCCTCAAATGATCTCATGATCAAATCCAAATACAAAATCCATTCTTGTCCCGAACTACGATGACTTGATTCCACCAAACAAGTGGATACGTAGGAAACTCACTGTAAATCAAATCTCACCGAGTCCAGTCACACCCAAGTATTTCATGAAATCTCCTCAAATTCATTTGTCGACTTTAGTCGTTCCAAATGCCAAATTTTCATCAAAGTCAAAGTATCCACTCTAACTCGATACAAAGCTTTTGCTCGTCGAGTTTACCCACACCCTAAAATCAAAAATCAAATTCCACAATCCTCAAATTGACCTCTAAGTCAAAACTCAAGTTAAATCACAAGTCAAATTTCAAATTCAACTCCACCTCAAAGTCAAACCGTTTTCCTATGCAAATAATAGGCGGGTTACTTGAGTTACCCTTTCGAGAAGGTGGGATCAGGTTACTCGGGTGGAGTGTTGTTCAAGCTACCCTTCCTACAAGGTGGGTTTGAACTTCATCCTCTGATGCATATAAGAAAACAAAAACCAAATCCAACTTTGTCTAAACAAAACCAAATCTAAACCAAACACAAAAGTCCAAAAAACTCTGAACTACATATGGTTTGATTCTCTTCCAAGAGATACGTAGGCAACTCGTTAAACTTCGGGTGCAGCCCAATTCACCAAAACCACTCAAGTCTTGGTTTCAATACAACTTCGAATCAAGAGGATAACCAAAAGGGGTCGAACTCAAATCCTAAAAAATTAAATAAAATATGTTTTACAATTATTCGTGCATTTTTGTCCAACACCACTAAAAATGGGTTTGCCTTCTTTCCTGCCATTTTTTTTTTGCGACGGTCTATGCCGTTGCAAAAGAGTGCTAATTCTGGGGGTTTTTTTCGACAATAGCTTTGCTGTTTCCCATATATAGCTAGCACCTGTGTTTTTACTTGCTAAATTGATGAACACTCAAACACATAAATGAATACTAACTCGAATCACCTGTCATACATTACAGTTTACAAAAGTGCATAATCGATTCAACCGAATAACATCAACATACACCCAAAGGTCGATTAATCCTATGTAATGTACTCGTGATGTTTTGGATTACCAAAAGCATGTACTTAAGTGCCAATCTTAAGCTCTTTGCTAGTCCAGCTATTCGACCATGTGATTCTCCTTTGCCAATTTCTTTTTCAGCTTCCTCATCCGAGAGTACTGTCATCTCCAATTGACTTCTCGCGACGAACACGGATGTATGCTATATATAATAGAAAACCAATCAAGAATATGAATTCGAGTACAAATGCCATATGATTAATATATAGGATGGAACATCCCACATGTATAATCTATAAACCATGGTGTAAAAGCGGTGAAAGTTTGCAAATCTATACCTACAAAACCTGACATACTTGCTTTGATTAGATCAAGCTATTTGATCAAAGTACATAAATTGAAATGCAAGAAAAATAAAATGATTATCTTCCTAACCTATTTTTGGACTTATCTGTAATCTCAAAGCTTGCAAGTTGAGATTTAAAGTGCTTGTACCACACGAGAAGGGAGTAAAACTGGGGAGCAAACCAGGACATTAGTAAACTAAATGATAGCCACCAACTGGAAGTTACTAAACTAAATGATAGGCAAATAAATCAAAGACAATAATGTCCACTAAAGAACCATAGAAAAGCAGTTAAACTGAGAGTAAAATGAAAAGAGTTAGAAGACAATTAAAAAGGAGAAGAAAGAGAACATCACTATATTGGTGTATCCACTATTGCCATCCTAAGACCCATATAATAAAATAGACCACTAGGAAAGACATGAACACGTGCATTTATGCATCCCATCTTCAATTTCAAATTTATCATTTAACAAATAGAAGTTTCAAGACAAAGCAACATGGCAAAAAGCGCAAAAGCATAATAAAAACACAGTCGAAAGTTTTCACAACTGAATCCTAATGTATGAATGCTCACCTGAGAATGCATTGTAGGAGGCTGAGCATATGAATAGCAACAAGGTACATTATGTTTCGTTGTAGCCTTGTTTGGGTTCCTAAAATATAGCACATGACGAACTTGATTAACTAACGTTGCAGCAACATATCAGATATATTGTAGTATGTTCAGTATACGGAAGAAAAGGTGAAGCTAATTATTAACACCGATTCAGAAGGTTCATTAATTTACCAACTATATGACAAACTAGAGACGAGAAGGGTAAGTCAGTCACATTGCTTGGTGCGTGTACTAACCAGAAAACCTGACTAGGATATCATGTCAACCTTTTTTTGACAGAAAATGCATACAAATGAGGTTCTCTAACAATGCTGTCATGATTTGTTGCTAATATAATTTTCTTTACCTTCGAGAGCGGACCCGAGAGTTGAGTTTTCAGTCCCTTCGCATGCTTCAGAAGACCTCCTAGCAGAAAATGCAAATAGAATAACAAATTTCAGTAATAGCATGATTAACACACCCTAGGTAGATGAATTAAACCGTTCAAGTTTTTTAGCTCAAGCATTAAACATGAGTATAACATGTCATCCAAATACATAAAAAAATGCCCAATGCCAAAGTTACAGAAAAACATTAATAAATGCATAGTAATCTCCAGAATCTAGACAATCCTGAAAGTATAATTGTTCCAAAACCTGCACACATCCAAAAAAGCGATTGAAAAAGAGGAATAAAACCTTAACACAACCAAATCAGATGTCCACAATGAAGCTAATCTCATTTCAATTCCTGAATCATTATGCATCACACAAGCTCAGCGGATGGGTTTATTATCAAAGGATGTGGTCTAGAACGCGATCACACGGATAATTTAAGTCCTTATTAAGAATTCAATTCAAAATAATAACATAAAATTGTAAACTTTTCATTCACCTTTACTGAGAAGCAATGGTGGCACCAGTAAGTGGTGGGCAATCGTCCTCTCCATACTGCAGATCTGAGAAGCAACAAACAAGTAGAGAGCAAATTAGGGCCTTATTGAAGGAAAAAGGAATTTCAAAAGTAAGTTGTATCAAGTAAAAATACAACCAGATTTTGACTTTATTTGAACCATGAATATTTCTTACAAGAAGGACACTTGTGATAGATTTCCTAGTTCATCTAACACTGAAAATGCATCCTACCAAAATCCTATTTTGAAAAATCCAAACTCATCAGCATAAATTTTATAGATCTATGTTAATAGATTCCTCCGGTAGGAAGAAAAAATGATCTTAAAAAATCTTGAGTTTGCTACGCTGACTGAGCTTCGGAGAAAGAGTGCCAGTGAGCTCTCTATTGTAAGAAAGGTACCTGAGAGTCATATTAATTCATATTAGTACTCCTTCTTTCTCATTCCAAATGGTTTCCTCTTCTTCTTTTAAAAAAAAAAACTCAGTGATTTTGAGCTATGTGAGGCATTTAATATCACCTCATAGCTAACTTTTGAGCCCCATAGTCGACAATTTTCTAACAAGCAGTAGAATCAAGAGGAAAAATTGGATGTTAGAGACACTCAAAGGGTAAAAAAAGAGTGAAATGAACAAAGGGAAGAGGTTATATATATGAAGCCATGAAAGGAGCTACCAAGGAACTTCCTACTGTCAAAAACTAATCAAAGGAAGGACCTCTTGTAAATCAGCCACTGAATTCAATTTATCCATCAATTAGGCACAAGTCATTAATGATAGATTGCAAATAAATAAAATTTAAATACATAATTTTATCTTTCTTTTTCAGTGTATACCATAACATAACCTGAAGTACTGGTATTGATGAATATCATGTTTTTCATTCAGGCATTTTTGCAAACAACTGATGGGCACGGTTTCGACAATCAATGCAGCAGCCGTGAAAGGTGCTTTAATGGACAAAGATATAAGAGAGGGAGAAAGAGAGAACCTTCTTGACAGTCTGGGGTGCAGTCGCAAGAGATCTCGAGGTCACCGTAACTGCAGCTAGTACTCCCGCATATCACCTCGATGTAATCTTTTTCCTCCTTCAAATTGCTCATCTCTTTCACCTCCTCCTCATTTAACACCACCATCTCTCCCTCTCCTGCAAATCTATTCTCTCCATTTCCACAACAAGCCCATTCACCGTCCTCGATCCCTTCCTCTTTACCCTAGTAAAGCCGACCAGACCCCTCTAAAACAACAAATCCAGGCCATAAATCAAAGAAAGGAAGTAAATTGAAGGACAAGAGGGAGCAAATCAATCCAGATCTGAGAGGGGTTTGATTCGGAGGGAGTGTGAAAATATGAAAAGGGGAGGGAAATTTGACGGGGATTGCGAAACGGAGATGTAAACAGCGGCGAAGGAGGAGGGCAAAGAGGATATAGCAGTTGGGAATGCCCTAGATCTGAGATTTGAGATCTGAGAGTAGGAGATGAAAAATGAGTTTGGTGGATTTTGGAAAATGGGAGGCGGAGGGTGAGAGATGAAAATATTAGGGTAGGTTTTATTTTATTTTATTATTCCTTTTTATTTTTCTAAAAGAGTCTTAATTATGACCGACAATGCATACTCGACTTTGCAAAGTTTGCAACGGATAGGTCACTGTCGTGGCAAAAAAAACCACATTTGTGACGGTAAAATCATGTCGTTTCTAAGTAGGGTAGCTAATACATTTTTTTTGGGGTAGACGTAGCAAAGCAGTCGCAAAAAACTACCATTTGCCACGGCAAACCTTTGCCGTTTCTAACTTAGTGTAGCTAAAGGAACTTTTTTTTGTAGTGTTTATTTAATGCAATTTATTTTCTTAAAATATTTGATGAGTTTATTCATGATGAAAAGCGAGTAGTCACCCAACTTCTAGGGTCGGGGTGAGCCCGACGGTAGCCATGTGAGGTGATGCGGTAATGGTACGAGCTTTTTCTGCGATTTCATCTTCTATCCCTATGAGCATGATTCTTTTGTGAAAGTTGAGGGTGATCCTTGTTTGTGTTATTGAAGCGAAAGTGATCTTAATACAACTTGGATTAATTGTGTGAAAAAGGGTTAGTAAAGGTTTATGCGAAAGCCTCTATATTCCTATTTGTTAATAACGAAAGTTATTTGATGAAAAACATGATCTTTTATGCCTTTATGTGTTATTTTACATGGTTATCGTTGTGGTGTTGAAACCCTGATCTTGGAAGTCTTTTATTTTACTAATTTATTTCACAAATTTCGAGTTTCAAGTTTCTGTTCTAGTCGATATCGAGTGCATTGGGTCGATATCGACCAAGTTTCTGTCTTTGTCCTATTTTTCTGCTTTTTTTATGTTATTTCTGTTTTATGTCGACGTAGTGGTCGATATTGACTGGTAAGGTCGATATATATTGAGCATTCTTATGGTCGAAATTTGCTAAGATTTGGAACTGAAAATGCGGGCGCTGACACTCTTCCTCGTGGATCGATCCTGACTGCCTTCTACTACAACGGGAGGAAGTCTTGTATTTATTTGCTGAGACAGGGAGTCAGTTTGCTTTTATATTTATTTATATTTCATACTTGACACATCCTCCTGCAACAACACTCTTCGTCGCCAGCCTTCTTATTCAACAAGCTTCTCTTAATCGGTGTTTCGTCTTCGGTACAGGTACTAGTTCTGGCTTTCTGCCGCTCTCGTCTTCCTTCTACTCTTTCATTCTTCGATTCATTGCGTTGGTTAGGGTATTTTCTTTTTCAGATCTATGAACCAATGACATGAACATCACAATTTCAAAATAAACAACAACGATTAGGGCAAAAATTTCAGATCTCTATGCAAAAATTTTAGATTTTTGTTATTCCCCTTCCTCTTATCTGTCTATTTACCTTGAAGTTGAAATGAGGTTAGAAGCTGAAATTTAGGACTCAACTTGATTGTATCTACCGCGGTTTCAGTTCATTTGAGATCTTTGTCATCATGTGTGTTGTTTGAGTATTGAGAATTATGCTCAGGATAGGGCATTTGTTTGGGTTCGAATGGGGTTCCATGTCTTGTTCAACTAAGATTGATTAGCACTTGTTCAGGTTTAGCATTACTTTCACAATGTGTTCATTCAGTTTTTTTAGATAGGTACTTCACATATACAATTTTATATTCACTCAAAGATCATATCCAAGTTGCTTGAACCAACAGAAAATAACAAGTATGTAGTTTACAGCTTTGTAATTCAAGAATTATAACACACTATAACTTTGTAGTGATCCATGATTTTGAGTCTTTTAAGATCTTGAATTTTCACATGAATTTTTAATTGCTCCAAATGACAAGCAATTGAGATGGAGTTTTGTGCACTACCTCAAAATTCACTTTTTTTTTTGTTTTGTTTTGTTTTTGTGCATTACCTCATTTGTATTACTTTCGTTGTTCATAGTGGTTTTTCTCTTTATCGGCACGAAACGGACCCCTCGTCGACTTCACCTACTGGATTTGGCCTCCACCTTCTTCGACTGCTCTGCTACTCCACCTTGATGCTATTGCACCTCGCAGTCGCTCACACGTTGTCTCTCAACAAGCCGGACTTGAAGGCAATGGATAAAGATGGAAAGGGTTAGATTAGGGGTAGAGAGTGAGGGTAATGGAGGAAGATGACGGTAATGGCGAGGCAGGAATAGGCAAATGGCTTGCTTCTGTCGTTCACAACTGAGGATATTAGAGGTAAGTCCTTAGGGCAATTTTGTCTTTTATTAAAAAAAACAACTTCCAAATCAAATATCCACCAAACACCATTCATATTTCTTTTATCATTTTTTTTTGACAAAACTTTTTGCCTTCTATGGGTCGCTAATGGGGTGGAGTTCAAAAAATAATTACATTTTAAAAACAGTTAAAATTAAAAAATTGTGTGTAAAATAAAGGTTGAAAGATTATCATATAGTATAAACTCCGTATATGGCGAAAAAGAGTTTACATGTAAAAAATGGAGTTTATTTGGTTGTTATTATGAGTATTAAGTTGGACATGAGGTGAAATTCTCAAAAAAGGTGAGAGGCAGTATTGTCTTGTTGATAAAAATAAACACAAAAAAGCTATCACTATTAGCTTTAGTTTTTTTTAAACATCTTTTTTTACCTAAAAACTCACTAAAAACTTTTTTTTTAATAAATTTTTTTTATAAGTTTATACTTATGACTACCAAGTATTAAATTATTAAAAAAATTGATTAAAAGAATAATATTTTATCACGATTTCCGTTTAACGCATGGTCATTTTGCTGTTTAGCGCATGACCTCATGGTCGCAACGACCATATGCCAAATGGTCGTTGCGACCACAATTTTTTTTTTAAATTACAAAGTGGTCGCACCGACCACTCAGAGACTGGTCGTTGCGACCAATCGCTGACCTCATCATCTATGGAAGGTTACAGACAGTAATCGGAACCCATACATGGTGGCCCTTGACGATCCTCGCCGTAGGACCTGCGTCCGTCCCATTGTCCCTCGGAATCTCCGTCCCTCTCCCTCGTCGGACCACCAGAGAAGCGGATGTCGTAGTTAGAAAATCCCCCTCCTAGGCGGTTGTCGGCGTAGAATTCGTCCGCTGCTTGGGGCCGATTGGGAGCTACATCATCTCAACGGGGTTAGCCCTTGCCTCTCGCTAGAGCGCTGCTTAGGTGTTGCAGTGACAGCAGAATTTTTCGATCAATTTAGTGTAAATTAATGGCGGATTGAAGCCATTATTCACTAAGAACAATCCCACCTTCAATTTCTATAAATTTCTGGAATTGTGGTTTTACTCATTAAAATTACTCTTTGATCGGTATTCCATTTGTATACACTAATCGATCCTCCAAGTTCACCAACTCCAGATTGATCGTTTATTTGTTTGTTAAAGAGTTGACTTTTTGTTTGGTACAGGGTTTGATTTGGAGTTTTGACGGGATGCCATGGCTAGGGTTAGTGGTCAATTTTGAATAATGACATTCCGTAATTAATTGGAGATAAAGGGTAAATAATTTTTGTTTTAAAGAGTAAAATGCCTTGTTCTAAAAAGCACAACTCTATTTTATACTTCCTTTCTTCCATAATACATGTCCCTTTGCTTTTATTCACACTTTTTAATGAGCGAAAAACTCCATAAAATATTAATTTTTTATATAATATCGTACTTATTAGTAATAAGTATCAAATTATATAAAAAAATTAATTAAAAAATTAATATTTATAGAATTTTTTGCTCATTAAAAAGTGTGGCGAAAAGCAAAAAGACATATTATGGAACGAAGGGAGTAGTATTTTTTCCTTCTCAAAAAACGTACATAAAAGGACAAACGACATTTATTTTGACATGAAAGGAGTACTCCGTAACCGTTCGGAATAATTTAATTGGAAAAGACTTGCGGATAATATTCTAAGATCTCTAGTGGGAGGTTTGTGAGAAGGACAGGGAGGAGGTGGATGAAAACGCTCGATCTCTCAAGGCCTCCATTTTTAGTGGGACCCGGGAATTTACCCAGTAGGACCCTTAATATTCTCAACGGGCTTACCTGACCCGCGTCGAAATAATCGACGCGGCCCAACTTGTTCCGCGGGAATAATCTACTTATGAATACTGATGTGTTATTCCCTTATCGAGTTTTCCCTGGACAATTCGGGAATCAGATTGTTTACCTATCGTCGTTGATT
This sequence comes from Persicaria tinctoria, assembly GCA_037127255.1. Taxonomy (NCBI): domain Eukaryota; kingdom Viridiplantae; phylum Streptophyta; class Magnoliopsida; order Caryophyllales; family Polygonaceae; genus Persicaria; species Persicaria tinctoria. Next base: position 66,176,018 of record JBANSL010000006.1, read on the forward strand.
ATCGTGAGGACCAACAACAACAGACTCTCAATTTCGGTGGAAAGTTTTAAAAAGGGTGAAAAAAGGTCTATATCCGCGGAGCAATCTAGTGAAAATGGCTTCGATCTTCCTGAAAAAAGAAGTTTTTGGTGGCGCGTTCGACTTCTTCTCTCTATTCTCTCTATTCCACTCTTCTTTCTCAGGCTCACTTGGTTTTGATCCGCTCCTTTCCTCTCCTTCCTTAACCCCCGAAAAGTCCCCTTTCTTTAATGTCATTTCTTCATTTTATAGGTACAAAGCGGTTTCTAAATGACATGCCAGTGATGCCACGTGGGGTTTGCCATTCAACACGTGTTCTACTCGTGGGGGGTGGGCATGATCGCCACGTGCCCCTCTTTTCTATCCGCGGATGATTCTGTTTAAGTGAGCTTGCCGTTTTTTCCTGTTGGATGTCTATCCGCGGATGGCCTTTATGATTATGTTTTTTCCACTTTTTGCCAACTGGTTGTGTTTTATTTTACCTTTATGTTTTTACAGATGTTTTTATTGTTTTGGTTTAGTCACAACTCCTCGGGCCGGGTTGATTCCACTCAGGGATTGACGCGGATCGATCAAGTTTTTTAAGAAAAAACATTTGTAGTTTTGCTGCTGTTTCAACTCCGGTTTAGTGATGATGGGCTTTAGGTTGTCGAGTTTTGGCCCAATTAGGGCCCATTAGGCCCATTTATGTCCGGAAGTTTAAACGACGGTAATTTTCTATAAGTTACCCCATTCCGTTTCTTTTTATCTCACACTTGTCTTCTTCTACTTTCCCAAAGATTCCTGTTCTTATCCATCTCTTGGTTTTCTAGCGGTGGTCTTTTAGGTTTCCGGTTGTTCGCTTGAAGTTTCTGGCGGATTTCTTCAGATCTTCAAGGTATTTTTCCTTGTTCTAAGCTGTTCTTGTTTTTTCTTTGTTAATTCTCTTATTTTTTTATGGATAGATCGAAAGTTAGGGTTTGAGTTCGTCCCTGAATGTGTTTTTGGACGAGGTTTTGCTTTGTGTAAGTAAATCTTCATACGATTTTCTTCTAGCTTCTTTAGAAATGGCTAGTCTCAGTGGGGAGCACGACCCGTTAGAAGATTTCGAGAGAGGTGAAGGGTGGAAAGGTGGTGTCGCTTCATCTTCTCGAGCGCGTCTAACACAAGAGACCCTCTCTTCTTCTTCCGAGAGTTCCTCTTCTAGCTCTGGTGGTTCCTCATCAAAGTCGTCTTCTTCCACATCCGCGTCAACTCTAAATCGCGTTGGTCCTACGGGTAGTCCTATTAAGGTGAGAAGGCGCCAGAAGCGTACTGACCCTGATTACTATTCTTCTCCTTACTCGGTTTCTTCTTCTTCGAAGGGATGCGCGGGAGATGAAAATTCGAGGGATGCGGATGAGTCAGGTGTTAGTTCTTCGATGGACGCGGGTCCTTCTTCCACTTCTCATTCCGCGGATCAAGAGGCAGAGGATGTTTGGATTCCTTATGAGGCTCCCCCAATTGGCTTAGCGGAAAATCCGAAGAAGATTCGTTCTAAAGAGAATTTGACTGATTTAGACACTCTAGTGTATGACTTAGGGGATTTGGACACCTGCCTCTTCTTGGGAGATTTTAAACCTCTTCCGCTTCCATCTGACCGTCCATCAGTCGTAACTGATAGGATTCATCCATGGAGATCTCCCGTGGGTGAGTTGAGGGGTTGTACTACTCCGTTGAAATTGGAAGATCTTGATGCCATTTCACAAGTCTTCCCATGGCCTGAGGGTGTAGAGTTCTGTCTTCCTGAGGAGGGGGGAGGTTGCCTGGACGCTTATGAAGATTGTTTGGTTGTATACACGGCTAGTTTATCCCAAGGCTTCCGGCTTCCCCTACACCCCTTTTTCTCAGGGTTTTTGGATGAGTACAATTTAAGCCCTGCTCAGATTGTCCCCAATGGTTGGATGTTTTTTACTAGTTTTATTATGAGGTGTAAGGAGATTAGTGTTGCTCCTTCTTTGAAGTTGATGCTCAGTATCTTTTCCTTAAAAAAGGGGACACAGGATTCAAGGTTTTATCAGTGCAACTCGAGTTGCGAATACATGGATAGGTTGTCTAGAAAGCTGAATTGGAAGTATAGGTGGTTTTTGGTCTGCGACAGATCTGGAAAAGGCTTTAATTGCCGAACTGTTCCAGGGCGTTTCTGCTCTGTGAAAAAACCAAATGTTTCCAATCTTCCTGAGTTCAAACAATCTTTTTTCTCATACACCTAGATTCCCATGGGATAAAATGTTATCCGCGTTTCGTCTTGAGATGGCTGGTTTGAGTTTGCCTCATCTGCGACTAGGGGGCTCTTCTTATTTTACTGTTTCTCTTGGTGTATGAATTTGTGTTTCATGTTTTGTCTTGTTTTGATGGTTGACTTTTCATTGAATGTTTTCGTGTTCAGATAAAATGGATTTGGATGCACTTCTGAAACGACACAAAGCTAGATCCGAGAAGAAGAAAAAGACAAGTTTGGAGGTCAATGATCCTCCCACCCCTCCTCTGGCTCTGGAAGTGGCGCCGATTGTTGATATGACCGTCGCGGAAGAGACTGCTGCTCTTGTAGTGTCTTCTTCATCGGTTCCTGCGTCTCGGGAGAAACGCATTCGTTCGTCCGTGCCTGAGACTTCTAAATCGAAGAAAATGAGGGTTAGCATTGTTGTTGGGCCATCAGCTGCGGACAAAAGGTGGCTCTACCTAGAGGGTGAAGCGACTCTTCGCGAGTTTCCCATTCCAGGCTTTGATCCGATTGATCTACAAGGTCTTGCTTTCCCAGCAAAGAAACGTTGTCTTCCCGAGCAAGGATATATCAGTCGATTGGATGTTGTCACTCTTTCAACTAACCTTGATCGTATTATCCAATGGGTAGGTTAACTTTGCTTAGTTGCCTTTTGTCTTACCTTTTGGAATAATTTGACGCGGTTTAATTCCGACTTTCCTTCTCTATTTTCTCCTGTCACAGCTGAGGGTAATTCAACCGGACGTTGAGAAACATATGGTGTGTGGAGAAGAAAGTCTTAAAAAGAAGGAGGATGAGATTAAGAGGTTGGCTCATCAGCTTCGGATCATAGGAAACACTGTTGGTGACCCAGCCTCAGTGGAGAAATTCAAAAAGTGGTATGTGGAACTTCATGAGGAAGTGCAGGCTCAAAAGGAAGCCATGGCAATTTTTAAGAAGAAATATGATGATCTGAAAGTTTCTCTGGATGCTTCTGTTTCCCGCGTCAAAGAGCTAGAAGCGGCGGAAGGGACCTGGCGGGAGCTTCTTCAAACTAGGCAGGCCAACATTGATAAGCTGGAAGAACATCTCTTCATCCTTCACGAGGAAGTGTCCATTACCAAGTAAGAACTTGACACAATCAAGGCGCGTCCAGATCCAGATGTGGCCCTTCAATGGCTTCAGAGTCCGGAGGGTTTGGCATATCTATCCTCTGAGTGGATAAAAATTGAGGTCGGCGTCTCCTTTCTGTCTTCTATGGCCAAAGCTTGTCTCCAGACTTTGAAAGGCACCAGTATTTTAAAAGATAGGTGTTTTAGCTATTTCCGGAAGGGAATGGTCGCGGGGATCAACCAGAGTGTTGCGCGTTCGGCAATTAATCCTAGTGTCCCCCTAGAGAAGTTTGAACCTAGTATGACTAGTGCCGACTGGGGGCTTTCAAAGGAAGAGATGGCCGCGGAAGATTCCTACTCTGAAGAAGAAGATGCTGAGGACGCGGAGGAAGAAGTTGAGAAGGCGGCCGCCACCAATTAATCTTTGATTTCTCGGTTCTTGTTATATGAAACTTTTATGGATTTGGGGACTCGCGTTTGGTTCCCTGTTTTTGGTGTTCCATTGAGATACTCGTTTTATTTTGAGAATTTGGGTTTGAGATCTCTTTGGACAAAGTCTAGTATCGCTGTATATTTTTTCCCGCAGTAAATATTTATCTGTTCAAGTCCTGACCTTTTCCAAGTGTCAAAAGGGTTCATCCGAATGTATGAAGTCTTCTTCCACTTGTCTTTATGCTTCAAGGTGGATTTTTCCTTTTTAAAGCCTCAATCTTCTCATCTCTTTTGCCGCTTCTTATGTGTTGGCAACCGATCGTGCCATCGCATGCGTTATGTCATCAGGAAGTTTCAACCCTTGGGCCTTTTTTCAAAAGATCGAGAATGTGGAGCAGCTTTCTCGGCTAGTGAGTTTCTTTCATTTTTACCCAGCAGAGCTCGGGTTATCTTCATTGGGTTTTAATTTTACCCGTGTGCAGGTTATGCCTCCTCAATTTGAAGCTGAATAAGGGCCACTTCCGCCTCGATGGGCTTTTCTTTCATCGTATCTTGTCCGCGACTTTCCAGTGGTTGTATCCTGGAGTGAGAATGGTCTTTTTCAGATCGACAGTGGTTCGGATGAGTTTCTTATCCTTCACCATCTTGGGATAGGAAGTGCTATGATGTTTTTTCATAGGGGCAATGTCTCCTTCCAAGTCTGTCCGCGTCGCGAAATTGGGGACGACCATGAGGCTACTTTTGACTCGGTTTCTTCTTCATGCAGTTCAAATTGAGCTTCCCTCGCGTCATGCTTTGGGAGTTTGTATACTGGTCGTAGATTATGTTTTCGTGAGTGAAGAAAAAGGGGATCCACGATTCTCATTCACTACTTATCGTGTCTTTGTGATTTCTGAAATAAAATTAGAGGGCAGATCTTTTATTATTCATAATACGAAGTAGCGTACAGAAACCTTCCTAGAGGTTGGATCCCTTTAAACTTGATACATCATATCGGAGATAGTAACGCGATGGATAAAGTAAAAACCTAAGGATGTCCTACTTCTCCATTTTCCTCGCTGTCAGGACTATCAACATCGACTTCAAAGATGGAGTCTCCCATGTAGGTGAAAATCAGAGATGATCCTACATTGACTCGATTTACTTGTGTGAAGTCGCGCCATCCTTGTGTTAACCAGAAGAGGCCGTCTCCGTCCCTTTCCACTTTTACTTCGTGTTCCTGGTTGGAGCGAGATCAGAGTCTACCTGGGGTGTGAGCATCCTCGTCGATTAGGACATACATGAGAGGGAGCCGAAGTGTTTGAAGTTGCTCCTCTCGCATGATGACTCTATAGAAAGCCCTTGGCGGCAAACTTGGATCCATTTTGTTTTAGGATGTTCATCACTTTAGGACATCCTAGCGTGTTTTATACCCGCTGCGCGAGGTTTTCTTGCCCTCGGTTTTATCGCTTTTTATCGAAAGGTAATTTTAGTTTACCCTTTTTCAATTTACTTTTGCTTGTTTGAGAAAAGATTCTTCCCTGATTAATTTTGTGTTTAGAGAATAAAAGACGCGTGCCCTAGGTGGCTGTGTCACCTGTTGCATGTCATGCATGCAACTCTTCTTTCTTTGCTTGACTGTTCCCTCGTGAGTGATGATACAAAAGAGAGAGATCTTACTGTTTCTCTCCAATTTTTATCGAGATGTGGAGATCCATTATTGTTCCTCCTTTATCATTTAGGGCAGACAGGGTTTTCGGGCAAGAACCACGATGGGCTTTTTTCCAAGCGATTGATTATCCCGAACATATCTTGTGTTTGGTGAGATTTTCGTATTTAATTTCTGTTTTCCTTATGAACTCCCTCTTTGCTTATACTTCTCTTTTACTTTTTAGCTGCTACCACTTAGGTTTGAGGAGGTTTACGCGGATGCTGTACCTAGCCGGGTTTTACTTTCCTCCCATCTGTTGCGCAATTTCCCGGTTTGCATAGAGCGACACAACGGTGGTCTTCTCTACCTTGGCCGCGGATGGAAAGATTTTGTGGAATCGCATGGTTTTGAAAGGGGGGTTTCTATGATTTTTACCCACATGAGTGAGGCATGTTTCGAGATTCGGGTGGTGGATCCACGTGGGGGTGAGCGTGAGGTTCATCATGAAGATCCTCCTCCCCACGACGCAGCTTCGAATGGTCCTTAAACTGGATTTTTATAACCGTATAATAAAATAAAGCTTTAAGCTTGTTCATTAGTTTTATTTAGCCTGTGGATGTGTTTGAAATTCTTGTTTGACACACTTTTTACCTTTCGTCTTGGCCTGTTACTGGACGCGAGCAGCCTTCTCTTAAGTGTAAGTAATTGAAGGATTGGCTAAAATTTTTAATAATTGCGAAGTCTTTGATTACTGCTCCAGGGAGTTTTTAAGGTCATGCATGCCAACTGTGTGAACGGTTTTAGTCTTTCGATGCTACTTCGTCGTGATGTGTTGCTCACGGGACCTTTGAGTTTTTCAGCAATAGTGTTCACTATTTGTTTCATGCATGGCGCGCTTGTGGTTTAGGCTCATTGATTGACCTTTCGAACTTATTGGTCTCGTGTTCCTGTCTATGACATGTGTCCAGTTTTGTCTGTGCTCTCTATAAACGAGAGTATGGGGGGAGGGGTGCCTAGAGTTGATCTCCCATTTTTAACATGCCTTCCTCTGTTAGTCCGCCCTGGTCATTTTTCGAGAAGATCAGTTTTCCCGAGCAACTCCTCCGCTTGGTTAGTTCCTTATTTGCTAAGTTTTTCTTCTTATCGGGTTTGTTTTTTCTTTAACTCCCTTCTAACTTTGTCTTTTGCTAGTTTTTGCCACTATGTTTCGAGGATAAGCTAGGGCCAAATCTTCCTAGGAACATTCTTTTGTCAACTAGGATTCTTCACGACTTCCCGGTAGAAGGAGGAAATCGCTTCGAGGTTCAGATTTTAGATGCTGTGGGAGATGAGGTAGACGCTGAGTGGACCTCTCCGGAGTCAAGAGGTCCCCCCTCGAATGGATTTCGCCTGAGTCAAGGTAGAACTCGTCTCATCCCTGCGAGGGCTCGGTGAGCATGAGCTGATGTGTGCATGTTTTTCTTTCTAAGCGGATAACTCTTTGAATGTGTTAGTGTACTTTGTCTCTGGTTGTTTTTGTTTTATGTTTAATTGTGGGCCTATGGCCATAATTTCCTTTGAAACCCAAAAAGTTTGGGTGCTCTTGAAGGGCTTATGAAAATTACATCTTTCTTTTCTAGAATGTCCTAGGCAGAGATCTGATGCGGAGTTCGGATTCTGGAATTTTAGAATTTACCTCTGAGAACGCAGCTCCGATTGAAGGCCTAATGCGGAGCTAAGCTCCAGCGTCTTTGGCACTTAAGTAACGTTTCATCTCCGAGAATGCGGCTTCAATCGGAGGCCCGACGCGGAGCCAAGCTCCAGCATCTTTGGGACTTAAGTAGTATTTCTTCTCCGAGAATGCGGCTTCAATCGAAGGCCCGACGCGGAGCCAAGCTCCAGCGTCTTTGGGACTTAAGTAATATTTCTTCTCCGAGAATGTGGCTTCAATCGGAGGCCCGACGCGGAGCCAAGCTCTAGCGTCTTTGGGAACTAAGTAATATTTCTTCTCTGAGAATGTGGCTTCAATCGGAGGCCCGACGCAGAGCCAAGCTCTAGCGTCTTTGGGACTTAAGTAGTATTTCTTCTCCGAGAATGCGGCTTCAATCGGAGGCCCGACGTGAAGCCAAGCTCCAGTGTCTTTGGGACTTATTCTAAGAAATTCTTTCGGAATGAAACACTAATAAAAGCGCCCTCTAACCACTTTATTTAATTTTTGCGGGGGCGACTAACACTTTTTGTAACATACAAGCCTTGGCAGTTATACATAGTACTTCTTTAAATTATCTGTATTCCCGTCTTGTTTAGAACGGTGCCTTCGGGGGTGCTGAGTTTGTACGCTTCTCTTTGAACTTCCTTTATGATCACGTAAGGCCCTTCCCAGTTTGGGTCCAGCTTTCCTCCAGTGGTTGCTTGGCGGAGCACTAAATCTCCCTCCTTGAATTGCCACGGACGAATCCGTCTATCCCGATATTTGGACAGTCGCCTTTTATATTCTTGCTCCTTTATGGCTGCAGCCATCCTGCGCTCCTCTTTGAGATGGAGTTCGAGTTCTAATGCTTCATCATTGGTTTCCTGGTTGTATGTTATTATTCGTGCCGAAGGAACCAACCTTTCTATTGGAATGACCGCATCCATACCAAAGACTAGTGAAAACGGGGTTTCTCCAGTTGGAGTCTTTGCTGATGTGCGGTAGGACCAGAGAACTAGTGGCAGAAGTTCAGCCCATCGCCCTTTTGATGTGCTCCCGAGCTTCTTTTGTATCCCATGTAGCAATTGTCGATTGGTAGTTTCTGCCTGTCCATTCGTCTAGGGATGGGCCACAGACGAGATTTTGAGGTTTATGCCCAATCCTGCGCAGAAATCTTTGATTGTTTCACAATCAAACTGAGGTCCATGGTCCGTGATTATTGAATCGAGTACCCCGAAACGGCAAACGATGTTCTTCCATAAGAACCTTCTTAATTTCTCTGCGGTGATTAGTCACATTGCTTCGACCTCGACCCATTTTGTGAAGTAATCAACCAAGACAAGTACATATAATCTTGGAAGGGCGGTGAATCAAATTTTGTAAGCGTAATTGTATTGTTGAAAAAGGGCAAGAATATCCATTCCCCAGGCAGAAAAAGGGCAAGCTCCAGTTATACTTTTCAGTACCTCGGAAGGGCGGTGAATCAAATTTTCAAACCTCTGACACGCGTCGCATTTCTGGATATAATCTTGAACATCTTGCTTCATAGTCGGCCAGTAATACTCCAGTCTGGTTGCTTTGGCCACCACAGCCCTCCACCCTTGGTGCTGTGCACAAACTCCATCATGTAGTTCTTCCACAACGAGATTTCCTTCCTCCGTTGATATGCACATCAGATCTGGGAGACAGTTGCCTCTCTTGTATAGCCTTCATTCCCTGATGGTGAACCGAGAAGATTTTGTGATCACTCTCCTAGTTGCGTCTCTTTCTTCGGGTAGGATGCCCTTCCCCAGATAGTCCGCGAGTAACATTCTTCAGTCTCCCTTTTCAATCCCCTGGACTTGGTAGACTTCTTGGATAAGTCTTCGACTGTTCATCCTTTCAAGGATTACTTCCTTTCCTACTTCCTCGGGCATGACTACTCCTAACCGAGCCAACACGTCCGCTTGCTGATTGTCACTTTTGGGAACGGCCGTTAGGGAAAAACTCAAGAAAGCTTTTGACAACGCCCGTGCCTTTCTCTGGTAGTCAGGCATTAAACCAGTTCTGGCCTCATATTCTTCCGTTATCTGTCGTGTCACTACTTCTGAATCGGTGTAGACTGACACTTGTCTGGCGCCTTTGACCAAAGCTACTTCCAGGCACGCGAGCAGGGCTTCGTACTCAGCTTCATTGTTTGTAGCTTGGAAGTCCAGTTTGTAAGCGTAATTGTATTGTTGTTCGTCGGGTGTAGTGAGAGTAACCCCAGCTCCGCACCCATCTTTATTGGTCGCGCCATCCACCTTGAGCGTCCACTCACTCTTTTCTGTTTGAGCATTTAGTTCAAAACTTGTTTCGCCAATAAATTCGGCTAAAACCTGAGCCAGAGCTGCCTTCCGCGGGGTATATTCTATTTCGAATTCTGTCAACTCGACTGCCCATTTCATCATCCTCCCCGACAAGCAGGGGGAGTGAAGGATTTGACGCATCGATAGGTCGGTCATTACTCTGATAATGTGATCCTGGAAGTATGGCCTCAATCTTCTTGCCGCGAATACCAAATATAGAATCATTTTCTCCACTGGTTCATACCGCGTCTCAGCATCCTGTAACACACGATTGACATAATACACTGGGTATTTTTCTTCTCGCGTCAAGACTGCACTAATGGTAACGCTCTTTACTGATAAGTATAGATGTAGAATCTCTTGCTTCTCGGGCTGGTGCAGAGGTGGGGAGTGTTGATAAGAAAATTTTCAAACTCCAGAACGCTTCCTGTAACTCTAGAGTCCACTGTATTGGTCCCTTTTTCTTGAGCAAAGCAAAGAAGGGTAATGACCTGTCTGCTAGGCAAGAGCAAAAACGGCTTAGGTAATTTACTACTCCATTTAAAGACTGCAATTCTTTGATCGTCCGCGGCGGTTGAAGATTTTGGATTGCCGCCACTTTTTCAGGATTAACATCGATTCCTCGATGGCTAACCATGAAGCCAAGGAATTTTCCAAAATCAACCCCAAAGGCACACTTCTCTGCGTTCAAGTTCAAACCTCCTCTGCGAAGGGAATCAAAAGTTTCTTGTAGATCCGTCGCGTGATCCTCTGCTTTCTCGCTCTTGACTACGATATCATCCACATAAATCGACACATTCCTGCCAATCTGTTTACGAAAGATCCGATCAACGGTTCTTTGAAACGTAGCCCCAGCATTCCTGAGTCCGAAAGGCATGACGTGGTAACAAAATATCCCCTAATTGGTGATGAAGGTAGTTGCTTTCTTGTCTGGAGGGTCCAAACTTATCTGATTGTATCCAGAGTAAGCATCAATAAAATTGAGGACCTTATTACCCGCGGTCCCATCGACAAGTTCGTCTATGGATGGCAATGGGTAACTATCTTTGGGGCAAGATTTGTTAAGATCGGTAAAATCGATGCACATTCTCCACTTCCCATTAGATTTCTTCACCAAAACCACGTCCGAGAGCCAATCTGAGTCTTCTACCTCCTCTATGAACCCTGCTTCTAAAAGCTTGTCGGTTTCTTCTTTTGTCGTGACAACTTTCTCAGGAGCCATCTTCCTCTTCTTTTGTACTATGGGTTTCATTCCTGGACGAATTCTTAAGGTATGCAAAGCAGTTGCGGACGGGACTCCCAACAGATCTCGCGGAGTCCATGCAAAAACGTCTCTTGATCTTGTTATGATTTCCATGACCCGATCTCTTTCTACTGGCTCCAGTGCTTGTCCTAAATAGACTTTCTCCTCAGGGTTTGGGAATGGTGTATAGGCAACTCTTTCATCCGCGGTCGGTATTTTTGCTTCTGTCGGTCTTACTTCCAGTTCAGCTTCTGAGAGTTCTGACGGGTCGTTGTCTCCTACCACGGATTCACATTTTTCGCCAATACACATTACTTCTCTTCTTTTCTTGATAGAAGTCAGATAGCAGCTTCTTCTTTCTGGCTGCTGGCCGCGAACCTCGCCGATTCCTCCTCCTGGTAAAGGAAACTTCCCAACAAAGTGATAGATTGATACTATCATCTGGAATTTATAAAGCGAGACGCGTCCCAGTAAAGCATTATATACAATAGGAATCTTTACTACCGTGAATACAATGTTTTCCATGCGCCTTTTTAGGGTTGTTCCCAAAACTACTGTAAGCTCGATCGTACCTGCCACTTGTACCTCTCCCCCCGAGAACGTGATCAATGTTCCTGAATACGGTTTCAATGATGTCGCGGATATCCCTATTTGAGAGAAAGCCTCCCATGACAGGATATCGACTGATGAACCGGTGTCAATAAATACTCTTTTGACTGTCTTGGCAGTTATTTGAGCATAGATGACTAAAGGATCCGAGTGCGGCATCCTTACTTCCTCAGCGTCTTTCGGGGAAAAGGATATGTCTTCATGCTGTGAAAGAGACATTCTCCTGCTTGACGCGGACGGAGGCTGCCTTCCTTCTCTTTTGTAATTTATCTTTTCTTGTCTACTGGACCCTGCCATGGAAAAGCCTCCCGCGAGGGTATTGATGAAACCCTCAGGCTCTGGTATATGGCCTGCTTCCGGTTTTCGAGCTTCTCCCTGATTGACGGATCTCCGGGCTGCAGGTTTATAGTTTTGCCTACCTCCGCATCCTCTTCTTCCCCTTCCTCTTCCTCGGTTATGAAAAGGGGGATCTCTACGCTGATCCTGCTGCCTTAAGTAATGGTCCTGCCGATAACGAGAGTCGTCAAGCCTGGGGTTTCGGTCTCCCCAATCCGGCCTCCGGTTAGGTCGATCTTCCCTTCTTGGTGGAAATCTCATTTCTTGATCTCCATAGGGGTTCTCCCTCGGATGATAGGAACGCGGATGATCTTCTCTTCGACGAGACCCTTGCCCTCTCTCTGAATTCATGTGTACTTCGTTGCGGTGGGGATGAAAATCTACCGCTTCCAAATGATGTCTGGGTGGCTTGGCTTTCTCCTTCCTGAATTTTCCAACAAGCTTCCCAAAGAGACCTTGATTCCATGTCTTTGCTTTTGAACTGGACGCGGCTGCTTCTTCAGCCTCGATCTGCCTAGACACCCGTTCCCTCAAATCGTCGTAACTAGTTGGTTTCTTCCGAAACAGGTATGTCTTGAAGTCTCCCTCTGCCAAATTCCCCATTAGTATGATGATCACCGATTCATGATTAAAGTTGGGGATTTGTACTACCATACTGGTAAAACGGGTGAAGAAATGCCCCAAAGATTCTCCAGCTTCTTACCTAATGGAATTCAGGTCGAGCATGGTCTTCTTTCTCGACCGTGCACTTCCAAAATGGGATGTGAAGACGTGGGACAACTGGATAAAACTGGTTACGGAGCCTTTTGGAAGGTTTGTGAACCAGGTAAGTGCGATCTTTGTCAAAGTTGAGGGGAATGTTCTACATAACATAGCATCATTGTACTCGTTTATTCCCATCGCGGTTGTAAAATGGCAGAGGTGATATTCAGGATCAGTCATCCCATCATATTTCATAAGGTTCACATCTCTCCATCGTTTTGGCCCTGTCGCGGAACAGATTTTCTTGGTAAACACTGATGGGAAAACGGCTGGCATGTTTTCGGTTCTTTTCTCTGCTGAGTCGGACCTCGTAGAGGTGGAAACATCTGTGGATCTCTCTCCGTGTCGGTGTTTGTTCTCACGCTGCCACTGATCATTCTGCCACACTTGGCGCGGTATTTCCTGATTCTGAAAACTGTAATTCCAGTTGCTGGGATTGTCGTAAGCGATGTTATATCTATCAAAATTTCCATGTTGCTCTTCCTGTCGATAATTTCCCTGTTGACGCAGATTCTGTCCCCAGTGATCATAATAAAAGTATTGAGAATGTTCTTGCTGAAAGGGGTTAGGCTGTTCACGACGTGCTTCATAGTACCAGAAGTTCTGTGGTATGTGTTCTCCTCCTAGTCCATGCTGATCGTAATGGTGATGCGGAGGGGTGCTGAGGTGCTGGTCTCCCATTTCGCCATCTGGATTTGGTTGCGGCGTTAATGGGATATACATACTTGAGGCCTCCTGATCCTGGTGGATCCCTTGGCTCATATTCTGCGTCAGATTGTTTTGGCTATCATTCATCTTCTCAGTGTCACGAATCTGTCGATATTGAAAGACTTAATTTCATACGAATAAATTCATGCTTCTAAACTCAGACGCGGACCCTAGCTTTCTTCAATGCTCTGAGGGTCTTTGCTTGATTTCATCGAACATAAAGAACTTTTTTAAAGGAACCCCTTAGTGTGAGGGGGTTCCCACAGACGGCGCCAGTGAAAACGCTCGATCTCTCAAGGCCTCTATTTTTAGTGGGACCCGGGAATTTAGCCAGTAGGACCCTTAATATTCCCAACGGGCTTACCTGACCCGCATCGAAATAATCGACGGGGCCTAACCTGTGCCGCGGGAATAATCTACTTATGAATACTGATGTGTTATTCCCTTATCGAGTTTACCCTGGACAATTTGGGAATTAGATTGTTTACCTGTCGTTGTTGATTATCGTGAGGACCAACAACAACAGGCTCTCGATTTCGGTGGAAAGTTTTACAAAGGGTGAAAAAAGGTCTATATCCGCGGAGCAATCTAGTGAAAAAGGCTTCGATCTTCCTGAAAAGAAGTTTTTGGTGGCGCGTTCGACTTCTTCTCTCTATTCTCTCTATTCCACTCTTCTTTCTCAGGCTCACTTGGTTTTGATCCGCTCATTTCCTCTCCTTCCTTAACCCCCGAAAAGTCCCCTTTCTTTAATGTCATTTCATCCTTTTATAGGTACAAAGCGGTTTCTAAATGACGTGCTAGTGATGCCACGTGGGGTTTGCCATTCAACACGTGTTCTACTCGTGGGGGGTGGACATGATCGCCATGTGCCCCTCTTTTCTATCCGCGGATGATTCTGTTTAAGTGAGCTTGCCGTTTTTTCCTGTTGGATGTCTATCCGCGGACGGCCTTTATGATTATGTTTTTGCCACTTTTTGCCAACTGGTTGTGTTTTATTTTACCTTTATGTTTTTACAGATGTTTTTATTGTTTTGGTTTAGTCAGTGGAGACATCAAGTCCTCATAGACCTGTCAAAACACAACCCGACCCGATGACCCGACCCGACCGACCCGAAAAATTTTCGACCCGAACCCGGAAATTTCGACCCGAATTTTTTTTTCGACCCGAACCCGAAAAACCTGAAATTTTCTGGGTAATCTGGATTTCGACCTGGTGACCCGGTAATTTTGACCCGATTGAACCGGTGACCCGATTGACCCGATTGATTTATAATTATATATAATTAATTTTTTTTATATATAAGTAAAGTTTTTCACAAAATTATCAAATCATGATTTTTTTAATTTAAAAAAGAAAAAATTGACAAACCCGAAATCGATCCGAAGCCCGGTCAAACCCGAGTTCGAGTCAACCCGAAAAACCCGAAACCCGCTTTACCCGAAATCCGAAGTGACCCGACCCGACCCCGACCCGAATGACCCGTTTGACAGGTATTCATCCTCACCGGGTTAATCTACCTAAATTAATTTGAGATTGGGGTATTTGTAGGAGACATGGATTAGACGGAACGGAAGTAACAAATTCAAACTAGAAAAAGGAGCGTTGCAGGGCCTTAACTTGTCCGTTAGCAAGAAGAATAATTATGAGAATAGATAGACATAGAGATAGACGGTTCATTCAAGCAAACACGGAAACAGGAGCCCCTTAGAGCATCAGCACCCATGGGTTTTTCCCTCCCCCATCCCACCTATGGGGTAAACCCATGGGTGTGGGCTAAAACCCATTCCACCAAGGGGAAGGGGTAACCCTAGTGGAATGGGTTAAACCCATCCCCTCCCCCATCTTATTTTATTTTATTTTACTAAAAAAAGTGAGGTTTTTTATTTTTTTTTATTAAGTGGGTTAAGTTTTGATTGGTTAAAATATGTGGTGGGGTATAATTAAAGTTAAAAAAAATAGTAATGGGGTAAACTTATGGATGTGGGATAAAAGTTAAAATTCTTAAAGGATGGGGTAAAGTTAGTGGAAAATGAGGTGTCAAAATATTACGAGGAGAGAGATGGATGGGGTAACCCATGAGTGCTGATGCTCTTATGACTATCACTACGAGAGAATCTGAAAACGACACTCATTTGCTGCGTTTTTGTACCTCCGATGTGAGACGCGTCCTCTTTTACAGCTGTATCCCAACATCCCCCATCCCAACCAACCGCTTCCTCTCCAAATTTCCAAACCAACCTTTAAAAACTGAAAAAGGAAAAAGAAAAAGGAAAACAGAGCTCCCCCAACCAAACCCCACCCATGGTGTGACACTTGGTGCAACACAAAAATATTTAGGGTATTTTTCAATTATAAAAATTATATTTACATTGTATATGTCAAATAATATATATTTATATACTTTTTTAATAAAAAAATGATATTTTTATAAGTATTCTAACTAATATTATAAAATAATGACTCTTTTAATTTTAATATTTTTTAAATATCATTTTAGATTAAAAAATTATATAAATATATGTTATTTGACATGTACAATATAAATATAACTTTTTTAATTTTATTTATCATTACGAAAATACCCTAAATATTTTTGTGTTACCCTAATGTTACACCATGGGTCGTAGGGGATCCTCACTCTATTATTATTACCGGTTTCACTTCACCTGTCCTCCTTATCCTCTTTCTGTTACGACTTTCGAGTATTTATCAACGCTCCCTCCCCTCCCCATATACGAAATCTGTCCTTAAAACGACGCAGTTTAATTCACTCGTTCATGGCGAGCCACATGAACGGGAAGGGGGTGGACCGAATCAAGGGCCCCTGGAGCCCCGAGGAGGACGACTCCCTGACCCGGCTGGTCCAGAAGCGCGGCCCCCGGAACTGGTCCCTCATCAGCAAATCCATCCCCGGTCGCTCCGGCAAGTCCTGCCGCCTCCGATGGTGCAACCAGCTCTCCCCACAGGTCGAGCACCGCCCTTTCTCTCCCGCTGAGGACGATGCCATTCTCCGCGCTCACGCCCGCTTCGGTAACAGGTGGGCCACCATCGCCCGCTTGCTCAACGGCCGCACCGATAACGCAGTGAAGAACCACTGGAACTCCACCCTCAAGCGCAAGTCCTCCGTCATCGCCGCCGTCGACGAGGATCCTCCGCAGCCGCTCAAGAGAGCCCTGAGCGACGGCGCCGATATTCTCAGGAACGTCTCCGCTTTGATCTTGAGCCCAGGGAGCCCTTCTGGATCTGACGTCAGCGACTGCGGTTGCCATCTCTACCGCCCGGTTCCCAGGACCGGTGCGTTTCTCATGGACCCGCAACCTAACGCTAACACCGATCTGAGCCTCTCTCTTCCAGGTGCAGGATCCTCCGATACGAGCCTTGATTTGAAGGCCGCGCCGGAGATCAGGGATCGGATGTCCGCTCCGCTGAAACTGCTTCCACCTATGGCGCTGCCGCTTCAGCGAGCGGCTAATCCTTCGCCGATTGCTGTGAAACAGCTTCCGGTTGAGGAAGATCCGATTCTGGTGATTCCGCCTGTGGAAGCTGCGGCTGGAGAGAGTAGTTACAGGCCTTTCAGCGCAGAGTTCTTGGCGGCGATGAAACAGATGGTAAGGAAGGAGGTGAGGAGTTACATGGAAGGGCAGGAGCAGCAGCGGAGCGGGATTTGTTCGCAGTTTGCCGCGGACGCAATGAACCGGCTGGGAGTTAGCAAGATCGATTAGAAGACGCAAGATCAAATCTTCTGCCCTTTTTCACTTTCCTGATTTGATTAGTCGATAATCACCTTGACCAAAGAATGCAGAAATGAATTTACTGAGTTGTTAGTGTACAGTGAAAATGACATCAATCGGTTGGAAATTGCACGGCAATAGCGTGATCAAGGATGAAATATCACAGAAAAACAGTTCCTTACATACAACAACTGGTGATCTGTTTCTTGTTCAGATCCTGTTTCGTCCAAGTTAAATTTGGTGTTTCAGTTGCACAATTCATGCATTAAACAGGGGGAAAAGGGGTAAATGATGATAGTTGAAGCAATTTCTGTTCAAAATTTGATCAGTATATATATATATATGAATATTAAAAAACTGTTGATTTTGTTAGGTGAGGCCTTCTAAAATGGTTTTCTACCGAACAGAAAATTCAAGAAAAAGCACTATGATCTTTGCATGTTCAGATTGTGAATAACAAAAAAGTTCAAATCTTTTGCTAAATTGCTACTCAAAACTTTAAATGTGTCGGTTCTTTATCAATTGTTATGATCTCATCTACTAGATGAAAGTTCCATCATTACACAGCTTGAATGTTTCTTTTCCTCAATTTGCACCAGAGACCATTCTTGGTATGAATGGTTGCCCCAGTGACGAGCTCTACTGAGTCTGCAGACCCTTTCAGCTCAACGTCAAACTTCTGTAGCAGCATGGCCAATGCAACTGTCGACTCCATCAGCGCAAATTGGTCACCCACGCACTTCCTTGGCCCTCCACCAAAGGGCAGGAACGCGAAATCAGCTATGATCTGCAAGCCGCTATAACCATTGTGATTCTTCAACCACACTAATAATGAAACATTCTTATGTTTTTGTACAAATTCCCAAGGGAGGCATGATATTGTCACCTCATTCGGATACACTGCTCCAGGGCTCCGAGATGGGTCTAAGCATGCCCACCCTTCAATCTTCTTTGGCACTAAGAAGCGTTCAGGTTCGAACACATTGGGGCGATCCCAGAAATGAGGGGATCGAATTATAAACCTGCATTTCAAACAGAAGTAACACCAGTGGGACTTGCATCATGTTTTGTGATCATTGTGGTTGAATCAGGACAGTTTGTCTGAATGTATGATAGCAGAGAAACGCTCTTGAATTGAGATAACAAAGGCAATAAATTGTTGGTCTTATTGTTCTTACAGAGATGAAAACATCAGTTCCACGCGGAATTGCAAATCCGTCTTGATTACCCTTGTAACCACCTGGAATAAGCGAAAGCAGCAGTGTAAACCAAACCGAAGCGAAGCACCACAATTGCCTAAACTTCTCAGACCCAAGGAATACTTTTGTATCTAGCCCAGTCGTCAATTGTTACAACCCAATAGAATTGCAAGCTTTACCTCGTAAGATATCTGGCGCAAGTGAGCGTCTGATAAGCAATGGAGGTTGAGGGTACATACGAAGCGACTCTGCAATAATAAGCCTAGTGTACCTTCAACACATAAAAAATAAATTTTATTTTTAATAATTTCCATCAAGAAAGAGGGGGGGGGGGGGGGGGGGGAGTGGAACATTTACTGCATCAAGGACATACTCCAATTTTGAAGGACTCCAAAGTTACTCTTCCCTGCCCAAGCACTTTATCAATCTCTGTCTGAGCCTTTCTCATTTTAGATGGATTCTATTAACAAAAAGTAACGACGACATATTAGCATGAAGACTGTTAAGATATTGCTAGCAAGCTTTGTAGCATCTCACTGGCAAAATAACTGAATAACAACAAATGAGGCATTTTCAGGACATACTTGAGCAAGCAGGAAAACTGCCCATGTAAGGACCGCGGCTGTTGTTTCATGCCCCGCAATAAGCATGGTCATCAAATCATCTCTTAGCTATACAAGATGCTTCAAGCCGTTCAAGGCTATATACATTGATTTAGATGCTTCCATGTTACAAATGCCTCACAAAAGTATGTACCATAAAGAAACTCAAGTTTAAGAACCCTTGAACTTTCAAAAATAGATGAGACACAAATCAAGTATATAAATAAAATTGAAGGGGGTCCATTTTAGTAGAATGATACCTGGCGATCATCAACATCAGCTCCTCGCATATCAACAAAAAAACGTAAAAGGCTGGGGTCCTGCAAGCTTAAAATGCAACGTTTATTTCTAGGTTATGTATTTAATTAATTCACCTAAACTACTACTGAATGGCATATATGACAGCTGCTTAGGATGCAGAAAGTCAAGAAGAAGGAAAATTCTATATTTGTCAACAACCTTGAGATTTGAATAATCCCTTGCTTGAAGTTTCTCAACATCTGTTTCCTGTAACATAACAAATCAAGCAAAAAGTCACAATTCATCACTTAAACATGTGCTTATTGTTTGTATAAAACAGTATAGCTCCATATGTACACTATTAAGAAAATATACTAGTAATATTATAAAAAAAAAGTTATCATGTCAAAAAACTTCTATAAATTGTGGTAAGGTTGCATTTCGTTTGGTCTAAGTAATAAAACACTAAGATCCATATACTCTAGCTGAAGATTGGAAAAGACATACAAATGGATGCCCAAAAATGCTCGTTTAGAAGAATATGTACAGGTTTTATTGTATCGTATAACATTAGGCATGGTTAATAGGAAGACCTACATATGACCCAACAAATGAACAACTTTATATCCACATGCAGCATGCCAGCAAGATTGATGAAAAAATTCCTTCAAAACGCCTACCTCTCTTGTCTCTTTCGCGTTCTTGATGAGTCCATCAAGACAATCATTGATGACCTTGAGATCATTGCGGAACTTTCTTTGCTTGGGTACTAACCACCTTGCCAGGGGAAACTTACAGTAAGGGATGTAGAAAGTCGATCTGTCCTGTCATGCATGTTTGGAACTTCAACTCATCAGAAAATTTAATATCTTATGGCTGTCATCTCTAACATCAATTCAAATAAGTTGATATTCGCTTAGAAGATACAATGAAGTTTCACATGAAAGATTACAGTTCTTTGGCAGGCCTTTCAAAATATTATGGATGCACAATTGCACATGCATCCAATGCATTGTAGCATACGTGGAATTTCCATCATTTACTTTGTAGTTCGTACCTTAATAACAAGAGATTCTTTCGTAATCGAACCAAAGTCATAATTGAAGACACCAAGTCCAATGATATCAAGTGCCAAACTTGAGAATTCTGATTCAAGATCCAATTCAATTTCCTTTGAGTCATTTGAACTTTCTTCTAGGAGTTTCTCAAATTTCAGCATCGTTCTCTCGGAACAATCAGAAAAAACTTTGTTCATGGCTTCCAAGTACAAGGTGTGGAACCCGGGAGCAATAACTACAATACGAGACACTGGGAGGTTCAACTCACACCCAAAAGAAAGCAAAAGGGATTGATCAATTCACATCAAACTACTTTCAGGCAAATCTTAAAGGCTAACAGGGGTTGAAGTTGTTTGCCAACTCCTATAAAATAAGTTTATATGATTCTCAAACACTCATTGCTTCTTCTCAAGCAACTGTAACATTTCCAAGCCAATTATCAAATTTGTAGAAAGCATTCATAGAGTTTAAACAAGCCTGTCTCTGGTATATCACCGACACTGACTGAAATCATTAAATTGAATCCATACTGAGGAATAAAGAACATAAAAGGTGCTGAGAGCATTTCACATTGAAGCATCTATGAAATAAACAAATACTTAAGTTGGTAGTTCGCCAAAAAATCACATAACTCTCCTCCGCTTCCATGTCTCAAGGTCAGCAGGTATAAGTCCTTTTCCCATGATTGGTTCCAAGATATCAGCAAAAACTCCCTAGTTGTGATTCACAAGATACGGAACTTTCGGATCACAATGCATCATTGTGATTTATAAAACAAGGTGTTGTTATACAGTAAGATGTACGTTGAAGAAATAGTGAAGGAGACAAGGATGTACCTTGTCATAAGAAAATGCATTCTCTCTAAGGATATGTTTGGCAACAGTAGGGTCTGACACAACAACAAATGCTTTCGGTCGAAAAGCAAGTTTACAAACTGCACCATGCTGTAAAATAACGCATGATATATTCAGCTGAACGAGAACAATGAGGTTAAATCAAACAACCATTGGTCCTAAATTCGTCAGCTGAAACGCAATTCTTGCAACTGCCAAAATGACATTTAAATCATTCTCAATTCTGTTATCTTCCCATCCTCCATTAAATAGAAAGAACGCACACAGACAATGGTGTGTGTACAAAACAAACTCTTTTCGCATACCGATATGTGAAAACTAACTTCTAGTACATTGGCTAGTTATTACCATATCTCTGATATAAGCAATCTTATCCATAAAATAAGTGCAAATGCATGCAAGCATTCGTAAGGGCACATTTGACATTTGCATTCACATAAAGAAGAACAAAAAAAGAAAAAAGGAGAAATCACCTCCAAGAACCAATCATACAATGAGAAGAAAAGTGGCTTCCCAAACAAATCCGAGACAGCTCCTTCAGCAGTTGGCATAGATCCAAGATTTCCTCCACTTAACACATTTGTCAATAGGTTACTGGCGTTGTCCATAAGACTCATTTTTGGCTTCGGCTTACCTGCACTACTTGACTGGCACCTACAATTTGTCCAACAAAAGCATCAATAGCTGATGTCACATTTCAAGCTTCAATCTTTGAGGTCGGGGAGAGCGGGCCAGTACAGGTTACGACGCCATTTTGGATTGGACGGCGGTGGGGGATTAGGCGCGGGAAAGCGGCACAATAGATACTTGGAAGAGAAATCGCCATGTTGGTGTCGCCAGAACAACGCGGATGTGTTGGCGGTGGCAGTCGCCATGGCTATTAGCTGAAATCCCAGAAATCAAAACCTCGTCTTTGCAGTGGATATGGAAGTTTTCATTATCTAACAAGTGAGGATTTGAGAGAGGAAGTTGGGGATTGAACAAAGGATGTAGTGTCTGATAGCATGCATTTAGGTAGGCATAATAGGTTGCATTTAGCTTAGTTAATGGATGGATGGATTAAATACAATTTGCATATTTGCTCTCTACGTTGGTGGAGTCGGATTCTACGCACTTTTATTGATTATTTCAGGTAATCATAGATCCGATGAGGAGACATGGGTTGATAACGCATTAGATGAGAATGTCTAGTTGATCGAAGAAGCTTACATGAAGATCTCAAGAGGTCCTGAGAAGAAGAAGCGAGCCTAAACGAAGAACAAGTCTGCAGAAGTTGTCGCCAGACATGCTGAACTTGTTTTGCACTTTCTGGAGGCCTCGGTTGTCCGATTGACTATTATTACCATGCATTGGAAATTTCTTTCAGAGGACTACAACTTTCCTGTTGACAAGAAGAGCAAATTCGTGATGGATTTTCCTTGAAAGACCCCTGGCTGCGGCCGCAGCATTTGACGTCTGCGTCGTTTTGTTTACGAAAACCCTAGTTTATGTTATTTTGTTTGGTGGCCGACTTAGACCCTTTAAAAGGCCTATTATTGTTAGTTTTTTAAGAACTTCTATTTTAATCATTCATCAGACACTTTAGAGATTTTGAGCGATATCTTTCACGAGGACCTAAACTCATCTATTCTGCCTGCAATTTAAAGCTTTGTTTGGATTGATTGTGAGTTTCTAATTCTCGTTCCTTGTTTCCTACATTTGAATGCTTCAACTTCTTTGTGCTTAATTGTTTATTGATTTGTTCTATCTTGTCTGGCCAACTTGTTAGATCAATTCAATTGCTAAGGTTTTGTAGATTCCTGGTTGTAAACCTTAACCTAAGTGGCAAACTTGTTCCTTTAGGGCTGGTTGAACTAATTGAATGAGTAGGAAGTTGAATATGTTGTTAAATCCCTCTTTAGGGACTGTAAATACCCTTGCTAATATATGAACTTAAAGCTATCAATTGGGTTAAATCCTTCTTTAGGGACTGTTCGATTCATAAGGGTTGCTAGGACTGGTTGGACTAGTAACTATATTAGGTCGGGACAAGGGCATTCATAGGAAACTTAATAGGACGAGAAGAAGTTACAAGGATCGCTTCAATCCAACAAAGTGGAAAATTGTAGGTAGAATTGCTTCACCTAATTGTCTAAAATAAATCCATTTTCTTTGCTTCGATAAAAGGCGAAACTTTCACACACAAAAACTCCCCAAACTGGTTACTTTGATAGACACTTGAATCAAACTTGAGTTATAACTTTCCCTGTGGATCGACCTCTTGCTTGTTGCTATACTTGCTATAGGTTTGAGTTTTCTTTGGCGGATCAACGACAGATTTTACCTCCGTCAGTGCCGCTGCCGCCCCAGTAAACGGAAGGTAAAGGTTGGAGCTTTCAGATTGGAGGTTGGATGGATGAGGGCCGGAGTGAGAGAGTGACTGAATGGACTACCCACAAAAATATGTGCGTTAGTGGGAGAGAGATACTCTAGTTGGTGGATGACACGTGGTTTTTTTTTTTTTTTGCAGAGAGAGAACCAACCATGGTTCCTCTTTCCTGATAAACTAGTTTAGTATCCATACTGTGTGGAGTTTTCTTTAACTTAAATAAATT
Organism: Persicaria tinctoria; assembly: GCA_037127255.1. NCBI lineage: Eukaryota > Viridiplantae > Streptophyta > Magnoliopsida > Caryophyllales > Polygonaceae > Persicaria > Persicaria tinctoria. Next base: position 66,199,364 of record JBANSL010000006.1, read on the forward strand.
TGATATTAATAATCATTTAATCAACTAATTAATTTTCTTCAATACTTCTCGATTGTTACATAAAACATAATTAAGATATAACTAGTACAGTCTCCGCACCATGATGCGTATTTATCCAATATTATTTTTTGTTAAAATAGAAAAAAATAGATTTGATAAAGTAAGTAAAAAATAATAATATTTATAAAAATTTATGAAAAATGTATAAAAATTACATGAGTTTAAGATTTGAGTAGAATAGGTTGGTAAAGTGAAAATCCTAAAATAAAGGCGCTTATAAGTTATAACACCTAAATACAAATGCTTATGGTTTATTAGTTAGATATAGATAGATTAATTAAATAAACTTGTCCAGATTTTAATAGTTGGATTTTTAATTCTAGGGTCAGTTGATTAGGAGGAAACTGATCGTAAAATTAAATCCCATCAGTTAAAAAAATTGTTTAAAAATTTTATCATGTGAAATTTTATGTAGATTAGGTTGGGTGTGTGAAATTCCAAAAATTAAAGTTATTATTAAAACAAAAAGAGTTTTCATTATATATATAGATTGGTTGCTCCAAAAATAATCATATATAGGTTGCTTGAAATGATATTGTATAATTAATATAGAATGAAATAATATTGCATAGTTAATATTAACTTTATTAAAAAAAGTTTTGAATTAATCCCATTGTTTAAAAAAAATGTGGTATGAAAAGATATTGTGTAATTCATATAAAATGGAATAATATTGTATAGTTAATACTAACTTTATTAAAAAAAAGTTTTGAACTAATCCCATTGGTTGAAAAAATGTAGTATGAATAATGAAATGATATTGTATAATTAATATTAGATAAAAATAGGATATATTCATATATATATATATATATATATATATATATATATATATAGGTAAGAGTTCAAATAAAAATGGTTATTAAAATAAAAATCCCTCTTAAAACGAAAATGGGTCTAATTTGAAGTTAATGTGCCTAATTTAAAGGTAAATGAGTATAATTAAATGAGTAATAGATAAATGAGTCTAATTTATGTGTAAATGGAGGAGAGAGAAACTCCCTTTTGAGAAATCCCCATTTTGGGTACTCTCTAATGGCGGAGGTTCCTCTTCAATCCAAGATTTCAATTGTGAACCAATTTCTTAATCCCCTTCCTCTTGTAATCCTCTTTCTTCTATCTTCCTCCCTTAATCAAATCTTATTCTTGTCCAAAATCAGTCCCTCTAAAACTTTGTTTCAGATCTTCCTCCTATCCATCACTTCAATGATCCAATCTGGGCGGGCTGTTGGGTTTGCGGCTTCGGTCCTCGTCGGACTAGGCTCGATCGTCGGCCAGCCTCTGCCTCCACTGCCATAGTGCTGCTGTTTGTGGCGGTGGTGTCACTATCGTCTTCGTCTCCGCCTCGATTTGTCTTCCCCCGTTTATCAATCAATTTGAGTTTTTTTTGCATCCGAACCCTTGGTTCCTTGGGTCTTCTCCCCGAGCTACCTTCGGCCTGGCTTTGGCTATTTTCGTGTCCTCATCCTCCGATTACGCTTTGTTGGCTGCCAATTTGTGTATCTTGTAGCGCTCCCCGCTGTACTACGAGTTTCGTGTCCTCGTCCTCCAGTCGCTCTGCCGTTGGACGGAGTCCCGTCGTTGTGGTCTTCGTCGCCGGTGTTAGACGATGGTCGTCACCGGCGACGCTCAATCAGCCTCCTGGGTAGTCTTGCTGCCCAAGGCTTCAAAGCTCTGCTTGGCGTGCAAGGTTAACCTTTATCCTTGCACGCCAAGGTTGGAAGAATACTATTAAGAGAAAAAAAAACGTATTTATATATTCATTTATATATAAATATTCGACAAAATTCCGAAATGGTTTGAGTAAATCCATCCGAAAGGGTATGACCAAATCCCGCAAGGGTTTCGACGATTTTCTTGCAGGTTAAATCGTACTGGCGTTTTGTTCGAGCAACTTTCGGCTCTACTTCCAACGTTTCTAGGAGGTCTTCTACATGGTTGGGGGGCGTGGAGTCTGGAGTCGGGACTGGCTAGGGTCGTGGTCGTGCGCTCAGGGGCGACTCCGTATCCGGGATTGAGTTTCCTTCGAGTTCGTCTGCACTACCCACAGGAGATAGAGGCCTACTATACCGCTGGCCTGCGGTGCCACTTTTCGGTGGTGCTTGGCTTCGTTCATCGACGACTTCCTCAACTTTTTTGGAGTTGGTCTTCTAGGGTCGTCTTGTTGTAGAATTTTGCTGCTTGTTTCATTTCGCTTGTTGTCTGGTCTTCTGTATTTTCAGGTTGTATGTTAGATGGTTCGCCGTCTCCCGACTTTGTCCACCACTCGATGAGTCAGGCATGTATGACCTTCAAATTTTTAACTAATAAAAACAAAAAATTATGTGTAAATGGACCTAATTTTATTGGGTAAAAAAGACAAATGGGTAAATGACCCTAATTGTGAGGTAAATGTCACCACATCTTCCATACTTTCTATTTCTAACAATATTGCCCTTATTTCAATTATAAAAATTATAGATTTTAGCCTGTCGCTTTTATTTGAAATAATATTATAAGGTGAAACAAGAAGATTACAAAATGCAACAAAATATGTTACACCACATTTTTTGTCTTTATTTTAAAAAGTGAAAAATATGAGATTACAAAATATAAAGTGAACAAATAATACAATCAAGGTTATTATTAATAAATGTGCATTTTCATAATGTAAAGTAAGTTTACTACCAAAATTTTTCTTTACAGTCTGCTATTTTTATGGCAATTTTGTACTTTAATATGACATGTGTCATTAAAAGCCTATTAGCTCAAAAATGGTATAGCGATGTGCTCGTTCATGAATAAGATTATAAAGTGAAGTAATAAAATGATAGCGTCCACAAGGAAGATGATAAAGTGCATATATAACATTATGGTGTGCAAATATAACTTTAAGTTGTGCAAATAAAATAATAAAGTGCAAGAATAAAAAGGTGTATGCATAATAATATGAAGTGCATGAATACAATAAAGTGCACAATTAAGATTATAAAATGCATAACTAAAATGATAAAGTTTATGAATATTAATATGAATTGTGCATGAATAAGATTATGAAGTGCACGATTAAGACTATAAAGTGCATAAATAAAATGATAAAGTGCAATAATAAAATGTTGAAGTGTAAGAATAATACTATGAAGTGTATGAATAATGTTATGAAGTGCGCAATTAAGATTATAAAGTGCAAGACTAAGATATAAAGTGCACAGTTAAGATGATTTCACTTTTATCAAAAAACTAATGCAAACTATTAAAATTAGGCAATTTAGCCTACGTAGGAGTCGAACCCACATCCCTACGCATAGGTACATTGCTCTACCATTGAGCTAATAGATTTTGAAAGCTAATACTTTTTGCTCGAGATTAGCTTTTTGTTCGAGATTTAGAGAAAGGGGGTTATCAGTATCCATTAGAAATGCGTAAATTAGACTTGGGTACAACATTTTGGAAAAATTCAGACAATAGCATAAAAACAAAAAATGCAATTAGTATCCATTAGAAATCCACAATTGGATAAAACAAAAAGCCTCGAAAGAGGTCATATTCATCTTCATCCAACATAAGCAAACAATTAAAGCACACATCATCAACATCATACAATCGCAACATAAACTTGATATTGGGCGTTATCGGGATAACATCAAACTGAAATGTGAGTAAAGAAAATAAAGACAACGTTACTATCACCATCACCACCAACGTAGTTCTAATCGAAAGAAGAGATTTTTAACCCACCATAGAAGAGGCGAGTTAGACTTACTATCACCATCACCACCAAAACCCTCATCCGCCGCCTCCTCCACGGTCATCACGACCTTGACCTCCAGACCCGCTAGAAATTAAAAGATTTGACAGTCCAAGCCCTCATCTCGACTCAGTAGCCACCGGATCGGAGGCCGGTAACCAATTAAAAGATTTGATAATGGATAGACAATCTGATTAGATCTTACTGAAGAGAAAGCCTCAAAAGCGACGATCTTCAACAAATGAAGAATGGTCATGAAATTAGCTGAAATCGAAGAAGGAATGCATAAATTTCAATATAGATAATGTGATGAAAGCTTCCATGGAAGCTCAAGAATGTCAGTTGAGGAAGGAAACCGAAATGAGAGAGAGATAGTGTTTTGTATCTATGTTAAAATTGAATGAATTGTGTATTACAGATGTGGAAAATGCTTATAAAGCATAGTCCGAGTTGTACAGAATTGGGCCGGTCCAATTAACAAACAAGACACAAGGCCCATAACCAAAACTAACACATCTGATCATCGTCTACATCACCACTCAATCCTAACACCCCCCTCAAGAACGAGGCGTGAAGTTCACCAAGCCAAGCTGAGGAAGCAGGGGTTGAAGATGAACTCTGGCAACGTTCTTGGTGAGGAAATCAGCGAGCTGGGAACGAGTGGAGATGTGAGAAAGAGAAATCAATCCTTCAAGAAATTTTTCTCGGGCAAAATGACAATCCAAAGTGGTGTGCTTGGTCCTCTAATAAAAAACCGAATTCCTGGTAATGTAAATCGCAGCCTGGTTGTCACAACGCACAAGAATGGGAGCAATGTATGGGACATCGAGCTCAGCAAGCAAACGACTGAGCCAAGCAAGCTCAGTACATACCCGGTGAATAGAGCGATACTCTGCTTCAGCAGAGGAGAGAGAAACCGAAGTCTACTTTTTGGACTTCCATGAGAGTAAACTCGAGCCCAGAAAAACCAGATATCCACTAATAGACCACCTAGAGAAAGGGCAGCTAGCCCAGTCAGCATCACAAAAAGCTTGAAGCCGAAAATCATGTGAAGAAGACATCAGCAATCCCTTGTCAATCGTCCCATGAAGATAGCGAAGAACATGAAGAGCAGCATTTAAATGGGTTGTATGAAGCTTCTACATAAACTCACTGAGCATTTGGACAGTGAATGCTAAATCTAGGCGAGTATGGACGAGAAAATTGAGCTTACCCACAATTCGTTTATAATTTGTGGGATTGTCAAGCAACACTCCATCTGTGGGTGACAATAGGAGTTGGGGATCTAAAGAACTGAAGACAGAAGGACCCAGGTGTGGAAACTCCTTAAGAAGTTCATGAATAAACTGACGCTGAGTAAGAACGTACCAGACGATCAAAATTGCGAAGAAACTCAATTCCAAGGAAAAAATGCAACTCCCCCAGATCCTTGATTCGAAACTCAGCATCCAAAAATGCCTTAAGGCTCTCCATTTCAGTTGTATCACTTCAAGTGAGAATTAAGTCATCTACATAAATCCCAACAAACACAGTTCCTGTAGAACCTTTCTTATGAAACAAAGAATAATCGTTCTTTGATTGTTGATATCCCTTGGCCCGTAGAGCCAAAGATAACCGAGCATACTATTTCTGAGAGGCTTGTTTAAGCCCATATAACGATTTTTGCAGTCTACAAACCATATTCTCACCATTGACAGTAAGGCATGGGGCAATTTCATGTATACTTCCTCATCCAAAGATCCGTGTAAAAACGCGTTGTTGACATCCAATTGCAAAATCTTCCAATTCTTTTTGAGAGCTACAACAATCAAAGCTCGGACTCTTGTCATCTTGACAACGGGAGAGAAGGTTTCAGTGAAATCGATTCCTTCTTTCTGGGTATACCCATTCACTACTAACCTTGCCTTGTACCGTTCTAGATTCCCATCAGCCTTTCGTTTGACTTTGAATACCCACCAGCATCTAATTGCTCTTTTTCCTTTGGGCAAAGGAACAATAGACCATGTCTTATTTAGAGTAAGAGCATCAAATTCAGCAGTCATAACAATTTCCCAGTCCTGATGTCTACAAGCTTCCTCATAGGTAAAAGGCTCACAATCAGGATGATCATCATGAGGAAGAGAAGGAGCTGGAAAATTGACAGTGGAGGTTATGGTATGGCAACAAGTAGCAATATAGGCACAAGCACGCCCATATACATAATTAGACAGATAGGTGGGGGGACGGCTAACTCTTGATGATCTTCGTTCTCCAACTGTAGGAGCAACCTGATCAAGAAGAGAAATTGTAGGCAAGTCACTCGACCGAGATGAAGACATTGCAACTGGCTCATCATAAGAAGTTGAATCTCCTGTGATGGAGAATGAAGGGGAGTCTGAGCAAGGGTCTACACGAGCACTATAATAAGGAAACACACGTTTCTGACACACCACATCCCGGGAATGAATAATTTCTTTGTTGTCAAGACGTAAAAGTTTATAGCCTTTCTTCCCAACTAAAAATCTAAGCATGACACATGGTATAGTTCGAGGAGAAAACTTATCTCTTTGGGGTTTGGGAGTGGTTGCAAAACATAAACTTCTAAAGCACCTAATAGAACCATAATCAGGGGGTTTAGAGCATAACAACTCAAACGGAGACTTGGACTTCAACAGTTTGTTGGGCAATCGATTCACAAGGTAAGCAATCATTTGAACACTAACCCCCCAATATTTAATGGGCAAAGAAGCTTCAAACATCAAACCTCTGGCAACTTCTAATAGGTGCCTGTGTTTACGCTCAACTACACCGTTTTGGTGAGGCGTATGGACACATGAGGTTTGATGTATGATGCCACAATCCAACAAAAACCTGGCATTGTCTGCACTGCAACCCAATTCGAAGGCATTATTGGTTCTGATAACCTTCTCCTTCTTCCCAAACTGACGCTATACTAAAGTAACAAATTATTTGAAAACTGTAAAAGAAAAGGTTTTCTGGATAGCAATTTCAACCAGGTATACCGGGTAAAATCATCCACAAAAGTTATGAAGTATTTACTTCCATCACGAGCCAGAAATTGATAGGGTACGTTCCCCACACATCGATGTGGACCAAATCAAAACAAGCTGCAATACTGATCTTACTATCACAAAATGGCAGTCTAGTTTGCCTTGCCTTAGAGCACACCACACATGCTTTAAGGCTATTATTACATTCAGAATCAACATGAACAAAGGGTAAACTTTGAAGTGTGTAGGAGGGTAGATGCCCCAACCGTTTGTGCCACAAATCAGCATCCACTGCAGCAGCTACATTATTAAAATCAGAATCTACTATCATCTTCTCATGGCTTGAAGGTTGACACAGAAAAAGATCTTTAACTCGATCACCAATCTTCATAGGTGCCCTCATAGTAGGATCCTGTATATAACATCCCTTTTCTGTAAACAACACAAAACAATGCAAGTCTATGACCATCTTTCCCACTGACATGAGGTTGCATTTGAAACTAGGAATGAAGAGCACATTATCTAGTTTCAAACCTTCCATAACCTCAACTGTCCCTGATATGTTGACAGTTGTAGTCTCGGTAGTGGGAAGTGTGACAACGAAAGGTTTGGAAAGGGGAAAAGTAGTTGTGAACATGGTGGCATCACCACACACATGACCACTAGCCCCGCTATCTACAATCCAAGTAACACCATTCATGCTATGTGTTGTGAATGAGGTACCTGAGAAACCAGTAAAGTCATCTGTAATAGGTTGACAATCTTGTGTGCCTACTCCTGCTGATTGCAACATGCTCATGATTTGCACAAGTTGTGAAGGAGTGAAATCTGAAGGAGCTTGTCCCTGTGCAACAGATCCTGCAAACTTGGCATCCCCTGAAGCCTTCTTGTCTTTGTCTTTACCATAACCTGGTGGAAAGACATTCAAGAAATAGCACCTTTCAATTGTATGATTAGTTTTCTTATAGTTGGTGCAGAAAAGTGGCTTCCTTTCATGATTGTTTCGTTCATTTCCAACATGTGAAGCCCCCTGTGAGCTGTTTTGGGAAGAACCTTGGGGCTGGGTTTTGGCATACATAGATGCACCATATGCAGATCCACCCTTCGGTGCGTTTTGAGCACTAACATGGGATGACAATCCCTCAATCACATCCTTATCATTCTTAGCTTCCCTTTGACATTCTTCCTTAGAAATGAGAGAATAAACACGATTTAGACTAGAGAGAGGATCCAACATGAGGATTGAACCTCTAGCAACTAGATACGCATCATCCAGACCCATCAACAATTCAATAAGCCTTTCGCTTTCCTCGTATTTCATCATTTCAGGTGCAGCGCCACAAGTACACACAGGTACTCTTCGAATACTATCCAATTCATCCCATAGAGCTTTGAGTATTGTAAAATACGCAGGAAAAGTGCTTGTACCTTGTTCAGCTCTCCTAATCTTCCTCTTAATCGTGAACAATTGAGTCCCTCCAACCTTTCCATATCGAGACTCAAGTGCGCGCCAAATTCCATGTGCGGACTCGTTCTAGATCACTCTTCTCTTGATTTTAGCATTCAAGTTGTTCAAGATCCAAGCGATGACCATATCGTTCCATCGTCTCCAGTGGATCGACTTCGGAGATGCAGAATCTGGCCTCGGAATGTCACCGTTCAGAAACCCCAACTTATTTTTCGCAGATAGTGCGATGAGGACATATCGTCTCCATTCTCCGAAACATCGTCCATAAAAAACAGGAGTGACAAGGACAATGCATGGATTTTCACTCGGATGCAAGTAATAAGGATCATTAGGCTCAATTCTGACTTCTTCGTTAGCCATGGAGTAAACGCAGATCTGAGATCACAAACAAAGAGAATGAAAGGAAATGAAACCGCGGAAGAAAACAAATGAACGACGAAAAATGAAAACGAGCGAGATCCGAGATCAAGATCTCTGCTCTAATACAATGTAGGATTTGGAGTGTGAGCTCAAGCTTCCATGGAAGCTCAAGAATGTCAGTTGAGGAGGGAAACCGAAACGAGAGAGAGAGAGAGTGTTTTGTATCTGTGTTGAAATTGAATGAATTGTGTATTACAAATGTGGCAAATGCTTATAAAGCATAGTCCGACTTTTACAGAAATGGGACGGTCCAATTAACAAACAAGACACAATGACCATAACCAAAACTAACACATCTAATCATCGTCTACATCACCACTCAATCCTAACAACTTGATCCGAATAGAAAGGGCGAAGGGGAAAGATGAAAACCCTAGGGTCGGATGATTTCAGATCGAACGGCGTGCTCAAATAAAAGGACGTTGGAGTGGAGATGCAGTGTCGGAGGCTGATGGTCTAGCGTGAGGTGGTCGGTAAACTCCGGCTTCCCGTTCATGACCTCGACGAAGAGCGCTGATATGACCTCGGAGAGGACGACAAGCAGGTTGGCGTTGAAGAGGACGATGGAGGTGACGCCAGATTCGATGGCAGTGTAGTTGACCAGCACGAGGCCTTCCTTAGGCTGGAGCTCGAAGAAGCCGTCGTTGACCAGCACGTTGACCAGCACGGGATTTGTAAAATATATTATGTTGTTCTAAAAGATATTATCATAATTTATCTACATTATATATAATAATATTATGATAATATGAAAATGATATAGAAAAATAATATTAAATCCAAACATCAAAATGATAAATATACAAAATTGGTCTTGCTCATTCGATTCACATCTTCGATCAATAATTAAAAGTGTGCTATATAGATCACGATAACTTCATTAATCCACAATGTAGGAGAATTCATAGCGTTGTTGCACAATTTTGGTTTTGGAGATATTATTGGGTTTAAAAAACTGTAAAATAAATATAGTTCATATTAAGATGGTATATTAAGTAATAATAGATACAACAAATAAGTAAAATAAGGTGCGCATTACCTTCTTTGATATGCATTAGTGTCGGGAAAAAAATCGGATTTATATACAACTTTGTCACACCGGCTAAATTAAAGTTGACAATATTCTCTCATCTACACACAACAAAAGTTAAACATATAAAAGTAAAGAATGCATGTTCACGAGGTAAAATAAAAGAAATTATTATTATTTTTAATATTGAGAAATAAGGTCATTAGAAATTATAATTATTGGTAATATTGAGAAATAAGGTCAATAAATATAGCTAAATAAGAAATATGATTTGAAACTTTTGTCCAACATCTTTTACAATAAGAAATTGAAATATATCAATGATGTATCTATTCAGCTCCATATTGATGGCTATATATATAGTTGTTTCAATAATTTCGAACCAACAGGTCACTTCAATATACGATTCTTGTGAAAAAATTCAATATTAAAGGTGGTAAAACAAATAACTAATAACAAAATATACAAATCAATGCATATAAAAATGAACTTTGCCTATCATTCTTCACGATAAGATCAACTCTACCATGTGTGAGTAGAGATATATGATGAACTTCTTTTATATGTAAATGGATAAATATTGAATTTTAACAAATTACTATATAAATAATTTAGCAATAAAAATGCCACCAAAAATTTGAGATAGCAGAAATCCTACCAAATACAGGTAAAATGAGATTGTAATTTTGTTTGTTTGTAATTAGATAAACATTGTATTTTTATAAATCATTGTATAAATAATCCAGCAGTAAAAATCCCACCAAACGTTTTGAGATAGCATTAGAAATCCTACCATATACGGGTAAAATGAGATTGCAATATTTTTTATTTGTAAATAGAAAAAAATTACATTTAAAAAAATCATTTTATAAATAATTCAGTAGAAAAAATTCCACCAAATTTTCGAGATAAGTAGAAATCTTACCAAAAACGGGTAAAATGAGATTACAATCGTTTTTTGTTTGTAAATAGAAAAAAGATGGATTTTAACAATTGCTATGTTTGAATCAAATAGTAAAACCCACGTAATTCAACAATCATTGATGTTTGGGAGATTAACAGTGGTATGAAGAACACCAATTCAACGTTCCTACATATGCATCAAGATAGAGCTCCAATTCAACCTGGGCAATGATTGACTACAATGCTGGATCGACATATGCATCGAGAGAAGTCACTGCGGAAATAGATGTGCATCAAGAAGCAAGATTCCATCAATTGATAACTTATTGTCATCACCCAACAACAAATCTAACTTAGCGTCTGAAAAGTGGTCGATTACAATATTGGACCCCCGTTTCTTGAGCACTTTGTTTTCGAAGCGCGCCTTCGTCTCGAACACGTCAGGCTTCCTCCAATTCAACTTGGGCAATGATTTTCTAAATAACAAAGATATTAAGTTTTAACACAACATAAATGAGAAAAAATAAATCAAATTTACAATAGAAAGTAATTAATTGGTTAATTTAATTTAAAAAATTTAAATATCTTTAATTCAAACGAGTAAAAAAAATTTGGGAGAAATTAATATTCTAGTAAATTTCTTAAATTATCATTAAATTTATTTTAATTAATAATTGATTGAATTCTGTTAGTTGTATAGGTGGGACCACACTTAATGAAAAACTGCCACGTAAGCCTTGATTTAAGGTGAGTCTGTCACGTGTATCTTTCACATATGTTTTAGTATTATATTAGATATAGATATAGATTAAAAGAAATTATTACAACATATTCATATATATTCTTTAATTATTTTTTTGAATTAAAAATTATTATTAATACCCATTAATCTTCTAATTATTATACGATTGTAAAATAAACCAAAGGTTAAATCTTAGATAATAAAACTGATTATTTAATTTAGATAAGTATAAATGAATTGATTATTTAAAAAAATTGATTAAGTAATTTTGTAATTTAATTGTTAAATCTTGTAAAAATATATTTATATCTAACGAAATTGGATAAAGTGTTATCTTAAACATATATTACTATATTGATCTTTAATATCTTCTGAAAAATATATTCATATATAATGAAATTGAGTCAAATTTTATCTTATGTATATATAGATATATTGATTAAATATAGTTAGAATAAAATTTTATCTTATACATATATTGGTTATTTCAAAATTTTGTGATTGATTCATACGACTAATATCCATATCCAATGAAATTGTGTCAGATTTTATCTTATGCATATATAGACATATTGATTAAATAGAGTTAGTGTAAAGGCTCGGATTTTCAAATCCTCATTTTCTGGAATAAGAGAATTAAAAATGAAATTAAGTCAGTTTTAAAACTTGTTTAGCGGATTCCGACCGGAGTATAAATTTAACGAACAATTTCCGTTCTTTTACCTCGAAAATTCAAAATAATTATCGGATAGTGATATCCTTGTCGATTTTAAAAATCTAATTGATCGAGGGAGCGAGAGCCGGGAAAACTAACTTTCGGAAACTAATTGCGGGTTTCAAATTCGCGTATTTGAGATTTCTTTCCGGTATTTATTTGACTAAGGTTTTAACCAATTCCACACTCAATCTCCCTTACCTTTCCCTACCTTACCCTGCAGACCATCCCCTCCTGCCTATTTCATCGACATCCCCCACCTGCTCCACGCCTTGACCATTCCGCCATCATCGTCTCTCCTGTTTTACCGAGAGGAAGAAATCCCAAGCCACCTCTTCCTCCTTGCTTCCTCCTGTCCACCTTGAGCCAGCTGCGGGAGTCCCCCTCGACACCTCCTTGTAGCCATGGGCAGCAGCGGTAGCAGTAGGAGCTGGAGACGAAGCCGCAGCCCCGCGAGCAGTCGTCAACGTCGGTGTCAACCGCGTCCTGTTTTCCCGAGCCTAGAGGCAGCCCCGAGGCGTCCAGCAGTCCATACACTCCCACTCCACCTCCATCGACGTCCATCGACACACCGGAGCTACCTAGGAGCCGCCCAGCGCCGCCGCAGAGCCACCGGAGCTCCAGTTCTCTGTTCGAGCTTGAACGCCGCTTCGGTAAGCCGTTCTCCCCTGTTTTCGATCGGAATCGTCCTCGAGCTCCACCATCACGCTCACCCATGCCTGATGCAGGTCCGATGAGCCATCGCAAGCCACCGACGACGCCCATAACTCCGATCGGGAGCTCCGAAGTCGTGAAAAATCCATCTCGGTGAGCTCCGAATTTATCCTCGTTTCGATTCTTTTTTTTCAGTCTTTTTCGATGCTTATGGGTCGGGAAGAGAGCGTGAGATGAGTGCGGGTTGATCGGGCGTGCTCGAGAGCTCCGGCGAGCTCGAGAGATCCGGCGATGCGTGAGTGTGAGTCGAGCTTGAGTGCGAGGAGCGGGCGATGCGTGAGATGTGAGCGTGAGCCACACTAGGCGTGGGAGGTGCGAGAGTCCGGTCTGGGCGAGTCCGGGCGAGCAGGCGAGCAGACGGGAGCGCAAGAGGCGGCCGGCGTCCAGCGTCGCAGCGCAGGCGAGAGCAGTTCGATCAGCCGAAATTGAAGGAGGAAGAAGATGAAGGCGGGCCTCTCCTGCCCAGTCAGCGTGGGCCCTCGCCCAGTCATCCCCATGGGCCCTCCGTTCTTTTAATTCATTTCGATGTTTGCCGGTTTGGATTTGGGGTTTTGGGTTCGATCCGGTTTGGGTTAAAAGCGTTGGTTCGGCTTGAGTTTATTTGTTATTTATTTATTTATTATTAGATTTATTAATTAATTGCTTAACCGATTTCCGATAATTGATTAATTAGAAATTTATTTGTGTGTCGGTATTTAAAAGGGGTCGGTTTTAAAGTATATAAATTGAATTATTAAGTAATGGTTGAAAGCTAATTAAGTCCCTAGAATGATGATTTTAATTAAAGTAAAGTATGCCGAGATTATTTAATCGGATTTTTGAAAGTAGTTTTAAAGATTAAATATTTTATGTATTAGAAATGGCTAAATATAACTTTGAAGTAATTGTTTTGACTAACAACTTGACGAGCTAGTGAGATTATATGAATTGAAGTATGATTGAGCCAGTTATGGGAATGACAATGGAATAAGATGATATAAGATGTTGAGATAAGGGATGCTGATGATGCTATGATTAATGAATTGGTGGGCATGTTATGTAGTGGTAAATGGATCCCGTTGTGTGCAGTTTACTTATGCATATTTATTAATAATTGCTAGGTGATCTGTAACCTGCTTGCTTATATCTTGCTGCTTTTCATCTTGTTGATCTGCTACTCCAGGTAAGTTCTTTGAACTTACTCATGATGGGCGCTCTATGCACTGGGTGTTATATAGTAGGCTAGTGTCCATGCACCATACGACTTAGAATCATGCTTAGGAGCTAAAATGAAAATCATATGATTGCTATATGTCCTTGCAAGAGAACGGCCGTTATCTGTGATAGTCCTAGAGTCTTTGCTAGGGTCATAGGGTAGCCCAGCCTCATCGGGTACCCTGAGTAAATCGAGTCTATATGAGCATGATATGATAGCCCAGCACCATCGGGCAAGCGATGAGATGATATGATATGATGATGCCGTGGTTTGTGCACCACCACGATGAAATTGATATGCTATAGCACCGAACTGGCCAGTCTCCGCCCTATTGAAAGGGGGTAGAGGTACGAGAGGGACATGCCATTTGGCATTCTGTGTGGATCCATTTATCGCTTTCTGCATTATATTAATCTGTCAGTAGATATATATGTGTGATTTAATTTACGTATGGCATTACACATTTCATCTTAAGAATAGGGTGCTTATTATATGCCTCTCAGAGTGTGTTTACATACGCGCATGAGTGACCTGATGATTGACCCAGATCCCCCTCATTTTTTTAGATTCAGGTAACCGTTAGCCGCTATCGTTGCTTATGTGGATGCTTGGCGGGTTCAGACTTTTGGCGTTAGATCGAGAGGTTGAGAGACCACCACACTTCCTCTCTTTTATACTCCTTTTCGGATTGTATTTAAACTCAACCTTATTTTTTGCTTTCGCTCGATTTCACGATTAGACTAAGGCAGGTATTTGATCCCCAATGGATCCGCGATCTTTAAGGGTTCGAAATCCCTTCTTTTAGTACAAATATTTTGTTTTAAAACTCAACCCGTACCTGGATTGCAAGATCCGAACAAGGGGTTTTATCCCTTGAAACGTAACCCGGAAATCATAATTCTGGGCCGTTACAAAGATGGTATCAGAGCTCAGGTTGTGCAATTCGGGTACACAAGGGTCGAGTGTGTGTTTTGAAAACCGCCCACGAGTTTCAAGGACTTTTTGAAAAGGATTTAAAGGGGCAAAATGAATTTAAGGTGCTTAACTAAAATTGGACTAAGTAATGAACTCGAGTTGTAATAAAAAAGGAGAATCGACGAAACGGGGACACGATTGGGTAGTAAAGGCGCTAGACCCCCCCTATTGGGTGTAGTTGGGAACGGTAGGCAAAATACTAGCTTGCTCTTTACAGAGGGTCCGGAAGACTCCAAGGAGATTGCACCAAGGTGGTTGGAGTGGCGAGTTAGGTAGGATCGCGAGGTTTTTGCCCCTCCGGTCAGTCGCTCCTTGAAGAGCGACATTAGATAGCTTGATGTGCTTTATATATTGAGACTGAGTATGATCTCCCTCGAAGGAGTTCATTATAATTGTCATTGATTAATTCTATGCTGAGTGCTTGATATGCTAATGTCTGATTGGTATGCCTTACAATAAAATGTGTATCGACTGATCCGTACAAACGAGATAGTGGGAGTACCCTTAATCCTATGTGGTCAACCCAGCTTGTGTGAAATAGCCCCTTCCACTATGTTTGTTAACCCTTTGACGGTTCTATCGAGTCTTTCTCCCGGATATCAGTATCTTTCATGGGAATCGGGTTGGTAAACACATTGCGTCAGAAACTCATATATGTATATGGAGGTTGTGTGAGTGAGTATTGGAAGATAGTTCTTAATGTCATTTTGAGTCAAAAGTAAGGTGTTTCCGGGGTTGTCTTCCTTGATTCTTATGATGATCAACCGAGGTTTTCTTGCCACAAAGAGTCATACGTACCAAGGTCCCACGAGAAATAGGGGTGATGAGTCAGTTTGGGAAGGTCAATGGTTGCCCTTAGGGATCTCTGTCCGGTTGTAATGGTGACTCTCTCTGAACTGCATGGCGTGATTTTGTAACCTCCTGCATGTATCTTGCAAAATGCTTATTTGTAAAATGTTGCTCATGTTATTACATCTGTGATTAGTTACATTGATCAAGTCTTGTGTTATGTCTCACTCTCTATCGTGATTACGTTGCCATAGCATGCCTACTTGACTTATTGTATTAGTTGTACTAATGATTGATTGGAAGCGTATAAACCACATGATATAAACCTACATGATAATTGTTTTCTCCTGGGTTAGGTCCATGATAGTGTGATAAACTCTTATTCGTATGAATGCCTGTAAATGATATCTTTAGCATACTAGTGGATGACGCCTTGATGCTTATTACTCGTTTTATGACAAGAATCTACAACATGCCCATCTATTTTGTATTCATCAGATTAATGATTGTTGGTTGTTTCACTTGATATTGTTGTGTGATTAGTTGCGTTGGATGGGGAATATGTGGTATAATTGAGTCTTGATGAATGCATGCTATAATGTTCATGATGGCCATTGTGTGAGTCCAAGTTACACGTGTTATGTCTCTATCATCCCAGCATGCCCTACTCAGTATGTTGCATCGTCATACTAGTGCATGAATGTAAATGTCATGTGTAGGAAGCCGCATAATTAATGTTCTCCCTGTAAATAGGTTCATAATAGTGTGACCGTTCAGTTCTAGTGTCATGATAGAGTGAGTTCCATACTTGATGAATATGTGTTATAACTTGATGTCAACATGCCTTATATGATACGTAATTCCCAGTACATGTTAAGATGATGATTCTTAATGTAAATTTGTGGTTGTATGACATTATGTACCCATGCTTGCCCCATTGCTTAGGTCCCGTGTTGCATCTTGCTTCTTGTCCTGATTATATGTCGCCTTTGTATGTCTAATTGACCTGTTGTATTGGTCGTACTAACGACTGATTTGAAGCATGAATTGCATGACGGGAGTTTGTATATAGTTATTGTCTTCCCCTAGATTAGACCCATGATAGTGTGTTACACTCCCCTTGTATGAATGTCGTAAGATGATTCCCCCTGCATGATTATTCGATGTTACCCATGGTTTATTGACTAAATTAGTATTTCAATTGTGATCATGCTATTTGACGTGATGTCTTGGTAAATGCATGCCTTATTCAAATGGTTGTTGAGTTGGAATACATACCTTGTATGCTAGTCATATTGCTTGTTGCGTAGGCTTGCATTATGCATTGCTATATTCCTCCCATGCTTCTATACCGACGGGGTATGTTAATATGATTTCTTACACATCGATATGTTGGTCATACAAGCGCATGTATGTATCGAATGTCATATTGAGCTTTTAGCATCATGTAGGGTCATTGGTTGTGACTTGTGCGAATTTATGCATTGCTTGCATTATTGCTGATTCCCTCTCGAGCTAGGTCCCTCATAGTGTGATCCTTCCCTTTTTCTATCACCTTGAAATATCTTACTCATGAAAATTAGATTGATGTTGAATTCGATGATCGATTGCTTTCTGTGATGGTTTATCCTAGCATGCTTACATGTTATCACTCGGTAGTGTTTCCCTATTACCTTATGAATTCCTCTATTGCTGGCGTAGATGTATGACTTGGCACCTCGCATGATCATACACCACGTTATATCATTTCGCATATGCATGATGCACGAATGTTAGAATGAATTTAGTCGAGTTACCTTGATTGTGGTCATGATTCGATATGTGTTAGTAGTATCATGTAGGGCTTATGATTTCCAATATGACTCGCTAAATGATTACATGTTGTACCTCTTCTATGAGGTGATAACTATTGTACCTTTATGTCTGTCCTATGATGATTCGTTCCTAGCATGATTATAATCTATTGCCCATGATGTCTTTCTTGTTACTTTTGATGATGCCTCATGTTTCGTGAACATCCTGTTGAACCCCTTTTAATGACTCTTGACTATGCTTGTATCACATTATGTGTCGCTAGCATCATATAGGACCTGTGCTTTCTAAATGTATCTCATCGTATGATTACGTGCCATGCTTGACCTATTATATGACCAGTGTGTTCGGATGAGATAGTTACTAGGTTGCTCCTATATGTTCTTGTATGACGCTTAATCTGGTTGTTATGTTACACCTCGCCATGCCATATTTAACCTGACCTATTGATGCGTACACCACGCTTGTACATTCGTTCATATGCACCATACTCGTCGTCGTCGTTAAATCCCACATAACCTCGAATCCTGCATGCTCATTCTTGATTCCGCATAACTTGCTAGGCATATATGCTTTCATGGAATAATATACTACAATCTTGTCTCACATGCATCCGTATAGGAATCGATCGTGTCGTTGGAAATGAATACGAATGTTGCTCCTCTGAAATAGGTACATGTTAGCGTGGATTAGCGTGATTGATATGCTCCATAATGAATTCGTGTTTGCTTGTCGCGATTATAACTTAATGGACTTCCATAAGGGCATCGTTGCTATTCTCAGGTCGGAGTTTCGTCTCTAGTTGTCATCCTTAGGGTTGGTGTGTGTTTGTTCCGAAAGGAACATTGGGTTGTCCGCTCTTGTCCCTCCCCTATCTTCGCTAACTTGGACTTCTACGCGACACGTTGGACGAGCGACCGCATGAAAGAGGAAATGGGAAGTCGGATAGCGATAGAGCAACGCCGCGAAGGCGTGGGCCTATAACCCACATGCCTCAAGATCAACGATTTCGGCAGGACAAGCACGTTTTGAGGATGACGATTACTGGGTACGATATGACTTGCAAGCGGGAGTGTCCTCCCTTCTAACTCTTAATCCTCTCTGAATTAGTTGATGATGGTATTTCATTGGTATGGCGATGGAATTTATGTGTTGATGTGCTGACCTGGTAATGAATCTTGCATGATCATCCATTGTCTATGATGATATGATTCGATGTCTTATAAATTTCATGTACCATGATGTTTCCATGTTTTGCTACCCTATATTGCTAAGCATGATCTGAACTCTTGTGGCTATAAAAGTACGAACTGCGAATGCTAAGGAACCTGAATTGTTATCTGATAAGGTTATGTTGAAACTTGCTAGCTTGAATTGACTATGTTCATATATGGTGTTTTGCAATAATTTTGAGCATAATAGCAAATTGAGACTTGTTGACGTACTGAGGATAATTTGGGAATTTTCTTGCTTACATGACTTGTAAATATGTACTGGCTTGATGTTAGATAGCGACCATGAGGAACTTGGTATGGAACAATACTACATGTTGATATGCAATATTGAAATCTAGTGACAGTGACAAATGCTATCATGATATATTGATGATTTGCTAACCTGTTATGTTGTTGTAGAAGCATGTTAGGATGTGTTGCGACATGATATATGAGATAATGATGTGTTATTATATGAAAGCATGATAATGTATTATATAGTTAAACATGATTATTGATACGTCAAATGATGAACATGACTCAATGGTGCCTGGTTACTAAATGATCGTCATTCGATATTGTGATGAGTTGAGGTGATGTCTTTTAGGGCATGCTGACATGTTGGTGAATTATATACTACTTGAACTTCCTTTTTCTAAATCTTAATAGGCATGGCCTTGATGTGTTGATATGTTGACATGATAAATCTGCTATGACTGGTTCTACTTGTAGTGCGATGTTATGCGATTTTGAGAATTGATGTGTACTGACATACTAACCCTGTGACACCTAGCCCATTGATCTCTTGACATGTGTGCTTGCATGATAACTTATGAGAATTCGATCATGGACTTGTGATTCCTTCAGTATGATGTAGATATGCCTTATGGCTCGTGGTATGATGTTGAGATTTTGTTATTGCTTTTGACATGTTCTGAATGGATGGTATGTGGCTATTCTTGAGGTGATTATGTTATGCTATTTAGACGTGAGGTGCTATTGCTATTCGATATATATACATGATGCTTGATGATGGAAATGATAGAAACTGAACTGTTGAACCTTGATTCTGACTTGGAACCTAGGAAGGGAATATGGGATTAGCCTTTAGAGGTGGATGATTCCACCTCTCGTGATGTGAAATTGCTTGACTAACGTCGAATTTGAAGATTTTGAACGGATTTGAAAAATACTAACTTGGATTTTAAAAGAATAAATCCTATCAAGAATGTTAACGATTTCGAGGTCAATCTTTCCATTTGCAAAACTCTTTTGAATCATTCGGGACTGGATTTACATTATGACGCCTCACGAAGTGGATAATAATATTTGAGTTATGATATGGCCAAAGAGTCGGAGTAAGGATGTGATAGGGGCCCATATTACATTCTTACTACGGTCTATTGGGGATATTATGATCACGGCAACGGTACTGTGAGGATCTCATAGGGGCACTTATGAGGTGTTCACGGGATCAATGACATGATCCTTGGACTCACCAATTTCAAACTTCATCCCCTGTTTTAAAATTTTTTTTTTAGTCTCGAGGACGAGACTTGTTTTTAGAGGTGGATGATGTAAAGGCTCGGATTTTCAAATCCTAATTTTCTGGAATAAGAGAATTAAAAATGAAATTAAGTCGGTTTTAAAACTTGTTTAGCGGATTCCGACCGGAGTATAAATTTAACGAACAATTTCCGTTCTTTTACCTCGAAAATTCAAAATAATTATCGGATAGTGATATCCTTGTCGATTTTAAAAATCTAATTGATCGAGGGAGCGAGAGCCGGGAAAACTAACTTTCGGAAACTAATTGCGGGTTTCAAATTCGCGTATTTGAGATTTCTTTCCGGTATTTATTTGACTAAGGTTTTAACCAATTCCACACTCAATCTCCCTTACCTTTCCCTACCTTACCCTGCAGACCATCCCCTCCTGCCTATTTCATCGACATCCCCCACCTGCTCCACGCCTTGACCATTCCGCCATCATCGTCTCTCCTGTTTTACCGAGAGGAAGAAATCCCAAGCCACCTCTTCCTCCTTGCTTCCTCCTGTCCACCTTGAGCCAGCTGCGGGAGTCCTCCTCGACACCTCCTTGTAGCCATGGGCAGCAGCGGTAGCAGTAGGAGCTGGAGACGAAGCCGCAGCCCCGCGAGCAGTCGTCAACGTCGGTGTCAACCGCGTCCTGTTTTCCCGAGCCTAGAGGCAGCCCCGAGGCGTCCAGCAGTCCATACACTCCCACTCCACCTCCATCGACGTCCATCGACACACCGGAGCTACCTAGGAGCCGCCCAGCGCCGCCGCAGAGCCACCGGAGCTCCAGTTCTCTGTTCGAGCTTGAACGCCGCTTCGGTAAGCCGTTCTCCCCCGTTTTCGATCGGAATCGTCCTCGAGCTCCACCATCACGCTCACCCATGCCTGATGCAGGTCCGATGAGCCATCGCAAGCCACCGACGACGCCCATAACTCCGATCGGGAGCTCCGAAGTCGCGAAAAATCCATCTCGGTGAGCTCCGAATTTATCCTCGTTTCGATTCTTTTTTTTCAGTCTTTTTCGATGCTTATGGGTCGGGAAGAGAGCGTGAGCTGAGTGCGGGTTGATCGGGCGTGCTCGAGAGCTCCGGCGAGCTCGAGAGATCCGGCGATGCGTGAGTGTGAGTCGAGCTTGAGTGCGAGGAGCGGGCGATGCGTGAGATGTGAGCGTGAGCCACACTAGGCGTGGGAGGTGCGAGAGTCCGGTCTGGGCGAGTCCGGGCGAGCAGGCGAGCAGACGGGAGCGCAAGAGGCGGCCGGCATCCAGCGTCGCAGCGCAGGCGGGAGCAGTTCGATCAGCCGAAATTGAAGGAGGAAGAAGATGAAGGCGGGCCTCTCCTGCCCAGTCAGCGTGGGCCCTCGCCCAGTCAGCCCCGTGGGCCCTCCGTTCTTTTAATTCATTTCGATGTTTGCCGGTTTGGATTTGGGGTTTTGGGTTCGATCCGGTTTGGGTTAAAAGCGTTGGTTCGGCTTGAGTTTATTTGTTATTTATTTATTTATTATTAGATTTATTAATTAATTGCTTAACCGATTTCCGATAATTGATTAATTAGAAATTTATTTGTGTGTCGGTATTTAAAAGGGGTCGGTTTTAAAGTATATAAATTGAATTATTAAGTAATGGTTGAAAGCTAATTAAGTCCCTAGAATGATGATTTTAATTAAAGTAAAGTATGCCGAGATTATTTAATCGGATTTTTGAAAGTAGTTTTAAAGATTAAATATTTTATGTATTAGAAATGGCTAAATATAACTTTGAAGTAATTGTTTTGACTAACAACTTGACGAGCTAGTGAGATTATATGAATTGAAGTATGATTGAGCCAGTTATGGGAATGACAATGGAATAAGATGATATAAGATGTTGAGATAAGTTGAGATAAAGGATGCTGATGATGCTATGATTAATGAATTGGTGGGCATGTTATGTAGTGGTAAATGGATCCCGTTGTGTGCAGTTTACTTATGCATATTTATTAATAATTGCTAGGTGATCTGTAACCTGCTTGCTTATATCTTGCTGCTTTTCATCTTGTTGATCTGCTACTCCAGGTAAGTTCTTTGAACTTACTCATGATGGGCGCTCTATGCACTGGGTGTTATATAGTAGGCTAGTGTCCATGCACCATACGACTTAGAATCATGCTTAGGAGCTAAAATGAAAATCATATGATTGCTATATGTCCTTGCAAGAGAACGGCCGTTATCTGTGATAGTCCTAGAGTCTTTGCTAGGGTCATAGGGTAGCCCAGCCTCATCGGGTACCCTGAGTAAATCGAGTCTATATGAGCATGATATGATAGCCCAGCACCATCGGGCAAGCGATGAGATGATATGATATGATGATGCCGTGGTTTGTGCACCACCACGATGAAATTGATATGCTATAGCACCGAACTGGCCAGTCTCCGCCCTATTGAAAGGGGGTAGAGGTACGAGAGGGACATGCCATTTGGCATTCTGTGTGGATCCATTTATCGCTTTCTGCATTATATTAATCTGTCAGTAGATATATATGTGTGATTTAATTTACGTATGGCATTACGCATTTCATCTTAAGAATAGGGTGCTTATTATATGCCTCTTAGAGTGTGTTTACATACGCGCATGAGTGACCTGATGATTGACCCAGATCCCCCTCATTTTTTTAGATTCAGGTAACCGTTAGCCGCTATCGTTGCTTATGTGGATGCTTGGCGGGTTCAGACTTTTGGCGTTAGATCGAGAGGTTGAGAGACCACGACACTTCCTCTCTTTTATACTCCTTTTCGGATTGTATTTAAACTCAACCTTATTTTTTGCTTTCGCTCGATTTCACGATTAGACTAAGGCAGGTATTTGATCCCCAATGGATCCGCGATCTTTAAGGGTTCGAAATCCCTTCTTTTAGTACAAATATTTTGTTTTAAAACTCAACCCGTACCTGGATTGCAAGATCCGAACAAGGGGTTTTATCCCTTGAAACGTAACCCGGAAATCATAATTCTGGGCCGTTACAGTTAGAATAAAATTTTATGTTATGCATATATTGATTATGATTAAATAGAGCTAGGATAAAATTTTATCTTATGCATATATTGATTATTTCAAAAATTGTGATTGGTTCATACATTTACGATTAAGGAGAAAACATCATGTATCTCATGCGACTTCTCATTTATTATATATAATAGATTACTCATTTGGAGTAAGTAACTAACTTATCAGTTGGAGCAAGTAACTAACCTATCATTTGTATATGGAGCAAGTAACTAACTTATCTTTTGGTTTTTGTAAAAAATTTATGAGCTGGAAAAATGAATGCATCCAAACACTCTCTTTCTCCGTGCTAGTCAATGATAAACCCACTGAGATATTTTGACCACAAAGAGGGCTAAGATGAGGTGATCCGATCTCACCATACCTTTTCATTATAGGGGCGGAAATCCTAGCAAGAAAATTACAGCAACAATGCAATGAAACGACAAAGTCGATAGGCTTTAAGATGACCCCAAATGGATCACGAATCCCTTTACATTCTTTTGCAGACGACATTATGATTTTTTCCAAAGCATCTCAGGAATCTTGTGCAAAAGTTAAAAAAATAATTGACGGATACTGTTAGATTTCGGGACAAAAGGTGAATTTTCAGAAATCTGCGTTTCAAGTCACGAAAGGTGTCTCATTCGACCGAAAACAAAGTGTAATGATATGTGATACTTTCCTATGTCTTTTATGCTTGTTTGTTATACATGTAATATTATGTGTATGCTTGTAACTTTGATGTGAATATGATGATCATACATATAACATATAATAGGTATATACTATGTATGGATGCATATATTAATATAAGTTTTGACTGAGTTGTATTGAGCTATGTAAGCTTAATCATCTACCAAAGTTATAAGGTCATATATGAAGTGATAATGCATAACCTATGCATCTTATTATATGTATAATATGTATTAAGTATAGATGGGAGCTTTTAATCCTCGATTTGGGCTTTAGCCCATACAGAGAAAGACCCAAAGGTTGTCGGAGAGCTGGCTGTAGCCCAAAGCTGAGCACGGATCCTCCTTTGTCTCAGTTAAGTGGAACGCGACGTTTTGCTTGGCAAAGATGGTCTTCAGGTTTGACCTAGTTATAAAAGGAAGAAAGGAGCTTTCTCCCTCTCTCACTTGTTCAACTCATGCCTCTTCAAACATTCAAACGCTCTCTGCTAGGGTTTCTAACGTTTGGTGTTCCATCTCTTTACCTGCAGTTTTTCGAGCGAGGAAGAGAAGTTTGTAGCCGATGATGTCCTTAGAGGTGTTCTTGAGATCAGACGCTTGAAGCTTTGGGTGGCCGCTCTTCTTCCAGATGATCTAGGGTTGGAGATCGTAGCCTTCATCGATTCTTCGGTTCCCAAACAAGGGGATTATCTTCCCTCTTACTTTATGATCACATGCAAGCTTAGATTTAGGGTTATCTTGTATCATTTTACTTGATTTGTCCCTGTACGAACCCTTTCCAGTGGATTTGGCCAACTCTTGAGGCCCCGTTGATGTAGGCATAGCCGAACCGCGTAAAATCGCTTGTGTAAGTTCTCTTGCTTGCATGTTCGATCGTGTTTGTTGATCTCTTTCTTCGATCTGTTACGCTTCCGCATATAAACCGATTTTGCTTCTCGATTCTTTGGTTTTACAACGTGGTATCAGAGCTTGGGTGTCCCGCTCTTGAAGCGCTAAATCATTCTAGATCTCAGAGCTAGAGACCGGACGTAAGGCCTTGGGAGGACCTAAAAGGAGACATCGCTAGTGTCGCACCCCTCTGTGTGACAGACCATACCTTGTTTGCTAGATCTAAGGTTTATGTACTTGATTCTAGCTTCTGGTCTTTAGATCTGCCTATTATTTGCTTATCTTGCTATACTTGTGTAGATCTGAGCTTGTCTTTTGAAATTCAAGTCTTTCTTGAATCGTTTACTATCCCTTTAGCTTATTACTAACTTGTTTATTTGATTTCTTGCGAGGTACGAGTTACAATGGGTGACAAGGGCACTTATCTGAAGCGCTTTAATGGCCACACTGGTTTTGCTTTGTTTGAAATTAAAATGAAGGCAATCTTGATCAAAGAGAAATGCTCGGTGGCTGTTACAAACAAGTTTCTAGAAAATACTTCAAAGGAAACCATTATGGAAACTAATCAGCAAGCCCACAGTAAGATTATGTTGCACTTGGGTGATGAAGTTTCTAGACAGGTCCTTGGTTTTGATACAGCTGAAAAGTTGTGGGATGGTTTGGAAAGTCTTTGCTTGGTAAAATCTCCCCCTTCTCGAGTTAACCTGTTTAATAAATTGTTTACCTTTACGATCGATGTGTCTTGTCCTTTATCTAAGGATCTTGATAAGTTTTTAACTATCATTCAAGACCTGCAGCGTTGTGGTGACAAATTTGAGGAAACTCAGCAATGTGTGTTGTTATTAAATACTTTGCCTGCTCAGTTTGACACTTTTAAAGATGTTCAATATAACACTGATAAATTGAAAAAAAGGATGTCCTTGAATCCGTTATTCAGCAAAATGATGCATTAAAAGTGTTTAGAAACAAATATGAGTCTAAATCTGATGCTAAACCTGAGACTAAGAATGAACTTTTTGTTTCTAAAGGTAGGTACATGGGCAATAAGAATAATAACAACAAGAATCACAATAAGAATAAGTCTCAAAAGGATAATGCTAAACCTTAGCCTAACCAGCATGACAAATATGACAATGATAAGTCTCATTTGATATGTACTTACTGTTCCAAGTCTGGTAAATTGAAAAGCATTGTTTTAAAAGAAAAAGAGATGAAAAGGCTGCTGGTAAGAAGCTTAATGTGTCTGCTGTGTTTGAGTCTCATCCTTATTATAATCATGAAGTGCTTGCATTGTTAAATACTGCTGATACTAATACATGGATTTTGGATTCTGGATGAACTATGCATGCTACTTATCATAAGACTTGGTTTTATAATCTTAAATATTTTGATGGTGGCACTGTTATGTTGGGTGATCATTCTGTTCTTAAAATTAAAGGTGTTGGGTCTATTGATGTAAAGATGTTTGACAATGTAGTTAGAGTTATTAAGGATGTTAAGTGGGTCCCTTCTTTAAGAAGAATCTGATGTTTGAAAGTGCTCTTGAAGAATTACATTATGATGTTTTCAGTTCAAATGGTGTGAGAGTTGTCTCTAAGAATGGCAAGCATGTTATTAAGCGCATTAGAAAAGATGGCTTATATGAATTGCTTGCTACTGCTACGATGAATTTCTCTGTTGCTGCTCTTACTGGTTCTAATTATGTGAAAACCATGTTTATTAGTGATACTCTTATGTGGCATAACAGATTAGGACACCTTGGAAATAAGGGTTTAGAACATTTGCATAAATATGGAATTCTTGACTCTAAACCATGCACCATTGAGTTATATGAAAACTGTGTGCTTGGTAAACATACTAAGAAAGGTATTAAGTCTTCCATTCATGTCTCTGATGCTTCTCTTGATTATGTTCATTATGATCTTTGGGGCCTCGCCCAAGTTTCTAGTATTGGTGATAAAAGGTATTTTATGTCCCTTGTTGATCATTTCAATAGATATGTTTTGATTTATTTGTTGAAGACTAAGAATGAAGCTTTTGAAACTTTTAAAGTGTGGAAATCTAGAGTTGAAAAAGAAACCAGGTTATCTGTGAAATGTTCAAAACTGATAATGGCTTGGAATTTTGCAATTCTATGTTTAATGCCGGAAAAGTGACTGGACGTATTTTGAGAGCGCACATTTCTGTAAAGAGCATGGTATTAAGAGGCATTTGACAATTCTTGGAACCCTCAGAAAAATGGTACAACTGAGATGTTGAACAGGACTTCTTGAAAAAGCTAGATGCATGTTAATCTCTTCTGGTTTGAAACATTGCACTGTTTCATATTTGATTACTGTTGCATATTTGATTAACAGAACTCCTTCCTATGTGATTTCTTTTAAAACACCTTATGAGTTATGGACTAAAAGAAAACCTAAACTTGATCATATTAAACTGATAACTCCACTCCCTTGATGAAAATCGGAATTAGTTTCAAAGGCTTTGATACACAATTTGTGTCAAAGGTCTTGAAGCTACAACTGTGTTGATGAAACACAAAACCTGTACTTTATTATGTTATGTCCGAATATTATTATATGTTATTATATGCTTCCAGATATTATTATATATGCACTAACATTTCAGGAAACTTTTCGAATTATATCTCCTTCCAAAGACGAAAAGATTAGAAGATCAAATCGGAAAGATTGTGGCTTCAGAGTTTCCCAGTTTAGAAGATCTCAAAGATCCACCAGCAAGCCATAATCCAAGTTAGCCATTGGAGAAGATTCCTTCCTCAAGTGGCGCCGCCGATCTTCACTATATAAAGGAGATGAAGAAGAGAAGGAAGACTGACGAACTCTTACACATCAACGCTATACATCGCACTCAGTCTTCAAGCATACTTCTCTCTTCTTCGTGTTCTCTCTCTGGTTGTTCTTAAGAGTCTTATATTTTGTTTCAAACCATTTGAGAGTTACACAGTGAGCTTATAGGATATATTCTGAGAGAGTGTTATACTCGAGAGTTTATAACTCAGGAAGTGGGCACTAGGCGATTGATTCACTAAGTGTAAGAGGATTGTACTAGATAGCTGAGAGAGGTGGGGCTCTTCTAGATTGGTCTAGGACTCCAAGGGAACGTGAGTTGACTAGATTGCAATGGTATAGGAGAGATGTTTCTCGGTGAGCTATTAGGATCCTAAGTCTTGTGAATCAATAAAAGCCGGTTGAATCCTAGGGATGTGGAAGAACCCTAGGCGGGGACGTAGGCCAAGTTCGTGCCGAACCTCGTAAATAATTCATAACATCCTTTACTTATTGCTTTACCTTATTTCCGCACTTGGTTCAAATTGTTTAACTATATCGTGATTCAGGTTTGCCAGAAGGAAGTATTACTATTAATCTCAAAGGGTTTTTGCAAAAGCTTCAAAAGTCTTGAGTCCCCCTTCTAGAGTATCTTTACATTACTTTGTTATACTTTATCGAACCTTCAATTGGTATCAGAGCTTTACTCACTGCTTTCGATCTAACAATCTTGTGAGTTTTGATCATGTCTGGTGAAGCAAGCGGAGGATTTGCACAAGGGAGGTCTACCAGTAGACCACCACTCTTTGTTGGAAACAAATTTCTCCACTGGATATCATTGATGAAGATGTTCATTATAGATCAAGATCTGGAACTTTGGAACATTATAGAGAATGGTCCGAAGGTTCTAGTGAAAGACGGACCAAATGGAACCAAGATTGCAAAGACTGAGACTGAATACATCCAAGCGGATTTTGAACTCGTCTCCAAAAACTACAGGGCTATTAACTTACTTTATTGTGGTCTTAGCACTGATGAGTTTAACCGTATTTCATCTTGTAGGTCAGCTAAAGAGATTTGGGACAAGCGGGTTGTCACCTACGAAGGAACTAGCTAAGTGAAGGACACCAAGATCAGCATCTTCCTTCGAAAGTATGAACTTTTCAAAATGAAGCCTGATGAGTCTATTAAGGCAATGTTCACACGGTTCACAGAGATCACCAACAACCTTGACTCTCTCGGAAAGAGCTTTAAAAACGTTGAAAAAGTGAGGAAGATATTGAGGTGTCTCCTAAAAGACAAATGGGAAGTTGATCACACATGAGATGATTCTCAATGATGACGATGGAGAACTCCCAACAAGCATTAAGAACTTGGCGCTCAAGTCTAAGAAGGATGAGACCAAAAATGTGTCTGATTCTGAAGATGAGGATGATGATGAGGATGATCCCTTTGATCTCATTACAAGGGGTCTTTCTCGAATCCTCAAGATGAAGAAGAAATTCAACAACAAAGATTGCCCTCAAAAGAAGACTAACCCTTTGTCTTGTTTTGAATGTGGTGAAACATACCATCTAGTGAAAGATTGCCCTCAAAAGACGAAGAGCCAGTTCAAGAAAAGTGATAGATGGAAAAAGAAAGCCATGGTGGTAGCTTGGAGTGATTCCGACTCAGGCGACTCAAATTCCGATGATGAAAAGGCCAACCTTTGTCTCATGGCCACATAAGATGAATCCCATGATGAGCAACTCGAGGTAACTTTAAGAGAGCTCATGGCAAGTCCAAAAGAGGTACTATCGGAATTCCTTGCTAATATGATTGTCAATGAAGAGAAACTTATTGTCCAAATTAACACTCTTATCAAGAAAACCGTGGGCCAGGAAAGAACTATTGAGGAACTGTCTAGGCGAGTCAAAAGTCTTGAAACTTCTTATTCAGGTCTTTACATTAAAGTCAAGACTCTTGACTAAGAGAAATCTGAACTCAAGCAAGATCTCTCGTCTCTGGGAAGTGAACATCATGACTTAGAGAACTTGAAGATCTTCTTGAATAATAAGATTCAAGACCAACAGACAGCCCCCATAAGTTTTACCAAGTCCAAGGGCACTCTTGATAGGATGTTGGGGGAGCAACAAAGTTCTCTAAATAGAAGTGGTATTGGTTACAATCCGAGGTTTTTAAAGAAGCAACACATTACCACTTTTGTGAAGGCAAAAGGAAGCATAACATCTCCTATATGTCACCACTGTGCGAGAAAGAGACATGTAAGAGAGACCTGCCCCTATAGAAGAAAGGATCCTCATATTATTCGCAATACATTTCCTGTTCACTTGAGAAAAGAACGGATAACGCAAGTTTGGGTCCCTAAATGCACTATTTTACCAAATATGGTTTATCCCAATAAAGGATCTAAATTTGCTCACGGGTCTAGCCACAAAGGTTGATTTTTGTTTTACATGAGATCACCAAGGTGAAAGAGCAAAAATGGATTATTGATAGTGGATGCTCTAGACATATGAGTGGGAAGAGTTCTCTCTTTCTTGACCTAAAGAAGCAATCCACTGGAACAATCACTCTTGGTGACAAAGGAAAGTGTGACATCGTTGGTATTGGTAGTGTTGGGAGTGATCCTAACCATAGCATTAAAAATGTTTATCTTGTTAATGGTTTGAACTATAATTTGCTTAGTGTTTCTCAACTATGTGATAGTGGTAATGATGTTGGGTTTAACAAGAAAAGATGTCTAGTACGCAGAGAAGATACAGGTGAAATAGTTCTAACTGCCTATCGCTATAACAACATCTATGTTGTGAATGCTGAGCAAGTGGCATAAGGAAGCTTAACCTGTCTAAAGGCTTTGACGGACAATCCAAAGCTCTGGCATAGGAGACTCGGTCATGTAAGCCCACATAGACTACAGAAGCTTGTGTCCAAAGGGCTTGTAAGAGGACTACCTGAGATAGACTTCAAAGGTATTGAGATGTGCAAGGCATGCACACGAGGTAAACAAACACGTAGCTCTTTCAAACCCAAAAAGGTTGTAAGTTCTTCTAGACCCCTTGAACTTTTACATATGGATTTATGTGGTCCTATGCGAGACAAATCTCCCAATGGTAAAAAGTACATGCTTGTTGTTGTTGTTGATGATTTTTCTAGATATACTTGGATTGTATTTTTAAGAGAAAAATCAGAGGCCTTATTTGAGTTTTCAAAACTTTGTAAGGAGTTGCAAACTTTAAGAAACGAGCCCATAATGTCAATTCGAAGTGATCATGGTAGGGAGTTTGATCAACTTCAGTTTGATTTGTTTTGTGCTAAATATGGCATCTCCCATAATTTTTCTGCTCCTAGGAAACCTCAACAAAATGGGGTTGTGGAACGAAAGAATCGCACCCTAGAGGACATGGCTAGGACTATGGTTTTAGAAAATGAATTACCTAAAACCTATTGGGCTGAAGCTGTTAACACAGCTAACTATATTTTGAATCGTTGTCTTATACGTTCCATCTTAAAGAAAACTCCTTATGAACTTTTCAAAGGCCGCAAACCACTTATATCTTACTTTAAATCCTTTGGCTGTACTTGTTTTGTTCATAACAATGGAAAAGATAACCATGGGAAATTTGATGCACGTAGTGATGAAGATATATTTCTTGGCTACTCCACAAGTAGCAAAGCTTATAGAATCTTCAACAAAAGGACCAAGTTAGTTGAGGAAAGTATACATGTTATATTTGATGAATGCAATGAAGGTTCTTTGAGTGAAAGTGTTGCAGATATAGATCTTAGCATCCATACAGAGAACGAGGATGGCGATGATGCTGTTATCCAGAACACAGAGAAAAGGAACATGCAGGAATAGATTCTCGACACTAAAGAATTGGCCCAAGGTGTTGAAGATCCGTCCAAAGCCCTTGGTGTCCAATCCAACAGTGTTGAAACGTTAGAAACTGATGTAACTGTACCTAACAGATCCATGGAGTCAGATGTACCACAAATCAATCCTGCTGGTGTGACGAATCAAGGAGCTGAGACTAGTAAAAGAAAATTTAAATACTCCTCATCACACTCATTAAAGGATATCATTTCTGACCCTATATCTAGTGTTCAAACTCGTTTTAAACTTAAAGATCTTTGTGCTTTTCATGCGTTTGTCTCTCTTATAGAACCAAAGAAGGTAGATGAGGCACTTCAAGAGCTAGACTGGATCATTGCTATGCAAAGTGAGCTTAACGAATTTGAGAGGAACAAAGTCTGGACATTGAAGCCTAGGCCAAAGTATCAATCAGTCATTGGCACACAATCGGTATTTCGGAACAAGCTAGATGAGAATGGTAAGATCGTGAGGAACAAAGCAAGGCTTGTTCCTCAAGGCTACAATCAAGAGGAAGGTATTGACTATGAGGAGACTTTTGCTCCCATAGCCTGGCTTGAAGCCATTCGCATTTTATTAGCATTTTCATCTTTTATGAGCATAAAGTTATATCAAATGGATGTCAAGTGTGCTTTTCTTAATGGTTTCTTAGAGGAAGAAGTTTATGTGGATCAACCCCCAGGTTTTGAAAGTTCAGAATTTCCTAATCAAGTTTATAAACTAGACAAAGCGCTTTATGGTTTGAAACAAGCCCCAAGAGCTTGGTATGAGCGCTTGTCAAAATATCTTTTAGAAAATGATTTTAAAAGGGGGTTGATTGACAAGACTCTTTTTATCAAGACCAAAGGAAAGGACATTTTGGTTATTCAAATATATGTTGATGATATATTGTTTGGTGCTACTAACACATCTTTGTGCAAGGAATTTTCTGACATCATGTGCAGTGAATTTGAGATGAGCTTGATGGGTGAACTCAACTTCTTTTTGGGATTACAAGTTCATCAATCCAAGAAAGGGATCTTTGTCAACTAAAGAAAGTACACTAAGGATCTCTTGAGAAGTTCAAGATTGATCAATCCAAAGCAGCCAAGACATCCATGAGCTCAACCTTATCTCTAGATCAAGACAAGATTGGGAAGAGTGTCAATCAAAAGGAGTATCGAGGGATGATTGGATCTTTATTATATCTTACGGCTAGTAGACCTGACATCATGTTTAGTGTTTGCATGTGTGCTAGGTTTCAAGCTGACCCTAAAGAATCTCACTTCGTGGTTGTGAGGAGGATCTTTCGATATCTCAATGGCACTAAGGAGCTTGGCTTATGGTACCCAAAGCAAAAAGATTTTACATTAATCGGGTATTCTGATGCAGATTTTGCAGGCTATAAGGTGGATAGGAAGAGCACGTCAGGATGTTGCCAATTCTTAGGGGCATCTTCGATCAATTGGCATTCAAAGAAACAAAACTCAGTTGCTCTATCCACTGCTGAAGCCGAATACAAAATGGCTGGAGCATGTTGCTCCCAAATCCTTTGGATAGCCCAACAAATGAGAGATCTTGGCATCAACCTCAAAGGTATTCCCATTAAGTATGACAATACAAGTGCCATATCAATCACAAAGAATCATGTTCAGCATCCAAGGACTAAACATATTGATGTAAGGCATCATTTCATTAGAGACCATGTCGAAAAAAGTGATGTGTCCATATCCTTTATTTCAACTAATTACCAATGGGCTGACATTTTTACTAAGCCTTTGGCAGATGACATGTTCACCTTCATTAGACGTGAGATCGGAATGCTTAACAGGGATGCACTTTCGTAGGGGGAGCTTTTCCTTTACCAAAGATAAATTATACTTGGTGTGTCAAGATCCTTGAACCTCATTTCAAAGGTTGTGAACTGAACAGGAGAGTACATATAACAGATCAGATATTTGGTTGATATCTCATTAGATATTTGATCAAATATGGTTTTAATGGATTTTAAACCTTTTTATATGTTACTTATTTTATTTTCGGAAAAATCCTTTTATTTTATCCGAGTATAGTTTATTTGTGGAAATTATTTTAAAATCAGATAAATCTTTTCTTGCCTTTAAGAATTGAGAGGATCTTTTTAAAATTTGAACTTTTGGTTACTGGTTTACCCTCCTCCCTTTGTTGAAAGACAAAAAGGGGGAGATGATTTGATGATGGTTTAGACTTTAAAACTGCTGTGAACCAAGCGTCTTGGAAGACCTTGTTTTGTTTTACTTTGTTGGATGTTTTTCTTTGGCTTTAAAGGCTTATGATCCAACATTTGTCTAACCCATGCAGGTACTTAGTCCGATTTTGCTTTTGATATATCTGTTTGACTAAGTTGAAGGGATGCACAGGTTTTGTCTTTCATCAAGGGGGAGATTGATAACTCCACTCCCTTGATGAAAATCGGAATTAGTTTCAAAGGCTTTGATACACAGTTTATGTCAAAGTTCTTGAAGCTACAGTTGTGTTGATGAAACACAAAACCTGTACTTTATTATGTTATGTCCGAATATTATTATATGTTATTATATGCTTCCATATATCATTATATATGCACTAACATTTCAGGAAGCTTTTTGAATTATATCTCCTTCAAAAGACGAAAAGATTAGAAGATCAAATCGGAAAGATTGTGGCTTCAGAGTTTCCCAGTTTAGAAGATCTCAAAGATCCACCCGCAAGCCATAATCCAAGTTAGCCATTGGAGAAGATTCCTTCCTCAAGTGGCGCCGATGATCTTCACTATATAAAGGAGATGGAGAAGAGAAGGAAGACTGACGAACTCTTACACATCAACGCTTTACATCGCACTCAGTCTTCAAGCATACTTCTCTCTTCTTCGTGTTCTCTCTCTGCTTGTTCTTAAGAGTCTTATATTTTGTTTCAAAGTATTTGAGAGTTACACGGTGAGCTTATAGGATATATTCTGAGAGAGTGTTATACTCGAGAGTTTAAAACTCAGGAAGTGGACACTAGGCGATTGATTCACTAAGTGTAAGAGGATTGTACTAGATAGCTGAGAGAGGTAACATGAGTTGACTAGATTGCAATTGTATAGGAGAGAGGCTTCTCGG
The DNA here is from genome assembly GCA_037127255.1 of Persicaria tinctoria. Classification (NCBI taxonomy): domain Eukaryota; kingdom Viridiplantae; phylum Streptophyta; class Magnoliopsida; order Caryophyllales; family Polygonaceae; genus Persicaria; species Persicaria tinctoria. The sequence goes on from JBANSL010000006.1 coordinate 66,234,018, forward strand.
TGAGCTATTAGGATCCTAAGTTTTGTGAATCAATTAAAAGCCGGTTGAATCCTAAGGTTGTGGAAGAACCCTAGGCGGGGACGTAGGCCAAGTTCGTGCCGAACCTCGTAAACAATTCATAGCGTCCTTTACTTATTGCTTTACCTTATTTCTGCACTTGGTTCGAATTGTTTAACTATATTGTGATTCAGGTTTGCCAGAACGAAGTATTACTATTAATCTCAAAGGGTTTCGGAAAAGCTTCAAAAGTCTTGAGCCCCCCTTCTAGAGTATCTTTACATTACTTTGTTATACTTTATCGAACCTTCATAAACGTTTTGATTGCACTGTTTTCTCATATATCAACCAAGGTAAGCTGGAGCCCATGTCACAAAAGTGTGTCCTATTAGGGTATCCAGAAGGAATCAAAGGTTAAAAGTTGTTAATTCCCCAACTTGGTGTTTATAAGACATTTGTGAGTAGGAATGTTATCTTTAATGAGCATGAGTTTCATTTTAAGAAAGCTTATGCCTCTACTATGCATGACATGGACTTGTAGGTACATGGTGAAGATCTGTTCTATGTTCTTAAGGATATGGATTCTAATTAAGATGATGAGTTTGATAGTGGTTTAGATGTTTCTACCGCCCCTCCTCTCTCTAATTCTACTTCTCCTGCCTCTCCTGCTTCCGTGATTATGCAACCTCACCAATTGGGCGGGAAAGCTAGTAATGAATCTGTTATATCTTCCTCTTCTGCTTCTCGTTTTTTCGTGAATGAGGATGCTATTGTTGAATCTGTCTCTGTTTATGGTTCTGGCAATTATAGTTCTTCGGTTGCTCAAAGGCATGATTTAACTTATTGACAGTTGACTAGGGATAGGAGTCATAGGACTTTCATTCCAAATAAAAGATTCATTACTAACATTGTTGAGTTTGTATGTCTTGTTTCTTCTGTGGTGGAAAGTTATACTCTTGAAACTTATGAACAAGTTGTTAAATGTGCTCACTTTAAATACCAGAAGCATGCTATGGATGAAGAAATTGCATATATGAGAGTTAATAAAACCTGGTCTTTAGTTCCCAAACCCGCTGATGCTAGATTGATTGATTGTAAATGGATCTATAAGCTTAAAGACGGAATAACTAAGACTGATCTTCCTAGCTACAAAGCTATGCTGGTTGCTAAGGGTTTTACCCAGAGGGAAGATGAGGATTACAATGAGATCTTTGCTCCTGTTGTGAAGTATAAGACTCTTAGATTGTTGCTTGCTATGACTGTTGTCTATGACTTTGAGCTTGGACAAATGGATGTTAAAAATGCTTTTCTTCATGGTGATTTGGATTAGACTATCTATATGAAACAACGTAAGGGCTTCATTGACTTGTTGTGAGCCTAATCCACCATGTTTTGCACTTACTTTTATCCATTGACTTGTCGAGCAGACCACTCGAGGAGCCCAGAGATACTCGACGTCGAGTAGTTCTACTGGAAGTCGAGTACACCCATCGAGTCCAGATGGTACGTTTCAGTAACAGTCCGAGTCCTAGATCGAGTGGAGATGAGAAGATAGAACACTTGCAAGAGAAGATATGTGGAATTGTATCCGTACACATGAAGATCTATCAAGTCCAAGAGGGATCTATCCACATTAGTTCTAGTTTCCTTATAGATTTATTTCTTTTATCAATTAAGTTTTATCTTATGTTTTAGATAAAAAGTTTTAGATATAGATATATATAGTTGTTCTTCCCTAGAATAACTAAGGTTGGACACCATAAATAAGGCTTTAGGGGATGGGTTTTGGAATCATTCAATCATCCAACAATCCAAGCTACAAGCCATAGAAGAATTTTGAAAGTTAGAGAGAGAGAGAGAGAGAGAGAGAGAGAGAGAGAGAGAGAGAGAGAGAGAGAGAGAGAGAGAGACCGAGTGGAGCAAAGAGAGCGGAAGTGATATGGCTTTCTTCGGTTTGTACTTTCTTCAGTTTTATTTAATGCAATTAGTTTTTTTTTATTATATTGATGTTTTTTATGATGAGAAGCGAGTAGTCACCCAACTTCTAATGTCGGGGTGAGCCCGACGGTAGCCATGTAAGGTAATGCGCTAAAGGTACAATCTTTTTATACAATTTCGTCATCTATCCCTACGAGCATAATTCTTTTGCGAAAGTTGAAGATGATCCTTGTTTGTGTTATTGAAGCAAAAGTGATATTAATACAACTTGGATTAATTATGTGAAAATAGGGTTAGTAACAATTAGGGTTTATGCGGGAGCCTCTATATTCCTATTTGTTAATGACGACAATTATTTGATGAAAAGATATGATCTTTTATATCTTATGCATTATTTTATATGGTTATCGTTGTGGTGTTGAAACCCCGATCTTGGAAGTCTCTTAGTTTATTGATTTTATTCCCAATTTCGTGTTTACTTTCGTTTTATTGCAATTTAAAGTTACGGTTTTATTTATGTGTTACTTGAATTTGACCAAAACTAGTCGACGTTGAGTAGGTCTTAGTCGACGTCGAGTAGAGTTAGTCGACTTCGACCATCTTTGCTTCGTTTTGCATTCTGTTTTCTCTGTTTTTATAGTTTCTGTTCGATTGAGTGGTCGACGTCAAGGACCTTAGTCGATGTCGAGTGCTTCCTGACTCAATTTCGAGAGTTTTGGGACTGAAAAGGCGGGCGCTGACACGCTTTCTCGTGGATCGATCCTGGCTGCCTTCTACTACAACGGGAGGACGTCTTGTATTTATTTGCTGAGACAGGGAGTCGATTTGATTTTATATTTCATATTTATTTCATACTTGACACATCTTCCTGCAACAACATGACTCTGTCCATCCTGACTATGCATGCTTGCTTAATAAATCTATATATGGCTTGAAAAAATCTCCACGACAGTGGAATGTCAAGTTTGATAGATGTATGAGGTTTAGCTTGGGTTTTAAGAGAAGTAAGTTTGATGCATGTTTGTATTTGAAGGGTTTAAAGCATGCTGGTCTTGTACTATATGTTGATGATATCCTGCTTATTTCTAAGTCTGTTGATTGCATTCATGGTATGAAGAAGAACTTGCAAGCGTATTTTGACATGAAGGACTTAGGTGTTGCTTAGAAAATCTCGGGCATGTCTATTTTGACAGATATAAAGCATAAGAAGCTTTGGTTGCATCAATGTGATTATGTTCAGAAAGTTCTTGATAGATTTCATGTGGCTAGTGATAAAGTGAATCATATTCCTTTAGGTCCCCACTTTGACTTAACTAAGCTTTAAGGTAAAATGTCTGATGTTGAGTTTAAGAGAATGAAATCTATCCCATATGATGCAGTTGTTGGGTCTTTTATGTACTCCATGATTTGTACTAGAGTGATTTGGCATTTGCTATAAGCACACTCAGTAGGTTTATGTCTGAGCCTACTGAGAAGCATTGGTTGTGTATGAAATATCTGCTTGGTTTTGTGAATTTGTCTCTGCTTTATGATGAGCATTCTTCATCTTATGATCTGCATGGTTTTGTGGATGTTGACTATGCTAGCAACAAGGACACCAGGAAGTCAATCACTTCCTTTGTTTATACACGGGCTAGTAATTGTATTTCGTGGAAGTCCCAATAGCAGCCTATAGTTGCATTATCATCCACTGAGGCTGAATACATTGCAGCTATAGAAGCTTATAAGGAAGCTATCTGGTTGTAGGGTATTCTTAAAGAGATTGAAAAGAAGCATTACACTTCCATATTGCATATTGACAGTCAGAGTGCTCTTTATCTTTGTCGTGACCCTATGTATCATGAAAGAACTAAGCATATTGATGTGAGATATCATTTTATCAAAGAAAAGGTTGAAGATATTGTGATTCATGTGAAAAGGATTGATGGTACGTAGATATAATCCTACTGATTGTGGTACTAAGATTGTTCCTGAAGATATATTTTTGTACTGCAGGAATTTCCTCCATTTTGGGGAGCTCACTTGATTTATATGGTGGGCATGGGCTGAGGATGGACCTAGCAGAAGAATCCACTTGCTATGAAAGTTAAGAGTCTGCCCAGTGCAAGACTTAGAAAAGTACAAGGGCATTTGTAATGATATGTGATACTTTCCTATGTCTTTTATGCTTGTTTGTTACATCTAATATTGTGTATGCTTGTAACATGTATGTGTATATGATGATCATACATATAACATATAATAGGTATGTGGATGCATATATTAACCTAAGCTTTGATTGAGTTTTGTTGAGCTATGTAAGCTTGATCCTCTAACAAAGTTATAAGGTCATATATGGAGTGATAATACATAGCCTAATGCCTATATATATCTTATTATATGTATAATATGTATTAAGTATAGATGGGAGCTTTTAATCCTCGGTTTGGGCTTTAGCCCATACAGAGAAAGGCCCAAAGGTTGTCGGAGAGCTGGCGATAGCCCAAAGCTGAGCACGGATCCTCCTTTGTCTCACTTAAGTAGAACACGACGTTTTTCTTGGCAAAAATGGTCTTTAGGTTTGACCTAGCTATAAAAGGAAGAGATGAGCTTGCTCTGTCTCTCACTTGTTCAGCTCTTGGCTCTTCAAACTTCCAAACGCTCTTTGCTAGGGTTTATAAGGTTTGGTGTTCCATCTCCTTACCTGCGGTTTTCCGAGCGAAGAAGAGAAGTTGGTGGCCGACGGTGTTCCTTGAAGTGTTCTTCAGATTTGGAGCTTGAATTTTTGGGTGGCCGCTCTGCTTCCAGACGATATAGGGTTGGAGATTGAAGCCTTCTTCGATTCTCCGGTTCCCACACAGGGGGATTTTCTTCTCTCTTACTTTCTGATCACATGCATACTTAGATTTGGGATTGTCATGTATTGTTTTACTTGATCTGTCCCTGTACGGACTATTTCTAGTTGATTTGGCCAACTCTTGAGGCCTTGTGGACATGGGCATAGCAGAACCACATAAAATCGCTTGTGTTCATTCTCTTGTTTGCATGTTTGATCGTGTTTGTTGATCTCTTGCTTCGATCTGTTACACTTTCGTATATAAACCGATTTCACTTCTCGATTCTTTAGTTTTACACAAAGGATCCAAAAGTAATCTACATATTATGAACCAAGTGGCTTTAGACAAATACTTAGGTTGCCCTATTATTAATGGAAGAGTAAACAAAGATACTTTTGATGATGTAATTGGAAAAACGAAAATGCAACTGACAAAATGGAAAGCGAACCCATTATCCCAACAAGGCAGGACAATGCTTTTAAAAGCAAACCCATTGGCCAAACCAAACTATGTCGTGCAAAATTTTATGCTCCTGACAAATGCTCACAACGAACTAGATACACTAAACTAATGTTTCTTCTGGAATAAGGATCACAATTACAAAACCTTAATAGGGTGGGACAAAATTTGTAGATCAAAGAATGTAGGGGGGCTGGGACATCACAAAACAAAGGATAAAGATTATTATCACCAAAGTATTCCAACGGCTAAATTATGAACAAAGAGTCAACATATCCTTTACTTGGTGGAGTATTTGGACAAAGAGAAACAAGATAATATTTGAAAACCAAAGCATAAGAACAACAAACAAATTGATATCAATGATCAACTAACACAAGAAAAACTGGAAAAAAACCAAACATGAGAACCAATGAATAGACCTCGCCAAAGGAACACTATTTGTTCGAGGAAACCCGAGGAAGGTTTTTTCAAACTCAATTTTGATGGTGCTAAAACTTCTTCTGCGTTTGCTTCCGCTGTTTTTTTTATTAGAGATGAAGAAGGAAGGATGATTGCTTGTGATGTTAAAAGATGCGGGAAGGTATCGACATTGCAAGTTGAGGCAACTGGTCTGCAACTCGACCTGCTTGAAGTCCGAAAGAAGGGGATTCGAATACTTACAGTGGAAGGTGATTGTCTCGCGATCATTAATGCGATCAAAGGAGTCTGGAGGACCCCGTGGGAGATTAAAGTTCTTATTACAGATCCTCTACTTCTCCTTAGGTCCTTTTAGGTGGTCTCCACTTCCCATGTCTTCAGGGAAGGCAATAGGGTGACCGATAGTATCTAGCTTTGAGGTCTAACTCTTCTATTTGGAGTTCCGATTTAGAGCTTCAGGCTCTCGTCCAAAAGGACTCCCTTGGGTGATGGTATAACCGTAGTTGACACACCCCAAATCCTCGCCTTGTGTCAAAAAAAATATGGAGTGTATTTTTTAACAATAAACTTTTTGGAGAAACTAGTTACTTGATTTGGTCTTAAAACCATACTTGTAAACGAGAATTTATAGTTCTAAATCATTAGGAGGTTCATTGGTAGGGATAGAGTGGTCAAGTTTAGTCATTCACAATGAAATATGTGTAATCCAATTTGGGCGAGTAGAGTTTTAGGCGACAAAAGGCACAATATATAATATATAGAAACTCATGGTGGCGGAGATGAGGATGCTCAGGTGGAAGTGTGGGTTTACCTTGCACGTCAAAATCAGAAACAAGAGTATCCGAGAAAGGGTAGGTGTTACTAGTATCCAGGCTAAGTTGCGGGAATCGAGACTTCAATGGTATAGACATATACATAGGAGAGATATCCAAATACGTCAATGCGTAAATGTAACAACTTGGCTATTTAAAGTGTCCGTCGGGGCAAAGGGCGCCCAAAGAAGAGTTGAGATGAGGTGATTAGACAAGACCTAGTCGTTTTAGGACTCACTAACGGGATTGAATTGGTCGTTGATTCCCAAAAAAAGTAAATCCACACCAAAAGCTAGTATAATAGTCAAGTACGGAGTCCATCCCACATAGAGCATGTGCGTTCTAATGTGTTTCCTTGGTAACAATGAAAAAAGACATATTTTGAAGGCAAAAGTAACAAAACAAGAGCAACCAGGGGCGGGGGTCACTCAGTGTTCATGGGCAACGACCCTCTGTTTCTCGGATCTCTTCGCTTGTCTTCCGTGTCTTCACTTGTCTTACGTGTCTTCACTTGAGTCCTCACAACATAGCAACAATAATCAAGATGACTCTAATGCACATGAAGGAGGAAAGGTAAAAGGTATAGTGGTGGGCTAATTTGGGCAATGTGGTGCTAAAGATCTGGGGAGAAACTTCTCAAACTTTCTTTATTGCTGTATGCACTTTCTCCCATCTTCATATGATATTTTCACATCCCTCATCCTCTCATAATATCACTCTTTGTTCTTTTCACTATAATGTTTTTACCTCTCTAACCTTAGCACTGTCTTCTCGCGAATCGCAAACACGGGTGTCATGAATTGCCCCGGATGCTTAGTGCTTCAAACTCTTCACCTTGGTGTCCCATCTCGCTTGAACTAACATCTCAACCAAGCAGGGTCGATCATCCTTAACTCCTAGGTGACCGGTTTTTTTTTTCAGTCATTAAAATCATCTTGCCATCAACATCAATAAAGAATATCAACACAACACAACCATATAATCAACTCCAAAAATAACTTCCATTCTCTTCCAAACTTCCCGATTAGGTAATAAGGTATAAAATAGGCAATATGAAATATATGTGGAGCAAATATGATGTAAGGCTCATGATATGGATAATTGTGAGGCTAATAAGCATAGGTATGACTAGGATATAAGCTCATAAAAATAAAGTCCTCAATTCTCTTATTGTGCATTTCAAAAACAACATCAATTTACCTCCCTTCACTACTAGAATTTTGTTCATAGACATCGGGTATAAACCGATGTTAATCAAAAAAAAATTCGACGTGTTAGTGGGTGACGAGTTGTTGGATCATCTTCGTTAATCTTTCAACTTAGATCTATTGGAGCAATCCCAAAAAAGTCTTAAAATAAAAATTGGTGATCCATCTTACCATTATAACGGATCAATGGCTTAGGCAGACCATTAGGATGTAATGCCTTAACATTTATCCCCTCTGTGTATTTACTAACCTGCATAAATAGAAATGCAAGCATAAAATAGTTTTTAGATAATAGCTACTTCTCAAACAAATGGAAGCACAAATAGTTTGTCGATAATAGGTACATATATATCACATATAATTTAGCTACGAATAAGATTAAGGAAAGAAGCCACCAGAAAGGCAGTCAGGACTAATTTCGGAAATTCAAGAACCCTAATTCCGAAAAAACCCTAATTTTTTACACTATATTAAAGAACCCTAATTTTAGAAAGCCCTAACTGCCAGCAATATATATACAATCCCAAAGGGATGAACCCCAATTTCCTAGTGCAGAATCAATTCGAATAGGTATTAAGTTATAGTATACCTGAAAACATGAATTCGAAGCCTCGAAGTGTCGAAGAGTAGAGGAAGAGTAAAAGATATGGAGCATAAGAGGAGTATGTATTATCCGTGGCTTCTTCAGCAGCATCGATGCTCAAGCACTCGAGATGGAGCAAATGAAAGGAAATCGAGATGAAGGAAACGAGAAGCGATGGGCTTCATTAGATCTGGTCGACTGTCCATATCCTTCGCGAAATCATCAATAGAGAGCACAAATAAGAAAGTTGAGAGAGAGGTTCCATGGGATCGACGGTGAGAGAGAATGCTCGAAAGGTTAGATAGGGAGGAGAGAGAGAGGGGGGGGGGGGGAAGATTTGTGGTTAGGACATAGGATCGCTATAGAAAGTTCAAAGAGAGAGATGGATGGATCTTTTTTTTTTTTTTTTTTTTGATACAAGGCGAGAATTTGGGGATGGTCAACCGCGGTTAACCCACCACCCAAGAGCGTCCAGACGGACGACGTCAGCAATCTCAGCAGGAACTTGCTCAGCTACAAACGAGGAAGAGAGACCGATGTGCGCCAGCCTATCAGCCACTTTGTTCCCCTCGCGGAAGGTGTGCGAAAAAGTAACCCTCTCGAAAGCGCGACAAAAGTTGAGGGCATCCGAGACCGTCAACTCGATCTCCTAAGGACACCGCCAAATCCCCTTCATGACGTTGATCAGCAGCAAGCAGTCGCCTTCCACCTCGACCCGAGAGAAACCCCTCTTCGTAGCATCCTGGAGACCAAACAAAAGACCGAGACACTCTGCTTGCTCAGCGGATACCCTACCGTGGCCCTGAGCACCACAAGAGATGGATGGATCTGAATGAGAATGGGTTGATTTGGGGTATTTGGGGATTTTTGGTTAAGTGTTGGGTTTTTTTTTATAGCTAAAATTCAAATTTCAAACTTAATGGTTAAGGGTTTGGGGTCCAGCGACATATTTATTATCTACCGCTTTTATTTTGGTAAAATTTCAACCAAGTATACTGGGCGCTTTTTAGAATTTTTTTAAATAGAGATTTTAACATTGTCCAAGAAGTTAAACTAATGTATATAATGTTAATGACATCTAAATTTTTTAAACCGATGTTATAAATATATTTAACATCATGCGTTTTTCTAACCGATGTAAATGTTGTGATGTATATTAACAGAATTCTAGTAGCGCTTTGTAGTTTTATAAAAAAAAATATGCGCTTCATTGACACTTCTCTTTACTAGGAAATATCATGCAATATCTCTAATGAATCCACTTTTGCATCGTCAAGCCTTGTCAAAGCTTCAATGACACTTTTCTCTTTGAACATCTAGCAAGCGGGGTAATACCCTAACTCTAGATCAAAAACTTCTTTAGACATGGACATTAAGCACAAAGAAAAAACAAACATATCCAAAGACAACAATAATGCATAGGAGATTAACCATGTAAAAAACAATGCAAGAACTTAAATAAAAATCAGATAAGCAAGTCTTTCCCCACCCTATACTTAAACATTACAGTGTCCTTACTGTATAAAAACAATGGTGAAGAAAAACATATTAGAGCGCAGAAGTTCGAAGTAGGTGCCTCTAATCTTCGTTGCCTACGTCGACGTCGCCATGAACTAGTCGGCTGCAACTTCTTCCCAAGGACAATGAATGCACGTTATACTAAAGATATGTCTAAATACAACCTAAACGACTTAAGAACTACCTAAAGCGCAGAAGTCGAGGACGAATAAGATCAATGTTCACCTGAATCCTTGGTACACTACTTGTGGGATAGAGAAATCCAACACTATGGATATTAAGGAGGCAAATTGTAATGCATATAATATCCATGTGTATTGTATATACATAATACAAGTATAGTGACTAAGGCAAGCTATGTGATAAGTAAGCATAGATTAAATATAAGTGTGTAAATGTATATATTATATGCATGATCTTGAAGGAAGGCATAGGAGAATGGAGATCTACCTAATACGTACAACTGTGTGATTCAGCCCAAAGCTTCGTCCTAACACTAAAGGATTGAGGGGCTTTCGGATTTGAGCTTGCCCTAGTTGAAACACAGCGTTTTAATGGATTGAGCTCTATATAAACCCTCTAGCTCCAAAAACCTTAGTTAACACACATCCTCTTCAACTTCCCGTTCATCCTGAGAGAGAAGAGAGATCGAGAGTTTTAGAGCAAATTAAACGAACACTTGAACTAAATCCATCGAGATCTTGAGGTTCTCATTCGTCTACGACGACGATCTGGTGTCTAAGTTTAACCTTGAAGAAGGAAGAAGATCTTAGCGAGATTCATCTCCAAATTTGCCCTCGTCATTTTCATCCAAACTCCGATCTCAGACTTAGATCTGAGATCCTAGGGAGTGTTTTGTTCCTTTGCGTCCCTTGCACTTTACCTCTTCTCTATCCTCTGAGATCATAGATCTAGGGTTACTAGTTATCGCTTGCCTGTGTTCATACTTGTATCGTGTATATATATATATATATATATATATATATATATATATATATATTTACCTAGTGGAATGTGATCAGATCTTCTTGAACCCTGCAGAGTAGGTTCACCGAACTGCGCGCGTCAACATCTCATATGTTCGATTTACATTTCTATATTTGGTTATTCTTGATTTGGTTTGTTTCGACCTTTCATGTCATAATCGAATCTATTATAACATAGTCTAAGTTCGAAATAATCGTTTTTTTTTTGTTTAATTTAAAATAATCAGTATTTCCCCTCGAATAATGCAAGAGTTTTTAATATAGGTTACAACTAGGAGCATTTCGGGTCCTTTATTTTGGTATGCAACTACTTGTGTAGTGTACCAATTTTGATTTGTGGTGCTAATTAAGATCGATAAAGCAACACCACATGATATATATGTTTCCATTTTCTGTTTTCGGTAAGTATATATGAACCACATTCCATGCTTTTAACATCAACAATTTTTATTTGATCAACTCAACACAAATTTTCATAATGTCACCTATCGTTCAATATATACGTACATGTCCCGTATACTAATTAATGGGGCCGGGGCTATGATTAAAGGATTGATTCTTGATGAATTGAAACCATCTTTCCCAATCTTCGTGACAATTGTGTGGTGTTTCTCCGCCGGTGGCCCGTGTGACACACACACACATAGAGTTTCATATTCATCTTAATGGAGCTAGATTCATAAAAACACTGTCGATAAACCGGCCGAGATACACATCAGACGATCCGCCATCTCCTAACGCCTTCCTGGCCTTATCACTCATCTCCTTGACACTCTTCCTGAGCTCCCCATCCTCCATCACCTTCTGTATCCCCTCCTCCACCTTCGCCGCCTCCACCGCCCTGCTTTGATACTGTCGGTAATCCATCTTTATCTCCGCCGCCAGCCCCATCTCCCTCACCAACATGAACGCGTTCAGCTGTTGTTCAGCGTAAAGGGGCCACGTCGCGATAGGCACGCCGAACCATAGGCTCTCCAGCGTCGAGTTCCACCCGCAGTGCGACACAAACCCCCCTATGGCCACGTGCCCCAGCACTCTCGCCTGCGGGGCCCACCCTATCACCCTTCCCCTCTCTGCTGTCCTCTCCAAGAACCCCTCCGGCAGCACGCTGCCTGGGTCGTCGTATTCCGATGGATCCTCAGACCCATCGTTCTTCTCCGGCCGTCGTCGGAGAGACCACAAGAAGGGTCTCCCGCTCCGCTCGAGGCCTTCAGCGATCTCCTTCACCTGCGCCTCGTCGAAGCTTCCCATGCTCCCAAAGCAGAGGAACACCACCGACTGATGCGGTTGCCCGTCCAGCCACCTGAAGATCGCATCCTCCGTCTTCCTGCCGTCAGCTGCAGGGTTCAGGTTGAGGATGGGCCCCACAGGGTAGATTGGCGGGATTCGGTTGTCCCGAGACATGTAATGAATTACCTCCCGCTCGAGCTCTGGCCCCGCAAACGTATTTACCAAAATACCCTTCGCCTGACGGAACCTTTCCGCATGGCCGAGGATATTGGCGGAGCCTTTTGCAAAAAATTTCCCCGGCCATACTCTGACCGGCACCGGATTGGTAAACCCCGGAACCTCGATGGTTGCATTCGGATTCCGGACGAGGTCGTATTCCTCAGCAACATCGACCCCTGATCCCTGGAGGTGGAACATCATGTTGAGCATGCTGGCGTTTGAGGGGAAGAAGATGTAAGAAGGCAACCCAAGGTCGATGGCGACGTCGATCATGGTGGTGCAGAACATGTCGAGGAGGAATCCAGCGATCGGAACAGGTCCAGAGGATCGAATTAGTTCTTGGACAGCGTGCTTGACTATGGAGCGGTAGGCGTCAAGATAAAGACTGATGAAGCCAGGGCCGGGATCGACGGTGGCGAGGTCGGTGTTTTCAAGAAGGGGCATCTCGAGGAATTGGACGCCATGGTTGAGAAGAGAGGGGTTAGAGTGGAGAGATTGGAGATAGGAGTGGAGCTTGTGGTCGGGGAAGGGAAGCTGGATGACGAGGACGGTGATGGAGAGACGGGGATTGCGGGAAACCAGGCGGCTCGCCAGTTCAAAGGCGGGGGTGAAATGGCCCACCGATGGGAGTGGGATCAGGACTAGATTTGCGGTCATTGAAATCGACGTGTTGATTAAGAATTTGCATTGGTGAGAAGAGTTAATTGAGATGGGATCCAGCTAAAACTCTATATACAGAGATGGGAGGCCGGGAGTTGTAAACAAGTGGTAGAGCGGCTGACGTCATGGCTTTGCTGTACATAGTTGATTATTAAAAAGAATGAATTACAAGTAAAACTCTAGTACATCCGTCCAAAAATACATGGACTTTACTATTCACGTACGCTTTTTTAGGAGGTAAAAAACTATATAAAATATTAAGTTTTTTTATTAATTTTTTTAAATAATTACAAACTTATTGATAATAAATTTGTAATTATTAAAAAAAATTCATCAAAAAGTTAATATTTTATATAGTTTTTAACTCCTAAAAAAACGTGCATAAATAGTAAAAGTCCATGTATTATTGGACGGAGGGAGTATTTTGTCACTAAGCTTAATTCATTCTAGGCTGATTTGTATAACTAGACAAAAAAATTAAAAAATTAAAAAATTAAAAAACTTTACATAACTAGACTATGATATGGAAATCGACTAAGAGTATAAAATTTTCTAGTTATGCAAATTTTTTGTGGTAACCGGAAGGAAAAGTAGCAGGTGAGGAGGGATGGAGGGATGGCCTGCACTGTAGTATGATTGTGGGAGAAAAAGAGATATGGAGGGGGAAATCACTATAAATGACAAGGGATTATGACGCTAAAAAATGGTCCTCGAGAGGAAAAAAGGGGGACCATTTATTAGGAGAAAAAGAAATGATTGGAGTTAAGGGTGTCAATCAACAAATATAAGTTTGATTGATGGGTGTCTATCACCATTAAATGCTCTGCAAAAAGAGAGGCAACATGGGAGGCGAGTGAAAAGGTGTGGGCAAAAACATCCCGTTCATTTCAGATAATTGGACACTTCCTGTTATACCAATAGACGAAATTTGTCTTACCAATAGACTAAACCTGTCATTCCATACCTGGAGAGATTTTGGAGAGAATTTGGAGGGGATTCACTGTAGCTGGTTTGGCGGGCTATCAGTGCAGTTTTGGTACCCAAACGGGGTTCCTCATTGGGGAAAGAGGGAGGATTTATGATGGAAAAATGCAATCATTCCATTGATGAGTATTCCGCAAGCACATATATAAGCTTGAGAGGATCATCTCAAACTGCTCTGCAAAAAGTGAGGCAGAGTAAGAGACAAGCGAAAAGGATGGGGGAAAACCCACACATGAATCCGACGAAACGATAAAGTACCCATCTTACCAATAGTACATTTTTGGTCTTCCAGTAGTGTTCAACTGCCTTTCCATACCTGGAAAAGTGCAAGAAGTTTGTTGGTGACAGTGGCAGCGATGGGTAATTCATCTTGTATCTTTCATTTGTAGTTGTTCCTTTTTCTTATAACAGAACTACCCCCCACACTGATCCTTTGTTCCCGTGGTGTACCCTAGGTGATAGGGTTTGTCTGAATGTTGTGTTCGGCGGTTGGTGAGCTCCCGTTAGTGGGAGCTTGGTGAAGGGAGAGGCACACACTGCAGCTATGGTACCATGGTGGTGCCACGGAATATTCGCTATGACCAAATAAAGGAAAATATTGTTTCCAAATTCGACGTAGACATGGTGTTATACAACATTGAGCTCACCTACCTCCCTTCTTCGATGGGGCGGGCCACTCCGATTTGGGTCCGGGACGACGATGACCTTGAAGCCTACAAGTTCTACAACACTGAATCTGGCGCACGAGCTTGGCCAATCCCACTGCACATCACCTTACGGTGGAAAACGACAAGCCCATTCACTCCCTCCAATGGACATCAGTCCGAAGACTCTGAATGGTCTGACGACCTCTCGTCTCCCACCCAAGGGGAAATACTCCTAACCGGGCCTCCCACCACGCATGAAGACTTGGATGATGACCTTGATGGAGGAGGAGGGGCGGATGAGAAGGTGGGAGGATCGATCGAGGAGAAAGGGATATTGGATGACCTTAGTAGTGACACTGGAGAGGCCTGCCTGTGTGATGAATGTGTACCGGGGGAGGGAGACTGTTGTAGGACTCCAAATGAGAGCGTGAGTGAGAGGCAGGGGGGCTTGCTGGGAGTGGTATAAAATATGAAATTGGTAGGATGGATTACAACATAATGGTAGGACAGACTGAAGCAGTTGGTAGGATGTATTACAACGTAATGGTTGGACAAACTGAAGTAGTTGGTATGATGGATTACAACCTAATGGTAGCACATACTGAAGTAGTTGGTAGGATGTATTACAACGTAATGGTAGGACAAACTGATGTAGTTGGTATGATGGATTACAACCTAATGGTATGACAGACTGAAGTATAGTTGAAAGGCTTGACAATCTGGATGCCCCAGATGGGGGTGGCCACGTGAGCAGGTCCCCACTAGTACAAAAAAGTCCTTACACAATGGTTATTTTACAAAACGCATAACGGTTTTGGAACCGTTGCATCAGCTCGTGTGGTTTTTGAAAATGCAACGATTGAGTTTATCACAACGGTTCACTTAGACAACGGTTATAACCATTGTGGTATCTTTCGGATAACCGTTGTCTATGCACCTCCAAAAATAGTTCTGAATCATATTAACCGGTTCTAACCGTTGTATAAGGTCAATATAACCGTTGTCTCAAGTTAGGATATCTGGTTTTAACCGTTGTCTAATCACATTATAACCGTTGTCTAAGAAGATTGAAATTGTTGTCTAGGTTACATGTTAACCGTTGTCTAATACAAATGCAACCGTTGTGTAAGTATATTGAAACCGTTGTGTACGTATATTTTAACCATTGTCTATTTAATCTTTAACCGTTGTTTAAATTAAAAAATCGTTGACTAGATTCGCTTAAACCGGTGTCTAAGTAACTTTCACCGTTCTCTAAATAACTTTCAACCATTGTCTAAGTAACTTTCAACCATTGTCTAAATATTGTATAACTGTTGTCTAAGTATATTGTAACCGTTGTCTAAATATACTATAGCCATTGTCTAAATATATTTAACCGTTGTATATAAACCTTTTAACCGTTGTCGTTTCATATTCATGGTATCGTAACCGTTGTCTAAGCTCTATTAGCCGTTGTGTAAACCCATTTTTATTCTAAAAAAATAATAGGTTTATTCCCCAGTTTAATTACCTGGGTAACTATTTAATCCCCTGCCTTTTCCATTTCACTATAAAAATTCACAAGGACACAATTCCGCCACAACAATACAAAGAAACAAAACCACAAGAAAAATAATCTTACAATTAAATGTACAATTCTCATACATACCTATGGTAGGCATCAAGGAGGATGATTACCATGCAAGTTGGTAATCAACAATTCCATCAGAACAGGTTCTTGTATAAACAAAAATTTATACATCGATAAGGTACCCTGAGCTAGTTCAAGCTGACTTACTTCTTGGTTAAACTGCTTCTGCAGTGCCAGTAGTAACATCTCTTGAGAAAATAATTCATCCTCTCCTTCAGCAAAGTCGGAATGATAAAGATGGAATACGATCTTTTGATGACTATTATTCATGGCATGCCTTCGATCCCCTAGCCCATGTCCCCTTTGGAGCCATCTATGCAGCTTGAATCTCTTATAAACTATATTTACCTCACTGACGGCTGCTCCATAGTTCAGATATTGCTGGAAAGCGGAGTCTGGCACGTAATAAGTGCTTGCTAATAAATTGACTGCCTGAACCTCTACATGCGTTTAAATGAAAGGGGGAGAATGAGTATCTTTTCGAGAAATGGAGAGGAGAATTATGCAAGAAGTTCACTATGAAGAATTAGAAGCAACAAAAATCAGTAGCAACAAATGAATTTCAAATCAATTGGCATATCACATAAAAGAAACAACAACATATATAGCAACCGTATCCAAAGAAAAAGATACCAGATGAGAAGTTCAATCCTTCAAAAATGTGAAAAAAGAGGTTTATATTAAGTAATGTAGAAACTACAGATGCCAATGAGAGAACCTACAGGAAATCGTTTTTTTTTTAAAAGGCTGGAACAATTTGATGCTTCATGAATCGAAAATGAGACAGCACAGCTTGTATTATCCAACTTTCAATATTCATGTAGATTCAAGAAATCTAACCTGCTTGAAATTTGGAGCCAAACCCATGTGATATAATAATTACATAACATCAAGAAGCTCCTCTTCTCTCAATGTAGCTGAAGAGAAGTTATACTTCCCTAGGCACTAAACTTGTATTATGGACCGGTCCAAACTCAAACATACTGAGGATGAGAATGATCACTGGAACTTCGTTTATCTGCAATATCATCACTCAAACTCCCATCGCTGCATTTTGTAGCAACCTGAGCAGACCTTCTAGGGATGGGAAGGCTATGTCCACGAGAAGCCTTGGAACTGAATCCGATTGGAACACTACAATTTCTACTGCCAATCAAGCGCATATACATAATAAGAGTTGGGAACAACATTTCGAGTCACGTCAAAAATGCTACATTCAGAGAATAGGCTGAAACAACATGCATTATAGATTACATGCATTTGAGGTACAATTAGCTGCAGATGAGAAAAAAGCATTAAAATAAAGATGCACAGGAGCTGCAGCCAACCAGTTCACAGGACTTCTAAGACATGCGATGGCCCATGCTCCGAAACATACACAAATTCATCTATCTATCTATCTATCTATCTATTTGTAATTAAGATATGTTATGATCTATCTATAAAACATATTGCTAGTAATCGAGAGGAAATATACCTAGAAGCCAACAAGTTGCTCAAACTGCTAGACCAAACGCTTCTAAAATTGTTAAGCTTGATAGAGGGAGCCAGCAGAATAAGCAGGGATACTTTGAGGAAGTTTTCAGATTCGGATTTTGGGAATCATTTAAAGCACCTATTAAATTGAAAAGGAATTCAAACATGGATCATCAGTTTGGTTTAGGGAGAGAGAGGGAGGTGAAGTTCACCTACAAAGATGAGGTAAAGAAGAGAGAAGCAGTTGCTGCTCGATATCATCAAATTTTTGAGAGAAAAAATTGAAGGAGAATTAAACACCTACCTTTAGGGCTTCGCATTGGCAACGGACTGAAAGAAAGAACATATCAACATTGAGGGTTATGCAAAGAAGCTAGGTTTTGGAAGGAAATACATACCTTTGCAATGCAATCCTTCTTCTCTATTATCCACCTTCTATTTTCAAACTTTGTGATTAATTTTTCTGCAGGTTTGATGTTACCTCACAAAATTTTAATTCACATACCATAAATTCAATTCACATACAATAATTTGATTCTCAAAATCAGAAACCATGATTGGAATTTCACAAAATTGATCCTCATCACAAACCCTAATTTCACAAAATTGATTCCAAAAATCAAAACCCTAAATGAATTCTCATGTCCTATTCACAAAATTGATTCCTAAAATCAAAATCCTAAACAAATTCTCATATCCTATTTATAAATTGAATCTCAAATCAAAAGCTAGAGCACAAATTCAGAAAGTACAACACTAACCTCCAAATTGGGATGGGAAGAAGAAGTTGGTTGCTACAGTGCTGCGTTCGGTGTACAGGAGCCAGCCAGGAGGGCATAGACCGACGGTTCGGTGGAGGACGAGGCGAGGAGCCGGCAGCGGGGATCGGGGGAGGAGGATCCGACGGTGGCGGCGGACAGGAAGGTGTTGTTGCTTGGCTTTTCTTTCTCGCAATCGACCATCGAGTGCCCGGATGTGCCTGCTGAGGAATCAAAGGTGAAGAGAGGTGTAAAGAACAAGGAAGACAGGGGCGGTGAGAAGGAGGAAGAACAAGAGAGTAGAGAACAAGTCCGCGAAACAGAGAGCGCGAAAGGAAGAGGAAGCACGAGCGAGCAGAGCGAGAGGGAGCAAATGGAAGACGGTGGTGAATAATCAGGAGGTGTTAATTGGGAGATTGACGAGGGAGAGTTTTAACCTCAGCCTAGCTTGGATAACTACAACGATTTTAGAAAAAATAATTAAATTAGGTACCATAAGTTAAAAACAACAATTTTAAATAGGCATATAGCATGATTCTTTTTAACTGTTTTTTTAAGACGTATATCAATAATTTATTTAATGTATTCATATTCGTTGTCACGATAAAATAATAGATAATGATTTCAGTCAGGATAAGACAACGGTTTAAATAACCGTTTCCTTGGAGACATCTTATATTATATAACAACTATTCTTTTAATATTCGTCTTTATAACACAATAGGCAATGATTCTAATCGGTCTTACACAACAGTTTTATAAATCGTTTTCTTTGAGAAGTCTTTTGTATGTGTAACAACGGTTCTTTAAATATCCGTTGTCTTTTTAACTTGATAAACGTCAATTTTTTTCAGTCTTTGACAACTGTTTTAATAACCATTTTTTTTAGACGTCTTCTATATATATATATATATATAACAACGGTTGTTTAAATATTCGTTGTCTTTACAACATAATAGACAACGATTCTACTCGGCCTTACACAATGGTTTTATGAATCAGTTTCTTTGAGAAGCCTTTTGTATATATAACAACAATTCTTTAAATTTCCGTTGTCTTTTTAACTTGCTAAACGCCAATTTTATTCAGCCTTAGACAACGGTTTTAATAACCGTTTTCTTTGAGACGTCTTCTATATATATAATAATGGTTGTTTAAATATTCGTTGTCTTTATAACGTAATAGACAACGATTCTAATCGGCCTTACACAACGGTTTTATGAACCGTTTTCTTTGAGAAATCATTTGTATATATAACAACGGTTCTTTAAATATCCATTGTCTTTTCAACTTACTAAATGCGATTTTATTCAGCCTTAGACAACGGTTTTAATAACCGTTTTCTTTGAGACGTCTTCTATATATATAACAACGGTTATTTAAATATTCGTTGTCTTTATAACGTAATAGACAACGATTCTAATCGGCCTTACACAACGGTTTTATATTCTTTGAGAAATCCTTTGTATATATAACAACGGTTCTTTAAATACCCGTTGTCTTTTTAAATATCAATACACCCAAAGACAACGGTTAAATTTATAACCGTTGTCCGTCCCAAAAATCTCTAATTTTTTTTCAACATAGACACCATCTTTACAGAAACTGTTGTCTATGTGGCGTCTTATAACATACATTTTGTACTAGTGATCTAATGCCATCCGACATGGAAAGCAGGTTGTGATCGTCGAAAGCGACGACGATATGGATGTCTTACCCCCCCACCCCCCACGGATTAGAGGACATAATAGACGTAGGAAGTTTCTTGAGGGGAAGATGTTCGATACGAAGGCTGAGATTCATAACAGAGTGAGGTGGGAAGCTTTGCGGGGGTGCTACGCGACCCAAGTGAAGTGATCGACAACAAGAACGTATGTGGTTGTATGCCCCGAACCGAACTGCTCATGGTATTGTCGGGCTTCAACGTATCGGCAAACTAAGAAGTGCTTGATTCGTAAGCTGGTGGACGAACACACTTGCAAGGTAAGTGCCCTAAGCAACCACCAGCGGAACGCCAATTACAAGCTGATGGGACAGAGTTTAGTGTCCGAGTAAGTTCCTTAACTGCCGTCTTGTTCTCTGTCTATGTACTATGTCTTGGTGGCTACACAAGTAACCCGTTGATCGCATATTCGCAGTTTCGGTGGATCACAGAAGGAGCTCATTCCGCACCAAATCAGGACGTTGATGAAGTCCCGACTAGGTTTGGACTGCAACTACTGGAAGACACACAGGGAAAAGGAATCCTCAAGGGACGACTTGTACGAGACTTATGAAGAGAGCTACGATCGTATGGCCTCATACCTTTACATGCTTGGGCAAGCAAACCCTGTGACCATAACCAAATTAGTACGTGATGATAACTAGCAATTCAAGTATGCGTTCGTTAGCTTAGGGGTTCGGAGGACAACCATCCCACAACTGAGACAGGTACGCCCTCCGCACTTGACTATCCTACCAAATGCCCTATTTTCTCTTACCAATTCGTGGAATAAATCATTTCATTAAACGTATTACGAATTGTGTACGCTGATCCTACCAATAGTGAAACTACATCTTACCTATTAAGAGTGGTTGACATTGGCAGTTATTCTTGGTGGATGGAAGTTTTCTAAATGGGAATCATGGATGTTGGATGTTTGTGATGACCCAAGACCAAAACCACAACATATACCCCGTTGCATTTGTCATTGTGGACGGGGAGAATGATGCATCTTGGGGTTTTTTTTTCGTCAAATGAGACACATCGTCCGGGATGAGACCCATGTTATGTGGGTCAGTGACAGGCACATGAGAATCACCCAGGGAATTTGAGGGAGCTATGACTTTGCAAAGCATGGTCGATGCACTTTTCATTTCTTTTAGAATGTGAAGGCTTATCATAAGACTGGTGGGTTGCAATCCCCCTCTTCTTCCAAATGGCGTGGGCGGTGCCTCCATCAATTATTGTGAAGCGTTGCTTGCCCCCGGTTGTGAAGCGTGCGCTAGGAAGGCCAAAGACCAAGCGCTATCCGTCCAGGGGCGAGACGAGGGGGTCAAAGCAACGTCGACAGTAGTGTGATCAGGTGGACGTTCATGTCACCCGTCGGAGTTATTTTTGGGAGTCATAGGTACGTGCTACAACTTTTGGGGGAAACTTGTAGTAGCAACAATAATATGTGATTAACTTGTAGTTGCGATAGTAGTGTGATCTGGTGGATGTTCATGTCACCCGTTGGAGTTTTTTTATCTAACCATTAATTTCTAAATATCTTACTAGTAGCGTAATTTAATCCTACCAATATCATGCTATCAATTGTCATATACTTCTCAAATTATGTGATTAAATATCGTCGTACCAATACAGTATTTTTTTCCTACCAATAGTGCAAAAATGCTTCACCACTGGCTACCTATTATCCTACCATTATCGTCTGAACATTACGGCTACACTTGGGAAATGCGGTCATGACATTCTAATCCTACCAACAGGGTTTGTCTATCGTACCATTGGTTTCATTACACCTTACCATTATCATCCTATCATCCTACCATTTCTATGATTGAAGAAAACAATAACTAACAAACACAAACATAAAACCCGTGGGTGTAAGAAGGCAACATTGAAGACTAACACAAATACCAGTTCAAACCATTACAATCATAACACATTCATACCGTTAACATAAGACACTACAACCAACAACATACCAAAACAATAACAACATAAGGTTCCAAACAACAAGTGAGTTCACGAAATCACAAAACAACAACATAAAGAGTTCATAATGTCACCCAAACATAATGCATAGTGCACGAAAACAGGTTAGGTAGATGCCTAGAAAGCATTGCGCTGAATGGAGAGTCCCAAGTATTGGCGGTAGAGCGCAATAAATGTGTCATTGATGCTCTCGAATGTTTCAACGCCCTCGGCCACTAGCTGCAATGTCCTGATAACGTACGCTCCACAGTCACCCCTACACAAGAACACGTGTGTCATTGGGAAATTTACGATGGCCCAGATGCGACACATAAGCGACGATAGAAGAGGCGGTAGAAGACACTTACGATTTTTTGTTCCGAGGAATCTTAACAGTGTGGGAAATGGTGAAAGGACTCGGGACATTGACGGTATGCCTGGCAGGGAGCTCCACGTTGAACTGCTCGAGGTCGGCCTGAAGCTCCTTGTCCTTGATCTAGTACCAGTCGCAATCCAGCACTTCGACTGTCCACTTGACGAGGTCGATTAGGAGATCGTTCCAATCCTTGGCCTTGTAAAGGTACGGTGCCAGGATTTTGGGGTTTTGCACAGACCAGCTCCGCCCGTGTAGCTCCTGTACAGTCCCAGAAAAATACTTTAGCTACGCCCTCGACACGGTGCGGTTGGTGATGCGCCTCACATCCCTGTCACACGTAGACCACTATTTTCCCACTTGTTCCTGCCAATAGGGGTCCAGAAAGACCACCCCCGACATCTTGTCACCCTCCCTTGCATCCAAGGCCTTGCGAATGAGAACCATAGTGTTATTCCATTGACATAATTGAATAAAGAAACCTATCCGTCGGTTGAGATCCCTTACCTCGGTTGATGTCCACATGCTGGGTGATATGAGGTTGGTGAAGAACTCCTTTCACAATTAGGGCCCATCAGCGCCCTTCACCTGCCCGGGTCCTTTCTCCAGCCTGACCAAGAACTCGTCTCTCTTTGTATTTGTGACCAGCCCCACCTTCTTCGCATCAGTGCCTTACAGGGTTGCCTTCGCAGCCTTACTCCCTCGAGGCCGCTTCGACGGCTAAGTCACAACGCAGTCTCCAAAGGCCTTGGACTGCTGTCTATCTCGCTTCCCTCTCCTAAGCTCCAGCTTCGAATCCTAACAATCAAACATCAAGGTTACACCCAATTTCTTACCAAATCCTATTAATATTCCCACACATACAACATTTACATCATACCAAATGATTGGATATATCCTACCAATTGAATGATGTTTGTGTCAAGGGACCATGTCATACCATTAGAGTAATTTTATCAAATCAATAGCACAAACCGATCTTACCAACAACTACGGGTTACCTTGTCATCCATAGGGTCTGCATCAGAGTCAAAATCCTTTGCCTCCCCCCCCCCCCATCTTGCTTCTCTCACTCCATGGCGTCAACAAGGTCATCCTCCATTTGCTTCTCCTTGTCCTTTTCAGCGCCCCTCTCCTCCACCTCATCACCCTCCACTTTTTAAGCGTCCAGATCGCCCACCTTGTCCTTTTGAGCGTCCATCTCCACTACCTATCACCCTCCGTTTGCCCGTCCTTGTCATCCACCTTGTCCTTTGCGGCGTTCTTGCCCTCCCTATTGTGATCGTCATGTACCTCTTCTTTCTCCTCCGTCTTGTCCTTTGCAGCGTCCTTGCCCTCCCCTTTGTCATCTTCGTTTAGGTTCTCCACCTTGTCATCCTCCTTGTCTGCATCCTCGTCATACACCTTGCCCTCATCAGACTTCTTGTTGTCCACCATTTCCACATCATTCACATGAGCCTTACCAATGTCCACAACGTCATCGTCCACCAAAGAAACGTACTCCTGCAAGGGGATTCGATCATTCAGTAATATAATATGGTATACCAACTCTTAAAAATTATCCTACCAACTGCATACACTACAAAAAAAAATTGCTTTTGCTACACCAGCTAGCAACGGCAAAGAGTTCCCGTGGCGAATAATATCCTTTTGCAATGGGATGAGCAACGACAATGTTCCCGTAGCAGGATTTTGAGATGACGCCCTAGGCATTAGCGACGACAAGTCGACACCGTTGCTAACCCTGACTTTCTATAGCTTGAATTAGGGACGGCTTTGCCTTGCCGTGGCTAGCGGGAGTCATTTAGGGTTAAAAATCCCCCAAATTTTCAGTCTCCCGAGTTTAGAAACCACACGCTTCTCCTTCGTCTAAAATGGCGAAACTGAAATCCCCTTCGTCCAGCACTGAATCCGCTCCTCTAGTCGACCACTGAAGTCTCTCTCCTCGCCTCCAGCACTGAAATCCCCTTCGTTCGACCGTCTATTGTCTCCGGCGGCACTGAAATCTCCGGCTCCTCCAATCCCTGTCGTCCTTTTTTTCCTTTCCTTTCCATTAGCAGATCTGAAATCTCCGACTGCTCTTCTCCGGTTGCTCCACTCCCTGTCTCCGGCTGCTTCAGTAAAATCTCCGGCTGCAGACCCTGAAATTGAAGAGGTATGTTGTGTAATGTTTGAGTTTTGCAATCGATTTAGGGTTTTGATTTGGTTTCTTTTATTCTGTCGAGCATTTCTTTCAGTTTCATTCATTCTGTCGAGTAAAGGGTTGCAAACCCTGAAAGTATATGTATTATGGTGAGAATCTTATAGCTAAGGATAAGCTCATTCTCTCAAAGGACTTTTTTTCCTTTCCTTTCCATTAGCAGATTTGGTTTATTTTATTCTGTCGAGCATTTCTTTCAGTTTCATTCATTCTGTCGAGTATATGTTTTGATTTGGTTTCATTCATTCTCTCAAAGGACTTTTTTCACTTATAACTTGTTGTCCTGTAGGCTGTATGTGGTGAGAATCTTATAGCTAAGGATAAGCTCAGCAGTAGATTCACATGACTATGTGCTTCAATGAAGGTACTGGACATCGTGTTATGACTGGTGGGTTCTTGACTGATCAAGAGTTATAAGTATCAATGTACATTTTTTTTTAATAATTTTATATATATTGTCAACAAAAAACGTACTTTCATCTTCAATGAAGCTCAACAGTCATCACATGACTATGTCTATATAGACTATATGGAATGAAACCCTCAAAGGATATCTTTCATTCTGTCGAGTTTTGCAAGCGAGGTTGTAAAGCCCTAAATCGATTTCTTTCATTTTGTTGAGTAAAGGGTTTCTTCGAATGTCTTTTTTTTTCGATTGCTGTCATCGGTAAAGTATATGTTCCTGTTTCTGGTTTCCTCAATTTATTTCATGAATTGCTCTTCTTTATTCTTTATTGGCGCAGGTAGCCAGGTAGTTGCTTCTATTGACACGGAATGTTCCTTCTTTGCATAAAGTTTAGATAACAATGCATGTTAAAGGTACTGTACAGCAAATCATTTCTTTGTTTTTTCCTTTTAAAAATCAGCCTACATTGTGGTGTAGTTATAGACTCTATTCCTTGTTACAACTTGTATTAAGATACAGTTGAAATTGTAACATCTAGAGATAGTATATTATCTAATACCTTGACATAGGAAACTCTAAGAGAAATTTTTCCACTTTGTCATTGTTTAGGAGAATTATCTTTTGATTGTATGAAAACCAAGTTATAACCAAACTAATCCAACAACAAATAGGTGGATATTAAATACTAAAGGTCATTATTTTATCTATTTCAATTCTTTTATGGTGTTGATACAGATCAATATGTTTGATTTTTCTATTAACTTAATCATCTTTAATGTCTACTATATCATTCATGAAGAACTTTTCCTCATTGAAAGTTTTAACTTGTTAACATGTATATTTTTTTAAAAAAAAAACAGTTTGTAACATATGTCAAGGAATATTTTATACAAGGTTCAAGTCTGAGTCGTACTGATTGAATTTCAATCTGAGCATTTAGAAAAAAATATTTTCAAAATTGCTAATTGACTGAATAAAAATAGAAAAGAAATCCCAGGGTCTAGAAAGAGTATGAGGCTCAGTCGAAGCATGCTACTGATTTCTGTTGCTTTGAGTGCAATTTTCAATCTTGAATAATCGATTTGAGTTTGAAGTCCTAGTAAGATGTGTTCTGATCATCTAAGCATATATAAATCATTGATTCCATTTTGAAGTTAGTAAGTCATGCTCCCTAAATTGCATAATTGATTAGCTTGAAGGTGCTTATACTTTACTTTTCTTACTTGATCAACTTGAAAATGCTGAAACCAAAATATGCAACTTGAAGATCCTGTACTTTTCTTACTTGATTAACTTGAAGATGCTGAAACCAAAATACATACTCAATATTTTTTTATTCCTTTCACGCCAAATAAACTCAATGAGAGAATAAAAGACGGGTCTTTTTTCATATGGTCAGATGCAAGGTTGTGGGTACAGATTCTGGCATTTCTGGGTGCAGTTCTGTTCTAAGCTTCTCCCATTTATTGTCACAAAGTGTTACTTACATTTAATTATTGCTTATTTGCTTTTGTTGCATCAGAGATTGCTTCTAGTTTATCTGCATAAACAATTGAGAAAAGCTTGATGATTTAACCCTTTCAATTCTTTCTTCATTGTTGCAGGTAGTTGCTTCTATTAACTGCGCGGTGTTGGGAAATAGAGAGCCTTCATATCTGCAAAGGTGTACGAGAAGAAATTAATCAAGCTTTGGGTGATTGTAAAGTAATATATTTTAGTCTACATATGTGATTAAGCTTTTGCAAGTCATTGCTTTTATTTCTTTCTATGAAATAAAGGGCCAGAAACCATCTAGGGGAAATTAAATCTTTTACCAAATAATCACAAATTGATCACATTTACGATCGAATATTTACGATATTCTGGAATTTATTAGTTTAATAAACTAAGGTAATATATTTTGGTTTACATACGTGATTGTGATTTTCATTTCTTTAGCATTATGCATTTGGACCATAGCTTCTAACCGACAGTAAAAACTAAAATACAAGTCTCATGTCTTGCATCCAAAATAAGGTTATCATTCATATTTACAACTACAGTATTTTGTGATCTATGAATTATTGCTGTCATTTGTATTGAGTGAATGACTTGTTCAAATCATCACCAGATCCCGTAATTCAGTGAAACATTCAGGATTTAAAATAAAGAAAAGAAAATTATAGTTACTTGTTGCAGCTGTAAAAGATCTGGGTTTCTTTTTGTTCCTCCTGGAGAGAGAGAGTGAATAAGAGTGTGAGTGTGGGAGAGAGAAAGGGAGATAAGATGCACATGGAGAGGTAAGCTGCAAGAGAGACAGATTATGGGCAGTGGAAAAAAGGGTTTTCCTGTAGAGGCTGGATAATTTTTGGGGTTTTTTTTAATTTCTCAATATACTTATTTAATTAACTACTGAAATTCCCAAATCTATATATACTTTCACAATTAATGATTCTGTCAGCTTATATGTACATTTTCAGGTGGTTAAAACATTGAATTTTCATCTTAATTCCCTTTCAAAAATATATAAATAGTATTGTACTAGTGTACTATATTCATAGATGGTAAACTAGCTTGTTGTTATCAATAATATATATATTGCTCTAATCTTAGGTATATACTCATATTTTCTATGTAGAAACAATCGAGAAAAGATTGATGATTCAACCCTTTCGATTCTTTGAGCTCTTTTGCCTTCTCGCTATTTACCTTGCACTTCATAAATTGTTCTTCTTCATTTGTGCAGGTAGTTGCTTCTATTGACTAGCTGGTGTAAGGAAATATAAAGCCTTGATATCTGCATAGGGAGTACAAGAAGAAATTATTCAAGTTGTAGGTGACATTGTAAGGTAATATATTTTAATCTACATATCTGATTATGTTTTTGCAAGTCATTGTTTTTTTTCCCTTTCTATGAATTAATTAAATGGCTAGAAACCTTACAGGAGAAATCTTTTACAAAATAAACATAAATTGATCTAGCGATCGATTCTTGCATTAGATCACATTTCCACTAATTTCAGTTTGAACACTTATGATATTTTGGAAATTATGAGTTTCATAAACTAAGGCAATATATTTTGGTTTACATACGTGATGATTTAGGATTCACATGTATTAACGATTAACTTTATTACATGCTTAGAATTTATTCTTTTAGTTTGAAAAATCAATAGTGGTTAACTAGTTTACCTTCAAATCACGTGTGCTTCTTGATATACAATATAATCTAATGATTACTAGTTTGCATATAGGTCTATCTAGTATCTATATTACAATGCCTATAGACAAGTCATGGATTGACTGGGGAACTAGATGTTCGAGAGCATATTTTGAAAAGTTAGATGAATTTCTAGAATTTGCATATGCCAACAAGGATGTTGGTTCTTCCATCTATTGCCCGTGTAGAAAGTGTAAGAATTGGTCGTTGCTTGGTAGAGAAGTGGTGCGGAAGCATCTTCAACAAGATGGATTTTGGCAAAGGTATAAGATCTGGACAAAACATGGCGAAAGGGTTAATAATCAGTTAGAGGACCAAGTGGAGCTAGATGAAGTCTTGCTGGAATCTAATGGTTATATGGATGTCGAGATGGGTAGATTGGTTGAAGAGGCTATGCGAACGACAAATACACCTGTGGTGCCTGAAAGTGAGGATGGTGCTCCAGCTAGTGAGGATGCTACACCTGGGCCAACTCAATCTACTAAGGAGTTTTTAAAGCTTATGCAAGGTGCAAACCAACCTCTTTATCCGGCTTCTAAGAAGCACACTACGTTGTCCTTTGCTGTCCGCATTTTACAAGCAAAAAGCTTACATGGATGGACAGATAACTTTTTCAAAGATTTATTGGAGATATTTTCAGAGACTTTACCAGATAGTGTTAACCTACCTAAATCTTATTATCAAGCCCAGAAACTAGTGGATGATTTAGGATTCACATTTAAAACAGTGGATGCTTGCCCTAATAGCTGTATGCTATTTAGAAATGCGGATGCAAACCTTGATGAATGCTCTGTATGTAATGCATCAAGGTGGAGGGAAAAAGGTGGAAGTTCGCAATCTGGGGCACGTAGAGCTGTAAAGCAAGCACGATACTTCCCGTTGAAACCAAGATTGCAGAGGTTATTTGCAACGAAAGAATCCGCAACACACATGAAATGGCATGGAATGAAGCGTGTCAATGATGGTGTGTTTAGACACCCTTATATTTTAGTTTCTTCACGCATATTGTATATATATGATGTTGTTTTGTTTAACTCATGTGAGTATTCAATAGATGGAAAAAGGTGGAGAAGATGTCGATAAAATGAGCGTATGGATAAAATCTCGCAACAAAGAGGACCCTGATGTACTTGCAGCCATCGTAAGTTTGTAGAACCCTCTTGTTTAATTATTTAGTAGTTAACATGAATAACTTATTTTGGAGAGGTATTTTTCTAAATATGTGACAAATGAAGTGGCATGCATTGTTGTTAGTAGTATAATTTTGACTTGTTTAGGGCGTATTGTTGTTAGCTTTATGTCGGCTGAAACTAAATATAATGAATACATTTCTTTTGTAGAATAAGTTGGGGTGTTTATCTCGTTATAAATATCTTGTTTTATTTTTTCTCTTTCCATCTTCCTTGTTGCTTCACTTTGTCTAAGCTCATTGTGATATCTTTGATTTGTTACCATCCAATGAGCACTATCTTTGATGTTATATATGTAGGAGGAATTCAACCTTCTCTTAAGCAAGGAGCATGAGGAGCAACGAGAATTAACCATGGTGAAAGACAAGATATTCCATCTTATTATTGGAGCTGATGGCCATGGTTATTGCCGAACATTTGGTTCGAGTGTCCCTCCTAGTATGGTGTATCCATCAGACCCATCAGCATCTAGTAGTGCACCTCCGACCCTCGTACAAAAGACCATTGAAGAATTAACTGAAAAAATCATTAGAGATGTGACCGAACAAGTGATTAAAGCCAATACCGCTAAAATGGCTGAAGACATGGATAAACTAAGAGCGCAATATGCATTGAACTATCAGCAGTTACATGCTCGTGTCTCATGTTTGGAGAGCTTTGATGGCATAACTGCAAATTCACACGCTCAAGTTAGACATGAGGTATGCTTATTCTGATTTCTGGAGTTATTTCAAGTATAGACATGCATTGAACTATCAGCAGTTACATGCTCTTTCCTCTCCCAAATTAAGATCTGAGAGTTCGCATGAACGAATAGATGAATAATAGGCTGTTCAAATTCAGCTTGTCTAAGGTTCTGATTTTTCCAGAAGCAAAGCTAAACACAATGTCTAGCTGTTGAAATTCAGCTCTTTTAAGCTTATACTTTATGTTTGATGTTTATGAGTACGTTATTATTAATGTATATAGTTGTGCAACCCTTTATATTTCCTTATATCTTTGACGTGTTTTGTTTTAGCCTATCTCAAGTGTTCATCATAAGGAGTCAATTGGAGATGACATTGAACTCTTACTATCAGACGATGAGGAAGCTGGTAAAGAAAATGATGAAGGAAATTCACCTAAGAAGGGAGCTTAAGTTGAAACGAGGAAGAAGATTCAACTAAGAAAGGAGCTTAAGAAGATTCACCTAAGGAAGAAGTTTTTGGTAATCTTAAATGTCATAACTACAACTCACTTCTATGTTATGTTATGAAATCCTCTTCTGATGTATATCAGTTGATGCGAATCGACTGAATTATCATTTTGTATAGCGTAATGTAAGCCTAGCATCTAATTATTATCATTTTGTATAGCGTATTGTAAGCCTAACATCAACCGAATCATCATTTTGTATAGCGTATGGTAAGATGATTCGAATTGTTATCTAATTAGGTGTATGCATGTTGATGCACTGATCTAAATGAAAAACAGGTGTTATAGCATAGCAAATAGGGGCACATTACATATGGCTACGGCATAGGTAGTGGCAAATTGGAAATACATGAACCACCTTTTAGCATCGGAATCCGCCGTCGCAAAAAGCAATTTCCCGCGTAATTTTAATATGCTGAAATAAGGGCGGGAAAACATTTGTATCGGCAAGTGCCATCGCAAAAGAATGGAGGGAAAACTTTCATTTGGAGGGAATGGCCAATTTTTGCGACGGCACATGCCGTCGCAAAATACAGTAGCAAATTCACTGGGGCTAGCGGTCGTCGCTTAACCCGTCGCAAATATTTGGCCACGGCTTAATGCCGTCGCCAGCCATTATTTGCTACCCTAGGGCTAGCGACCGACTGTTTACCGTCGTAGAGCCGTGGCAAAAACAAATTTGCGACGGCAAACCTACTTTTTGTGACGGCAGTGAGCCGTTTCTAAAGCAATTTTTTTTTTGTAGTGATATTTATGTCTTACCATTAATGCTTTCCAAGACAACGTATAGCCAAAGAAACACATACCTTTCCCTTGTCGCCCTTCTGCGAGAAAGCCTTCTTACAAGCGTCACTGACCTCACTTATCTTGTCATCAAGCACCGCGAACCGGCTCCCCATTTCAACCATCATGCCCCTACACATGGCCTCCACCTTCTCCACAATCCGGGCCTCCAAACCGACACTCGACGCGTCTGACCCTGACGGGCTGGTTCCCTGACTAGGTCCAGCCATGGCATCCTCTTGACGTCCCTTTTCTTTGCGGGACATGTGGTGCTCAGCCCCAATCTGGTCAAAGAACACGTCCGGAGACTCTCTCTTCTACTATGCATTTGGGTGGGCTTCTTTCTCTTTATGGTTGGGGGTGCATGATGAGCTCTGGCTTCACGAGTCGAGCATGTTTGTCTATGTCATCGTCGGCGGGGGCGTCCAGGTTGAGGAAGGATTTCAAGTTCTCATATTTGATGTGGCTTTTTCGGGTTTCCCATCTGAGACACCTCAGGGTGAGGGTTTCGTCAATGTTATGTCCGAAATGATTCCCAATCTCAGGAAATGTCTCGCACACCAACAACTGCATACACATTTTGGTAAGATATTAACACACAGTTGGCATGACAACTTCAGAGAGTTGGTAAGATATTATTTTCCATTTGGCAGGATAGAAATACCCCATTGGCAGGATATAATTAGCAATTTGGCATGCCATATCAACACAAATATTGACAATTGGCAACTAGCATACATGTTTTTGGCAATGGTTTTTAACATATTGTAAATTTTCACTAACTTGAAAAGCCATTGGGAACACGTAGAGCGCGTAGGTTAGCCTATCTTTTAAGTGATTCCCTTCTTCCACCATGGTCTTTAATGTCCCAGCGAGGATTTCCTGTAGCTTCTCATACACCAGCCTACCCCAAGGGAACTCCAGAAAATGGCTGGTGTCCTCAAGCACCAATTTAACAACCCACCCCCTGTTTTGAGTCTTCTTTTCCAACCCAAACAGAATGCTCTCCATTATGACTAGGAGGGCAAGCTTGTACTTTTTCATGAGGGATCCGGAGTCTGTCTCCTTTTCGTGCGCCCACTCTCTCTCCATGTCCTTCAAAGACATCTTCTCTTTATTAAACAACTGATAAATGGCGTCCTTGTTGTCGCCCTCTATCACATCCCGCGGGGGTGGTGAGTATTTTAGCCCCGTTATGAGTGCAAACTCGTGAAGAGAGAATCGTGCATGATGCCTCTAGATGGAGTATCAAGTCCCATGTTGCTTCCTAGTCTTCAGCTGCTAGAGAAGGCAATCATGTACCAACTGTGCGGCAAATTTGTTTCTAGAGCCCATCCTCACGATGCCCCCGAACTGGCTCTTCGTGAGGGCCTTGTAATCGTCACGGTCAAAATGCATAAGTCCAGGCCTTCGAACAGGTCAAAATTTGAATGTGACAACGCCCTCCTAGGGAAGTGGTGTTTCTCTGCAATAGCTAGCACAACCTACAATACTATCTTAGTTTCCTTACCCCCCTGGATGCTTGGTCCTGCCCTTGCTTTCTTCTTTCCTGTCTTTGTCATTTTTCATGTTGATTGAATAGAGGCTACTGCAATACAATCACCACACACATATACATTCAGACGTTCAGGTCACCTAATCTGTCATACCAACAATTCAAATATATCCTACCAATTTCATTTTACTATCCTACCAATTCTGTTATCCTTTTTTGTCCTACCAATTTCGCATTTCGGACATGTTTGCTTGCTTTTACCTCTTTCGCAACACCACAGATAGCCAAAGTAATTCACCAAAACTAATTCAGCAAAAATTCATCAAACATGTAGGCATTTCATCAAACAGTTGGTGGGCATTAAGGGTTTAAATACTACAAAACCAATTCACCAAAAATTCCTACACCATCGTCGGCATACCAGTTGTTCAAATATATCCTACCAATTTCATTATCCAGTCCAACGAAATCTGCTACCAAAATTTCAGACACAATCTTCTATATTTCGTCCTACCACATGTGCAAACTTTGCCTACCGATTATCCCCAATCTTCTAGATTGCTTAGTATCTCTCCCATCTCTGAACCCCCCCCTGCCCATTTGTCCCCAATTTCTTACCCGACATCCCTTAACCCTTACCCATCGGATTCTCGACACCCACAAACCCTAATCGCACCCCAACTCCTTAAAATCGCAACTGCAAAGGCTCCCTCTTACCCATACTATTTCATTCTTCAACTGGTAGGCAACTTCAATGGCACCCCCATGTATGCATTAATTTCTTCCAAAAACTGCCACTAACCGCACCCTCATGTCCCCAATTTCGATCAGAAAATCACACATCAAGAGTTGCTTACCTTCTTCTTAAACCGGTTAGTTCCTCCTTGGAAGAGTTGAGGGTGTTAGGGGCCTTCTTTACTGTCTGTCGCTCCTCCTTTTTCTCCTCTGATTTTTTGTCTCTCTCCCGATTCAACTGCCATGTGTCCTGTATCTCTTCCTCCTCCTTTTGATTCCATAAACCGGCGCACCATGAACAATTACACTATTCCCCTCCTCACCTATTACATCCGGTCACCAACAGTGCCCAGAAACCAACAATTTTTTTTTGCAATATGTGGGCTGGTCTAGTTTAGCAAATTTTGTGTCTGACATTACACTTTTGCAAAAAGCCCAATTTTTGGTCCATTTTCTAACATTTTCTATTCATTCTATTCTAATTCACCTATCTATCCCTTTATTTATAAATATTACTAGTTTTATTAACATTTTATGGACTTGTCATACTAATAATTAAATTTATAATTTTTTATTCAAATGCCCTTTCTTTATTTATCAATATTATTAATAAAACTTTTAACTAATTGATTTTCTATATTAAATTTATCACAATTGTGTTTAAAAGACAAAATACATGCGTGTTTGTCAATAAGTTATTTTTTAAGGGGTGAAAATTATTGTTAAGAGATTATATGAGGTGGAGATTACTGTACTATGGGTCCTAGGGATGAAAGAAGTTAAGATTTTTTGTAAAAAAGACCAACGTTGTTATACCATGGTTGTTGTTTGAGACAATTAATTATCTATATCTATCTTTAAAAAGTCTATCTACACGTATTTTTCTATAGAATGATTATTGTGGATGATTTATCTACAATATGTTCTATAGATAAGATAGGTTTATCTATATCTAAGTTTATATATATATGGTTATCTATAGGAGATCCTATATTATAAATAGAGGCATGTATGGTTGGAATTATTTATCCATCAAAGCAAAACAATAATAAGAAACCCTAGGTGCAAAGAGGTTTTTCTCTACAGGGTGTTCTGCGCGGTTCTTGCCAGAACACGGAAATTCTTTGTATCCTATTGCTCATTCTCCTTCTCTTTAATGATATTCACTCGGGAAAAGTCACAGCAATTGGTACTAGAGCCAGGCTAGATAATGAAATCCGGTGCAAAATTCGAGGTTCCGTGTTTCGACGACACTAGAAATTTTGGTATTTGGCAAAAACGAGTGAAGGATTTGTTGACTCAACAGGGAATGTTAAAGGCGTTGAAGGATACAAAGCCAGAGCTGGTGAAAGATGAAGATTGGGAAGAGATGCAGGAAAAGGCAGCGTCGATCTTTCGACTCCGTCTCCCAGATGAGGTGATATACCATGTAATAGATCTCAAATCCTCGCATGCGATTTGGGTGAAATTGGAGAACAAAGATATATGTCAAAATCCATGTCCAGTAAGTTGTATCTAAAATAAAAATTGTATGGATTGAAGATGATGGAAGGCTCCGAGTTGGTAAAGCACATCAACACTTTTAACCAAGTTATCGGGGATTTGGCACGATTGGATGTAAATCTCGAGGATGAAGACAAAACCATGATCTTGATGTGTTCTCTACCCTCTTTGTTTGAGAATTTGGTGACAGTGTTGACACTAGGGAAGGAGATGATAACCCTGGATATAGTGAATACGACATTGCTTGCTCATCACGAGTGATGTCAAAATTCCAATAGTGAAGGGTTGTATGTAAAGCTATTGTTGCAGGAGGATGGTCAAGTATGAAAATAAATATAAAATATGAAATAAACTGACTCCCTGTCTCAGCAAATAAATACCAGGCTTCCTCCCGTTGTAGTAGAAGGTAGTCCGGATCGATCCACGAGGAAGCATGTCAGCGCCCGCCTTTTCGGTTCCCAAAATCAGCACGAACTCAACTAGAAGAGTACTCGATCTCGACCATGCCGTCGACTAATTGAAAAACAGAAACGAACAAAAATGAAAACGAAAGCAAAAATCTAGTCGATGTCGAGCAGTGTACTCGACGTCGACCACTATAGCACCCGAAATCGACCAGTGTCGTCGATCTCAAGTAACGCAAAATCGAAAACTGAAACTTTAAATTTTAAATAAAACGAAGGCAAACATGAAATTTGTGAAAATAAATCAATAAACTAAAACACTTCCAAGATCAGGGTTTCAACACCACAACGATAACCATATAAAATAATGCATACGGTATAAAAGATCATGCCTTTTCATCAAATAACTGTCGTTATTAACAAATAGGAATATAGAGGCTTTCGCATAAACCCTAATTGTTACTAACCCTTTTAATAAAATTAATCCAAGTTTTATTAAGATTGCTTTAGCTTCAATAACACAAAGAAGGACAACCTTCAACTCTCTCAAAAGAATCATGCTCGTAGGGATAAAAGACAAAATCGCATCAAAAGATCGTACCTTTATCACATTGCCTTACATGGCTACCGTCGGGATCACCCCGATCCTAGAAGTTGGGTGACTACTCGCTTCTCATCATAAAAAAATCATCAATAATTTGAAGAAACTAAATTGCATTAAATAAACTCAAAAACTTACAACCTATCAAAGCCAAAACGTCTCTCAACACTCCAACTTGCTCTCGGCTACAAGCTCTCTCTCTCTCTCTCTCTCTCTCACACACACACACACACACACACACACACAAACACTCTACTCGAAACTCTCTAATGGCTTGTCTTGGATGATTCTAAAATCCAACCCCTAAAGTCTTATTTATAGTGTTCTCCCTCTAGCTAATCTTGGAAGGAACATCTATCTATATCTAAAAACTTTTTATCTAAAAGTATAATATAAAACATTAATGATAAAGAAAATAAATCTATTTGGAAACTAGGACTAATGTGGATAGATCCCTCTTGACTTGATAGATCTTCATGTGGATGGATAGAATTCACGTTCCTTGGTGTAGAAGCAAGCTAATCATCTTGGATTCCGCTCGATCTCGGACTCGAACTCGTCACTGGGCTACTCGACATCGAGTAGAGTTGGGCAATGTCGACTATGGTCTTCTCCTCCTGGGTTGCACTCGAGCTCGAGTAGATTCTGGACTCGACATGATGTACTCGACATCGAGTAAGCTTACTCGACGTCGACTAGGACCGGGTTCCTCAAGTGCTCCTACTCGACTTCGTGTGATCTGGACTTGGAAGTACTCGATATCGACTAAGTCTGGTTCAGCTGCTCCTTGACTTTTGACTTTCTGTAGGTGACTTCGATCTTTTCATCCTTTCTCCGAATTGCTGTTAATTGCCTCCATTTTTGAGAAATTAAGCAGAAACTAGTGTAGACTCCATAACTTGGCAAATAAGCATAAACTACACATTCCGTACTATTCTAACCCATAGGTATGAAATGCATGCAGAAATCGATATACAAGTAAGTGAAAAACATGGCAATTTAGGCTCACATCAAACACCCCATACTTAAGCTTGCTTGTCCTCAAGCAATACTTTTAATGGTCATTCAGGGGAAGAAATTAAAACTCTCAACATATTAGATGCATTGCCTGCAATCAATTACCACCCTCGAAAAGGTACTAATGTCACAAATCCATGCATGTGCAATAAAAGCAACATCTTCTCATAAGAGGAAGTTTATACAAAACAATTCATAAGTGACAAATCATTAATAATCAATAGGACTTTAATTTAAGCTCAATAAGGAGTAGATTGGTAAAAGACTTAAGGTTGGATATTTTTGGCAATGTGGTACTAATGATCCGGGGAAATGGAGTACTTTCCAAACTTTCATACCACATTCATTCTTCCTTTGATTTCTCACATTTCGCTCATTGCTTTTTTCAATAATAATGCTTTTACCTCTCTAACATCAGCACTGCCTTCTCGCGAGTCGCAAACATGGGTGTCATGAATGGCCCCGGATACTTAGTGCTTCGGACTCCTCACCTTGGTGTCCCATCCTGCGGAACTATTATATCGACGCATGCAGGGTCGATCTACCTTTATCTTCTGAGGTGACCGGATTTTCTTTCACTCATTAAATTTTTCACAAAATTTGAAACTTTCCTGCCAAACATCAATAATGATATATAACAACAACACAACAACCATATAACAATCTCCACAATGTAGCTTTCATTCTCAACATAATCCCCGGATAGGAAATAA
Organism: Persicaria tinctoria; assembly: GCA_037127255.1. Taxonomy (NCBI): domain Eukaryota; kingdom Viridiplantae; phylum Streptophyta; class Magnoliopsida; order Caryophyllales; family Polygonaceae; genus Persicaria; species Persicaria tinctoria. The sequence goes on from JBANSL010000006.1 coordinate 66,271,854, forward strand.
GGTAGAAAATGGGCAATATTTAGATCATGTGAAGCATATATGAAATAAGGCTTAATATGGCTTTTGTGATGCATAAGCATAGGTAAAGGCTATGAATATAACAATATGAGCATATATGGAAATATAAAGTCCTCCATCCTCTTATTATGCAACATGTCAAAAGCAATTTCAATTTTACCTCCATTCATGGTTTTCATAAAAATATGCACTTCATTGTGACTTCCCTTTACTATGCAATTTTATGCTATATCTCTAATGAAACCAATTCTGCATCGTCGAGTTCAATATTAACTTCCATGACACATATCAAAAAAATTCAATGGGGGTGATTTTTATGAACTTTGGAAAATAACATATAAGCACATAGATAAAATATGAATTCCAAAATAGCCATGTATAAGCAATTCAAGATAAAATATGTACACATACTGTCAAATATGGTCAAATATGCACAAAGTAAGCCCTTCCCCCATACTTAAACATTACGGTGTCCTGAATGTATAAAAACAAGGGTAAAGAAAGAAACTCACTAGACCGGTGTGCTGATAGCATGCATTTAGGTAGGCATAATAGGTTGCATTTAGCTTATTTAAGATGCATTTCATCCATGATTTGATTACAATTTGCATATTTGCTCTCTATGTTGGTGGAATCGGAATCTACACGCTTTTATTGATTATTTCAGGTAATCGTGGATCCGAGGAGGAGACATGGGTTCATAACGCATTGGATGAGAATGTCTAGTTGATCGAAGAAGCTTACATGAAGATCTCAAGAGGTCCTGAGAAGAAGAAGCGAACCTAAACGAAGAACAAGTCTGCAGAAGTTGTCGCCAGACATGCTGAACTTGTTTTGCACTTTCTGGAGGCCTCGGTTGTCCGATCGACTATTATGACCATGCGTTGGAAAGCTCTTTCAGAGAGCTACAACTTTCATGTTGACGTCGAGAGCTAATTCGAGACGGAATTTTCGGGAAAACCCAATGCAGCGCCCGCCGCAAAAGTTGCCGCGCCCGCCGCTGTCACCTGCGGTGCCCGCCGCCAGAGGGCCGATTTCAGCTGCGCCCGCCGCTGCTCCTGTGCCGCGCCCGCCGCACCTCTTGCCGCGGCCGCCGCACCTCTGCCGCGCGCCGTTTTAGTTTAAGAAAACCCTAGTTTTTAGTTGTTTCCTTTTGGGCCGACTTTGGATGTTTGTTTTAGGCTTTTTATGTTATTTTTCTTTATCATTCATTCTATTGATTGAACACTTAGACAATTAGAGAGAGAGCGATGTTCGCCATGGGCGACTAAAACTCTCTTCGTTCTCCTTACAATTTGAAGCTTTATTTGGATTGATTGTGAGTTTCTAAATCTTGTTCCTTGTTTCCTATATTGAATGTTTCGACTTCTTTGTGCTTGAATGTTTGATTGTTTTATTCTATCTCGACTGATCAACTTGGTAGAATCAATTCAATTGCTAGGGTTTTGTAGATTCCTGATTGCGAACCTTAACCCAAGTGGCAAACTTGTTCCTTTAGGGCTGATTGAACTAATTGAATGAGTAGGAAGTTGAATGTGTTGTTAAATCCTTCTTTAGGGACTGCAAATACCTTGGTCAATCTCTGAACTTAAAGCTATCAATTGGGTTAAATCCTTCTTTAGGGACTGTTCGATTGATAAGGGTTTCTAGGACTGATTGGACTAGTAACTATATTAGGTCGGGACAAGGGCATTCATAGGAAACCTAAAAGGACAAGAGGAAGTTACAATATCAATTCAACCAAATAAAGTGGATAGTTGTAGGTAGAGCGATCTTCTCTAAATTGTTTTGCATTATTTGTTTATATTTTATTTTGTTTTCTTTTCAATCTCAATCAACCAAAACCCCCCTTTCTACTAATTGGTAAATACACTTTGCAAAGGAATACTTGATTCTCTGTGGGATCGACCTCTTACTTGCTTGCTATACTAGTTTGTAGGTTTGAGTTTTATTTTGATACGGTTTACAGACGACTAAAAACCGCTCATCAAATTGGCGCCGTTGCATTGCATATAGATAGAATTTGCATATCATGTTTACTTATGTTATCATGTTTATTTATGTTGTCATGTTTATTTTTATTCATATACTGCATTTGAAAAAAAAAATCCAAAAATATCATGCATTGCATTTAAGTGTTATCAACGATACCCATCTTGGTTTAGTTTGTCCTCTAATTTATTTTTATGATCTTAATTGCATAAATCCCATGATTTGGTTGAATTGCTTGAAAATGATTTTGGAGCATGAATTGAGAATATAATTGAGCAAGTATGATTCATAGTTGAGGTTTAATTGAAATCTAAAAAAAAAACATAACCTTTGTGAGTTTGTTTTGGCCTTATAGGGACTTTACATATTATTTCCCTTTTGCTTCTATTATGTGATTATACTCTCCATATGCTTCTTATTTCAATACTGTATTGCACATGTTTGTTGCTTGTGAATTTCAAATGATTGAGGCATGTTTTCTTTAGCCATATTATACCCTATCTACCTTACATATTATCCTGTGCTTGAAGCCAGTCTGAACCTTAAAGCCTATTCTTTTTTATAGCTCCACAAAAATATATCATAGCCAATGATTAGCCTGACCCCATCCGGGAATTAGGAGGAGAATTGGTGAAAAATCTTTATGTTGGAGTTGCTTTGAGTGGAGATGATGTATGTATGGTTGTGCATTGCGAGAGGCATAGCCAAAATAAGGTAACCCTTCTTGCATAATAGAGATGACTTATTACTAGAGGCCTAAGGAGGATAAAATTCACTTAGGAGTAAAAGTCTAGTAAGCTTGGACCTAAGGAGGATAAAATTCACTTAGGGGCAAAAGTAAGCATAAAAGAAAAAAAAAAGTCATCATCCAAATAAAAAATTGCATGAGTTGTATGGCTATTGAAATCAAAGAGTTTATTGTTATGTATTGGAGTTTATGTTATTGGAATGGTTTGTGGAGTATGGAAGTTTTGGTGTTGTTCTGGTTGGTTGTTGTTCCTTTTTCCCGGATTTTTAGCACCACAAGCCTAAATATTTCTCATGCCTTATGTTCCTACCAAAGCCCCATTACAACCTTATAAAAGTCCTCATGATGTTGTTTGCAAGTGATAACTTTCACGGTGTATGGAGCATTTTGGATTGAGTTGAGAGTTGAACTTTAAAGCCTAAACACATGAGAGCTTGAGTGAAACACATCATCCCGGTGAGGTTGGACTAAATTTGCTTTTACTATTGGATCGCTCATATATTTGCTAGGATATTTGTTCTCTTATTCATGGCTCCTATTGTTTGAGGTTGCTTTTCTAAAACTATAGCATGAAGATCTTATTTGTGGGATGATTAATTCTATATTTAGTTTTCATTGCTTGAGGACAAGCAAAAGTTTAAGTGTGGGGGAGTTTGATAGCATGCATATAGGTAGGCATAATAGGTTGCATTTAGCTTAGTTAAGATGCATATCATGCATGGATTAAGTGCAATTTGCATATTTGCTCTCTATGTTGGTGGAGTCGAAATCTACATGCTTTTATTGATTATTTCAGGTAATCGTGGATCCGAGGAGGAGACATGGGTTGATAACGCATTGGATGAGAATATCTAGTTGATCGAAGAAGCTTACATGAAGATCTCAAGAGGTCCTGAGAAGAAGAAGCGAACCTAAACGAAGAACAAGTCTGCAGAAGTTGTCGCCAGACATGCTGAACTTGTTTTGCACTTTCTGGAGGCCTCGGTTGTCCGATCGACTATTATGACCATGCGTTGGAAAGCTCTTTCAGAGAGTTACAACTTTTATGTTGACGTCGAGAGCTAATGCGAGACGGAATTTTCGGGAAAACCCAATGCAGCGCCCGCCGCATGGTTTGCTGCGCCCGCCGCATAGTTTGCTGCGCCCGCCGCCAGGGGCGGTATTCATGCTGCGCCTGCCGCATGGTTTGCTGCGCCCGCCGCAACTTTGCGGCGCCCGCCGCACGGACAGTCGGCGCGCCGTTTTGAGGAAAAAAACCCTAGTTTCTATTATGTTGGTTTGAGGCCGACTTGGATGTTTTATTAGGCCACTTTTATGTTATTTTTCATTAACTTCTATTCCATTCTACTTTTCATCACACAATTAGAGAGAGAGCGATGTTCGCCATGGGCGACTAAACTCTCTTCGTTCTACTTGCAATTTGAAGCTTTATTTGGATTGATTGTGAGTTTCTGAATCTTGTTTCCTAGTTTCCTATTTGTGAATGCTTCAACTTCTTTGTGCTTAATTAATTATTGATTTGTTCTATCTCGTCTGGCCAACTCGTTAGATCAATTCAATCGCTAAGGTTTTGTAGATTCCTGATTGTGAACCTTAACCTAAGTGGCAAACTTGTTCCTTTAGGGCTGATTGAACTAATTGAATGAGTAGGAAGTTGAATGTGTTGTTAAATCCTTCTTTAGGGACTGCAAATACCTTGGCTAATCTCTTAACTTAAAGCTATCAATTGGGTTAAATCCTTCTTTAGGGACTGTTCGATTGATAAGGGTTTCTAGGACTGATTGGACTAGTAACTATATTAGGTCGGGACAAGGGCATTCATAGGAAGACTAAAAGGACAAGAGGAAGTTACAATATCAATTCAAACAAATAAAGTGGATAGTTGTAGGTAGAGCGATCTTCTCTAATTTGTTTTGCATTATTTGTTTTTATTTTATTTTGTTTTCTTTTCAATCTCAATCAACCAAAACCCCCCCTTTCTACTAATTGGTAAATACACATTGCTGAGGAATACTTGATTCTCTGTGGGATCGACCTCTTACTTGCTTGCTATACTAGTTTGTAGGTTTGAGTTTTATTTTGATACGGTTTACAGACGACTAAAAACCGCTCATCAGTATGGGGAAGCCTACTGGAGACTCTGAAATGACTGTCTCGGACCGTCTAGTCTCGCTGGGTTTCTTTGGTTCTGTTGAGATTCGTCATGTCTTCCGTGAAGCAAATCTGGTAGCTGATCGCTTGTCACGTATCACTTCTGCTTCTAACGGTCTCTTGACTCCTGATGATTCTCTGTTGTGTAGTCTCATCCGCAAGGATGCTCTTGGCTGATAGAGCTCAGCTCTATGGTCAAATTTTTTCCGTTTCAAAAAAAAAAAATAGGGGTGTTGATAGATACACCGCAAATAGCGATTAAGGATTTGCACGTCCTTAAGGACGTGCGTGGAACTGTGCACGTCCACTAGCAAACCCTTTGCACGTCCATAAAAACGTGCAAACCCTAGTTAGGGTTTCGCGTTTAGGGTTTAGGGTTTATGGTTTAGGGTATAGGGTTTAGGGTTTCCGAGGGTTTTGTATTGTTAATTGAACTATTTGAAGTGTTTAGCTAGTGGAGTTGAAGGATTTAGGGTCTAATTAAATGGAAAACAATATAGTTAAGGTTTTCATTCGGATAATATGCGAATAATGTTACAAGGAAAGGAAAAAAAGGTTTACATCCATAATTTTAATAAACCGGTGGAATAAAATCTAGTAAAAGTGTAAAGGGCGGCCCGACTCGACACGTAAGGCTCGAAATCTCTCAAACTGAGCTTGAAACGGAGCATCCCGTCCTTCGACGCTCGGTTGAAGATGTGCGACCCATTCTGGCGGAGGCGGCGGAATAGGAGCGTTAGGATGCAACCAGAACTATGAGAACGGAAAATTAGAGTTAGAGTATTGACATATATATGAAAAGCAAGAATAGGTAATAGAAAAAGACGTTTAAAGTCGTACCGCGGCAAAATGGTTTTGGTTTCCGATGCAGGCTACACCAAGGGTTGCTGATTGAGGGTTGTTAGCAGGTGTCGGCGAGGTCATGGGGAGATATGTGAACGGATGATGCCAAGCTAGGACGACGAGAGGAATCTGATATACCGTTGCAAATACTAAACCCATGATGGGTAGCTCTATCCACCGTCTCCTATCACCATGCACAAGTCCCGCCCATCTCTGGTATTCGGCGAACTGCTGGAATGGGTAACCTCCCATATAAATCTCGGCGTAGAGATCGGCGTGATCCTCCAAGTGATTGCATAATAACGTTTTGAGTTACGGGAAAGCAGACTCGCCGATCGGTGATGTCAATGACGCCAAAGCACGGTAACCACAATGACCATCTCCAACAGTATCCCTCACACCCTCAATATGACCGAGCATGAAGGGATCAACGATGTTTCGACCCCAGTTGAACCCTCCGAACACATCATCACGTCCACGTCGAGCTGAGGTCGCTTGTGGACGATGTCGAGTAGCATTTCGAGCAGCACGTGCTTCTTCTCTCTCAAATCTTTCCCTTAACTCCTCGTATGGCAACGGGTTGGTTCTGCAGGCATTCCTCGACCCCCGAGGCCTCCCTTTCCTCCAGACACTTGCAGATGAGGGTGGGTGGAGCTCATCGTCGCATACATCGTTGGAAGCCGTGTATGAAGATGACAGCTCATACGACAGTGGGGTGTCGTCGATGTCAGTCCATGACAAATCCATCCAGAACGGGTGGATGTCCTCGACGGGTATCGGAGTACCGGAGTTGACTTATGCCTAAATCTCATGGACACAAGGGATCCCGTAACAAACCCTCCAATGTCGATTCGTGCATTCCAGAGGAATGTTTTGGTTCACGACATCCTGTCACATCTTGTACAGATAATCGAAACACTTTTTGGAGATTAAAGTCTTTACCTCATCAAAAAGGTTGACTTTATGCGCCGCCTTTGGCCATTTGAAGTGGTCAGTCTCCAAAGCAGTCTGTAGCTCATGCAGTTGACAATCGTTGACTCTATGGATTGCATCGATCACGATGCGAAAGTCACAAGTCGATGAGTGCAGTGCCTTCTTCAGAACCTTGTGTCGACCCTCAACTATGTACACATTGAAGTGTGTACCACTAAATGTTTGATGTCATATTATATTGTAATGGGAGATATGAAGTAAGGTGTACTTGTTTGTCGTATGGGTTCCGAGATGGAAGACATTATCTACGTAGCATCGTACGATGCTCCTACTTTTCGAAAGCCACACCGCCTCTAAATACGCCACCACATCTGGGAATGGGTGCCATGCAGCGTGTAGCGCCCGACGACAACGGTTGAATGATTCCTCCGACCTCGATTGAACAACCCCCAACAGTTGCCCTTGAAGGTGCCAGCGTGGTTTAAATTCTTTTTGACCTTCAGAGCAGCTTCCTCGCATCTTCTCGTCACGTGTAACCAGCAAAGGAGATGCTGGACGTTGGGGAAGACAACATTCAGCGCCGCCAAGAGGCCTAGCTCCCGATCAGTCATAATATCTTGAGGCTGAACCATTCCAAGCAAGATCTGAAGCTCACGCAACACCCAGACGTATGTCTCTTCGTTCTCGTGCGACATGAAGGCATAGGCAATGCAGTAAGTCCTGCCTGAGGGTGTGAACCCGACAACCTCGCACAATGGAATCACATATCTGCAAGTGTAAATATGTTACATGTACAATACTTTATAATTGTCTATATGTGCAACAATGTAATCGTAGATAAGTAACTTACGCATTTGTTTTGTACGTGCTGTCCAATACGATGACGTAATGGAACCTTCGGAGAAGCCGTATCCCGTCAGGATGCGCCAGGAAGAGGTCGCTCAAGACGTTGTCGTCATCTGGATGTCGTCTGAACTCATAGTAGTACCCTCTTTTCCACAGACGATGCAGGGTATCTTGGGTCATCGTTCGAGTACCACTTTCTTCGACGACCATCTTGTTGAGCGTGTTGTTAAGGGAACGCGACGACGTGACGCTGGTCTCATCCAACTGCCTTAATCTTTACCCAATGGATTTTGGAGGAGTGTCAATTTCCTTCATCCACCTAGCCATCTTCTTTTCCCCCTCTGTCATCTGTCCGGCGATGGCGTGACCCTTCAAGCTCGTGGGAAGCCCGTGGTTATGAACACCATGGGTTACCGTCATAACCCAGTGACCCGGTGGAGCTTCGTGCCCGTGTAGAGAGAATGGACAACCGTTTATCTTTGATTGCGTGCTTCGGAGCTTCCTCCCGCGTGGTCGGTACTCCCCATACTCCTTGCAAGCTAGGAGAACCCCGCCTGGACGGTTCGACGCCCCCGTCTAAGACCGCTTGATTACTAAAATCATGCAGTGTTTTAGACCCAAGCCCTTGAAATGCGTAACCATTTCGTCACGGTCATTCCAAACCCTTGGGTCCGAGAACTCCGAGGTGAAGTCTCGAAACTGTAATAACATTAGTGGAAATATGAACAAAACGCAAGGCATACGAAATATATTCACCATACGAAACGTATTCGTACCTGGCAAACTTGGAGACGACGATTGCTTTGCGACTCGACCATAGCGATTCTAACGGTGAAGGAATATATCGAACGAAGTTGGACTTTGTTTTGGAGTACGAAATCAAGCTATCCCCCTTCACTTCAAATAGGCAATTTTGCATTAAAGGTACGCGGGGGTGCACGTCCAACAGAACGTGCAAAATGCACGTGGTCGACGACGTGCATGCACGTGGTCAACGACGTGCATCCACGTGGTCGACGACGTGCATGCACGTTGTTGACTACCTGTCGTTCTTGACGTTTTCGTTTAATATGACTCAGAAGAAATGAGATGAGTCTACTCGAAATAGAAAAATAGAAATAAATACGAAAGCCGTAACATAAAAGTATAATATAATGATAGATACATGTACATCAATGTCGAGGTGGATGGCGTACAACCTCATCCAAAATCTCCGTCACCTCGTCTAAAAGCTGATCAATGCGAGGGTCGGTAGCCAGGGCCCTCCAATAGCCCTCTAGCTCATGCAAGCGGGCCGCTACCGTCGGAGGAATAACAGGGGAATGAGGGAGGTCCACCCATGGATCCAAGCCGATCGGGTGGATGGGCGTCGGAGGGTCCGGATGGGGTGGCGTGGTGGGCAGCACGTACGGCCGGCTCTGCGACGCGTACCAAGCTAGGTAATCTGCAGTGACACCGGCCTGGCACTCCTCGGTGGTGCGTCTGTGCTCGGCCAATCTGTAAAAGCGACCCTCGTCCTGCAAGTCCTGCCACTTTTCGTGGCCGCAGTCAAACACGGCAACGTACTTCGTCTTCAAGCTAGCATCGCGGGTGACTTGACTCGGCTCGATGACTGGCTGTGGGATCCCCTGGACTCGTCCGAACAACTTTAGGCACCTATCGGGCATATATGGCTCCTCCTCTTTGCAGAATGTGATGGTGCCCTGATAGGTGGACTAACGGTTCTGGCCGTTGAAGTCCAGATGTCGCCTAAAGGGCATCAACTCCACCTATAATTAAAAAAATCAGGCGTAATTCAGTTACGAAATATATGTCATATAGTTAGAGTCTCGAATACATACATCGGCGACGGTAAGACGGTCGACCTCGTCCCGCATCTTCTTCACCTTCGTCAGCTTGGCCGCGTCCTTCATGCGTTGTGGCGCCTTCGGACCGATGAACTTCGCGTAGAAGCGAGGGTCTTCCTTCCTAGCCGAATCGCTGGAGAAATCACCTCGGAAGTGAGGGAAGTACGCTCATATACAAGCCTTGACACAAAACAGAATATCGTTAGCATATAATATAAATATTTGTAAACTATAACTCAAATTCAGCGGTCTCGTACCTGTAGAATCGGCGTGCAGCTATCTATACCCTTCGCACCTGCTCGGGTAGCCTCGCCCAGACCCCTGTACAGACATGCGAGGGCACCTGCGACCCATGCAAGGGTGGCCGTCCGGGGGATGTCCCAAATAAGGCCGAAGATCTTCCATGGGACCCGGCTCTGCAACTTGTCCACAAACAGAGTCGCAGCGACAGCGATGGCTAGGTACCCAATGTGGAGAAACCGACGCTGTGCAGGGTCATCATATGGTTGCCCCCCTCCCGTATGCGTGCGCAGTCGAATCTGCTTAGGATCAGCCGCGGCCTCTGGGTCATCAGCGGGGGCGGGGTCGATGAGCGGCCCGTGTGTCGCGATCCACAGGGCAGTCAACCAAGTAACGGGAGGGCCACCAGCATGTCTGTATGATGTCAGGGCATGTCCGGTGATCTGGTAGTACTGAGCGACGGTGTGGATCAACGCCCCCGGGGCCAAATGTGACATACACGACAAAACCTCCATCGGAAACCCCATGAGGCAGGCAACGTCGTGCAGCGTGATGGTAATCTCGCCCCATGGAAAGTGGAAGGAGCTGGTCTCTGGGTGCCAATGCTCCAGGAAGGCGGTGCAAGTGAACTCGTCCACACACTCCCAATGGAAGGACCTCAACTGCGGGATGCCCGATGGGATAAGATCCTGCACCCAGGTCCCCGGACCCTCAAATATGTATCGGTCCAACGGCAACAGGTGAGTCGCCCGGTGGTGGAACTTCAACGGCGGCAGATCCACAGTAGGCTCACTCCACACCTGGTACGCTCGGTGATGCCTGTAAGACACCAGCAGCTCTCCCGGTGGTAAGAAATGGTCGACTTGCACAGCCGGTGCGGCAGCTTGCACAAGGATGGGCGCGGGCTCCTCCTACCCCCCCCCCCCTCCTGTGGGCCCCCCCGACCCTCAGCCTACCCCTCCTTCCCCCCCCCCCCCCCTCATGTGGGCCCCCATGACCCTCAGTCTGCCCCTCCTGCTCGCCCTCTTGTGGGCCCCCGCCCATCGTCAGCCTCCTCTACGACATCAGGGATCACGTCATCCGCAGAAGCCAATGAGATCGCCGCTAGTGTGGGGGAGGTCGAAGCCTCAGCGTCCTGTGTGCCGGAAGTAGATGCCTTGGGGACGCCTGAAGTAGATGCCTCGGGGATGGTGGGGGATACACGAGCAGGCGGTCTACCCATGTCGGCCCGTCGACCCACAACTACGTCAGGAATGCAGCTCCTCAGCACATCGGGGGTCTCCAAAGAGGTTGCCGCCCCTCCGTCGCATCGCCAGAAGGATCCTAAGATGGCAGACCCTTCCAGAAGCTGTCATCCTCGTAGACCTCTGCAGACATCAGCAGATCATCGACTGTGGTTGTCTGATCATGGGGTACCGTCTCCTCCTGTATCTGGCTGACCGCTGCCCGGTCGCCGAACCTAACAGGCCGGAGGGCACCATCCCCCCTCAAGAGCCTCCCTGCCTGTTATTATGAAATGTTGAGAACATGTTACTTTTTATGTGCGAATTTATTTCATCTAGTTGGCTATTTTAATGTATTTTAATATCTTTTAATGTCTTTTAATATATTTTAATGTATTTTAATATCTTTTAATATCTTTTAATATATTTTAATGTATTTTAATATCTGTTAATGTCTTTTAATATATTTTAATATCTTTTAATGTATTTTAATAGATTTTAATATATTTTACTGTCTTTTAATATATTTTAATATCTTTTAATGTCCTTTAATATATATTAATCGCTTTTAATATTTTTTATTTTCTTTGAATTTTAATGTATTTCAATGTAGGTTGTACTTTTGTACAAACTATACAAACTATATCATAAAAACTATATACGATCAAACCATAAAAACTATATACTATCAATTATAATCTATCAAATTATATTATAAATCATAACAACTAATGCACGTTATATTATAAAACTATATTATAATATATCAAACTACATTATAAAACTATAAAACTTAATCAAATAAAATAAATAATTCAAATAACATACCGGTGGGGTTGGGACGGGAGATACCTCTGTAGACCGCCGCTTCTGCGGCGGTAATAGGGAGTCCACCACCGGAACTGCCGCCGCCTCCGCCACCGGGACCGCTGCCACCGCCTCCTCCGTCGACGCCGCCGCCTCCACCGCCTCCTCCATCAACACCTCCACCACCACCGCCTCCTCCATCGACACCGCCGCCTCCGCCTCCATCTCTCTCTCCGGCTCCATCGGCTGCGCACCACCACCACCGGCCTCCATGGGCGCCACCACCTCCGCCTCCATCGCTGACACCTCCGCCTCCATCTCTCTCTCCGGCTCCTTCTCTCTCTCTCTCTCTCTCTCTCTCTCTCTCTCTCTCTCTCTCTGGGTTATCGTCGTCGCCGATGCTCTCTCTTTCTCTCTATCAATTTGGAATTGGGAACGACGAAGCACGTTCGCTTCGTATTTAGAAGACGAGCTTGTACGTTCGTAAGGACGTGCAACACGTGCTTAAGGACGTGCACTTTTGCACGTCCGGGCTCGAGTGGCTGCAAACCCACATGCACGTCCTTAAGGACGTGCATTCACGTCTTTAAGAACGTGTGGATTTGCGGTGTATATAGCCGAAACGTAAATTAGGAGAGTGTCCAAAATTTCCAATTTTGCCCCTGGTGTTATAATTTTGTTTTCATCTTCTTCTTAGTGCTCTTTCTCTCGGCCTCTTCGGTGCTCCTCCGACGCTCTTCCTCTCGGCCTCTCCTTCGGCATCCACCCCGACCAATCCCCGGTGTTTCTTCTCCGGCATCCACCGCCGCCGCCGCTTGACCTCCTCTCCGTTCGATCTCATCCGCAAGTAGTCAAATTTATACAAAATCCCTAACCTCCATTGTCGGACACATTGGAGCTTCATGATACAACCGCTTAGTAGCCACTGTTCAAGCACTCATCTCGGTGTGTCAAATCATCCTTTGAAAAAATCAACACAACGATGCTGAAGTAGAGATTGCACTCGTCAGTTTGATAGGTCATACGCGTCAAACGGAGCTTTATGTAAGGAGAACGAGTCGTCGGAAGATCGCCGAAAATCACTGTTGAAGCTGCTCGAGTTGCTGTCGAGATGGGGGAAGAAGAAGAGTAATTACGCCAAACCTCGCAGACTTTCTGTTTTTTTATAAACTATGCCCTTGTGTTAGTTTCTAAAATTTCAGAAATTGTCCCGCAGTTTTAGATGTTGTTCTAACTCGCGTAATCACTATATAAAAAAAAGGGGAGGGGGGGGGGGGGGGACATTGTAACCACTATTAAAAAAAGGTCATATACCCTTGTAACCAAAAGAAAAACCCTATGACTAGGGAAGCACAAACCCTATAGGGGCTAATGAGAAATCAATATTCATGTGGTGATAGTTCTCCTCTAATATATGAATGAGTAAGATGGACAAAGACGATGTAACCCCTATTGAAACAGGATCATAGACCCTGTAATCACTATAAAAAAAAAGGGGGGGGGGGGCAAAAACATTGTAACCACTATTAAAATAAGGTCATATACCCTTGTAACCAAAAAGAAAACCCTATTACTAGGGAAGCACAAACCCTAAAGGGGCTAATGAGAAGTCAAAAGAACATATGATGTACAGTATGGTTTAGGGTTTAGGGTTAAGTCTCTAGGGTTTAGGGCCAAGACCCTAAACCCTAAACCCTAAAATATTAATTACAGTACGTCGTTATGAGATGATTGTTGTCACCAAATGCAAAACCCTAGAACAAGGTAAGCACAAACCCTAAAGGGGCTAATGAGAAGCCAAAAGACATTAGGTGGACAGTTCTCCTTCAATATATGAATGGGTAAGAGAGTCATAGACACTGTCATCTCTATTAAAACAATGTCATAAATATTGTCACCACTATGAAAAAAGTGACGTAGGCACTGTAATAAAAGGAAAACCCTATAGACGTTGTAACCAAAATGAAAATAGAGTCATAGACATTGTCACCACTATAAAAACAGAATCATAGACACTGTCATCACTATAAAAATAAGGTCATAGACACTGCCGTCGCTATAAAAATAAGGTCATAGACACTGTAAGCAAAGAAAAACCCTAGGACAAGAGAAGCACAAACCTAATAAGGGCTAATGAGAAGCCAAAATACATGTGGTGCCAGTTCTCCTCTAATTTATGAATGGGTATGAGGGTCATAGACACTGTAACAAAAATAAAAAACAGAAACCCTTATTAGTGGTGTCATCACCCTTGATGACAACTTTTTTTCACGATGACAGTGTCAACACCCTTATTGTGGATGAACATATGATGACAACTTTTTTTCCATTTTTTTTTAATTATTGATCAAAGCAAAATTTCTTTCTATACATCAATATTGACTTTTATTTTCCAAGATCTATGAGCAGTGATAGCATGTGGCTTTTTTGACAAACAATCACAATTTATAAGCTGAGTTATTTTATTAGGCATGACACTAATATGTGACTACTCCCCCTTTTCCACAACTTTATCTCATCCAATAATTCTGTAATCACTAATGTAAACCCTTAAATTTTCATTTTTAAAACTCACCCCCTCTAAAAAGCACTTCTTCTTCTTTCCATTCAATGTCTCAAAGAGCACAAATTGAATCCCCGTCAATTAGGCCACTTTCACGGCAATCAAACATAAAATAGTAAGCTTTGAGAAGAAATATTAAAATTCAATCACTGTGAATCTAAGTTGAAGGAAAAAGTCCAGTGTTAATACACGACATCCCCCTCACGGTAATCAACTTCACATTTGCAAGTTTAATCACTGTAATCCAAGTTTAATCTATGTACACATCCATTTTACTTCACAAATTAATCACTGATACACTGTAATCAGTAAATACTTCATCTGGAAGTCGAGCCACGGGAAGACGAGAAAGCAAGACTAAACAGAGAGATGAGAGCGAAGAGCGGAGAGAAGAGCGGAGCAGTGCGACCGATGGGATGAGATCGGAGAGAAGAGCAGAGCAGCAACAAAGAGATATGAGCAGCCAAAGAAGAGATTCGAAATTGATGAAGGCATTTGCGGCAGCCAAAGAAACCTTCCTGAGGAACGGATCCTTAGGGTTCAACGGAGGCATCATGATTTTTCTCAGTGTCTTTCATCCTCTTGTCGTCGACCGAGATGCCGACGCTCCTCGAATCTTCGTCATGGCCAGCAACATAAGAGATGGAGGGCGAGGGTTGGGCAGCCAGAACGGAGGCGACTAGAGATGACGAGGCGGATGCGACTGCAAGGAGGCAGATCTGGAGGATGAAAGATCTGGGGGGAGAGGGTTGGGCAACCAGGAGGGAGGCAGATATGGAGATTCAAAATCGACGGATGCGTTCTCCCTCTCCAATCTCTCTCGCTCGCTTCTTCGATAGTGGCCTGGGATCTAAATGAAACGAGAAGGATTTGGGGAAAATTAGAAGGAGGGTAGTTATGGACTCCTATTATGAAAATATTTTGGACATTTACTAGCAAAGGCAAAACCCTAGGACAAATTGTAAATGGCCCTTGGGCCAAATTTCTTCTTATTTAATCTTAAAAAATGATATTTATATTATTAACATATATTTTTATATATTTATAAAATTTTATTTTGAAAAATCATATTTCATAATTTTTAAATATTAAAAAGGCAATAATTAACAAATTATAATTATTAAAAATTTCAAAACATGATTTTTTAAAATAAATATTTATGAATATATAAAAATATATGGTAGTAATATAAATATAGTTGTTACAATTTTTTAAAGATTAAATAAATGTCAAAATATTTTTGTATTATATAGAATGAAGCATATAGCGAAGTAAGAGATCTCCGTTGGTATACTGGTATGTCCCAAAGGACCGGGAGATAGAGATAGAGATTAGGAGATAGGAAAGGTAATTGATTGGTTTATTATTTGGATACCCCCACAATTATAATTCATAGGTATTTATACCCTTAATTCCTATCTACTAAGGACATTACATTGCATTCCCCTTACAAAAGCTTTGTCCCAAAGCTTATTCAAAATTATAAAAGGAAAAAACAAATGAAAATAAAGTCTAAGATGGTAAGCTCACATAGTAACCAACTCCTTGAGCTATTTACGAGTTAGGGGTATAGAGAGAGGGGCTTCTTCCTCTCTCTAGATTTTGCCTACTAGATGGATTGACATCCATCTTTCTAAACTTTCTTTTGTCCATCCCTTTTGCAGTTCAACTATCACCCCAAAATTCTATCTTGAAATCCCTAATTGATAACCTTCTTTCGTCATCCTCCTCAAATCCATCCCGTTCTTGGCCTATTTAGCACCTCCAATAGTAAATTTCAGTCTTATCTCATTTAATATGCTGCCCCCTTGAGTACTGTAGTTGTTGGCTTCTGGTTTTCAGCTCGTTTTCGACTCCTGGTGTGGGGCTTTTCGATCGCCGAACTGATCAGGCGTGGGTCTCCTTTTCCGGCCATTCGTGTCATTGGGGGTTTGTCGTTGGGGCGGTGGTTTGGTGTGGCACCATCATCATCTCTGAACTCCTCTCGCTGGGTTACTAGACTGGGGTCCTTTGTTGGCCTCGACTTTTCAATGATCTGGTCTCTTTCCTACTGTGGGTCTCTCGATTTCACTCACTACTACATTTCCGACCTTTAGTGGCGGTCAAAAACCGCTGCCTACGGCCCTATAACCGCGACCTAAACCCTTTAGCGGCGGTTTACTGACCGCATCATCTGCTCCCGTCTCTATAAACCTATGGCAGCGGTTTCAGAAGCCTATGGCTACGGTTCTTGTAAGAGGGTTAGACGGCTGTTAAAAGGTGTCTATAACCGCTACCACAGAGTCTATGGGGACATTTGTGTGGGAGAACAATGGAAGCGGGTAAGAACCCTTTGGCAGCGGTTTAAAGAAGCTTATAGAGGCGATTATTGAAACCTGTGACAACGGTCTGATGGATATGGAAGCGGTTTTCGTGGTACATGGCAGCGGTTGTAAAACTTTGGTAGCGGTTTGAATAATTTTTGGTAGCGGTTTCGAAAGGGATAGTATTTTTCACCATCTTATGAGAGCTGTTATATTTATCTTTGGCAGCGGTTCTGAAGCTTTTGGCAGCGGTTTTGTTGCTCTGTAGCAGCATTGTGTTATATGGCAACGGTTTTATATAGCTTAGAAATGAATGATTTGGCTGCGGTTTATTCATAGCACACTTGTTTAATATAATTATATATATTCATAAATTAAAATTAACTATAAAATGAAGAATATAAATTCAAAATATTACACTTTCATTGCATTATAGCATTAAGTACAAAAGTTTCATTACAAATATACATACATATCTAGCTATCGGCTGATTGTCCAAAATTTGGGTTTGCTAAGAGTTAAGTAGTATATATTAACAAAAGGCTAAACCCAATTAAACTATATCGAAAATAGAATAAAGAGTGGAATGCGTGCAAAAAAAATATAGCAACATGGGCAATATGGACCCTCTATGTCGATTAGCAAAATGTCATCGAGAGACCTGCAATATGGTCATCAACAGCAACAACAATTCAGTAATGCCACACAATATGGCATTCAACAAGCAACATTTTTATTGCAAAAAGGGCAACCAGAAACGCAGTAAAGATCATCCAGAAAATTTAGGCATTAACATATATTGCAAATTCAGCTAGTCTATAACCTCAAATAGCAACCAAAGTATCCACGTAAACCTACCAAACAAAAAATGCAGTACTACCCGGATGAGCTACCAGAAATCAGCACATAAACAAAGTACAGGACAAAGTGAAGTAAAATGTTTTAATAAAAAGTGCAGCCATATATTTAACTTGAATAAGCACGGATATATCCATATATCCACATATATTTTTATTAACTGAAGTTCAATTAATTAAGCAAAATTACAGGGCAAGGTTATTGTACAAATCAGAATAGGAATCATGACAGCAAGTGCTGGACAAAATGAAATTGAAAATTTGATTTTTTTTTTCAAGTCAAATAGAGTTTCAAATGCTGATAGGTATATAATAAAACATAAAATCAAAGAGGTAATAAGATGTGATCATTTAATGGAAGACAATATAACATTAACATATCAATAAAAAAGCCAGGACGCAAAAGGTATACAATTAAACATAAAACCAAATAGTTCCATACCTTCTGTTCTTCTCCATCCCTTCAGTCTCATGTCTTTAAGAGCAATCAGTGAAGTCACTGCAATTTCATTGATACCAGTCCCAGCCAGAACTGCAGAGCAATTTCATCATAAAGATCATATTAAACTTAGTATGAATAATACTATAGTGCAGGGAACAACGAAAAAATGGGTTCATTTTAAGATAATAAATATTTCAGAAAAGAAAGTGATCTTTAAATGAATTCCTTGGTTTACTCTTTCATATGTATTGCTTTAGATGTTCTATCATCATCATTTACAAAAAAAGTATTGCTCCCCAACAGGGTGTCAACTCAATCAAATCTCCTCACAAAAACAAAACGGACAATGAATCAAATTGAAATCACAAAACCAAAGAACAAAGCTAAAAGGAGTCTGATGCGCACTCTTAAGCGCACTCTTAATCAAACCTCAAATCACTTGAAGCTTCGAAATCTCAAACAGTTGATGGACCTTGAGCCACTACAAGCATATAATTTATCTTATCTTCATCACTTGAATGTCGAGGGTTTCAAGATCACCCCCAAATCGCTTTCCATCTCTAAACCCCACCATTGGGAGGAAAACAAGAGATCAGTTGGGAGGGGTATGAGAAGAAACAGACAAAGATTATTCATTAACCTATAAACATGATGAACAAGGGGAAATTAAAAGTTCCAGGGCTTTCTAAAATAATCTTTGCCAGGACAAATATTAGGATTAAGAATGAACAGAGACAAAATCAGTGATAAAATCGAGAACTGAACTGAATTGATTTGAAGGGGAAAAAAAAGGGTTACCTGGATTGACGAGTGAGAAGAGACAACAAAGAATAACCCACCTGCAACAAACAATCACAAAATAAGAATTCATTTGAAACTATCTCTGCCAGGATGAACTTTGAGAATCATAAAAGAAAAATCACAAAATAATCACAAAATAATAATGTGGTTTAGCAATTTCAAAATCTCATTTCTCATTCCATCTTTTAAAACAGATCAAAATTTGACGTCCTCTTTCATTAAATCACAGGCAAAGCAGTGCTACAACATACAAACGAGATTTTGAAATTGCTAAACCACATTCATGAAATAACTAAATGCTAAGCAGATCATTTCTAGAAAAAAAGAAAAGATGTCAACGGTTTATAATTCTTAGTTGTCTCTCCGCAAAAGAGCACATACAAAGCGTGGAAATTACATCAACAAGCACAATTCATTACAGTTAAGAAAGACATAAATTGGTTAGCTGGATGACACGGATACATGCTACAAAACACTAAAACAGAGCACATACAAAGGGTGAAAATTACAGCAATAAGCACAGTTCATTTCATGTGAGAAAGACATAAAGTGGTTAGCTGGATGACACAGATACATGCTACAAAACACTAAAACAGAGGCAAAATCTTTGATATTAACAAGAGAAACTACAAAGGCAATTATTCAGATAGATTCTCAAACTACTCTAGCAATATTTGCTAAGCTTACCTTATAATAGAACTAAGTAACTGAAGTAGATTAGTCTTTGATAAGAATTCTGAACCTTGCTCCATTTCAGCCAGCTTAACCATTGAAATAATTCATTAAATTTTAAAGAGAAGGCAATACAGATGATCAAGATATTATCAACAATAATGACAACAACAAAACAATCTGGATCAGAAGGCGATAGTATGGAAAAATAGTAGCCTACATGAATTTAAGAGAGTATTCACAATCATTGTAAAAAAAACAAAAACAAATAGCTCATTTCACTAAATAAATCTCTGCAACACTTTCTTACATCCTTTTTTGAAACCTAATCTGAAAATTAAATCATCCTTTTTTGAAACCTTACCCATTCACAAGGCAGTCAAGCAGCAAAGGATACACATCGTTTGTCATCTACATTTCTGAGAAGAAAAGATACCTGCAAGACAACTTATCACTAGTCAATCTAGCTGAGGTTAAAACTTGTTGGCCATGGGAACATCAAAACTTGTTGACCATGGAATTGCATTCGTCTTCCATTTGTCCACAAAACTTACTTTTGTACATATGAATGTGCAATTTGTAATTGGGATGTCAACTTATCAATAGTCAAATAGCAAAGGATACACACTATGTATGCATGTGCAATTAGTAACTGGGATGTAAACTTATCAGTAAAAAAAGGGACTTGTCTATTAAAAAAAATTGGTCACAGCTTTTTTTCAGATAAATTAAAAAATCAGTCACACATGGAAATATGTTACTTGCTCATTATAAATTGAAATTACATACTGTATTACATAGCTAAGTATATTCATATGAAAATCATGAGAAAAAAGAGAGATTATGTTCAATACAACCAAAGATTCATGCAACAGCCAAAAGGATGGCAGGTAAAAAGAAATTGAAAGGTAGGAATTGGAAATGACAAAAGTCACACTAAGCATGTCAGCCAAATGGTTACCTCGTAGAGAAGCTCCAAAACAATCAGCTTGACAAGAACGTCGTCAGTATTACGAATTTCTGCCTCCATTAGACTAAGTTAGCCAGATCTCGAGATGACTGACGCCACGGAATCTGAAACTGAAAACAGTTTCACTATCAATGATAGGATACACACTCATCCCTCAAGAATGCACATTTAGTGAGAACTGGAAGCAAACAAGCTATGCATGCATGATATAATCCAGCACGATCCATTCAAATATAAAAAATTTCTAGGTGTGTTTTCATAATTCTTTAGGATTATTCTTATATTTTCGGCAATAAAAGAAACAAATATCTAGAAATATGTGCATAGAATAATGGCCATATCATTGCACATACTTGAGACATAAAGAATTGATAAAAGCCTAAATACTACTTAAGCATCAAATGAATGGTAGTTCCAGGGAAATAGGCTAACAAAATCATCACTGCATATTCATTCAAAAGCTACTGTACAGTCTGTACCTGGCCAGACCAAATTTTGACATTCCAACCAAACACCATCAGATCTATTTTTTTTCTCACTTAGCCCAAAAAGGAACCTCCTAAAATCTCATACTATACCACCCCTATGTTCCTTTATTTACGGAAACGAAACATGGATGAACCATTTATTCAGATAAAAAAGGGTTGAGTTAGGACAACAATCTAAGTAACAATCTAAGTAATCAATCAACACTTGCTAGTCAGACACTAATCATTCATATATACATTAAAACATATGAATAAAGCTCATTCATATGCAAAATAAGACACGCACCCAACTAGTCATTTTATGCAAATCAACTGGAAATCAGACAAGATAGCAGACCTGGAGAACAACACTTGCTATGATATACTTCCATTTATCGTAGAGTAGTTGGATCTCTGTTGACGTTTCCGTGCAAGTCTCTTCTACAGCTTCACAACCAAACACAAACAACCAAATCAATTTTATTTTTTTTAAATACAATGCCAATGACAAAACCAAATCCACTTCTAACCTCTAAAAAAAATTTAAAAAAAAAACAAGTTTGAATCTTGACAGAAGCCAAATCGAAAGCTATCAACAACACAAACACGAGAAACGAATTTGAAAACCCAAAACCCTAACCGCTTCGACCCGTGCGAGAGCAGATTTTACCAAAATTGAAACTCTAGATCGAAATTCTTCACCAAAATTTAAAACCTAGATCTGAACCAAAGAACCCTAAACCTATGGAAGAGGACTAACCATCATCGGCTCTTGGTGGCATTCACGGACTGGATTGAGTATTTGTTGTTGCGGGGTTTAGCCATCGACATCAGGTGGAGGAGGGAGGGAGTACTGCTGGAGGCGGCGCCTGGGTGGTGTCGGAGTCGGGAGGAGAAGCATCGGCCCTATCTTCGATTTGGGGTCGAGATTCGAGGAAAGGGATCTGAGAGAGAGGTAGAGAACGAGAACGGAGGGAGGCGTCGGACTGAGACTGAGAGGGGGGAGCAATGGGGAGGGTTGGGTCAGATCTAAGGGAGAGAGCTCAAGAAGAGATCGAGAAGGGCGTCGGACTGAGAATGCGCAGAAAAACCCAAAACCGAAAACACGACACGAAAAAACCCGAAACCTAAAAAACACGACACGATATTGACACGAACCGAGAAAACACGGCTCAAAATGGTTCGTGTTCGGGTCGAGCAAATCGCCTTGTCGGGTACCCGACACGAACCGTTTAATTTTTATTTTTTTTAAATTTTAGACAGTTTGGTATAATATAAGTAAAGAAAGAATCCCATAGTTGGCAATATGCTCCGTTAGCTTAGCTGGTTGGAGGGACGCTGGGTTTTGGAATTTCCCTATTGATCCGAGGTTCGAATCCTACCTTGCAACTTCAAATCCAATTTTTCTCTCTCTCGTTACAGTACAGACTCGATTATTTTTTTATTTTTTTTCAATTTAAGTATTCAGTATCTTTTTTTTTGGTTCGTAAAACCCTAGCCTCTTCCTCTTGTTCCTCCGGATAGAATAGCCAGGGGCGGCTCTTCCTCTTGTTCCTCCAGATCGAAGAGCCAGCGGCGGCTCTTCCTCTCGTTCCTCCAGATCGAAGAGCCAACGGCGGTGATTCCCGGCGAGATCTCCGTTGGTGATTCAGACTCGCCCTTCTTTCCTCCTCTTTGGGAACAGGACGCGGAAACCCCTTGTTTGCTCCTCCAAATAACCCTAGCTTGTTCCTCCAAATTGAACAGCTAGCGCCGGCGAGATCTCCGTTGGTGCTAAAGGCTTGCCCTTCTTTCCTCCTCTTTGGGACACCGGACATGGAAACCCTTTGTTTGGTCCTCCAGATCTCGACAATGGGTGCTACAAAGAAGGGGTGCTTCAGAACGCGGCGGCGGCGATGCTCTTTCACTCATTCTCCTCTCCGGCGGGTGGCGATGGTGGCATTCACGGCACTCTCTCTATCTCCCTCTAAATCTCCGACGCCCTGCTCTCCGACGTCAAAGGTTTGTGACGACTGAGCATGGTAATTGCGTTTAGTTTCCTCTTCGACTACTGGTTATTCTGGAAGCAACTCATTGATGGAATTTTCCGATTTTCTTTCCTCCAAAAAAAATCCAGGGAAATCATTCGACTGTACTACTCTGGATGGCCTTTGTACATTTTGGGGCGATTTGTTGTTTTTAGAGAACGAGTTGTCTCATTCCATGATCAATTTGTTGATTTTTGATTCTATTAATTCAAGAATTGTGTGGGTGGTTTTGGGGATTTCTTATTTGGGGCAACATTGGGGGCTAGGATTAGTGTTTTCCATCTTCTTTCTTAATGCAGTACAACAATGGGGGCCAGGGTTTTTGTCGAGTGTCGACTTAGCCAAACAAACAAAATCAACCGGTTCGTGTCGGATAACCCCGTACCCGATACGGAACCGATTAGTATATCCGTGTCGGGTACCCGGAATTATCCGTGTCGGATACGGTTCGACCATTTTGGACTAAACGGTTTCGGGTACCCGACACGATTAACCGGTTCGTGTCGGGTACCCGGATATGCACACCCCTAAGACTGAGTCTGAGAGCGAGAGGGAGATCGAGAAGGGGATCTGAGAGGGGGAACGCGAACGGAAGTGTTTTATTTATTTCGCGGGCCTTAAAAATTTTGTGAAAAATTAAGCGGGCCGAATAATTTTTTAGCGGGTTTTGATGAACCGACGCCATAGCAATTATCACTCAAATGAATTGTTGTCAAAAGATATTTGGACCGCCTCTATAGGTACAAGTTTTAAAAACCGCTGCCTTAACCGCCTCTATAGACTAATTCAATTCCAACTTCGTAAAACACTTCTAAACCGCTGGAGCAAACCGCTGCCTAATTGAACCGCGGCCATAAACCGCTTCCTCTGCTCGGAATTGTAGTAGTGACTCGATCGATTTCCTCCTGCTATCCTTGGCGGTGCCGGCCTGGTCTTGTGGTCGCCGATGCTGGTTGGGGCTCACTGTAGGCTGCGCTTCTCACCTTTCGAGTCCTTCAAGCCCAAGCTTCAGATCCTTCGGGCCCAAGGTTGAAGTTTTTCAATTAAAAATACAAAATATAAGTTTTAAAAAAAAAAGTTTGCAAAAATTTGTTAAACTCACCCGAAAGGGTAGACTAAATCCCGAAATGGTTTGATAAAAATACCGAAACGGTCTTGATAAATTCCTGAAAGGGTTTACAGGTGCGCTTTTGCGAGGGTGGTTCTCGGCAGTGTTTCTGGTTGTTCTTGGCGGTCCTGATCTGAGTTGGGGCTCTAGTCTCGGGTGTCGGGTCTGGTTGTGGTCGTGGCGGTGTGCATCTTGGCGACTTAGTGTTATGAAAATTTATTTGGAGGTTCGTCTTCATCGCCCACAAGGACTTCTGATGTACCGCTGGCCAGCGGTGTTATCGCTTGACGGCGCTTGGCTCTGTTTTGTCTTCGTTGTCCTCAACTTTTTTGGATTAGGCTCGTATGTTCTTCTAGGGGTTGTTTGTTTGCCGCCTTTGTATTGCACCTCTTTATTTTATGATTGTATGTTTGACGGTTCGCCGTCTGCCGACTATGTCGGTCTCTCGATGAGCCGGGTCTGTCTGGCATTCGAATTTTTACCTAATAAAAAAAAATCCTTAAGCTATTACAGGGGATATCAGCTATCTTTTATAAAGCTAGCTAGAGGGGTCCTTATTTTCCACTTTCCCTTTGCAGTACCTATTATACAACACCCCAACTATAGCCATAGCTAATAGGTGACCTTTTAGATGACCCCACACCAACATCATAACTAGCTAGAACAAAATACCTTGCAAGCCTTTTTTATAACAACAATTAATGTCGTTGATGATGCCTTTAGATGACAAGAACAACAAAAATATGTATTCCTGGCACACATGTACCTGAGGTTGTCATTTGCTAACTTTCACCACATTATGCAGCACAATTCATAGGTCGAGGCAAGCTGTCATCTTATTCATCTGACCACCAACAAGACTTTTACAATAATTCATTTTACCCACGAGCATAAGGTCTATCTGTCATCTGATCACTTCACAATCACACCAAAAATCAAGCCATCTGCAATAGCAACATCTATGACAACTCTCCAAGTTGTTCTCAACATGATCACTTGATCTCAACTTATGACAGTAACAACTTGTGAGAGTCTCATATAAGTGATCTTGCAACTGTCAGTCATGCATCCTAAGTTGCCTCTCAAATTACCCTGCTGTCATTACAAGTATCAACTCTCCACCCGGATCAAAAATCATATTGATAGCCTTTTTACTGCAAGGAAATATTAGAAACTTCCGAGGGCATGTAACCTGAGTGCCTTGTAAAGATTTAGGAAAATTCAGTTTACTATACATGCAAAATATTCCAGGATAAAAAACCTTATATCCATCCACCACCCTGTCCCTATGTATGTCTACAGCTGCAACAACCACTTATGAGGACCTTTTATCAGTTCCCTGGCAACGGCGCCAAGATTTGGTGGGCTCTAACAGGAGGGTGTACGTGTAATATTGTTGTTGGGTTCTGTTCCACCAAATGCAAATTATATCCTAACTCAATACTAAACAGAAGATTAGTATAGTAGACAAGCAAGGAGTCGATCCCATAGAGAAGACTGATTCGCAGTTCTTATGACAATTTCTTAAACAAATAACAATAAGGTTATGACAAACGATTGAAATAAGCAAATAGAAAAAAGGACTAATGATTGCAAAGTAATAATATGATGACAACATTTCACCCGTAATTCTTGACAATGGTTGGGGTTCATGATCCTTGGGTTGATTTCATTGTTATTCTTAAGTTATGCCGACTTGACTAAATCAGTTTGATCCATAACTCACAATCACTTACATTCAATGTGAAACCACAAAGAACAGCATAAAGAACCAAGTACTTTGGCCAATTAGCAATATCAATCCAGTGCAATTAAAAATCAAACAAATGCAAGATTGTAGAGCCTTTAACCCTAATCTCATAGAATCAATACAACCCAATTTTTATCATCCTACAAATACAATTGATGCTTTCACTGAATCAATGACTCTACTTGCTACAAAGAAACCAATATATGAAAGGAATCGCTAACAAAGATGCAATATTTGTCTAGATGATCAATCGCAGAGGAACATGCACAAATACTAATCAGTGAAGAACATATATGATAAATAAACTTATGCATAACAAATTCAAATCAAATCCTCACAATTCATCTAACCATGTCTTCGAATCACAGGCGAAACTATGAGTTTAGCAACTAATAGCCAAAGTATATCTCTCTCTATTATTTAACCTAACTACGGCCAACCACGACTGAAATGAATAAAATAAAACCTAAACAGAGTCGTTCCAAAACTAGGGCAAATAATAATAATAAAATAATAAGAGTATATTCGGACGAAATAACATTTGCTAAACACTGCAGGATCGGCGGGCGCCGGTGGAAAAGTGGCGGGCACTGCTACTCTGGCACCGCGATTCTTCTTTGTTTTCGACATTATGCTCCTTAGCTCCCTTGATGCTCCTTCTTTATCCTCTCTTATGCTCCACAATCACCTCTTCTGGATCTCTCAAGCCTCTTTTTAAGCTCGGATTATAAAACTGCAGAATAAACATGAAATAGCGTAGATTCCGAACTCGAATATTTCACATGCAAGACAATGTAATTAAGATAAAACATATGTGTGCTATCAATATAGCTCACGATCCTGTTCATCATGACAAGACAAGACTTGGGAGTTCAGCGGGAAGATCCTATGAAGCTATTTTGTGACAATAAGTGTGCTATCAATATAGCTCATGATCCTGTTCAGCATGACAAGACAAGACACATGGAGATTGACCGACATTTCATCAAAGAAAAAATTGATGCATGAATCATTCAAATTTCTCATGTTTCCTCTGAATTTCAGTTGGTAGGTCTTCTCACCAAGGGGCTTCATCCTGGTAGATTTCAGTGGTTGATATCCAAGCTTGGCATCGATGATCTGTATGGCCAAGCTTGCGAGGGAGTGTTAGTCAATAAAACTGTTAGATGGGTCCTTAGATTAATTAATTACTAATGCATTTATTCACTCTCATTAGTTTTACCTATTTATTGTTTTTTAATAGTTTCTAGGAGTATGTTGAAGGGTCAATCTCATCTTTGTAATTATAAATATCAGGCTTATCCTGAGAATAAGATTTAAGCCTTTCATCTTCAATCTCTCTCATTAACCCATTTCTTTCATAATCAATTCATACTTGAATTGTAAGATCTGGTCAAAGGTAACCATTCATTCGAAACGTAAGCCGACTTTTATAACTCGGGTTGTTACAATTCCTGATGGTTTGACAAATCCGTCTACATTTATTTTGTATACGCCTCTTGAAGCGTTTCTGGAATTTCACCTATACTTATTACATCAAGATGATGACAGATTTCCTTAATTACATGTAAAGCCAACTAGGGTGGACAATTACACAAGTTTTTTATTAGTTGGTGTTTTAAGGATCAAGGCAGTCCTCGCGATGTCGTTCGCTCATGTTCAGGTAATCACTGTTCAATCGTCATCTTTAGAGGAAGTTATTCAGATGATGTTCTTCTCCGATCAAAGACTTCAAGAACTCAAACTCCAAGGGTTTTATGTCAGGGAGAAACGCAGAGCTTTTGCTTCTCTCTCTAGAATCAGATCCCTTCCTTGAGGACTCAAGGGGGTATTTATAGGGGTACTAAGGGAGCAGCTGGCTGGTGACCTCGTGGTTCGGCAGGAGACATGTGTAATGCATGCTCTCATGCCAGAGGGCTGAGTGATTATACGTGGTTGCGTCAACGGAGAGGTGATTGACCAGCGTGTTGCTTACCTTAGCCCAATGGGGTGAAAGGGTGTGAGGGCCTAGTTTGCTTGGGTGGTATACTTGTCAGTGTCAGGATACCGACCACGATCTCATGTGTTTCTTTATTAAGGGGAGAATATCGGCCATGGCTTCACTTGATGTAAGGCTCGCGATGTACCATGCTCACTATGTACCATGCCTAAGACGTATTTTGCGTTGGGTGATCCATTTATGACGTCATATCCCTATTAATTAAGGGGGCTATTTTCTAGGACATCGTCACCTCTAGGTGGTCGTTTCCAGTTGGGGAGTACTCTACGCTGTTTTTATTTTTGCTGGAATTTTTCTGCTAAGTCTCAGACCGGTTTTCCACCATTGTTCTTTTTATTAAAAATAACATTTTTCATGAGTTTTCAAATAGCTTTCCATAGGAAACATAAGTCGTTGAAACATAAATTTAGCAATCGCGTGCCTTTCAAGCACGGATATTCGATTTTGGAAAGCAAAAACCTGGTCAGCGATAGGTAGTAGACACGGTACCACTATGAGTAAAATTGGCCACACGACCACTGGAACCAATCACAACAGAGGTAATCGCGACGTCGCCCTAGTTCCGTTTATTTTTAAAACTCTGCCCCTTAGAAAGAGGAGGCTTTGCGGGCGCCAACGGCCGATCCTTCGAATTAGATGGAATGGTCTCAACATCGATTTGCTTTGTTACATGCGCGGGACTGCTCAACAGATCAGCTTGTGCTTTCCCCTTGGTCGAAACTTGAGAAGTTTCTGAAAGGTGGGAAGCTCGAAGAGGCTTCGGGTCTGGCTCATTGACCTCCGACTCTAAGGCTTTTTGCAAAAGAAGAGATAAAGTCGGCATATCTGCAAAAGAAAGAAACAAAAAATTATCAAGACCTTGAACACATTTTAAACTACCCCAACACTACTTATCGCAATTAAACAAAAAGCCCATTAGGAGAATGAGGAAGGCTTAAACCCGCCATCTCCAACCTCAGCGGAGTGACTATTTTCGTATATTCTCTAAGTCCTTCATGATGCGTGAATTTCCGCTCCCATCGCTTGGTAGAGGCTGTCTCATTTTTCCCGACCCGATTATATATCCCCGAATTGGTGCGAAAAGTCAAGGAGGAGCAGGAACAATCTCTCACCAAAAACCATTTTTTCCTCCAATCATGACAACTCGACAACCTATCTAACAATTTCCCTCCCAACGTGGTAATATAAAGACCGAGAACACCCTTCCTTATGGATAGAAATGTGGACAGATGATCCAAACTTGGTTGTTGATGGATTATAGCGCACCTCATCATGTATACCGCCAAGAACATCCAAGTGTTGAAGGACAATTGAGCGGGACACAGGTTCACCCTCTCTAAAAAGTCGAGGTAAAACGGGTGGAGGGGGAGACGAAACCCTTGCACCACACTCTCCAGGTGAATTACCATATAACCTGGATAAGTATCCAAACACCCTCCCCCTTCGATGACTAATCCCAACTCAACACCTTCCGGCCAGGGATAAGTATCCAAACGTCCTCCAGAGCCATCACCGATTCTTCTTCCGAATCCTTGAATGCAGGCACTGGAACAATCCTCTCCAAGAAGACAACAGGGATCGGTGGAGGTGCTGGTGGCACATCTTCACCAAGAAAACTGCACTCCGCGATCTCCCTCAAATTATAAGAAGGAATTTGGAAGTCGCCTCTAACAATGCGCACTTTCTTTTCCTTTTTATCAGGCTCAGAATTCTTCTTGCCACGCACTCTCCTTCTCTTTTTCTCAGGCTCGGGATCTAGCTCTTTCCAACCCGCATCGTCCGGGGAGCTTGACCACGGACAGTAGTTAGGATTACCCTTCATTAAAGGCCGATTCACCTGCCCCGCTAGAGGGTGGGAAGTGGAGGCCTCGCGAAGATACCGTTTGGGAATTACATATTTGAGAGGCACCACGGATGAAGCAGTATCATCCGAATCTCCCTCGACACGAGAGCTTAAAGTGTTCGATGAATCCTCCTCATTATCCGCGAGTGTAACATCTACGTTCTGACTATCACTGGCCGAACTCATGACTCAAAATATACCCCCAAAAAGGCCTAAAAATACATGAAATAAGAATTAACAGTGGGAGGAATGCTCATTGCTTATCACGAACCCATAAGAAAAAATGGCGCCAAAAATCTTACTGAAAAGACTTTGTGGGTGCTTCACGCGCCCCAAAATCAGGAAAAATGAAAAGCCACCAACTATTAAAGAGAAAAAGGGCAACATTTTGCCCCCCGACACGAGATTGGCTTTCCCAAGCAAAGAAAAGCAATTTTCGATGAAACTCCGCCCCCTTTTCGAAAATCATAAATACTCTTGATGTCGGTTACCTTTAGGAGGACCACCGTCCTTTAGTCCC
The DNA here is from genome assembly GCA_037127255.1 of Persicaria tinctoria. Lineage (NCBI taxonomy): Eukaryota > Viridiplantae > Streptophyta > Magnoliopsida > Caryophyllales > Polygonaceae > Persicaria > Persicaria tinctoria. Next base: position 66,301,824 of record JBANSL010000006.1, read on the forward strand.
CAACCACTGTCCCTAAGGGACTGACCACCATTTCCCCCACCACATAGTGGTGAAAACCTCCAAATCATCCCTTAAAATAAGAAAGAAAAGAATGGAAAAACTACCGAAACCGCCACCCCTTCTCTCCCTGGTCCTTTTTCGAATACCATGCTTAAAAAGGGAGAAATTAAGCTTAAGAAAAAGAGAAAAGGTGAAAAGGATCAAGCCGATTTACTTGTAAGACGCTCAGAAAAGCACGAAATGACCAGGGATAGCAACCATAGACGATAAAAGCTCTGCAACTTTCTCTTCTTTTTCTGTCTCTCCAAACTCTGTAGGAAACCCTTATGATAAAAAATGAAGGGACTTACAGATCCCCGAAGCCATTTATAGTCTTTGTAGGGCCACCTCTGTTATCCTTTGGGCCGTTTGGGTCTGAAACTGGGCCATTCACTCTCGGCCCAATAAGGCTAAGCCCAATAAACCATCATTTTTTTTATCAAGACTCACTCGCTATCACTTCATGCACGCGATTCAGTCCCGATGAGATACGACAATGTCCTGGAAAATAGCCCTCTTGTAAAACATGAATTAAGGCGTCATAAATGAGTCACCTAACACAAAAAACATGAAAGCAATACTATCAATCCCGACCACGATCATGAAAAATCGCCAACACTATCAGAAATCTATTCATTTAATTCATATCATGATTAGTTTTCTCATAACTTGCTAAACAAAGATCCCTTTTTACCAAACTTAAGAAACATCACGATCAATACATATTGATCGCTTATTTATAAATACCAATTTCTACTTCACGATCACCACTACAATTCCACGTCACCTACCCTACGTCAAAAGCAGACAGCTCGCTAGCAAGGTGCCACCCCGCTGGCATCCTCTTGCAACATGGAAAACTCCCTGGCATGAGGGCATGGACTACACGTGTCCTCAGCTAAACCACGAGGTCACTAACGAGTTGCTCGCTTAGCAACACAATAAATACCCCCCCTCCATCTATAAGGAAAGGATCTGCTTTTGGAAACAACAAAATAGAGCTCTGCAATCCTCCCTGAACTAAAATCCCTCGGAGTTGAGTTCTTGAATCCTTTGATTGTAGAAGAACACTTCTAGAATAAAACATCATCTTAAATAACCTTTAGAGACGACGATTGAATAGTTAAGGGAAATCACGAACATCTACACCGCGAAGCATATCTTGCTCCACTAATTGACTTACCCTAAGATCGTATTTATATATTAATAGTCCCTATTCTACATTATCGGTAAATATAGGACATTTTTAATCATTTCGAGGTAATTTATATAGATGATTTTCTAGAAACGCTTCATCACATTCTTATAAACTCTAGAAGAGTATATGATCTTATTTTTACAATTTGTACTCCCGCAGAAGTACATGGAATATGGGTTATTTGGAACCAACATAAGTAACCACAAAGCACCATCTAGTGAATAAGGTCACTCCCTGACAACCTTCTAAGTATGGCCTGAAGCATGCTCCTCTAGAAGAGTATGTCAAAGAGGTTATGGTTGAGCGCAAAACCCAAGTCATTGTTGTGGTTTATCACTAACTTATTATTGTGTGCGTTAATTCTAATGTCCTGAAGAACATTATGAATAATAATAATAATGTATCTAATAAATATACATAGGTGGTCATTAGTCTCATACATATAGTATGACACCAACTAATGTTCTGAAAATACCCAGTTAATGGCATCTGATTAAATAAATGGATCACCATGTACAAAGTTCAATGGTTAGAATATTGAATATATGTGTCATGCCATTTTGACACATATTTAACTCATTGAATGTTATGATGTCACTAACCAGAAGTTAGTTGATAAAACATTTTTTTTGGTAGCATTTGATCACTCAAGTAAAACGGTGATTTGCACGATCATTGAAATCGACATAAATACCCACCAAAAGGACCAAAAGATCATAGGACCCGAAGATCCTCAATAAGGGTGACCATACATGTACGACTTGTTCTCTTGACAAAATAATAATAAGACCTTCTATAAAAAACAGTAAATGCAAAGTCTCTTATATCTCTTGATCGAGTTCAATGAGACAATTATGAAAATAAAACAATGTCATATGGACCAGTGTTATTCAAGTATAGATGCCTTAGCACATTGGTCATATGAAAAGGTAGAGAATATTATTAATCGCATTATTGAGCATAAAGTAGCTCATAATGACCTAGAAGAGTTGTCAATCAAAAGGGCCCATGAAATTTTGCATTTCGAATTTGACACAATAACTTCTCCCAAATTATCTCCAAAAGAGAGTATATGTTCGGAGGACTCCTCCATAGAGACCACACAAAAGTTGAATGATACATGGGGTTTGACTCCCTAATGATATCAAATACCTCGAGCTTCATAAAGGTGATCAAATGCTCGGTATTTAGGGGGAGAGGAAATGAGACTGTATTACGAAAGAGATTGCATGAAAGCGACGTCTTTATCATTTGGGATCCACGGATAATTGAAAGGGAACCAGAAGTTCAACACATATGTACACCAAATGAAAATTACATGGTTTAGCAAAAGGCTATCAAATGCATTTACTAAAGCTAAGAAAGTAACAAAGTCACATAAACTGCACTAGCTCATTTGGAAGCTCAAGAAGTAACTCAAACTCAATGAATATCAAGTGATTCTCAAATACGTCAGAAGTGATGAAGATCACTAGACTCTTAGTATATCATTTCCCCAGAAATTTCCCCATAAATGGAAAGAATTCATGAGAATATGATGATCATCAAACAAAGAAAGGATGCCGACATTGAAATGATGATTAAGAGCTACAAAGAAGCAAATTCATGTAAATATGAATTCTTTAAGCATGATATTTTGGGCTCTTAGTTCCAACAACGAAAAGTGTAACATCAATTGGTTTTAAATAGGTGTTCATACAAAAACACATAAAGCCAAGTTGATTGTACAAAAGCCTATCATAGGTTATATGAATGTATTCACTAAAAGTGGATGTAATTTTGGTTATAATTGACGGACGTGGTATTTGCATACCCATATTCATCATTGAATATTAATGCAAGTATTGATTGAAAATGCCTGAAGCATTAATGTCAAACCCCCGTCACTTGCAATTGGTTAAAGATTCTTATAAGAGTACCTGAAGTACCTATAATTGTGAAATTGGTGACATTTTATTAAGTCCCGAAGTACCATACAAAGTTGTACTATTTTCCTTAATTTTGGTCTTTATCCCACTAGGTTTTTCCAGGGTAATGTTTTTAATGAGACAACTTATGCACCATTTAATACAATAGATCCCCCGGATCAAATGTAATATATGAAGACATATAAGTCAAGCGTGTCGATGTCAATTGTAATATATGAGACATTTTGGCTTGTCCACATCAAAGACAATGTTCTGAATCGACCATGCAGCTCGTGAAGTTAGTATTATGAAGAAGTTCAAAGAGCTTATCAGAATGAGAAAGCTGCAAGAAGAATGTTGAATTTAGGGGGAGAATATACGCATTGAACTCTTTTTTCCCTTCGATCGGGTTTTTATCCCACTGAGTTTTTCATGACAAGGTTTTTAACGAGGTGGTATGATTAAAGTGTATCCAACGACATCTGTACTCTTTTTCCCTTGGTCTTAGTTTTTGTCCCATTGGATTTTTCTAGGCGAGGTTTTTAATGAGATAGTCTGTAATATTAGAAGTATACATCCAAGGGGGAGTGTTATAAAGCTATTGATTTATGATGGATGTTTTACCTCCAACCCTTTTACCTCCCTTAGCTCCCATATGGTGGAAAACTAAAGGACCATTATTTATGGTTTTCTTATCCTTAACTTGTAACCATTTCTATCTGTGAATATATAAGGCCTTCTAAATCTCATTTGAGACACACACAAGCAATAGAGATAATCTCCTTTGAGACACGCACAAGCAATAGAGATAATCTCTATCTATGTTTTTTTTTTATAGAGTAGCTACTCTATTATTTTTTCCACATATTATAATATTTATATGTATTATTCACCAACCAAGTAGATGTCTTTAGCTTGTTTACGGATTATGGTATCAAATTCAAAAAAGTTTATGGGCTTGAATTGTTATTCTTTGGCAATTAATTTCAAATTTTAGGGTTATTTACCCAATTTATATGGGCGGCGGCGGCAGGGGGGTGTGTGCAGAAAAACTCGACACGACTGACTTGATACGAAAACACGACACGAAAATGACACGAACCGAGAAAACACGAAACTATTCATGTCGTGTTTGGATCATGATTTTTCTCTAATCGGGTACCCGACACGAACCGTTTATATTTTTTTAAAACTAATCTGTAAGAAATAGTATTAGTAGAATGTATTTCCTACTGATACAATGTTTCTGAATGGCCCAGATGGTAAGTATGCAACGCGTCTGGGCAAGAGGTCCGGGTTCAATTCCCACTTCCTCCTTTCTAATCTAAAAAAGTTACGTTTAAAAAAAATCCACTCTTTTTTTCCCTTTTTAAATCTCCTTTCATTCTTTTATTCGAATAAAAGTTTATAAATATGTAAATACAATTATTTGAAATGTAAATATATTTTTTTAATTTTTTTTTCAAAGTAAAATTATTCCCGAAATAATTTAGTGTTGCACCGTAGGTCACACCGTGGGATGTAGGAGATATGGACTCAAAGCCATCAGCCTGGTTCTCTTCTTTCTTTCTTTTCCTCACCCCATCAGCCGACCCTAAGCTCCAGTCTTCTCAATGGAATGTCTGACTCTCGCTCTCAACTTGAAGATTTGAGGAAGGATTGAAGAAAATAACTCACGACTCCTCTATCTCAATCCTGTCGGATCTAGAGGCCACTCATCTCTCTCTATTTGAGGATTTGATGAAAGGATAGGCAATAACGCCGACAATGATTGAGAGTGATGACTCCATCTCTCTCAATATCGAGGAATCTTCTCGATCTCTCTCAATCCCTTCGGATCTAAAGACCACTCCCTCTCTCTGTTATCATTCATCTCTCTAGATCTGAAGATTTGCCATAAAATTAGTTTTTTTTTCTTTCTTTATTTCCAAAGTTGGGTCTTCCTGTTTCTCTGCACAAACGACTGGCTTCCTGTTTCATAGCAACTATTTACAATATTCCAAACTCAAACGGTTTGTGTCGAGTAACCGGATATCCAACACGGATCCGATTCCCCGGTTCTATTTATGTCGTGTTTGGTTCGGGTATCCGACACGGTTAATCGGTTCGTGTCGAATATCCGGTTATCAACCCCTAGGAGGTTGATAAGTAAATGTTAAAGGGGAAGGTTGACTTACAATTTTGTGTTAGGAAGAAGCTAGAGCGAGGTCACTTTCAATTTTGTGAAAAAAATATTAGAAATTTTATTTAGAAGTCAAAATTAAGTTGGTGGATGATTTGAGCATGGTAAGTGTGAACTTGGAGTTTGAAAGCAAAGGGGGAGTGAAGTAACTTTTTTTTTTTTTTTTTTTGAATCGGAAAAAATTTGACCATAGGGCTAAGCCCTATCAGCCAAGAGCATCCTTTCGGATGAGACTACGCAAAAGAGAATCATCAGGTGTCATAGAACCAAGTGGAGCGGATCCAAGTCGTGACAAGCGATCAACCACTAGATTTGCTTCCCGGAAGACATGACGAATCTCAACAGAGCCAAAGAAGCCCAACGAGACTAGACTGTCTGAGACAATCATATCCGAGTCTCCAGTAGGCTTCCCCAAACCTTTTAAACTTTTAATAATTGTTAGGTTATCACCTTCTACTATTAATTTTTTGATTCTCAAGTTTTTCGCAGCTAGTATGCCATTCCAAAGCCCAAGGCTTTCGCATCCGCATACAGAATCTATTGGAGATGGACCCCAACCACAAGAAATAAGAGAACCCTTGGAATCACGAATGATGAACCCAAAAGTGCTCTTATTGCTTGAGGAGAAAGATCCATCAAAATTAAGTTTATGTGTATCTTTTGGCAGAGCTTCCCATTTGGTTCTTTTCCTTTTTGAAATCGATTTTGGTTTTGAGTTGATTGTTGTATCTGCAGTATTATGTTTTATATTTTCACCTACTTGTGAGGTTGTCCAGATAAATTTTTGGTCTTTTTTGAAAGCTAAAATCTTTCTTATATCTGGGGTTAAATTGTCAAAGTGCGTTTTGTTTCTATAGAACCAGATGCCCCACCAGACAAACGCTAGATCTTCAAATTTGGTTCTTCCAATTTTGTTCTTAATATTCCATATGATGTCATTGATTGAGTCTCCTTTTTCAAAACAACCATGTATTTTCATAAAGGTGTCTGGATCGTTTGCCATCAAAGTGCCCCTGGTAATGGGACAGTCCCATAGTAGATGATATAAATCTTCGTAGCATGAGTCGCATTGAGGACAATTTGTAGGTATCTCCACCCGACGAGATGCTAATCTGACAGTTGTTGGTACTGCGTTTTTGAGGATTTTCCAAAGGAATGATTTTATTTTGGGTGGGGTATTTAGGTCCCAGACCCAGCTTATATCCGAGTTTGTGTGGTTTTTGTATTTATGTATCATGTCAATTGCAGAGGTTATCGTATACCACCCATTCTTTCTCCATTTCCAATATAGTCTGTCAACTTGGATATTTTGGGGTAATGGTACTGTGGTGATTCTCTCTATTACGTCGTTTGGTAATAATCCTTGTAGTTTTCCAAATAATTTGTTCTTGTCCCATACTTTGTTTTCGTTGATGAAGTATTGTATGTTTATTGACTCATCAATTTGCTGAGTTGCTGGGATAAATGTTTTCAAGGGTGCCTGACCTATCCAGAGGTCCCTCCAGAAATTTATCGCTGAACCGTCCCCAATAGACCATTGGAGGCCATTTTTGAATAAAGGTATTAATTTTATTAGTTGTGCCCATTGCCACGAGGATCCCCCTCGTTTTTGATAATTTAGGATTTCAGTTGTTTTGAGGTATTTTTCTTTTATTAGTTTAACCCACGGGTTGTTGGGTTCTGCTAGTATCTTCCAAAGCAGTTTCATCTGCAATGCCTTGTTCATGTCCTCTGAGCATCGGAGCCCAAGTCCACCGTTTTCCTTTGTTTTACATATATCGAACCAACTGATTAGTGGTTTATGGTTTGGGCCTTTGTTCCATAGGAATTGCCTATTGATTCTGTCCAGGTCCGTGTGTACCGCTTTGGGTAACATGAAGCATTGCATCATATGTAAAGGTTTTGCTGAAAGTGTTGTCTTGATCAGTGTACATCTTCTAGCTTGTGAGAGACAGTTTGCCTTCCATTTGTGCAGTTGAGATTTTGTATTCATTATTAGATCTTTGAAGTCATCTTTCGTTACTCGTCCTTCAATGATCGGGCAACCTAGATAGCATCCTAAATTAGGTGTGTGTGCGATTTCTAATTCATTTCGGATCATATTTTTTTTGTGCTGGTAAAACGTTTTTAGGTGTTTGGAATTGGGATTTATGTCGGTTTACACATTGCCCTGACAGCGCAGTGTACTCCCTTAAAGTTTTGTTGATTTGATCACATCCAGTTTTGGTAGCCGATGCAAATATAACAATATCATCAGCGAAGGCTAGAAACGGAATCTTGGTCCCGTCTCTTGTTAATCTTATTCCTAGATGGCTCTGAGGTTTAACAGATTCGTTGTAAAGACCTCGAGCAAGGATTTCAGAAACTATTAGGAATATATAAGGGGATAAAGGGTCGCCCTGACGTAGCCCCCTTCCGGGGAAGAAAACATCCGTGGGTTCATTATTTACCAGTACTGAGTAAGTAATAGTGGTGATACATTCCTTGATCCACTCCGTGAATCTGTTAGAGAAACCTAGTTTGAGCATAGTGGAAAGAAGAAAGTCCCAATCCACCATGTCAAACGCTTTTTCCATATCTAGCTTAACTGCCATCCATCCCGTTTTTCCTTTTTTCTTAGAGAAGGAGTGGAAGATTTCATTTGCAATTAAGATGTTATCCTGTATTGATCTACCAGAGGAGAAAGCACTCTGTAGGGGGTTGGTTATTTTAGGGATGATTTTTTTAGTCTTGATGCTAATACTTTGGATATTACCTTGTAAGTTGTTGAACAAAGGCTTATTGGTCTATAGTGTGATGTTGTGGTTGGATTGTCTATTTTAGGAATAAGAGCGATAAACGTATGGTTTGTTTGTTTTAGGATCCGTCCACTAAGGAAAAAGCTCTTTACTGCTTTGATTACAGAAGGTTCAACAATGTGCCAGTATTTTTTAAAAAAACCTGCAGGGAACCCATCGGGCCCTGGCGATTTGTCGTTGGCTAAACTGAAGACCGCCTTTTTAATTTCTGCGTTTGTGACTGGTCTTGTTAGCCAGTTATTATCATCATTCGTAATTTCATTTCCTATATAGGTTAGTAAGTTGCTGGGTACCTGTTGCCTCCTTGGAAGTGAATATCTTTGGCTGAAATCATGTTTGATTAATTTTCTTATTTCATCCTCGCTGTTGATTGTTATACCAGCTGTGGTTTGGATCTGTTTTATTATATTTCTATTACGTCTTCCAGTTGCTATTTTGTGAAAGTATTTGGTGTTTGCATCCATGGATTTTACATGTGTCCTTTTGGCTCGTTGTCCCCAATATTTCTGTCTATAGGTTAAAAGTGTAGCGTGCTTTGTTGTGAGCCTTTTGATTTTATTGTCTAGATCATAGTTATAAGCTTTACATAGTGTGTTTTGCAGCTCTAAAAGTTGTGTTTCAACTTGTTTTATTTGGCGGAAAACATTCCCAAAGGTTACCTTGCTCCATATCTTACTCTTTCTTTTGACTTCTTGTAGTTTCTTTGTTAATTTAAACATTTGGGATCCCGGCGAGTCAAGTCTCCAAGCCGAGCGCACAATGTTTTCATAGTTCGTTCTTGTGGTCCAAGCCATTTCAAATTTAAAAGGTTGTAATTTTGGTTTTTGATTATCCATAAGACCCAGAGTGATTTGAGCATGGTCAGATTTCAAGAAAGCGTGATTTTTAGTACAAAGATTAGGGAATTCTTTTAGGATAGAATGACTTATAATCGCACGGTCCAATTTTTCATATATATTATCGCTACCATTTTCACGTTTTCTCCAGGTGAAGCTATTACCACAAGTTGGAGCATCAACCAAATTATGAGTACTAATTATATTTTTGAGTCTTGAAAATCTGTTTATAGATGGCGTTCTGCCACCCTGCTTGTCAGTTGGGTCTAGAGTTTCATTTAGATCCCCCAGAATAATGAGAGAGTCCTTTGCTTTGCATATGTAGTCTTCTATAGATGCCCAAAATTCATTTTTTTCGTTTGCATAAGGGGTTGCGTAAATAAATAGGATTTCTATTGTAATGTTTAGTTTGGTGTTGGTGTAATCTGCTTGAATGATCCTGTCAGTAGAGTTTCTAATGGTGAGGGTTTCATTTTGGAATTGCGATTCTTTCCAAAGGAGGCATAGGCCTCCGGACAGACCAATTGAAGGTTGAAAGAACATTTTGTCGAACCCTGGTTTTCTCCAGCAACTATCTGGGGGTGGGTTTGTTAATTTTGTTTCAGCCAACATTAAAATTTTAATGTGATCCGATTTGGCTCTAGATTTGATGTGAGTCCAGACATTTTTCCTACTAAGACCCCTAACATTCCAGAAGCTAAATTTCATATAAAACAAATTGGGGGTTTTGGTACCTTAGAGAGTTAGGACCATACTTGTAGTATATATGATATTTAAAGTGGTTTGTATTAGTTTGGATTTTTGAGTTAACATTGTCAGTGATTTCAGGATTCATAATTATAGTCAAATAGGCAAAATTTACCTTCGAAAAATTGTAATTGGTTTGAAATGTTTTAAGTTCTGAAGGATGGTTTGTTAGAAAACTTGAAACTGGTTTTCGAAAGTGGTTAGTAATAGTCGCTGAGTTTTGTTTTTCAAGAGTCTGGCCTATAGACCATGGAACATCAAGCTTCATGAGGTGCGAGTAAATACATATATTGCCTTCCTTTCTCAAAAAAAAGGAGTGTAAGTGCTTGAGAATTAATAATGTCCAAAGTTTTTGTTTTACAAGGTTAGCAAAGGTTGTGAAGAGCAGAACAAAGGTCTCACAAGCTAACCACAGGAGACAATATATGTGAAAGGTGCTTGTAAAAACCCATGGAAGATAAAAAAATTGACTGTAGCTGCAAACCTTCCAAAGGCCCCTTCTATTTGAGTTGTGATGTGATGATGATATGTGGATTACTCCTTTCTCATCTTGATTGCAGCTACTCCCAGTACTCAGTGCTGTAATTTTGTAGTTGAAATCCTGGAATCTTTGTGTCCAATTTCTGCTTTTGTTCATTGCTGTTTCCCTGCTGGTTAGGCTGAGGTTCTGGATGGATTGTAAACACACAATTTACTCGAGAGAGAAGATCCCTCGAGCAGTCTTAGTATAGAGTTCAGGGTTGTGTATATGATAGTAAATCATTTTATATAATTGATAACTAGTCATAGGGTTGAGTTTATAATACTGATCATGGTTTCTAAAAAATGCAAGTCTCCTTAGCCTATTGTAATAAAGACAGCAGTAAATTAAAACCCAATTGGGAGAAGCTAAGTGTGGTTTTCTTTTAATCTTGAGGAATGCACCATTCAGGTTATGCAAGTATTGAGCAAAGATTAATAAAAATGCAAAGCTCCTAATGCTGTGATGAGTAAGATAGCAGTAATGTAGTAAACAAGTGAGAAGAATTGAATGTGTATTTCCTTTAGTTTTGAGGAAGATAGCATTCAATCCAGACAAGTAGAAGATCAAAAATAAAACAATCATCTTCAAAAGGTAAATTTTTGTAAAGTGAGAGTGGCTTATTTGCATTAGAGTGCTGCTGCATATGTTGAGATTGGGGTAATGCCTTTTGTGTTTCTTATATTTTTTGTGTAAAAGGAGACAAGAAACCAAGAGTTCAAGAAAAGAAATCCCTCGAACCAAGTCAGTATCAGTTAAATATAATTTAGATGCAGGGGATTTTATTACAAAATAATTGAGTTTAATAATGTGTATTGAGGTTTGAGTTAGGGTTATCTTAGTTTGAGTCCGTGTCATAAATATGAGTAAAATGGGCCACTGAAAGAGTAAAATGGCACATGAAAACATTAGATGTAGTATACAAGTTTGTTTTGAGTAGCTCATAGTAAAAGTTATGGTGACAAATTGATATTCATTTCTAGCTGTTGCAAAGAAAACATGCGGGGGAAGAGTAGTCCCTAAGCAGTCAGATAAAAGGCAAGCAATAGGATAGTTTTCTGTATTTACACTCTGAAAATAATGATTCCAATAGACAGAGAGTAAATTTGGAAGTATTGTGAAAAGGTTGTTTACTTCATGATCAAAGCTGGTGAGGGCGCCTTGCTCCACGTGATAATCCAGCATTTTGATATGGTGATTGAGGCGATGAGTAGCAATTGAGATCCTCCAGAAGCCGTGGAGAGAGAGTAATAGCAAGTAATCATGTAGCATGTGAGTTTCATTCACGTGCTCAAGAGAAGGAACCTCTTGAACAGTGTTAGATACCAAGGGATTCAAAACAAGCTGTGAGTAATACGAGGCAGCATTTAAGTATAGTATTATGTTATGCGGTATGAAAGTGATCAGGCTTGTAATAGTTTGGAAACCTATGAAAATCAGAGCATCAGTTTGAGAGCACATGGATAAGCAATACTGGTAGTTCAGATTCAAAGGGCAGTCATGCCACCTAGTACAGAAGCATAAAACATTTATGCCACACAGTTGAAACAAACAGCAGGTGAACCATATGATACATAGATGAAGATTGAAACATAATTGAGAGTCTAGTGAGTAACATTTAAAGCAAAAGCTTCGGTGAACCCAATTTTTGTCAAGATTTTGCCAAGAAATGACCATAAGGTAAGTAGCTTGTGGTTGCTCAAGAGGAAATTCCCCTTGAGCACAGTGAGTATATATACTTGGAGAGATAGTGATAATAGCTGACAAGCTTAGATGAGTGTTAAGACACAGAGAATCAGCTTGAAAAGTGACAAAAATAAGATTAATGTTTAGCATCAGATTGGAGTCTAAACTCAAAAAGTAAGCATAGTATAGATACAATGTAACAATCCACGTATAGTCAAAGTTTATAGAGCTGCCATGACCAGTTAATTATTTGTACAAAACAAGTTTGACAAAAAATTACCAGTTTTGATGATAGTGTGATTTGTATTTAATTTTGTTAGGTATAAGAATAAAATATGTTTTGTATTGGGTTGGTTTAGGATTTTATATAAATTGTGGGTGTTTTTAAAGCCCAAAGTAGACAGCAATTTGAAGTAGAGTGGATTATAATCGAGTATTAAAATCAGCAATTTGAAGTAGAGTTGATTGACATTCCTACTAATCTGTATAAGAGTAAGAGTAGAGGAATCTTGGTTGTACCTCACAATTGATAGTGGTGATCTTGAAGAGTACATAGTATAGGCCAAGTAAAGGACATGTATTGATTTTGTGTAAATACAATCAATTGTAGGTGGAAATGCACATGTTTGGGTTGCTGCTATGAAGATGGTAATGCACATGTTTGATGCATATGTTTGATTTGCTGCTATGAAGATATAGCGGCATTTAAAAGTTATGGTTGTGGGTGATTTGCAATAAGAGGAATTATTCTTTTTAATCAAGTAAACATAATCAAGGGTAAGCTTCCCTTTGCCCTTATCACTTACGAGTGATTTGGAGGGAGTGGTGGATTTGTGGGTGTCACCCGAAGGCTTCCCATTAGGTTGGGTTCTTGTGGGTGTCGGTGAGGCCCCGTTGGGATCCCCCTTCCCTTTTGGAGGTTGTTGGTTTTCCAATCCATCAAAACAGTAACGATGAGTGATCGAACAGAAACCAAGCCAGTCAGAGAACACATAAGATTTTTGGTGAAAAGCAGATAGAGAAGAGAGAGCGAGAAGAAGGTGAGCATTTAATTTGTCAATGTAATAGCTTATATAGTAACGATGAGTGATCGAAAATAGGTAGGTGGTCCAGAGTTCAGCAGACATCTGTAGTTTAGAAGCATAGATTAAGGTTAGAGAGTCGTACCTGTCAAGATTAACCCAAGAACACCGCGGGTCCTGGGAGAAGCAGAGGTGGTGATGGAGAAGGAGTTCTCTGAAGCTAGAGAACCAGACCCAGTAGAAGCAGGACACATCCAAAAGAAATTCCCCATCGTAGAAGAGGGATACAGGTAGAAACCCCTTGATTGTTGCAAAGCTTGCATCTTGAAATCGCCATTGTTGCGATGTGGACGAGAAGCAGAAGCCGACCCCCAGAAAGCAAAAAGAGTCCCTAACTCCGTTCGAGATCCAAAATTTCTGCCAGATCCAGAACCAGAATCGTTTAGGTTTGATGGAACAATACCGATTTGGGTTTTTGAGAACGATCGGGACCTGATTTGCGGGAGGGGTTAGGGTTTTTTCGGTTTTAGGTTTTCGATTTGGGGGTGTGTTGGAGGTAAAAGGGGGCGCGTGCAAAGGCGCGTTCTCCTGATAGCTTTTGGGGTTTTGGGGTTTCATTTTTATTCCGAGCTGGGAGTGAAGTAACTTGAAAGCAAAGGATACAGACATACAGTATATACAATATTAAAAATCATTTCTAAATTAACTATCCAAAATACCATTTTAAATAATATAATATATCGATGGCATTCAAATTAATCCTTGTGTTGTGTGTGTATAATGTAGAATTGTACATATGCATTATTATATTAATAATAAAAAACGTTGAATATTAAATACTCGACACCTCATCTATCGGGTTCGGGTTAGTAGGATTTGAAAAGCATTTTTTTACAGTAGGTAAAAAATTGGATGTTTTACCAACATTCATGATCATCTAACATAATGATGTTCTGGAACTCAAAATAACATTACAACTGAGCTGAGATTTTGCTAGAAAATCGGCTGCAGAATTCACCTCTCTATAGCAATGCTGGAATGTGATGGTCTCAAAATCTTCGCTAAATGAACGAATTTCTTGAACTATTTGCACCACCTCTCATGGTATGTTGTTCCCCTGATTAATGACATTGATAACGATTGAGCAATCACGTTCAACTATGGCTCTCCGTATCCCAAGCTCCACTGCTAATCTTATACCTGCATATACTACAAACGCTTCAGCTAGGATGACAGAGCTCATCCTAATATTGCATTTATGTATCCGAATAACCTGACCAAAATTATTCCTAAGAATTAATGCACCTAATCTGAGGATGACTACCAATTTTAACCGAAGCATCTACATTAATCTTGACAACATTTGTTGGGGGAAATTTCCAAATTATTTTGTCAAGGGGCCTGCTACGTTTTGTTAATTAGGTTTTCACTTGTTATTTACTCCAACATGAAATCTTATAAATAGTATAACTTAACACATTTATAATACCTTTATCAGAGGTGTTGCGAAAAATAATTCTATTTCGCAGCTCCCAAATTGAATGTCATACATGGCACATATTTTGAATGAGGGACCTGGTAATCTGACAATTAAACAATAAATGATTTTTTTTTTATCGTGTAGGATTTGAAAGGAATACTTTGTCTTGTTTTTATATACTGTATTTTTTTTGTTTAATGAATTTTATATATTCAACTAGTTCATTGATCATATAATTAAATCCTTACTAGTTACTATTAAATATTTCGTTATTTTGCATCTTAACCTCTTTATTTAACGCGTGTTTGGCATTGTATTTGGTGAGGTTTCATCGGGTTGGATCAGGTGGCTAAAAAAAAACCCTCCTCCATTGGTGTTTGGCAAAGAGCTTTGAGGAGTTTCAGATTGAGGTTTGAAGAGGTGAAATCCCACAAAAATGGCACCCGACCGAGGTAAGGTTTCAGAGGTTTTTCATCAGCTTTCATTTTTCGTTTTTCACTTTTGCCCCTGAAGAATCACCGAGCTCCAGGTACGTCTTCTCCTCCTTCTCTCGCCCTTCTTCTTCGATCCTTCTTCCAGATCTCGGTTTTGCCTTCCACATTTCAGTTTTCGCTTCCAGATCTTGGTTTTGCCTTCCAGATTTCGTTGTTCTTCATTTCCGTTGTTCATTATGGCTTCCAGATCTCGGTTTTGGCTTCTGCCTTCCAGATCTCGGTTAGGGCTTTTGGCTTTTGCCCTCAATTTGGTTCATAGGAATTGATTTCAACGATTTTTAGGTTAGGGTTTCGATTGGGGTTCCATATTGGGGGATTCGATTGGGCATTCATGTTGTTGCGAAAATGGAGATGAGGTTTTCTTGTTGGAGCCTGAATTGATTTATGTACGTGTTGTTATGTCCAGATCATCATCTTTGCTTATGAAATTGCATTCTTGATTTTGAAGAGACCGTATTGCTTTTGAGTTTGGTAAGGATCCTATTGCTTTTTAGTTCTAAATGTCGTGTTTCCTTGCAAATTACTAAGTTTTGAATGTAGTGTTTAACTGTTTATCTGGCATAATACATCCCTCTACTGTGATTAGTAGTCTAATGGAATGATTTTATTTATTATTGGTGTGATGTCGCTAGAGACTTTCATCCTCTGTTAGTTCCTCCTCATGCCTTGTTATCTGTAATATGGATTTACAAGTTTGCTGACCAAGGACACGATATTGGACTTTTACAGAATTTATAGATGCTAATTTATGGATTCCGTCATTGCAGCCATGTCAGACACTTCTGGTAGTTGGCCGATTGGTTGTCCCGAGAAGTACCCATGGATAGGAGGGGATGAGCCTTACGAGCCGTATGCGGACGAGGTAACAAAACACTATAACTTATTTAGGATTCCTTATCAGCCTTTAGCATCATGGTAGAAGTTAATTTGTGTCAAAGAAGCAGTGTTGTTTTTGGGGTTTCATGTTGGAAAATATCAGCAATGTTGTCCTTGAGCTATACTTTTGATTGCTAGATGTTTGTTGTTTCCTATCATTGTGCTCTACTTTTTATTGCTGGATGTGTCAACTGAAATTAAGATTCCTGAGTAATGTGTTATGTTTGAATATATGTGATGCCTCCTATGCTAAAGTTGACCATTGACATATTAATAATGCAAAAACAATTTAGTATGCTTCTCATTGTTGTGTTGCTTGAATACTGATTCATGGCATCCTTGTAATGATATAATGTAGTCTAATTGATTTGAATGCAATCAAACAAGAGATCAACCAAGTATGAATGTTGCAAGGTCCATGACAACCCCTTTTTCATCTGCGAGAAATTTGGATTTGGTGATATGTTTCAGTTTCACAACTTCAGGATTTGGTGATATAATTCAGTTTCACAACTTTTGTTGTTAGTGTTGATTGTGGGTTTTAATGGGGTAGACCAATTTATCAAATCTATGTGGGTTTATGGGGAGGACACATTAATATTAAAAACACATATGTGTAATCCGTTTATCTGATGTGCAGTGGGCAACACTAATTGCTGAACAGAAAGAGGAGCACACAAGTCAGGTTAATGCCAACAACAATGACATTCCAGTTATGGTTGCAGAGCAGGATCATGCAACGAGTTCACATACTCCACTTCTCCGTCAGATGGAAGACCTGAACATGGAACTAAATGTGCGCCTCGTCGAAATGGAACACACCTTAGGTCGCCGCGATTGTGAGTTTGTGAGGGTCACTGCCCTGAACTCAGAGCTTCTGGACAGGGATGCGGCACGCGAGCGGGAGTTCACGAGGGTCACTGCCTTCAACTCAAAGCTTATTGAAAGGGAGGGTGAACATGAGCTGGAGTTGACGAGGGTGAATGGCGAGAATGAAGAGCTTACGGATAGGGTTGCGACACTCACCACCTACATTGTGAAATTGTGGATGGAGCTTTCTACTTCCAAGGGTCGCGAGAAGAGGTCTCGCACCATAATCATCGTGATAGTGTTCGTCTTCCTCCTAGCTTTTGTGAAGAAGTAGGAGAGGCCTATTGTTTCTTAATGATGCACTCTTTGTGAATGGTGCTACTGGGTGTTTTCTAATCGCCTCCAACACGTCACTTATGCTTTCGCTAATCTTCGACGATGATAGTTGGAATCTTTCGCAAGAGTTGCGCTGGGATTCACCCCAGGCCATAGTGTTTACAAAAAATGCCGACTTTTTCCCAGACCGACATGTTAAGGGACCCCCGCAACCCATACCGGTGTTGAAGCACCTCACACAATGAAATGAACACATGTCTTCTCATATGATAGATCTGGACTGACCTGAGGTCGTTGTTGTGGCCAATGATGTCTCTAACCCACTTATCGCCAGTGTAAGGGGAGATGTAGCAAGGGACCTTCACAACATTCTTGTAGTAGTGCTCGGCGCACAAAGTTGCTCGTTGTTGCAGGAGAAGCAACATGATAATCGCTCGTTTACGTTGACACTTTCATTCATGTAACGACCCAGAATTATAATTTCCGGGTTACGTTTCTGATGATGCCCGAAATATAAATAATGATATTCACAAATATCATAAATAAATAAGGTTCTCCGCTATATAAATAGAACCTTATAAACATGAAAAATGGGCGAATACCGGTCAATATAGAAACTCATGACGTACGCGGACGATAAACCGTCTACGACTCTGACATGCATGTCGGGACACTTGTTTTCCATGCCTCCCTCCCATATGTCACAAGGCATGTGACACTTGGCATCCATGCCTCCCTCCCACATGTCACGAGGCATGTGACACTTGGCGACGAGTTAGCTTGCATGAAGGTGTGCTTGTACTATAAATAAGAAGGTGTAGCATAATTTGAAGGGGTCAGAAACTGGAATCACATAAGGCTTAGGCCGAATTACCTGGCCATGAGCACCCCCCCTTCTCAAGCGGGATTAGTCTCGGCTAGACCGACACATGATGGAGCCCTGCAGGGAGGACGGTTGTCCGCGAGTGGCTTGAGCTCGGATCGGCACAGGTTCGGGTACGCCGACGGTAATCTCGTCGTGCGTCTCAGGTAAGCCCGATCGTCTGAGCTCGCCAGCGTGCAACTTGATCCCGGAATCCGCCGACAAGGAATTCTGAAAAAACGGGTTTCAACACTGGCGCCGTCCGTGGGGACCTCTCACGCTAAGAGGTAATCTAAGACCGATGCCTGCATATTTGGTTTCGATCTGTTTCGATTTTCTAAAATTATTTGGGATAATTGAATAGCATATAAAACTAGCTAGTACGATATATACTTGGAGGTGCATTAGTCCATTCATAAATCTCGTTTCAATAATAAATTTCGAATGCATGCATGCGACTTTGTAGACTTGTTAACTTATATTCCCTCAAGTTCATACTCCATTCAGGTCCATTTAAGCACCATTATCTTTTAGTGCACATGGTGGGAGTTCATATACAATATATGTAAGTATGATCGAGTTGCATGGGGGGAATATAAAGATTTATATATCCCAACCAGAGTAATCACCATGAAGTAAATAGACATCGTTGTTTTTAATATGACAATTCTGAACTCATAAAAGGTTTTGAGTATATGTTGTGGGAGGGTATGTGAATCCGAAGGCTTTAAGTCCCAGGACGCTGGAGCTTGCTCCGCGTCGGGCATCCGGTCGTAGAGCTAGCCTCCCGGATCAGATATTTTATTAAGTCCCTTAACGCGTGGTCTTGCTCCGCGTCGGGCATCTGGTCGTAGAGCTAGCCTCCCGGATCAGATATTTTCTTTAAGTCCCAGGACGCTGGAGCTTGCTACGCATCGGGCATCCGGTCGTAGAGCTAGCCTCCCGGATCATATATTTTCTTTAAGTCCCAGGACGCTGGAGCTTGCTCCGCGTCGGGCATCCGGGCGTAGAGCTAGCCTCCCAGATCAGATATTTTATTAAGTCCCTTAACGCGTGATCTTGCTCCGCGTCGGGCATCCGGTCGTAGAGCTAGCCTCCCGGATCAGATATTTTCTTTAAGTCCCAAGACGCTGGAGCTTGCTCCGCGTCGGGCATCCGGTCGTAGAGCTAGCCTCCCGGATCAGATATTTTATTAAGTCCCTTAAAGCGTGATCTTGCTCCGCGTCGGGCATCCGGTCGAAGAGCTAGCCTCCCGGATCAGATATTTTCTTTAAGTCCCAGGACGCTGGAGCTTGCTCCGCGTCGGACATCCGGTCGTAGAGCTAGCCTCCCGGATCAGATATTTTATTAAGTCCCTTAACGCGTGATCTTGCTCCGCGTCGGGCATCCGGTCGTAGAGCTAGCCTCCCGGATCAGATATTTTCTTTAAGTCCCAGGGCGCTGGAGCTTGCTCCGCGCCGGGCATCCGGTCGTAGAGCTAGCCTCCCGGATCAGATATTTTATTAAGTCCCTTAACGCGTGATCTTGCTCCGCGTCGGGCATCCGGTCGTAGAGCTAGCCTCCCGGATCAGATATTTTCTTTAAGTCCCAGGACGCTGGAGCTTGCTCCGCGTCGGGCATCCGGTCGTAGAGCTAGCCTCCCGGATCAGATATTTTATTAAGTCCCTTAACGCGTAATCTTGCTCCGCGTCGGGCATCCGGTCGTAGAGCTAGCCTCCCGGATCAGATATTTTCTTTAAGTCCCAGGACGCTGGAGCTTGCTCCGCGTCGGGCATCCGGTCGTAGAGCTAGCCTCCCGGATCAGATATTTTATTAAGTCCCTTAACGCGTGATCTTGCTCCGCGTCGGGCATCCGGTCGTAGAGCTAGCCTCCCGGATCAGATATTTTCTTTAAGTCCCAGGACGCTGGAGCTTGCTCCGCGTCGGGCATCCGGTCGAAGAGCTAGCCTCCCGGATCAGATATTTTCTTAAGTCCCTTAACGCGTGATCTTGCTCCGCGTCGGGCATCCGGTCGTAGAGCTAGCCTCCCGGATCAGATATTTTCTTTAAGTCCCAGGACGCTAGAGCTTGCTCCGCGTCGGGCATCCGGTCGTAGAGCTAGCCTCCCGGATCAGATATTTTATTAAGTCCCTTAACGCGTGATCTTGCTCCGCGTCGGGCATCCGGTCGTAGAGCTAGCCTCCCGGATCAGATATTTTCTTTAAGTCCCAGGACGCTGGAGCTTCCTCCGCGTCGGGCATCCGGTCGTAGAGCTAGCCTCCCGGATCAGATATTTTCTTTAAGTCCCAGGGCGCTGGAGCTTGCTCCGCGTCGGGCATCCGGTCGTAGAGCTAGCCTCCCGGATCAGATATGTTATTAAATCCCTTAACGCGTGATCTTGCTCTGCGTCGGGCATCCGGTCGTAGAGCTAGCCTCCCGGATCAGATATTTTCTTTATGTCCCAGGGCGCTTGAGCTTGCTCCGCATCGGGAATCCGGTCGTAGTGCTAGCCTCCCGGATCAGATATTTTATTAAGTCCCTTAAACGCGTGATCTTGCTTCGCGTCGGGCATCCGATCGTAGAGCTAGCCTCCCGGATCAGATATTTTCTTTAAGTCCCAGGACGCTGGAGCTTGCTCCGCGTCGGGCATCCGGTCGTAGAGCTAGCCTCCTGGATCAGATATTTTCTTTAAGTCCCAGGACGCTGGAGCTTGCTCCGCGTCGGGCATCCAGTCGTAGAGCTAGCCTCCCGGATCAGATATGTTATTATGTCCCTTAACGCGTGATCTTGCTCTGCGTCGGGCATCCGGTCGTAGAGCTAGCCTCCCGGATCAGATATTTTCTTTAAGTCCCGAGGCGCTGGAGCTTGCTCCGCGTCGGGAATCCGGTCGTAGAGCTAGCCTCCCGGATCAGATATTTTATTAGGTCCCTTAAACCGTGATCTTGCTTCGCGTCGGGCATCCGATCGTAGAGCTAGCCTCCCGGATCAGATATTTTCTTTAAGTCCCAGGACGCTGGAGCTTGCTCTGCATCGGGCATCCGGTCGTAGAGCTAGCCTCCTGGATCAGATATTTTCTTTAAGTCCCAGGACGCTGGAGCTTGCTCCGCGTCGGGCATCCAGTCGTAGAGCTAGCCTCCCGGATCAGATATGTTATTAAATCCCTTAACGCGTGATCTTGCTCCGCGTCGGGCATCCGGTCGTAGAGCTAGCCTCCCGGATCAGATATTTTCTTTAAGTCCCAGGACGCTGGAGCTTGCTCCGCGTCGGGCATCCGGTCGTAGAGCTAGCCTCCCGGATCAGATATTTTCTTTAAGTCCCAGGACGCTGGAGCTTGCTCCGCGACGGGCATCCGGTCGTAGAGCTAGCCTCCTGGATCAGATATTTTATTAAGTCCCTTAACGCGTGATCTTGCTCCGCGTCGGGCATCCGGTCGTAGAGCCAGCCTCCCGGATCAGATATTTTCTTTAAGTCCCAGGACGCTGGAGCTTGCTCCGCGTCGGGCATCCGGTCGTAGAGCTAGCCTCCCGGATTAGATATTTTCTTAAGTCCCTTAACGCGTGATCTTGCTCCGCGTCGGGCATCCGGTTGTAGAGCTAGCCTCCCGGATCAGATATTTTCTTTAAGTCCCAGGACGCTGGAGCTTGCTCCGCGACGGGCATCCGGTCGTAGAGCTAGCCTCCTGGATCAGATATTTTATTAAGTCCCTTAACGCGTGATCTTGCTCCGCGTCGGGCATCCGGTCGTAGAGCCAGCCTCCCGGATCAGATATTTTCTTTAAGTCCCAGGACGCTGGAGCTTGCTCCGCGTCGGGCATCCGGTCGTAGAGCTAGCCTCCCGGATCAGATATTTTATTAAGTCCCTTAACGCGTCATCTTGCTCCGCGTCGGGCATCCGGTCGTAGAGCTAGTCTCCCGGATCAGATATTTTCTTTAAGTCCCAGGACGCTGGAGCTTCCTCCGCGTCGGGCATCCGGTCGTAGAGCTAGCCTCCCGGGTCAGATATTTTCTTTAAGTCCCAGGACGCTGGAGCTTGTTCCGCATCGGGCATCCGGTCGTAGAGCTAGCCTCCTGGATCAGATATTTTCTTTAAGTCCCAGGACGCTGGAGCTTGCTCCGCGTCGGGCATCCAGTCGTAGAGCTAGTCTCCCGGATCAGATATGTTATTAAGTCCCTTAACGCGTGATCTTGCTCCGCGTCGGGCATCCGGTCGTAGAGCTAGCCTCCCGGATCAGATATTTTCTTTAAGTCCCAGGACGCTGGAGCTTCCTCCGCGTCGGGCATCCGGTCGTAGAGCTAGCCTCCCGGATCAGATATTTTCTTTAAGTCCCAGGGCGCTGGAGCTTGCTCCGCGTCGGGCATCCGGTCGTAGAGCTAGCCTCCCGGATCAGTTATGTAATTAAATCCTTTAACGCGTGATCTTGCTCCGCGTCGGGCATCCGGTCGTAGAGCTAGCCTCCCGGATCAGATATTTTCTTTAAGTCCCAGGGCGCTGGAGCTTGCTCCGCGTCGGGAATCCGGTCGTAGAGCTAGCCTCCCGGATCAGATATTTTATTAGGTCCCTTAAACCGTGATCTTGCTTCGCGTCGGGCATCCGATCGTAGAGCTAGCCTCCCGAATCAGATATTTTCTTTAAGTCCCAGGACGCTGGAGCTTGCTCCGCATCGGGCATCCGGTCGTAGAGCTAGCCTCCTGGATCAGATATTTTCTTTAAGTCCCAGGACGCTGGAGCTTGCTCCGCGTCGGGCATCCAGTCGTAGAGCTAGCCTCCCGGATCAGATATGTTATTAAGTCCCTTAACGCGTGATCTTGCTCCGCGTCGGGCATCCGGTCGTAGAGCTAGCCTCCCGGATCAGATATTTTCTTTAAGTCCCAGGACGCTGGAGCTTGCTCCGCGTCGGGCATCCGGTCGTAGAGCTAGCCTCCCGGATCAGATATTTTCTTTAAGTCCCAGGACGCTGGAGCTTGCTCCGCGACGGGCATCCGGTCGTAGAGCTAGCCTCCTGGATCAGATATTTTATTAAGTCCCTTAACGAGTGATCTTGCTCCGCGTCGGGCATCCGGTCGTAGAGCCAGCCTCCCGGATCAGATATTTTCTTTAAGTCCCAGGACGCTGGAGCTTGCTCCGCGTCGGGCATCCGGTCGTAGAGCTAGCCTCCCGGATTAGATATTTTCTTAAGTCCCTTAACGCGTGATCTTGCTCCGCGTCGGGCATCCGGTCGTAGAGCTAGCCTCCCGGATCAGATATTTTCTTTAAGTCCCAGGACGCTGGAGTTTGCTCCGCGTCGGGCATCCGGTCGTAGAGCTAGCCTCCCGGATCAGATATTTTATTAAGTCCCTTAACGCGTCATCTTGGTCCGCGTCGGGCATCCGGTCGTAGAGCTAGCCTCCCGGATCAGATATTTTCTTTAAGTCCCAGGTCACTGGAGCTTCCTCCGCGTCGGGCATCCGGTCGTAGAGCTAGCCTCCCGGATCAGATATTTTCTTTAAGTCCCAGGACGCTGGAGCTTGCTCCGCATCGGGCATCCGGTCGTAGAGCTAGCCTCCTGGATCAGATATTTTCTTTAAGTCCCAGGACGCTGGAGCTTGCTCCGCGTCGGGCATCCAGTCGTAGAGCTAGCCTCCCGGATCAGATATGTTATTAAGTCCCTTAACGCGTGATCTTGCTCCGCGTCGGGCATCCGGTCGTAGAGCTAGCCTCCCGGATCAGATATTTTCTTTAAGTCCCAGGACGCTGGAGCTTGCTCCGCGTCGGGCATCCGGTCGTAGAGCTAGCCTCCCGGATCAGATATTTTCTTTAAGTCCCAGGACGCTGGAGCTTGCTCCGCGACGGGCAACCGGTCGTAGAGCTAGCCTCCTGGATCAGATATTTTATTAAGTCCCTTAACGCGTGATCTTGCTCCGCGTCGGGCATCCGGTCGTAGAGCCAGCCTCCCGGATCAGATATTTTCTTTAAGTCCCAGGACGCTGGAGCTTGCTCCGCGTCGGGCATCCGGTCGTAGAGCTAGCCTCCCGGATTAGATATTTTCTTAAGTCCCTTAACGCGTGATCTTGCTCCGCGTCGGGCATCCGGTCGTAGAGCTAGCCTCCCGGATCAGATATTTTCTTTAAGTCCCAGGACGCTGGACCTTGCTCCGCGTCGGGCATCCGGTCGTAGAGCTAGCCTCCCGGATCAGATATTTTATTAAGTCCCTTAACGCGTCATCTTGCTCCGCGTCGGGCATCCGGTCGTAGAGCTAGCCTCCCGGATCAGATATTTTCTTTAAGTCCCAGGACGCTGGAGCTTCCTCCGCGTCGGGCATCCGGTCGTAGAGCTAGCCTCCCGGATCAGATATTTTCTTTAAGTCCCAGGGCGCTGGAGCTTGCTCCGCGTCGGGCATCCGGTCGTAGAGCTAGCCTCCCGGATCAGTTATGTTATTAAATCCCTTAACGCGTGATCTTGCTCCGCGTCGGGCATCCGGTCGTAGAGCTAGCCTCCCGGATCAGATATTTTCTTTAAGTCCCAGGGCGCTGGAGCTTGCTCCGCGTCGGGAATCCGGTCGTAGAGCTAGCCTCCCGGATCAGATATTTTATTAGGTCCCTTAAACGCGTGATCTTGCTTCGCGTCGGGCATCCGGTCGTAGAGCTAGCCTCCCGGATCAGATATTTTCTTTAAGTCCCAGGACGCTGGAGCTTGCTCCGCGTCGGGCATCCGGTCGTAGAGCTAGCCTCCCGGATCAGATATTTTCTTTAAGTCCCAGGACGCTGGAGCTTGCTCCGCGACGGGCATCCGGTCGTAGAGCTAGCCTCCTGGATCAGATATTTTATTAAGTCCCTTAACGAGTGATCTTGCTCCGCGTCGGGCATCCGGTCGTAGAGCCAGCCTCCCGGATCAGATATTTTCTTTAAGTCCCAGGACGCTGGAGCTTGCTCCGCGTCGGGCATCCGGTCGTAGAGCTAGCCTCCCGGATTAGATATTTTCTTAAGTCCCTTAACGCGTGATCTTGCTCCGCGTCGGGCATTCGGTCGTAGAGCTAGCCTCCCGGATCAGATATTTTCTTTAAGTCCCAGGACGCTGGAGTTTGCTCCGCGTCGGGCATCCGGTCGTAGAGCTAGCCTCCCGGATCAGATATTTTATTAAGTCCCTTAACGCGTCATCTTGCTCCGCGTCGGGCATCCGGTCGTAGAGCTAGCCTCCCGGATCAGATATTTTCTTTAGGTCCCAGGACGCTGGAGCTTCCTCCGCGTCGGGCATCCGGTCGTAGAGCTAGCCTCCCGGATCAGATATTTTCTTTAAGTCCCAGGACGCTGGAGCTTGCTCCGCATCGGGCATCCGGTCGTAGAGCTAGCGTCCTGGATCAGATATTTTCTTTAA
Source organism: Persicaria tinctoria (assembly GCA_037127255.1). Taxonomy (NCBI): domain Eukaryota; kingdom Viridiplantae; phylum Streptophyta; class Magnoliopsida; order Caryophyllales; family Polygonaceae; genus Persicaria; species Persicaria tinctoria. Next base: position 66,326,946 of record JBANSL010000006.1, read on the forward strand.
GTCCCAGGACGCTGGAGCTTGCTCCGCGTCGGGCATCCAGTCGTAGAGCTAGCCTCCCGGATCAGATATGTTATTAAGTCCCTTAACGCGTGATCTTGCTCCGCGTCGGGCATCCGGTCGTAGAGCTAGCCTCCCGGATCAGATATTTTCTTTAAGTCCCAGGACGCTGGAGCTTGCTCCGCGTCGGGCATCCGGTCGTAGAGCTAGCCTCCCGGATCAGATATTTTCTTTAAGTCCCAGGACGCTGGAGCTTGCTCCGCGACGGGGATCCGGTCGTAGAGCTAGCCTCCTGGATCAGATATTTTATTAAGTCCCTTAACGCGTGATCTTGCTCCGCGTCGGGCATCCGGTCGTAGAGCCAGCTTCCCGGATCAGATATTTTCTTTAAGTCCCAGGACGCTGGAGCTTGCTCCGCGTCGGGCATCCGGTCGTAGAGCTAGCCTCCCGGATTAGATATTTTCTTAAGTCCCTTAACGCGTGATCTTGCTCCGCGTCGGGCATCCGGTCGTAGAGCTAGCCTCCCGGATTAGATATTTTCTTTAAGTCCCAGGACGCTGGACCTTGCTCCTCGTCGGGCATCCGGTCGTAGAGCTAGCCTCCCGGATCAGATATTTTATTAAGTCCCTTAACGCGTCATCTTGCTCCGCGTCGGGCATCCGGTCGTAGAGCTAGCCTCCCGGATCAGATATTTTCTTTAAGTCCTAGGACGCTGGAGCTTCCTCCGCGTCGGGCATCCGGTCGTAGAGCTAGCCTCCCGGATCAGATATTTTCTTTAAGTCCCAGGGCGCTGGAGCTTGCTCCGCGTTGGGCATCCGGTCGTAGAGCTAGCCTCCCGGATCAGTTATGTTATTAAATCCCTTAACGCGTGATCTTGCTCCGCGTCGGGCATCCGGTCGTAGAGCTAGCCTCCCGGATCAGATATTTTCTTTAAGTCCCAGGGCGCTGGAGCTTGCTCCGCATCGGGAATCCGGTCGTAGAGCTAGCCTCCCGGATCAGATATTTTATTAGGTCCCTTAAACGCGTGATCTTGCTTCGCGTCGGGCATCCGATCGTAGAGCTAGCCTCCCGGATCAGATATTTTCTTTAAGTCCCAGGACGCTGGAGCTTGCTCTGCATCGGGCATCCGGTCGTAGAGCTAGCCTCCTGGATCAGATATTTTCTTTAAGTCCCAGGACGCTGGAGCTTGCTCCGCGTCGGGCATCCAGTCGTAGAGCTAGCCTCCCGGATCAGATATGTTATTAAGTCCCTTAACGCGTGATCTTGCTCCGCGTCGGACATCCGGTCGTAGAGCTAGCCTCCCGGATCAGATATTTTCTTTAAGTCCCAGGGCGCTGGAGCTTGCTCCGCGTCGGGCATCCGGTCGTAGAGCTAGCCTCCCGGATCAGATATTTTATTAAGTCCCTTAAACGCGTTATCTTGCTCCGCGTCGGGCATCCGGTCGTAGAGCTAGCCTCCCGGATCAGATATTTTCTTTAAGTCCCAGGACGCTGGAGCTTGCTCCGTGTCGGGCATCCGGTCGTAGAGCTAGCCTCCCGGATCAGATATTTTCTTTGGGTCCCAGGACGCTGGAGCTTGCTCCGCGACGGGCATCCGGTCGTAGAGCTAGCCTCCCGGATCAGATATTTTATTAAGTCCCTTAACGCGTGATCTTGCTCCGCGTCGGGCATCCGGTCGTAGAGCTAGCCTCCCGGATCAGATATTTTCTTTAAGTCCCAGGACGCTGGAGCTTGCTCCGCGTCGGGCATCCAGTCGTAGAGATAGCCTCCCGGATCAGATATGTTATTAAGTCCCTTAACGCGTGATCTTGCTCCGCGTCGGACATCCGGTCGTAGAGCTAGCCTCCCGGATCAGATATTTTCTTTAAGTCCCAGGGCGCTGGAGCTTGCTCCGCATCGGGCATCCGGTCGTAGAGCTAGCCTCCTGGATCAGATATTTTATTAAGTCCCTTAACGCGTGATCTTGCTCCGCGTCGGGCATCCGGTCGTAGAGCCAGCTTCCCGGATCAGATATTTTCTTTAAGTCCCAGGACGCTGGAGCTTGCTCCGCGTCGGGCATCCGGTCGTAGAGCTAGCCTCCCGGATTAGATATTTTCTTAAGTCCCTTAACGCGTGATCTTGCTCCGCGTCGGGCATCCGGTCGTAGAGCTAGCCTCCCGGATCAGATATTTTCTTTAAGTCCCAGGACGCTGGACCTTGCTCCGCGTCGGGCATCCGGTCGTAGAGCTAGCCTCCCGGATCAGATATTTTATTAAGTCCCTTAAACGCGTGATCTTGCTCCGCGTCGGGCATCCGGTCGTAGAGCTAGCCTCCCGGATCAGATATTTTCTTTAAGTCCCAGGACGCTGGAGCTTGCTCCGCGTCGGGCATCCGGTCGTAGAGCTAGCCTCCCGGATCAGATATTTTCTTTAAGTCCCAGGACGCTGGAGCTTGCTCCGCGACGGGCATCCGGTCGTAGAGCTAGCCTCCCGGATCAGATATTTTATTAAGTCCCTTAACGCGTGATCTTGCTCCGCGTCGGCCATCCGGTCGTAGAGCTAGCCTCCCGGATCAGATATTTTCTTTAAGTCCCAGGACGCTGGAGCTTGCTCCGCGTCGGGCATCTGGTCGTAGAGCTAGCCTCCCGGATAAAATATTTTATTAAGTCTCTTAACGCGTGAGCTTGCTCCGCGTCGGGCATCCGGTCGTAGATCTAGTCTCCCGGATAAATTATTTTATTAAGTATCTTGCAGCGTGATCTTGCTCCGCGTCGGACATCCGGTGGACGCATTGAGCTCCCGGACTAAACTTGTCATACGATGCTGGAGCTTTCTCCGCGTCGGACATCTGGTGGACGCATTGACCTCCCGGACTAAAACTTGAAGTCCTACGACGCGGAGCAACGCGGAGATCCGGTGGATGCATTGACCTCCCGGACTAAACTTGAAGTCCTATGACGCTGGACCTTGATCCGCGTCGGACACCCGGTGGACACATTGAGCTCCGCGTCGGGCACCCGGTCATAGCCTAAACCTCTCGAATCGAATATAAGTCCCAGGACGCGGGAGCTTGCTCCGCGTTGGCCATACGATAGTGCTTGTCTCCCGAATCGAAGACTCTACTAAGTCCCTCTTGAGTGACAGAGGGCCTCCGCTGGTAGCTTTGTAAGCTCGCGGAGATAACTCTTAAACGAGTAGAAACTAAGTCCCTCTCGAGTGACAGAGGGACTCCGCTGGTAGCTTTGTAAGCTCCCGGATATAACTCTTAATTGAGTATAAACTAAGTCCCTCTAGAGTGACAAAGGGCCTCCGCTGGTAGCTTTGTAGGCTCGCGGAGATAACTCTTAAACGAGTATAAATTAAGTCCCTCTCGAGTGACAGAGGGCCTCCGCTGGTAGCTTTGTAGGCTCGCGGAGATAACTCTAAGTGAGTTTAAGCTAAGTCCCTCTCGAGTGACAGAGGTCCTCCGCTGGTAGCTTTGTAGGCTCCCGGAGATAACTCTTAAACGAGTATAAATTAAGTCCCTCTCGAGTGACAGAGGGCCTCCGCTGGTAGCTTTGTAAGCTCGCGGGTATAACTCTAAGTGAGTTTAAGCTAAGTCCCTCTCGAGTGACAGAGGGCCTCCGCTGGTAGCTTTGTAAGCTCGCGGGTATAACTCTAAGTGAGTTTAAGCTAAGTCCCTCTCGAGTGACAGAGGGCCTCCGCTGGTAGCTTTGTAGGCTCCCGGAGATAACTCTTAAACGAGTATAAATTAAGTCCCTCTCGAGTGACAGAGGGCCTCCGCTGGTAGCTTTGTAAGCTCGCGGGTATAACTCTAAGTGAGTTTAAGCTAAGTCCCTCTCGAGTGACAGAGGGCCTCCGCTGGTAGCTTTGTAAGCTCGCGGAGATAACTCTTAAACGAGTATAAACTAACTACATCTCGAGTGACAGAGGGCCTCCGCTGGTAGCTTTATAAGCTCGCGGAGATAACTCTAAATGAGTTTAAGCTAAGTCCCTCTCGAGTTACAGATGGCCTCCGTTGGTAGCTTTGTAAGCTCACGGAAATAAAACTAAGACCCTCTCGAACGAGGAATAAGAATGAGAAACGTGTGCATATGATGCATCATTATCGAACACCAGTTTAGTCACGACTTAACTGGAATTCGAGGAGCTGTGATGATGCCCGAAATATAAATAATGATATTCACAAATATCATAAATAAATAAGGTTCCCCGCTATATAAATAGAACCTTATAAACATGAAAAATGGGCGAATCCCGGTCAATATAGAAACTCATGACGTACGCGGACGATAAACCGTCTACGACTCTGACATGCATGTCGGGACACTTGTTTTCCATGCCTCCCTCCCATATGTCACAAGGCATGTGACACTTGGCATCCATGCCTCCCTCCCACATGTCACGAGGCATGTGACCCTTGGCGACGAGTTAGCTTGCATGAAGGTGTGCTTGTACTATAAATAAGAAGGTGTAGCATAATTTGAAGGGGTCGGAAACTGGAATCGCATAAGGCTTAGGCCGGATTCCCTGGCCATGAGCCCCCCCTTCTCAAGCGGGATTAGTCTCGGCTAGACCGACACATGATGGAGCCCTGCAGGGAGGACGGTTGTCCGCGAGTGGATTGAGCTCGGATCGGCACAGGTTCGGGTACGGCGACGGTAATCTCGTCGTGCGTCTCAGGTAAGCCCGATCGTCTGAGCTCGCCAGCGTGCAACTTGATCCCGGAATCCGCCAACAAGGAATTCTGAAAAAACGGGTTTCGTCAGTTTCAAGGGATAAAACCCCTTGTTCGGATCTTGCAATCCAGGTACGGGTCGAGGTTTCAAACTCATTTTTAAGATTAGTATAAAGAGGGATTTCAAACCCTAAAAACCTCGAAGGGCCGTTGGGTACCCTTAACCTGTCCTAAGGCTATGTCGCGGAATCCATTTCAAACAAAAAGTAAAGCGGAAGCAAGTAAAGATACAAGTGCCACGGCGGAGCCGGTTAAAACCAAATCTTGAGTGGATAATTACCATTTTACTAAGTTAGGATATTAGCCAGATTCTTCGATTCGCCAAAAGGGAACCCTGTCATATAGACATCGAGCACTCAAAATCTGCAGAAAACACCTTAAAAAAGAACGGGGAAAGGAGTCAGATCGAGCCACTCATACGGGACCGGCAGTCCTCGCTGAGGCCACAAAGTATGTGCTATACCTAATAAAGATGCTCTAATGCAGTACGGAAGTCAAACACACTAGCATGCTCCTAGTTCATAATAATGTGCAGAAATACTGTAAAAGGCCCAAGACAATGCAAAATGGCAAATCCCTCTCCTACCTCCACCCCCTTCCGATAGGGCGGAGACTGGCCAGCTCGTGAATGCATTCCATCATAATCGGGCGGCACGCATGCCTAACCCGCTCCACAATAAAGCCCGCAGGCATCTCGTAATATAAGGAAGTTCATGACTCGATTGACTCAGGGTACCCGATGAGGCTGGGCTACCCTATGACCCTAGCAAAGACTCTAGGACTATCACAGATAACGGCCGTTCTGTTTCAAACGCATAAAGTAAGCAGATGCTCAATCAATTAGTGAAACCTAAACATGATACTACATGGCATGCTTTTATGCATATGCAACACCTAACATAAAATGCAACAACAGGCATGAATGTCCAACCTGAGTAAGCCCCCTAAGGAACTTACCTGAAGATGCAGAACAACAAAATAACGCAAGCAAGGGCCCAATTGCAAGTCCAAAGCAATCCAAAAGCAATACACACCTATCATCAAGTCATTTCCATAAGCTATCGAACCAACATTCATACACGCAAAACCCAAGTTCTCACCATCCTTAAAACCAATCGACGGTAAAATCATTTTTTCCAAAACCTTTCCGATATGATCGACGTCAACCAAAACCATTTAATCAAAATCATTGATAAATCTCATCAACAATATTTCTCAACTCTTAAATCCCAAATCAAGTCAACTCATATTCAAAACAATTTCTCAAATCGTACTTGGCCAAATTCCGACATTTATCATTTAAATCCTCAACAAATTCTCAAAATCATATTATTAACACAATACCGGCATGTTTATTTTCAAAATCATTACATAAATAAATTCTGACACTTAGTCACAAAATAATTCTATTTTCACAATCATATTTATAAATCACAACTCATAATTCATTTCAAATTCTCTAAAATAACATATTTAAATCATCACTAAAAACATATTCCAATAATGTCTCTTTGAAACTATTTTATAATATATAATAATAATTTCATAAATATATTTCCTCAAGATAGAATATTATAGTAATAATAATCATAACAATAATTATAATCATATAACATCACCTTAATAAAATTCCATAGTATAAAATAACCAATGCTCTCAAAAGCCCAATCTCACAGCCCAAGATGTAACCCAGAATAACAAGCCTAAACCCGAATCCAGTAAAAGAAAGAGAGAAAGGAGGATCCGGCCCAAGTTCAGTTCTCCCAGCCCCAGACCCGGTTCAACTAAAATAAAATAAAAGGAAAGAGCGTGAACCCGGTTCCCAGGCCTGTCTCTCCCAAACGAAAGAACAGAGCTTTCTGTTCAATCGACGACAGAACGAAGGAAGGGGAAGAAGGAAACCCAGGCCTGTCGGCGGCCTTTCCGACTCAAACCCGACCCAAAGAGATCGGAACCCAATTCCGACCACACTCGGGCAGACAGAACGAAAGCGCAGCAACGGAGGGAGGAGAAAGAGAGGGATTACCGAGGGCACCGATCTCCGATTCCGGGATGCTCGAGGGCGGCTCCGGCGACAATTAGATGGGGAAGAGCTTCGGGGGACCTGGGCGGGAGGAGGAAGGTATAAAGGAGCACCTATAATGGTGAAAGGATCAGAACAAAAAGAAGAAGCAGGACCGACCTTGCTTGAGCGGACAGAGGGAACGAGGAAGCTGGTGGCGTCGGCGGCGGCGCCGGGGTAGTTCTGGTAGGTCTCCGGCGGCTGCTGAGCGACGAGAAGAAGGGTGTTGGCTTCGGTCGGCGTCGGTTTGCCCAGGAGGAAGAAGCAAGGGCTGGTGTTTAGGTGCTCGGAAAACAGGGAAGCGTGGGCTGCGTGGCGCTCGGGTGCTCGCTCGAGACTGCGCTCCAGGAGCTTCCTTGGGGCTGCTGCTAGGAGGTGAAGGAGTGGCGCAATGGCGGTGTTGTGGCTGGTCAAGCGGAGCAAGGGAGGGGGACTTTGGGTTGGTGAAGCTCACATCGTCCAGGGGAAAGAAGAGGAAGAAGATAGGGTGTGTTTGGGTTTTGAGCCATTTGAAAATGAAATGTGAATAAGTTCTGATTTTGCAGATGGTTTTCCAATTCAAAGAGATGGCAGATGTGGGATGTTGTTTGTTTGCCAGTACGAGTGGGAATCAAGAAGAGAGGGAGAGAGGTTTAGGATAGGAGTTTACCCAAAATAATAAGAGGGATGAGTTGTTAGGTATACACCTCAGTCAAACAGCAAATACATGGGGGTCCTTTGCTATCAATTTTAGGTTTAAGGGAAGAAGACAAGATGGTACCAAAACAACATTTGAAATACCCAATAATAAAACACGGAACCCTCTCTCGACCTCGTCTCAACTCGAAATTTCAAATCGAATTAATTAATCTGATAAAATTTCGCTTATATTTCAAAATCTCAAGTCAAAGTAGCGGAATTGAGATCCGTCGGGAAAATCCGTTGAAATCGTGTCGTGATTCATTTTAAGAGATTTTAAATAACTCGATTTAAATTCATTTTGAATTTTTTTTTTGAATTTTTTTTTTTCGAAAATTAGGATTTAAAAATCCGAGCCTTTACATCATCCACCTCTAAAAACAAGTCTCGTCCCCGAGACTAAAACCAAAACAAAGTAGGGGATGGAGTTTGAAATTGATGAGTCCAAGGACCATGTCCAAGAATCTTGTAATTATCTCGGTTGCATCTTCCGGGATTCTCACAACATCCTAGTCACGGTCGTGACATCTCCAATTGGCCTTGACAAGTATGCGATAAGCGCCCCTATCACATCCTCGCTTCGACTTTTCGGAAGTACCACAACTCTAAAAGTTCTACAATGTCATCACTAGGTCTTAGCAAGCACCCTACAAGCGCCCTCATAAAATGCTTGTATCCATTTCGTGAAATATCATAGAGTTGCCCGGGTTTGAAAGGTTTCAAAGGCAATTTCGCAATTGAAAAAGATTGGCCTCAAATCGTTGAAATTCTCGGTAACGTTTATTCTTTAAAATTTTCAAGTAATTCCTTTTCAAACCGCTCAAAATCTTCAAATAAGACGTTTAATCAAGCAACTTTACACCAAAACAAGTAAAATCGTTTCGATTAAAATTTCATCAAAGTCATCCAAAATCAAATCAGATTCCCGCATAACAATCAATCACATTCAGAAGCTCGGAGGTGGAATCATCCACCTCTAAGGGCTAATCCCATATTCTCTTCCTAGTTTCCAGAATCAAATCGATATATCAGTCTCAATTCAACCAAGATTCACGAGCTATAAGCAATGCATAACCACATAACCAATCTATCCTCCACGAGTATATCATATAACAAGTTTCAAGCATATGCCAGCACATTTCCACAAGATCACATCAACGTCTCCACATCATACTAAAGGTCGTAACAGGTACATCCTCATCATAAAGTCAACGAATCAAACTCATTGTCAACACATCAACACAACAAGTCATGTTATTAAGATTCCGCGAAAGGGGAGGTCAAACAGTATATCAGTCATCGAATGTCAGCATATTCAACAAACATCATCTTAACTCAACAGAATCCTATATAACGATCATTTAGAAATCTGGTATCATTATCTCATATATATATATAATCATATTCGTCCTCAAAGTCATATTCATCATTTAACATACCCAAAATCATGCTCAAAAATCATATAACATAACATCTTGCTTTATCACTCCATAATATAATATCATGTTTTCACACAGCAACACGTCATTATCTCATGATTCATATAACACATCGTAACATGCTTCTAAAACAACATAACAAGATAGCAAAACATCAATATAACATGATAACACTTGTCACTACCAACTAGATTTCAATATTGCATAACAACATGTAATATCATTCTGTATCAGATTCATCATAGTTGCAATCTAACATCATGCCAGGAAATATAAATAAATCACATAATCAAGAAAATTCTCACGTCATACCAGTCAAAATAAAATCCCCACTCACCCATCTCCACTCTTAAGCCAAGACTAATCCTCTTCTAGACTCGCCAACGTCAACTAAGACAAAAAATCTCCAAACAAATCCCAATTCATCTCGATGCTCAAATCTCGCCCCTCCTTCCGCCAAGCACTACCACACCATCCACCTCTGAGGATCCAACTCCCATCTCTAACTTCACACCCAAGTACCTCTAATACCATGTCCTCAATATTCACGAGCCATTCCTTACACTTCTAATACTACCCGAAGCATCACCAATATCACCTAGAAGCTCATCAGAACCACCAACATTGCCTCTTCTAAATCCCAAAACACACTTGGTCTTTCCTAAGCCAACATCTCTTCCTGCAACTCGACCTTATATCACCATCGATCATCCCAACGACTCAAATTCTCTCACCACTCTCCAGCCACGCTACCAATGACCTCATCCACAAGTTTAAGGAAGAAGCAGTCATGAAGATCATCAAACATAAGGTCTACATCATATCAACTAGTATTCATAAACATAACATCATGGGTTCAACAAGTCTCAGTTTACCATCATGCTCAATAATCATTATAACATCATATATGATCATAACCAAGTCAAGTTAGCATGTTGCATTATAACCTTATCAGATACAATTTAGGCTTCTTGGCATATGTAGTTCACATTTTTTTTTACAGACAAGGAATTTAAATCATGCTTAGCAACTTAGCGTATCAACAAATCAAGACATCATGGTACATGAGAGCTATAAGTCATCAAATCATATCATCATAGACAACAGGCAATCAGGCAACAACCATAATCAAGTCAGCACATCAACAAGTAAATCTCATCGTCAGGTTAGTGCAATATCATTGTCAACAAGTTCAAAAGGGTTAGCAATTCGAACGGAGAACACTCTCGCTTGCAAGTCATATCGTACTCGATAGCCGCAATCCTCAAAACATACTTGTGCCACCAACACCGTCGATCATGGGGCTTGTGAGTTATGGACCCACGCTTCCGCCACACAGCTCTATCGTTATGCAACTTCCTTTCTCTTTCAAGCAGTCGCTCACCAAATATCGCAGAGGAGTCTAAGTTAGCAGAGATAAGGGAGTGACAAGGACGGGCAACCCAATGTTCACTTCGGAACCAAACATAGACCAAGGCTAAAGAACGACAAGACTAGAGACAAGACTTTGACCCGAGAATGACAACGATTGCCCCTATGAAAATCTATGAGGTTACAATTTGTGACAAGCAGCAAGGGTTCGTCTCAAGCAATCAACCATATCAACCCACACTAACATGTACCTATCTCGAAGATCAACGACATACATGTACGTTCAAAAGACACATTCGAGTTCTACCTTAAGGGGCATGCGAGACAAGTTAACAGTCTATCGATTAATGGGAGCCATAATGCCTAGTAGTCTTAAGCGAGATATGCGGGATTTACCAAACAGAGCAAATATCACATATATGAGCAACGCCCTAGCGGGGTATATATATCAACAATCAAGGTAAATGCATCATGATGAGGTTATCGTAACAATCCGACCTAATGTTATACGAGGACACATAAGAGCAGCATAGTATCTATCACATATGGCAACCATGATCATATAATAAGTCAAGAATGGCATGCAATCAGACGAAGGGTCACATTCAGAAGCATAGGTCTTACAGGATACTAGCGATACACGACGAGGCATGACATAGTTAAGAGTGGCCTAAGAGAACTCAGCATAAGGTTCACGAAGCATGTTTACGCAATGCAGTAAGTACGAAAAGTTACCATCTAGGGAGTCATATCGGAATTCATAAGCCTTATAGGATACTACTACCACATATCGAACATGAACTCATCAAGGCACTTCGACTAGACCCACCCTAGCATCCCGATGTCATGTTTATGCGGAAACATGATATAGCGTGGTGTGTGATCATGCGAAGTGTCAAGTCATATATTCACGTAAGCACGAGAGGGCATCATAAAGTAATAGGGAACGCTAGATGATCATGTAAACATTCTAGGACTAATAAGGGCGAATACAACATTTTAAGAGAATAGCAGAAGGGAAGAGTCACACTATCAAGGACATATCTCGAGAAGGAATCAACAATAATGTAGCCAAGGTACAAATCCGCACAACTCGCAACCAAGAGTCCTACGTGGTACTAATGACGCAATACAACATTTGATACATACATGCGCTTGATTGACTAACACAATGATACACAAGAGACCACATTGACATAGTCCAGCGATACAAAAGCATGTGAGGAATGTAGCAGTGCATAATATAAGCCTACGTAACATGGCAATGTAAGCAGAATACGGGGGCATGTGTTCCAATTTAATAATACTAAATGAGACACGCATATATCAAGATATTACTTCGCTGGCATGGTCACAGATAGAACTACTAATTTAATCAAGCAAGGCCAAGGGCAACACTAACTAAAATGCTGAGGAGATCATCTTACGGGGCATTCGTACAAAGAGGAGCTTACCACACTATCATGGACCTAATTCAGGGAAAGCAACATTCATATAGACTCATATCATGCCATTCATGGTTCTAACCAATCAGTAGTACGATCATTACAAGAGGTCAATCAAACACGCGAAACCAAACATAATCATGACAGAAAGCGAGATGCAACACGAGACCTAAACAATGTGACTAGCATGGATACAGAATGTTATACAATAAAGAATTTACATTAAGGATCATCACAATAACATGTACTGGAAATTACGTATCATATAAGGCATGTTGACATCAAGTTGTAGCACGTATCAAATAAGGAACTTGCTTCATCAGGGTATCAAAATTTAACGATCACACTATCATGAACCTAGTAGAGTAAAATCATGCAGATTCATTTCATGCATCTCACACTTTCATTCAATCCTACGATCAATAGGCCAAGTAAACATGCTATGACAACATATAATCATGGTAGAAGCCAAGACATAACACAAGACATAAGCAATGTAACCAATCATAGATGAAACAACATGAGTAGCTTTTTACCAATGGTCATTCGCAGGGTACATGTCAAAGATTACAAAAGTATGTCATGCAATTCAGAGAGAGTCACAATTACAACCGGATAGAGATCCCTAAGGGCATCCATTGACTTTTCCCAACCGACTCATCACTCCTCTTTTCCGTAGGACTTTGCTACGACTCTCGTGGTAGTAAAACACTGGTTAATCATCATAAAAATCAAGAAAGACAGCCTCATAAACACCTTACTCTCGACTCAAAATGACATCAAGAACTACCTTCCAATACTCACTCAAACCGCCTTTATATCCATACATGTTTTCGACACAATGTGTTTACCGACCCGATTCCCCGTGGAAGACACTGACATCTAGGAGGGAGACTCGATAGAACATAGTTGGAGGGGCTGTTTCACACAAGCTGGACTTGACCATATAGAAATAAAGGTACTCCCGCTATCCATTTATACAGATCAGTCAATACACAACTCATTGTTAGGCATACCAAATCAGATGTCTAGCATAGCAAGCACTGAGCACAGAATCAGTTAATAACACTCAATAGTTAAGGCATCCAAATCAGATCCCAACCCATCTGTAAAGAACAAACTGATATTTTGCATACCGTTCCCAACTACACCCAATAGGGGTGGTCTAGCGCCTTTACTACCCACTCGCGTACCCGTTTGGTCGGTTTTCCTCTTTTATTACAATTCAAGTTCATTACTTAGTCCAATTTCGATTAGGCATTTTAAGTTCATTTTGCCCTTCTGGAAATCCTTTGAAATTCATGGGCATTTTTCCAAAACATACACTCGACCCTTGCGTACCCGAATTGCACAACCTCAGCTCTGATACCACCTTTGTAACGGCCCAGAATTATAATTTCCGGGTTACGTTTCAAGGGATAAAACCCCTTGTTAGGATCTTGCAATCCAGGTACGGGTCGAGGTTTCAAACTCATTTTTAAGATTAGTATAAAGAGGGATTTCAAACCCTAAAAATCTCGAAGGGCCGTTGGGTACCCTTAACATGTCCTAAGGCTATGTCGCGGAATCCATTTCAAACAAAAAGTAAAGCGGAAGCAAGTAAAGATACAAGTGCCACGGCGGAGCCGGTTAAAACCAAATCTTGAGTGGGTAATTACCATTTTACTAAGTTAGGATATTAGCCAGATTCTTCGATTCGCCAAAAGGGAACCCCGTCATATAGACATCGAGCACTCAAAATCTGCAGAAAACACCTTAAAAAAAGAACGGGGAAAGGAGTCAGATCGAGCCACTCATACGGGACCGGCAGTCCTCGCTGAGGCCACATAGTATGTGCTATACCTAATAAAGATGCTCTAATGCAGTACGGAAGTCAAACACACTAGCATGCTCCTAGTTCATAATAATGTGCAGAAATACTGTAAAGGGCCCAAGACAATGCCAAATGGCATATCCCTCTCCTACCTTCACCCCCTTCCGATAGGGCGGAGACTGGCCAGCTCGTGAATGCATTCCATCATAATCGGGCGGCACGCATGCCTAAACCGCTCCACAATAAAGCCCGCAGGCATCTCGTAATATAAGGATGTTCATGACTCGATTGACTCAGGGTACCCGATGAGGCTGGGCTACCCTATGACCCTAGCAAAGACTTTAGGACTATCACAGATGACGGCCATTCTGTTTCAAACGCATAAAGTAAGCAGATGCTCAATCAATTAGTGCAACCTAAACATGATACTACATGGCATGCTTTTATGCATATGCAACACCTAACATAAAATGCAACAACAGGCATGAATGTCCAACCTGAGTAAGCCCCCTAAGGAACTTACCTGAAGATGTAGAACAACAAAATAACGCAAGCAAGGGCCCAATTGCAAGTCCAAAGCAATCCAAAAGCAATACACACCTATCATCAAGTCATTTCCATAAGCTATCGGACCAACATTCATACACGCAAAACCCAAGTTCTCACCATCCTTAAAACCAATCGACGGTAAAATCATTTTTTCCAAAACCTTTCCGATATGATCGACATCAACCAAAACCATTTAATCAAAATCATTGATAAATCTCATCAACAATATTTCTCAACTCTTAAATCCCAAATCAAGTCAACTCATATTCAAAATAATTTCTCAAATCGTACTTGGCCAAATTCCGACATTTATCATTTAAATCCTCAACAAATTCTCAAAATCATATTATTAACACAATACCGGCATGTTTATTTTCAAAATCATTACATAAATAAATTCTGACACTTAGTCACAAAATAATTCTATTTTCACAACCATATTTATAAATCACAACTCATAATTCATTTCAAATTCTCTAAAATAACATATTTAAATCATCACTAAAAACATATGCCAATAATGTCTCTTTGAAACTATTTTATAATATATAATAATAATTTCATAAATATATTTCCTCAAGACAGAATATTATAGTAATAATAATCATAACAATAATTAAAATCATAACAATAATTATAATCATATAACATCACCTTAATATAACTCAATAGTATAAAATAACCAATGCTCTCAAAAGCCCAATCTCACAGCCAAAGATGTAACCCAGAATAACAAGCCCAAACCCGAATCCAGTAAAAGAAAGAGAGAAAGGAGGATCCGGCCCAAGTTCAGTTCTCCCAGCCCCAGACCCGGTTCAACTAAAATAAAATAAAAGGAAAGAGCGTGAACCCGGTTCCCAGGCCTGTCTCTCCCAAACGAAAGAACAGAGCTTTCTGTGCAATCGACGACAGAGCGAAGGAAGGGGAAGAAGGAAACCCAGGCCTGCCGGCGGCCTTTCTGACTCAAACCCGACCCAAACAGATCGGAACCCAATTCCGACCACACCCGGGCAGACAGAACGAAAGCGCAGCAACGGAGGGAGCAGAAAGAGAGGGATTACCGAGGGCACCGATCTCCGATTCCGGGATGCTCGAGGGCGGCTCCGGCGACAATTAGATGGGGAAGAGCTTCGGGGGACCTGGGCGGGAGGAGGAAGGTATAAAGGAGCACCTATAATGGTGAAAGGATCAGAACAAAAGGAAGAAGCAGGACCGACCTTGCTTGAGCGGACATAGGGAACGAGGAAGCTGGTGGCGTCGGCGGCGGCGCCGGGGTAGTTCTGGGAGGTCTCCGGCGGCTGCTGAGCGACGAGAAGGAGGGTGGTGGCTTCTGTCGGCGTCGGTTTGCCCAGGAGGAAGAAGCAAGGGCTGGTGTTTAGGTGCTCGGAAAACAGGGAAGCGTGGGCTGCGTGGCGCTCGGGTGCTCGCTCGAGACTGCGCTCCGGGAGCTTCCTTGGGGCTGCTGCTAGGAGGTGAAGGAGTGGCGCAATGGAGGTGTTGTGGCTGGTCAAGCGGAGCAAGGGAGGGGGCCTTTGGGTTGGCGAAGCTCACAGCGTCCAGGGGAAAGAAGAGGAAGAAGATAGGGTGTGTTTGGGTTTTGGGCCATTTGAAAATGAAATGTGAATAAGTTCTGATTTTGCAGATGGTCTTCCAATTCAAAGAGATGGCAGATGTGGGATGTTGTTTGTTTGCCAGTACGAGTGGGAATCAAGAAGATAGGGAGAGAGGTTTAGGATAGGAGTTTACCCAAAATAATAAGAGGGATGAGTTGTTAGGTATACACCTCAGTCAAACAGCAAATACATTGGGGTCCTTTGCTATCAATTTTAGGTTTAAGGGAAGAAGACAAGATGGTACCAAAACAACAGTTGAAATACCCAATAATAAAAACCCGGAACCCTCTCTCGACCTCGTCTCAACTCGAAATTTCAAATCGAATTAATTAATCTGATAAAATTTCGCTTATATTTCAAAATCTCAAGTCAAAGTAGCGGAATTGAGATCCGTCGGGAAAATCCGTTGAAATCGTGTCGTGATTCATTTTAAAAGATTTTAAATAACTCGATTTAAATTCATTTTTAATTTTTTTAATTTTTTTAATTTTTTTAATTTTTTTAATTTTTTTAATTTTTTTAATTTTTTTAATTTTTTTAATTTTTTTAATTTTTTTAATTTTTTTTTTTCGAAAATTAGGATTTAAAAATCCGAGCCTTTACAATTCACGTTTACGAGCTGCATCATCCATGCCCTACTCCCTGCAATCCCAAACATGAATGTTAAGCGCCAAGTACTTCACAAAGCATACTTGTTCTGATAAAGGTAGAAGCAAACATACTCACAGAAACCGGCGGATAACATTGCATTCATGCATAAAACTTTGCATAAAACATTGCAATCAACATAAGGTGTTCAGCATAAGGTGTTCAACAAGTGCATAAAACATTTCAACCAACATAAAGTCAACATAGATTGTCAACACAACAAACATGAAGTGCATAAACACACAAGTAGGATAACCTGCAGATAGATGCTCTAAACAGGAAACAAGAAATGAATAGGATAACCCATATCGAAGTTCAAACTCAGTGAACCGTCAGCCTATGACTGCCCACCATGCTTCTCACAGTGCCACTTCAGCCAAGCAAGCCTCAAAATGTTATTCGGCATCGCCAAGAAGAACGTCGATGCACGGTCACTACTGATCAACACATCAACTACATAACACCACAACGGACTACCCTCGACAAGCAACTCCTCCTCAACCATGGTTGCAACCACGACCATAACCTTTTGAGCATGGCATTCCGCCTTGTTTGAAGACTCTTCATCTGTATCCATCCATGCCTTAATCTGCTCTCTTGTATCATCAGTAGCTTCCACATGTCTTTCATATAGGGATGATCATGTGGACTGCCGGTTGGATCGTTTCGTAGTCGTGGGAGTGGGTGCGGAGCTTCCAGCTCGCTTTCTACACGGATCTGCGCCCGCCGTCGCAGACATGGGGATGGATTCAGTCACGGGGGTGGATCCAGTCACGGGGGTGGGTCCAGTCTCGTTGAGGGTGCTGGACTCGCTAATCCCTCTCATTATATTCTGGAAGCTTGCATCAACATTCTCATATTCAGTAGCGAGGTTTTAGAAATCTTCCCCCAAATCATACTCGCTATCCACTGGTTGTCCATCTACATATCCATATGCTTCAGCCGCAGCGGAGGACTGTGATGCAGTCGCCGGTGGTGGGTCCATCGAGGGAGCAACACAGTGTTGCCCCGTGGCCACAGTTCCTCCATAAATTTGGTCCCACAAGTCCTCTAGATCCAGTGGGATTCCCTTCTTTTGAAATTTCTTGTAATTTGCATTCTCCTACATAAAAAACATACGTAAGATGATCAACATCTCGTGGGAGCTGCTGGTTATTGACAAACATAGGGAAAACAAAACAATACCTTAATTTTCTTCTCCCACCATTCCTTAGTTGCAGACATGGTCCCAATGACGGGGTTCCAACCAAGACCGGTCTCACCATGTTTCAAGTCCTTCCATTCCTTCCAACGGTCTTTCATCTGGCCATGCTTGTTCTTCAAAGTTTCCTTGCCACACTTCTTCCCGGTAGCTTCCTCAAATTGGGTAGTTAGGTCAACCCAACTGAATTGTTGATCTCGACCGTACTTGTGCTGATATGCGAGGACTAGGTCCAAAAACTTCCTTACCAATTCATTACACTAGAGAAACGATTTGTCATTTGGAGGGGGCTTGCTAGTCGATGCAATATTCACTATCACAAGTTGTACTTAAAACAAGACAAAATAACACAACACGAGTTGGTATGATTGTATAGGGTCCCCTATCATGTATATCCAATTTTCCTATCGGTTGCTGGGTTGAATAAAAGTTTTCATTCCTTCAAGACAACCAACATTACACAAACAAAGGAAACTGATATAAAAAAATAAGCTACAGAACATGAAACAATTTCAGTTCACATCATATAATACAAATCAAAGCAAGCTAAATACTTGAATGTATATGCTACTTCAAACAAATTGAAAGCCACAATGTCATAACAATTTCCCAAACAGACTCATTGGTATATATGTTTCACCGCTACAATTTGAGGTAGGTTTGTGATGGAAATATAAAAGACATAAAAATTACTCAACTCATAAATGACTCAAATCTTAAAAACTACATAACCCATTTGGATCTACGCACCAAAGTGATTAACAGATCTAGCTAGTCATATAGCATAGATTTAATTAAGTATTTAGGGGTCAAGTTTTACATAATAGCCGATACAAGTAGACAAGCGATTGTTGAACACCACCATACCTAAGATCTAAACAATACAAGTGATTGAACAACACCATACCTAAGAGGATCAAGATTACCGATGCCACATACATCCGCCCAATTCCTGAAATGGAAGACAGTCGTACTCGTTTCGGTCAATATCGACTTTGGAACAGCATACATCGAGAGTGAGAGGGTTTACCTTCTCCTTCGCCGACCGCAACAACCCCACCGGCGCCGGCGATTTCACGAGATTCCCCTACTACTGTTCGTCCAACCTAGGGTTTCAACTTTCAACTGGGTGAATGTGATGGCTTCCTTCAGCAAATGTAAAAGATGGGTAGGTGATGCCCTTATTATTCATCTCCCAATTCATATATCCAGCAAACACCATTCAGGTTTTTTATAAGGTTATTTTAAAAAATAAACTCCACCTCCATAAACCCCATAAATAATATCCACCCCTAAAAAAACTTCAACCCTTAAAAAACCTCCTTTTTACCAAACACTAGGCTCGTGTACATTGCAAAATGGAAAGTGGTTGAGGACTTGAGGTAGACCATAATTTTTTTTTAATAAGTAAAATTTCGAAATTCCAGATAAAATTCTAGAAAATGAAGAGAGCATAAAGAGTGTCAAACGGACAAACCATTATGATATAACAAATTATCACCAATGAACCAAGCGAATAAAGCAAGAAGAGAGGTCGACCATAATTTAAAAAATCAGGAAATTAGTTGAACATTAATTTTGTTTAAAAAAATTATTTTAGTGAAATCACACATATATGTGAGCCTTTGTAATATATGGCCCGCCATAGGTCGGGGATAAAGACAATTTCTGGGAGACTCTTACTTCAATGATTATAAATGAACAACTCCTATGCTTGATCATTGGTGACTTCAATTAAATCTGCCACAGTTAGAGCTGACAATTCGGGTTATCCGGTCGGGTTCGGGTCAATCATATTCGGGTCGGATCACTGATGAGTCGGGTCAACTCGATCAAAATTTCTGTGTCGGGCTTGGTCGGGTCGAGTCGGGTCGGATTCAGTCAAAATAAAATTCAGATTGGTCGGATTTCGATCAGAATCGGGTTGGACCTATTCGGGGTTTCGGTTAGAATTGGGTCGGTCTCGTTCGGGTTTCGGGTCGGTCTCATTCAAGTTTCAAGTAGAAGCGGATCTACGTTTATTTCAAACTTTTAATTGTTTGGGTTGAATTAGTTGAATCATGTTCATTCGGGACTTTCGGGTAATCAATTTTATTAAATTGAACCTGTAATTTGTGTATTTCAAAAATTATTTTTAGTAAAATTAAATATGATTCAATATATCTACTCATTGGCTCGTGATCTACTAAGCTCGTTCTATTCATCATTAATTTCATTGAAATTCTGCAATATATTGTTATCAAAATCATACTTGACTCCTTATCTGAAAGATAATTCACGTTATTTATGTCATTGTTATTTGTGTCTTTCAAAAAGTAGTTTTCAAATAAAATCATATATGATTCAAGTTATAATATCATCATTGTACTCATCTTTTGGTAATTAGATTATTACATAATTTATAAATCATAAATTTTTGGTAATTTGATTGATCATTTTATTCATTACAAATGATTTAATCAATCATTTTATTTTTGGTAATTTTACTGATGTAATATAAAATTCTAAATACAAGTATTAAGTAACCAATGACCTCTTGCCCTAGTGGTAAGAGTGAGGTGCTTCCTTGTGGCTCACTACCATGAGGTCAAGGGTTCAAATCCCACTAGGAGCAATTTGTGCTTGAGTGGGTACTCATGCCTTGGTTTACAGCTTGGCTTACCCGGCTCGAGTGCTTTGCAGACTAGTGCTCGACCCGTGGAGGACTAGTCGATAACCTCGGAACCTCCACGTCATAAAAAAAAAATACAAGTATTAAGTATACAACTTATAAAACTATCATATATTCATATTCCCGTAAAATTTTTTTAAAACCATATTCAATTATTTGTGTTTGATTACTAAGTATTTAAGTAGATATAAAATTCTTTATAAAAAAATTATTATCTTATATGTTTAAATAAAGTTATGATTTTATATCTTATATATTCATTACAGATGATTTGATTGATCATTTTATTTTTGTTAATTAGATTATTACATAAGTAAAAATTCATTTTATTTGATTTTTGCCTTGTCGAATTTTATTTTTGTTAATTAGATTATTCATTAAAAATGAAATTTCATAAAATAGAAGAGACTGAAAGTAAGAGTGAAATTTTATTGAGAGGGAATGAAATTGCATAGGAGGGAAGGGAAAGAAATATACGAGGGAAATGTAAAAGTAAAATAGGAGGGAAGAGAGAGAAATTTTATTGGGAGGGACTCAAATTTTATTGGAGGGAAGGGATGGAAATATAGGAGGGAAATGTAAATGTAAAGTAAGAGGGAAGGAGGGAAATTTTATTGGGATTTGGGAGGTAATGAAATGTTATTGGAAGGGAATTAAATTTCCGAGTAGAAAATGGAGGGGAATTTCAATGATATTCAGGTCGGGTTGGGAGTCGGGTCAAGTCAAAATTCGGGTCGGGTCTGGTTTCAGTTTGATCCAAGTTGAGTCGGATTTGTCTGTATTCGGGTATCGGGTCAGTATCAGTCAGGCTCGGTTTTGGGTTCGGGTTATGCATAACGCTAAATTTCATATTCGGTCGGGTTTAGGTTCGGGTGAGTCGGTCGGGTTTCTCGGGTAGGGTAAGATCTTGCCAGCTCTAGCCATAGTAATGAAAAGGTCGGTGGGTGATGCAATCAAGGATGAGCTAGCTTCTGTGACTCAAACAATGACCTTGATCCAGACGAGCTATCAAGATTGATTCGAGTGTTGGAGGAAAAGTATGTCCTCCTCCAAAGAAAGAAGAAGGCTCCACCATGGAAGAAGGTTCAAAGGTGCAAGGTGAGCTGGGTCCACGTTTTTTGTTCGTTCAAAATTATTTGACAGCATTTCGATGTCTCAGTAAAATGAGCCGTTTGGAGTCAGTATTTATTGGATTGAGTCGTGCTATATCTTTTTGGAACGAGGACGAAAAGATCTACAACTTTGCTGTTGAAGGTTTTTCCAGAATCAAACTCAAAGTTGGCCGAAATTCATCATCTTTGCAGCCGTCACTGTTTGGACGAATTTCTATATATTTATTTAATTATTTTCGGTTTTTCCTATATTGTTTAGATATAATTATTTTATGTAATTAGGAAAATAACGTGGGAAGTAAAATATCTCATCTAGGTAAATTTCTTTCCCACCAAGTTATTATTTATCTATCTTTTTTAGGTTTGATTTATCTTACTTTGGTTTTATCTATCTTTAGAATAGTTTATCTATCTTTTATCTAACCAAACATCTATCATTTGCAAGGCAGAATTGGTTAGACTTTACTATTTAAACACTTGTAAACTTTGAATTTAGTTAGATTGGAATTTATATTGAGGAACATTTTTAGGATTAAAAGATTTTCCCAATCCCCCAATCCAAAAGCCTTCACTATCCTTTATGTTCTTATTGTTCTTCCATACAGAGATCCAAACACAATACCTTCCAAAACACATGGCAAACACATAAAACCCAACACAAGCTGCACATAACCGTCGCCATT
This sequence comes from Persicaria tinctoria, assembly GCA_037127255.1. Taxonomy (NCBI): domain Eukaryota; kingdom Viridiplantae; phylum Streptophyta; class Magnoliopsida; order Caryophyllales; family Polygonaceae; genus Persicaria; species Persicaria tinctoria. The sequence continues at coordinate 66,348,943 of JBANSL010000006.1, forward strand.
CAGAACCCAGAATCATCGCAGAGCCCAGGCCGCGCCCGCGGCCCTCCACAGATTCGTCGTTGTTGTTGCGTTTCTATCGTTATTGCTGTTGTATGATCTGTTGAATTTGGCTGTCTGAAACCATCGCTATTTCTGTCTTTACTCATATTGTTTTAAAATTGTTCTAATTCAAGAGAAATCAAAGAGCTACACAAGATCGCGCTTTTATTTTAGCAATTGACCGGCCTAGCCAATTGCTACGCATCCGTGGGGTTCCCTTCAACCCTGCTTGGGGTTGTAGACATAACCAATTTAAAAACTGGTGCGCTCTTACAGATATTCCGTACACAAGCAATCAATTCACTTGGAGGAAAAAGGTTGCAGGGGAGGATAATATATTAGAGAAAGTGGATAGAGTATTAGTCCAGTAACAATTTTTAGACACTTTTTCCGAGTCACTTTTAATGGAGCTTTCTCCATATTGGACCACTGCCCTATCTCGATTGATCTAGTATCAACAACAACATTTAACTCACCTTTTTTTAAGATGAAAACATCTAGTTTCACATAGCCGACTTTAAAAATATTGTCAAACAGGTTTGGAGGGCTTCGTGTCCTAGTTCAGCTATGTTTAAAATAACATTTAAAACCAAAATCCTTAAAAGAAAGACCAAACCGTGGAACAAAAACACCTTTGGAAATATCTTTCGCTAATTAAAAATAGTGAAAAATGACCTTATTGAGTTACAAATTGAAGGATTAAATCACAAATTGAAGGATTTCGTCTCCCATCTCCTTATGTGTGTCAAATTCGAGCCTTCTTTTCAACCTAAGAGATCTTTCAATCTCGGGATCAAAAGAAAAAGGCAGACAATTAGATGAACGAGTTTGGACCATACAAGGTGACGGAAGGGAAACGTCGTTAAATTTCACCTCGCCAAAGAAATAGCCCAAACTAACAAACTAACTAGCAACCTAGTATAGCGGATAAGTAAGTGGTCGAACCCACGGAGAAACACGTACCTCAATGCAATGTGTATTTACCAATTATGATAACAAAGATGGAAAATGAATATGAATAAAGATAGATAACGCAAATAAACTAAGATAAAGATGTGAATAAGAAAAAAGAGACGATAAAAGATAAGAGTGTAGTTTCGCATACAATTCGCAACATTGGTTAGGTCATTGATCATTGACTCTATCCCACCTTTTCTTATTTGATTCATCCAAACTTGGATCACTCCAAAGCTTTAGCAATTAAACAATATCAATAATGTAAGCAACCAAAGATAGAGGCGCAACTCCCTAACCCTAATCGATGCAATTGATAGAGCGTAATTGTCGACCAGTATCTCCCACACACCCAATTGATGCTTTCATGGGATCGATTGATTATGTTTGCTACTTTCAATCAAATCGAAAGAAGTAATCAAACTTAGCAAGAGACCAAATTCCGTCAAGGTAGCTAATCAAGAGGGAATATATATGCAATCAATCAGTTGAAGAACAAAGATATTGAATCAATCAAATATAGAATAGATAGAAATCAAGTCTCACAAATCATCTAACCAAGTCTTGAATCATAGCAGAACCCCAAGAATTCTAGGCAAGCATAACATACCTTAAATCCCTAAACTTAAATCCTCTCATTGTAATGAGTTTATGGGGAATAGAATGGATGAATTGAATGATCAAAACCTACTGAGATATGTCTAATATAAAGCCAAGGATGTCGGCCAAAAACCCTAGATAGGATAGATAAGAGTTCCCATAAAGATATATTTGGGCCGCGTATCACAAATCCGGATCTGACGAGCACGGCGGGCGCCGCCCGTACGGATTGACAACATCAACAGATTGAACTTGTAACACACTTTCTGGAGTGATGCTTCGTCCGATTAACGCATATGAATATGCGTTGGAAAGCTCTTTCCAAGCACTACGATTCTCATGAAGACCTCAGAAGCTAATTCCTACTTCTCAGAACCTTAAAGATGAGAATTCTCCATGTTCTCCATTTCCGCTCTTGTTCCTTAGCTCTTCTTTGTCCATTTGCTCCATGCTTTCTGCACCTTTCAAGGCCGAATCTTATAACCTACAAATAAACACCGAAAACCGTAGATTCCGAACTTCGAATACCAAATGACCAAGAATATGAATAAGCTTATTAAACATGCAATATGAATACTTAATGCACCTAAGACCACCTATAAATGACCATATGAAATATGCATTATCAAACTCCCCCACGCTTACGCTTCGATAGTCCTCTAGCGAACATAGAGTAGAGAAAAAAGATAGAGACTTCTTCATGTCTAAACAAAATTTTTTTATTTATCATAACAACTGCAAATTAAACATCAAAGAAGCAAACAAATTGTCAAAACTCCAACTCCCCCACACTTAAGCCTTTGTTTGTCCTCAAGCAATGAAAAACATAGCAATAACCAAACATCCCACAAACATGTTCATTATGCGTTCGCCTCATCAAAAGTAACCAACAATTTAAATGAACTCAAGATCAAGTGAATAAACATCGTAGCATGTATTTAGCGATCAAAGCGTAGAGTAGAAATTATCCAACTTTACCAGGAATATGTGTTTCACTCATGCTTTCATGTGTTTAGGCTTTAAAGTACAACTCTCAAATCAATCCAAAATGCAACTAAGCTTGTAGAAATTGACAACAATATCACTAAATCTCCACCGAAATGTCATTACTTGTGGAAAAAAAAAAGCAATTTGGCTCTAGATTTCCCTATTTTATCTCTTTTTCTTTTTCCTTTTTTTTGGCTCTTTTTTTCTTCTTTTTATTTCTTTCTCTCTTTTTTTTCTCATTTTGTTGTTTTGCTTTCTTTCCGCCTTGGTGTATTTCTTACGCGAGTCACAAACATGGGTGTCATGAATGATCCTATTCTATCAACACCTCAACTTACTTGAATAAAGTCCACTTGAACATCTTTTGACGCGAGTTACGAACATGGGTGTCATGAATGAACCCGGTTACTTAATGATCAAGCTTCCTTCCTTAGTGGGTAGCTTTGGACACCGTTTTGCGCGAATCATACCCATGGGTGTCATGCGTATATCCGGTTACTAAGTGTCTCTACCATTGCTACATTATTTCACACTAAACTCCTAATAAGCAACTAAAGCCAAATATAAATATAAAAGCACAAAATTCCGCAAGCAACAAACATGTAAGTCGGTCTTGACAATAGATAATGAAGTCAATATCAAGAGGTAGAAATATAAGGAGAGTAAATCACACATACAAGCAAAAGGAATTATATGATTCCAATAAGGCTAAAACAATCTCACAAAGGTCATGTTTTGAAGGATTTCAATCATACTCAGGCTCAATCATACATGTTCAATTACATCACCAAATCATGCTTCATAAGGAAAACATTTTAAAGCGATAACGCTAAACAATCCAAACATGCTATGGGATTTATATGATCATGCTCAAATATAGAGTAGAGGACAAACATTGCAAGATGGATAGTTGAATAACACATATTTATGCAATGCATGATATTTTTGACATTTTTTTTTTCTAATGCAATAAGATAATGGAAAAGTAAACATGAATTTATGAATATATGACAATGCAAACAAAACTATAGAACATAAAAATGAATGCAAACAATAGAATATAAACATGAATTAATGAATATAAGAATGCAACCCCCCCCCCCCCCCCCTCTCCCCTCCCACTTAAACTTTTCATCATCCTTATATGAAAATCAAATAAATACAAAAAAAATTAAGATAAAATCACAAGCGAGGGAAAAGGGAACCTACTTGATCATGGTAGTGGTGGTTTCCATCGTCGGACAAACAAGCTTTGGAACATTAAGGGTGGCGGCGGGCGCCGATCAGAGGGCGGCGGCGGGCGCCGATGAGAGGGCGGCGGGCGCCGTCAGAACCGTGAATCCGAGTTGAAACGTCAATGATCCGACATCCAAACTTGATGCGGGACCATCTTCTACACCTCCGGACGCGCCGATCATACTCGGAGACGGACCGATGACTCGAGCCCGAGCCAAGAAGCTTCAACGCGACTCATCCCTTTTTGTGAGTCACGCCTTGTTCTCGAGCGCGGTTCAACTCCCGGAGTCACCAAGGAAGGCATACATGTGCATTGGAACCTCGGTTGCCGACGTCGGAAGCCAACTGCAAGGCGTCTGAATTCAGCGGCAATGTGCGCGGACGTGCACCAATCTGCGCGGGCGTGCACTGAGCTGCGCGGGCGTGCGCCCAGGCCGCGCGGGCGTGCATGAGGCCACTGTTGGTTGCTGTTGCCGAAGGCCTTCCTTTGCCAAGATTGGTGATTTCTTACGTGTTAATTTATGAGACCACTTAATTAACATGTTATTTCATGTGGCTTAAATTAGTCAACTTATTTTAAGTAATTTTAGGTTATTTAAATGATTTCCTTTATTTATTATTTTAATTAGTAAATTGGCCTTTTAGGGTTATAAGAAGGCTGATCTCCATTGTTAAAAACACACGTTGAAATTTTATAGAAAATTCTCTCTTTTTGTGTGAAACACAAGAGTGCAAGTCAATCGATTCGTAGCGTTGCTCATCGATTGCAAATTGGTTATAGATCCTGCTTGGTTTGCTTTGAGTTCGTCAACCTCGCGAGAGCTTGGTGATCCAGGTAATCACAAGTCCCCTCCTTGTGCCTCCAAGTTGTCCGCTTGGTTTTGTAAGGTTGTAGAGGCGGGCTTTATAGTCGTTGGTATTTGGTTCCTACCCTCTTAGGAGGCCTGGGGTCTTTGCCTCGTTCTATTTTAGTTCGAATCAACCATCTATCGGTCTTTATTTCATTACTTTTGTCGAGTTTCTATTGCTGTGTTTTGAGTCTTTGTTCTTGTTCTTGAGTTGTTTGCTTCCGTTCTTGTCTTTGAGTCTAGATTGTCGAAGATCGGACCATCCTACGGCTAACCCCATATTAAATTGGCATCAGAGCTTTGGTTTCCGACATCAAAGTTGTGTCTTTTGTTTCCCTAAACACAAAACCTACAAAAAAAAATAGAGTCTTTCTTGTTCTTGGTTTTTACTTCTTGAATTTTTTTTTTTAATTTGATTACATTAACCTTTGTTTGTGATTGTTGTGGTTGCTTTAGTCCTAAACACATCTTAAGCCGAGACCAAAGTAGCCACATTGGAGCTTTGTGCGCAGCTTTAACGAGACCAAAGTTACCGCACTTATCAATTACAATTGCCCGCACTATTCCTAGTTGACTTCGGCAAGGGATTTTTCTAAGTTAAGTGGCCGCACCTTGCAAGATTTCAAGCCCTAATTATTATTTTCTATCCTTGGCTTAATTGCTTCTATTTAGATCTATCTTGTTCACTTGCCTTATTTAATTTGTTGAAATTTGTGGTAGACATATTTCATATTTTCTATCATAGATTATAAAAGGCATAGATAGATTTACTTACCATATTAGCCAAACCATCACCTATATATATAAATAAATAAATATATATATATATATATATATATATATATATATATATATATATATATATATATATATATATATATATTTCATTAGGGCTACATATTTTATTTTCTTTCACCTTAGCATAAAGTTTTCGAGTCCTTTATTGCATTATTAGTTTCTTGCATTAGTAAAAAAAAAAAAAAACAGTCCGCATATTCAAAAAAAAAAAAAAAAAAAAGAGATTACATTTAAAGCTTAGTCCTAGGAGGATAAAATTCACTAGGGGCAAAAGTAAGCTTTCAAAAAAAAAAAAAAAAAAGAAGAAGAAGAAGAATGATTGTATCTAGTGCAAGAAAGCTTAAGGACCAAATTTGGTGAATTTGTTATAGCCCTAGTTAACAACCTTCAAACACATACCTCCCAAACCATAATTTTTTTTAAGCCCTATCTTGCAACTAAAACATCCATACTAAGGGTTTAAATCAAAAAGAGGTAAAAATCCAAGTTTTTCCTTCTTTTCCTTCATTTTCTTTTCCTATTTGTGTGTCGTGTACTGCAGTGTCCATACCGACCCCATACCGAACCCCTACAGCCTTGGTACGGGTTCTGTCGAGTCTAATTTGGTCGAATTCGAGTCAGTTTGAGCGATTTCGACCTTCTGTCCAGCTTATGTCGAGTCCTTATTTGGTCATTCTTTGTTCTTTCTCTTGATTACTTTCTTTGATTGTCAATTCCTTGCTTGAAGTCTTGATTTGCCCAAAGCGGATTGCCCCAACAAGCTTCTCATAACCAATTAGAGAGAAGTGTGTGAGAGAAACACAATGTGAGCTGTTTATATTTTCTAACTTTTACATAGTTCTTTGTTTGTCTTTATTTGCAATGTCTAATAACCAGGGAAACGACTGGTACAATACCTTCATGGAGAACATAGCTAAGATAAATAAAGGATTGGCGGCATTAGAGGCTCGGCCATCCGGATCTAACACCATGGCTGGGCAAGGTAATCCCCGGCGTACTGAAGCGCCTCGCGATGAAAGGGAAGTACATAATCCTAACCTTAATCCTAATCTTAATCCTCATTTAGCTAAACCTTTATTTGATCAGAACATCTCTCCACGAAGGGAGAGACATGGTAGAAATAATGTGTTTGCTAATATGAAGGGACGAGGGAAAGGACGATGGCAACAAGAAGAGTACTACTTCTCAGAGGACGACGGCGACTTCCAAGAGGATGATCATTGGGAGCAACGTCCTAGACGAAATGACAGAGGAGGTCGATACCACTATCGAACACCAAGAGAGCCTGCGCAAGATGGCATATGTAAGGTCAAGGTAAAGATCCCTCAATTTGATGGTAACAACGATCCAGATGCATATATTGATTGAGAAACTAAAATGGATCGAATCTGGAATTGTCATAACTTCTCTGAACATAAAAAGGTGCAATTAGCTTCTTTAGAATTTCAAGGGTTCGCTTTAATTTGGTGGGATAGTCTGAATAGAGAAAGAAGAAGAGCCCTTGATGCGCCTATCGCTTCTTGGAACCAATTAAAAGCACAAATGAGAAGTAGGTGGGATTGCCTAGAACTAAGAAGGGGAGAGATTCTATTTTTGTGGTGGTGGATAGATTTTCTAAGATGGCTCACTTTATAGCATGCCATAAGACTGATGATGCTACCAATGTTGCGAATTTGTTCTTGAGAGAGGTAGTTAGGTTGCATGGAGTGCAGAAAACCATAGTGAGTGATAGGGATGTTAAGTTTTTGAGTCATTTTTGGCGGACTTTATGGAATAAATTGGGAACTAGATTGTTATTCTCTACCTCTAGTCACCCCCAAACTGATGGCCAGACTGAGGTGACCAATAGGACCTTAACTACTATCCTTAGAGCCATTTTAAAGAAAAATTTGAAGCTTTGGGAAGAAGCCTTACCTCATGTGGAGTTTGCTTACAATAGGACAATTAATGCATTCCTCAACTAAAATAACTCCTTTTGAATGTGTATACGGTGTTAATCCACTAACCCCTTTTGATCTTACTCCATATCCTATGAGAGAGAATGAGTCTTTTGACGCAGGTAAGCATGTTGAGTTCGTCAAGGAGCTACATGAACGGACGCGTCAGCAGCTCATGCGGAAGGCTGAGTACAACGCCAACAAGGCCAACAAGGACCGTAGATTGGTGACATTCCAGCCTGGGGATCTAGTGTGGGTGCACCTGAGGAAGGAGAGGTTTCCCAATGAGCGGAAGAGCAAGCTTGCACCGCGAGGAGATGGCCCTTTTAGGGTTCCGGAGAAGGTGGGCGACAATGCCTACAAGCTGGAGCTTCCGGGAACATATGGCGTGAGTGCTACCTTCAACGTCGCGGATCTCATTCCATATCTTGTCGTGGACAAGGAATTGGATTCGTGGTCGAATCCTTTCCAAGAAGGGGAGGTTGATGCGGGACCATCTTCTACACATCTGGACGCGCCGATCATACTCGGAGACGGACCGATGACTCGGGCCCGAGCCAAGAAGTTTCAACGCGACTCATCCCTTTTTGTGAGTCACGCCTTGTTCTCGAGCGCGGTTCAACTCCCGGAGTCACCAAGGAAGGCATACATGTGCATTGGAACCTCGGTTGCCGACGTCGGAAGCCAGCTGCAAGGCGTCTGAATTCAGCGGCAATGTGCGCGGGCGTGCACCAATCTGCGCTGGCGTGCACCGAGCTGAGCGGGCGTGCGCCCAGGCCGCGCGGGCGTGCATGAGGCCATTGTTGGTTGCTGTTGCCGAAGGCCTTTCTTTGCCAAGATTGGTGATTTCTTACGTGTTAATTTATGAGACCACTTAATTAACATGTTATTTCATGTGGCTTAAATTAGTCAACTTATTTTAAGTAATTTTAGGTTATTTAAATAATTTCCTTTATTTATTATTTTAATTAGTAAATTGGCTTTTTAGGGTTATAAGAAGGCTGATCTCCATTGTTAAAAACACACGTTGAAATTTTATAGAAAATTCTCTCTTTTTGTGTGAAACACAAGAGTGCAAGTCAATCGATTCGTAGCGTTGCTCATCGATTGCAAATTGGTTATAGATCCTGCTTGGTTTGCTTTGAGTTCGTCAACCTCGCGAGAGCTTGGTGATCCAGGTAATCACAAGTCCCCTCCTTGTGCCTCCAAGTTGTCCGCTTGGTTTTGTAAGGTTGTAGAGGCGGGCTTTATAGTCGTTGGTATTTGGTTCCTACCCTCTTAGGAGGCCTGAGGTCTTTGCCTCGTTCTATTTTAGTTCGAATCAACCATCTATCAGTCTTTATTTCATTACTTTTGTTGAGTTTCTATTGCTGCGTTTTGAGTCTTTGTTCTTGTTCTTGAGTCGTTTGCTTCCGTTCTTGTCTTTGAGTCTAGATTGTCGAAGATTGGGCCATCCTACGGCTAACCCCGTATTAAAACTCCTTCCAAATTGCTCTTTGAAGATTAAGACTTGGTTTCACAGTCTTCCTTTGATGATAGGGATGATGATGGTGTAAAAAGAATCGAATTTGATGGATGAAGGGTAGTGATAAATGTGAATGATGGATGGGAAAAGAAAGGCTTTTGATTGAAACACAAGGCTTAGATTTTGGAATTTCGATTCAAGTTGGAAATTGGGGTTCTTGTATTTACTTGGAGATAAAGGTTTTGAATGACCAAAATTAGGGAATTTGGATATATGGTTAATTGGAAAAGGAAATGATCATCTATCAAAAAGAAAAAGAAATATTATAAATATAGACATAATAAATGAAATATAAAATAGAAAGAAAGATAAAAATCTAATCCTAAAGATAGATAAAATAAATTCTAATCCTAAAATAGATAAATAGAAGACATCTAATCCTAAATAAGATAGAAGATATAAACTAACCTGAAAAACGAAAATAATAAAATGATAGAAAATACTCCCTTCACTGTTAAATATGAAAACGTGTTACTGACAACCACGACATGCACCGATTTTTAGGCGGCGGGCGCCGTGTCATGCAGAACACCAACTCCGTCATTTGATCAAGCAAATCTACCATGGTTAGCTCAAGACTCTTCCAACAACACATATCTATATGGAACTCTATCATTTTATTGAATTTGAAAGAATAAATACCTAACTAGAATTTGAAAAACTTGCAAACTAGAAAATTTACCTTGGGTTGCCTCCCAAGAAGCGTCCTTAGTTAACGTCATAGACTCGACGGTTTATTCTATCCTTCCTTCAAGACTCATTCAGACATTGTTAACGCCCTTAAAAGTAAATCAAATTCTTGTGCCCAACCAAAATTTGAAGAAACACTAAACATGAAAAACTTGGCAATTAAGGATACCATGTAGATAAGCTTTGAAACTTCCCTATTTACCTGAGTTTGGTCTTCTCTAGAGGGAATGTAAGACCACCAGCACAGTTTTGTTGGTGTCTTATACAAGTAATGCTCCCAGGGATCTAAATATTCACCATAATTCACAAAAGTGTTAGAAATTTCATTACCTTGCTCAGGAGCCACATAAATCAGCTCTGGAATTGGTTCTGTGATTGGCGTAATCGAGATGAGCTCTTCGGATGAATCAGGAGCTAAAATATATTGATCCCCATGCGTGCATTCGTGATATTCCATTTCAATAGGCATTGGGATTTTCACTTCATTGGGTGATGGGTAAGAAGAAGTAATGGATAATGAAACAGAAGGTATGATAGATGATGGAGAAGAAGGCACAATGGATGATGGAGAGGAAGACATAATGGATGGTGAAGGAGAGGGCATAAAAAGATAATGGAGAAGAAGATGTAATAGATGAAACATCACGCGTCGACTCATTATACTCCGTTCAAAGAAGAAGAAGCATGTTCAAAGAAGTCGCTCGTTTCCATCACGGATTCGAGGACGAATCCTTTTCAAGGGGAGGAGGATGATGTGATCCTAGTGGGCAATGAGCTCGACTCGTTTATCTTAGAAAGCTTTGTCACTGAAGCCGATGCCAAACATCCCCATAGGAATCATTAAGATGTGAGCCTCACTCACAAGGCTACACAAGAAGGCTATGCCCTTCTTTTTGGTGTCTATGGTTTTCCTAAGACTATCCCTATGTTTGTAAATATTTCCTTCTAGTTTTTCAATATATTTTAACCTTGAAATAAATAAAAAATAGTTAATGATGCCTTAATTTAATTACTAATTGGTAAAGCTCCCATTGAAGCTTAAAATGGTCGGTTTTGTCATCAACAATCATTAGGTCATGATTTGTCAAATGAAATAAATAATTATGTTGAACGATATGATCTAAATAGTAATGCAAAATTACTAGATATTAGAGTATGGTACTCAAATAAATAAAGTTAAAACTACATATAAATATTATTTCATAATCTTCCAACTTTTATTTTACACAATTTTTCAATTTCAGCTTGTTTATAATTTTAGTCATTTTTCCTACCTCGCCCCATTCGTACCCATTAAATCCTCCAAATCAAATATGCATTAAAAATAAGATCAAAAGTCATTCGAGGATTATAAGATGTGCCACCCACACTGCCCGATAAACAATAAACCAATGAACCCGAAAACATATACCGTTTCAGCGAAACCACCACTAGCCCCTAGAACCCTGACCCTAGTGTTTGGGGTTCACCCCCAAAATCCTTGGACCTCTACTGGTCGGAGGCCCTGTCCCTGAACCCATATCATTCACTTAGTCATAATTCAACTGAATTGTGTTGAATACATCTAGAGTATATATATGCCCACATGAGATTATAATTAACTTTAGATAATTCTAATCCTACTAGAATAAATTTATCAATAAAACCCATAAGGATAAATATAAATCTAAATAAAATTTATCTTATCTAGATTCTATTCTCTCCGTCCGCTTATACATGTCTTTCTAGCCATATACACCCCAATTAAGAAAACCTTTAGACTATCCATAATAGTTGTGTGCAAATGTGTATTTTTTAGATTGGGTAGACTATCCACAATGAGTTTTTTAATGATTTTATTTTTATTTTTATTTTAAATAAATTGTATTCGAATGGTGGGTAAAAAACGCACATTTCACCAAAATCATTGTGGATGATAGTTAGTTGGTAAAAAAAATAGATTGGATTTAAATGGTTGTAAGTGAAAATTAAGTATAATGATTAACTAGTTAGTAGATTAAGTATAATAATTAACTCTAAACATACATGTAATATTAACAAAATTATATAAACTAAAAATACATATATTGACGGAGAGAATCACTTAAAATAAATCATACTCCGTCCGTTCTAAAATATAAGTCGTTTGATTTTGTGATACGTTTTTTAAGAAGCCAAAAACTATATAAAATATTAACTTTTTTATTAATTTTAAAAAATAATATTATACTTAGTAATATTAAGTATACTACTATTTTAAAAAATTAATTAAAAAGGTTAATATTTTATAGTCTTTAGTTTATTAAAAAACGTGTTACAAACGCAAAGGACTTATATTTTAGAACGGATGGGGTAGGTAATAGATTAAGCCATCCCTCCCACCGTGTCATTTGTATATTGTATTGTATTATGGTCATAGGGTGGCATTTGAAATAAAGATCAAGAATTGAGTCTTATTAGCGGTGGTGTGGGAGCAACCTCGGCTAAGACTACAAGACTACAAGAAACAAGACTAAATCCTTTGAAGTGTGTGAAAGAAACATTGAATTTCATGTCTGCAAATCCCGGTACGAGTTAAACACAATTCCATTCCATTTAGACAAAGTGTATCTTTTTAAATTTCTCTGGTAGGATATTCCACGGCTTCAATAGAGACTGCTGTATAGGGTGGGCGTTGAATGTGTCGTATCTCTCTCTCTACCTTTCTCTGTGTTTTTATGGCGTGGGGTCTTTCAGCAGAATCCCACTCTATCATCTCCTCCCCTTCTCCCACCCTCCATCCTCAATCCCCTATTAAACCCAAACCCCAGGAATATATGTACGACCTAAACCTTCTCAGCTCGATTTTCCCATAAGAACAAGAACTCGATTCCCGCCGCCGAATCACAACCCACGCAAATACCTAACGCTGCCGGATTCATTTGTTTTCCCCCCTATGAACTACTTCTTCGGCTTTGATTCTGTGTGCAAGATTGAAGGAACTCAACAGTTCATGCTTGCAATTTTTCTTTCAGAGTTAATTGGCCAACTCTGAATTCAAGGGGGTTTGCCGGGTTGAGCTCAGATTTATCTGTGTCTAGGAACAAACTTCTAGAAGAGCTGCAAGAAACCCTTGTCAAGTTACTGGGTAATCCTTTTTTCCTGACTTCTTTGGCTGGCTAACTATTGAATGATCAATTGAAACATCCGAGTGTTCATCTTGCTGGCTTTCTGCCTTTACTGGCCCATATGATTGTGCTCATCTTCCCCCCCTCCTCTTTATATGTGGTGGTTGATGGTTGGTTAGAAATTGCTTAGTTTGTAGATTTTGTAATAGAAGAACAAGGTAAATGAACTTGTAGTTAGTATATGCTGGAAAATCTCGGGTCTTTGGCGTGCTTCATTGGAAAGTGATGAAGGATTAGGGCCCGTTTGGTATGGGTGTTTAGATAGCAAGATATCAGGTATGGGTGTGACATCGGTATCATGAGATGAGATTAAGTGAGTGCTTTGCTTCTGATAGTTACTTGGAAAAAAGGACCAATTTTTATCATTTTCAAGTGGCATGAAACCTAAACTTTTGTGATCTTGAAGGCCTGTGTATTTTGAATCCTGATATATCTTTGAAGCTGTGCAATAAGTATTAGTGTTTCATTAATCATGACCAAGAAAAGGAATATTATCCAAGTCCATACTGAAAGAATTGTTTTTCAACTAGTATTTAACTTTTTGTGTTGGGCACTTCATCCAAAAGATGCCATGCGAGAAGTATTGTTTGAAGCTTCTGCTTGGATTTGGCAGAATTTTTTGTGCCAAACTAAATAATTGAGTTTACAATAGCCAAGTGTTATGCACAATATTGCTATGTGCGGTGTAGCTGTCCAAGTTCTTCCAAAACCATTCGTTCATATCTCTCTGTCTCATGTATACTCTTCAGGATCTCACCCCTTGAATGGGGACTGATGCTATTGAAGTGGATGGAGAATCACCCTATCCTTGCACCATTAAGGTAATAACTTTGTTTTCTGCATTTGGATCCAATATTCCCAATTACATCTTGCTAACATTACCCAACTACATCAATATATATTTAAATGAATCCATTCAATTATTATCAGGAAGTGAAAAAACACTTATTTTTGAAGGATTGCATTACATACTTCATTCCTTCATGGACTTGATAATTGCATTCCCCCTCCCCCCTGATTCGGTTGAGTAATTCCTATCTGTTGCATGGTTTCAGGTGCATCATGCTATGTGTATGCAAGTTAGAACATTGATTGACAGAATCTTGAGGATATTTCCAGATATAGAAGCAGCGCGACCGGGATGTGCAGCTGGAATGCAGGCTCTTTGCCTTTTACAGGGTTCTGTTGGGAAAGCCAAGATATTGCTTCAAAACTGCAGCGAGTCTAGCAGGTTTTATTTGGTATGTCTTTTCTGTTACTGTTTCAGAATGCAAACTTAGGATAATTTGATAGTACTTTATTAATGGCGATCTTCACTAGTATCTTTGTGTTTCTGAATTGCTCCCGACAGTGGAGTACTTGTTACCATTTGGATCGTGCTTTTCTCTGTGCATCTTGGTTGTTTCTGTTCTTGCTCATTTATCCTTTGTTTGAAATGCAAAATGTAGGATGTAGCACTCGTGAAATGCTACTGCTCTGTATCATGATTGTCAGTATATTTGAATGACCTTTTTATTAATACTTATAAATTTATAATCTATCTAGGTAACCAGGGAAGATCTTACTTTGTAAGCTGTCAATTGTTTTTTCTTTATCCATATGATCATATCTCATTTTTCTTTTCCACATATTGCATTTTGAACAGTATTACTTGATGTTTCAGGCAATAACGGGTGATACAACTGTGTCAAGATTTGAAAGAACTCGGAAGCAGTTGGTGCAAAATCTAACTGATCTTCAGTCTATGGTCCCAATAAATTTGAAATTGGAGGTCTGCCAATTATGCTCGTTTGTTTTCTTAGTTTTAGGTGTATTTTTTTGTTTCTATTTTGGTCTTCTTCTCCTGTATTGGAATTTAAAAGACATTTTCATTAGTTTTTTATGTTGATCCTAGCTATTGAACTGCTGTTGGAAAATGGCAAATGCTTTTGATTTTGTACCTTTTTTCCATTTTATTTTGGTACATTACAGCAATATGATTATTTTGCAGATAACCCAAATCATTGACGACCTTAGGAGTGCAGTTTTTATCCTTGAATCATCCGAGCAAGAGGCTGGGAAGGTTATCAGAGCATTGCTCCAGAAGGATGAGTTGATCCTTTCCTTATTTGGCAATTCTGAACTTCGTGCTGTCCAGTTTGCAGCTTCAAGGCTTCATCTTGCATCACAGAAAGATCTCTTAATCGAAAAGAGATCCATCAAGAAGATGTTAGATAAAGTCGGGGATAGTGAGCGATCAAAAAGGACAATCTTGAAGTACTTGCATCATCTCTTGAAGCAGCATGACAAGCTAATTTTGGAATGGCAGTTGCAATATCCCTCTATCAACCATGATGAATCCTTCACCTCTGTGATGATGTCTGACAAGAAATCTATAGCTGATCAGTTTGTTGATGTAGAATCCCGGTTAAGCCACAAAATGGATGAAGCCCGACCAGACACGTTTCATAGTGCTGTACCTCCTGTGGAATTCAAGTGCCCCTTGTCGTCAAGATTAATGTGTGATCCTGTTGTCATTTCATCTGGACATACATATGAAAGAGTGTTTATACAGAACTGGTTTGATGAAGGACATGATACTTGCCCAACAACTGGAATGAAGTTGCCTACTCTCGCTTTGATGCCAAATACAGACATGAGGAATCTGATCTCAAAGTGGTGCAAGGAGCGAGGCATTGACGTGCACGAGTCAACTGCTCACCCCTCAGCATTTAGGTCTTTGGAAACTTCCAGCAGTTCCATCAGTAGCTGCAGTTCCTTAGCGGGTCTACATCTCCAAATAGATCTCAGCAGTGTATCTCTTGGATCGGTAGATTCAAGTTTCAACTCCGCTGATTTTCATTCTAAAAATGAAGGGAACTTTGGTTTGTCTAGGAATAGTTCTTCCCCAGAATACAAATTCTTCTCTAGCGCTCGTGAAATAGAAACAGAGCTGTTGTGTAATATCAGTCATCTTCCTTGGGAATCTCAGTGTATGGCCATTGAAGATACCCAAAAGTATCTGGACTACAACACTCATGCTCGTGTGCCTCTATCCTTGAAGAACTTTCTCGAACCAGTGGTTGAGTTTATTATATTAGCTACTGATAGGCAAGATACAGCGTCTCAGATTGCCGGCTCCCGGCTGCTTTTGACGGGTTTACGAGCTAGCAGGTAAATAATGCAATTCGTTAGTTGTTCAGAAAGCATTAAGTCACTTAAATGTGATTCTCTGTTTCCTAGTAGTTTTCGTTGGATTTTTTTTTTTTTGTTTGTCTTTGGTTCAATTACAAGTTTTATTTCATCTTCTGACATTTATTTTCTCACAGAAATGCAATAAGATGCATGAATGAGGACATGTATGCTCGCCTGGCATCCTTTGTTGGAACAGTCATAACAAGAGACGTGCTTTCCATATTCGAGTTGTCTATTGAAAAGAGCTGTGGAACCAAACTTGCACAATCCAATGCATTGAATTCCATCTTTCAAATCTTGGATACCCAGTACAAAGAATTCCATGAAGCAGCCATCAGTATACTTTACAATCTGTCCTTGTGTGCGGATCCTTGTTTACCGAAATTTTTACCTTGGACGTGCATCCCCAGATTAGTTCCTTTCTTGAAGGAGAGCTCTTCTGCTGGGCGTTGTATAGTGATTTTAGAACAGCTATTTTACACTGAAGAAGCTCGGGCTCTCGCTGTTGAAACAGAAGACTGCATTGCTGCCATTGTGGAATTGCTTGAGACTGGCAGTTGCGAGGAGCAAGTGCATGCACTGTCGATTATGCTGTCGTTGTGTTCACAATATGAAGAATGTTGTAAATTGGCCATGGGGGAAGGGATTATTCCTTCTCTTTTCGGTATAGCAGTCAATGGAAATGATAAAGGGAAGGTGATTGCATCAGAGTTGCTCCGGCTCTTGAGAGACATTGCCCATGAAGACAAGCAAGAAGATTCAGCATATAACAATGATGATGTTAGTAGAATTCCATACTGTGAGAATAAGAAAGTGTCTTCCAAGCGAAATGGGTTTTTGAGCAAATTTGCTATGAAACTGAAGACAAAACGGTGATGCTCACCGCTTTGGAAGTTTCAACCCAAGCCTTGATCTTACTCAGCACTGAATGAAGATAGTTTTGCAGCTTTTGTATATATATTTTTTCGTGTTTGATGCATTGCACAGCTACATATGTGTTGTTTGGATTGTAAATTGACGCATAGCCGTATAGTTAGCTCCTGGCATAAGCTGGCCACTTGTGGAAACTGATTGACATTGGAGGTTCATTCACTTTTTTGTGCAAGTGATGGTGTACTTGTATGGTGATTGAAATTCGACGCACTTGCAGTTGTCTTTCTATGATGATTGACGAGACTGAGATCATTGTGTAATTGGCATCATCTAAATATGGGCAGAATCAGAAAACTAATCGCAACCCATCTATACTGATATCATACTTCATATTTGTTGAAGAACTTCGTGTTGTTCATAATCAACCATATCAACCCGTTGAAACCTTGATCATTGATCCAAAGGCATGAATGAGCAATAGAGAAATACACCAAAAGATTAAAAATAGGATCTAAGACAACCATAACAAGAGTTGATTATAATCATCAAATAGTACATAGAATTGATCATTCAAGGTTTTAAATACATAGAAAAAACTAGTTTCAACTGCAATGAACAGGGGGGAAGAAGTTGGTTCTGATTACTTTCAACAACTGGATTCCTGAAATACAATTTGGCAGCACAGCTCCTCAGTGGATCAAGAAACAAGAGAAAGTGGAAGGTGGGTGTTTATTCACACGCTGGTTTCGTATCAAAGCTGCTAAGGCAGATAGCAAAGGCTTGTAAGGCAGAGAGTGGGTAATGGTAATCCATGGTAAAAATGTCCTTTCCTATCTTCCCGAACTGCAAAATTACCTTTTCCTGCTCTGCTGCTGGGATATTGTGGTGTGGTTCCACAGCAGCCACAAGCTGGAAGTTCTTGACCGACGCTACTGTGACACGCCCTCTGAAATTCAAGCACCAGCATTGAAGCTGCTCGTGCCATCTAGGTGCCTTGTTTTTCAGTATCAGTGGATCTTCTAAGACAACTGAGGGCTCAACTAGGCTTGTAGAGCTAAAGCTAATCCCAGGGTCCTTTCTTTGTGAACTCAATGAGAGTGAAGAAAATGAATCATCGAAAGCATGTGGTAGAGATTTGGGGGTTGGTGCAGTACCCCCCTCTTGGATAGCTGAGACAGGGAGAGAATGCATCACACATTGTAATCTCCTGGGCCCTCTAGTACGTAGGACATTGAGCTCATAAGAGATGGTAGCTATGCTGTAGCTGCATGCAGGTAATTGAGGTGAGACCTGCTTTGAATTGAATCTTCGGCTTGATCGACCACTTTGTTTAACTGCAGTATCGGATGGAGGTACACTATCATAGATGGTGAACTTGGTCCCGAGAAAATTAGACCTAAATATTCCATTGTTATGATAATGTCACAGCTAAATGGTTAAAGTTTATAGGTAACAATATGGTACATAGCCAAACTTGCCTCAATTTTCTGACATTTGCATTACTAGCTCTGGAGAAGTCACTTGAAACCAAAGATATGGCAAAGACTGTGCTTGTTGCTCGTTTCATCTTTCTAGCTGCCAGAAGTAGTTTATCATTCTCATCTTCAGCTGAAAAATTAACATTATCTTATGAGTGCTCCATGCACATAATCACATAAACGATGCTGAAAACCCTTAAAGCCATTACATGAAGGCAGAAGAGAACAGGCATTAGGATGAACAAGGATACAAGGAACTTACAAGGGGTCAGTCCAAAGAATAAGCGAAATGTTGATGTTGCCCTGTCTCTTTTGATAAAGCACTGCATAGGAGACTCACGAGGGCCAGGCTGTAACATAATTTCTGTCAAGTCCTGAGACAAAAGAGAAAAAGAAAAGAAATAACGACACCAATGAAATCACCTGTTTTAGTGAGATTGGAAATGTCAACCTTCCACATTGTTCAGGAGGTTGAACAATCTCCTTGGTGACCTCTCTCCATGACTTGCAAACAGAAGCACAGGATATAACAACAGTTCTAGCAGGCCACGATATCTCACTTGCTTCAACCCTCCGTATAATATCCAAAAGTAATTCTGGAGGTAAATTTGCCCAACGCCCCTGTTCAACAGACTCCAAAGAAGTGGCTTGATCAGGAGCAACATGTGTCTTGGTTCGGCTACGCCAATTTTTCCTTTCTGTTCCTCTCAGTGATAAGTTTCCAATTCCATCTTTCATCTCTTTTAGTTCACGCACAATGCCTTTGAAGGACATTCTTACTTGATATATGACACGATGCTTGCAAGGTTAAAATGTAAAACAAAATACAAGGTTAGAATTGTATTATCTAAAACCAGAAGAGATGTACATCCATATGAAAATAGGCATTGATGTCGACGAAGCTACATATTAGAACAACTACCAAGGGAACACAAAAAAAAACACATCAAAAAAGTGATCCACTGTTCTAATTTGAACTTGAAAATCATTTCCTGTCATAAAAATATTCACGGACGTTCTCCTTTCAACCCATCCAAAACCTATCCAATTAGAGTTCTTCAAAGTTTTCTGTACTCCTTTCCAGGCATAACTGCAATTTGAAAGGACAATTAACAATATTCTCTTAACTTTGTTCATCTATACTGGGATGAATGGTAAGAAAAACGCAAAAGCTTTGAGGTATATATATCTGCAATTTCAAAGACCACATAACAAGAAAAGCATCTAGAAGATATTCTAGAAAAAAATTTCCAGATATATTCTAACATAGTGCTACCTAATCCATCTATCTAACAACAACAAGCCCTGCACAATGCACATAATACCATGCCAACAGCTGGCATAACACTGGAATTGATGATGACTTTGATATCCAAGTAAGGGTTTGACTAAAGGACCAGTTCAAATACCATCAATTTGAAAATATTATACAAAAAATTAGACAGGGAACGAATACCAGGCAATTGAAAAGCAAATTGTGCCCCATGTAAAGAAGTATGAAAGGCTTTATACGCTATGGTAGAGAGGAATACACAATTGATTCATCGACCATCAAAGAAAGGAATTAGTCGTTAACAACTTAACGTGTGATATGGTCTTAAAGTGTTAATGCTGAGAAAATTCAGAAGTCATAACCAACAAACAAAGACGACAATGAATTTGCAAAAATGTTTTTTGTTTACTGTAAGTCCATATCTTGGCCTAAAGACCTAAATTTTGGATGAAGCCATGAACAGCAAGCCTGGCGAAATGCAATGCAGAACTCTTGATAACTTGATGGAAAATGCCATCACCATTTTAAACCGAAAGGGCCATACAAGGTCATAGTTTGCAACCCCCCCCCCCCCCCCCCCCCCACACACACACACACACAACACACACACACACAAAAGAATGCAGCATCAAATAACACATTATACAAAAATATGATCTGGTTCACAGATTTCCTAAAACGCAAAAATAACCCCGCATCTCAGGCGACGCTTTGACTAAAAGCAACCAGGGGAGCATCTCCTTCCTCCATTTTATCCAACTCCGATCAACAAAGAACAAATATTTCTACTGTCGACACTGTTCAAAGTTTTTGTGCAACAGCACCAAATGGATCAACATTATTTAGCAGTACCAATGAATTGATCTCCCGATAAAAAAAAACTAAAACTGATATTTTCATCCAAAAAAAAAAATGAAGACAAGAACACAACCAAAACACGCCAGGTATGGACAATGAGAAATAAAAAGGGGGATCTTAATCTTACCAATCACAAAGATCAAGAGACAACGCAATTTGAGAAATGCAGGTAATCACATGAGAGAGCTGATTGGTGAAATTTCAGCGGAGCAGGCGGGAAGAAGTTGAAGCGATTCGGCAAAATTCCACCATGAAATCAACAAATTCGTCGTTTGAGGACCTCAAAACGGCGCCGCATTTCATCGCCACCCCCGGCGTACGACGAGCAACAGCTTCGCAACAGTGGAGCCCCAAAACCTTTGAGCTTGGGGAATTACTAATTAGCCTCTCGTCGAGTTATTCTAATTTGCAGCCCCCAAATTGTTAGAGAAGGTGAGTCCCACGCATTCACTGATGATAGGGAAAGGTTTAGATGACCCAAATTTGGGTGACCCAAGGGGTAGTTAGGTAAATTCCAAAAAAAAAAATCAAAAGGATAAAAGGAAATAAAATCTGAAAAGTATGTAATGAGTATCAAGCTTTAGGGTGTGTATGGTTGCATATAAACAAGTTAAAAAAGTGTGAAATTATTAGCTGTTAAAAAAATAAACGGGTTTAAACAGTGTATGGGAACAACAAATAAACTTTAGTCACTTAAAAAAAGAGTTTATAAATAAGCTGCAGATTGAAGCTTATTTTGAGGTTTATATTCCATAATTACTATTTTACCCCTTCTCTTTTATCTTATTTGATTTTAAAGTACTACAATACCCCTAATAAAAATCAAGTAAACTCCACTTTTTACAAATAAACCGTTTTTCGCCCCATACGGAGTTTATATTTTTTCATAAATTTTTAACTACTTTTACCAACAGTTTATAAATTTTTACTCTGTTTATAATTTTAGTCGGTTTATTAATCTCGTCCCATACGAACCCCTAGTCTATGTTAATGATGATGTTTGATAGTCTATGTTAATGTGACTTTTCCTATCAAGGGTTTGAATTACAAATTCTCAATTTATACAATTAAAAATTCACAATTTATTTAACCACTCCATCTCCAAACGGTAATACACTTCTTCTCCCATCCTAGTTGCCGGAATGAAGAGATAACTCAACGGAATTTGTGGTGGATCGCCGGATTCAAGGGTTCCGATCACCGAACTCGCTGAAGATTTAAGGTTAGACATACTAAATTTTATCAGTTTGAAGTCTGCATGTTTCTTTTGAATCTTCAATGGAGGCGTTTTCATTTGTTTGCACAAACTTATTAGGGTTCAAGGATGTGAGAAACACTTGATTAAAATTGATCGACTATTAGGGTTCACGGATGTGACAAGTTGATTGAAGATTAGGGTATGAACAAACCGATTAGCCTCTTATTTTCCGAAATCGAATACCTGGGGTTAGGGTGCATTCGAATACAAGTTGATTGAAGATTAGTGATCGATTAGGGTCCTAAGAAGTATAATTTTAGTGAGTAGATAGGGTTCTAAGATGTAATCTTGCATCTGATTTGTGGCAATATAGCTAAGAAGAGCTGTTTATAAGTTTATTTGTGGCAATAAGGTATTACCTTCTTTTGTTTCGAAACTAATTGTGGGAATTGCTGGATTCATTGGACAATGAGGGGCTAAATCATCTTTAAGTTTGATGAGGGTTTAGGATTATGGATGTATTTATTTTAAATAAGATTATTCAACAAAACTGTATTTTATATTCTCAGAAGAAAAAATAGTATAACTGCCCGCGACTTGCCAATAGGCCTGCGGGCATTGGTCCGAAGCCACAAAAATATAATTTGGAGAAGAAATAACTGAGAAATAAGACAGTGGCACTATCCAGCTCAATGATATTATATACTCCATCCGTTCGGCAAAACTTGTCATTTTAGCTTCTTTCACAAGTTTTAAGGCAATTAACAAATGTACTAATTTACCCTCAATTATTACCCTCCTTTTTTACTTTATCGAAAACTACAACTAACAAACCATCAATCACATCAAGGGCATTTTTGTAAAGTGAATGACAAAATATCTACAATGACAAGTTTTTTTGAACAAAAATAACATCCTAAAATGACAAGTTTTGCCGAACGGAGGGAGTATTTATTTTAAACAAGAAAACATTTAAGCAACAAAACTGTATTTTATATTCTCACAAGAAAAAAATAGTATAACTGCCCGCTGCTTGCCGATAGGCCTGCGGGAATTGATCCGAAGCCACAAAAAAGAAATTGGAAAAAAAAAAACTGAGAAATAAGACAGTGGCATTATCCAGCTCAATGATATTATATATTTATTTTAAATAAGAACACATTTAATCAACAAATCTTTATTTTATATTCTCACAAGAAAAAATAGTAAACATGGACGCGGCTTGCCGATAGGCCTGCGGGCATTGGATAAAGACACATTTGATCATACATTCATTACGTTTTTTGTTTGTTCCGCTATAGTATTATGGGTATAACTTGGTTTTAATCTTTCAATAACAGCCGGTTTCCTCCCAACTGGGACGATTGTTTCATCTTATCATCACTGATGAGTCAAGGAGGATGATTTGATCTTAACGTCGGGTACGAGGACATTGGGTCCGACAACGACTCAGGTAGCTTACTCTATCAATTAATATTCCATTAACATTGGGTGCATATGAATCAATTCCATGACATACCATTTGTTGCATGCATTTGCGAATAATACGTACAGTTGGGTTGGAATCGCAAGACACCATTGTCGTGATTTCGGATGATGACGCCGTAGAGGGTACGTCAATGAGTGGAGATCACGTTGAAATTGCTGCCAATAATGAAGGAGAGGGTGTCGATGTGCCAACATCGAATCATGGTGTTGAAGCAGATGTTAATTGTCCAAAGGTCGGGCTGATTTTGGAACACGAAGACGATGTGTTCGCATTCATCAATAGTTATGCCAAGCGACAAGGATTTCAAACAAGAATTCGGAGTTCCACCTTGTTAAAGGATGATGAAAGAGGCACTTGTGAGCCATGTATGAATGATAGGCACAATATGTTCTAAAGTGGGTAGGTTGAAAACGAGGTCAAGGGACCCGACGAAGGGGCCCACGTCGGCTGTTACAGAGTGTAAGTTCGGGGTTAAGGTTGTGCGTGAGAAAGCGGGGGTGTGGAAGATAACTAGAGTTTCGCTTGAGCATAACCACAAGTGCGTCCCGACGAATTCAAGATTCCTTCCAAATTATAGGATCATCACCGAAGGGAACAAGAAACGGATCTTAGACATGGATAGGGCGGGTGTGCCTATAGCTAAGAACTACGCATCGTTTGTAATTGCAAGCGGGAACCACGAGAATGTTGATTTCAATGAGCGGGACCTTAGAAACCTAGTTGGCAAGGCCCGAAGAAAAGACATGGATAACAGTGACTTCAATGCGATGAGGAAACATTTTGAAGAAATGTGTTCAAGAAACTCGAATTTTTTCTACGCATACGATGTCGATGACAACAACACATTAAAGAATGTGTTTTGGGCAGACGGAAGGAGTCGAGCAGCGTATGAGGAGTTTGGTGACGTCGTCTCCTTCGATAAGACGTACGTATCGAATAGATACAAGATGCCCTTTGCACCGTTCATCGGGGTTAACCACCACGGCCAGAGTGTGTTGCTAGGATGTGCTCTACTTATCAGAGAAGAAATAGAGAACTTCGTATGGTTGTTTCGTACTTGGCTCAGGTGTATGTCCGGAAAGATGCCAACCACAATCTTAACAGACCAATGTCAATCCATCGGTATGTTTCGTACTTGGCTCATTGTTATACCAATACATTGTAGCATGTCATTAGTTAATGTTTCGTAGGCTTTTAGCTATTGTAGGCTTGTAGCAACCTTACAACTTCGATATGTGTCGTTTGGGTGCAGGAAACGCAGTGGGGCAGGTGTTTCCGAACACTCCACATCGGTGGTGCATATGGCATGTGATGGAAAATGCACGAAAACATTTTAAGAGCAAACCCGAGTGGAGGGGCATACGAGGTGCACTCCAACAGGCTTTAAACGATTCACTAAGTATTGCGGAATTCGAAACTGCATGGTCGGAGATGCTGGACAAGTTCGATCTGCATAACAACAAGTGGTTATGTACTATGTATGAGAAGCGAAGCCGTTGGGTCCCTATTTACTTTAAGGACACATTTTGGGTTGGAATGTCGAGCACACGAAGGAGTGAAGGTATGAATCATTTCTTCAAACAGTTTGTCAACATCAATACTACTTTGAAGCTATTTGTTGAGCAGTACGGTGTTGCATTATCGAAGAGGGTTTGGGAGGAGGAGACTGCTACCTTTGCATCCATCAATAGTCCAATTCGGTGTATGACCGAGCATGTGTTTGAGCTCGTATTCCAGCGGCTGTACACTTATGCGAAGTTTGCCGAGTTCCAAAAGGAGGTGCAAAAGCTCATGTACAACAATGCGGTTAATGATGCGGGTCAAGATGGCCTTCTGTGGGTCAAACAACGATCTTGATCCAGGCGACGACTCGAGGACGAGTCGATTTCAAATGGAGGAGAATGATGTCATCCTCAAGCGAAAGAAGAAGGCTCCACCTTGGGAGTCGTTGAAGAAATGGAGTTAATTATTTTATTATTTATATTTCTTGTTTTTTATATATTCTATTTTTAGTAACTCTAGTTGGAGTCTAATTATAGAATTGCTTATTTTTAGTATTTCTTAGTTAGATTAAATAAGATGGTTATGACAGTCTATCTTTAGGCTTTCTTAATTATCATATTTTATTATTTCATATATTAGGATTTTAGATTAAGTTTTATCTTCTAGGTTTATTTATCTTTAGGATTAAAATTCTATCTTTATAAACCTAAATTCTATCTTGCACGGTATAATTGGTTCTTAGGTTTTCTATTTAGACATTGTAGTTCTATTGAATTAAATCAGATTGAAATAGAATTGAAGAAACCCTTTATGGATTAAGGGTTCTTCAATTATCAATCCCAAAGCTCTTGTGTTCTTGAGTATTTCGGCCACCACAAACATCACCATCACCTTGATCTAAATCGGTAACCCTAAAACCAAACACAACCCACAAAACAGAATCTGTCGCAAGAAGAAGAAGGTTGTGCTTGGCGTCACTCGCGACCAGAACCGCTCCCAGCGAGCGCGGACGTCCCAGGCGTCTTCGCTCCCGCGCGCTCGCTCCTGCGCTCCTGTCGTCGCCCTCGCAAGCGCATCCGCGCGCCTGTTCTCCCTCGCTCCCGCGTCCTCTCTCGCTAGCAGCCTCTCGCCTCCAGCGAGCAAAGCCGCACCCGGAGTCCGCGCACACCCTGAGGCCCGAGCCTGTGTGCCAGCAACTTCCGCGCGCATCAGCCTTCGATTCCCTTTCTTTCTGTCGCTATTTATCAGTGTCTACTTGCTGAAATTTCTATGTATAAATTCTGTCGCTAAATCAGAATTCTCATTACTCGTTTTAATTGTTCCAAATCAGGAGATATCAAAGAGCATTGCAAGATCTTAGCAAATATACGGCGTGGTTCTTGATCTGAAGCCCACATGCGAAGGATCGGTTTGGTTTTAGGGTTGCCGATTTAGATCAAGGTGATGGTGATGTTTGTGTTGGCCGAAATACTCAAGAACACAAGAGCTTTGGGATTGATAATCGAAGAACCCTTAATCCATAAAGGGTTTCTTCAATTCTATTTCAATCTGATTTAATTCAATAGAACTACAATGTTTAAATATAAAACCTACGAACCAATTCTACCGTGCAAGATAGAATTTAGGTTTATAAAGATAGAATTTTAATCCTAAAGATAAATAAACCTAGAAGATAAAACTTAATCTAAAATCCTAATATATGAAATAATAAAATATGATAATTAAGAAAGCCTAAAGATAGACTCTCCTAACCATCTTATTTAATCTAACTAAGAAATACTAAAAATAAGCAATTCTATAATTAGACTCCAACTAACATATGAGTTACTAAAAATAGAATATATAAAAAACAAGAAATATAAATAATAAAATAATTAACTCCATTTCTTCAACGACTCCCAAGGTGGAGCCTTCTTCTTTCGCTTGAGGATGACATCATTCTCTTCCATTTGAAATCGACTCGTCGCCTGGATCAAGATCGTTGTTTGACCCACAGAAGGCCATCTTGACCCGCATCAGTTAAGGTTCTCGACTCCGGAGATGTGTGCGCTTACGATATCGTCGTAAAGCAACCTACCTACATTGGTACACGGTGCAAAAAATTTAGAGTGACAATGCATAAAGCCATGCCGGATATAAAATGTGTGTTCAAGTGCTTTGAGTTTAGGGGGATATTGTGCACTTACATTTTGCGTGTGATGAGTGAAGTGCAGATGGATTATGTACTGGAGAGATATATTCTAAACCGTTGGCGGAAGGATCTACCCCGGGAACACAGAAAGGTTGCGGTACCTTACTATGCCTTGCTTAAAAAGAAGTCTGAGGCAATCCGACGGTATGAGAATATTCATAGTAAGGTCGATGCCTTGTCTGGGTACGCGATGAACAATCAGGAATTGTACACGGCAGTGATGGCTAAGCTTACATAAGTCAAAGATATGGTAAAGGAGGTTGTAAGGGGGACGCATGGCCTGCATTTGCACAATATCGACGGCATTGGGAGGGTGTATGGGCGACGATCGATTCACCCGCGTGAAAACCTGGCGGACGAGGAGGACGATCTGGGAGATACTGCACCAGCCCCTGTGGCAGATCCTGTTGACAGAAGGGGTAGAGGAGCCGAAAGACTTAGGAGGTTAGGGTATGAAAGGGAAAAGGCTCATGAGCGTCAGTGGCAGCGAAGCATGGCAGGCAGTCCCGCCTCGAGTCATGCAGGAGCAAGCTATGTTCAAAGCCAGTACAGCAGGATCTCCTTGCCCACGCACCATCCGACCCTTATGTACAATCAGGTACATGGAAGAACCGTTTCGCATTTAACATACTAGCGATTCCATGATTTTTCGGTAGCTCATACTACAACTTTCTCGATTTGATTGCTAGATGATGCATACACAAGCCTTCCAACAAAGTGGTGGAGCTCACACCAGACGCCATATTCATTTGCGCATTACGCAGGTTAGTCGAATAGTTTATCATCGTGGGCTGACGATTATCAGAATTACTTAACTAATGGTTCTTATACAGGTTGCCCAAACACAACATTCGGGATCATCATCGATGCAGTCAATCCCGTATCAACCCGAACAGAAGGTCAATGTTGCAGATCGGCTTCATTAATACACCGTTGTTATCGATCTTTGTGATTTTGTGTAGAAGGACATGTACTGCATCTACAAATTAAGCAAACGGTTTATGATTTTCTTTTTTATTTTGAATTACATCATCAATGCTGTTGTCTTTGTGATTTTGTTTAGAAGGACATGTTATGCATCTACAAAGCAACAATTTATGATTTCCATTAAAGTTCCTATCCACATAAGACATAAGTTTATGATTTTATTACCATTATAATTTTGTGTACAAAATGTTATGTATTCGGCATCAAGGTGAGATCAAATGGTGGCCCATTGTGAGAAGGCCCAATCCCAACCCTATAGCCCATGGAAAAAAGCCCAACACCACCCTAGTGCTCCATACAATCGACACCTTTATCCCCAACCTGCCATTCCGAGCGCCAAACAAATAAACTCATAAACTGTCCGACAACGGAGTAACTGAGAACCTCTCGTCGTCTCGCCCCTGTCTCGCTGGTTTGTTCACCAAATTGGTAAGTGAATTCGTTATATTTTGCATTGTTGTGGGTAAGAGTAGTTTATGTACTCAGATAGCATTCAAATGAAGTAAATCGCCCATCTCTCTCGCTGATTTACACAAATCGATTTCATGATATCTTTTCAATTTGTGTTGTTTGTCCATTCCTCTTCCGAACTTAACATATTAACCGTTATTGTAATGCAATTGTGCCCTAAATTAGACGAGTAATTGGCAATTACTTGTCTAGGTTCAATCGGATTTCATGTGCTTCGGGGGTGTTTCTCTAGGGGTTTTGGCGTTTAGGTTTTTTGAGACTTCTCAGTTTGTGTTGCTTTGGATGTTGATTCGAACTGGGTAATCGATTTGTTTGTCATGTGGGTTTGTGGCGTTCGTTTTGTTTTGGTTAAATTTTGCACTTTCATACTATCTGACAATTATTTTCGATTGGGGGAAATTGTGCTGCTCTTAAGATTTTCTTTGTGATTCAAAATGCTTTTGGTTTTTACACGGATTTAGACATCATTCCATATTGTCTGAAATGGCCCCAGATTATATGAAGCTGGTTACTCTTAATAAAGTGCAGAAGAAGAGGTGGGATTTGTTATCCCAATTGGATATCGTGCCCACTAACGAGAGGGTTTCTCGACCAAATAAATTTGTAGTCAAGACCCCCGCTATAGTATAGGGGAGTCAGGTTCGTCCTCAGGAGAGAAGTTAGCGGTTCTAGGTTTAGTGTGTTTTGGGGTTCATGGATAGCGGGAAAAGGTGGGGAGGTTGCTGTCGATGTCGACTAAGACTTGGTCGATGTCGAGGGAATGAAAGAAGAAGAGGTGGTCGGTGTCGGGTAACTTTGCAGGATAAAAATGATGAAATAAAATAAATAAAGATGCAAACTTCCAAGGTTAGGGATCACCACAACAATAAACATATGCGCATATCATAAATCACATAAAGATGCATGTTTTATATCAAATAATCGACTTTCGCAAATTCCAACAATTTAGGTGATAGAGGCTCTCGCATAAAAACCTAATTTGTTTCTACCTTTTCTTAATTAGAATCAACCAACTTTTGCAAGGAAAGCCTAATTACTATCCAAATTCATAATAAGATCACTTTCGCTTCAATATCATGAATAAGGAATTTCCTCAACTCTCGCAAAGGATTAAGCACATTGGTAGATGATGAGAAAGACATACAAATTCATAAATCAAACACACATATCTTTGTTGGGATCACCCCAACCCTAGAAGAAGGATATTAGAAACAAAACATAATAAAAGAAAATTAACTTTAACATAAAATAAACTAAAACTTACAAAAACCTTCCAAACGTTCCTCCTCTCTCTCCTCTCTCGCCTCTCTCTCTCTCTCTCTCTCTCTCTCTCTCTCTCTCTCTCTCTCTCTCTCTTTCCTTGCGTCCTAAGACGACTTTGCTTGAATGAATGAAAATCAGCCCCCTAGGGCTTTATTTATAGCCTTCATTCCCTCTCTAATTAGGAAAGAAACTATATCTAAATCTATATCTATCTATCTTTTATCTAAAGATTAAAACATGGAAATAAAGGAAATAAATCAACTAGGAATTATATCTAAAGTGGATAAATATCTTCTCCTCTTGATAGCTCATGATAGATGTGGATAGAATTTCATCTCGAAAATATCACCATCGGCTTCGGGATAGAAACTTAACAAGATATTCGGATTGCTCGGAATCCGCCGCCTGGGTCAACTCGATATCGAGTAGGAGTCGTCGATATCGACTAGCAGTTTCTTCGTCTTGTGCTCAGAAGCTCCATATCGTCCAACAGAACATATGTCGACTTGGGTGGTCCTCGATATCGACTAAGTCTTGCTCGGCATCCCAGTGCTTAGCTTCTCGATCTCGGCTCTAGACATCGAAATCGACTTGGGTGCTTACTCGATATCGACCAATTCTTGTCGATATCGACTAACCTGCTCCAGATCCCCAGCTTCACTTGTCGATTTCTGGGGTCTCTACTCGATCTGGGCTTTGGTCGATATCGAGTAAAAGTCCTCGATATCGAGTAGATCTCTCAGCTTTCTGCTCTGTTCGTGAAACGCACTTTCCCGAGTCATCCTTCGTCCGATTGACGCATATGACCATGCGTTGGAAAGCTCTTTTCCAGGGCTACAACTCTCATGAAGACATCAAAGCTTCATTCAGAATGATGATTACCGAAAAATGGCCTTTTCTCCAGCTGCACCATCCTTAGCTTCTTCATGGGTTTCTTTTAAGCTCCAAACTGCGTCCGATTTCTGAGAAATATAAAAAAAACTTGTGTAGACCTCCATATATTGCAAATAAACATATACTACACATATTTAATATTATTTTAACCCAAATGTATGAAATGTATGCAGAAAACGATATAAAAGTAAGTGTAAAACATGGCGAATTAGGCTCACAACAAACACCCCATACTTAAGCTTGCTTGTCCTCAAGCAATACTTTTATTTGTCATACAGGGGAAGAAATAAAAACTCTCAACATCTTAGATTCATTCTTATATGTCCCTGCAATCAATTACCATCCTCGAAAAGGTACTAGTGTCACAAATTTATGCATGTGCAATAAAAAGCAACATCTGCTCACAAAAGGAGGGTAATGCAAAAACAATCCACATGTGACAAAGTATTAATAATCAAGTGGACTTTAATTTAAGCTCAAATTAGAAGTAGATTGGTAAAAGGCTAAAGATGGACAATTTTTGGCAATGTGGTGCTAATGATCCGGGGAAATGGAGTACTTTTCAAACTTTCATACCACATTCCTTCTTCATCATCACCTTTCTCTCTTTTGCTCAATGCTTTTTTTTTCTTTCAATATAATGCTTTTACCTCTCTAACCTCAGCACTGCCTTCTCGCGAGTCGCAAACATGGGTGTCATGAATGACCCCGGATACTTAGTGCTTTGGACTCCTCACCTGTGTGTCCCATCTCACTGAACTATTATCTCAGCGAGCAGGGTCGATCTACCTTTATCTCCTGAGGTGATCGGATTTTTTCCACTCATTAAATTTTCCATATATTTTAAATAATATTCTATCAAACTCCAATAATGACATAACAACACAACAACACAACAACCATATAACATCTCCATAATATAACATCATTCTCAACATAATCCCCGGATAGGAAATAAGGTAAAGAATGGGCAATATTTAGATCATGTGGAGCAATAATTGAAATAAGGCATAATATGGCTTTTGGGTAATGCATAAGCATAGGTATGGCTAGGATTATAAACATATGAGCATTATATGGAAATATAAAGTCCAACATCATCTTATCATGCAACATGTCAAAAGCAACTTCAAATTTTACCTCATTTCATGGTTTTCAAGAAAATATGCACTTCATTGTGACTTCCCTTTACTAGGCAATTTCATGCTATATCTCTAATGAATCCAATTTTGCATCGTCAAGTTCAATATAAGCTTCCATGACATTAATAAAAAAAAATTCAATGGGGGTCATTTTTTCAAACTTTTGGAAAACATGCATATAAGCACATAGATATCAAATATGAATTCCAAAGTATATAACCATGTATAAGCAAATCAAGAATTAAACTCTAAATATGCACACATAATGTCAAATAAAACCAAATATGCATAAAGTAAGCCCTTCCCCCACCCCATACTTAAACATTACAGTGTCCTCACTGTATAAAAACAAGGGTAGAGAAAGAAACTCACTAGAAAGGTGTGCAGGGCTTCAAAAACTCGATTGAACATGCCTGGGCCGAGTCCAATTTAGCTTGCTTCTATCCCCAGAGACCTGAAAAATATAGAAGACATATACCCACAATAGAAAAACTAAAAATGTTCAAAACCAAAAACAAAAAAAAGCAGCAATGTCCAAAAGTCTCAAAAAGTAAATGTCTATTTACAAGCTCTAGATTTTATAGTCGCTAGGCCGACTTTCTCCATGAAGCATTAGCCTGGCTCATTTTTGTCCGGAGGCATAGGTGGGTCTGGTGGTTCCTCCGGTGGTGGGAAGCGTGGGATGTCATCCGGGGGCATCATATGAAGAAGCTTAAAACTCCCCGAGTGGATGCTCCATGGCTCCACCCATTCATCTTCATGGGCTTCAGCTGGCATGCATAAAGGAAGATATAAAGAAAATATACATACCTCATCATCATACCTCTTCCGCTTCATATGTTGATTTGTTTGCGCGTCTCCACCACAGCAAAACGGTGGAGTGGGAAGAGATATTTTCACCTCATCATGCGAAGCTTCATGCCACTTTGCTAGGACCCCATACTTGAATATGAACATCGATTTCTCAAAATCATCGGGGATAGCCTTCACCTTGTAAGGTAAAAGCGATCTTGGAATGCTCTGGTCAACAATGTCCAACTTCTTCTCTTCTAGTGCTATTTCGCCGTGGGATCCTTCATATGATTCATTAACCATAGGTAGCAAAGTAGGAATGAAATTCGAGGAAGGACATACCTGGTTGACGACATTGAGTGGGTCAATTGGCTCGTCGAGAGGAAGGCATGGTCCTTTAGACTGAATGGAAGCCTCAAGCCTTCGGATTTCGTCTTCCAGCCGAGCTATTTCCCTTAATCGTGACTCCTCCACTACGATCCTATTTCTCCGTCTCAAATCTTGATACCATTCTTCCCATGCAGGATTCCCTTCGACAAAGTCTTCCATCTTTGTACCTAAGCTTTGAAATCACAATCAAGAACACAAATTAGTAGCAAAAGCTTGGCACCCAGTTGGTACCGGTGAGGTAGGTGGTAGTAGGGTATGTGATAGGGTAAGAAAAAGGGATGGGCTTTTCTGAACCTTTAAACACAATTAAACTAGGCACGATTGATATCTCCCCGACAACGGCGCCAATTTGACGAGAGGGTTTCTCGACCAAATAAATTTGTAGTCAAGACCCCCGCTATAGTATAGGGGAGTCAGGTTCGTCCTCAGGAGAGAAGTCAGCGGTTCTAGGTTTAGTGTGTTTTGGGGTTCAGGGATAGCGGGAAAAGGTGGGGAGGTTGCTGTCGATGTGGACTAAGACTTGGTCGATGTCGAGGGAATGATAGAAGAAGAGGTGGTCGGTGTCGGGTAACTTTGCAGGATAAAAATAATGAAATAAAATAAATAAAGATGCTAACTTCCAAGGTTAGGGATCACCACAACAATAAACATATGCGCAGATCATAAATCACATAAAGATGCATGCTTTATATCAAATAATCGACTTTCGCAAATTCCAACAATTTAGGTGATAGAGGCTCTCGCATAAAAACCTAATTTGTTTCTACCTTTTCTTAATTAGAATCAACCAACTTTCGCAAGCAAAGCCTAATTACTATCCAAATTCATAATAAGATCACTTTCGCTTCAATATCATGAATAAGGAATTTCCTCAACTCTCACAAAGGATTAAGCACATCGGTAGATGATGATAAAGACATAAAATTCATAAATTCATAAATCAAACACACCTATCTATGTTGGGATCACCCCAACCCTAGAAGAAGGAAATTAGAAACAAAACATAATAAAAGAAAATTAACTTTAACATAAAATAAACTAAAACTTACAAAACCTTCCAAATTTTCATACTCTCTCTCTCTCTCCTCCTCCTCCTCCTCCTCCTCTCTCTCTCTCTCTCTCTCTCTCTCTCTCTCTCTCTCTCTCTCCTTGCGTCCTAAGACGATTTTGCTTGAATGAATGAAAATCAGCCCCCTAGGGCTATATTTATTGCCTTCATTCCCTCTCTAATTAGGAAAGAAAACTATATCTAAATCTATATCTATCTATCTTTTATCTAAAGATTAAAACATGGAAATAAAGGAAATAAATCAACTAGGAATTATATCTAAAGTGGATAAATATCTTCTCCTCTTGATAGCTCTTGATAGATGTGGATAGAATTTCGTCTCGAAAATATCACCATCGGCTTCGGGATAGAAACTTAACAAGAAATCCGGATTGGACGGAATCCGCCGCCTGGGTCAACTCGATATCGAGTAGGAGTCGTCGATATCGACTAGCAGTTTCTTAGTCTTGTGCTCAGAAGCTCCATATCGGCCAACAGAACATATGTCGACTTGGGTGGTCCTCGATATCGAGGAATTTCCTCGATATCGGCTAAGTCTTGCTCGGCATCCCAGTGCTCAGCTTCTCGATCTCGGCTCCGGACATGGAAATCGACTTGGGTGCTTACTCGATATCGACCAATTCTTGTCGATATCCACTAACCTGCTCCAGCTCCCCAGCTTCACTTGTCGATTTCTGGGGTCTCTACTCGATCCGGGCTTTGGTCGATATCGAGTAAAAGTCTTCGATATCGAGTAGATCTCTCAGCTTTCTGATCTGTTCTTGAAACGCACTTTCCTGAGTTATCGTTCGTCGGCTTGACGCATAAGACCATGCGTTGGAAAGCTCTTTTCGAGGGATACAACTCTCATGAAGACATCAAAGCTTCATTCAGAATGATGAATACTGAAAAATGGCCTTTTCTCCAGCTGCACCATCCTTAGCTTCTTCATGGGTTTCCTTTAAGCTCCAAACTGCGTCCGATTTCTGCGAAATATAACAAAAACTTGTGTAGACCTGCATATATTGCAAATAAACATATACTACACATATTTAATATTATTTTAACCCAAATGTATGAAATGTATGCAAAAAACGATATAAAAGTAAATGTAAAACATGGCGAATTAGGCTTACAACACCCACCAAATTCTTTGATGTGCCTACCCTCAAATGCCTTGGCTTTTTTGATATTACGAATATGTTCTTGGATCAGTGCGGGTTGGGTGCTTTTTTGGAGAAAAATGCCCCAACATATGACAGATATCTGCTGGAATTTCTATCAACACTTGAGGTCCATGAGGACGAGGACAAAACGATTACCTTTAAACTGAACGATGTGGAGCAGAGACTGACCCAACTTCAGTTGCGGGAGATCATAGGTGTTACACGTGCACCTACAAAGAATACGTTGGTGCCCGGTGATCAGCCTAGAAAAGTTTGGTCTGCGATCACAGGTTCGGCTTTTGACAGTCGAAAGGGGGAAACGAACAACAGGTTGATTCATCCATGCTTGATTATGGTGCACAAAGTGATTAAGATGGCTTTCATGGGTCAAAGTGAGGTCAACAAGTTCACTGTCGCAAATTTGGGATGGTTCTGGACCTTGTTCGAAAGTAGTAATGCGGTGGCTAACTGGGTTTCAATATTTCTTACAAGTTGTGTTCGAGAACAAGGGAAGCCAAACGCTAAGGGGAAGTTAGCTGTAGGGGGTATGATCACATTGATTGCCAGGCATTTCGAAAATGAACCGCCCGAATGGTTTTGTCCCCATAATGGTTCGTATTTGTTCGATGACAAGAGTCTGATCACAGCCACTGTACTGAGCCATCCAAATGTCGGGCCTTTGCATTGGAAAACACCCTCATACTTTCCTCATAACTTATATTTACCCTGTAAATTTCCTTGTGGCAAAAGCCCTGCTGACTTCCGTATGCTGCCACAGAATACTACTCAGGCTCAGGTTGTGGAGGATGCTGCCCCGATGGACACAGACGAACCACAATTAGAGAGAAGCCAAACTGGGCCTGGTAGTTCAAGTTCATCTGGTACAGTGCAGAAACTGTTGGAAGATATTGTCGCAAGCCAGAGGGAGATGGCTACAAGACAGATTGATATGGAGATGACACTTCGGGAGTTATCAGCCAACCACCAGACAATGTTCGATATGATCGCTCGTATCGAACACAGACAGAAAGGTAATGTGAGTGATATTCAGGACCTATCACGCTCAATCGACGCCAGGTTTGACAGACTTCCTGATGAGGTCGAGACAGGTCGGGATATTCAAGAGGTGGCTGCTTTACATATTCATGGATTCATCAATTACGCACGTGACTATTGGCCCGGTTCTATCTCATATTCCCCATCTGAAGCTATGATTAGACAGATCACCACACAAGGCAAAACGAGAGAAAGTTGTTTCAACTTTCAACGACCTCTTCGTAGGACTCCTGGCCGCCACGGAATAAGCCAAGAAGATCGCGATGGAGGTCGGCCCTAGTGTTTATATCTGATGTTGGTTTGTGTTTGTAGTATGTTTAAATTCATAAAATCTGACTACTTGTAGTGTTTGTGACTACTGTTGGTTTATGCGTCTATTTATGTTTGAACTTAGGTAGGTGAAATTTGACTATTAGTATGCTGTTGGTTTATTACAGAGGACACTGTTGAATCTATTGATTTACCCTTGTTTTAAGTTGGACGGGACGTGTACACAAAAATGCATCTACTCAGAATCGAACGACAAGGCAACTAGTAGCAGCCGGCGGACCTACCCGCAGGTTGCAACGTTGGTCTCTTTTAAAAAAAAAATATGTCAAACATTGGACAAATAAATACTTGCCTCTACCGAGAATCGAATCGTATATGAAATAGGAGGTCTAATAAACATTATACCGCTGCGCCATCTATTCTTGTTGCTTATTTTGATCACCAGCTTTTTTTTATTGACATTATTTACGGAAATGGAGAAAGGAGAAGCAACTAGCGTATCTACCCGCAGACTGCTACATATGATTTCCTCATGAAAGACCGCTACATATTATTTTATAAAATTAACTTTCAATTAATTTTTTAAACAAATGCACATATAGTGTATATATGATTCCGGGTAGATGCATTTTTTTCTATATACCATGTGAAAATATGAGAGCACGTAAAAAACCAAAAATTTGATTTTGTTGAACCGACTAAACCGAACCAAAATAAAATAGAAAACCGGATCGGGTGAACCCTTCTTCCTCATCCCTCTTCTCTTCTGCGTACAACTTGAACTACAACCCTCCCATGGAGGCATTGTTATTTTCGGCTTTCATTCAACACGTTTTAAGCACAAATTCTATCCTAAATTTAATTTTATTCATCAATATACAATCAATTGTTGTTTTAAAGGAGGAATTGAGCCCCAATTACGTCTAAATTCAAAAAACCTAGGATTTGTAATTCGTCAAATTGGCGTGGAGGATGATGCCTTTCGCCCCAAATTGATTACGTACATTCAATCCTCTTGTCAATGGCAGTTCAATGACCCCTTCAATACTCGATTTCGTTCACATGTAATCCCGATTTATAAGAAGGGATGTCAGATCGTTTCGAAGTATAACCCACAATTGTTAACCTAAATCCAAGCTTCTAACCTACTATTTTAGGCTCTAAACACCTATATTAACAATCCCCTTCCTAAAAATTTCACCAAATCATCCCGAATTTAAAATTCCAATTTCAAGCTACTGTTGGAAGGGAGCAGAAGCTCACTTTGCAAAACAGCTTCCAAACTGTATGGTATAGGGTTTACGGTTTAGGGTTTAGGGTTTAGGGTTAAGGGTTTAATGGTTAAGGGTTTAGGGTTTAAGATTTTTTTAGAATGTGAATATACAATTTTATTCTTACCAAATCACTACCCTAGATTACTAAACCTTACCCAACTTTTTAATCTTTTCCAAATCGGCACCCTAAACCATTATCATAATCAATTAATACTTATTTACATCCAACCTTATCTTCATTAGGTAGAAAACTTATTGTTTTATATAAACTAATATATCCAATATTGAAAATAACACGACCATATCTCCATATTGTTTTCATAAATATATTATTTATCCAAGGATAAGATTTCATATATTGTTATCCATCATATATTTCATTTTCAAAACTAAAATGTAAATTTTTTATAATATGTATTCGACATTCGTAATTATTAAATATATTTGATCGATCGAAGTATAAAATACGATTCTTTTATTTAATCAACATAGTTTTTATTGAGATTTGTCATTAAGATTTGAAATCAGGATTAAGATCAATAGTTTTTAGATTTGTCATTACGATTTAAAATGAAGATTAAGATCAATAGTTTTGAGGTTTGTCATTGAGATTCGAAATCAAGCTTAAGATCAATAGTTTTGAGATATGTCTCTGAGATTTGAAATAATGATTAAGATCAAGATCGACTTTTCGTATTGAGATTTTATATTTGAGATTGATATCGCGATTTGAGATTTGCGATTTGTCACCGAGATATGAAATCAAGATTAAGATCAAGATCGACTTTTGATATTGATATTTTATATTTGAGAATAGAGAGTAAGATTTGATATTTGAGACTGAGTTAATGTTTGAGATCAAGATTTTAGTTTGAGATCGTGATTTGAGACTGAGATTGAGATCGAGATCAAAAATCGAGATTTGAGATTGAGAACAATATATATTGTTCTAATTTTATAGATAATCGATTTGCAAAATAAATAAAAACTGTTTATTCAATAAGTGGTATAGAAATTAAAAATATAGCATGCAAATAAATGTACAAATAAATAAAATTTTATGTTTACATATATTAAATCAAATTGAGAGTTGAGAGTGAGATCTCCATTTTTTGACCGTAGTTTATTTTTTGGCCTTCGTTTACAACGACGTATTTACTCTGTAACATTACTAAATATAGATTTCGAATGTATTTTTTTATACTCACTATTTCATATAATCTCAAATTTTACCTTTTTAGGATATTTATACGAATTTAATTACTTTATTGATTTTATCTAAATAATTTTAATTTGAAATTTATATATAGTTGCATTTATTATATTTGAAAATTTTTGCAATTACATTATGTATAAAACATTTAAATAAAATTTTAGAAAGTAATAATCTGGAAAGATTTTTTTTTTTACTAATATAATCGACGAATTTTGTAATCGCCCATGTAAGTATGATAACTACAACCTACAATTATATTTTGAAGTTTCATCTGTATGGTCGTTATTTCGACCAAGAACAATATAATTTCTGAAGAAAAAAAAGAAAAAGTAATCACGTTATTGGAAATTGGAGAAGGGAGTAGCAGGCCTACCGCCTACCTGCGCACGGTAGCCTTTTCCCACGAAATAGGTATATTTTAAAAAAATACATAAAACCATATAATTTCTGGTATTGGTGAAAAATACTTCACACAGATCCGGATTGTGAGCCGTTAGATTGATGTAAACCGACGATCAGAATGACAATATATAATTGAAATTTAGGATTTTTTATAGAATGTGAATATACAATTTTATTCTTACCAATTTACCACCCTAGATTACTAAACCTTACCCAACTTTTTACTCTTTGACAAATCGGCACCCTAAACCATTATCATAATCAATTAATACTTATTTACATCCAACCTTATCTTCATTAGATAGAAAACTTATTGTTTTATATAAACTAATATATCCAATATTGAAAATAACACGGCCGTATCTCCATATTGTTTTCATAAATATATTATTTATCCAAGGATAAGAGTTCATATATTGTTATCCATCATATATTTCATTTTCAAAACTAAAATGTGAATTTTTTATAATATATATTTGACTTTCGTAATTATTAAATATATTTGATCGATCGAAGTATAAAATACGATTCTTTAATTTGATCAACATAGTTTTAATTGAGATTTGTCATTAAGATTTGAAATCGGGATTAAGATCAATAGTTTTGAGATTTGTCATAAAGATTTAAAATGAAGATTAAGATCAATAGTTTTGAGGTTTGTCATTGAGATTCGAAATCAAGCTTAAGATCAATAGTTTTGAGATATGTCTTTGAGATTTGAAATAAGGATTAAGATCATGATCGACTTTTCATATTGAGATTTTATATTTGATAATTGAGAGCGAGAGTTGCTATATGAGATTGAGATTAAGTTTCAGATCTATATTTGAGATTGATATCGCGATTTGTCACCGAGATATGAAATCAAGATTAAGATCAAGATCGACTTTTGATATTGATATTGATATTTTATATTTTAGAATAGAGAGTAAGATTTGAAATTTGGTGAAGAGTAGTTCACTTGGATGTCAATTATGGACGATTATATCAGTGTTCACGGACGATCCACATCTCTTCCCATCTCAACATACTCTATAGATAATATTAAGTTGGACATGTAATCACGGGATGCACATACCCCATTGGCCACAATGTCTTCTATGCACTCCATTGACCCGATTTCGATTCCTGCCAGTGGTATAAAATCCCACTTTTTCTTCTATTTTTCTTTCTTTAACTCATTTTATTTTATCGAATATACTTGAGGTCAATAAGCGAATGTGATTATCTAGGTAGAGGGAGAAGCAGGCCGCGGATCTACCCGCAGGATTCCCCCAAGTTAGACGTCACTTTTATATATATATATAAAAAAGGAAGAATTTCTGGTATTGGTGGACAAAACATAACAAGGATCCGGATTGTGGGCCGTTAGATTTATGTAAACGGAAGATCAAGATGTGAATATATAATTGAAATTTGGGTGTCTTCTAGAATGTGAATATCCAATTTTATTCTTACCAAATCACCACACTAGATCACCACAATCTTATTCTTACCAAGGATAAGATTTCATATATTGTGTTCTTTCTTTAATTCTTTTTAATTGCATTGTACGAGGAGTTTGTCTGTATATAAGGATCAAAATTATATTAAACTATCCATATATTTTGAACAAAAAAAAAGTCACCATTTTGAAAAATACAATTTATCAACATATATTGAATACGTAAATAATTTTTATAATTTTTTTAAGATTGAATAAATGCGGACATAAATCTACCCGTTATGCATTGCTTCAAAACGGAGGGAGTCTATGTTTCCCTCAATTGTCTTTTTCACCACAGACCGAGACGCAGGTTGCTGTCAACTCAAAATGACAACTTCCTATAAAGTTGATTGGGATGTCCTCGGCTATAGTGTTTGAAAAAGGAAAGATTCTTCCGCAACATGATCATCCTTATTTTCAAAATTATAAAATTATCTTCATGTGACTTACTTATGAAAAAGAAAATCATACTGTCTATATTTGTATAATCATCCTTTCTCCATCAATAGTATTTTTTTACAATATGTGTATAAACTTTTTTCCCCCATCTAGTAGTCCACACAAAATTATTTGTGGTATTTTTTAAGTATTAAAAAATTATATTTATATTGTACATGTATAATTTTATTATATTTAAATCATGATATTATATTTAAAAGTTATACACATATATGTTGTTTGACATGTAATGCAAATATACTTTTTAACTTTTTTTAAAAAAAATTAAATAAATACCACAAATACCTTTGTGTAATTGTGTCACATCTAATGGCACACTAATTAGGTGTTGTAGGAGATATCTACTCTTGATTACCTAATGCAATAGTCTATAAGTAGTTAATACGGAGTATGTATGTGTGGGTATATATATTAATTTCATAAGATAATGTGTATGTAATATAAATGTAGAACTTGGATGCGGGTCAATAAATCCGATAAATATCTGCAACGGTCAAAACTCAAAAGTACACCCCCCCCCCCCCCCCGATTCCCTATTTATAGCCATCACGAGCGAAGATCACATCCACAACTTACTAAAACTAGCTTGAAATCCATTCAACAAGCTAGGGAACTCCATATATAGACCAATGTACCTTCTTAAATTCTTAAATCACTTTTTATACTGGTATGTACCTTCTTAACATCCACAACTTACTAGCATGTTTGCATTTTTTTTTTTGCAGATCTTTATCCCGTTGTTACGAAGGATGTCTAGATATGACATATATCCTGGCCAACCGATCGAGGTCGTTGGAACGGACAACATGATAGGATCGTTCGAGGAGGGAACCGTACACCGTGTAATTGGCGAATTGTATCTGGAGGTGGAGTACACTCACCGGACTACTCGGGAGGGTACGCTTCAGCGAGAGGATATCCACGCATGTCTTGTACGACCGATCTCGACTAGGCCCGAGTTCATATACCTAGGGTTCGTTGTGGGTGACGAGGTAGATATTTACGTCGAGGGTGTGTGGTGGCACACCCATGTTGAGATTGTACTAGGGGATGAGTATCGTGTTGTCTCCCCGGTGAATGGTTTAGCAACTTGGGCAACCGCAACGTCCTTGCGAGCCCACAACGAGTGGGTTGCTAATCGATGGAGCGTCAACCCAGTGCATTTCCCTTATCTAGACGTTGTATTATATTTATATATCATGATCCCTTATGTCTTTTATCATGCAGACTGCGTATTTTCAATATATATGTGGTAATATATGCAGATCCTCCATATCCCATTATGGAGCACTATCCAGTAGGTACAATGGTGGAGGTCATGGGCTCGGGTCACGGCATTGTAGGCACATACTCTCCGACCTTGATGTTGGACGTGTTAGCGTCAACATATGCCAGGGTGGAGTACACGTCTTTGTTGGCCGAGGACGGGAGAGCGGCCCTGCGGGAGGTCGTGCATCATTCTAAGCTCAGGTATGTGCCACCCCATATGCCTGTGGATGCAACCATCTTCGAGTACGACAAGGTAGATGTTTGGACGCGGGACATGTGGTGGCACGACTACGCGACTAAGCGCAAGCGAGACGGTTCAATGTATCTCGTTCAATACGAACTCTACCAAAGAGGAACATGGTCGAAAACTTCTCACATTCGACGCCATGGAGAGTGGATGAATTCCGAGTGGGTGTTTGAGTGATCTCCGTGTTTGTTGGTTGTTTTATGTCTTTGTGTTTTATTCTATCAGTGTACGTGTTAACGTTAGTGACGTTGTCAATCGATGTTTTTATTGTGTTGGGACTACAACGTACTCATCTTTCATTGGAACTATTTGTTAGCCATAATCTATCCACAATAACCGACAATCATGCATGATAATATGTAAACACCCACTCGAAAATAGTAGGGATTGTGTTTCCATATAACTTGTTTAATTAATTTTCAAATATTGATAAAAATTATAACCCGAAGAATATTGGACTGGAAATAAATTCAAATATCAATATAATTATAATTGTATTTTGAAGTTACATGTGTACATTCAAAATAAGTAAGTTCGATGTGATTATTAATCACGTAGTGAAAAATATTAGGGGTGCAGCAGGCCGCCCGACCATCAGCCGGAGTTGGAGAGTAGTTTGCATCCATTTCGAGTGTGGACCTTTATAATAATCAACCCAATACTTATAATGTCCACCACAAGTTTATTCTTATCAAATCGCCACCCTAGATTACTGAAGTTGACCCAAATTTTTAAGTTTTACCAAATCGGCACCCTAAACCATTATAATAATCAACCCAATACTTATTTACATCCAACCTTATATCTTAATTAGGTAGAAAACTTATCATTTTTCTATAAAATAAAATATCCAATATAACAAAATGACCCCATCGTATCCCATCGTATCTCAATATTGTTCACACACACACACACACACACACACACACACACACACACACACACACACACACACACACACACACACACACACACACACACACACACACACACACACACACACACACACACACACACACACACACACACACACACATCGATTACAATTTCAATTAACCGAATGACTCCAATACTTCGATTACAATTTCAATTATATACATGTATGTACACACACATATATATATATATATATTAAAATTATTATTATTATTATTATTATTATTATTATTATTATTATTATTATTATCATCATCATCATATTATCTATTTTATTATATGTTTATTTCTTTTTTTTTTCTTATTAATATCACCATTTCATTAGCTTAATAAATTTCGAACTTTGAGTACATCAAATTTGAACTTTGAAATTTGAAATTTGAACAAAAAAAAGAAGAGTTGTCTTGTAGTTTGTGTAGAATGACATAATCGATGTAAAGTCCTCTTTGAGGGTT
Organism: Persicaria tinctoria; assembly: GCA_037127255.1. Lineage (NCBI taxonomy): Eukaryota > Viridiplantae > Streptophyta > Magnoliopsida > Caryophyllales > Polygonaceae > Persicaria > Persicaria tinctoria. The sequence continues at coordinate 66,392,963 of JBANSL010000006.1, forward strand.
TCCATTCATTGATAAACATATATATATATATATATATATATATATATATATATATATATATATATATATATATATATATATATATATATATAGGTTACAAAGGTATTGGGCCTTAACGGGCTTTTAGCTCACTATACATGAGGAGACCTATGTAATCTATCAAACCCCCGCAGTCAAAACGGGAGGGGTCCGTACAGTGAGACTGAAACGAAAATCAATGAACAATTGTCTAGGTAAAACCTTGGTGAATATATCAGCGTACTGATAAGAGGACGGGACATGTAGAACGCGAACAGGTCCAATGGCAACCTTGTCCCTGACGAAGTGGAGATCAAGCTCAATGTGTTTCGTGCGTTGATGCTGGACAGGGTTGCTAGCCAGGTAGACGGCGGAGACGTTGTCAGCGTAGACCAGAGTGACCTTCTAAAGGGGGCAACGGAACTCAAGCAGGAGATTGCGGAGCCAAGAGCACTTAGAGACAACATTGGCAACACCCCTGTATTCGGCCTCAGCGCTGGAGCGAGATACGACAGACTGACGCTTGGTTGACCATGACACAAGGGTGTCGTTGAGGAAGACACAGTAACCAGACGTGGAGCGACGTGTATCAGGACAACCACCCCAATCCGCATTAGTGTAAGCAACAAGATCAAGCTTCGAGGAAGGAGTGATTGTGGGTCTTTAGTACATGGGACAAGACTCTGGGAACGGAGGACATCTAGAATGGCAGCGCTGGGATGGCCTAGGCGTGCATGCCACAGGCTGGACGACGATGCCGAGAGGGCGACCGGGCACGACTGACTGGACGCAGGAGGTGGTGTGACAGGGTAGAGCTCCCCGGTGCTGTTACATCTCATGCGAGTAATCCCCGTAGTAAGATCGTTCACAGAGAAACCATAGGGATCAAACGTAACGGAAACGTTGTTGTCAGTAGTGAACCGACAGATAGAGATAAGGTTTTTGACAATCTTTGGGGCAATAAGGACATTGTTGAGGTGTAGTGGGTGGGTTGGGGTCTGTAATTTGGCGTGGCCAATTCCCGAAGTAGCAAGACGACCACCATTTACGACAATAATAGAGTGGACAGGGACCTTAAAAGAAATAGATGAGAGGTTACGTGAGGAGTTCGTCATGTGGGAGGTGGCACCAGTGTCCATGTACCAAGAAGAGTCTGAAGATGTCGGCTGCGTAGAGGAGAAGGCGTGATGCAGAGCTGGCGGAACATAGCCTGGGTCAGGCGATGTCAGAGAGGCCTGAGGACCGACATGTCGAGGGGTAGGATATCTAGAGTATCCAGAGAAGGCGTGATGTTGGTGATCGTAGAGAGCCATGGTAAGAGATTTTTTTTATGCCACCGAACTTAATAAATAATTAAGTTAGGGTCAGAAACGAAAATAGGAGAACACAAGGGCTATTTTTGGAATTTCTTCAAAAGAGATTAAAAGCGTCTGCTTTCTTCTCCTTCGAAACACGTTCAGAGATGGGCACGTTCAGAGTCTGGGAGGAAGGCTGCGGCTGAGGTCGGGCACGGGGTCACCGAATCGGGGCTTGTAAGTTTGTTTACTTTGTTCATTAGATAAATGACATTGAGAAGAATTGTGTAAACACTCCTCTTTTCCAACAAGATTATGGAGCATTTTGGATAATCTACATATTAGATATGTATATTAATTCCGGATATTATATTAATCCCACTCTATCACCCTAGCTAGGCTCATCTTGATTGCAAATGAACAAACCCATTGGTATAGAAAACTGCCCAATGAAATGCTTTGAATAGAAGTAATGATTATTATCATGCATGTACACGCCTCATGCTGACTATTCCCATCCCATTTACAATGGTGTATAAATTAGGGCATCCTATTCAATCTTCTTCACCCTTCAATCTTCTTCACCCATTTCTTTTCCTCATTTCCAAACTTGTTAGCAAGCTAAGATGGTGAAGAAAGCAAAAGCCATTCCCAAGGTCAAACCTTCTACGAAAACACCAGTTTCATCCTCCTCATCACAGAAGCCAGTAACACCCATATCCGCCCAAGGTATGGAGTACTACATTGAGAGTCTCGCTGCGAGACTATCAACCATGAAGATGATTGTAAAGACCGGGAAATTTTAGAATATTAAATTATTAAAATAGTGATTTATAATTATTTCGATTTCTAAGATTTTGGAGGTTTAGAATTTCCGTCCTTGAGCTATTGATTTTATTCTAAATATTTCAAAACGAGTTCCGGCATTATTTAATTGAAAATTTAAAATATGTTATGCTCTGCTTTTATACACCGAAAATTTGAAAATAATGTTCGGATTCCATTATTTCATTCGGATTTAAAAATTTAAAATCTTTTGAGTCGGATCGGTTAAGGTCATAAAGCGGGTTTTGAGATATGTGTCCGGGTATTCAAAATATCTTTTTTGTACCACTTTAATTCCATTTCTCTCTCTCTCTCTCTCTCTCTCTCTCTCTCTCTCGTTCTCATACCTGTGACTTGAGGTAGAAACCTTCTGCACACCTATTTTGTCTTCTTCTTCATTTTGTTCAAAAAATAACCCACATACAGCTCATAATTGTTGTCTTCATTCTCACACCCAGCTTCAACCAAACCCACAAATCCCTTCCTCACTTTCCCTCTCCCTATCTGCAATTGCAGAACCCAGAAAACCCACTCCATCCTCCTTTGTCTCTTTGCAAAACCACCTCAAAGAGCTCCTCCCACCCACTGTTTTCAGTGAGCCACACCAGCAGCTGCTCCACCGTCAACGTCGGCCACCCAGGAGGTCGTCGGAGCCGCCACGAACCCTCCCTTGTTCCCCACCCGAAGCCGTCGAGTCCATTCTTTCCGATTCTGAGAAACCCGCAGCAACCCCGTCTTTCCTTCCCTATCCGTAGCAGCAGCATCTAGGAAGTCGCAGGAGATCAGGAGGCGCCCCGGGACTCCGGCGTAGCAAGGCCGAGCCGCGTCGCACCCACCTCTCCTCGTTCTCGTCTCCATGGTCGGTGAGGACATTTCCTTTCGTTTTTCATCCAATCTATCCATAAAGATCCACCTTTAAAACGTTTCCCTTCGACCTAGGCCATTTTCGGCGTTGATTTCCCTCTGGCGAAGCTGAATCGAGTCCGACGAAGATTTCCGGCGAAGATTCGGATCTCGTTGAGCTGTCTCCCACCTTTTCCCTTTACTCGCTGTTGAATTCTTTTGGGTCGGGTAAGGTCGGAATGTCGTTCCAATCAGATGGGAGTGGCCTGGGGTCGGAACGAGGGCCGCCGGAGGCCTGAGTCCTTCTTCCCCTTCGTTTTTCTTCCATCGACGGCTGAGCTTTGTTCCTGGTTTGGTTTTCTTTTTTAAAAGAACAACCCGGTTCACTTTTAAAAGAGAAATGGGTTGGGCTTATGGATCCGAAAATTTAGATTGGATTTGGGCCTTTTCTAATGGTTTTAAATGGTTACATCTTTCATGTTATCTATAAATTATGTTATGTGTTACTAGTATTTATTTAATCATGCGATTATTATTATTATCGTCATATTATTTCTGATTTATAAAAATATGAATATGTCTATCTTCTGAAATTTATTCTATATGACGAAGTTTTGGAAAATGGTATTATTTGAGATATGTATTGTGTGTTATTTTTAAATATGAAATTTGGGAAGTTTGAGATGATTTGTTAATAAATATAATCGATGTCTATGCTGGTTATATATTGATGATAAATTATTTAAAAATGGATTTTCAAGTTTTCGGTAATGTCTTTTAAGGATCTGTGTTTGGAAAACCAAATGCCGGAATTATTTTAATGGTCTAAATTTACAAGTCGATTAATTAAAGATTTAATGTTTATAAATGAGTTTTGGCCAATTATAATTTGAGAAAATGTTTTGAATATGAGTTGACTTAACTTGATATTTAAGAGTTTGGAAAACTTCGGGAAATGAGTTTGGAAATATTGTTGGTAAGATTATCGATGGGTTTGATTTGAAATGAAATGATTTTGGTTGATGTTGATCGTATCTTAAAGGTTTTGGAAAACGGTTTGACTATCGGCTGATTTTGAGCATGTTGAGAACGTGGAGTTGTTTGTATAAATGATGGATCGGTAGCTTATGCAAATGACCTGATGATAGTTGTATATTGCTTGTGGATTGCTTTGGACTTGCATTTGGGCCCTTACTTGTGTTATCTTGCTGTTCTGCATCTTCAGGTAAGTTCCCTTGGGGGCTTACTCAGGTTGGACATTCATGCCTGTTGTTGCATTTTATGTTAGGTGTTGCATATGCATAAAAGAATGTCATGTAGTATCCTGTTTAGGTTGCACTGATTGAATGAGCAACTACTTACTTTATGCGTTTGAAACAGAACGGCCGTTATCTGTGATAGTCCTAGAGTCTTTGCTAGGGTCATAGGGTAGCCTAGCCTCATCAGGTACCCTGAGTCAATCGAGTCATGAACTTCCTTATATTATGAGATGCCTGCGGGCTTTATTGTGGAGCGGGTTAGGCATGCGTGCCGCCCGATTATGATGGAATGCATTCACGAGCTGGCCAGTCTCCGCCCTATCGGAAGAGGTGGAGGTAGGAGAGGGATATGCCACTTGGCATTGTCTTGGGCCCTTTACAGTATTTTTACACATTATTATGACTAGGAGCATGCTAGTGTGTTTGACTTTCGTAGTGCATTAGAGCATCTTTATTAGGTATATAGCACATACTATGTGGCCTCAGCGAGGACTGCCGGTCCCGCATGAGTGGCTCGATCTGACTCCTTTCCCCGTTCTTCTTTTAAAGGTATTTTCTGCAGATTTGAGTGCTCGATGTCTATATGACGGGGTTCCCCTTTTGCGAATCGAAGAACCTGACTAATTCTATAACTCGTTATAAATGGTAATCACCCACTTATGATTTGGTTTTGACCCGGCTCTGCCGTGGTGCTTGTATCTTTACCTTGCTTCCGCTTTACTTCCGTTTGAAATGGATTCCACGACGTAGTCTTATGAGAGGTTAGGGGTACCCAATGGCCCTTCGAGTTTTTTAGGGTTTGAAATCCCTCTTTCTACCAATCTTAAATGAGTTTGAAACCTCGACCCGTACCTGGATCGCAAGATCCGAACAAGGGGTTTTATCCCTTGAAACGTAACCCGGAAATCATAATTCTGAGCCGTTACAAAGATGGTATCAGAGCCGAGGTTGTGCAATTCGGGTACACAAGGGTCGAGTGTATGTTTTGGAAAACCGCCCATGAATTTCAAAGGATCTGAAAGTGTTTTAAAAGGGCAAAATGAACTTAACATGCCTAACCAAAATTGGACTAAGTAATGAACTTGACTTGTAAGAAGAGAGGAAAATCGACCAAACGGAGATGCGAGTGGGTAGTAAAGGCCCTAGACCACCCCTATTGGGTGTAGTTGGGAACAGTAGGCAAAATACTAGCTTGCTCTTTACAGATGGGTTTGGATGTTTCCAAGGAGATGATTAAGAGTGTCATTCACTGATTCTATGCTGAGTGCTTGCTATGCTAGAGATCTGATTTGGATGCCCTAACAATGAAATGTGTACTGACTTGTCTGTGCAAACGGGATAGCGGGAGTACCTTTATTTCTGTATGGTTAAGCCCAGCTTGTGTGGAACGGCCGCTTCCACTATGTTAAACCCTTTCCGGTTCTACCAAATCTTTCTCCTAGCTGTCAGTGTCTTTCACGGGGAATCGGATTGGTAAACACATTGTGTCGGAAACTCATGTATGTACATGAAGGTGGTTTGAGTGAGTATTGGAAGATAGTTCTTGATGTCATTTTGAGTCAAGAGTAAGGTGTGTCTGAGGCTGTCTTTCTCAATCTTTATGATGATCGACCAATGTCTTCTTGCCATAAAGAGTCATGTCGGAGTCCCACGGGAAAGAGAGGTGATGAGTCGGTTGGGAAGGTCAATGGTTGCCCTTATGGATCTCTGTCCGGTTGTAATGGTGACTCTCTCTGAATTGAATGACATGATTTTGTAATCTCACGCATGTACCTTGTAAATGATCATTAGTAAGAAGTTGCTCGTGTTATGCCTTGCTTTCTGTCATAATTTTATTGTGTAAGCTCATGTTGTGGTTAGTTACATTGCTCAAGTCTCGTGTTATGTCTTGCCCTCTATCATGAATGTATGTTGTTATAGCATGTTTACTTGGCCTATTGATCATATAAATGATTGGAAGCATGGACCATATAATATGAATCTACATGATCGTTATTTCCTTATGAATTAGGTTAATGATAGTGTGACCAACTCCTCTTTGTAGGAATGCTTGTAGATTATCGCCTTAGCACGTTGGATGACGACATGTCGATGCTTATTATCCTTTTTATGACAAGAATCCATATCATGCCCATCTATTTTGTATTTGTCAGATTAGCTATTACTGATTATTTTGCACATAATATTGTTGTGTGTTACTTGTGTTGAATGGAGAATATGTGGTATAATTGAGTCTTAGCAAATGCATGTTTCATCCCAGTATGTGTTGATCTGCACTCATGCCCCATATTCTAATCAAATTGCCCATTACTTAGACTCGTATTATGAATCATTTAACTTTTCTCATGCTCCTATATCGTGGAAGATGATTGAGTGATTTCTTACCCGTCGTCATGATTAGTTGCATGCATGTATAGTACGTTATATTGAGCTTTTAGCATCATGTATGATCATCGATTGTGACTTGTGCGAACTTGTATCTTAGCTACGTTGTTGCTGATTCTCTCTCGAGCTAGGTTCCTGATAGTTTGGTTCTTCCCTCTTTCTATTACCATAACATGTCTTACCCGTGCAAGTTAATTAGTGTTGAATTCGATGATCGATTTGCTTTCTATGATGGTTAATCATAGCATGCTTACATGTTATCGCTCGGTAGTGTTCCTCTATTGCTCCATGATATCCTCTCATGCTAGTATACATGTATGACTTGGCACATCACATAATCACACACCACACTTATCATGTCTTTAGATACGTTGGACGCATGAATGTTAGAATGAATCTAGTCGAGTTATCTTGATTATGTGCATGTTCAATATGTGCCAGTAGTGTTCTGTAGGGCTTAAGTATGATTCCCAATATGACTCGCTAAATGATCACGTGTTGTACTTGTTCTATGATGTGATGACTATTGTACCATATATGTGATCTATGATGGTTCGTTCCTATTATGACTATAATCTATCACCCTTGATGTCCTTCTTATTACTTTTGATAATGCCTCGTGCTTCGTAAATATCATGATGAACTCCTTTTAACGGCTCATGATTATGCTTGTATCACGCTATGTATCTCTAGAATCATGTAGGACATGTGCTTTCTAAATGTATCTCGTCATATGATTACGTGTCATACTTGACCTATTATATGGTCATTGTGTTAGATGAGATAGTTACTATGTTACTCTTATATGTTCTCGTATGATGCATACACCAAGCTCGTGCATTGTTCATATATGTGACAATTGTGATACCCATTAAATCTTGCATATCTTGCTTAAGTTGCTAGGCATATCGGCTTTCATGGGATAATAGACTGCTATCTTGTCTCGCATGCATCCGTGTAGCACTCGATATGTCTTTTGGAATGAATACGTATGTCGTGCTCCTTGATATAGGTACATGTTAGAGTGGATTAATATGATTGATATTCCCCATGATGAATTCGTGTTTTCTTGCCACAATTGCAACCTAATAGACTTTCATAAGGGCGTCGTTGTTATTCTCGGGTTGAAGTTTTGTCTCTAGTTGTCGTCTTAGTATTGGTTCGTGGTTGTTTCCGATAGGAACTTTGGGGTGTATTCTCTTGTCACTCCCCTATCTCCGCTAACTCTGACCCTATGCGATACATTCGACGAGCGACCACATGGAAGAGGGAAAGAAAAGTTAGATAGCGATAGAGCAATGCAGCAGAAGCGTGGGCCCATAACCCACGGGCCCCAGGATCAATGATGTCGGCGGAACGAGCACGCATCGAGAATCGTGGATACTGAGTACGATATGACTTGCAAGCAGGAGTGTTCTCCGTTCGAATTGCTAACCCTTTTGAATTTATTGACGATGATATTGCACTGCCCTAGTGATGAAATTTATGTGTTGGTGTGTTGACTTGATGATGACTGTTGCCTGATTGCCTGTTGCCTATGATGATATGATTTGATGACTTGTAGATCTCGTGTACCATGGTGTCTTGACGTGTTGCTACTCTAAGTTGCTAAACGTGATTTGAATTCCTTTGCCTATAAAATGTGAACTATATATGCTAAGAAGCCTGAATTGTACCTGATAAGGTTATAATGCAACATGTTAGCTTGACTTGATTATGTTCATATATGATGTTTGCGATGGTTATTGAGTATGATGGTAACTGAGACTTGTTGAACCCATGATGTTATGTTTATGAATGCTAGTTGCATGATGTAGACCTTATGTTTGATGATTTTCATGATTGCTTCTTCCTTAAACCTGTGGGTGAGGTCATTTGGTAGCGTGGTTGGAGAGTGCTGAAAGAATATCGATCGTGTTAGGAGGTGAGTCGCGAGAGAGGGATCCATGTGGTTAGCAGGGTATGATGCTTGTGCTGTCTTGAGTAGCATATGAAGCGTGGGGAATGACTTTTGAGAGTATTGAAGATATAGTATTAGAGGTACTTGGGTGTGACGTTAGATATAGAAGTTGGATTCTTAGAGGTGGATGGTGTGGTAGTGCTTAGCGGAAGGAGGGGCGAGATTTGATCATCGAGATGAATTGGGATTCTCTGGGGAATTTTGTATGGGTTGACGTTGGCGAGTTTAGAAGAGGATTAATCTTGGCTTGAGAGTGAAGATGGGCGAGTGGGGATTGTGTTTTATTTTGACTGGTATGATGTGAGGAATTTTCTTGATTTTGTGATTTATTTATATCTGCTGGTATGATGTTAGATAACGACCATGATGAACCTGATATGGAATTACATGTTGATATGCAATATTAAAATCTAGTTGGTAGTGACAAGTGTTACCATGATATATTAATATCCCGTTATATTGTTTTAGAAGCATGTTAGGACGTGCTGTGATATGATATATGATGTAATGATGAGTATGAACTATGGGATAATGATGTGCTATTCTGTGAAAGCATGGTGTTTTATTATGTGGTAGTAAGCATGATGTGTACTATATGGTTGACAAGCATGATTATTGCTTATGTAAATGATGAATATGACTTGAAGTATGATCATGATTAGTATATATGAGATAATAGTGCATGATTTATAAATGATTATCATTCGATATTGTGATGAGTTAAGGTGATGTCTTTCAGAGCATGCTGACATTTTGGTGATTTATATACAACTTGATCTTCCCTTTTCTGAATCTTAATAGCATGACTTTTTTGTGTTGATATGTTAACGTGATGAATCTGTTCTACTTGTGTTGCAATATCGATATGCGATAGTAAGATTTGATGTGTACTGACGTACTAACCTCATAACATCTAACCCGTTGATTTCTGGACATGTGTGCTTACGTGATGATTGATGAGCATTCGATTATGCACTCGTGATGTCTTAAGTATGATGTAGATATACCTTATAATTTGTAGTATGTTGAGTTTTGTTGTTCCTTTGTTACTAAAGACTTGTTGGCATGTTTATGTTTATGTTAGACGGTTATGTGATGGTTTGTGACTATGATATGATGTGGGACTTGTCATGTGTGAGATGACTTATGATATTATGCTTATGTAAGAGTTGATGAGACTTTTGGTTATGGTACTTGTTGAGTTGTGAATGATGTTGCATGATCTGGAACTAGGAAGAGAATATGGGATTAGCCCTTAGAGGTGGATGATTCCACCTCCGAGCTTCTGAATTTGATTGATGGTTATGCGAGAAACTGATTTGGTTCTTGGAGGATTTTGACGAAATCTTGATTGGAAAGGATTTGACTCGTTTTGGTGTAAAATTTCTTGATTAAACGTTATATTTGAAGATTTTGACTGGTTTTGAAAGGAAATATCTAGGATTTAAAAGAATAAACGGTATTGAGAATTTTGAACGATTTCGATGTCAATCTTTCCAATGCAATCCCTTGTGAAACTTTTCAAACCCGGGCTTATAGTATAACGCCCCACGAAGTGGATACAAGCATTTTATCGGGGTGCATATAGAATGCTTGCTAAGACCTAGTAGGGGCGCTATAGTTGCTTTCGAGTTATGATATAACCGAAAGGTCAAGGTAAGGATGTGGTAGGGGCCCATATCGCATACTTGCTACGACCTATTGGGAATATTATGATCACGTCATGGGTATTGTGAGAACCTCATACGGCCCCTTATGAGGTGCTTACGGGGCCAATGACATGATTATTGGACTCACCGATTTAAAACTTCATCCCCTTGTTTTAGAGTGATTTTATTCTCGGGGACGAGACTTGTTTTTAGAGGTGGATGATGTAAAGACCGGGAAATTTTAGAATATTAAATTATTAAAATAGTGATTTATAATTATTCCGATTTCTAAGATTTTGGAGGTTTAGAATTTCCGTCCTTGAGCTATTGATTTTATTCTAAATATTTCAAAACGAGTTCCGACATTATTTAATTGAAAATTTAAAATATGTTATGCTCTGCTTTTATATACCGAAAATTTGAAAATAATGTTCGGATTCCATTATTTCATTCGGATTTAAAAATTTAAAATCTTTTGAGTCGGATCGATTAAGGTCGTAGAGCGGGTTTTGAGATATTTATTCGGGTATTCAAAATATCTCTTTTGTACCACTTTAATTCCATTTCTCTCTCTCTCTCTCTCTGTCCGTCTCTCTCTCTCTCTCTCTCTCGTTCTCATACCCGTGACTTGAGGTAGAAACCTCCTGCACACCTATTTTGTCTTCTTCTTCATTTTGTTCAAAAAATAACCCACATACAACTCATAATTGTTGTCTTCATTCTCACACCCAGCTTCAACCAAACCCACAAATCCCTTCCTCACTTTCCCTCTCCATGTCTGCAATTGTAGAACCCAGAAAACCCACTCCCTCCTCCTTTGTCTCTTTGTAAAACCACCTCAAAGAGCTCCTCCCACCCACTATTTTCAGTGAGCCACACCAGCAGCTGCTCCACCGTCAACGTCGGCCACCCAGGAGGTCGCCGAAGCCGCCATGAACCCTCCCCTGTTCCTCCTCCGAAGCCGCCGAGTCCATTTCTCTCCGATTCCAAGAAACCCGCAACAGCCGTGTCTTTCCTTCCCTATCCGTAGTAGCAGCATCTAGGAAGTCGCAGGAGATCAGGAGGCGCCCCGGGACTCCGGCGTAGTAAGGCCGAGCCGCGTCGCACCCACCTCTCCTGGTTCTCGTCTCCATGGTCGGTGAGGACGTTTCCTTTCATTTTTCATCCAATCTATCCATAAAGGTCCACCTTTAAAACGTTTCCCTTCGACCTAGGCCATTTCCGGCGCTAATTTCCCTCCGGCGAAGCTGAATCGAGTCCGACAAAGATTTCCGGCGAAGATTCGGATCTCGGTGAGCTCTCTCCCTCCTTTCCCCTTTACTCGCTGTTGAATTCTTTTGGGTCGGGTAAGGTCGGAAAGTCGTTCCAGTCAGATGGGAGTGGCCTAGGGTCGGAACGAGGGCCGCCGGAGGCCTGAGTCCTTCTTCCCCTTCGTTTTTCTTCCATCGGCTGCTGAGCTTTGTTCCTGGATTGGGAGAGGCGAGTTGTGGGCCCTTTTCTTTTATTTTGATTTTCTTTCCCTTCTTCTGATTGTGTAACTGGGTCCGGTTTTCTGTTTTAAGGGGGGTCCGGTTCGGTTTTCCTTTTTAAAAGAACAACCCGGTTCACTTTTAAAAGAGAAATGGGATGGGCTTATGGATCCGAAAATTTAGATTGGATTAGGGCCTTTTCTAATGGTTTTAAATGGTTACTTCTTTCATGTTATCTATAAATTATGTTATGTGTTACTAGTATTTATTAAATCATGCGATTATTATTATTATTGTCATATTATTTCTGATTTATAAAAATATGAATATGTCTATCTTCTGAAATTTATTCTATATGACGAAGTTTTGGAAAATGGTATTATTTTAGATAAGTATTGTGTGTTATTTTTAAATATGAAATTTGGGAAGTTTGAGATGATTTCTTAATAAATATAATCGATGTCTATGCTAGTTATATATTGATGATAAATTATTTAAAAATGGATTTTCAAGTTTTCGGAAATGTCTTTTAAGGATCTGTGTTTGGAAAAACAAATGCCAGAATTATTTTAATGGTCTAAATTTATAAGTCGATTAATTAAAGATTTAATGTTTTGGCCAATTATGATTTGAGAAAATGTTTTGAATATGAGTTGCTTAACTTGATATTTAAGAGTTTGGAAAACATCAGGAAATGAGTTTGGAAATATTGTTGGTAAGATTATCGATGGGTTTGATTTGAAATGAAATGATTTTGGTTGATGTTGATCGTATCTGAAAGGTTTTGGATAACGGTTTGACTATCGTTTGATTTTGAGCATGTTGAGAACGTGGAGTTGTGTGGATGAATGATGGATCGGTAGCTGATGAAAATGACTTGATGATAGGTGTATATTGCTTGTGGATTGCTTTGGACTTGCATTTGGGCCCTTACTTGTGTTATCTTGTTGTTCTGCATCTTCAGGTAAGTTCCCTAGGGAGTTTACTCGGGTTGGACATTCATGCCTGTTGTTGCATTTCATGTTAGGTGTTGCATATGCATAAAAGGATGTCATGTAGTATCCTGTTTAGGTTGCACTGATTGAATGAGCATCTGCTTACTTTATGCGTTTGAAACAGAACGACCGTTATCCGTGATAGTCCTAGAGTCTTTGCTAGGGTCATAGGGTAGCCCAGCCTCATCGGGTACCCTGAGTCAATCGAGTAATGATCTTTCTTATATTATGAGATGCCTGCGGGCTTTATTGTGGAGCGGGTTAGGCATGCGTGCCGCTCGATTATGATGGAATGCATTCACGTGCTGACCAGTCTCCGCCCTATCGGAATTGGGTGGAGGTAGGAGAGGGATATGCCACTTGGCATTGTCTTGGGCCCTTTACAGTATTTTTACACGTTATTATGACTAGGAGCATGCTAGTGTGTTTGAATTTCGTAGTGCATTAGAGCATCTTTATTAGGTATAGCACATACTATGTGGCCTCAGCGAGGACTACCGGTCCCGCATGAGTGGCTCGATCTAACTCCTTTCCCCGTTCTTCTTTTAAAGGTATTTTCTGCAGATTTGAGTGCTCGATGTCTCTATGACGGGGTTCCCTTTTTGCGAATCGAAGAACCTGACTAATTCTATAACTCGTTATAAATGGTAATCACCCACTTATGATTTGGTTTTGACCCGGCTCTGCCGTGGCGCTTGTATCTTTACCTTGCTTCCGCTTTACTTCCGTTTGAAATGGATTCCACGACATAGTCTTATGACAGGTTAGGGGTACCCAATGGCCCTTCGATGTTTTTAGGGTTTGAAATCCCTCTTTCTACTAATCTTAAATGAGTTTGAAACCTCGACCCATACCTGGATTGCAAGATCTGAACAAGGGGTTTTATTCCTTGAAACGTAACCCGGAAATCATAATTCTGGGCCGTTACAATGATGACCAAGTTGTTGTTCCAAAGGGTCATCAACACAGGCCATGGGCCACTGCTGAAGACCTTACTGGCCGGGGACGTGCCCCTGGTGGACTTATTGTGGATGTTCGATGCCGCACATTCGACCATCGATGGTCCCGCTCTAAACGCTGACGAAGGTAGCGCTACCCCTTCGTCGAAGGTGGCCTTGTAGAGGAGACTCATGTTAGAAAGCTCTCTGACGGCTGCACCCACCCAAAGCAAGATGCCTGCTACTGCTGAGAGTCCTCCACCTATGATTTATTTACCTTCGGCGCCGACGAGTCCAGCCAAGACGGTGGTCATCGACCTAGACGATGATTGATCGGTTTGTTTTAATTCGCATTGGAGTCCAGCCATGCAGTACGTCTACTAAGTATTTTTAGGGTTTATGTTAATTTGAATTTGCGAGGGAGACATCCCCTCGCTATATTGTTATTTTCCTTTTCCGAGGGAGAGACATCCTTCCTCTATGCTTAATTAAGTACGTCGTACATTCTTTTCCAAATCATCAATGTACCTATCGGGATATATATATATATATATATATATATATATATATATATATATATATATATATATATATATATATATATATATATATATATTAATGCATGGATGTTGATTAGTTGGTTTGATGTCAACCCTCTTATATACTATGTTGTTTGTCATACCAATTTTGATAGAATTTATGAGGGAAAACAATGTTTGTACCTTAATCTAAAACATTTAACTTGGTTCAGATGAGTGACTACTAAATACACATGGAACTTAGGGTTTCATGCATATACTGCGTGCCACAACAATAGAATTATATGAGCTCTATGATATACAAAAACTTAAAATATGAATGTTTGGCTAAGGAATTCTATGATATTTGAAGGTTTACATATTATGTCAAGAGTGGTTGTCTTTAAGTTTGAAAAATGATGTACATAATGACCACTTTAGAATGGTTGGAATGTTAATCGCAGGCATATCAGATGCACTTGATATTTACCAAAAGAAATTAGGGTTTCATATGCCCACAAGCATATCAGCAGGCCGCCTTCATATAAGCAGGCCGCAGGCATATCAGCTGAACTTGGTATTACCAAAAAAACTTAGGGTTTCATATGCCCGCAGTCATATAAGCAGGCCGCCGGGAGCTTTACAAGGAAATGGTTTCTTTTATTTTAAACCGTAAATTGTTATAATTAATATACGATTTTTGTGATTTTTATCCTAAATCATAATAATAATAATGTATACTATTAATTTGTTATATTAGTATCATAAGATTTATAAAAACATATGATTTTGTTTGTAAACTCGCATCATATTTAAAACATAATTTAGCTAACCTTTATATTTAAAATTCAACTGGCTTTCCCACAACAAAGAAGTCTCCTTTTAAAAAAAAATCACAAACTAAAAAATAAAACAATTTCTAGTATATAAAATCCAACTGGTTTAAACTTATATAAAAGTCACCTCAGGTTGAAATTTAAATTTAAAAAATAATTTAAATTACAATTTATTTTAAGATTAAAGTATAAATTAAAGAAAATATCTAGCAAAACGGGTGAAATAGCCGGGTAAAAGATGTTGGTATGTGTTGATATGTATACACACATTTTGGAAAAATGGCTTAAAGTAATAATAACTATCATGTATCACCAAAAATTAATACCAACAAAAGATTATTGGAGAGTAGTTATAATTATGTTTGTAACTTGTATAATGAAATTTTTTTATAAAATATAACCCGTATATTATTGGATTTAATTATAATTACATAAAACGTATTGAATTGCAAAGTTAATGTGTATATTGAAACCTATCACGTACCTTTGATGCGTATAGACAAAAAAAAAGTAATGTTATTGGAAATCGAAGAAGGGAGTAACAGGCCTACGCGCAGACAGCGACATAGGCTTTACCCCAAGTAAGAAGTTCCTAGTTAAAAAATTTTAAAATTAAAACAATTTCTAGTATTGGTGGAAAATACTTCACATGGATCCGTATTGTGGGCCGTTAGATTGATGTAAACGGATGGTCAAGATGTGATATTGGTGTTAAGCCCAACATATATACTTATAATTACCACCACAATTTTATTCTTACCAAACATATGCCCACAGGCATATCAGCAAGCCGCCTTCATATAAGCAGACCGCAGGCATATCAGCTAAACTTGGTATTACCAAAAAAACTTAGGGTTTCATATCCCCGCAGTCATATAAGCAGGCCGCCGGGAGCTTTACAAGGAAGTGACATCTTTTATTTTAAACCGTAAATTGTTATAATTAATAAGCGATCTTTGTGATTTTTATCCTAAATCATAATAATAATGTATACTATTAATTTGTTATATTAGTATCATAAGATTTATAAAAACATATGATTTTGTTTGTAAACTCGCATCATATTTAAAACTTAATGCAGCTGACCATTATATTTAAAATTCAACTGGCTTTCCTACAACAAAGAAGTCTCCTTTTAAAAAAAAATCACAAACTAAAAAATAAAACAATTTCTAGTATATAAAATCCAACTGTTTTAAACTTATATAAAAGTTACCTAAGGTTGAAATTTAAATTTAAAAAATAATTTAAATTACAATTTATTTTAAGATTAAAGTACAAATTAAAGAAAATATCTAGCAAAACGGGTGAAATAGCCGGGTAAAAGATCTTGGTATGTGTTGATATGTATACACACATTTTGGAAAAATGGCTTACAGTAATAATAACTATCATGTATCACCAAAAATTAATGCGAACAACAGATTATTGGAGAATAGTTATAATTATATTTCTAACTTGTTTAATGAATTTTTTTTATAAAATATAACCCGGATATTATTGGATGTAATTATAATTACATACAGTACAACATATTGAATTGCAAAGTTAATGTGTATATTGAAACTTATCACGTACGTTTGATGTGTATAGAAAAAAAAAATAGTAATGTTATTGGAAGTTGGAGAAGGGAGTAGCAGGCCTACGCACAGACAGCGAGATAGGCTTTACCCCAAGTAAAAAGTCTCCTAGTTAAAAATTTTTAAAATTAAAACAATTTCTAGTATTGGTGGAAAATATTTCACATGGATCCGTATTGTGGGCCGTTAGATTGATGAAAAGGGACGGTCAAGATGTGATATTGGTGTTAACCCCAACATATATACTTATAATTACGACCACAATTTTATTCTTACCAAATCACCACCCTAGATTACTAAAACTGACCCAACTTTTTAAGTTTTGCCAAATCGGCACCCTAAACCATTAATATAATTAATTACTACTGATGTACATCGTAGATATGATATTGGTGTTAACATAATGACTCCGGTACTTCAATTATATATATGCTATTAAAAGATCAATCTTCAACGTAATACTAAATCGGATAATTGGATTCAAACTTAAAGAAAGATGAATTTTGTCCAAAACTTTAGATAGTATATCTCTGTCTTGACTTAAAAAAAATAGATAATGTATATGTCTCTTTCTCAATTTTAATTATCCATATAGTGGTTCGATATATATAAATTTTGTCCCCAATCAGGGATCCTCCACACATCAATATAGTGTAAATAGATTATCGAATTATTGCAGAGTGTGAATAATTAAGTCTGTCTAAAATGTGATTCTTTAAGATATAACTTTATAATCCTATCAACATAACGGTATAAAACCCAAAAATATTATGTAAAATTAAGTTCGCATGTAAAGTTAAGCCCAACATATATACTTAGAATGGCCACACAATTTTATTCGTACCAAATCACCACCCTAGTTTACTAAAGCCGACCCAATGTTATACGATTTTTACCATATCGGCACCCTAAACAATTATAATAATCAATGAATACTTATTTACATCTTAGATGGTATGTTGGTGTTAACCGGATGACTCCGGAACTTCGATTAAAATTTCAATTATATAATTGTCATTAACTAGAAGATCAATCTCAAACGTAAGACTAAATCATATAATTGGATTTCAACTTAAGGAACAAGGAACTTAATGCAAACATTAGATAATACATCTCCTTCCTTACTAAAAAAATAGATAATGTAGCTAACTCTTTCTCAATTTTAATTATCCACACCGTGATTCGATATATATAAAATCGCTCCCCATTCAAGGATCGTATATACACATCAATATAGTGTAAATACATTATCGAATTATTGCAGAATGTGAATAATTAAGTCTCTCTAAAAGTGATTCTTTAAGATATAACTTTATAATCCTATCAACATACCAGTATAAAACCTGAAAAAACACATTATCAACCGATGAACCAAAAAATTACAAACTATTATAGTACCAATTTAAATAATATAAACTTTAAAAGTTGGAATATGAAAATCTTGTTATGTGTGTATATATTGACTACCCTAGTACTCTACCTAGGAAAAAGAATTGATTGCAAATTACCAACACCCATTGGGCCAGCATAAGTGGCCACTTAAATCCGTTGATTTGATGTAATTATTAATTTTTAGTTTTAGTTTTATTATACGCTCTAATTACACACCCCAACCGGAATTAACCCGACCCCCTATGCCATTGAAATGGTTTATAAATTTTTCTAATATATATATATATATATATCCATAAAAACTTGATGAATTGGATATTTACACATCAAAACTTCAAAATTTTTATTATACCCAATCAAATCATGAATAAATACAATGATATTTGGATTATATAACACACTTATTTAATTTTCAGATAATTACAAAAATTATTGATTTATAGTGACCAAAAATAATTAATTTAATATTCAAATAATCACAATAATCCATACCAAATGAGGAAAATAATCAATATTGATGTTTTAGTGGGTATTTACACAATTAATTAAGGCATCCACTCCAATCTCATCGCCTACCCTATTCTCCAACTAGTTCTTATCATCCCAAACACCTTCCCCAACTTGTTAGCTTAGATGGTGAAGATAATCAAAATGTCTCCTCCTCCAACACCCGAATCCGACTCACCACTGATTCCAATTGCTCCCATATCCGCCCTAGAAGTCTCTCTCGGCATTTTGTTACCTAGACTCTCAAAGCTTGAGACCATGACCAAGCTTATGTTTCGAAGGGCCATAGACACGGGCCACGGGCAACTTATGAAGAGCTTGATCGCCGGCGAGGATCCACTCGTCGATATGCTGTGGATGTTCGAGGTTGAACAGTTCCTCACGGGTGGGACACGATCCCGACGAGGTCCCCGACCAACGTCCTGACTTCCATCCACCAAGGAGGAGCTTGTCGAGGGGAGTTCCTTGACCACCACCAAGGAGGAGCCTGCTGCTGAGAGTTCCTCGACCACGACCACGACCAACGTCCCGGAGGAGAGTCCAGCAACCAAGGAGATCAGTGAGCGCGATGGCTTTAAGCTTTTAGGACTTTAAGGTTCCATGTTTATTGATGATTTTGCGGGGGTTGAGATCAGTGAGATCGATGGCTTTGCTTTGCTTTGCTTTGTTTCGTTTTGAATTCACGAGAGAGACATCCTCTCGCTATGTTTTTATTTTCCTATTCCGAGGGAGAGACATCCTTCCTCTCTGCTAAAGTAACTAGTTGGTGTTTTCCAAATGATCACCCTACCGAAATATATTAATGAAATCGATCAGTTTGTTTCAACCCTACCCTCATCTCCTCAAATATTGGTATTCATATTCATACTTGTTAACTACAACATGCTTGAGAACAATGTTTATGGATATTTGAGCACAAGAAATACCATGTTTGACTCGGAAACACATTGACTGGAAAATGTTTGGATAGTGAACAATGTTTGACTTGGTAGTTTTTGAATGGTTACATTTTAGGTAATATGTTTATGGATATTTGAACACAAGAAATACCATTATATACATTTGCGGAAAAACGAGATTTCTTTAGTTATTAATTTATTATGAAAATATAAATAATTTGTATAGAACATCTTTTAAAAAACAATATTGTTAAAGAATTCACTATATCCTTTATATTTATATATAAACGATATACACAGACACATAAACAAATGGCCGCAGGCCTATCGGCAAGCCGCTTCCTATTTTTTATGATTTTTTTTAGAAACCGCTGCATGGTATTTTATTAACTGTTCTACTTGGAGTATCATTGAGAAATTTCTCTTCTTCTCCAGCCACTTTGGCAAAATCTCTTTATGGATATTTGAGCGTAGTTATGTGGGTTGAAGGTGACATTGCTTTTGAGGAGTTTCTTTGGTGAGCGTAGTTATGTGGGTTGAAGGTCTCGATTTGGGGTAAATCTGAAGCTTGATTTAGTGTTTGGTTTGAGGTAGTTTTATGTTTTTTTCCTCTTAATTCTACTTGTTACATTCTATTCATTTTTTGTTGTTGTTTTTGTTGTTACATTCTGTTCATTTTTACTCTTCATTCAAAACCCTCCAATACGTTCTGTTACAATTTGTTGTTGTTTTTGATTGGAAATCAGGATTGAGATGTTTGGTCACTTTCTACGATTAATAAACAAGAGGGTTTTGAATGAAGATGATCCACTTAATCAACTGAATTTATCATCTTTACACTTCTTTTCCAGCGGAATTGGTAGTATTCATTTCCTCCCATGACTCACACACTTGCATTGGATTGATTTGAGTTTTAGGTATGGCTGATAATGCATTGGATGAGTGCTCTGTTATTAAAGACAAGGGGGAGGTTGGCTTCATTGATTTGCAGATGAAGTTTCCACGGAATTGGCTTCTGAGAAACCGTTTCGAAAGGCGCGGAAGAAGTCCCTAAAGCTGTCTTGAACGGATTAACACCATTGAATTATTCATCTTATTTTAGGACGCTGTATAATATGGAAGAGCTACGAATTGAGGTAATTCGTAACTTCTCTTTGTTTGGGATAGTGTGAGCAGAGAGCAAAAGTGCTTCAACCCTTTACTCCAAGTATAACTTACTGACTGTTTCTCTTGGTTTGTTTTATGTATAGGAAAACATGAAAGCTTATGATATGGAATGTGTAACTTGGAAACGAACGGAGCGTTATTCCTTAGCCCCTAACGTGCCTGGACTTGCTGAAAGAAGACCCTCACTTGTCCAGTGAGACGCAGTGTGTGTTCGACATGCTAGTGACGATTATCACTCCGGCCGACCGGAGTTATACAGGGTATGAGTGCTCATTGATATAAAGTTTATTTTTGGCTTAAGCACCAAGTATATTGCCTCCAAATATCTGTCACCTACAAACTCATGCATGGAAAATGAAAAAAACCGCATTCATATTTTTTTTTTGTTTTGGTCAAAAAACATCATTCATAGTTTGTGAATATGGTATTATGAATTTTTCTGACCAAAAATCTGGTATTAGGAGTTAGCACAGTACATAGTAAGATATTGCTGCCTGTGCCGTGGTTTTTACTCACCGGTGAGATTTCTAGTGTCCATTTTAAATAAAACACCATTGTAGTTTATTAATCCCTGATAAGTTACGCTTTGCTCGGATAGACTAGGTTCTACTTGGACGAAATGATGGTTTTGTATTTTATTCTCTAACATAGACGAAATGTTGTTTTGGATAGGGCTGCATCCACCGTGTCATGGTTGATGTAGTCTCTTTGGACTTTACTGGTATATTCCCCAAAATTCACAAAGATGGAAATCTGTATAATGTTCGTTTTGCGTATAACAGAGTGAATTTCATAAGGATATATCAAGCTATTGAATATTCAGATAAATTACACAAGGGGATCCTCTTTCCAACCGAGTCTGGTGGGAAAAGGATAATTGCATCCGAATTCCCGAAGCCTATTTCCCATGATATTAACCTGGAGCAAGCAAAGGTCGTTCAATTAATATTAGGATGCAAAAGAGGAGCTCCTTTTGTGATTCATGGGCTTTCTGGTACAGGGAAGACAAAAACACTAGTTGAGGCTATCCTCCAACTTTATAAGAATAAACAGAATTCTCGGATTCTGGTATGTGCATATTCAAATTCCACAGCAGATCACATATTGGAGAAAATCATTGGTGCGAGGGTGGATGTCAAAGAAAAAGAGATTTTTAGATTGAATGCCAACAGTCGTCCTTTTGGAGACGTCGACCCTTATTACGTGAAGTTCTGTGTTCATGAAGAGGATGTCTTCCGTTGCCCTTGTCTTCGGAAGCTCAGTAGCTACAGGATAATAATAACGACATACATGAGTGCATCCTCCATATATGCAGAAGGGGTTAACCGAGGTAACTTCTCTCACATCATATTAGACGATGCAGACCAAGCTTCAGAGCCGGAGACAATGATTCCCATATCAAACCTTTGGGAATAAGACAAAGTGATTGTTCTTGCTGGTGATCCTATGCAACTTGGGCCTGTTATCTACTCTAAAGTTTCCGAGTCTTATGGTCTAGGAAAGTCATATCTAGAGAGATTGATCGAATGTGATGTCTACAGATCTAGGGATCCAAATTACGTGGTGGTCTTGGCGAAGAATTACCGAAGCCATCCTGAAATTCTCTCTGTTCCGTCAACGCTGTTTTACAAAGGAACTTTGATTCCATATCGAGAAGAAAGTGAGGCATCTTCAGTACCTTGGGCTGATTTGCTTCCGAACCCTAATTTCCCTATTATGTTCTTTGGCATTCAAGGATTGGATGAGATGGAGTGGAGCATCCCTTCATGGTTGAACAAGTTTGAAGCTACAAAGGTGGTCGATCTCGTAATGAAACTCGTAGCAAGGAATGTTCCTGAACACGACATTGGGGTCATTACCCCTCATCGGCAGCAAGTAATGAAGATAACGAAGGCCCTTGAAGATCGCGTCATACGTGATATAAAGATTGGAAATGTAGAGCAATTTCAAGGCCAGGAAAGAGAAGTTATCATCGTTTCCACAGTCAGATCAACCGTGAAACACAACGATTTTGACAAGACTTTCTATTTGGGGTTTCTGAGCAACCCGAAAAGGTCTAATGCTGCCATGACTCGAGCCAAATCATTGCTTGTCATCATTGGAAACCCCTATATCATTGAGAAGGTAATTCACATTGAAAGTGCTCACTTCTTAACTTTTGTATCTTTTGTGTTTGTGATGGATACATGGTAAGTGTAGTTAAACTGTTGTGTCGGTGTGTGCTTTGGCAATTCACAGGACTGTCATTGGAACCAAATGCTACGGCATTGTGCCGATAACAACTCGTATCAAGGTTGTGCTCATCTGAAGCATCTAGATCCGTAAAATGGCTATGAAGTGGCAGATTCAGACCATCCAACAGACGATTGAAGTTGTTTCCACTGCTACTATTTCAATATTTCGATTACTGTATTTGGACCCCTTTGTTTTGTATAAACCTACTTTAGAACATTATTATCATCATGTTTAATTTTCTTCCGCGGATTGAATGGTCACATGTTATCATCTTGTATGTGATTCTTTTTTATTTTCAGCCTACTTTTTTACTTTCTCACATGAAGTATATTTTATTAGACATCTAATTCAGTATGATGGGTAACCACGGGATGCATATACCCCAATGTTCACAACATCTCATATATCACAAAGATATTATATTCTTTCTCTATTTTTCTTTCTCACATGAAGTATATTTTTTTTATACATTCTTCAATATTCATTGCAAAATAAAAAAAGAAGCGAATGTGCTTAAGTCATTATATAATTAAAAATATATATACTCAAGTCATATTGATTATATATGTAACACATGTAACTTATGTAAATATCATTTATTTCTATTTGTACTTAACATATAAAGTACTTAATGTAAACACAAATGGCCCATCCCATATATCATAAATTTCCATATATCACCAAGCCCAAACTACCTTTGCCTCCGGCCCAACTACAAAGATAAAAGAAGTTTTGACTGGTGATGCTAAATTATGGAGTATTCGTGAATGAAATATTATTTTTGAACAAGATCACCTATATATTTATAAATGAACGGAGGGCATATATTAATTTGTAACTGGCATAATTATCAAATTCCATACACATTTGTTTGGGAGCTAAATGAGTTCATTTTTTAAATACTGACAATGTCATTAAAGATGTCATGCATACAAAGAAACAAACCTAGCACAAATGTGGAGATACATTGTTGTAGGGTGGTCTTTCAAGCCTTGATTCGACAAAAGTGGGCGATCTTACAACAGCCCCTACATCACCAATTTGGTTCATCTACCTCATCATCGCCGCCCTCCTCTTATAGTCCTCAAGAATTGGCCCATAGAAGCGCCATAACAAACATCCGTCCGTGATAGACATCATTCCATAGGGCTTTTCCTCAATAAATTTCTGGACATGGTCTGCTTTGGCTACGGATTGAAGATATTGATGAAGGAATCCACCATGCGCTGTCACAAAATTACAAGTCCAAAGATAACAACTTAGAAACTCTCCTTCATCCGAAATTGACATACTTATTGAAGTTGCGAGTCTCACCTAAATATTTGTCGTCTACATTCAGGTATGTATATGGACCAGGGAAAATGGCCGTGTTTTTCTATGTGAAGAATACAAAAAATTAGAATCGTATATTAAAAGGAAAGCAAAGGTTTGAAGGACAGTGACCTGGATGAATATGTCCTTATGTGAATCAACATTGATATCAGTTCCTACTTACTGGATTGAGTAGCGCCTTATATGGGGAATCATCGATCAGGAGGGTGTTAGATTCGTCATAGTCACCCTTCTCCCATGGAAGAGTTGGGTCCTCCTTTTCCCACAACTTCTTTAGTTCTTTAAACACCAGTGGTTTGTCATTCTCCCAAGGAATCACGTGGCCAAAATCGGTGCAATGATCCTTCTCCTGCACGGTAATTCTATGTTAGACTCTTGAGCTCGCGAAGATCGATGTTCAAGAAAAACAACCAATGCAAAGAATTTAGGGTCAACACTCGCTCAAAACTGAATATTTAAACAAAAACACGAAATTCATATTCTTACCCAGCAGAACACCAACTTGTTCTTTTTATCTCCCAAGATGTAGTCCACAATACTATCCAAGTTCTTCCTGTCAAACGCAATAATGAAATGCAAGAGAATATAACACAGGATATCAAAGGCTTAAAAAAACTCAAGGAATTACCTGGTTCTTGATGACCAAATCCCTACATTGAAATTGTCAAAGCAAAACTCAAGGAATTCATCAGAAAATCTCCTTTTAAACACTGGAATACGGATTAAAAAAATGTTAGACGTAGCAAGAATGAAAATAACATGTTGAACTAAGAGTGCGTATAACAACAACAACAGGGGTCTACAAACAATGTAATTACCTGCTTTCCTTGCAACCGTTTTCCCAAAGGCGTATCCCGATTTAGGGTCTGAAACAATGTCATCTATTAACCCATTCACATCAAGAATTAGAAGCTTTTTTTTTTCATTCCTCTCCTGGCTTCCTAAAGATATTTCATAGAAGCAGCAATCACAGGTTCTCATCGATCTCGACTAGGGCTTACTTGAGATCGAGTAAAGCTGTTGAAGTCGAGTTGGGTCTTGGTCGAGTTCCTGCACATAGAAGCTACGGCGATTCTGGAATCGAAGGTGAGTAACTCGAGATCAAGGAGTGCAATTCGAGATCGAGTAAGACAGAGAGTAAAACAAAATAAAGTAAAGAACAAATGCTTTAGGATTCGAAAATAAACTGTAAAAGACTTCCAAGATTGGGGTTTGCAACAACGATAACCAAGGATGCATAAGGCATGAATAAAACAGATAATCATGTGAATCGCATCAAAGGATCAAGCTTTCGCCTTTTCCAACAATCAGACAAATCTTTCAAGAAACCCTAATTGTCTCTACTAATTTTATGTTTACAATCCAAGTTGTTAGCATGGACCTCCATTAGATGGGTAATAAACACATAACAGGTAGTAGATGCTCAAAACATGATAAAAGTCGGATCATTACCTCAAACACGCAGGGCTATCGTCGGGCTCGCCCCAACCCTAGAAGTGGGTGGACTACTCGCGCTTCATTGCAAATTCAGACATTGATGTATGAAAAGAAACTTGCATTAAACTAAATTCAAAGCCTTTACAATCCCGGCAATCCAACTCTCGTTGAACGCCAAAACCCTAAAACCTCTGAACTCCTAAACTTCTCTATGAACTACTCCTCTAACTTCTGAATTGAATGAATGAAAAACCAGCCCCATGGGCTTTATTTATAGCCTTCTACTCCTTGCTATTCAAGGATAGAATATCTCTATCTATATCTAAATTTATATCTAAAAACTTTAAAGATAAATAAAGGAATTAAATCTAAAAAGGGAAATTATATCTAAAAGTCTTCAAGTGGATAAATCATCTCTTCCATGATGGATCTTGATAGAATCGGATAGAGCTCGGCAATCTTCGGCCCCAAGGAATCCCAATCCGAGTAGGACAACTCAAAATGTGTTACGCCGCTTCTGGAAGATTTCCTCGATCTCGAGGAGTTTCCTCGATCTCAAGTAAAACGGCGTCGTCGACTTCAGTGGCTCGGCGTCTCGGGTTTCTCTTCCTCGATGTGCTCGGACTCTGGCTCCCGGGGGGTCCTCGATCTCGAGTAACATACTCGATCTCGAGTAACGGTGTAGATCATGGCTTGGCCTGGCCTTGTCGAGCAGCTTGTCTTCGACATGGCTCGGGCATTGGCTCTCAGGCTTGTCGATATCGAGGAAAGTTCTCGATATCGAGGAAGTGTGCCCAGCCTGTCTTCATCTTTGGCTTCTCTGGTCAGGTCGGGTAGCTTCTCCGCGGCATCCTCGCTCATCTTCTCTTCGACTCCGGGCATGGTCTTCAAGGTGTTGTCGATGTCGAGTAACCTACTCGATCTCGAGTAAAGCCTCGGAAGTCGGGTTGGCTCGTCTTCAGCTTCTCGACATGCTGCTCCTCGATCAGTGTGTGTCCAGACATGGTTGGTCAACATCGACGAAGACTAGTCGATATAGAGTAAAATGTGTCCTCCGTCTTGGCTTCTTGGTTTTCTCCCGAAATGGCTCCATATTTTGCAATATTAAACAGAAACTTATGTAGATCTCCATTTCTGACAAATAAGCATATACTACATAAATTCGCCATATTCCCAACCTGAAATATGCAAAGCGTATAGAATATGGAACTAAAATATGCATAAAAACATGGCTACTTTAGAGACATCAAATCACCCTATACTTAGAGTTGCTTGTCCTCAAGCAATAACCAAACAATAACCACGACCTACAACACATCCTTCAAGTCTTCGTCTTTTGTCAAAAGCAACATCTCAAGTAGTAGCAATGTAAGACAAGTGAATTTAACATCATCACACATATATGAGCGATCCATAGGCATAGGCAATATAAATCCAACCTCACAGGGATAATGTGTTTACACTCAACTCTCAATGTGTTTAGGCTATGAAGATCAACTCTTAATTCAATTCCATATACAATCTCATAAACATTGTAATTTAAATATGCATCCACTTCGCAACCAATTATGTAAATGCAACAAGAATTATCTGGAGGACTTCGCTCAATAGAAGTCTTCAAAGAAGATTCCATTCGACGGGGTTGTAATGGGGCTTGGTAAGAAATAAAAGGGTATGGAATTATTTGGTCCTGTGGTACTTAATAAAATTCGGGAATCAAGACTCCTAAATCTCCAACACAACTCAACCAAACCATAACTCTCAATCATATGCATCAACCAAACTCTCCAACTTATTTCAATGAAGTATGTAACCTTTCAAACTTAGATAACCTTTCCAAAGTATGCATCTTGCGATAATGAAAGAAATAAGGTAAATTTGGCTCATGCACTTTATTCACAAACATATACACAAACTTTTCTCTCTCTGTTTTTTTTTACTAAAAACAAGACTAAAGTATGACAAAAGACTAAAATTTAAACATGAATGCATAACATGTAAAACCAAAAGCAAGACTAAAACATATAGTAAAGATAATGAGCCCTTCCCTCACCCCATACTTAAAATATACAGTGTCCCCACTGTATAAAATCAAATAAAAAACAAGAGTAAAGGAAGGAACTAACCGAATAATGCATCGAGGAAGGCAAATCAGTGCAGGTCGAGTAAACCCTTTGTCGATATCGAGTACATTACTCGATATCGAGGAGATTGTCTTTGCGACAAGTGTGATAACTCCCTCCCTTGATGAAAATCGGAATAGATATTTCAAAGGCTTTGACAGGTTTTTTGTGTCAAAGGCCTTGGAACATTAACAGTTGATGAAATACAAAACCTATCTTAATTATTCGTATATTATTTTATCTTATTATATACTTCCATTATATTATATATATATATATGTATGCCTAACCATTTCAGGAAGTATATTCGAGATTCTATCCTTCCTTAATTCATATTGAGGAGATCAGTTCAAAATAGATCATGGCGTTTCAAAGTATCCATAAATAGAAGATTGAAGATCAATCTGATTTCAAGGAGCCGTTGGAGATCTGGTGGTGAAGATCCTCACGCTCCATGCTCTTTTATAAAGGAAAGGAAGGAGAAGGCAGAAAAAAACACAAGTGCTACACACGAGCTTTCATTCATTCAAGCGATCTGTCTTCCAAGTGTCTCTCTGCTAAGCGCTCAAGAGTTTGTTGTTTATTTCAAAGCCTTTGAGAGTCACTGTGAGCTTATAGGATATATTTATTTCAAGTGTTACTCGAGAGTTTACAACTCGGGAAGTTGCACTAGGCTATTGATTTGCGAGAGTTAGAGGATTGTACTAGATAGCTGAGAGAGGTGGGGCTCTTCTAGATTGGTCTAGGACTCCAAGGGAATGTGAGTTGACTAGATTGAAATTGTATAGGGGAGAGGCTTCTCGGTGAGGTATTAGGATCCTAAGCTAAGCAATCAATAAAGCCTTTTGAATCCTAGGGTTGTGGAAGAACCCTAGGCGGGGACGTAGGCCAAGTTGTGTTGAACCTCGTAAACAATTACTCGTGTTCTTTACTTATTGCTTTACCTTATTTCCGCACTTGGTTCGAATTGTATAACTCTGTGATTCAGGTTATCTCAAAGGTTTTGGTACAAGCTCCAAAAGTCTTGAGACTTTCTGTGAAAAACGGGCATACTTTATTCAACCCCCTTCTAGAGTATTTCTTATTACATTGTTTTTACATTATCGAACCTTCAATTGGTATCAGAGCTTTACTCACTGTTTTTAATCTAACAATCTTGTGAGTTTTCGATCATGTCTGGTGAAGCAAGCAGAGGATTTGCACAGGGAAGGTCCACAAGCAGACCGCCACTCTTTGTAGGAAACAACTTTGTCCACTGGAGATCTTTGATGAAGATGTTCATCATAGACCAAGATATAGAGCTTTGGAACATTATGGAGAATGGTCCAAAGATTACAGAGAAGGAAGGACCAAATGACACCAAAGTTGCAAAGAAGGAGTCTGAATACAACCAAGCAGATCTTGAAACCATCTCCAAGAACTACAGGGCTATTAACTTACTTTATTGTGGTCTTAGCACTGATGAGTTTAACCGTATCTCTTCTTGTAGGTCAGCTAAAGAGATTTGGGATAAGTTGGTCGTCACCTATGAAGGAACGAGCCAAGTAAAAGACACCAAGATCAGCATCTTCCTTCGAAAGTACGAGCTCTTTAAGATGAAGTCTGATGAGTCAATCAAGGCCATGTTCACACGATTCACAGAAATCACCAACAACCTTGAGTCTCTCGGCAAGAGCTTTACCAACGTGGAGAAAGTAAGGAAGATACTGAGGTGCCTTCCAAAGAAGAAATGGGGTCCAAAAGTAACAGCTATAGAGGAAGCCCATGACCTCACCACTCTACCCCTTGATGACCTTCTTGGAAAGCTGATCACGCATGAGATGATCCTTAATGAAGACGATGGAGAACTTCCAACCAGCACTAAGAACTTGGCACTCAAGTCTAAGAAGGATGAGCCCAAGGATGGATCTGATTCCGAAGATGAGGATGACGATGAGGATGATCCTTTTGCTCTTATCACAAGAGGCCTTGCTAGAATTCTCAAAATGAAGAAGCAATTCAACAACAAGTATGGATCAGAGTCTTCAAAATTTCGAGGTAAGCCTCAATACAACAAGTATGAAAAGAAGACTAAACCGTTGTCTTGTTTTGAATGTGGTGAAACAGATCATCTTGTGAAGGACTGCCCTCAAAAGACAAAGATCCAGCCCAAGAAAGGTGACAAATGGAAGAAGAAAGCCATGGTGGCTACTTGGAATGATTCCGACTCTGACTCCGACGATGAGAAGGCCAACATTTGTCTTATGGCTTCTGGAGATGAATCCCACGATGAAAAGCTTGAAGCTACTGTAAGAGAACTTATGGAAAGTCCAAAAGAGGAAATCACCAAGGTGAAAGAACACAAATGGATTATTGATAGTGGATGTTCGAGGCATATGAGTGGGAAGAGCTCTCTTTTTCATGATCTAAAGGAGCAATCCACGGGAACAATCACTCTTGGTGACAAAGGGAAATGGGACATTGTTGGTATATATTGGTAGTGTTGGAAGTGATTCCAGCCATAGTATTAAAAATGTCTATCTTGTTAATGGTTTAAAGTATAATCTGCTTAGCGTTTCTCAATTATGTGATAGTGGTAACAATGTCAGATTTAACAATAAAAGATGTATAGTGTGCAGAGATGATACAATTGAAGTTATATTGACTGCATATCGTTACAACAACATATACGCCGTAAATGCTGATCAAGTGGCACAAGGAAGCTTAACCTGTTTAAAGGCTTTGACGGATGATCCAAAGCTTTGGCACAGGAGACTCGGTCATGTGAGTCCACATACACTACAGAAGCTTGTGTCCAAAGGGCTTGTAAGAGGGCTACCTGAGATGGACATCAAAGGTATTGACATGTGCAATGCGTGCACACGAGGTAAACAAACACGTAGCTCCTTCAAACCCCAAAAGATATAGATCTTAACATCCATGAAGAGAACGAGGAAGGTGATGATGCTGCTACCATGAACACAGAGAAAAGGAACATGTAGGAACCGATCCTTAACACTGAAGAATTGGCCCAAGGTGTTGAAGATTCATCCAAAGCCCTTGGTGTCCAATCCAACAGTGTTGAGACGTCAGAAACTGCTGTAACTGAACCTAACAGGACCACGGAGTCAGATGTACCACAAATCAATCCTGATGGTGTGACGAATCAAGGAACTGAGACTAGCAAAAGGAAATTCAAATACTCCTCATCACACTCATTAAAGGATATCATTTCTGACCCTACTTCTAGTGTTCAAACTCGTTCTAAACTTAAAGATCTTTGTGCTTTTAACGCGTTTGTTTCTCTTATTGAGCCAAAGAAGGTAAATGAGGCACTTCAGGAGCCAGACTGGATTATAGCTATGCAAAGTGAACTTAATGAATTTGAAAGGAACAAAGTCTGGACTTTGAAGCCTAGACCAAAGCATCAATCAGTCATTGGCACTCGATGGGTATTTCGAAACAAGCTGGATGAGAATGGTAAGATTGTGAGGAACAAGGCAAGGCTTGTTGTCCAAGGCTACAATCAAGAGGAAGGTATTGACTACGAGGAGACCTTTGCTCCCGTAGCCAGGCTTGAAGCCATTCGCATTTTATTAGCATTTGCATCTTTTATGAGCATAAAGTTATATCAAATGGATGTCAAGTGTGCTTTTCTTAATGGTTTCTTAGAGGGAGAAGTTTATGTTGATCAACCCCCAGGTTTTGAAAGCTCAGAATTTCCCAATCATGTTTACAAACTTGACAAGGCGCTTTATGGTTTGAAACAAGCCCCAAGAGCTTGGTACGAGTGCTTGTCTAAATATCTTTTAGAAAATGATTTTAAAAGGGGGTTGATCGACAAAACTCTTTTTATCAAGACCAAAGGAAAGGACATTTTGGTTATCCAAATTTATGTTGATGATATATTATTTGGTACTACTAACACATCTTTGTGCAAGGAATTTTCTGACATCATGTGCAGTGAATTTGAGATGAGCTTGATGGGTGAACTCAACTTCTTTTTGGGGTTACAAGTTCATCAATCCAAGAAAGGGATCTTCGTCAACCAAAGCAAGTACACTAAGGATCTCTTGAAGAAGTTCAAG
This sequence comes from Persicaria tinctoria, assembly GCA_037127255.1. Lineage (NCBI taxonomy): Eukaryota > Viridiplantae > Streptophyta > Magnoliopsida > Caryophyllales > Polygonaceae > Persicaria > Persicaria tinctoria. The sequence goes on from JBANSL010000006.1 coordinate 66,424,692, forward strand.
ATGGATCAATCCAAGCCAGCCAAGACTCCCATGAGCTCTACATTGTCTCTAGATCAAGACAAAACTGGAATAAGTGTCAATCAAAAGGAGTATCGAGGAATGATTGGATCTTTATTATATCTCACGGCTAGTAGACCTGACATCATGTTTAGTGTTTGCATGTGTGCTAGGTTTCAAGCTGATCCTAAAGAATCTCACCTCGTGGCTGTGAAGAGGATCTTTCGATATCTCAATGGCACTAAGGAACTTGGACTATGGTACCCAAAGCAAAAGGATTTCACTTTAATTGGATATTCTGATGCAGATTTTGCAGGCTACAAGGTGGATAGGAAGAGCACATCAGGATGTTGCCAATTCTTAGGAGCATCATTGATCAGTTGGCACTCAAAGAAGCAAAATTCAGTTGCTCTATCCACTGCAGAAGCCGAATACATTGTAGCTGGAGCCTGTTGCTCCCAAATCCTTTGGATAGCTCAACAAATGCGAGATCTTGGCATCAACCTCAAAGGTATCCCAATTAAGTGTGACAATACAAGTGCCATATCCATCACTAAGAATCCTGTTCAGCATTCAAGGACCAAACATATTGATGTAAGGCATTCAAGGACCAAACATATCCCAATTAGAGATCATGTTGAAAAAGGTGATGTGTCCATATCTTTTATTTCAACTGATTATCAATGGGCTGACATCTTTACTAAGCCTTTGACAGAGGACAGGTTCACCTTCATTAGACGAGAGATTGGGATGCTTAACAAGGATGCACTTTCGTAGGGGGAGCTTTCCCTTTACGAAAGATAAACTCCACTCAGTGTCAAGACCTTTGAGAGTTATGTCAAGGTCTGCAAACTGAACAGTGGAGTACATATATCGGATCACACATTTTTGGTTAATATCTTCCTAGATATTTAATCAATTATTTTTATTATCTTTCAAAAATCCGTTTTTATCCTTGAACCGTTGGAGATATTTTATTTTGGAACAAAATCTTTTCAGTTATCTCCCTCCTAAATATTTGGATTATTTGAAATTTGAATTTGGAAGGTTTTAAATTGAGCAAGTATCATTACCTCCCCCCCATTGGAACTCTCAACCATCCCATCAATCCGTCACCCTCTCTCTCTACTTAAACCAAATCCTGTACCCGATTACTCCTCACCTCAGAAATTATCCAAACCCTTTCCACTTCTTCATCTTCAACCTCTCAATCGCCTCTCTAGAAACCCTAACCGACTACTTCCATGGCACCCAAAACTAAGAAAGTTGTCACTCCCAAAAGACTTGGCGCCACCCCCAAAGGACGCCAGGCCACTGCTACCTCTCCCACACCCGAACCTGCTACTCAAGCCATCATCCCAGCCGTTGTCCAGAGCACCATTACGCCGAGCACGGCCACGGTTCCCAAGGGCTCTCTGAAGCGCGCTGCTAAGAAACCCCTGAGTGCTAAACAAAAGGGGAAGAGAAAGATCTTGGTTGAGGAAGAGGAAGAGCAAGAGGAGGAAGACGACCTTGATGCCGCCCTGGAAAGAGATGCAGCCAGGGAAGCCAAGGAGGAGGCCTTGAGGCAGAAAAAGGCCGATGAGGAGGCCGAACTTGCTAAGAAACAGGACGAGGAAGAAGCTGAGCGGATTCGGAAGGAAGCCGAAGCCGAGGAGGTTCCATCCGAGGAGGAGCCTGAGGAAGACGAAGAAGAAGAGCAAGATGGATCTGGAGAGGACGAGGAACCTGAAGGAGATGACGCGGGGTCCGCTGAGGACTCGGGGTCTGAGGAAGAGGAGGAAGAATCTCCCTCTCCTTCTCCTCCTCCTCCCCCATCTCCGAAGAAGCGGAAAGCCCCTGCTGCTGTCAAGCCTCCATCCCCCAAGCGCACCAGGAAGGGCACTGTCAAGAGTCTTGTAGCGCCTGTCAAGAGAGCTGCTCCAACAGTTGCGCGCAGAAAGAACGCAGACCCCCCGGCCTATATCCAGGTAAATCAATCCTTGCCCTCCTCTTGGTTTCAAGATGCTGAGACTGCTGGTAAGTGGGTAGACGAGTTTAGAACTCGTAAGATTAGTTGTTCTGATTTTTTAGATGTTGAGTTCTTTGAAGCTTTGAAGTTACCTTGCATTGAGCTCCTCAAAAAAATCCCCAGCCTGGAACCTTCTTAACCTTGAGACTGTTTACTACCCTGAGCTTACCCGACTCTTCTACATTAACCTAAAAGCCAAGAACGACACTGATGGTTGGTCTTTGGAGTCTGTAGTCAAAGGGGTTAGAATCTCTCTCAACTCCAATGATTTTGCAGATTCCCTAGGCTTACCTACACCAGTTCCACCTGCTAAAATCCACCCCTCAAAAGAAAATTGCATCATCCTAGCCCGAGTCAAATATCTCCTACCTGAAGCATCCAACAGCACCTCAAAGCAACTCACCCACTCATCCCTAACCCTTGAGGCAAAAATTACCTTTAACATCATTGTTAGATGCCTCCTACCCCGTCTTAACTCTGGCTCACTCCTTACCGACAATGCCATGGTCCTGCTCTACCGCATTCTCAATGGCCTTGATCCTGATCTGGCCAACACTATCCTTGGAACCATGGCTCATGCCAGAAAAGCCAGAAAAGGCTCTCCCCTCCCCTTTGCTACCCTTTTGACCCCTATCTTCAAAGCTTCTGGAATTGATGTCAAAAATAAAGAACAGCTGCGTCACCCGGGTAAGTTCGACTCTAAAGGCCTTGAAAAGATTGGCATCACTCGGTCTCCCCAAGGGACCTTGAGTCTTGCCACTCCTTCAAAAGCCTTTCCCACTGCACCAGCTTTCGATAAACGCATGGACAACCTAGAGTTGGGCTTGGAGGAAGTTCGCCTGGATATTAAGGAGCTGCAGAAGGAGGTGATGACGACGATGAGTGGGATTTCAACGTTGCTGGAAGGACTGTGGACGAGGCTCACTGATGATGCTCCGGATGACTAAGCCTAAACCTTAACCCACCCTATCCCACCCCTGAAACTTGGTACTTTGCTGGTTTGTTGGAAACGTTTTCAAAACTTTTGATGACTTTTTGGTGACTGTTTTTCCTCCGCCCTTTGTTGAAAGACAAAAAGAGGGAGATGATCGTTAGACTTTGAAAACCTCTGCGTAAAGGTCTTGGAAGACCTTGGTTTTTGATTTATGGTTTTCGGTTGGATGTTTTCTTACTTTAAAATTTTTTGATCCAACATTTGTCTAACCCTTGCAGGTACTTAGTCCGAATTCCATTGTATTATATTTTTTTGACTAAGTTGCAGGGATGCACAGGTTTTGTCTTTCATCAAGAGGGAGATTGATAACTCCCTCCCTTGATGAAAATCGGAATAGATGTTTCAAAGGCTTTGACAGGTTTTTTGTGTCAAAGGCCTTGGAACATTAACAGTTGATGAAATACAAAACCTATCTTAATTATTCGTATATTATTTTATCTTATTATATACTTCCATTATATTATATATATATATATATGTATGTATGCCTAACCAATTCAGGAAGTATATTCGAGATTCTATCCTTCCTTAATTCATATTGAGGAGATCAGTTCAAAATAGATCATGGCGTTTCAAAGTATCCATAAATAGAAGATTGAAGATCAATATGATTCCAAGGAGCCGTTGGAGATCTGGTGGTGAAGATCCTCACGCTCCATGCTCTTTTATAAAGGAAAGGAAGGAGAAGACAGAAAAAAACACAAGTGCTACACACGAGCTTTCATTCATTCAAGCGATCTGTCTTCCAAGTGTCTCTCTGCAAAGCGCTCAAGAGTTTGTTGTTTACTTCAAAGCCTTTGAGAGTCACTGTGAGCTTATAGGATTTATTTATTTCAAGTGTTACTCGAGAGTTTACAACTCGGGAAGTTGCACTAGGCTATTGATTTGCGAGAGTTAGAGGATTGTACTAGATAGCTGAGAGAGGTGGGGCTCTTCTAGATTGGTCTAGGACTCCAAGGGAACGTGAGTTGACTAGATTGCAATTGTATAGGAGAGAGGCTTCTCGGTGAGCTTTTAGGATCCTAAGCTAAGCAATCAATAAAGCCTTTTGAATCCTAGGGTTGTGGAAGAACCCTAGGCGGGGACGTAGGCCAAGTTGTGTTGAACCTCGTAAACAATTTCTCGTGTTCTTTACTTATTGCTTTACCTTATTTCCGCACTTGGTTCGAATTGTCTAACTCTGTGATTCAGGTTATCTCAAAGGTTTTGGTACAAGCTCCAAAAGTCTTGAGACTTTCTGCGAAAAACGGGCATACTCTATTCAACCCCCCTTCTAGAGTATTTCTTATTACATTGTTTTTACATTATCGAACCTTCAAAGTGGATTCTGAAGTCGAGGAGTGCTGCTGGCTTAGTCGATATCGAGTTGGCCTACTCGATATCGAGGAGTTTCTGGGCTGCTCCTCTTGGTTTTTGTCGACTTGGCCTTCATCGATTCTAACTGTTTTTCAGGGACTTTTTCTTTCCACCTTTCGCGATTCTTTTATACTTACCGACCTAAAAGTGTTAGATTGCACACAAAAACAAGACTTTCCACATGAAGTATTCTAAAAAACCAACAACAAAAACCAAAAAAAAAAAACAAAATCAAAAGTTCCAAAGTCCCAAAATTCATAAAGTCTTATATACATGCTCTAGATTTTAGAGTCGCTAGGCCGACTTCTCCGTTTGCGCTCAAGGACCATTAATGTGGGGCCAACTTGTGCTTGGCCTATCTCCTGGATCATCTAGCTCCTGATTGTAGTATGCAAGCTCAGCTAACAGGTGGTTGCTTGCATAATCCTCATTTTCCTTCTTTTTCCTCTTTCCAGCTCGCAGCTTCTGTAGATTCTCTCGCCATGGGGCCTTACCTCCCCTTAAATTATTGATAAATTTCTTAATGGACTGAGGAGGAGTAGGATTCATACCTGAACTTACCTTTTTGGGCCCAAAACAGAAATCTTCGGGTTTGGGGTTAGTCGATATCGAGTACGGCTGGTCGATATCGAGTACGGCTGGTCGAGATCGAGGAACCGTTGTCGATTTGGAGTACAGTGCTGGTGCCTTCCTCCGTTGATTGCTTGGTCCCGTGGTTGCTGATGCTTTTCACCTCTAGCCATGAAATTTCCTCTTTTGCAGGGCCAAAAGAGAAATCTAACACCTCATCTCCTGTGGTGAAGGTGAGCGATCGATTTTTGACACTAATCCTGGCATCTGCAGTAGCCAAGAATGGTCTACCAAGAATAATAGGGCTAGTAGGATCTTCAGCACAGTCTATAATACGGAAATCTGCTGGAACAATGAATTTACCAACCTGGACGGGGACATTTTCAACTATACCTGTAGGGATGACCACTGTTTTTTTTTGCCATGTATAGCTTGGCATCCACAGGCTCTATGCATCCTATCTTTACCTTCCGCCAGATTGATAAGGGCATGATGCTCACACTTGCTCCTAAATCACACAGAGACTCATATTTATATTGTCCAAAACCCACAGTAACAGAAAACTTACCAGGGTCAGGTCTCTTTTCAGGGAAGTGGAGTACTTTGTATTCGCCGGCGATCTCTGAGATGGATCGCTTCTTGCTCAGGATTTAACTACCTAAGGCGCGAATGATAGCTTCCCCGGAAACGTCGCCAATTGGTTGTAGGAGGAAATCGAGAATGCAAATTTAAATATAAATAAATCATAGCAAACCAGATTCCGTCCCTCGCAAATAATTACAAGACCTCCTCCTGATGTAGCAGCGGGAAGTCAGGATCGATCCACGAGGAAGCGTGTGAGCGGATCCTAGGCAGCGGAGAAATCTCACGGAAGTCGACCACAGGTGTCCTCGATCTCGACTAGGGTTAGTCAACAGAAGATCGGACAAGTCGAGCAGAGCGCAGCAGCAATCACAGGTTCTCGTCGATCTCGACTAGGGCTTTTGTAAAAGAAATAGAGACATTCAGTTCTTGCAGCATATTAACAAAACGGTTAAACCTATTTGCAGTGGGATCTTTTTGTGCCTTGGAAGGAAAAGACAGTGGCTTTTTCTGTTTCGGAGCCAGATCAAACATCGGAGGTGTTGCAGAGTCGTCGACATCGGCTGGCTTCTCCTCTATCTCGACCAGAGGGTCCTCGATATCGACTTGGGTTGTCGACCTCGAGTTGTTGGGCTGCGCAGTGGAGTCCGAGCTGGGCTTCTGGTCTGTGTCGATGAGATTTTTATCGAGATCGAGTACAGGCTCCTCGAGATCGAGTTGATTCTGCTCTGTGTCGAGTTGCTGCTCTGCCTTGTCTTGATGTTTCCCGACCTCTGGCTCGTGTAATTGATGCCCACTTCTGAGTTTGATAGCTGCGACGTGTCCGGTCTTCCCCTTAGGATTTGGTTCTGTTTGACCAGGGAGCTGTCCGGATGGTCGTGGGATCTGTGCAGCGATTTGACCCATCTGGGTCTCTATTCCCCTCTTCTAGTTGTACAGTTCTCCAAATTTTGTACTGATGCTCTGGAACTGGTTGTTGATGGTGCCTTGATTCCGACGCATTTCTTCAAGGATGAGTTGTAAGCCATCCTTCTTTTGATCCCTTTCTGGATGTCCTGGAGCTCTATATGGTGGGGGATTCCTAGGAGGACCTTGATTCCACTGTGGTTGATAGAACCTTTGATCTTCCATATAGCGATTGGGACCCCCAGCGTAGGCTACCTCTTCATGCGTCTCTGCCATCCTGACTTGCTCAGTGTATGGGCACTCAGTAGTGGTGTGCCGCTGTGATCCGCATTCAATGCAAGGCTGGTTGACAGAGAGATATTTGACTTGCTTGAGAAGCTTGCGATTCTAGTCTTTGTAGAACTGCTCCATGACATCTGGGTCAATTTCCTTGGCAGGCTGATAGAGGGGCATAGATGGTGCTGGCCTGGCATATGAGTTCTCCTCATAGTTTGCAGTAGACCCATATTTGTTGTCATAATTGGAGAGCTTATCGAGCACACCCCATGCGTCAATTGGTGGCATCGTCAGATACTCATAGCGAGTATACTGGTTGATCCTGTCCTTAGTGACTTGGTCAAGAGAGTTGAAGAAGATCTCTTGAATGACGTAGGGTGGTTGTCCATGAGAAGGGCAAGATTGCAACAGTTCTTTGTATCGTTCCCATGCCTTTGCTAGAGGCTCCCCATGCTTCTATTTGAAGGATGTGATCTTCTGGCGGAGGAGTGCAGTCTTGGTAGGAGGGGAGAATTTGTTCAGAAACTCTTGCTCTACTTGGGCCCATGTTATGAGTGATCTTGGATTCAGCCCTTCAAGCCACTTCAGTGCATGTCCAGCGAGAGACCAGCGAAAAGCCTTCATCTTGACATATTGGTACCTTCAACAAGAGTACGGCACATGTCAGAAAAATGGGTAATATGTTCAAGAGAACACTCATTAAATTTGCCATAAAAAGCATTATTTTTAAGCTTTATAAGAAGTTGAGTGCAAATTTCAAAAGAGTTTTTAGGGATTAGAATCACCGATTCAGGGACAACGAGAGTTGGGTGCATATAATCCTTTGTCGTTGTTGGGTATTGGGCAAGCTAAGCTTCTGCTTGCCTTGCGCGCTCAGCTTCTTGTTCCCTTCCTGCTCTATCAGTGGTGATAGTAACATCCCTTGCGGCTACTTCCCTTGTGAGCCTTTCAATCAGATGTTCTTGTGTTTCTGCGGCCGCCATGGCTCTTTGCAGTTTAGCTCTGATGTGTAGAAGGCGTTCCGGTTCGTCTAAGCCATCAAACTCAGGTGGTTGACCAGAACGGCGCATACACCTGTAAAGTAACTCAAAGTAGACGTAAGATTTAACTACCTAAGGCGCGAATGATAGCTTCCCCGGCAACGGCGCCAATTTGTTGTAGGAGGAAATCGAGAATGCAAATTTAAATATAAATAAATCACAGCAAACCAAATTCTGTCCCTTGCAAATAATTACAAGACCTCCACCTGATGTAGCAGCGGGAAGTCAGTATCGATCCACGAGGAAGCGTGTCCGCCGATCCTAGGCAGCGGAGAAATCTCACGAAAGTCGGCCACAGGTTTCCTCGATCTCGACTAGGGTTAGTAGACAGAAGATCGGACAAGTCGAGTAGAGCTCAACAACAATCACAGGTTCTCGTCGATCTCGACTAGGGCTTACTCGAGATCGAGTAAAGCTATTGAAGTCGATTTGGGTCTTGGTTGAGTTCCTGCACACAGAAGCTACGACGATTCTGGAATCGAAGGTAAGTAACTCGAGATCGAGGAGTGCAATTTGATATCGAGTAAGACAGAGAGTAAAATGAAATAAAGTAAAGAACAAATGCTTTGGGATTCCAAAAAAAACTGTAAAAGGCAGGAATAAAACAGATAATCATGTGAATTGCATCAAAGGATCAAGCTTTCGCCTTTTTCAACAATTAGACAACTCTTTGTAGAAACCCTAATTGTCTCTACTGATTTTATGTTTACAATCCAAGTTGTTAGCATGGACCTCCATTAGATGGGAAATAAACACATAACAGGTAGTAGATTCTCAAAACATGATAAAAGTCGGATCTTTACCTCAAACACGCAGGGCTATCGTCGGGCTCGACCCAACCCTAGAAGTGGGTGGACTACTCGCGCTTCATTGCAACCTCAGACATTGATGTATGAAAAGAAACTTGCATTAAACTAAATTCAAAGCCTTTACAATCCTGGCAATCCAACACTCGTTGAACGCCAAAACCCTAAAACCTCTGAACTCCTAAACTTCTCTGTGAACTACTCCTCTAGCTTTTGAATTGAATGAATGAAAAACCAGCCCCATGGGCTTTATTTATAGCCTTCTACTCCTTGCTATTCAAGAATAGAATATCTCTATCTATATCTAAATTTATATCTGAAAACTTTAAAGATAAATAAAAGAATTAAATCTAAAAAGGGAAATTATATATAAAAGTCTTCAAGCGGATAAATCTTCTCTTCCATGATGGATCTTGGTAGAATCGGATAGAGCTCGGTAATCTTCGGCCCCAAGGAATCTTAATCCGAGTAGGACAGCTCAAAACGCATTACGCGGCTTCTGGAAGATTTCCTCGATCTCGAGTAAAACGGCGTCGTCGACTTTAGTGGCTCGGCGTCTCGGGTTGCTCTTCCTCGATGTGCTCGGACTCTGGCTCCTGGGGTGTCCTCGATCTCGAGTAACGGTGTGGATCATGGCTTGGCCTGGCCTTGTTGAGCAGCTTGTCTTCGACATGGATCGGGCATTGGCTCTCAGGCTTGTCGATATCGAGGAAAGTTCTCTATATCGAGGAAGTGTGCCCGGCCTGTCTTCATCTTCGGCTTCTCTGGTCAGGTTGGGTAGCTTCTCCGCGGCATCCTTGCTCATCTTCTCTTCGACTCCGGGCATGGTCTTCAAAGCGTTGTCGATGTCGAGTAACCTACTCGATCTCGAGTAAAGCCTCGGAAGTCGGGTTGGCTCGTCTTTAGCTTCTCGACATGCTGCTCCTCGATCAAGGTGTGTCCGGACATGGTTGGTCGACATCGACGAAGACTAGTCGATATAGAGTAAAATGTGTCCTCCGTCTTGGCTTCTTGGTTTTCTCCCGAAATGGCTCCATATTCTGCAATATTAAACAGAAACTTATGTAGATCTCCATTTCTGACAAATAAGCATATACTACATAAATTCACCATATTCCCAACCCGAAATATGCAAAGCGTATAGAATATGGAACTAAAATATTCATAAAAATATGGCTACTTTAGAGACATCATCTTCTCGGCTTCAGCTCAACAACTCGATTTCACCCTTTGGATTAAACATCGACTGACTTGTTACTCGATATCGAGTAGGCTAACTCGATATCGACCAACGTCTTCTTCTTCAAATTTCTTGGGTTGATTCCTGGTCTTCACTCGATATTTGGGTTACTCGATATCGAGTTGTTGTACTCGATATCGACCAACTTCTTCAGCTTTGCTCGATTCTGGTCAACTCTGGTGGAAATCGGCTGGTCTTCCTCGAAGTCGACTAATGGTACTCGATATCGACCAAGCTGTGTCGACTCGACTTTCTCGTTTCCAGCTCGATTTGTCCTGGTTCCACTACTCCTTTGACCTTGGACTTCCTGTAGTTGACTTCAATCTTTTCCTCCTTTCTCAGAACTGTTGTAAATTGCCTCGATTTCTGTGAAATTAAACAGAAACTGGTGTAGATTCCATAATTTGGCGAATAAGCATAAACTACATAGATTCTGAACTATTCTAGCTCAAATGCATGAAATGCATGCAGAAATCGATATAAAAGTAAGTATAAAATATGGTGAATTAGGCTCGCAACAAACACCCCAAACTTAAGCTTGCTTGTCCTCAAGCAATACTTTTAATTGTCATTCAGGGGAAGAAATCAAACTCTCAACATCTTAGATTCATTCTCATATGTACCTGTAATCAATATTATTTTTTTACCTCTCTAACCTCAGCACTGCCTTCTCGCGAGTCGTAAACATGGGTGTCATGAATGGCCCCGAATACGTAGTGCTCCGGACTCCTGACCTTGTGTCCCATCTCACTGAACTAATATCTCAGCGAGCAGGGTCGATCTACCTTTATCTCCTGAGGTGATCGAATTTTCTTTCACTCGTTAAATTTTCCATATATTTTCAATTTCCTGCCAAACTCCATATATGATATATAACAACGCAACACAAACACCATATAACAATCTCCATAATGTAGCTTTCAATCTCAACATAATCCCCGGATAGGAAATAAGGTAAAGAATGACAATATTTAGATCATGTGGAGCAATAATATGAAATAAGGCTCAATATGGATTTTGTGATGCATAAGCATAGGTATGGCTAAGGATTATAAACATATGAGCATTATATGGAAATATAAAGTCCTCCATCCTCTTATCATGCAACATGTCGAAAGCAATTTCAAAATTTACCTCCTTTCATGGGTTTCAAGAAAATATGCACTTCATTGTGACTTCTCTTTACTAGGCAATTTCATGCTATATCTCTAATGAATCCAATTTTGCATCATCGAGTTCAATTTAAGCTTCCATGACATTAATAAAAAAAAATTTCAATGTGGGTAATTTTTCTTTAAACTTTGGAAAACATGCATGTAAACACATAAATCAATAATGGATTCCAAAATAGCCATGCATAAGCAATTCACAAATAATGCCAAATATATCAAATATGCACAAAGTAAGCCCTTCCCCCACCCCATACTTATATATTACAGTATCCTCACTGTATAAAAAATAAGGGTAAAGAAAGAAACTCACTAGACAGGTGCGTTGAATCTCAAAAATTGAGTGCTTGTGTTCTTCCTTGTCCCTGAAAAAATTAGAAGAGAAATAACCACAATAGAAAATAATGTCCAAAACCAAAAACAAAAGCAATAATGTCCAAAAATTAAATGTCTATTTACAAGCTCTAGATTTTATAGTCGCTAGGCCGACTTTCTCCATTAAGCTCAAGGTGGCATTTGCAGGGCCCATGTAGGTTGGGCCTCAAACAAGACTCCATTCTTGTCCATCAACTGCAGTCCTCAAGAATGGATCTTGTTCACAGTGACAGGGCCCATCTTTTTCTGTTTGAACTTTTTAGGAAACCAATGATCATTTAATTTGGCAACATAGACTTTGTCACCAACTTCATATTCCTTTGGCTCATCATTGGAAATCCTACATAAGCGCACATACCAAGGCAAACCTCTCCTATGTATAGATAAATCACTAATGGAAATAGGAGAAGAAAGATCCATACCTTGGCTTACCTTCGCAGAATCGAATATCGGAGGCTCGGAGTCTAGTCAATATCAAGTAGGGTCACTCGATATCGAGTTCTACTGCTCTTTTGGTGGAATCTCAATCCAAATTGAGGAAGATTTGTCGATTTGGGGAGGTCGATATCGAGTAGGGTCACTCGATATCGAGTTGACTGGCTCGAAATCGGCTGGCTTCTGCTCAACAGGTGGAGTCGACTCGGTGAAGGTAGTTCAATATCGACCATAGAAAGTCGATATCGAGTTGTTCTCTGGGCTAGTCGATTTCTTCGGGTCGATTTTTACCCCATACTTAAGACCTGGCAAAGCATCCGAAAAATAATTAGTCTATATCGACGTACCTTGGTCTATGTCGAGTGGATTCTCAGTTTCTTCATTCAGGATGGCCATGATCTCATCCACCTGGGCTTCCATATCCCTCTTTTCCAGCTCTTCGGGAGTCATATTTCTTACCTTAGGCTCCCCGGAAGTAATGTACCCGGCCGATATGGACGTTACCTCTTCCATGAGACCTGTATGCCTTTCAATTTTATTGAAGGAATACTCAATTACCTCATCGCTGATGTTGAAAGTGAGCACTCCCTTCATTACGCTTATGTTGGCATCCACCATCGCCAAGAAGGGTCTTCCTAGAATAATTGGACAAGCAGGGTCCTCCGCCATATCAATAACTAGGAAATCAGCAGGGATGAATAACTTATCTACTTGCACTGGCACATTGTCCACCATGCCTGTTGGGATGACCACCGTGTTGTTTTCCATATAAAGCTTAGGATCCACAGGCTCTAGGGCACCTATCTTAATCTTGGACAATATCAATAGAGGCATTATACTCACACTGGCTCCAAGATCACATAAAGCATTAAATCGATATTGACCAAATCCAATGGTTATTGAAAACTTACATAGATCTGACCTTTTCTCAAGTACGTCCATCTGACTGCACTCCTCTGCGATCTCAACCATTGGCCGCTTTTTGCTCAGAATCTCCTTTAGGAACTTGACATATGATGGCATCTCATTAAGAGCTTATGTGAAGGGTATGGTGACGTTGAGCCTTTGAAGCATCTTGATGAAGCACTGGAATTTCTTCTCTGCAGGATCCTTTGGAGATTTCGTCGGGAAAGACAACTTTTTCTTCATTGGAGGTGTTGAAGGCTGGTCGACGTCGAGTACAGGTTGGTCGACATCGAGTTTGTGCTGGTTGATATCGACTATAGTGGTCGACTTCGGCTTGGGTTGCACGTTTTGGTCGACATTGAGTTGGTGCTGGTCGATGTCGAGCAAGTTTTGGTCGACATCGAGTTGATTGGTCGACGCCGCGGAGTCTCCAGCAGCTTCTCCTTCTGTGTTGGGCTCGGGCGTTTGCATCTGTCGCCCACTCCTTAGGTTCATAGCATCCACCTGTCCAATAGATTTACCCTTAGGGTTAGGTTCAGAGGTTCTAGGGGAGCGTACCTGATTGTCTGGGGACGGATGCTGCCATCTCCAAATATCGATTTCCCCAAGCCTAGAGTTGACACCATACAGCTGAGTGTGGATGGAATTGATAGACTGCTTGGTGTCTGAATGGTTCCTCCGCATCTCTTCCAGGATGGTCTGCAGGTCATCCTTCTTACCTTCTCTGTCAGGGTGACGAGGTGCTCTGTAGAGAGGGGGATTCTGATGCTAGGGCTGGCGTTAGTAGCTCCGGTTCTGGTTCTGGTGTGGCCCTGAATAGTGTCTCCCCGCATACCATACTTCTTTGTGGGTTTCTACCGCTTGTACTTGATCGACGTGTGGGCACGTAGTGGTGTTGTGCTCACAGACCCACATTCCAAACAAGGCTGATTTTTAAAGAAGAATTTAACTTGTTTGGTAGGGCGACGTACCTGATCATTGTGGAACTGGTCCTTGACGTCCGGATCAACTTCCTTAGGTGGCACATACAACGACATAGATGGGGCAGGCCTTTCATACCTTTCGTCAGAAGCGGCCGCAGAAGTCCCATAGGTGTTGTCGTAGTACGCTAGTGTCTCAAATACCTCTCATGCTCGGCGTAGAGTGTATCCAATATACTCATAGTTGGTGTAGTTGTTGATCCGGTCTTTAGTAGGCGCATCCAGGCAGTTGAAGATGATCTCCTGGACGACGTAGGGTGGTTGGCCATGAGTAGGACAGGATTTCAGAAGCCTCTTGTAGCGCTCCCAGACTTGTGTTATTGGTTCCCCTGGCTTTTGTCTAAAAGCCGTGATTTGCTGTCTGAGGGCAGCCGTCTCTGCAGGAGGAAAGAACTAATTGAGGAACAGGTCTTGTAGCTCATTCCATGTTCGAATTCATCGTGCAGGCAATCCTTCCAGCCATTGTTGGGTTATTCCTACAAGGGACCAACGAAAAGCCTTTAGTTTTAGATATTCAAGATTGGCACCATCAGTTATAGCTTCGCATAAGTCTATAAAAGTGGTGACATGCTCTAAAGGACATTCATTTATTCTTCCCCTAAATTGAATCCTTCTAATTTCAGTAATAAAAGAAGGATGAATTTCAAAGTTAATAGCGGGAAGAATGATTGCTGATTCTGGAACTTCCAGAGTAGGATGCAGATATTCCTTTGCATTGGCTGAGATGTGCCCAACCCGCTTCTCGAGTTCCCTTCTCGCGTTGATCTCGCGATCTACCCTTGCCTCCCACCAATGCTGGTTCTGTGCATATTCCGCCTCTCGTCGGGCGTGTTCAACTTCTCTAGTGGTGAGTGCCTCAATCTGTTGACGGAGTTGCTCAAGCTCATGTGCAGGTGTGAGCGGGACCGCATTCTCGTTGTCGGATGTTGACATGAGTCTCCTCCTAAGCCTTTGCTGAAGGTGGAAAAATCGCTCAGGCTCGAGAATTGGGTCTATATGTGTGTGCGATCAGTTCTTCGCATGCACCTGAAAAGCAAACAGAAAAAGAAAGTAAAAAGGAACTAAAAATAAAAACAAATATAAAGAAAAGAAATAGAACTAAAAAGGGCGTGATTGATGGCTTCCCCGGCAACGGCGCCAATTTTGTTGTTGCGGGAGGATGGTCAAGTATGAAATAAATATAAATATGAAATCAAACTGACTCCCTGTCTCAGCAAATAAATACAAGACTTCCTCCCATTGTAGTAGAAGGCAGTCAGGATCGATCCACAAGGAAGCATGTCAGCGCCCGCCTTTTCAGTTCCAGATCTCAACAGAAAATCAACCAGACAAACAGAAATAATAGAGAAAAGCAGAAACAAAACGAAAGCAGAAAACTTTGGTCGATATCGACCTGATAGACTCGATATCGAGTGAAAATATCGACTGAAGGTGCTCGAAATCGACTTGACAGTAACTTTAAAATCCAAAATTTTATGAAATAAATCAATAAAATAAAAGACTTCCAAGATCAAGGTTTCAACACCACAACGAAAACAATGCAAAATAACACATAAAGGCATAAAAGATCATGCTTTTCATCAAATAACTTTCGTGATTAACAAATAGGAAGATAGAGGCTTTCGCGTAAACCCTAATTGTAACTAACCCTTTTCTCACATAATTAATCCAACTTGTATTAAGATCACTTTCGCTTCAATAACACAAACAAGGATCACCTTCAACTTTCACAAAAGAGTCATGCTTGTAGGGAGAGAAGACGAATTGCATTCAAAAGCTTGTACCTTTATCGCATCGCCTCACATAGCTACCGTCGGGCTCACCCCAACCCTAGAAGTTGGGTGACTACTCGCTCTTCATCATCAATAAACTCATCAATAATAAAAGGAAATAACTTTGCATTAAATAAAACTAAAGAAAGCTTACAATCGATCGAAAACAAACCGTCTCTCCACACCTTCTCTCTTCTCGCCACAAGCTCTCTCTCTCTCTCTTTCTCGTTGCTATGGACAAATTATTTGTCTAGGTGGAGATTATTGTAAAAGACAGTTAATCATCCTAGGTATACAAATACATTGGATTGGATCCCAAGTCAATTTATCTATAGTATGTTGTATCTATATATGGTTTATGCATAAATAATTTATTATATATGATTTTATCTATAATGGGTTCTAGATAAGATAAGTTTTATTTTTATCTATGTTATCAATATGAGATTCTATCTATAGAGAATTATCTACTATGAATAGAGGGATGTAAGGGATCCCCGGAGATGGTGAACGCGCCTCATCACGTGCCCCCATTCTCCCCTATCAAAAGCTTCTCCTTAACCCTCGTTATTGAAATCTCTTCACACATATCACCTCATGGTGCCTCTTTCTGGCCAAATCTCTCCCGGATTCGGTCTATGCTTCCCTTTCTTCCTGAAATCGGGCTCCATTTTAGGGCAAATCATGGTCTCCAGAACAAATAACTTTTAGGTCGGCTTATGGTTGATTTTACCGCCTTCCTTAGCCCCAAAATCCAAAAATTTCCAAAAAAGAAAGTCAGGAAGAAGGTGGCTCCGTGGTAGTGGTGGTGGTCGGTCGGCTACCCGACGTGTGCGGTGACGCCTGGGTTGTGGTGGGGTGTGGGTTGCAGAAAGAAAATCAGTGAATTGGAGGTTTTTTTTTCATTTTCCGGGGGCGTTGCGGGAAATTATTGGGTGGCTGGAGGAAGGCTTCTTGGTGTAGTCGGTTCAGCGATAGTTGGTGGTGGTTTGATTCCGCACTGTCTCCCAGGGGCTGCTCGTCTCTGGCTATCGGTCGTGGCTCTCCGCCTCCCTCTGGTGCGGGTGTGCCATCCTCGCCTGTCTTCATGGTTGTATACCTACGCAATGTGTTTGCTTATTCAAATAAACTCCTCTAATCCTTGGGTCTCTTGTGTCTGGTGTCCGACATGACTGATCAGGTTCCCTCCGACAAAGCAGTTGGTAAGAAACCAATGGGATCAGTGACTCCTTCTCTCTCTCTCAATCTTTTGCCCGAAAGGGTACAAATCCTCTTTATGAGGCCCCAAACCTTGTTGATGCTACTCCTCCTTCTGGGGGTTATAGCCATCAACCGGAAAATAAGAAAAACAAGCAAACCTTCAACTTGGATCATCTTAAGTGTGTCCTTGAAGATGTCAACGATAATATTACAAACCTTAGCCTCACCTCTATTTTCCCACCATTATTGGTGTCCCCGTGAGCCTGAAATCCATTAGAAAGAAGACCTCCTTTGATTGGAATTTTGTGCATGGAAGCTTTCGGATTATTCCAATGAAGAATATTTGGTTTGAACTTAGGTTCAAACTGGCTGAAGATTGTAGCAAAGTGTGGCTGGGCTGCCCCTATCATGTCGCCAAGCAGCTGATGCTCATCCGTCCAAGGAGGATCGACTTTGACCCTCTCTTTGAGCCGATCACAGTCCTCAACATTTGGCTTCACATCTTAAGTCTACCGGTCAAGTATTTTGATCATGGTTCCTCTCTCCTAGGCTCGAATTACAATGTTTGCAAATCATCCACTACTATATTTCTGATTTCACACCTACTCATCTATGTTTTGTTTTATAAAAAATCTTCATCCTCTACCCCCCGAAAGGGTTCTTAGAAATTTACTGATGTTTCCCTGCGGTTTGTGAGATTGCTGCCATTTAGTGCTCGGAAGGGGCTGACTCAGGGCATATTATTTCTCTGGCTTCTCTGTTGATGGCTCTCGATGAAGCACTTCAAACACAGAATTCATCCCCTCTTGGAATGGTTGATGCCTCTCCAACCTTTGTTTTTTGGCTTTGGTGATTCTGCTGCTTATTGCTTCTCTAAACGGCATCCCAAGATTGTCTTTCAAAAGTGTTTATTAACTGATAATTCAAAGCATTGGTTAATGGTTACTTTTTATCTTGGGTTTGTTCTTTCCCTTGTTTTCTTGTTTACTGACTCTATTTTCAGTGATCTGGAATTTGGGTTGCAGTTTCTTTAAAATACTTCGGGTGGTCGCAAATTTTCTGTTACGACTTATACCCTATCCTTTCTCCTGGAAACTTAAGTGAAATAACAGTGAGGTCATTGCTAAGAATTGATTTTAGCAGCATTAGTGGAAACCATGGTGTGTCCAAGTGGGTATTGTCCATGTTGATGGGATTGATCTTACAATTTTATTGGGGGGATCTCCTCTTGCTCACTGTCAAACTAAAATGTATAGCATTTTATTTTACAAAAAGGAATTCTGAAATTTGCCTCTTGTTAAGAATATCTAACACCAGAAATGACCTCTTTAGCTATGTCATCACTAGTTGCGTGGTGCTGAATCAGATTAGGAAGAAGCTGATTTGGGAACATGCATACTGGTGTGCTTTGATTAATGTCCAACTATACCTTCTGGCAGTTACTTGTTTGCCTCTCACTAAAGTTGTGTGCTTCACCGTATGGTTTGGGCCTTGCATGCTTTTGGCCTTTGGTATAAATGTGGTTGGAGAATGTTTTCTTAGATGTTTGCATATGTCGTGGGATAACACACCCTGTAGAAATGATATGTTTGTGTTCAGTTCCATCTATTTGTTTAAAACCAAATCTCAAATCTATTTTCTACGTAAGTTTTGGGGTAATCCCACTAGCCATGGGTATGTATGTTATATACGATTTGTTTACCGCTGGTCTATAACCTCTTTGGAACACGTTTGTGATATTATGTATCTTGTTAAGAACACTTTGAAATACATTTGTTTTATTAGTGGTAAAAAACACCTACCGCAACCCCCACTCTCAGATGCTAGACTACATTCCCTTTGGCAGTTTAGTGTTGTATCTTGTTATGGTTACCTTTCCTTCCAAATCCATTCCGAAAAGCGTTTTAATATGAGGATTTTTTACCTTTTCTCCTTATATCTTATTAGGTTGTTCATGAAAATAAGTTATTGGAATTGCAGAGGCATTTGAAATAAAACCTTCTGGACTGAAGTTGATACTTTGTGCAGAAATGTACACACACAATTGATGGTCCTCGCCGAAACAAAGTCAGAATCCCTGCCTGACGAAATATTATGGAAACATGTAGGATTTGATATGGCCATTTGGTCTCCTAGCATTGGCCGTTCGGGTGGCCTAGGTGTTTTATGGAAATCCCACCAACTCTCAAATGAAACCTTATCAATTTCGGTTCATTTGCCTAGAATAATTGGACTACGTTATGAAAATATTAGTGACAACCTCGTGATCCTTCTCTTGTTCGTATACGCTCCTCCTGATCCTCGGGATAAGGACCCTTTCTAGACCGAATTAACAACAATTGTAAACGATTCTCCCATACCTTGCATTGTTATGGGAGATCTAAACGAAATCCTGTGTAGTGAGGATAAACTAGGCGGCGCTAATACTCATCCGGCTAGGTTCACACGTCTCCTTCATTTCAAGAATACCTATTCTTTGTTGGATTTGCCAACCTTCGGAAACCCTTTCACATGGAGAAAGTCTCCTGAGGCCACGGATAACATCTACCAAAAATTGGATCGCGTACTTGTTGATCACCAAATTCTTCATAAACTACCCAATCTCATCACAAAAAAACGGTGCATTTTCTTCTTCAGACCATTGCGCTATAACAATTACACTGGACTGTAGCGTCACCCTTAAAGCACCTCCCTTCAAATTTGAGAACACCTGGCTTCAGTGCAAGGACTTCCGTAATATTATTAAACAATACTGGTGCGCTTCTTGCCCAGGTTCTTCCATATTTCAAATAATTTTCAAGCAAAAAATCCTTAAGCAAAAAGCTAAAGATCGGAACAAGCACTCATTCGAAAACATCTTTCGTTAACTTCAGGAGGTGGAGAACTATTTGCTACAAATCCAATCGGTTGTTCCTGCCAGTAACTATCTTGCTAATAACAGTAAAGAAAGTCGCCTTTTACAGAAAAGGGAAAACTGATACTTTTTCAAAAAAACATTTTGGAATCAAAGAGCTAAAATAAAACATCTTAAGCTTAGAGATTCTAACACATCCTGTTTTCATCGTGTCGCTTCGGACCGAAGACACAGGAAACAAATACGTAATATTACAACTACAGAAGGTACCCTGATAATTGGAGAAGAAAATGTTAGGCAAGAAATTAAAAACGATTTAAAAAAACGCTTTAATAAGGAAACGATTGACGATAGACTTCTTAATGAAATGACTAACATAATTCACCCTTCCATCTCCCCTGTTGAAAATGAATTCCTTATACGAGTACCAACAAATGGTGAAATTAAGTCGGCCGTTTTCAGCCTTGGGAAAAATAAATCACCTGGTCCCGATGGGATGACGACCGAATTCTACAAGCATTATTGGGATATTTTAGGGAATTCGATTATCAAAGCCATTAAAGGTTTCTTCAACTCTGGGAAAATCCTTAAACAAATAAATCATACATTTATCTCCCTACTACCAAAGCAAGATAACCCCTCGACTACTAACCATTACCGGCCTATAATCTTGTGTTCCAACATACATAAAATCATTTCAAAAATTCTAACAGAAATACTTAAAGTAGTAATTGGTAAGCTCATTCACCTAGACATGGCCATGGGTCACAGGTCGGGCAGGTCGACCCGTGACCCGCCGGGTTAGTGACCCGTCGGGTCAGGGTCAAAGGGTCGAAGGGTTGGCTCTGGTTGAGGGTCAGGGTTAGGGTCGAGAGAAATAGAACCCGTGACCCGGCGGGTCCGACTCGGGTCAACCCTCCATTTTAAAAAAAAAAATTTGAATTTTTTTTTAATAAAATAAATTTATAATTATTATGTAAATTATATCAATTATTCTTAGAATAATTAATAAAATTACATAAACTAATATGCAATGGCAATGTTGGACAAATGATCCCCCATTCTTCTCTTTTTATAGACTTGTAAGTCTTACTTTCATCCCCTCATTTCCAATGTGGGACAAACACTACATCCCACATCCGACGAGTTTATGGGATTTCGCCTATACTTATTACCTCATTGTGATAACATAATGGCTTAAAATACCTGCGAGCCTTAGCCAGGTGGGATGATGATCAGATCTTATGCTTATTAGTCCAAGCGACGAGGGTTATGAGTTTGACTCGCGATGAATTAAGTTCTTGTTCAATCGTCGTCTATAGAGGAAGCTAGGCGGGGTCGTTATCCCAAATAACGTCCTTCTCCGATCAAAGATCATTAGAACTCAACTCCGGGGATTTTGAGTCCGGGAGATAATCAGAGCTCTTATGTTTTTCTATCTTTAAATTCAGATCCTTTCATTTGAGGTCGGAGGGGGGTATTTATAGCGAAGCCAAGCGAGCAGCTGGCTGGAAACCTCGTGGTTGTATGTAGGACACGTGTAACGCATGCCCACACGCTTAGGGGCATAGGTAATACACGTGGAGCCATTAGAGGCGAGGTGCTTGAGCCAGCGAGGTGCTTGCTAGGATTCGGAGGTTTACGAGATACTCGGAGAATTCACTCCGATTCTTACACGGGGTTCAGTTCAGGAGGGAAACAAAGGTCAATAGTTCTTGGGGGTGCTGAGCCTAGTCCTTTGGGCTCGATCGGATACTTTGCTCGCGATGTACCACTGGTGGGACCGAACATCCCTTTGCGTTGGGCGACCCATTTATGACGTAATACTCTGTGTTTAGTATATAACCTTTTTTATGGCATCGTCATATCTCCTCGTAACCGGATCGCAAGTGATACGTCATTTTTGATGGGGTTTCGACACATACAATGCTCCCCGCCAAAGTTCTTAGTTTATTGGACGGGCCTTATCTGGGCCTATCGTGCTCTTTTGGCCCATTGGGGGAAGTGGCCCCACAAGGACCTATAAGTGGGTTTTTTACCCTCGCTCATCCTTATTCCACATTTCTGACTTTTCGAAGAGAAGAGGGAAGAGAGAAGGAGTTCAAGGGTTTCTTGTGTTTTTTGAAGAACCGAGATCGGAGTTAGATGGTGGTCCGTTCCTAGTTTCCTAAGCTTTCAGGCGCTTCCCTCTCGCAGTTGTCAAGTGAGTTGTCTCCAATATTTCTTTTGCCCTTTTTAATTTATAGGCTTGTGTTCTTATCTTGAGATTTTTAGGGTTAGCCGGAAAAACCGATCCCAACGGCGGTTATGTGGTGGCGATCGGGGTACGCCCTGGTGTCTCATCCCCTGTCTCCCCCATTTCCATGTTGTTTCATCCATTTCCATTGCTCTCTTAGTCATAACTGATCTTTATGGAGTAGCAGACGGATAGTTAGTAGTGGTGGGGTGGCGTCGAGAGGGGGTAGTGTTGCATTTTGAGTTTTTCGGACCACCTCCGGCGGCCTTTTCGGACTTTGTGGAAAATCTCCGACGACAAAGGGCGGAAGAAACCTTTCGTCTCTTTTTTTTGCCTTTCTCAGGGGTGATTTCTTGAGAATCGAGAAACCTTTATGGAGGAGATGGAAATGCGCCTTTGAGTCGTCATCTTGTGGAAGGGAAGATGTCTTTTCAACGTCCCTTCGGGGGGCGCGTGAGGTGCCAACTTAAGCCTCAAAGAGGACTTTTTGGCGCCAAATTTATTTACTCACGATGTTGAAAAGGTAGTTTCCCATTGTTAATTTTTCCTTTTCCTTGCGTCTTTTCCAGGGGGTTTTTCCTTTGTTTTTAGAGTTAAGATGTCACAGGAGAGCGATAGCCAGAATCGTAGCGTAGGCTATGAACATGAGGAAGTCAGTTCCTCGCAAACTAGATCCCATGCAGATGTCAGCTCGGAGTCTGCGACGAGTCCAGCTCCACCTCCACCAGGTAAAAAACGTCGGGAGGAAAAGAGAAAGAGGGCGAACGTCGGGGCTGGTCTAAGCGCGAAGAAACGGAAGATGGTAGGAACCATTAAGCGCCATTTAAAGAGGGACAACCCTGAGTATTGCCATATCTCAGTGTCTATAAATGATCTAGGAAAGGACGAGTCATCTCGCGTACCTAAAGGGTCTAAGAAATCTACCCAAGTGGTCCCGGGTGACATCGCCCTACCTCCTTATGATCTAACAGAGGCTGATAGCTGTAGCTTTTGCGAAAGTTAAACTTTTGCGGCGCCCCCTCCTCCTCCAACAATATTCTCGGATCGCGTAGCTCCCACCGTACCAAAAACACTGGTAAGGAGTCGATTGTAGACTTCAAGCACTTGGAAGAGGTGGCGAGGCTTTACCCATGGCTGGCTGGGGTGGAGATAGGTCTGCCTCTCCCCCATGATGCTCCCATTAATGATGCAGCTATCCTTGACCCTCCTCCTGACGGAGAGAAGACCCCCGAGCCTGCTAACGTTGATCACCCTCCTACTGATGTTTGATTTGGCCGTTATTCCATTCTCTATAAAGATACTTTGTTGTGGGGAAGTTTGAAAACATTTCTAGCCATGGGGAGAGTTTCGTACTCTGCTGCAGTTTGTGTGTTCGTTTTTTGGATGACGAATATTTTTAGTCCTATGGTAAGCGATGTCTTGTCATGGTTTTTTTTAATACTTTATCTTTTGAATCCGTCATACTTTCTTAGGTGCCCTTTGTTTGTTTTTCTTAATGGTTTGTCCCGCCGATTTTACTTACGTTTTCTTATTTTTAAATCTTGACTTGTCCACTGCTTTTATTTGTAAGGTAAATTCATGACACCTATACCCATCTCCTGTCATTGATCGTTTTGTGGAATAAACCGTGAAATGTCAAAAAGTAGGGTTCGCGTATTTATTAGATGTTATGCGGAATGATAGGTTGATCTTAAGAACTTCTTAGCGATGAAATATAACAGGAAATAACTTGGAGTATCTTTCTTGTAGTTATACTTCTTTGTAGCATAAGTAGTCAGGCAAAATATCTCTGTTCTCGTTGGGGCCTGGTTGCTCTATTGCCACATCAAAGTGGGATTCCTCTTGGTACTCGAAGGTGAGGCGGCTCCCTATTCCGAGGTTCGTAATGTTCGCAAAAGATCTCCACCCTTCCGATAGGGAGAACCAATCCCCCCTCGTCTCGTTCGACTAGGATTAAGAATTCTTGGTTTGAGGGAGAACATAGATAGATGTGGTTTTTTATTTCCTCCCCGAATTCTACAAAGATATACGGTAAAAGAAGTCTGTGTAAATGTCTTTCCCTAAGGATTATTCTAGAGAATGTAGGATTTGGAAAAAACATAGTGTTTGTGATGAAAGTTGGTGGAGGAAGTTCCGGTGGAGAGAGCTCTCCTGAAACCATGTCGAAACTTAGCATAGTATTTTTTAAGTAATTCAATTTGTACTCCTGATGTTTTTATTTTTACCAGTTCTATGCGTAGTGGATATGGATGTTGTTCTGCAGAGTTATCTATTAATTATGATGAAGCAGGGTGGTGCGTGTTGCCAGCATGTTTTTCGTGTAGCTTAGGGTACGAATTTTTCCTGTAACTTTGTTTACCACCTGGATCGAACTTGTTCTTATCAGATGCGTTTTGTTGTGTTATCTGATATTTGTTGCCCTCGTGGTTGAACTTGGTGGTAGGCGGTTTATTTGTTGCTTTATCTGATACTCATTGCCCTCGTGGTGGAACTGGGTGGTAGGCGGTTTCCTCTGATACTCACTGCCCTCGCGTGAGGGGTTTCACTCGGGATTTTCCGTTGAGGGGCATTTATATAGGCTGGTAAGCTATATTTATGCGATTGTTTATTTTGATAAATGAAGTGTTTCTGATGTGTTTGCTTTTGTTGTATCCTTTACCATCCATATATCGGGATTATGGTTATGGTGCCCTTGGATTCGTCGATCTATGGACTCGGTCAGACGAGGAATTCGTGGTGAGGGTGGAAGCCTTAGGGTCCACCAACTACTGGTTTACCACTGGGTGGCCCGAGTTCATTGTGTCGAATGAACTTCGAATTAGGACACGCTTGATCTTTGAGTATGAAGGACACTCTTGCTTTGATGTTGTTGCCATGGACCATGGTCCTGACCAAAATGGTGATGTAGATTTCTCAGTTCGATCCTGAACGTTCTATTTTTATTATGTTTGATGTGGTTATGTTGTTTTGCCGCCGGTGGATGGTCGTGTTTGGTGTATAATTAATGAACTATTAAGTTATCGTGGTGCTTACTTGTTTGAGTTTATTGTAAAGAGCGGACGATCTGACAAACAAGTTATCTCCGTCGTGATTTTCGCGATTGAGAGACCTCGATCTCCAGCGTGATATTTGTGATTGAGAAATATCAATCTCCAGCATCCTTAGATGTTGCGGAGGAAAAAATCAAGAGATCTTCAGCACGTTGTTCGCGAATGGAGAAACTTCCATCTCTAGCGTCCTTAGATGTTGAGGGGGAAGAAATCAGGAGATCTCCAGCGCGGTTTTCGCGAATGGAGAAACTTCAATCTCCAACGTCCTTAGATGCTTTGGAGGAAGAAATCAGAAGATCTCTAGCACGTTGTTCGCGAATAGAGAAACTTCAATCTCTAGCGTCCTTAGATGCTGGGGAGCAAGTAATCAGAAGATCTCCAGCGCATTGTTCGCGAATGGAGAAACTTCAATCTCCAGCGTCCTTAGATACTAGGAGTTTTTCTTCGAATTGTTAGAGAAAGATCGATGATAAATCGAATATTAAAGAAGCATATTTTTATTGATAGGCCAATCTTTTCTTAAAAAAAATTAAGATGGAACAACTTTGCTCATCGAACTTCTCCCGGGATCTAGTGGAAACCATTAGTTATCAGACCGTCATAGTCGCTATCGTAGAGTTCGTCTTCTATGTAGCGGCCTTGTTTGTCGAAGAAATGGACTTCAAACCTTGCTTCTCCAAAGTGGGTGAACATTATTGATGTTTTCAGCTCTAGTCCGTGTAACTAAAAAAAGTCCCTCCATCCACGTGCCACCCAGTGAGATCCGTAACTGCCTCCTACGATGTAGACATGGAAATCTTTGATGATGCGAATGGACAAAAAGATCTGTTCAGGAACATGGGGTTGGAAATGTCGACCGAATTCATAAGGCAACATCATGCGTATGTATTGCTTGTCCCCTACTAAATAAATATCGAAGATAAAGGGATTGTTTGGGCTTTGATCGCTAATGCTTGATGCCGTATTTTTGTTTTTTGGAAGGACCGGTAATGAGAAGGTTGTGCCTTTTATGTTTTAAGGAAGAAGAGCTTTTATAGTGGCTTTGACTGATTTGAAAATGTTTTTGTGATAAATGACTATTTTCAGATTTGAAATGCGCCAGTGTACTTGGTCTGGTTTTAAAGGGATTCTTTGTCACGTGTAGCACATGCAGAGTATCTCGGGAAATCCTTCTGGCAGATTCTTTGTCTAGTTTCAACGTATACAATAAATGCTTTAGACGATTTCCAAAGTATGTACCCCCTTTTTCTAAGTATAAGAAGGCGTGGTGTTTTGTTGAAATCTTGCAGTTATTGGGTTGCTTTATTCAGCATTGTTGTTTTGGCAAAGGGATGACGTCTCCCAATTCTGGGATGCGAGATATTTTCCGTTGGGTTGATGTAGAGGAGAGGATGCATCGTCTTGTAAGTTGTACACGTTCTACGTGCTTTATACTTTTTCTTGGGCCTGAACTGTTATTAAGTAACAATGTTCTTTCGCATGCAACCTCTTCCTGATGCTTTTGAGAGGATGTATGGTCATGTTGTATCTGACCACGTTTGTTTAGTTTCCGCAAATGGTGAAAACATTCGTGTTGAAGTCACCAAGGATTGATCGAATCGTTGGACAACGGTTTATGGTCATGTTGGCTGGAATAGATTTGCGACTAACAACGGCGTTAAGGTTGGAGCATTGGTGGTGCTCTTTCAATATGTATGAAGACATTGCTTCAAAATCCTTGTTCTTGAAGATGAAGATGAGTAGAGCTTTTGAGTGTTCTGTAATGGCGGTGTTAGTAGATATTTGTTTTTATGTTGGGCTTTTATTAACTTTAATCGCGCGCTTTGGTATCTGTATCCGCGAAGATTTCTATAATGATATATTGATGCTCTCAATGATTTGGTCCGGGTTTTTGTGTTTTGTCTTTTTCAGACTCGGATGTGACCTCTGCCAACGTGATAATGGCGCTCTGGGTTTGCAGAGTTGGGTTCTGCAATTTTGCCACCTGCTTGGCATGTAGTTGGTTCTGAAAATGTCGCTTTGGACAGATATGAATTACTTTTTTGGTGATGACACATCACTGCCTTGTTTGTTTTATTTGCTGATAAATAGGAGATGTTCGAATTAAATCTGCAGCAGTTGTCGTTGTGCTTAATTTTATTTACTAGTATTCTTGTGGTGAGGAATCATGACCTCCCCTCATCCTCGTCGTCGTGACTTTTTCCCTTCCATTTATTTTGAAAAAAAGATGGAATATATGGTAGATTTATTTAACCTTAATTCGTAATTCTTGTGTTTCTTGTTTGATATTTGGTTTTGTGGCTTGTAGATTTTGCCCGAATCACTTGGCGCTCAGTATGCTCGCGAGGGATTGACTCATGTGTAGTTGGTTTCTCCCACCGGGCGAGATTTTCGAGTAAGGGTGTTCCAAGATAGCCTGGACCATTACATCCTTTCCGAAGGTTGGCGTTCTTTTGCCGTGGATAGCGGTTTATGTGTCGGGGGTCTCTTATTATCTTTAAGTATGAGGGGGGTAGTCGTTTCGCAATAACTGTTCTAGAAGCGAACGAATTAGCTTGTGAGGATTGACGAGAGGGTTTCTCGACTAAATAAATTTATAGTCAAGACCCCGCTATAGGATAATGGAGTCAGGTTCGTCCTCATAAGAGAAGTCAGCGGTTCTAGGTTTAGTGTGTTTTGGGGTTCAGGGATAGTGGGAAGAGATGATGAGGTTGATGTCGACGTCGGCTAAAAGTTGGTCGATGTCGAGGGATGGATAGGGAATGGTGGTTGGTGTATGGTAAAATCTGTGCATAATGTAAATAATGAAATAAAGTAATAAAGGTGTAAACTTCCAAGGTAAGGGATCACCGCAACGATAATCAAACACACAAAAGATAAGATAGAATAGTTATGTAATCACATCAAAAGAGGAAGCTTTCTCCTTTTCCAACAATTAGATAACCCTTTCAAGTAACCCTAATTGTATCTACCAATTTTATGTTTATAATTTAAGTTGTTAACATGAATCTCTATTCTTTCGAGTATGCAATAAACATATAAAAGACAGTGGATGATCAAAACCTAATAAATATTAAAACTTTACCTCAAGTTTGCATGACTATCGTCGGGCTCATCCCGACCCTAGAAGAAGGAAATTAGAAAGCAAACATCATAAAAGAAAAACTTAAACTTACAAAACCTTCCAAACGTTCCTTCTCTCTCTCTCTCTCCTCCTTCTTGCATCCTCCCTCTCTCTTCTCTCTCTCTCTCTCTCTCTCTCTCTCTCTCTCTCTCTCTCTCTCTCTCTCTCTCTCCTCTCTCCTTGCGCCCGAAGACGACTTGGCTTGAATGTATGAAAATCAGCCCCCAAGGGCCTTATTTATAGTGTTCTATCTAGCTAATCTTAGAAGGAACATCTATCTATAACTAAAACCTTCCTATCGAAAAGCATAAGATAAAACATAATTGATAAAGGAAATAGATCTATAAGGAAACTATATCTAAAGTGGATAAATCCCTTCCATCTTGATAGATCTTCTCTTGAATGGATAGAATTCTACATCTCTTGGCTTGCAAGTGACTCTATCTTCTCGGACACAACTCGATCTCGGACTCGGATTCGACTGGATTGTCCTCGACGTCGAGTAGAAATTTTCCTCGTGGATTGTACTCGAGCTCGGGCAGAATTCAGACTCGTCGGGTGTACTCGACGTCGACCAAAACTCCTCGACGTCGACTAGAATTGTGCTCTCGAGTGGTCTGGTACTCGTTCTCGACTTCTGGGAGGCAAGTCGACCAAAAAGGTACTCGACGTCAACTAGTTTGGTCGACGTCGACTAGTTCTGTGCGCTTTCAGCATTCTTCTCCGTTCTTGAAACGTACTTTCCCGAGTCATCGTTCGTCCGATTGACGCATATGAGCATGCGTTGTAATGCGCTTTTTGAGGGATACAACTTTAATGAAGACATCAAAGCTTGATTCAGAACGATGAATGGTGAAAAATGGCGTTTTCTCCAGCTGCGCCATCCTTTGCTTCTTCATGACTTTCCTTTAAACTCCAAAGTGCGTCCGATTTCTGCGAAATTAAACAGAAACTAGTGTAGACTCCATAATTTGGAAAATAAGCATAAACTACACAGATTCTGTATTATTATAACCCAAATGCATGAAATGTATACAGAAATCGATATAAAAGTCAATATAAAACATTGCACAAATCATGGACATCAAATCACCCCATACATAAGCTTGCTTGTCCCCAAATCCGTGCCTGTGAATAATAGATTCATTCAGGGGAAGAATGCAAAACTCTCAACATCATAGATTCATTCTTATATGTCCCTGCAATTAATTATCATCATCGAAAAGGTACTTCTGTCACAAATCTGTGCCTGTGAATAAATGAAACTTCGCACACAAAAGAAGGGTTATAAAAAAACGAAGGGCAATTTGCACAAATATACACTTTTTTTTGTGGGTTTGCAAAAATACAACTTTTTTAGAAAATTTGCAAAAATACCATATGTGGTATTAGTGCAAATAGGATGGGGAAATTGCTGAGCCGGTTGCAGGTTGTCCCAAGGGGAGGAGAGAGAGAGAGAGAGAGAGAGAGAGAGAGAGAGAGAGAGAGAGAGAGAGAGAGAGAGAGAGGACATCGGATTTGGAGGGGGATTTTGGCGCCAAAATTGGAGAGAGAGGAGGTGAGGTGATGGGAAAGGCTTTCCCTCCATTTTTAAAGTCTAATAGGAGAGGAGGAGAGAAGCCATCAGTTTCGGTCTTCCCGTGGAAAAGAGAGCTGGAGAAGAAGGCCACCATTGGAGAATAACCCATCCGCATTAAGGTCCAATTGTTGAGCACGTGTCGGGCTCTTTATTCGTTCGTGTCAGTGTTTGTAAACTTCTGTGTCACAGAGATATTTGAGAAACCCTAATTCTCAGTTGCAATGGGTAGGCTTCTCTCCTATTTCTCGTCATGTTTCGTGAAGAGTAGATACACATTGACAATGGTGCTGATCCGAGTTTTCAATTGCAGGGCAAAACGCCAAAGTTTGTGTCACTCTCAACTTCAACGGGCGTTGGTTGTTCGATGGTACGGGGTGTGTGTATTATGGTGAAACAGAGCGGAAGAATGTGATAATTGAAGAGGGCATCGAC
Source organism: Persicaria tinctoria (assembly GCA_037127255.1). Lineage (NCBI taxonomy): Eukaryota > Viridiplantae > Streptophyta > Magnoliopsida > Caryophyllales > Polygonaceae > Persicaria > Persicaria tinctoria. Next base: position 66,454,582 of record JBANSL010000006.1, read on the forward strand.
TTTGCCTCTCTGACTCAACTGTTGAGGCTCAAGGTCGGCCATGATTGTTCATGTGAAGATTGGCGGTTGTCTTACATGCCAAAGGGGAAGAAGCGGGTCATCTGATAACGATAGGTGATGATGTGGGGTTATATGGTGGAGGAGGGGTTAGCCAGTCAATAGGGATGAGCAACGATATAAGGGTGAAAAACAATGTGGAAACGGGGTTTGGAAGGGGTGACAAAGATATATGTGAGAGTGAGAAAGGTAAGGGTCCGGAGGCGATCCTCTTGGCTGAGGTCATAGGGAAGAGGCAGGATCACGTTACTGAAATGGGTTTTGGAACTGGTGACAGACGTATTTTTTAAGGTGACAAGGGTAAATGTCTAGAGTCGAACCACATGGATGAGGTGATATGGAAGACACGGGAGGACGCTACTGATAGCGGGTTTGGAACTGGTGAAAAGCTTAAGAGTGTAGGTGACAAGGGTAAAGGTCCGGAAATGATCCAGTTGGGTGGGGTGATAGGGAAGAGCCAAGAGCACGCAACTGACATAGGGTTTGGAACTGGTGACATGGATATTCTTGAGGGTGACAGACTGACAGGTGTGATGGTCTAGATGTTATCCACTTGGGTGACACGGACTCCTCTCCAGATGACACGGGAAAATGTAAAGGTGAAAAGTATAAGGGGGTGGATCTCATAGCCATTAGGAGTGAGGAGGAGGAGGACTTCGATTCCGGAGTGAATAGGGAAGAAGATTGTTCATATTATTATGACTGGGAGGATTATTAGGAAGACCCGGGTATGAGGGTGTCGACGGAGGGGGACGAAGTTGAGGAGAGGTGATTAGGGAACTTGAAGATCGGGTTCCTAGGTCCAGCACATCCCCACCGTCGATGGAGAACGTAGAAGCTATGTTGGACAAAGCAACGCCTCGGACCCAGGAACCACGACGAAAGCTGACAGAAATTTCGAAGGGACAAATGTTCCCCTCGAAGGTAGAATTGCAGACTTGCCTGAAGTGGATTGCAGTGCAGAAATGCTTCGAGTTTGTAGTGAAGAGGTCGTGTAACAAAACCTATTTAGTTGGTTGTTTGGACAACAAGTGCACGTGGATGTTAAGGGCGTCGACTTACCGGCCCACGACTATGTGGTCCATCCGACAGTATGTCCAGGAGCATACATGTGACCTGAGCATGATGCACAACCATAGCCGACGTGCTACGTCGAACATGATTGGACGCAACCTCGTGACCACGTAAGTGTTAATTTAGTTGCGAACAACTAATTATGTCACACAACATTATTCCCCATGTCACATTACGTAACTCACCATGACACCATTATATGCAGGTTCACCGGGACTCGAAAGGACCTCGCTCCCGAGCAAGTGCATAAAATGACGAAGTCCGAGTATGAAGTATCGTGTAGCTACTGGAAGGCACGAAGGGCACGACTGACAGCAAGAGAGGTGAAGCATGGGACCGACGAAGACAGCTACCGAGATATTATTCCATACCTGCACATGTTGGAGCAGACTAACCCCGGGACATATACTAAGTTAGAGCTGGACGCATCCCAAAGATTCAAGTACGCCTTTTTTAGCTTCGGGGTATGGCGCAAGGCGATTCCCTACCTTCGAAAGGTAATACCCCATGTCGATACTATAATATTTCATGTCACCTAACATGCATAACCATGTCACCTAACCAGGTGGTATCGATATCCATGTCCAGGTGATTTCAGTTGATGGGAGTTTCCTGAAAGGGAAGTTCAGGGGCACGCTTCTATTTGCCACAGCCCAAGATACAGACCACAGTGTATTCCCGATCGCGTTTGCGATCGTCGATGGGGGGAATCATGGGTCTTGGGGCTTCTTCTTCAAGAACGTGCTACATGTGGTCGAGGATACACCGGACTTAATGTTTGTCTCTAATCGGCATCTTAGTATCGTCAAAGGTTTGAGGGACCACTACGTGTTTGCCAAGTAATGGGCATGTCAATGGCATCTATTTCAGAATGCCAGGGTTAAGTACAAGGGGGTGACGGGCCTACACACGTTGTACTTAAAGGTGGCGAAGGCGTACACGAGGGCAGAGTTCGAGAAGCACTTTGCTGATTTCTGCGCTCAGTCACCCGCTGCGGGCCAATACCTGAAAGAGACTGGATTCCAGAACTGGGTCCGGTCATACTTCTTGGGGATGCGCTACAACATATTGAAGACGAACAACTCCGAGTGTCTGAATTCCGTGTTCAAGGAGCCCTGCGACCTACCCATCACAGCCCTGATTGATGCTGTCATCGAAACAGTATCCAAGTGGTTTTACGAGCGACGGGAAAAAAGCACCAAATCGGCGTCGACGGTCAGCGATTACGTTCATGGTGAGCTGCAAATGAGCTATTCGTTGGCAATATTCATGGATGTCAGAGCCCTCAGCGCACACGAGTACACTGTCTGCAGAGGGTCCGCCACCTGGGTTGTGAACCTGTGTGCCCGGACCTGCACATACAAGCGGTTCGACATTGACCAGTTTCCGTGCCAGCACGCCGAAGCGGCTGCAAGGTTTCGAAGTAGCAATTTCTTCTCTCTCGTGAATGACTTCTACAAAGTCGCAGCATGGAAGGCGTGTTACGAGAATGTGCTATATCCGGTTCCTCCAAGAGCAGAATGGCGAATCCTCCCAGCCATTTCCAGCGCGGTGTGTCTCCCCCCGGACGTGAAGCGACGCCCTGGTCGCCCTAAGACTTGTCGATACCCATCTCGGGGAGAATTTAGCCATTTCAAGCGCCGTCATTCTTAGATGTGTTCCTCTATTGGTGGTCCAACGCCTTACCTCAGACGCTGGGTATTCTTTTGCATTTTCCGTATCGGGTCAGCGGTTGGATCATTCTCCGTCTATGTTATTTTGTGAACGGGCTACGTATATGGTAGTGTAATTAGGATGTTTGTACATATGACAAACTGTAAGTAGGCTGCTGTACTTTTGGGAAGGGTTTCCATACTACAATTAAGTTGTGAAGAACTTCGTAGTACTTTTGGGTATGGTTTCAGAAAAAATCCCTGTCACCCTATTTGTATTCCCGTGTTAGGTAGAAGGGGTTATCATGTCACAGCTTTCAATTTGATGGTAGACATTTCGGTGGTTGATGCTATGATAATGAATTCACCAATGCATTGATACTTATTTGACAACATGTTTACATTCCTGAGTGGTTGTGGTAGTGGTGTTAGGAATTCACCCTTGTGAACATATTGAAATCACCTTTATGACAATGTTGAAAGGGTTATTATGTAAGGTGACACGGGATTGTAAGTTTGGTGACACGGGTGATTTCCTGATAACTTATAACCAAAGTTTCGACAATAATAACTTAGTCAACCAGTGGTCAAAGATAGACAAAATTTTGGCCAAACTTGCAAAAATAGCACAATGGGGGATAATTTGGAAAAATTGACCCTTTTCCATTTATTTCGAAAAAGTTGCTCGTAACTCAAAAGAAAAACAAAACAAAAAAGAATATTTTCGGGTGAGTTGACATGCGTCCCGGATATCACCACATACTCTATGTCTGTATTCATCGGGACTCCATCTTTAAATTTCCATAACTCTAAACCGTTCGAAAGGGGGAGGAAGAAGAGACGCCGGCGACGAGAAACAACGGGTCGAAGAAGAGATTGCCGGGAACTGTCGGATAAGAGAAGAACGCCGGCAGGAAACTCAGAAGGTACGCCCCTTATCTCTGTTGTGGAGGTGGTTGCGAATGAAGGACAAGGAGCCGGGTTTTGGGGATTGGAAAACCCGCGGTTAGGGTTTAGTAAGCCCGAAGAGGATGGCTATGGTGGGGGTCGAAATAGGGAATGGGGTAGATTAGCGGTTTGATTGGGAATGGGGAAGATTCAGGGTTCCATTAATTTGAAATTCAGATTTGGGGAGTTGATGTGGAATGTATGTCGTCATTGGTTTAAGAACGTTATGACATTTATGACATGGGTTTCCAAATTGAGTGACATGGGTTTACAAAGCTAGCGACATTGAATATAAAATTTCTCGATAACTTATTGTTGCTCTTAAACTGCAGGAAACAAATGGTTCGGACAAAATTTACACAGCCACAGAATCAGCACTTTCGCGCTCGAGTAAACGAAGGGTCGAGGGTGGCGATGCTTGCCAACATCGCCAACTACGTCGAGGAGACGAACGCCGTTAGGGATATCGTGGTGAAGACACTCGAGAAGATTATGGATACCTTGGAGAAGATGGATGATAGGGTACTTCAGTCTTTCGCATTATTCACTCTCATATTGTTTCTTAAGTTCAGTGACTACGGTAAATAGATTAATGACATGGGACATACAGTATGTGACACGGGATATAAAACTGTTGGAGGAGAAGGTGGATTTATTGTAACAACTTCTTGTGTGCAGATAAAAGTGTTGGAGGAGAAGGTCCAAGAAATGCAGGATGGAAAAATGATTGGAAGAGGCAAGGAACAAAGAGTAAGGGATAGTGAAAACGAGTTTATACATGTTGGAATCCATCTAAGTTGTAGATCGGTTTTGCAGGTTGTTGATGTTGATGTACCAAAGGGGACTCGGACTGAAGCTGTGGAGCAGCCCCGAGAAGTTGCTAAGGTACGCTCCTTGTGGCCCGTGCCATTGATCCGTTATGTTTTCAATAGTGGCATGGGGATGTTAGCAAGGCGGCAGGGGTCATTTTGTTATGTGACATGGGAAATGTTTGTTTGAATTCAGAGGTTGTTCGTCGACAATGAATGTGACAGCAAGGCGTGGAAGAATAGGAAACCGCGGGCCTCTAAAGGGAAGGACGTCGTCGTTCCCGGTGAAGCTGTTGCAATGGGACTAGTTTCTACGGCCGACTATGAGGCCCTACAGGGGTGGCTCGCAAGGTAACCCATCGTCTCATTTCAGTCTTCATTATACGGCACAGTTACCCTTTCATTGATTCCACTCCATTGTACAGTCCAGTTCCGACGGTGAGAACCGGTCAACGGCTTGCGGCAAGGACCTGTCGAAGGAGTTTTTTACCACCCTCCAGACGCCCCGCTATTGGATCCACTCAGAGGTATATTGTATTTCTCATATTTTATTATGATTGACCTTGTATACGCATTTGGGTTGCTGTTGGACTATGTTGTGGGTTGTCATGGGGGTTAACTTCACGCAGCACTTCGAGCAGTCATGCTTCCTGCTACGGAAACAAAGTGCGGAGAGGGGTTACGACATTGGGCGTCGAGTCATTGTGTGGGACTCCTACTTCTCCAGATATCTGGAGAGGGAGTGGAAGGAGTACAACTCAGACGTCGGGGGGTATGAGGCGAGTGGCATACTCCTCTCATACTTCGATGGCCGGGCCCCGGCGCCCATGGCCCGTCCGTGGGCAGGCGTGGACCTTGTCCTCCTACCCCTCAACTTGAGGGGAAGACATTAGGTTGTCGTTGCTCTTGATCTGAATGAGTGGCAGTTGAAGCTGTATGATTGCGATGTGCACTGCGTAATAGATGCCGAACTCCCACCCCTGCTGATGCATGTTACCCACCACCTCCCCATCATCATGGATGCACACGCTGAGTTGAAGGTGAAGTATGCATCGAAGCTGCCAGGCCCGTTTCGCATAATCCGCGACAAGCGCGTTCCGAAAACAAGCTCAGGTATGATTGGTGCGACCCCTGTATTTCATTTAACTTGATTATATCTCCGCCTCTGTTTTGACAAAATCTCCGTCATTGCAGTGGTGACAGTGTACCTTACACGATCAGATTCATGGAGCTCCTCATGGAGACCGATCCCCCCTTCGATGGGCTGGACGACACGTTTATTGGGCCGTACAGACAGATGCTAGCGGCTGCCATCTTCAATGGTCGGCTCGGTGGACGCATAATCTGATAGTCGTTTGGGTGTAGTTATGGAAGTGATTTGTTGTCTTTTGTTGTGAACAACGTTGGTTTTAATCTTGTCCTTTGTTTGTTTGGATACATTTACTTTTGGCAACGGGTTACACTCTAGTGGTAAGTGGTAAAGAACATCGCAGTACTTTTGGGGATGGATTCTGTAAATAACCCCTGTCACCCTCTTTGTATTACCGTGTCAGGTTGAAGGGGTTATCATGTCACTGGTTTTAATTTCATGTTTATCAATTCGGAGGTGATACTTTCATAATGAAATCACCCATGCACTGAGTGTTTGTCCTACTCGTGTATATTTTGTCACCGTATTCTCCTCAGTGACACGATAATTATGTAAGTTGACACGGGATTCTAACTTTGCTGACACGGGTGATTACCAAACAACTTATAACCAAATTCTACAACACATAACCACCGAATGAAGATAAAGAAATCGAAACACTTACTTGTCGTTCGGCAAAACTTGTCGTTGACTATTCACGCATGCTTTTTTATAATTACAAACACTCTATAAAATATAATTTTTCATAAAATTTTTGTAACAAGTGTGTACTTGCTAAAATATAATTGTTTTTAAAACTAATTACATAACTAGATATTTTATATAGTTTTATCTCTTAAAATAAGCGTGCGTGAATAGTCCGTGTCCTGTGTCCGTTTCCGTTTCCATGCTACAAAGTCTACAACACATAACCACCGAATGAAGATAAAGAAATCGAAACACTTAGTTGTCGTTCGGCAAAACTTGTCGTTGACTATTCACGCACACTTTTTTATAATGAAAAAACAATATAAAATATAATTTTTCGTAAAATTTTTGTAACAAGTTTGTACTTGGTGATCATAGCTACGAAATTGTTTTTAAAAATAATTACAAAACTAGATATTTTATATAGTTTTATCTCCTAAAATAAGCGTGCGTGAATAATCAAGTGACAAGTTTTTCGGAACGGAGGTAGTACTTCATAGCAACGTACAAAAATACCAACCTTGTGACCATATTGAAATGTATATTTGTGCAAATTGACCTATATTTAATGTTGAAGGGGTTATTATGTTAGTTGACACAGGATTCCAAATTTGGTGACCCTCCCGGCCCCCCCCCCCCCCACCCACCCCCCGATGGAGCCCCTCTCTCTTCGTAAATACCACTCCATCGGTCCTTTCACTTCCACTCTTCTCTTACAAGCCACAACAAAATTCGTGAAGAAGAAGCGACGCGTTCGGGTTTGGTTCACCAGTGGTGCTCATCCTCTTCGAAAAGCTTTCAATTCCAAGTAAGTACAACCCCGATTGGCATATGTGTTGAAAAAAACTGTTTGGATTTTAGGGTTTTCATAAATTAGAAGTTTGTTTTGAATGAAATCTGAGTTGTTCATAGGGTTTTCGACATAGAGTACTAATTGACGACATAGAAAGCTTTCCGATTAGGGGCTATGGTTTATGCGTGTGTATGCTGCAGATTTTGGGTGAATATGTCCATGGCTCACTGTTTTATGGCTTGTGCCTTGTGTAGTTCCCTATTTAAAACATCCATTAGTCTCTTATCTTGCATGTGCTTATTACATACTTATGTTGAGTAGTTGCTTGGAGTTCCTATATGTGTTTATTGGTTTAGGCTTCACATATGCAATTACTTGGTGGAATTTGCTGAATTGGGGGTGAGAATGCAGCCAGTCAAGTATATATACTTGGTGACACGGGATTACAACTTTGGTGACACGGGTGATTTCTAACCACCTTTTTGTAATTGGTCTTTGCTTGCACATAATTCTCTCCTTACCAAAATTATAATGTGCTTACAGTAATTTAGCTTATATATTACATTCTCCTTTATTTGTTTGGTGACATATCATCTCCCTCTCCCATTCATCTTCTTCATATATATGTACTTGTTAGGCTTGAAAAAGAAATATAACATTTTGGATCCTTTCTGTGTGAATCTAAACCATAAATATGATTAAGCCTATGAAAGTTGCAACATTTCTCTTTGTCTGTGAAGGTTCTTAGTAGGAAGTCTGTCAAGTATATATAGTTGGTGACACGGGATTCCAAATTTGCTGACACGGGTGATTTCTTCCCATTTGTTATATAACTTTGTGAAAACTTTAATTCATTGATATGAGTTTGTTATCAGAATTGTGGACTCCTTGGCCACATGCATCTTACAAATGGCATCTTCCATAAATTTCATTGATATGAGTTTCATATTCACACTTGTATTTACCATTTCCAACTTTGTTTGCACATAAATCTCTCATTCTCAACATATAAGGTCCAGACATTATTTTAGCTTATATATTACATTCTCCTTTAGTTGTTTGGTGACATATCATCTCCCTCTCCCATTCATCTTCTTCATATATATGTACTTGTTAGGCTTGAAAAAGAAATAGAACATTTTGGATCCTTTCTGTGTGAATCTAAACCATAAATATGATTAAGCCTATGAAAGTTGCAACATTTCTCTTTGTCTGTGAAGGTTCTTAGTAGGAAGTCTGTCAAGTATATATAGTTGGTGACACGAGATTCCAAATTTGGTGACACGGGTGATTTCTTTCCCATTTGTTATATAACTTTGTCAAAACATTAATTTATTGATATGAGTTTGTTATCAGAATTGTGGACTACTTGGCCACATGCATCTTACAAATGGCATCTTCCTGAAATGTCATTGATATTAGTTTCATATTCACACTTGTATTTACCATTTCCAACTTTGCTTGCACATAAATCTCTCCTTCTCAACATTATAAGGCCCAGACATTATTTTAGCTTATATATTACATTCTCCTTTACTTGTTTGGTGACATATCATCTCACTCTCCCATTCATCTTTTTCGTATATATGTACTTGTCTCCATTATAAAACATGCTTAGATATTTTTCATATGTATGTATGTTCTTGTGTTTGGTTTTCTTCTGCCATATGACGTTTATTTTCTCTTGTACTGGTAGGAATCATGTGGTCGTACTCAGACAACGACATTGACATAGACTCCGACAGCGATCGGAGCTACCAGAGCGGTGACGACCGAAGGTACTACTGGCTGCGTACAGACTACGACTACGGGCGGAGCCGTCGGGACCGTCGAGATGAGGACGAGGATGATGATCAGTTAGACAGAAGAGACCCCGAGTAGGTGGCTGAGGACAACGCGCTATGGGACTTGGCCGCCGAAGAGCTCACCGACCTTCGCCAGCGAGTTCAGTCGCTGCTGAACCGGGATGCTGCCCGGGAGGGAGCTATGGCCGCACAACGCACTCAGCTGGAGGCCGCCAACACGCAGGTCCAGACAACCACTCTTCAGCTACAGGCTACCCAGTCCACCCTGAAGACCACAACTACTGAGTTGGAGGTTACCCAGAGCTCGCTGCAGGCTACAATGGAAGAGAACATGGTCCTCGCCAACAAGTTGGTGAGGAGCGAGGCTAGCAACAAGCAACTGGTGCAGCGGGTGGCCGAGGTGGGCTCCTTCCTCTGTGGGCAGTGGGTCGGGCACGCTAGCGAGCAGCTCCGCACCCGACAACTCACCCGTTGGAACAGGCTCATGGGGTGGATTCTCGTGCTGATGATGGGAGTTATGGTGCGTCTGGTCACCAGGGCTTAGGACCTCCGAAGCCAGTTCTGTTTGTTTTTTGTCAAAACTTGTGATGTTGTTGTAGTAGTTTCCAAATACTGATGTGATCCCAAACAGATCGATGTGGTTTTTTGGACTTGGAACAACTCCGTATGTGGCGGATGGCCCCCATTTTTTGCAGTTAGGGGCCTATGTAAGGGTAGTTAGAAACAATGTCTCACCCACGCTCAGTTAGTTTTCGTTTTTTGGAAAGCCGAGTGTGGTTGTACAGTCATGAATGGTGCCTATATGATCGGATATGGTATGTATAGGACAATGTCCCTCCTATATTATGCATGTCTATTACATTTCCACTTGTTGGTGTTATGCATGTGTATTACATTCAATTATCCATGACAAAATGTACACTTATATGGTTTCTATGATTGGCGCTTGTAACAATTCTTATATGAACCTATCAATACATAAACAAGGTTAGAAAATCACCCTACTCACCATATTGACATCAGTGACACGGATAATCACATAAGTGGACACGGGATTCCAAGTTTGGTGACATGGGTTATTTCCTTACAAATTATAATATGCCTTTCCACCGAGTAAGTTTCTTGCCACATGACATTCAATTATACATGACAAAATGTAAACTTATGTGGTTCCTATGATAGGGACTTGTAACAATTCGTATATGAACCTATCAATACATAAACAAGGTTAGAAAATCACCCTACTCACCATATCGACATCAGTGACACGGATAATCACGTAAGTTGACACGGGATTCCAAGTTTGGTGACACGGGAGATTTCCTTACAACTTATAATATGCCTTTCAACCGAGTAAGTTTCTTGCCACATGACATTCAATCATCCATGATAAAATGTAAACTTATGTGGTTCAAATGATAGGGACTTGTAACAATTCGTATATGAACCTATCAATACATAAACAAGGTTAGAAAATCACCCTACTCACCATATTGACATCAGTGACACGGATAATCACGTAAGTTGATACGGGATTCCAAGTTTGGTGACACGGGTTATTTCCTTACAACTTATAATATGTCTTTCTACCGAGTAAGTTTTTTGCCACATGACATTCAATTATACATGACAAAATGTAAACTTATGTGGTTCCTATGATAGGGACTTGTAACAATTCATATATGAACCTATCAATACATAAACAAGGTTAGAAAATCACCCTACTCACCATATTGACATCAGTGACACGGATAAGCACGTAAGTTGACACGGGATTCCAAGTTTGGTGACACGGGTGAATTATGACCTAATTATAACCAATGTTTGCACCATGGCAACATCGTCACTCACTGCTTAAAAATTATCATACAAATAAAGTAACAGTCCACAACACATAACCACTCACTGAAGATAAAGAATGCGAAATTGTTCATACCAACGTACTAAAATACCAACCAAGTGAACTACCGTCCACAGCTAAATGTGAGAACCAGCAACCATGTTCATAAATATCCAACACAATAAAAACGATGTTCATAAGAAGCTTATACCATAACATAAAATTTCATAACACTGGGCAATAGTGATCACAACTGAGACCATAACCGTGTACCATTGAAGATGCGAACAGCGAGCATGTGCCTGCACACCCCGATGAATACGTCGGCAAGACCGTCGTAGGTGGGGGCGTCCTTCGTGAGGTGTTGCATGAACCTGATCGTGTAAGGACCGCAGTCTCCACTGCAATAGAGAATCGCCGGAGTCATATTCATTACAGCCGGATGCAACTATGAGACGAAGAGATATTTAAGTGTTGGACAAAAATTACCTCTGCTTGTTTTGCGGAATCATTTTCTCGCGACTAAGGGCGAACGACTTTGGCAACTTGTCGACGTAAGTGGCCATCAACGCGGGGTGGGCATTCATCAGTACCGGGATAAGGTGGGTGATGCAACTTAAGTGTGCCGGCAGATGGCGGTCCCTCACGATGTAGACGTCCGAATCATAAACCCTTACCTGCCACCCGACAAGATCTATCGCTACGGCGATCCAGTGAACATTGTCCACGTTCAACGGTAGGAGGATGAGTTCCGCCCCTTCCCACGCCCGGCCTATCGTCGCCGGGGACAGGCCCGTCAAAGTAGGCAAGCAGCTTCTCGTCGGCTTGGTAGCTATCCGCATCGCTCTTGTATTTGCCCCACTCGGTCTGCAGATAGCAACCGAAATATGTGTCCACAACGACAACTCGACCGCCAATGTCGCCGGCCCTCTCCGTTACCCCTTTCCGAAGAAGATAGCATGCTTGTTCCATGTGCTGCATCGATTACAACCCTAGTCAAAATCCAAAACTATTCCACTACCTATTACAGTACATACCGTGTCATTCACTAGACAATGGTAGTCACTTAGGCGGGTTTCGTACCTCAGAGTTTAGCCAAACTGTGGTTGTTTTTAGTGCGGTGAAGAACTCCTTACTCAGCGTCGTGCCGTATGCAGTCTTCCAGCTGTCCTCATCCCCGCTGCACAACCACAACCACAATGTTAGGGGATTGGAGTCATCTATGCAATAACTTGGGTACGTCTGCTGATGCGTGTCACCTATCCATCCAGCGGAGGAACCCATCGCTATCTTACACGGAAACAAGACCCAGCTTAATCGCGGCCGCGCCGTCGACAACGTTCTTCCCTTTTCGGCCCCACGTTTTCTTCTGAGGCGGGGACTTCACTTCTCCTTCACCTCCTGGACCTCTCTTACTATTCCTGCCTCGAACGGGATCCGCTATTGCAGCCTCTGGGATCTGCCAATTGGTTAGACAGTTTCAACGGTCAGGACAAAAATGTTTTGACCCCCGTGTCACCCCAATCTGTACTCGTGTCGGCTAACACTAATACACTTATCACTTACGTACTACTATAGATTCAAATGACAATGTGAAGTAACATGCATTTTACCTTCTCATCCTGTCCTTCCGGCGTTGCTTGGTCGTTCACTATAGGTGGTACCTCCGTTGAACCGGCTTTACGGTTTTTGTCCTCAGCATCCCTATGTTTCCCGACTTTCTCTCCACTGACATCTCCCCTAGTTCCTCCAATGGTCTCGTCTTTGACCGCCTCTGAGATCTGGCAATTGGTTACGGTTATTTCAACTGTGATTCAAATAATATATTTGTTCCCTTGTCACTTTACATATTAATACGTGTCGCTTCACTTTAACAACCGTGTGAGCTGTCTACAAAATATTGACATATTATAAATTGTTGATTCTATTACCCCTTCACCGTGGATTCAGAAAATACCATGTCAAGTAACAACCAATTTACCTTCTCTTGTCCTTCTGGTGGATGGTCTTCCACCTTAGTTTGTCCCTCTGTCCCCCCGTTCTTTTGGTCGTTATCCTCTCCACGGACATCGCCCATTGGTTTCTACTCACCTCCTGTATTCGACTGGCCATCTCGCATCCCATTCACAACACCTTCCAACACCTTCATCTGATACACAAAGTACATAAATGAGGGGTGGTTAGCGAATGTTATTCGGCATTGGGAGATAAGTAACTCGTGTCACCTTTGAAAAATACCCGTGTCACATATAAAATATACCCATGTCACAAATGCCAGAAACGTTACACGTACCTTATCATCCATGCTCCGCATCCATGTTGACATGGTTCCCAGCCTCTCCAAGATCAGTTCTACTGACTTCCCCAACTTATCCTCCCAGGATTCCCTTGTCCCATCTCGTTGCTCCGAACTCGGGCCGGACTTGCCAGAGCTTTCACCGTAATAACTCGGTGCCAACGCAGCCTCAATGTCATCAAAGTAGAAGTCAGGCTCCTCATGCTGGTAGAAGCATCCGAGCATCAATTCATACTCGTCGGCCTTCGGTACTAGTATCGGGTTGTCTTCGACCTTGATTCTATCCGATTTTTCAGGGTCCATGCGGGACTGGATCGTCTCATACAATAGATTGTCGTCATCATCTGTCCACCTCAGCATGCGAGGCAATGCCGTGTTCGACACCCGGTTCGCAAACGCCTCGCCAATCCACGGGACAACTTTGTACAGCCAAATCTAAAACAACCACACATGTCACTCGAGTGCATCAATTGCACGTAATAGTTCAAGCATAACTTGGTCAAGTAGCTTAACTGGAACGCATACGGAAAACCCATAAGCCCATATCCATATCGATCGTCCTTGTCATTCGCCTTCGGCTTCAAGTCAGCGACACGTCATTCTATGACGCCCGACAGGGACTCGTGGGTGGCCTCGTACATAATCCTGCCCCAGGGTTAATCCAGAAATCGATCAACGTTCTCCACAAGCTTCACAATCCACCCTCGTATGGCTTTCCTGGGTTCTCCCCCTAGTAGAACTCCTTCGACGATGAGGAGGAGAGCGATCTAAAAACGCCTTCTCGCACTCGGCTCCTTCAAGATGGAGTTCTTGAAGGCGTTCTCTAGCTCACTCACCTTCATGTTGTCCGTTCTGAATAAGTCCTTGAGGGCCTTCTTTGTCTTCTTGTCATCCTCCGTCTCTGTGTCTTCCCCCCGAACTCGACCACACCGCAGCCCAGTCACGAGCGCAAACTCCTTGATAGAGAATCGACATAGCTTGTCTTGAAGCATGTACCAAGTCTCCCACTTCTTTTCTGTCACAAGCTGTCTTTCTAACACGTAATGCAGTAGTTGTGACGAGAATTGAACCCGGTTTGCCATTTGCACAATACCCCCTAATTGGCTTCGCAGCAGCTTCTCCCAATCGACGGGTCGACCTAGTCGTCCATGTTGACGAGAAGAGACACTTTGGAAGACTGGTTGACCCGCCCTCGGAAATGCTTATTCTCCGGCACTGCGAGTCGGGGCTCCACCTTCTTCGGTGGCCGGACACCTTTCCTTCTTAAATTCTGGGACCAAACCATGTTCTTCCTGCAATTACGTGGACATGAACATATTCAATATCCACACAAAGTCACCCCCTACTTAATAAATCTGTCTGCGACTGTTTCACGAGAGAAGGCCCATCTCACCTACTAAATTAACCCTTGTCACCCAACATAATAGCTCATGTCATGAATGTCAATTGTCTTCTCCCAATTGTCCTACAGTACACGTTTATGACAGGGGTTATTCTCCACTCTCACAATCTGGGTTAAAGGACCCGCAAGCCTCCCACGCTTATCTTCAACCTCCCTCGTTCTTGTCTGTCAATTGCTCAGTTCCCCATACCCCTTTTACCCCAGATCTATATTTCCCCGTATCCCCAATTCCCCAGATGACCGTTATTCCAATTCCCCAATTTCCGATTTTTGTCCAATCCCAAATTGCATGCCTTTGAACGAAACAATGGAAGAATGCAAATGAAGTGGGGAAGATTGCAAATTAAGTGAAGATTCAGACTAGTAGAGATGGGTGAGGACATATTTCAATAATCAATTGAGTTGTACCTGTATTCTTGCGCCTTCCTCTCCGGTACTGCCTTATCCAGCATCTTGCTCCCTTACCGGCGACTTCCTCCCTCTCCCGTATGAAACAATGGGAGAATGCAAATTAAGTGGGGAAGATTGCAAATTAAGTGAAGATTCAGAGTAGTAGAGATGGGTGAGGACGGATTTCAATAACCAATTGAGTTGTACCTGTTTTCCTGTGTCTTCCTCTCCAGTACGGGCTTCTTCGGCGTCTTCCTCCCTCTCCGGTACGGGCTCTCCTCTTTCCCTTCACTTCACAACTGCCTCCCTTCACTCCTATTAATATTCGGTCTCTCTCTCTCCCTCTCTCCTTCCCTTGTGTAGGTGGTGGTTTTTTTCCCCAACTGCAATGAATGCAAGTTACTTTTGCTTTTCTTTTGTTTACCTTTTAATTTCGAGGAACACGGCATTTTCTTTTTATTTTTTTATTTTTTTGTAAGTAGGTCAAAGGAACTGTGCAACCAACTGCCACCCTGATAGATTCCTTTTCCTTTGTCGTTTTGTTCTTTTATCCCAGTATCGGGTCCCGTCTTTCCATGCACGTGTCTCCTGACAGGTTTTTTCGTGTTACTATTGATTGTCTCATATTCCTACGTATAGTGTAAATGACCCATGTCACCCCTTTTAATCCTCGTGTCATCTAACGACATATACCTTGTCACCAAATTGGATAGATACATGTAGCTACACTGGCAAGTTTAACATGTCCACATACCTACTAACATATACAAATGTTCACATTCGACAACTACCAAGTTTCGCAAAATATCCAAATGTTTTACTTCAACTATTACATGAGGGTGTTATGATTGGAAGCAAGTGTTCAACTCCAAAGTCTAGCATCCGAGTCGACCATGGAATACCCCAACAGCTAGTATCTGGCGGTATGCCTTAATGTACGTGTCGTCCAATCGATCGAAGTTCGGGGCGGTCCCCAGCAGGAGGTGCATGAATCTAATGGTGTATGGGCCACAATAACCGCTGCAATGGGGAAGAATCGGTCAGAACGCGGACACCGATTCCACATCCAATCAAACGAAATTGAACCATGTCATCCAACTAACCTTTGCTTGTTCTGTGGAAAGCTCTTGTCCCGGCGAATGGCAAACGGCGTGGGGACCTTATCGGCATACTTGACCTTCAGATCGGGGTGTGCACGCATGACGACAGGGATCAGGTTCGTCACAGGCATTAACAGGGGCTGGAGCTGGCGTTTCGTCACCATGTGGACGTCGCAGTCATACACCCTTACCTCCCACTCCTTAAAATCGATGGCAAGGGAAACCTAGTGTTTGTTCCTGACGTTGAAGGGGAGGAGGATGAGGTCCGCATCTTACCACGGTCGTCGCAACGGCTTCGGCGACCCCCCATTTAAGTACGACATCAATGCAGCACTAGGCTCCTACGCTTCAGGGCTGGCGCTGTACTCCTTCCATTCCCGAGGTAGATAAATTCCCGCAAAGCACGTATCGATTACGATGGCTCCACTGACAATGTCACCCGCTCTGTCTGCGACCGCTTTGCGCAGAAGGTAGCAGCACTCCTCCATCTCTTGCATGAAGTGAACCGAAATTACAATCCAAAATCCTGACACGGGAAATTTTAGAGGTGACAAGTGTTCATACCACAGTTCCAAACCAATCTTGGGGTTTCTTCAGACGGTTGAGTAACTCCTTCGTCATATCCACACCGCAGGGTGACGTGCGCACCTCCGCGTCCCCACTACACGGTAAGTTTCTGTCAGGTATTGTGGACGTTCAACTATCTACCTTCGTCGTCTATTCGAGAGTAAGAGACATAAGCTACGTAGCTTGCCACCCAACTTGTCATGGCGTCGTTTTCCATCGCTGACACCATTCCTAGCTGAACAGCATCGGCGGGAACAGTGGCTGCCTTATGGGCTCGCGGTTTCTTGGCCGGGGGAGCCAGCTCCTCTCCAACAACCTTCCTCATCTTCTTCGCCCTCTTAGATGCATAAACCTGAGCTACCCGGGGCTTCGGCCTCTCATCACCTTCAATTTTCTTTCCCCTTTCCTCAGGACCAGACCCCTTTAAACCAACCTCTCCCAACTGCAAACATATCAAACATCAGCTAAGATTGACATTATCCCTTGTCACATAACAGATATACTCATGTCGTGCAACTACAATGTCCCTGTCACCAATAACTGATAGAAAAAACTTACATCCTTGCTCTCTCTTGCCGTCCCATCCCCTACCTTGATGGATTCACCTTCAGCTACCTTGTCCCCGAGATCAGATTGCTTGTCCCCTGCCTTGGTCTAAAAAAATTTCATGTCACTTGCCATAAACTTTCATTTCACATATATAATCACCTTTTTTCATAAATAAACCTGACCTCGTTGGTCTTTCCTTCCCCCACATCCCCTGCCTTGACAGATTCAGCTTCATCATGCTTTTCCCCGACATCATCACCATCTAGCTTGCTCTCTCCTGATATCTCATCCCTTGCCTTCACAGTTTCAACTTCTGTGTGCTTATCCCCGCCATCATCCACTTCACTTCCCTTCTCAACAACACCTCCTAACTGCAAATGAAATCGACATTAAATTATGCCTCAAACTTTCCAGTGTCACTTAACATAACAAATCATGTCACACGGCTATAATCTTCCTGTCACATTCTTCCAGTGTCGCTTAACATAACAAATCTTGTGATGTTTACCAACACTAACCTTACCACCTCGTCCACCCTCAACGGCTTTAGCCGCAATTGACTCTATCAACTCATCAACTTCGACCTGTAAAATACATATTAACATTTGATATTGAATCTCGAATTTCAAGCAGGACTAAACATCGAAACGCATGTCACGCAAAAACAAACTTACAAACTCATCCCGTTTTTTCTCATTTCCAGCTTGTTCTTTATCGGTTGCTTCTTGCCAGGTCGTCCCCTTACATTGACCATCCCGCAGCTCAGTCACGGCCACCTCCAATAATTTCAGCTGCAGGTGATAAAATGATTACTTCATATCACCATCAGGTGACAAAATTCAACACAATTCACCCTTCATATCACCATGAGTAATGAACACCAAACAATTCCTAATTCACACTTCATATCAGACTAAGGTCACCTAATTCAGTTCTACACAAACACATATCAAACTAGGGCCCCCCTCAATTTCATACCACATTCGTTCATTATCTACACTACGTGTCACTTGTCCAATTTCACGTGCCAGGAGTCCATTTACCCTAGTTCACAATTATCCAGAGTCTCCACAAAACGAATAATTGGGAAGTTATTGCGTACCTTTTCATCCATCTTCTCCATCCCTGTTGACATTGTCTGAAGCTTGTCCATAACTTGTTCCAAAGTCTTGGCCACGTCCCCCACCCAGCCATCCTTCTCATTGCCTCCTCTTTCCGTCCTTGGGGACCTCCCACCAGGGGCTTCGAAATGTGTCAGGAAGGGTGCAACTAGGTCGTCGAAGAAGGGGTCGGACTTCTCATCATCGTAGACACAGCCATCCATCAGCTCCAGCTTAGCCTCCTCTGGTATGAGTATTGGGTTATCATCAATCTCTATGGCCTCGTCTCCCTCAGCTTCGGTGCGGCTGGCTATATCCTTATAAGCGAGGTTCTCGTCCTTGAGGGTCCATCTCATGCAACGAGGGAATGCCGTCGTCGACACCTTCGTCGCAAACCGGACCCCCCATTTCGGCATGGATTCCAACAACCAAATCTACACTGCATCCCCACTCAAATTAATACATTTTCAGCATATGAATTACAAAATGATCATGGGTGGTAGTCGAGAAGGTTACCTGAAAGGATAGCGGATAACCCATCAGGCCATAACCATTGCGCTTCTTTCGATCTTCTGCCTTTACCTCAGTCTCCCGGCGCTTTACGGCGTCGTTCAGCGACACGGGTGTTGGAGCATAGATGACCCTCCCCCATGGGAATGCCAAAAACCGATCGACATTCTCCACCAACCGGACGATCAAGCTCCGCAGCCCCTTCCTCTGCTCCTCCCCTAACAAAAAGCCCTCCACAATGTACAGAAGCACTAGCTGGAATCGTCTTCGCGGGCTCTGCACCACCATTATTGAGTTCTTCAGCTCGGTCTCCAGGTCACCGACCGTCATCTTCTCGTTTCCAAAAAACTCCTTGATAGCTTTCTCGTCGTCCTCCATGTCACTAGTTGTTGGTTGACTGCACCGCAACCCGGGTAATAAGGCAAACTCCTTGAGGGAGAACCTCTGGAGCTTCCCCTAAATCCGGTACCACGTCTCCCACTCCTTATCGCTCGCAAGCTGGCGCTGGAGTGCATAATGCACCATTTGTGAAGAAAATTTCACATTGTGCGTCAGCTGCACAACCCCACCAAGCTAGGAGTCAAGCAGCTTCTGCCAGTCGCTAGCGTCAACAGAATCATCGATATTGTTCAGCATTGACAGTCTTGAGCCCTGGTTGACCCGGGCCCGAAAGTGCCTAGCTTCGGGGACTACGTATTCATGCTCTTTGTTCTTCGAGCTCACATTCTTCGTCCTCATCATTTCTCTCATGCAATTTCCATCACACGAACAAAGTCAGCTTCTACCAATTATATTCGTCTCCCTCTGTTACCTAACAGACTAACCCATGTCACTCTACCCTTGTCACTCAGTGTAAAACCCATGTCACCCATTATGAATCGGAAGCCTATAACCAATACCTCAAACCTCATTCAATAGGACACCTTCGACATCCACGTATCCCATTTTCCAGACCTCGTCAATTCCCCTATTCCGCCTACCACAACAAATTCAGAAACCCTTCTCTCCAAATTGGAAACCCCTGTCACCCAATGTCAAACCCTTGTCACCCAATTCGAACCTCAACCCACCAATTTCCCCTATCCATAGTTCCCCGACCGTTGCCCTAACCCATTCCGAAAACCACTGTCACCCAATTGGAAACCCTAACCACCGATTTCCCCTTTCCATACCCGAAAACCACCCATGCCACCACCACCCACCATTATCCAAACAAGAAAACCACCACCCCGACCCACCATTCAGGCCGCCATTGCCCTAACCCCTTCACCCACTGCTTCCCCGACCCACACCCGCGCACCCTACCACCAAAGGGAGAAGAGTAAAAGGGCGTACCTGCAACTGTCTCTCTCTCCTTTGGTGTATGCAATTATCGAGGAAGAAACTGCAACCGCCCTCACTCTCTCTCTATCTTCTGGCGTCCCTACAATTGCCTCTCTCTCTCTCTCTCTTTTCTATTGTATTGGTTTGAAACGGGAGAGAGATGGTGATTGGATTGCCTTTACTCCTTACCGCCTTGCCTCTCTCCTACTAGGTAGGTAATGATGCCTCTATTTGTTTTTTGGCAACAATTACAAGCAATAGCCGGTTTGGGGGGGGGGGGGTGACAACCTGGACAGTTTTGCAAATTTGGGGAGAAAATGGCATTTTTGCCAATTTTTCCAAAACGGTGGCATTTTTGCAAACTTTTTTCAAATTTTGGTATTTAGTACCATTTCTTCAAAAAATAATAATAAGTGACAAAGCATTAATAATCAAGAGGACATTATTAAGCTCAATAAGGAGTAGATTGGTAAAAGGCTACAGGTGGGCAATTTTTTGGCCATATGGTGCTAATGATCCTGGGAAATGGAGTAATTTCCAAATTTTCATACCATATTCCTTTTTCCTTTTGATTTCTCACTTTTCTCTCATCGCTAAATGCTTTTTTCAATATTATGCTTTTACCTCTCTAACCTCAGTAATGCCTTCTCGCGAGTCGCAAACATGAGTGTCATGAATGACCCCGGATACTTAGTGCTTCGGACTCCTCACCTTGTGTCCCATCTCGCCAAATTATTATCTCAGCGAGCAGGGTCGATATACCTTTATCTCCTGAGGTGACCGGATTTTCTTTCACTCGTTCAATTTTCCATATTATTTTCAATTTCCTTCCAAACTCCAATAATGATATATAACAACTCAAACACCATATAATAATCTCCATAATGTAACATCATTCTCAACATAATCCGCGAATAGGAAATAAGGTAGAAAATGGGCAATATTTAGATCATGTGGAGCATATATGAAATAAGGCATAATATGGCTTTTGTGATGCATATTCATAGGTAAGGCTAGGATATAGCAATATGAGCATTATATGGAAATATAAAGTCCTCCCTCCTCTTATCATGCAACATGTCAAAATCAACATCAATTTTACCTCCTTTCATGGTTTTCAAGAAAATAATGCATTTCATTGTGACTTCCCTTTACTAGGCAATTTCATGCTATATCTCTAATGAATTCAATTTTGCATCGTCGAGTTCAATTAAAGCTTCCATGACACTAATCAAAATTTTCAATCGGGGCGATTTTTATAGACTTTGGAAAACATGCATATAAGCACATAAATAAAATATGAATTCCAAAGTATCCATACATATACAATTCAAGAAATAAGCACTAAATATGCACACAATAAACTCTTCCCCCACCCCATACTTAAACATTACAGTATCATCACTGTATAAAACAAGGGTAAAGAAAGAAACTCACTAGACAAGTGTGTAGATCGTCAGAATCGAGTGCAGTGTTGCTGCAGAAGTGGTCGATTTCGAGGAGAGTAGTCAACGTCGGCTAGTTCACTCGACATCGAGTACAATGAAAGCCTTCATGGCATGGTCATTAGGATCCCGATCTGGATCTTACGATCCTACGATTCTTGACAAGGTTTTGATCCGGATCGGGCATATAGACTCCTTCGTGCTAGGATCCACCTAGGATCCTATTGGATCGGTAGGATCTACCTAGGATCTATCGATCCTAGAAAAAATATTCGATCCTAGCAAAAGAGAGGGAGTATTTTTTTTGGAAGCCTATCTCCTTAGAAATTGAAAGCAGAAGACTGAAAACCTTAAGCCTTTTGTTTCGTTACTCAACTCGACAAATCCACGTCTGAGCGCCTGAAATTTTTCATGATGTGGTTAATTGCGATGATGACATTTGAAACTAGAGATAACATTGGATATTTGGATATGTGATTTATCTATTGTATATTTGTCATATATGTTAATGCATTATTCTTGTTTGTTTGTCACCTTTTGAGACATTATTCTTGACAAATTATGAATGTTAAGTGCTTATTATTGGCCTATTTTAGTTAGTTAATTTGTTTAATGGAGGAAAAGCTTAGTTTTGTTTAAAAATTAAGGAATTTGTTATAGGATTGTTTGCTTTTATTTTATTATTTATTTTAGTTTTAATTTTTATCTAGGATCTTACGATCCTACGATCCGATCCTACACCCTTGTTTCGATCCCGCACTGGGATCCTGATTCTAAAAACCATGCTCCTTGGTGATCCTTGTCGACCACAGGCTCGTTTCCTCGTGATGGATAGGTGACGTCGAATAGAGTACTCGACGTCGAGTACTTCTGTAATGTCTCTTACCTGCAAAACATGTTAGGAAGACAATATCCACAATAGAAAAATCCAAAAATAATATTAAAAAAAAACCAACAGTATCTAAACCCTAAGGAATAGAAAATAGCGGGTTGCCTCCCATAAGCGCTATGTTTTAGGGACCTACTTCCCTTTACGTCTTAGCCTGGCTCATCTTTGTCCGGAGGTATAGGGGGATCTGGTTGTTCCTTGGGTGGTGGGAAGCGTGGAATGTCATCCGGGGGAATCATGTGAAGAAGCTTGAATCTCCCCAAGTGAACGCTCCATGACTTCACCCATTCATCTTCCCTGGCTCCAGCCAGCATGTATAAATGAAGATATAAAGAAAATTCACATACCTCATAATTGTCTCTCTTCCACTTCATATGTTGACTGGGTTGTGTATTTCCTCCTCATCTTGCGGAGCTTCATGCCACTTCGCTAGGACCCCATACTTGAATACGAACATGGGTTGCTCAAAACCGTCGGGGATGGCCTTCACCTTGTAAGGTAAAAGCGACCTTGGAACACCCTGGGCAACAATGTCCGCTTTCTTCTCTTTTAGTGCTATTTCGTCTTGGGATCCTTCCTATGATTCATTAACAATAGATAGCAAAGTAGGAATGAAATTCGAGGAAGGACATGCCTGGTTGTCGCCATCGAGAGGAATGCATGGTCCTTTAGACTGAATGGAAGCCTCAAGCCTTCGGATTTCGTCTTCTAGCCGGGCTATTTCCCTTACTCGTGCCTCCTCCATTGCAAGCCTATTTCTCTGTCTCAAATCTTCGAACCATTCTTCCCATTCAGGATTCCCTTCGATAAAGTCTTCCATCTTTGTTCCTAAACTTTGAAATCAAAATCAATAAAGCATGAATTAGTAGCAAAAGCATGGCACCTAGTTGGTACCGGTGAGGCGGGTGGTTGTAGGTTATGTGATAGTAACAATAAAAAGAGATGGGCTATCCTAAACCTTAAACACAACTAAGCTAGGTGCGATTGATATCTCCCCGGCAACGGCGCCAATTTAACGAGAGGGTTTCTCGACCAAATAAATTTATAGTCAAGACCTCGCTATCGGATAGTGGAGTCCGGTTCGTCCTTAGGAGAGAAGTCAGCGGTTCTAGGTTTAGTGTGTTTTGGGGTTCAGGGATAGCGGGAAGAGGTGATGAGGTTGATGTCGACGTCGGCTAAGAGTTGGTCGATGTCGAGGGATGGATAGGGAATGGTGGTTGGTGTCGGGTAAAATTTGTGCAGAATGTAAATAATGAAATAAAGTAATAAAGGTGCAAACTTCCAAGGTAAGGGATCACCGCAACGATAATCAAACACAAAAAATATAAGATATAATAGTTATGTAATCACATCAAAAGAGGAAGCTTTCTCCTTTTCCAACAATTAGATAACCCTTTCAAGTAACCCTAATTGTATCTACCAATTTTATGTTTATAATTTAAGTTGTTAACATGAATCTCTATTCTTTCGAGTATGCAATAAACATATAAAAGACAGTGGATGATCAAAACATAATAAATATTAAAACTTTACCTCAAGTTTGCATGACTATCGTCCGGCTCACCCCGACCCTAGAAGAAGGAAGTTAAAAAGCAAACATCATTTTTTTTTTGGTGAACAAGACGAGAGCAAGCTCTCGAACAAGAAAAGTATGGGCTACACAAAAATGAGACGGGGGGTAGCCCTCCACCTAATATTCTCCTCAACTTCCTGAGTCGCTCCTATAGGAGGATCCGTCAAAACATGTAGCCCTATAGGTAAAGAGAGGGCATACTTAGCGAGGGAGTCGGCGACGAAGTTCGCTTCCCTCTAGATAAACTGGAATTGGAATGCCCAATCCCGTGCGAGAGAGCCCTGGCAGCGCGCCACAAGGCTAGACAAAGGATGACATTTCCTGACCCCTTTCTTGACGAGGGACTCCACCAAGCTCGAATCCGTCTCGACGATCACCTTCCTGAACCCCTTACTCCAAGCCAGCTCTAATGAGTCCGCGAGACCCCATAATTCCGCCATGGGTACTGAGCTTACACCAACCTTCCGAGCACAACCTGTCAACCAAGCTCCTTGCTCGCTTCTCACAACGCCTCCAGCTGCTGCATTCCCTGCCTTGTCCACTGTTGTATGCAGGAGTATGTCGAGTATTGAAATAAATATGAAATATAGTTCAGACTGACTTCCCTGTCTCAGCAAATAATACAAGACTTCCTCCCGTTGTAGTAAGAGAAAATCAGGATCGAATCCACGAGGAAGCACGTCAGGAGTTCTTAGGTAGCTGTAAATTCTCACAGACAGAGCAGCAAAAAGGCAGAAACACAGAAAGGAAAGAAACAAATAAACCCGGCAAGGGCAACTAAAATAAAAGCAAAGAACAAGGCAAAACAAGAAAAGACAAAGCAAAGCAAAAACGAAATGTAAAGCAAAAGCAAAGACTACTCGACCTCGACAAGAGGTACTCGATCTCGACAAGGGAAGCAAAGACAGAAACTTGAAAGCAGAAAATCGACAAAGACAGAAGACAACCAACTCGACCTCGACAAAGGTCCTCCTCGAGATCGACCAGATCTCCTCTATGTCGACTAAAAACAGTAAAAGACAGAAACTTTAAAATTGCAGAATTAAACACAAACACAGATTTTCGACAGAAATAAACTTCAATATAATAAAAGACTTCCAAAGCCAGGGTTTCAACACCACAACGATAATCATGCAAAGTAACACATAAAGGCATAAAAGATCATGCTTTCCATCAAATAACTTTCGTCATTAACAAATAGGCATATAGAGGCTTTCGCATAAACCCTAATTGTTACTAACCCTTTTTCACATAATTAATCCAAGTTGCATTAAGATCACTTTCGCTTCAATAACACAAACAAGGATCACCTTCAACTCTCGCAAAAGAATCATGCTCATAGGGATAGAAGATGAATCGCACAAAAAGATCTGACCTTTATCGCATCGCCTCACATGGCCACCGTCGGGCTCACCCCAGCCCCAGAAGTGGGTGAACTACTCACGCCTCATCGCAATTGCAGACATTGATTGATGAAAAGAACTAACTTGCATTAAAACTAAATTCAAAGCCTTTACAATTCCGGCAATCAACTTTCGCAGAAAGCCAAAACCCTAAAAACCTTAGAACTCCTAAAACTCTGTGTAACTGTATCTCTGAATTGTTGATTGAATGAATAAAACTGAGCCCCCTAGGGCCTTATTTATAAGCTTCATTCCCTAGCTATTCTAGGAAAGAAGACATCTATCTCTATCTAAAATCATATCTAAAACTTGAAAGGATAAATAAAAGACATAAAAGAATTAAATCTATAAGGAAAAGATAAACCTAATTAGGGTAGGTCTTCATGTCTTGATAGATCTTGTCTCCTTGAATAGAACTTGATGGAATCGGATAGAATTTCGGCCAGCTCGACTCCTTCGCGCCCAAGGAATCCAAATCCTAGTCGGACAGGTCTCGTCGAGAAGCTGCTGGACACGGCCCTAGTCGACCTCGAGTAGGGCTTGTCGACCTCGAGTAGCAGGGTTCGTCGACTGGACTTCTCGCCTAGATCTGCTCGATGTGCTCGGACTTGGTCACTGGTGCTCGTCGACCTCGACAAGGGGTAGTCGATGTCGAGTAGGATTAGGTCATCGACAAAGCTTCCTCGGATTGCTCTACTCGGCAAGCCTGGATCTGGACTCTGGGCGTCGTCGATCTCGAGTAGCCTTCGTCGAGATCGAGTAGGGATGATTGTCGACTAGGTCTCCTCGAGTGGCTCTCCTCGGCAAGCTCGGATCTGGACTCAGCATCTCGTCGACCTCGACAAAGGGTCCTCGAGATCGAGTTGGGTGGTGTCCTTCCTTTCCGCTTCCGCAAGTTGCCTCATCCGCTGGCAGCGGGTTTTTCCGCGGCCGCGAGTGGTCCGCTGCAGCGAGTGGAGTCGCTAGCAGCGAGTTCTCCCAGTCGTCCTTCGCTTCGTCCTCGGCTCCTCTCCTTGTCGACTCCGGGTGTGGCGCTGAGGCTTCGTCGACCTCGACCAGTGGTCCTCGAGATCGAGTAGGCTCCGGACCTCGGGTTGGTCTGGCTTGCTCGATCAGCTCTGCTCGACCAAGGTTGCTCGGACAGGCTCGTCTTTGTCGAGTAAGGCCTACTCGAGATCGAGTAGCCTCGACTCTCAGACTGGTTCCGCTGCTTTGATCTTGGACTTCTGTAGTGGTTTTCCGAGCTTTTCCGACCTTCTGTAGAATTGCTGTAAAATGCCTCGATTTCTGCGAATTAAACAGAAACTGGTGTAGATTCCATAATTTGGCAAATAAACATAAACTACATAGATTATGTACTATCTTAACCCAAATGTATGCAATGCGTGCAGAAATCGATATAAATGATAGTATAAAATATGGCAAATTAGGCTCACAACATCCACTGCCCCGTCCGCGTTCACTTTAACCCATCCGACAGGAGGTCTAATCCACGAGATCAACTTCTCCGTCCGCTCATTGTGTTCGAGCTGCTACTCCCTGTTGGTCCAGGCATCCGAGTACTCCTTGGATTGCATCAAAATGAAGCCAGCTATATCACCACCAAATTGTTTGTCGCCGAAAACTTGCTCATTCCTCCACTTCCACGTCCATCAGAGCGTATATGCGAAGGTGGAAGCCCATCGAATTCCGCTGCTATCCTTCCAGTTGCTCATGATATTCCTCCTGAACCATTCTGCAAAACCAACATTGAAAAAATCAGGAAAGCACACCGGAATATCTAAGTCACGCCACACATGATTGATTGAGGGGCACTCCCTGAATATGTGGTTGAGTGTCTCTGGAACACCTCTACAGTTGGGACACCAAGGCTCTGATGCAAGGTGCCTTCTCCACCGCTCTTCATTAGTGAGGATGACGCCTCTAGCAACCAGCCAAATAAAGGTTTTGATTCTCTCCGCTATCCGCAATTTCTAGATCGTCTCGAAGATGACTACATCCACACATGCCTCCTGTTGGACTTTTGTAATCCGGTCGTAGGCCGATCTGACCGAATAGTCGCCATCCTTAGAATCCATCCAGCTTAGCCTATCGCGCTCGTCTCCGCTCTCATCAACCCCCACTGAAGGAAGGCATAATAAGGAGCTCGCAGGGAGGAGCGGCTCAAGCACATCCCAGTCCCAACCAGAGCCACTCCGCCAATACCCCTGAACACATTTGTTGGCCTCATCCTCGCCAATCGTCCCCGTAGCCATGTCGATCAATCTACCATTCGTAAGCCACTGATCAGACCAGAACTTGGCCGACCTACCATCCCCTATCAACCACTTGGTACCATCCAGAACGACTAAATCCAGAGCCTTACCAATGCTCGCCCAAACCGCAGATGGCCCATAGACCTCGGAAGCATCGGCTCTAATATATTTAGCCTGCATAATTTTGCACCACATGTCCATATTGTTATTAGTTAAGAACCTCCAAGCTAACTTACCTGTTATGGCCTCATTCAGCTCGTTCATCTTTCTGATTCCAAGCCATCCGACCATCTTGGGTTTACACACATCATCCCAGGCGACGAGATGGATTTTTCGATGTTCCACCGTGTCGCCCCAAACAAAATCCCTGCATATCTTATCAATGGCATCGCAAGTAGCCCTCGGCAGTCAGACAGTAGCCATCGAATACACTGGTATCGAAGAGAGCACCGCTTTAGTCAAGGTGACTCTCCCGACAAAGCTCAAATGTCTGCGTTTCCAACCCGTCAATCTAGTGCTCACTTTTTCCACCAACGGAGCGAAAGTCTCCCCGCTGATCCTTTTATGCAGCACCGACATGCCAAGGTAGCTCCCGAGATTATTCGTGACCTCGAACCCGCATTCGGCTTGCAGCTGCGACGTGATCCCGACCCTTCGCAGAACACACTTAGAATCCTCTTGATCACCCGAAGCTGCTCAACTGAAGCTTCCAAAATCAGGACCAAATCATCCGCGAACATAATGTGTGAAATCACTGGTCCATTCCTAGTCAATCGTAAGGCGAAATAGGGTCCCCTTGGCGAATCCCTATCGATGGCTTAAAGTCTTTTGAAATTTCTCGATGTTGCATGTATAAATGAAGATATAAAGAAAATTCACATACCTCATAATTGTCTCTCTTCCACTTCATATGTTGACTGGGTTGTGTATTTCCTCTTTATCTTGCGGAGCTTCATGCCACTTTGCTAGGACCCTATACTTGAATACGAACATCGGTTGCTCAAAACCGTCGGGGATGGCCTTCACCTTGTAAGGTAAAAGCGACCTTGGAATACCCTGGGCAACAATGTCCGCTTTCTTCTCTTTTAGTGCTATTTCATCTTGGGATCCTTCCTATGATTCATTAACAATAGGTAGCAAAGTAGGAATGAAATTCGAGGAAGGACATGCCTGGTTGTCGCCATCGAGAGGAATGCATGGTCCTTTAGACTGAATGGAAGCCTCAAGCCTTCGGATTTCGTCTTCTAGCCGGGCTATTTCCCTTACTCGTGCCTCCTCCATTGCAAGCCTATTTCTCTGTCTCAAATCTTGGAACCATTCTTCCCATTCGAGATTCCCTTCGATAAAGTCTTCCATCTTTGTTCCTAAGCTCTGAAATCAAAATCAATAAAGCATGAATTAGTAGCAAAAGCTTGGCACCTAGTTGGTACCGGTGAGGCGGGTGATTGTAGGGTATGTGATAGTAACAATAAAAAAGAGATGGGCTATCCTAAACCTTAAATACAACTAAGCTAGGTGCGATTGATATCTCCCCGGCAATGGCGCCAATTTGACGAGAGGGTTCCTCGACCAAATAAATTTATAGTCAAGACCCCGCTATAGGATAGTGGAGTCAGGTTCGTCTTCAGGACAGAAGTCAGCGGTTCTAGGTTTAGTGTGTTTTGGGGTTCAGGGATAGCGAGAAGAGGTGATGAGGTTGATGTCGACGTCGGCTAAGAGTTGGTCGATGTCGAGGGATGGATAGGGAATGGTGGTTTGTTGATGTTCATGTTTTGTGTCATGTTTTATATTCACTTTTATATCAATTTCTGTATACATTTCATGCATTGGGGTTAGATTAGTACATAATCTATGTAGTTTATGATTATTTGCCAAATTCTGAAGTCTACACTAGTTCTGTTTAATTTCGCAGAAATCGGACGCACTTTGGAGCTTAAAAGAAAGTCATGAAGAAGCTAAGGATGTCGCAGCCGGAGAAAACGCCATTTTTCACCATGCATCGTTCTGAATCAAGTTTTGATGTCTTCATCAGAGTTGTAGCCATCGAAAAGAGCTTTCTAACGCCGACTTATATGTGTCAATCCGATGAACGAGGACTCGGGAAAGTGCGTTTAAATAATAGAGCAAAAAGCTTAGAGTTGTGAGCAAAAAGTCGACCAAACCAAAAATCGAGCAAGAACCAGGAATCGACCAGGAGAAGCTGGGAGCAGAAGATTCAAGTCGATATCGACTAAGCCTTGTCGATATCGAGTAAACAGTTGGTCGATTTTCCCTCCTGGAGCCGTAATCGAGTAGGTAAGCTGAAGACGCGAGAAAAGTTGGTCGATATCGGGGAAGCTACTCGATATCGAGTTGACCAACAGTGGCCGATTTCGAGCTAGTCTGAGTCTTGTTAAGGTTCTATCCCGAATCCGATGGAGATATTTTCGAGACGAGATTTCCAACACATGAAGATTTAGATATTTTTATCTTTTTATCTATCCTAAGGGTTGAGCAATTATTTACCCTAGGATTTATCTAGTTTAGATATATTTATTTCCTAAGTAGAATTATATCTTCTATTTTAGATAGAGATATAGATAGAATTTCCTTCATTGATTAGCAAGGATTGGAATCCTATAAATAAAGCCCATGGGGCTAGTTTTTATTCATTCAATTTCAGAAGAAGAGAAGTAAGTAGAGAGTAGAGAAAGAGAGAGAGGCCGAGTGGAGCAAGGAGAGCGAAAGTGATCTGGCTTTGTTCGGTTTGTACTTTCTTCAGTTTGGTTTAATGCAAGTTGTTTCTTTTCAATCAATGATGTCTGCGATTGCGATGAAGAGCGAGTAGTCCACCCACTTCTAGGGTCGGGGCGAGCCCGGTGATAGCCATGCATGTTTGAGGTAAAGATCCGACCTTTGTTATGTTTTGCGCATCTACTACCTTTTATGTTTTTATTACCTATTCAATAGAGATCCATGCTAATAACTTGGATTATAAACATAAAATCGGTAGATACAATTAGAGTTTCTTGAAAGAGTTGTCTAATTGTTGGAAACGGCGAAAGCTTGATCCTTCAATGCGAATTGCATGATTATCGCTACTTATCCTGCCTTATGCATGTTTGGTTATCGTTGTTGCAAACCCCGATCTTGGAAGTCTTTTTCATATATTGTTTAAAGTTGAAAGTTTTGCATTCGTTTTAAGTTTCTGTCACTGCTCGATTTCGACCAAATCTGGTCAACGTCGACTTCTCACCTTCGATCAAGCAGATCGATGTTGCTTGTGTCTCTGCAGGTTCCTCGATTTCGACCAGACTTCTCGGCTTCGACCAGTTCCTCGATATCGAGTTGGTTACTCGAGATCAACCAAAACCTCAATGATTGCTGCTTGCTCGGATTCGACTTGCCTGGCCCCTGTCGACTAACCCTAATCGAGGTCGAGTACCCTGAAGTCGATTTCTGCCCATGAGATTTCTTTCGCTGCCTAGGATCCGCTTACCAGCTTCCTCGAGGATCGATCCTGACTTCCCGCTGCTACATCATGAGGAGGTCTTGTATTTATTTGCGTGGGCACGAATCTGGTTTGATCTATTTCATTATATTTTAAACTCGATTTCCTCCTACAGCAAATTGGCGCCGTTGCAGGGGAAGTAATCATTCGTGCCTTACGTAGTCAGATCTCAGGTTTTTCTTTAAGTTTTGATTTTGCAGGTGTATGCGCCGTTCTGGTCAACCACCTGAGTTTGATGCCTTAGATGATCCAGAACGTCTTATACACATCCCTTCTAGACTGAAAAGGATCATGTTGACTACCGAAACACAAGCTGAGATGATTGAGAGGCTTCAGAGGGAACTAGCCGCCAAGGATACTGCTCTCACCACTGAGAGAGCACGCACTGCCCAGGAAGAAGAACTCAGAACGTAGGCAGAAGCTGAGCTTGCCCAATACCCTACTACTACACAGGATTACATGCACCCGACTCTCGTAGTGCCTAAATCGGCCATTCTAATCTCTGAAAATAATTTTGAAATTCGCACTGCTTTCCTTATTAAGATTAAAAATAATGCCCTCTATGGACGATTTAATGAATGCCCTCTTGAACATATTACCAATTTTTCTGATATGTGTCATACTCTTGCTGAAGGTACTACCCTAGAATATATCCAGATGAAAGCTTTTTGATGGTCTCTAGCTGGTCCATCATTAAAGTGACTTGAAGGTCTCCCTCCACGATCCCTCACAACATGGGATGAGGTAAAGCAGGAATTTCTCAACAAATTCTTTCCTCCTGCCAAGACAGCGCTCCTCCGTTAGAAGATTACAGCTTTCAAGCAGAAGCCTGGGGAGCCGCTAGCAAAAGCATGTGAATGATATAAGGATCTATTGCGATCCTGCCCTACACATGGGTAGCCACCCTATGTCGTTCAGGAGATCTTCTTCAATTCTCTTGATCTGGATGCTAAGGATAGGATCAACCAGTATACTCATTATGAGTATCTGACGTTGCCACCAGCTGACGCATGGGCCACCCTCGACAAACTCACCAACTTCAACAATAAGTATGGGGTGGCGACAAACTATGACGAGAATGCCTATGACAGGCCAGCCCCATCCAAGCCCCTCTATGAGCCTCATAAGGAGATTGATCCAGATGTTAGGGAGCAGTACTATAGAGACCAGAATTGCAAGCTCCTCAAGCAAGTCAAGTATCTTTCTTTCAACCAGCCCTGCATTGAATGCGGCTCACAGCGGCACACCACTACTGAGTGCCCACACACGGAGCAAGTCAGGATGGTAGAAACCCACGAGGAGGTATCTTACGCAGGGGGTCCCAATCGCTATATGGGGGACCAAAGGTTTCAACAACCATAATGGAACCAAGGTGCCCCTAGGAACCACTTTCCATATAGAGCTCCAGGACATCCCGAAAGAGATCAGCGGAAGGATGATCTACAGATGATCCTCGATGAGATGCGTCGGAATCAAGACACCATCAACAATCAGATCCAGAACATCAATAAAAGATTTGGAGAGCTGGACATTTGGAAGAGGAACATAGAGACCCAAATGGGTCAATTCGCGGCACAAATTCCACGACCAACTGGACAACTACCTGGGAAAACAGAACCAAATCCCAAGGGGAAGACCGGACACGTCGCAGCTATAAATCTCATAAGCGGGTACCAACTACGCGAGCCAGAGGTGGGAAAGCAGCAGGACGAAGCTGAGAAGCAACTCGACAATGACCAACAGCAAGTCGATGTCGACCAAAATTTGGTCGATGTCGAGCAAAATCAACTCGAAATCGAGAAACAGCTTGGCCAAGATTTGTCTGCACAACACTCCAACTCGAAGTCCACTTCTTTAGTCGATGTCGAGGAAAATTTGGTCGATGTCGAGCAGAATCAACTCGAAGTCGAGGACGTTGCAACACCTCCGACATCTGTTCTGGCTCCAAAACAGAAGAAGACGCTTCCTTTCCCTTCCAAGGCGTTGAAAGATCCCACTGCGGGTAGGTTTAAAAGGTTTGTTAAGATGCTTCAAGAACTTAATGTCTCAATTACTTTTACAGAAGCTCTTCAAGAGATGCATGCATATGTCAAGTTCCTTAAGGAAATCCTTATCAACAAGCGATCTATATCAGAAATCGTCGGCGAATGCAAAAGAATGGACTTCCCTAAGAAGAGACCTGACCCTAGTAAGTTCTCTATTACTGTGGGATTTGGACAATATAAATATGAGTCCTTATGTGATTTAGGAGCAAGTGTGAGTATCATGCCCTTATCAATCTGGTGAAAGGTGAAGATAGGGTCCATAGAGCCTGTGGATGCCAAGCTGTACATGGCAAACAATACAGTGGTCATCCCCACAGGTATGGTTGAGAATGTTCCTGACCAGGTTGGTAAGTTCTATGTTCCTACTGATTTCCTTATTATAGATTGTGCTGAAGATCCTACTAGCCCTATTATTCTTGGTAGACCATTCCTAGCTATTGCAGATGCTAAAATCAGCGTAAAGCAGCGATTGCTCACCTTCACGATAGGCGACGAGATCTTAGATTTCTCTTTTGGCCCTGCAAAAGAGGAAGTTTCATGGCTGGAGGTGAAGAGCATCAGCAACCACGAGGGCGAACAAACAACGGAGGAACGCGTCAAAAAGTTACTCGACGTCGAGCAAGACAACTCGACATTGACCAAACAACTCGAAGTCAACCAAGACTACTCGAAGTCGACTTCCTCTAATGAGCACCAGACTTGCCAAGAGCCTAAGTATGGAGTCACTGTACTCGATGTCGACCAGATCTACTCGATATCGACTGACCCTAAGCCCGAAGATTTCTGTTTTAGGTAAGTTCATGTATGATTTCTACTCCTCCTCAATCCATTAAGAAAAATATGAATAATTTAAGGGGAGGTAAGGCCCCGTGGCGAGCTAATCTGCGAAGAATGAGAGCTGGAAAGAAAAAGAAGGAAAAGAAGGGAGACTATGCAACTAACAACTTATCAGCTGAGCTTGCTTACTACCATCAGGACCTAGATGATCCAGGAGAAGGGCCAAGCATAAGGGGGCCCCATATTGACAGTCCTTGAGTACAAACGGAGAAGTCGGCCTAGCGACTCTAAAATCTAGAGCATGTACATAAATTTTTTTGAATTTTGGGACTTTGAAACTTTTGTTTTTGATTTTGAATACTTCATGTGGAATCTTGTCTTTGGGAAAAACTAATAAATTTGCAGGTCGAAAGAAACTGGAGTCGACCAACCTGGTCGATATCAACTGACCTTAGTCGATATCGACTCCTGAGGTAGAAATCGACTAGGGGAGGAGGAAAAGAAGACAGTCGATTTCGACCAAACTTACTCGATATCGAGTAAGTTGGTCGATATCGACCAAATTCCCCGACTTCGACCAATACTATGTTACTCGACAACCCCTATTTTGCCTCCTCAAAGCGTTATTCGGTGAGCTCCTTCCTTTACCTTTGTTTTATATTGATTTTATAGGTGTGGGGACACTGTATATTTTAAGTATGGGGTGCGGGAAGAGCTCATTATTTTATTATTCTTGATTTTGCTATTACATGGTGAATTTTGAGTAAAATTTTAAATTTTTATGCTTAAATGCTAAACTCAAAGTTCTATGAGACATCTCACAATGCTTGTAAATTGTTCAAAGAAATAGTGTCATGGAAGTTATATTGAACCCGACGATGAAAAATTGGATTCATTAGAGATATAGCATGAAATTGCTTAGTAAAGAGAAGTCACAATGACGTGCATATTTTATTGAAAACCATGAAAGGAGGTAAAGCATGCAATTGCTTTTTACATGTTGCATGATAAGAGGATGAAGGACTTTATATTTCAATATAATGCTCATATTGTCATATCCTAGCCTTACCTATGCTTATGCATTACACAAAAGCCATATTATGCCTTACATTACACTATGCTCCACATGTTCTAAATATTGCCCATTCTTTATCTTATTTCCTATCCGGGGACTAGGTTGAGAATGATTTTACATTATGGAGATATTATATGGTGTTTGTGTTGTTGTTATTATCATTATTGGAGTTTGGCAAGAATGTTCGAAATATATGGAAAATTTAATGAGTGAAAGAAAATCCGGTCACCTCATGAGATAAAGGTAGATCGACCCTGCTTACTGAGATAATAGTTCAGTG
Organism: Persicaria tinctoria; assembly: GCA_037127255.1. NCBI lineage: Eukaryota > Viridiplantae > Streptophyta > Magnoliopsida > Caryophyllales > Polygonaceae > Persicaria > Persicaria tinctoria. The sequence continues at coordinate 66,489,866 of JBANSL010000006.1, forward strand.
AGATGGGACACACAGGTGAGGAGTCCAAAGCACTAAGTATCCGGGGTCATTCATGACACCCATGTTTGCGACTCGCGAGAAGGCAGTGCTGAGGTTAGAGAGGTAAAAACATTATTATTTATAAAAGCATTATGGAAGGTGAAGAATCTTATGAAGAAGGGATGTGATAAAGAAAGTTTGGAAATAATGCATTTCCCCGAATTATTATCACCACATTGTCAAATATTGCCCACCTTTAGCCTTTTACCAATCTACTCCTTATTGAGCTTAATTAAAGTCCTCTTGATTATTGTTGCTTTGTCATATGAATTGTTTTTGCATAACCCTCCTTTTATAAGTAGATGTTGCTTTTTTATTGCACATGCATGGATTTGTAACATTAGTACCTTTTCGAGGATGGTAATTGATTGCAGGGTTATATGAGAATGAATCTACGATGTTGAGAGTTTTCAATTCTTCCGCTGAATGACCATCCAAGTTTTTGCTTGGGGACAAGCAAGCTTAAGTATGGGGTGATTTGATGTTCATGTTTTGTGCCATGTTTTATATTCACTTTTATATCAATTTCTGTATAATTTCATGCATTTGGGTTAGATTAGTACATAATCTATGTAGTTTATGATTATTTGCCAAATAATGGAGTCTACACTAGTTCTGTTTAATTTCGCAGAAATCGGACGCACTTTGGAGCTTAAAAGAAAGTCATGAAGAAGCTAAGGATGGCGCAGCTGAAGAAAACGCCATTTTTCACCATGCATTGTTCTGAATCAAACTTTGATGTCTTCATGAGAGTTGTAGCCCTCGAAAAGAGCTTTCCAACGCATACTTGTTGTTGCAGGAGTAAGTCAAGTATAGAATAGAATATGGTTTAGAACGACTCCCCTGTCTCAGCAAATAATTACAAGACTTCCTCCCGTTGTAGTAAGAGAAAAGTCAGGATCGAATCCACGAGGAAGCACGTCAGCAGTTCTCAGGTAGCTATCAGATTCTCACAGACACACAGCAGAAAGAGCAGAAACAAACACAGAAGCAAACACAAAAGCAGAAACAAATAATCCCGGCAAGGGCAACTAAAATAAAAGCAGAAAACTTAAACTAAAGACAGAAAGTAAAACAGAAACAAAACAGAAGCAAACAGAAACTAAAACAAGGACACAGAAGCTACTCGATCTCGAGTAAGCTGTCCTCTATCTCGACAAGGCAACAGAAAATCGACAAAGACAGAAGAAATCAACTCGACCTAGACTAGGCCAACTCGAGATCGACAAAGGTGGTACTCGATCTCGACGAAGCCTTCCTCTATCTCGACGAGAAACAGTAAAAGGACAGAAACTTTAAAATAACGTAAATTGCAAATTTAAAGACAGAACTTAGAAATTCGACGAAATAAATCAATATATTAAAAGATCTCCAAGGCTAGGGTTTCAACACCACAACGGTAACCATGCAAAACAACACATAAAGGCATAAAAGATCATGCTTTCCATCAAATAACTTTCGTCATTAACAAATAGGCATATAGAGGCTCTCGCATAAACCCTAATTGTTACTAACCCTTTTTCACATAATTAATCCAAGTTGCATTAAGATCACTTTCGCTTCAATAACACAAACAAGGATCACCTTCAACTCTCGCAAAAGAATCATGCTCATAGGGAAAGAAGATGAATCACACAAAAAATCTGACCTTTATCGCATCGCCTCACATGGCCACCGTCGGGCTCACCCCAGCCCCAGAAGTGGGTGGACTACTCACGCCTCATCGCAATCGTAGACATTGATTGATGAAAAGAAATAACTTGCATTAAACTAAATTCAAAGCCTTTTACAATCTTGGCAATCAACTTTCGCTGTAAGCCAAAACCTTAAAAACCTTAGAACTCCTAACTGTATCTCTGAATGGAACTAACTGCCTTTCTCTGAAATTGAATGTATTGGAATGAATAAAACTGAGCCCCCTAGGGCCTTATTTATAGCCTTCATTCCCTAGCTATTCTAGGAAAGAAGATATCTATCTATATCTAAATTGCTTGAAAGATAAATAAATGACATAATGGAATTAAATCTATAACGGAAAAGATAAAACTAAATAGGAAACATGTCTTCATGATGATAGATCTTGCTCCTTCCATGGATAGACTTGATAGATCGGATAGAATCTTCCGCCTTCGCGACCAAGGAAAGCCAAGTCTACTCGGACAGGTCATCGGCGACGCGTTTCTGGGCACTGCTCTAGTCGACCTCGACAAGACTTGGTCGACCTCGACTAGGATTCGTCGTCTGGTGCTCGATGTGGCTCATAATGGCTTCCTGGCCTCGTCGACCTCGACAACACTCTTGTCGACCTCGAGTAGGAATCCTGGTCGACTTGGCTTGGCTGGCTTCTCTGCTCGACAGGCTTGGACTCACGGGTCTAGTCGACCTCGACCACCCCTGGTCGACCTCGAGTAGGGTTGTGGTCTGCGTCTTCGTCCTCGGCTTCTCGGCTCGGCACTGCTCGTCGACTCCGGACATGGCTCGTCGATCTCGACCAAGTCTACTCGAGATCGAGTAGGGTTCCGGGAGTCGGGTTGTCTCTGACTCAGTGTCCTCGACCAACCCTACTCGACCAGGTGTGGTCGAACAGGGCTCGTCGAGATCGAGTAGAGTCTTGTCGATCTCGAGTAGAGTTTTCTTCAGCTTTCTGCTCTGTTCTTGAAACGCACTTTCCCGAGTCCTCGTTCGTCGGATTGACGCATATGACCATGCGTTGGAAAGCTCTTTCCGAGGGCTACAAATCTCATGAAGACATCATAGCCTGATTCAGAACGATGTAAACCGGAAATTGGCCTTCTCTCCAGCTGCACCATTCTTGGCTTCTCCATGACTTTCCTTTTAAGCTCCAAAATGCGTCCGATTTCTGCGAAATATAACAAAAACTTGTGTAGACCTCCATATATTGCAAATAAGTGTAAACTACACATATTCTGTATTGTTCTAACCCAAATGTATGCAATGTATGCAGAAATCGATATAAAATTAAGTGTAAAACATGGCAAATTAGGCTCACAACAAACACCCCATACTTAAGCTTGCTTGTCCTCAAGCAATACTTTTATTTGTCATTCAGGGGAAGAATTCAAACTCTCAACATCTTAGATTCATTCTCATATGTCCCCTGAAATCAATTACCATCCTCGAAAAGGTACTAGTGTCACAGATTCATGCATGTGCAATTATATAAGAGCAACATCTACTCACAAAAGGAGGGTTATGCAAAAACATTCATAAGTGACAAAGCATTAATAATGAAGAGGACTTTAATTTAAGCTCAACAAGGAGTAGATTGGTAAAAGGCTAAAGGTGGGCAATTTTTGGCCATGTGGTGCTTTTGATCCGGGGAAATGGAGTATTTCCAAATTGAATTTCCACATTCCTTCTCCATTTGATTCATCACCTTTCATAATGCTTTTACCTCTCTAACCTCAGCACTGCCTTCTCGCGAGTCGCAAACATGGGTGTCATGAATGGCCCCGGATACTTAGTGCTTTGGACTCCTCACAAAGTGTCCCATCTCTCCAAACTATTATCTCAGAGAGCAGGGTCAATCTACCTTTATCTCCTGAGGTGATTGGATTTTCTTTCACTCATTAAATTTTCCATATATTTCAAACACTTTCCTTCCAAACTCCAATAATGATTTTTAACAACACAAATACCATATAATAATCTCCATAATGTAACATCATTCTCAACATAATCCCCGGATAAGGTAAAGAATGGCAAATATTTAGTTCATGTGGAGCAATATTTGAAATAAGGCATATTATGGCTTTTCTGATGCATACGCATAGGTAAGGCTAGGAATTAACAATGAGCATTATATGGAAATATAAAGTCCTCTATCATCTTATCATGCAACATGTCAAAAGCAACTTCAAATTTTACCTCCTTTCATGGTTTTCAATAAATAATGCACTTCATTGTGACTTCCCTTTACTAGGCAATTTCATGCTATATCTCTAATGAATCTAATTTTGCATCGTCGAGTTCCATATAAGCTTCCATGACTTTATTCAAAAAATTCAATGGGGGTCATTTTTCTTTAAATTTTGGAAAACATGTATATAAGCACATAAGTCAATAATGCATTCCAAAATAGCCATGTAGCAATTTCAAAGAAATAATGCACAAATAATGTCAAATATGGCAATTATGCGTAATGTAAGCCCTTCCCCCACCCCATACTTAAACATTACAGTGTCCTCACTGTATATAAAAAAAAACAATGTAAAGGGTAAAGAAAGAAACTCACAAGACATGTGTGCAGAGCTGCAAAATTTCGAATGGAGCACCTCTTAGTCCGAGTAAGCTTTGGTTCTATCCATTGACCTGAAAAAGTAGAAGACATATACCCATAATAGCAAAAACAAAAACAAAGTCTCAAATGTCCTAAAACGTTTATGTATATGCTCTAGATTTTATAGTCGCTAGGCCGACTTTCATTAATGCTCAAGGTGGCATCTGCAGGGCCCATGTAGCTTGGGCCTCAAATAAGACTCCATTCTTGTCCATCAGCTGTAATCCTCCAGAATGGATCTTGTTCACCACAAACGGTCCCATCCGCTTCTTGTTGAATTTGTTGGGAAACCAATGATCCTTTGATTTAGAGACATAGAGCTTGTCTCCAACTTCATACTCCTTAGGCTCATCATTGGAAATCCTGCACAATCGCACATACCAAGGCAGACCTCTCCCATGTATAGATAAATCTTTGATGGAAATAGGAGAAGAAAGATCCATACCTTGATTTACCTTTGTGGAAACGGAATCGGGCACCACGGTGTTTGGTCGATCTCGACTAGGGCTCCTCGAGATCGACGAGACTGCAGGCTCTGGTGGTGTCCTGGTCGAAGAGGCAGAAGTCGACGAAGAAATCTGGTCGACCTCGACAAGCCTACTCGGGGTCGAGTAGGGCTCTGGCTCTGGTGGCTTGCTCCTTGAGAAAACAGGGTCTGGTGGCGCCGTTTGGTGGTTGACCTCGACAAGCCTACTCGAGGTCGAGTAGGGCTTTGGTCCTGGAGTCACCATCGTCGAGGAAGGTGCCGTCGAGGAAGATGGCTCTGGTGGTGCTGAGTGCTGGTCGACCTCGACAAGCCTTGTCGAGATCGACGAGGGTTGTCCGTCTGGTTGCTGCGGCGTCGAGGAAGCAGGATCTGGGCTCCTCGATTGGTGGTCGAGATCGACGAGGGTGTGGTCGACCTCGAGTAGACTCGGTTTGTCTGGTTCGCTGCTCGACGAAGCCGACTTCGGTGGAGTCTCCTTGGTCTGGTCGAGATCGACTAGGGTTTGGTCGATCTTGACCCCATACTTAGTCGTTGTGTTCTCTTTGAGGATTGCCATGATCTCCTCCACCTGGGCCTCCATGTCCCTCTTTTCTAGCTCCTCGGGGGTCATATTTCTGATCTTTGGTTCCCCGCAGGTGATGTAGCCAGCTGAGATAGATTTGACCTCTTCCATCGGACCCGTATGCCTTTCAGTTTTGTTGAAGGAATACTCAATTACTTCATCGCTGATGTTGAAGGTGAGCACTCCTTTCCGTACGCTTATGTTGGCATCCACCGTCGCCAAGAATGGCCTTCCTAAAATAATTGGACAAGCAGGATCTTCTTGCATATCAACTATTAAGAAATCAGCAGGAACGAAGAATTTACCTACTTGTACTGGGACATTTTCCACCATGCCTGTTGGTATGACCACCGTGTTGTTGGCCATATAAAGTCTAGCATCCACAGGCTTCAGGGCACCTATCTTAATCTTGGACCAAATTGTTAAAGGCATAATACTAACACTAGCTCCAAGATCACATAGGGCATTAATTTTGTAAGGACCAAATCCAATAGTTATAGCAAACTTACCTGGATCTGGCCTCTTCTCCAATATGTCCAGATGGCTGCACTCCTCTGTGATTTCTGCCATCGATCGCTTTTTGCTCAAAATCTCCTTCAGGAACTTGACGTAGGACGGCATTTCATTGAGAGCTTCTGTGAAGGGGATGGTGACGTTTAGCTTCTGAAGCATCTTGATGAAGCGTTGAAACTTTTTCTCTGCTGGGTCTTTTAGAGATTTTGTGGGGAAAGGCAGCTTCTTTTTCTGAGTCTGAGCCAGAACAGATGTCGGAGTTGCTGCAGATTTCTCGACCAGGGGCTCCTCGACATCGACAAGGGTCTTGTCGAGATCGACTGGATTGGGTGCAGTCGAGTTGCTGTTCGGTGCAGACGAGGATTCTGGAATTTTCTCCTCGAGGTCGACGAAGGCTTTGTCGAGATCGACCACGGCCTTGTCGAGATCGACCACGGTCTTGTCGAGATCGACTTGCTGTTCCTCGTCGTTCTGCTGCTTCCCAACCTCTCGCTCTTGCAGTTGATGGCCGCTTCTGAGTTTTACAGCGGCGATGTGTCCAGTTTTTCCCTTAGGATTTGGTTCTGAAGATCCAGGGAGTGCGCCAGACTGTCTGGGGATTCCTGCGGCTAGCTGACCAATCTGTGTATCAACTGTTTTCTGCCAGATATCAATTTCCCCAAGCCTAGAGTTGACACCTTGCATCTGAGTATAGACAGAGTTGAAGGACTGCCTAGTTTCTGTGTGGTTTCTCCATATTTCCTCCAGGACCAGCTGTATATCATCCTTTTTCTGGTCCCTTTTTGGATGTCCTGGAGCTCTGTAGGGCGGGGGATTCCTAGGGACACCTTGGTTCCACTGTGGTTGCTGAAACCTTTGGTCCCCCATGTAGCGATTGGGTCCCCCTGCGTAAGCTGCATCCTCATGGTGCTCTGCTAATCTGACTTGCTCTGTGTGTGGGCACTCAGGAGTGGTGTGCCTTTGTGATCCGCATTCTATGCAAGGCTGGTTGACAGAGAGATATTTGACTTGCTTGATGAGCTTCCTATTCTGGTCTCTGTAGTATTGTTCCCTGACATCTGGATCGATCTCCTTTGATGGCTCATAGAGGGGCATGGATGGTGCTGGCCTGGCGTATGGGTTCTCTTCATAAGTTGTAGTAGACCCATACTTGTTGTCGTAGGTAGTGAGCTTCTCCAGCACTCCCCATGCGTCATTGGGCGGCATTGTCAGATACTCATAGCGAGTATAATTGTTGATTCTGTCCTTAGTGACTTGATCAAGAGAGTTGAAGAAGATCTCCTGAATGATGTAGGGTGGCTGTCCATGAGTAGGGCAAGATCGTAACAGTTCCTTGTAGCGCTCCCATGCCCTTGCCAGCGGTTCTCCTTTCTGCTGTTTAAAGGCGGTGATTTTCTGGCGGAGATGTGCTGTTTTGGCAGGTGGGAAGAATTTGTTCAGAAACTCTTGCTCTACTTGGGCCCAGGTTGTGAGTGATCTTGCCTTCAGCCCTTCCAGCCATTTCAGTGCAGGTCCAGCGAGCGACCAGCGAAAAGATTTCATCTTGACATATTCCAGAGTTGTACCTTCTGCAAGAGTACGGCACATATCATGAAAGTTAGTAATATGTTCAAGAGGACACTCATTAAATCTGCCGTAAAAGGCATTGTTTTTAAGCTCTATAAGAAATTGAGTGCGAATTTCAAAAGAGTTTTCAGGGATTAGAATCGCCGATTCAGGCACGACGAGAGTTGGGTGCATGTAGTCCTCTGCCGTGGTTGGATATTGGGCAAGCTCAACTTGTGCTTGTTCCCTTGCTGCTCTCTCAGCGGCGATAGCAGCATCTTTAGCGTTGATAGCGGCATCCCTTGCGGCTAGTTCCCTGGTAAGCCTAGCGATTAGCTGTTCCTATGTTTCAGCGACCGACATGATCCTTTTGAGTTTGGAGTGGATGTGTAGGTAGCGCTCCGGTTCGTCTAAGCTGTCAAACTCAGGTGTTTGACCAGAACGACGCATACACCCTGCAAACTAACTCAAAGAGAGAGTGAGAACTGACTACCTAAGGCGCGATTGATTGCTTCCCCGGCAACGGCGCCAATTTGTTGTTGCAGGAGTAAGTCAAGTATAGAATAGAATATGGTTTAGAACGACTCCCCTGTCTCAGCAAATAATTACAAGACTTCCTCCCGTTGTAGTAAGAGAAAAGTCAGGATTGAATCCACGAGGAAGCACGTCAGCAGTTCTCAGGTAGCTATCAGATTCTCACAGACACACAGCAGAAAGAGCAGAAACAAACACAGAAGCAAACACAGAAGCAGAAACAAATAATCCCGGCAAGGGCAACTAAAATAAAAGCAGAAAACATAAACTAAAGACAGAAAGTAAAACAGAAACAAAACAGAAGCAAACAGAAACTAAAACAAGGACACAGAAGCTACTCGATCTCGAGTAAGCTGTCCTCTATCTCGACAAGGCAACAGAAAATCGACAAAGACAGAAGAAATCAACTCGACCTAGACTAGGCCAACTCGAGATCGACAAAGGTGGTACTCGATCTCGACGAAGCCTTCCTCTATCTCGACGAGAAACAGTAAAAGGACAGAAACTTTAAAATAACGTAAATTGCAAATTTAAAGACAGAACTTAGAAATTCGACGAAATAAATCAATATATTAAAAGACCTCCAAGGCTAGGGTTTCAACACCACAACGGTAACCATGCAAAACAACACATAAAGGCATAAAAGATCATGCTTTCCATCAAATAACTTTCGTCATTAACAAATAGGCATATAGAGGCTCTCGCATAAACCCTAATTGTTACTAACCCTTTTTCACATAATTAATCCAAGTTGCATTAAGATCACTTTCGCTTCAATAACACAAACAAGGATCACCTTCAACTCTCGCAAAAGAATCATGCTCATAGGGAAAGAAGATGAATCACACAAAAAATCTGACCTTTATCGCATCGCCTCACATGGCCACCGTCGGGCTCACCCCAGCCCCAGAAGTGGGTGGACTACTCACGCCTCATCGCAATCGTAGACATTGATTGATGAAAAGAAATAACTTGCATTAAACTAAATTCAAAGCCTTTTACAATCTTGGCAATCAACTTTCGCTGTAAGCCAAAACCTTAAAAACCTTAGAACTCCTAACTGTATCTCTGAATGGAACTAACTGCCTTTCTCTGAAATTGAATGTATTGGAATGAATAAAACTGAGCCCCCTAGGGCCTTATTTATAGCCTTCATTCCCTAGCTATTCTAGGAAAGAAGATATCTATCTATATCTAAATTGCTTGAAAGATAAATAAATGACATAATGGAATTAAATCTATAACGGAAAAGATAAAACTAAATAGGAAACATGTCTTCATGATGATAGATCTTGCTCCTTCCATGGATAGACTTGATAGATCGGATAGAATCTTCCGCCTTCGCGACCAAGGAAAGCCAAGTCTACTCGGACAGGTCATCGGCGACGCGTTTCTGGGCACTGCTCTAGTCGACCTCGACAAGACTTGGTCGACCTCGACTAGGATTCGTCGTCTGGTGCTCGATGTGGCTCATAATGGCTTCCTGGCCTCGTCGACCTCGACAACACTCTTGTCGACCTCGAGTAGCAATCCTGGTCGACTTGGCTTGGCTGGCTTCTCTGCTCGACAGGCTTGGACTCACGGGTCTAGTCGACCTCGACCACCCCTGGTCGACCTCGAGTAGGGTTGTGGTCTGCGTCTTCGTCCTCGGCTTCTCGGCTCGGCACTGCTCGTCGACTCCGGACATAGCTCGTCGATCTCGACCAAGTCTACTCGAGATCGAGTAGGGTTCCGGGAGTCGGGTTGTCTCTGACTCAGTGTCCTCGACCAACCCTACTCGACCAGGTGTGGTCGAACAGGGCTCGTCGAGATCGAGTAGAGTCTTGTCGATCTCGAGTAGAGTTTTCTTCAGCTTTCTGCTCTGTTCTTGAAACGCACTTTCCCGAGTCCTCGTTCGTCGGATTGACGCATATGACCATGCGTTGGAAAGCTCTTTCCGAGGGCTACAAATCTCATGAAGACATCATAGCCTGATTCAGAACGATGTAAACCGGAAATTGGCCTTCTCTCCAGCTGCACCATTCTTGGCTTCTCCATGACTTTCCTTTTAAGCTCCAAAATGCGTCCGATTTCTGCGAAATATAACAAAAACTTGTGTAGACCTCCATATATTGCAAATAAGTGTAAACTACACATATTCTGTATTGTTCTAACCCAAATGTATGCAATGTATGCAGAAATCGATATAAAATTAAGTGTAAAACATGGCAAATTAGGCTCACAACAAACACCCCATACTTAAGCTTGCTTGTCCTCAAGCAATACTTTTATTTGTCATTCAGGGGAAGAATTCAAACTCTCAACATCTTAGATTCATTCTCATATGTCCCCTGAAATCAATTACCATCCTCGAAAAGGTACTAGTGTCACAGATTCATGCATGTGCAATTATATAAGAGCAACATCTACTCACAAAAGGAGGGTTATGCAAAAACATTCATAAGTGACAAAGCATTAATAATGAAGAGGACTTTAATTTAAGCTCAACAAGGAGTAGATTGGTAAAAGGCTAAAGGTGGGCAATTTTTGGCCATGTGGTGCTTTTGATCCGGGGAAATGGAGTATTTCCAAATTGAATTTCCACATTCCTTCTCCATTTGATTCATCACCTTTCATAATGCTTTTATTCATAATAATGCTTTTACCTCTCTAACCTCAGCACTGCCTTCTCGCGAGTCGCAAACATGGGTGTCATGAATGGCCCCGGATACTTAGTGCTTTGGACTCCTCACAAAGTGTCCCATCTCTCCAAACTATTATCTCAGAGAGCAGGGTCAATCTACCTTTATCTCCTGAGGTGATTGGATTTTCTTTCACTCATTAAATTTTCCATATATTTCAAACACTTTCCTTCCAAACTCCAATAATGATTTTTAACAACACAAATACCATATAATAATCTCCATAATGTAACATCATTCTCAACATAATCCCCGGATAAGGTAAAGAATGGCAAATATTTAGTTCATGTGGAGCAATATTTGAAATAAGGCATATTATGGCTTTTCTGATGCATACGCATAGGTAAGGCTAGGAATTAACAATGAGCATTATATGGAAATATAAAGTCCTCTATCATCTTATCATGCAACATGTCAAAAGCAACTTCAAATTTTACCTCCTTTCATGGTTTTCAATAAATAATGCACTTCATTGTGACTTCCCTTTACTAGGCAATTTCATGCTATATCTCTAATGAATCTAATTTTGCATCGTCGAGTTCCATATAAGCTTCCATGACTTTATTCAAAAAATTCAATGGGGGTCATTTTTCTTTAAATTTTGGAAAACATGTATATAAGCACATAAGTCAATAATGCATTCCAAAATAGCCATGTAGCAATTTCAAAGAAATAATGCACAAATAATGTCAAATATGGCAATTATGCGTAATGTAAGCCCTTCCCCCACCCCATACTTAAACATTACAGTGTCATCACTGTATATAAAAAAAACAATGTAAAGGGTAAAGAAAGAAACTCACAAGACATGTGTGCAGAGCTGCAAAATTTCGAATGGAGCACCTCTTAGTCCGAGTAAGCTTTGGTTCTATCCATTGACCTGAAAAAGTAGAAGACATATACCCATAATAGCAAAAACAAAAACAAAGTCTCAAATGTCCTAAAAAGTTTATGTACATGCTCTAGATTTTATAGTCGCTAGGCCGACTTTCATTAATGCTCAAGGTGGCATCTGCAGGGCCCATGTAGCTTGGGCCTCAAATAAGACTCCATTCTTGTCCATCAGCTGTAATCCTCCAGAATGGATCTTGTTCACCACAAACGGTCCCATCCGCTTCTTGTTGAATTTGTTGGGAAACCAATGATCCTTTGATTTAGAGACATAGAGCTTGTCTCCAACTTCATACTCCTTAGGCTCATCATTGGAAATCCTGCACAATCGCACATACCAAGGCAGACCTCTCCCATGTATAGATAAATCTTTGATGGAAATAGGAGAAGAAAGATCCATACCTTGATTTACCTTTGTGGAAACGGAATCGGGCACCACGGTGTTTGGTCGATCTCGACTAGGGCTCCTCGAGATCGACGAGACTGCAGGCTCTGGTGGTGTCCTGGTCGAAGAGGCAGAAGTCGACGAAGAAATCTGGTCGACCTCGACAAGCCTACTCGGGGTCGAGTAGGGCTCTGGCTCTGGTGGCTTGCTCCTTGAGAAAATAGGGTCTGGTGGCGCCGCTTGGTGGTTGACCTCGACAAGCCTACTCGAGGTCGAGTAGGGCTTTGGTCCTGGAGTCACCATCGTCGAGGAAGGTGCCGTCGAGGAAGATGGCTCTGGTGGTGCTGAGTGCTGGTCGACCTCGACAAGCCTTGTCGAGATCGACGAGGGTTGTCCGTCTGGTTGCTGCGGCGTCGAGGAAGCAGGATCTGGGCTCCTCGATTGGTGGTCGAGATCGACGAGGGTGTGGTCGACCTCGAGTAGACTCGGTTTGTCTGGTTCGCTGCTCGACGAAGCCGACTTCGGTGGAGTCTCCTTGGTCTGGTCGAGATCGACTAGGGTTTGGTCGATCTTGACCCCATACTTAGTCGTTGTGTTCTCTTTGAGGATTGCCATGATCTCCTCCACCTGGGCCTCCATGTCCCTCTTTTCTAGCTCCTCGGGGGTCATATTTCTGATCTTTGGTTCCCCGCAGGTGATGTAGCCAGCTGAGATAGATTTGACCTCTTCCATCGGACCCGTATGCCTTTCAGTTTTGTTGAAGGAATACTCAATTACTTCATCGCTGATGTTGAAGGTGAGCACTCCTTTCCGTACGCTTATGTTGGCATCCACCGTCGCCAAGAATGGCCTTCCTAAAATAATTGGACAAGCAGGATCTTCTTGCATATCAACTATTAAGAAATCAGCAGGAACGAAGAATTTACCTACTTGTACTGGGACATTTTCCACCATGCCTGTTGGTATGACCACCGTGTTGTTGGCCATATAAAGTCTAGCATCCACAGGCTTCAGGGCACCTATCTTAATCTTGGACCAAATTGTTAAAGGCATAATACTAACACTAGCTCCAAGATCACATAGGGCATTAATTTTGTAAGGACCAAATCCAATAGTTATAGCAAACTTACCTGGATCTGGCCTCTTCTCCAATATGTCCAGATGGCTGCACTCCTCTGTGATTTCTGCCATCGATCGCTTTTTGCTCAAAATCTCCTTCAGGAACTTGACGTAGGACGGCATTTCATTGAGAGCTTCTGTGAAGGGGATGGTGACGTTTAGCTTCTGAAGCATCTTGATGAAGCGTTGAAACTTTTTCTCTGCTGGGTCTTTTAGAGATTTTGTGGGGAAAGGCAGCTTCTTTTTCTGAGTCTGAGCCAGAACAGATGTCGGAGTTGCTGCAGATTTCTCGACCAGGGGCTCCTCGACATCGACAAGGGTCTTGTCGAGATCGACTGGATTGGGTGCAGTCGAGTTGCTGTTCGGTGCAGACGAGGATTCTGGAATTTTCTCCTCGAGGTCGACGAAGGCTTTGTCGAGATCGACCACGGCCTTGTCGAGATCGACCACGGTCTTGTCGAGATCGACTTGCTGTTCCTCGTCGTTCTGCTGCTTCCCAACCTCTCGCTCTTGCAGTTGATGGCCGCTTCTGAGTTTTACAGCGGCGATGTGTCCAGTTTTTCCCTTAGGATTTGGTTCTGAAGATCCAGGGAGTGCGCCAGACTGTCTGGGGATTCCTGCGGCTAGCTGACCAATCTGTGTATCAACTGTTTTCTGCCAGATATCAATTTCCCCAAGCCTAGAGTTGACACCTTGCATCTGAGTATAGACAGAGTTGAAGGACTGCCTAGTTTCTGTGTGGTTTCTCCATATTTCCTCCAGGACCAGCTGTATATCATCCTTTTTCTGGTCCCTTTTTGGATGTCCTGGAGCTCTGTAGGGCGGGGGATTCCTAGGGACACCTTGGTTCCACTGTGGTTGCTGAAACCTTTGGTCCCCCATGTAGCGATTGGGTCCCCCTGCGTAAGCTGCATCCTCATGGTGCTCTGCTAATCTGACTTGCTCTGTGTGTGGGCACTCAGGAGTGGTGTGCCTTTGTGATCCGCATTCTATGCAAGGCTGGTTGACAGAGAGATATTTGACTTGCTTGATGAGCTTCCTATTCTGGTCTCTGTAGTATTGTTCCCTGACATCTGGATCGATCTCCTTTGATGGCTCATAGAGGGGCATGGATGGTGCTGGCCTGGCGTATGGGTTCTCTTCATAAGTTGTAGTAGACCCATACTTGTTGTCGTAGGTAGTGAGCTTCTCCAGCACTCCCCATGCGTCATTGGGCGGCATTGTCAGATACTCATAGCGAGTATAATTGTTGATTCTGTCCTTAGTGACTTGATCAAGAGAGTTGAAGAAGATCTCCTGAATGATGTAGGGTGGCTGTCCATGAGTAGGGCAAGATCGTAACAGTTCCTTGTAGCGCTCCCATGCCCTTGCCAGCGGTTCCCCTTTCTGCTGTTTAAAGGCGGTGATTTTCTGGCGGAGATGTGCTGTTTTGGCAGGTGGGAAGAATTTGTTCAGAAACTCTTGCTCTACTTGGGCCCAGGTTGTGAGTGATCTTGCCTTCAGCCCTTCCAGCCATTTCAGTGCAGGTCCAGCGAGCGACCAGCGAAAAGATTTCATCTTGACATATTCCAGAGTTGTACCTTCTGCAAGAGTACGGCACATATCATGAAAGTTAGTAATATGTTCAAGAGGACACTCATTAAATCTGCCGTAAAAGGCATTGTTTTTAAGCTCTATAAGAAATTGAGTGCGAATTTCAAAAGAGTTTTCAGGGATTAGAATCGCCGATTCAGGCACGACGAGAGTTGGGTGCATGTAGTCCTCTGCCGTGGTTGGATATTGGGCAAGCTCAACTTGTGCTTGTTCCCTTGCTGCTCTCTCAGCGGCGATAGCAGCATCTTTAGCGTTGATAGCGGCATCCCTTGCGGCTAGTTCCCTGGTAAGCCTAGCGATTAGCTGTTCCTGTGTTTCAGCGACCGACATGATCCTTTTGAGTTTGGAGTGGATGTGTAGGTAGCGCTCCGGTTCGTCTAAGCTGTCAAACTCAGGTGTTTGACCAGAACGACGCATACACCCTGCAAACTAACTCAAAGAGAGAGTGAGAACTGACTACCTAAGGCGCGATTGATTGCTTCCCCGGCAACGGCGCCAATTTGTTGTTGCAGGAGTAAGTCAAGTATAGAATAGAATATGGTTTAGAACGACTCCCCTGTCTCAGCAAATAATTACAAGACTTCCTCCCGTTGTAGTAAGAGAAAAGTCAGGATTGAATCCACGAGGAAGCACGTCAGCAGTTCTCAGGTAGCTATCAGATTCTCACAGACACACAGCAGAAAGAGCAGAAACAAACACAGAAGCAAACACAGAAGCAGAAACAAATAATCCCGGCAAGGGCAACTAAAATAAAAGCAGAAAACATAAACTAAAGACAGAAAGTAAAACAGAAACAAAACAGAAGCAAACAGAAACTAAAACAAGGACACAGAAGCTACTCGATCTCGAGTAAGCTGTCCTCTATCTCGACAAGGCAACAGAAAATCGACAAAGACAGAAGAAATCAACTCGACCTAGACTAGGCCAACTCGAGATCGACAAAGGTGGTACTCGATCTCGACGAAGCCTTCCTCTATCTCGACGAGAAACAGTAAAAGGACAGAAACTTTAAAATAACGTAAATTGCAAATTTAAAGACAGAACTTAGAAATTCGACGAAATAAATCAATATATTAAAAGACCTCCAAGGCTAGGGTTTCAACACCACAACGGTAACCATGCAAAACAACACATAAAGGCATAAAAGATCATGCTTTCCATCAAATAACTTTCGTCATTAACAAATAGGCATATAGAGGCTCTCGCATAAACCCTAATTGTTACTAACCCTTTTTCACATAATTAATCCAAGTTGCATTAAGATCACTTTCGCTTCAATAACACAAACAAGGATCACCTTCAACTCTCGCAAAAGAATCATGCTCATAGGGAAAGAAGATGAATCACACAAAAAATCTGACCTTTATCGCATCGCCTCACATGGCCACCGTCGGGCTCACCCCAGCCCCAGAAGTGGGTGGACTACTCACGCCTCATCGCAATCGTAGACATTGATTGATGAAAAGAAATAACTTGCATTAAACTAAATTCAAAGCCTTTTACAATCTTGGCAATCAACTTTCGCTGTAAGCCAAAACCTTAAAAACCTTAGAACTCCTAACTGTATCTCTGAATGGAACTAACTGCCTTTCTCTGAAATTGAATGTATTGGAATGAATAAAACTGAGCCCCCTAGGGCCTTATTTATAGCCTTCATTCCCTAGCTATTCTAGGAAAGAAGATATCTATCTATATCTAAATTGCTTGAAAGATAAATAAATGACATAATGGAATTAAATCTATAACGGAAAAGATAAAACTAAATAGGAAACATGTCTTCATGATGATAGATCTTGCTCCTTCCATGGATAGACTTGATAGATCGGATAGAATCTTCCGCCTTCGCGACCAAGGAAAGCCAAGTCTACTCGGACAGGTCATCGGCGACGCGTTTCTGGGCACTGCTCTAGTCGACCTCGACAAGACTTGGTCGACCTCGACTAGGATTCGTCGTCTGGTGCTCGATGTGGCTCATAATGGCTTCCTGGCCTCGTCGACCTCGACAACACTCTTGTCGACCTCGAGTAGCAATCCTGGTCGACTTGGCTTGGCTGGCTTCTCTGCTCGACAGGCTTGGACTCACGGGTCTAGTCGACCTCGACCACCCCTGGTCGACCTCGAGTAGGGTTGTGGTCTGCGTCTTCGTCCTCGGCTTCTCGGCTCGGCACTGCTCGTCGACTCCGGACATAGCTCGTCGATCTCGACCAAGTCTACTCGAGATCGAGTAGGGTTCCGGGAGTCGGGTTGTCTCTGACTCAGTGTCCTCGACCAACCCTACTCGACCAGGTGTGGTCGAACAGGGCTCGTCGAGATCGAGTAGAGTCTTGTCGATCTCGAGTAGAGTTTTCTTCAGCTTTCTGCTCTGTTCTTGAAATGCACTTTCCCGAGTCCTCGTTCGTCGGATTGACGCATATGACCATGCGTTGGAAAGCTCTTTCCGAGGGCTACAAATCTCATGAAGACATCATAGCCTGATTCAGAACGATGTAAACCGGAAATTGGCCTTCTCTCCAGCTGCACCATTCTTGGCTTCTCCATGACTTTCCTTTTAAGCTCCAAAATGCGTCCGATTTCTGCGAAATATAACAAAAACTTGTGTAGACCTCCATATATTGCAAATAAGTGTAAACTACACATATTCTGTATTGTTCTAACCCAAATGTATGCAATGTATGCAGAAATCGATATAAAATTAAGTGTAAAACATGGCAAATTAGGCTCACAACAAACACCCCATACTTAAGCTTGCTTGTCCTCAAGCAATACTTTTATTTGTCATTCAGGGGAAGAATTCAAACTCTCAACATCTTAGATTCATTCTCATATGTCCCCTGAAATCAATTACCATCCTCGAAAAGGTACTAGTGTCACAGATTCATGCATGTGCAATTATATAAGAGCAACATCTACTCACAAAAGGAGGGTTATGCAAAAACATTCATAAGTGACAAAGCATTAATAATGAAGAGGACTTTAATTTAAGCTCAACAAGGAGTAGATTGGTAAAAGGCTAAAGGTGGGCAATTTTTGGCCATGTGGTGCTTTTGATCCGGGGAAATGGAGTATTTCCAAATTGAATTTCCACATTCCTTCTCCATTTGATTCATCACCTTTCATAATGCTTTTATTCATAATAATGCTTTTACCTCTCTAACCTCAGCACTGCCTTCTCGCGAGTCGCAAACATGGGTGTCATGAATGGCCCCGGATACTTAGTGCTTTGGACTCCTCACAAAGTGTCCCATCTCTCCAAACTATTATCTCAGAGAGCAGGGTCAATCTACCTTTATCTCCTGAGGTGATTGGATTTTCTTTCACTCATTAAATTTTCCATATATTTCAAACACTTTCCTTCCAAACTCCAATAATGATTTTTAACAACACAAATACCATATAATAATCTCCATAATGTAACATCATTCTCAACATAATCCCCGGATAAGGTAAAGAATGGCAAATATTTAGTTCATGTGGAGCAATATTTGAAATAAGGCATATTATGGCTTTTCTGATGCATACGCATAGGTAAGGCTAGGAATTAACAATGAGCATTATATGGAAATATAAAGTCCTCTATCATCTTATCATGCAACATGTCAAAAGCAACTTCAAATTTTACCTCCTTTCATGGTTTTCAATAAATAATGCACTTCATTGTGACTTCCCTTTACTAGGCAATTTCATGCTATATCTCTAATGAATCTAATTTTGCATCGTCGAGTTCCATATAAGCTTCCATGACTTTATTCAAAAAATTCAATGGGGGTCATTTTTCTTTAAATTTTGGAAAACATGTATATAAGCACATAAGTCAATAATGCATTCCAAAATAGCCATGTAGCAATTTCAAAGAAATAATGCACAAATAATGTCAAATATGGCAATTATGCGTAATGTAAGCCCTTCCCCCACCCCATACTTAAACATTACAGTGTCATCACTGTATATAAAAAAAACAATGTAAAGGGTAAAGAAAGAAACTCACAAGACATGTGTGCAGAGCTGCAAAATTTCGAATGGAGCACCTCTTAGTCCGAGTAAGCTTTGGTTCTATCCATTGACCTGAAAAAGTAGAAGACATATACCCATAATAGCAAAAACAAAAACAAAGTCTCAAATGTCCTAAAAAGTTTATGTACATGCTCTAGATTTTATAGTCGCTAGGCCGACTTTCATTAATGCTCAAGGTGGCATCTGCAGGGCCCATGTAGCTTGGGCCTCAAATAAGACTCCATTCTTGTCCATCAGCTGTAATCCTCCAGAATGGATCTTGTTCACCACAAACGGTCCCATCCGCTTCTTGTTGAATTTGTTGGGAAACCAATGATCCTTTGATTTAGAGACATAGAGCTTGTCTCCAACTTCATACTCCTTAGGCTCATCATTGGAAATCCTGCACAATCGCACATACCAAGGCAGACCTCTCCCATGTATAGATAAATCTTTGATGGAAATAGGAGAAGAAAGATCCATACCTTGATTTACCTTTGTGGAAACGGAATCGGGCACCACGGTGTTTGGTCGATCTCGACTAGGGCTCCTCGAGATCGACGAGACTGCAGGCTCTGGTGGTGTCCTGGTCGAAGAGGCAGAAGTCGACGAAGAAATCTAGTCGATATCAAAAAGCTGAGAGCTGTCACATTTGCTCGACATTGATCAAAGTTGGTCGAAGTCGACCAAATCAAAAATCGAGCAAGAACCAATAATCGACCAGGAGAAGCTGGGAGCAGAAGATTCAAGTCGATATCGACTAAGCCTTGTCGATATCGAGTAAATAGTTGGTCGATTTTCCCTCCGGGAGCCGGAATCGAGTAGTTGAGCTGAAGACGCGAGAAAATTTGGTTGATATCGAGGAAGCTACTCGATATAGAGTTGACCAACAGTGGCTGATTTCGAGCTAGTCCGGGTCTTATTAAGGTTCTATCCTGAATCCGATGGAGATATTTTCGAGACGAGATTTCCAACACATGAAGATTTAGATATTTTTATCTTTTTATCGATCCTAAGGGTTGAACAATTAATTACCCTAGGATTTATCTAGTTTTATCTAGTTTAGATATATTTATTTCCTAAGTATAATTATATCTTCTATTTTGATAGAGATATAGATAGAATTTCCTTCCTTGATTAGCAATGATTGGAAGCCTATAAATAAAGCACATGGGGCTAGTTTTTATTCATTCAATTTCAGAAGAAGAGAAGTAAGTAGAGAGTAGAGAAAGAGAGAGAGGCCGAGTGGAGCAAGGAGAGCGAAAGTGATCTGGCTTTGTTCGGTTTATACTTTCTTCAGTTTGGTTTAATGCAAGTTGTTTCTTTTCAATCAATGATGTCTGCGATTGCGATGAAGAGCGAGTAGTCCACCCACTTCTAGGTTCTGGGAGAGCCCGACGATAGTCAGGCATGTTTGAGGTAAAGATCCGACCTTTGTTGTGTTTTGCGTATCTACTACCTTTTATCTGTTTATTACCTATTCAATAGAGATCCATGCTAACAACTTGGATTATAAACATAAAATCGGTAGATACAATTAGGGTTTCTTGAAAGAGTTGTCTAATTGTTGGAAAAGGCGAAAGCTTGATCATTCAATGCGAATTGCATGATTATCGTTATTTATCTTGTCTTATGCATGTTTGGTTATCGTTGTTGCAAACCCCGATCTTGGAAGTCTTTTTCATATATTGTTTAAAGGTCGAAGTTTTGCATTCGTTTTAAGTTTCTGTCACTGCTCGATTTCGACCAAATCTAGTCGACGTCGACTTCTCCCCTTCGATCAAGCAGATCGCTGTTTCTTGTGTCTCTGGAAGTTCCTCGATTTCGACCAGTTCCTTGATATCGATTTGGTTACTTGAGATGGACCAAAACCTCAGTGATTGCTGCTTGCTCGGATTTGACTTGCCTGCCCCTGTCGACTAACCTTAGTCGAGGTCGAGCACCCTGAAGTCGATTTCTGCCCGTGAGATTTCTTCCGCTACATAGGATTCGCTGACCAGCTTCCTCGAGGATTGATCCTGACTTCCCGCTGCTACATCAGGAGGAGGTCTTGTAATTATTTGCGTGGCCATGAATCTGGTTTGATATATTTTATTATATTTTAAACTCGATTTCCTCCTAAAGCATTGGTGTTGGGTAAAATCTATGCATAATGTGAATAATAAAATAAAGTAATAAAGGTGCAAACTTCCAAGGTAAGGGATCACCGCAACGATAATCAAACACACAAAAGATAAGATAAAATAGTTATGTAATCACATCAAAGGAGCAAGCTTTCGCCTTTTCCAACAATTAGATAACCCTTTCAAGTAACCCTAATTGTATCTACCAATTTTATGTTTATAATTCAAGTTGTTAACATGAATCTCTATTCTTTCGAGTAGGCAATAAACAAATAAAAGGCAGTGGATGATCAAAACATAATAAATATCAAAACTTTACCTCAAGTTTGCATGACTATCGTCGGGCTCACCCCGACCCTTGAAGAAGGAAATTAGAAAGCAAACATCATAAAAGAAACTAACTTTAACATTAAAAATAAAACATAAACTTACAAAACCTTCCAAATGTTCCTCTCTCTCTCTCTCTCTCTCTCTCTCTCTCTCTCTCTCTCTCTCTCTCTCTCTCCTTGTGCCCGAAGACGACTTGGCTTTAATGTATGAAAATCAGCCCCCTAGGGCCTTATTTATAGTGTTCCATCTAGCTAATCTTGGAAGGAACATCTATCAATATCTAAAAACTTCCTATCTAAAAGCATAAGATAAAACATAATTGATAAAGAAAAGAGATCTATAAGGAAATTATATCTAAAGTGAATAAATCTCTTCCATCTTGATAGATCTTCTCTTGAATGGATAGAATTCCACATCTCTTGGCTTGCAAGTAACTCTATTTTCTCGGACACAACTCGATCTCGGACTCGGACTCAGACTCGACTGGATTATCCTCGAGATCGACCAGACTCCTCGACATCAAGTAGAAATTTTGCTCCTGGATTGTACTCGAGCTCGGGCAGAATTCTGACTCGTCGGGTGTACTCGACGTCGACCAAACTCCTCGACATCGACTAGAATTGTGCTCTAGAGTGGTCTGGTGCTCGTTCTCGGCTTCTTGGAGGCAAGTCGACCAAAAAGTTACTCGACGTCGACTAGTTCTGTGCGCTTTCAGCATTCTGCTCCGTTCTTGAAACGCACTTTCCCGAGTCCTCGTTCGTTTGATTGACGCATATGAGCATGTGTTGGAATGCTCTTTTTGAGGGCTACAACTGCGCCATCCTTAGCTTCTTCATGACTTTCCTTTAAACTCCAAAGTGTGTCCGATTTCTGCGAAATTAAACAGAAACTAGTGTGGAATCCATAATTTGGAAAATAAGCATAAACTACACAGATTCTGTATTATTATAACCCAAATGCATGAAATGTATATAGAAATCGATATAAAAGTCAATATAAAACATGGCACAAAACATGGACATCAAGGATGAGCTAAAATTTGTGTTTTTTCTGGTCGCTATTCCTTTGTTTGTGTGAAACATGTGATGTCAATCACTCTGTGTTTATGGAAGTTTTTGTAAGGAATATATCGTATGTGCTATTGTCGAACTTGTTGTTTAAAAATATATTTAAAGGTCGGAACATAATAGGTCGCACAACCTGTCTTATCGTGTTATTCTAATAACCTCCCGAATGAGATTTGGAAAAACATATGATGTTATAGCTGAGAGAAACCGTATTGCAACCAAAACAAAGTATAAAATATCGCTTTTATTAAAATTTAAATAACATGCAACTTTGGTTATGTACCTGTGCTAAATTCATTCTCCTTAGAGGCTTACTCGTATGTGTATCCGTGTTTAAAGGTTACATTACACAGGAAGAAAAACTAGAAACATTCTACTAGCGTTCTCAATTCATCTCCACCGAGGCCTGGCCGGGATAATAGGAGTCCTGCCCTGGCTCAAGCGGGATCCATTCGAAAGCGGACCTTCTGAATGAGGAAGAGCCCATTCTGCATCTACCTCATCCCCTACCGCATCTAGGATACGAACCTCGAAATGAACCCCTCCTCTGTGAATAAAGGTTACAGAGGAACCAACATCAATACTATATGAACACGCAAAATCGTTCCACCCGCCACCTAAGTAAGGAATCCTATAATCTCCGCGAATAACTTCTACAGAAAAATCCCGCAAAATTCGGGACGACAGAAGAATGTTGCTGGGAAGGTCCGGATGAAACTCATCTTCAAAACACAACAGAAGGGATAATCGATGTAGTTGCTCCGGGAAGCGGATGGCCTCAGAAAATGTCCAAACCGCCTGGTTTGACGTAGTCATAAAGAGAGAGAAAAAAAGGAAAAAATAAAGTAAGTGAATAGAATACTCCCCAAACATCTTCTCTTTATAAAGGGACATATATTTGAGCGGCTTAGGATCACGGGTAATAACAAAGAGGGCACCCTGCATGTCGAGATAGGATCGTTGATAAAATCGAAAACACGAGACACAAAGATGGAAACGAGTGAAAACGTGATTTACTTTGCAAAAAAAACACAGTCAATAGGGACGCCCATAAACCTTGTAAATATCAAAATTCTCACTAGGAGAGCGACGAGGCCCGTGAAGAAAGGAATCTAAGGGAAATTAATGGGAGGACAAACCTCTTTATGTATGTCCTAA
Organism: Persicaria tinctoria; assembly: GCA_037127255.1. Lineage (NCBI taxonomy): Eukaryota > Viridiplantae > Streptophyta > Magnoliopsida > Caryophyllales > Polygonaceae > Persicaria > Persicaria tinctoria. The sequence goes on from JBANSL010000006.1 coordinate 66,513,183, forward strand.
CCTGGTTTGATATAAAACCAGTTAAATCTTAATTACTCTCACAAATGAACCCAGGAATAAAATCATCACAAACAGCCATGAAAGAGGGGGAACAAGAGGGTTGTCCTAATAAATGCGGAAAGAATTAGAAAACGTTACCGCGAGAAAGATTAAAGATATAAAGAAACAAGGATCAGTTGTCGTCAATAAAATCGCTGGCTTTATTTAAATTTTACAGTAAACTCAGAATTAACAAAAGAGTCATGACTCCGCTAAGGGTGAAAACCATTTGCAGAATGATCTTGTGTGGATGATCCCGCGCGATTGATAACTCCACCTCCCTCGTTCAATTCCTTGACCTGAACTTTAAAACGAGCATGGCCATTATGGGTGAAAACCATGGACGAACCTATTTCGAAGTCATGGGATTCGGCAAAATCATATCGCTAAATTTATTATCTTTGGATGCTTACTTGCATGCGCATCCGTGCTTAAAGTGCATGCGATTGCTAAATTTATTCTCGTTGGAGGCTTAATTGCACATCCCCATGTTCGAAAGACATGTGATTGCTAAATTAATTCTCCTTGGAGGCTTACTTGCACATCCCCACGTTCGAAAGACATGTGATTGCTAAATTTATTCTCCTTGGAGGCTTACTGCATGCGCATCCGTGCTTAAAGTGCACGCGATCGCTAAATTTATTCTCTTTGGAGGCTTACTTGCACATCCCCATGTTCGAAAGGCATGTGATTGCTAAATTTATTCTCTTTGGAGGCTTACTCCATGCGCATCCGTGCTTAAATTGCATGCGATCGCTAAATTTATTCTCCTTAAAGGCTTACTTGCACATCCCCATGTTCGAAAGACATGTGATTTGCTAAATTTATTCTCCTTGGAGGCTTATTGCATGCGCATCCGTGCTTAAAGTGCACGCGATCGCTAAATTTATTCTCCTTGGAGGTTTATTGCATGTGCATCCGTGCTTAAAGTGCATGCGATCGCTAAATTTATTCGCATCGACCATGTTTTCTTTGGGTTTGAAACTTTCATTTATATATATGAAGTGGTGTACCCAATCCGGAACCCTGGTGACCCTTATACATAGAAAATCTAGCTAAGTCACCGAGTTTCTGATATTTCTAGGTCCTACGCAAAATATGCCTTGAGATTCTTGGCGTTCCATGATTATGCGAGGACCGCGCCTTCCGAATTTTGAAGCTTGAAGGAGCCCCTACCTACTTCTTTGTGGATGACGTATGGACCTTCCCATTTGGGTTCAAGTTTTCCCCTGGTCGTTGCTTGTCGAAGGACCATATCTCCTTTTTGCAGGGGTCGTACCAAAATACGCTTGATGTATCCTTCCGCCAGGCGACGTTGATACTCATTTGCTTTGAGACAAGAGGTATCCCTTCTTTTTTCGCGCAAATGGAGTTCTAACTCAAGGGTTTCGTCGTTGGACTCTTTGCTGAAATCGACAATTCTGGCCGATGGAATTAGCAGCTCTACTGGTATGACAGCATCCACCCCAAAAGCTATCGCGAATGGTGATACGTTTGGAATCCCCGATCCTTCGCCTGTGGGTTCAGGATCAAGAATCCCAAACTATTGATGGTCCGATCTTGCAATATTATTGATATCCTTGATGTTTACAAGTAGTTACAATAAAAGGGTTCGAACTATTGCGAAAGAAACGAAAACAAACAAACAAAAACTAAGTAAAAGACAACAAAGGAAACATCAGCAGCGACGGCAATAGTGGTGGCGACGTTCCATAAATAATAATATATAGCTCCAACTAACATAGGAGTAACTAAATATGGAAAGAATATAAAAACTAATAATAATAATAATAATAATAATAATAATTAAATAAATAAAATATCTTTTCTTCAATCCATGGTGGCGCCTTCTTCTTCCTCTTGAGGAAGACACTCTTTGCTATCAATGGCCCTCGAATCGTTCTTGAGAGCTCGCCTGGATCAAGATCATTGTTTGACCCACAGAAGGTCATCTTGATCCGCATCATTCTCCCCTTCTTAGCTTCGATTCGTCCTCGAATCAAGTCGTTGATGATCAAAGGGGAAGGAGCAACCACCAAAAAGTAACTTCCTTGACAATCAACTTGAGATGGCACCAGCAGAATTTGAGGCAAAGGAACATCAAAAACAACACCTGTCATAGGGAACATTGAGCAATCAAGAGGAACAATATCATTAGGCTCAATAACCCTATGAACTTCATAAATCATAACATTAGGAACATTCTCAAGAGGTACAATAGCTAACTCAAGAGAACTGTCCCCAACGTCCTCATCGTTGTCGTCAAAAGCAACCACATCATCTTGCAGAAAATTACAGCCAGCTTGCAGATCCGATTCGGATGTCTTCCCTGAGGAATCTTTCAGCGTGTGACCCACCTTTGGAAAGCTCGTTGAGTGAGCTTCGCAATAAGACTAAGTTGACTCAATTCCAAGGTCAGAGTCAACGGGAATCTGCAAAACAAAATCATCGCGCAGTGCAGTCTCTTGGCCAACGAGAGTATCCGAAACAACCTCCTTTACCTTCTCGTCGGCCGTATAGTAAAGAAAAATCACGTCCACATCGGGGGCGGATATCTCCAATATCTCAGAGGTAGGTGATGCGTTAGGATGACTATTAAGAAGTTTCTGAATATAAGCCTTCCTCCAAGCGTCATCAAGCCAATTAGCTTGCCGTTGGGCCGCTTTCTCCGACTTTCGTTTTCGTTCCTCCTGAACTTCTCATTGTTGGAGAAACCAAATCTGACGGAGGCGATGTTGTTGTTGTCGTTTCTCCTCCTCAATTGCGGCTTGACGTTGACGCTCAAGGAGTTGTTGTTGTTGTTGTCGACACCTCTCCTCTTCAATTTCCGCTTGATGTTGAAGCCAAAGGCGGTGCCTTTGAGCCTCTCGTTGTCGCTCTACGGCTTGTTGTTGTTGCAAAGCTCGTCTCTGCAACTCTCGGCGACATTGTTGTTGTGCAGCCCATGGATCGGGATCATCATCCCAATCTCCCCAGATAATGTCAACCATTGAATCAAATAGTAAATAACATCAAGAAAAAAAAAAGAACTTGCGAAACCTACGGCTCTGATTCCACTTGATACGTTTTGGGATACCCGATCCTTCGCATGTGGGCTCAAGATCAAGAACCCCAAACTGTTGATGGCCCGATCTTGCAATATTCTTGATATCCTTGATGTTGAACAAGTGTCTTGAAGGTAAGAAAGGTGTGGGAATGGCGGAAGCAAAACAAGAACACAAGCAACAACACAAAGAAAGCAATTGCAACACTGCTGGAAAAGCCGCGGGCGCGGCCCTGACGCTCGCGACGGCTCTGGCAGATTCAGCGACAGGAACACTAGTTCAGCGACGGTTTTTCAGGATGGGTTTCTTCTTTGTGTTTGATTTTGTGAGTATGAATGAGGAAGAATAACAATTTGAATCCAAAGCTTTTGGATTGGAGGATTGAAGAACCTTTTTAATCCTAAAAAGGGTTCCCTAATATATTTTCCAATCTAATTAATTCAATGAAAGGACAAGGGTTTAAATAGGGAACTATACCAATTCTATCTTGTGCAAAAGATAGAGTTTTAGCTTAGATAAATAAATACTAAATCCTAATAATAATTCTAGATAAATATTCCTACTTAGTAGACAAGGAAAATATCTAGAAGAGATAAACTTTCCTTTTCCCTTTTATTCACCTAACTAAGTATTACTAAAATTAAGACATTCCATAAATAGCTCCAACTAACATAGGAGTAACTAAATATGGAAAGAATATAAAAACTAATAATAATAATAATAATAATAATAATAATAATAATAATAATAATAATAATAATTAAATAAATAAAATATCTTTTCTTCAATCGATGGTTGCGCCTTCTTCTTCCTCTTGAGGAAGACACTATTTGCTATCAATGGCCCTCGAATCGTTCTTGAGAGCTCCCCTGGATCAAGATCATTGTTTGACCCACAGAAGGCCATCTTGATCCGCATCAAATGGTGTTTCTCCGGTGGGACTCTTAGCTGAGGTTCTATATGACCATAATACTAGGGGCAATATCTCATCCCACTCTCTTTTTGCCATCCCCAACCTCTTTTTTAAGGCATTCAGGATTTGACGATTTGTGGTTTTGGGTTGCCCGTTGGATTGCGGATAAGCCACTGATGAGAATCGGAAATCTATATGGAGGTCGGCGCAGAAATCGAGAATTCCCTCGCAGTCAAATTGGGGACCGTGGTCCATGATGATAGCTTGAGGGACCCCGAATCGACAGACCATATTTTTCCATAGGAATTTGCGCACTTTTTACGTTGCGATGGTGGCCATGGCTTCAACTTCTATCCAGTTCGTAAAGTAGTCTACTATCACAATGATGAAGCGCAGTTGGCCTGGTGCGGTTGGGAAAGGGCCCAAAATATCCATTCCCCACATTGCGAATGGACATGGTGCGGAGATGGTTTTCAAAGGATGAGGGGATGATGATTGAGTGATGCGTGTTGCTGACAAGGATCGCATATATGGATGACCATTTTCGCGTGTGCCCTAAGGGAGGGCCAATAATTGCCCAGACATGTGATTTTAGATGCTACGACCCTTCATCCCTGGTGGTTACCACAGAGGCCCGCGTGCAGTTCTTGCACGAGATTAAGGCCTTCCTGGTTTGAGACACATAGGAGATCCGGAAGGTTAAAACCCCTTTTGTATAGTCGGCCATTTCTGACACGAAAGCGGGCCGCTCTCCTTCTGGTGTTTTGGATGTCCTGTACTTCGCCTGCTATTGCCCCTTGAGTTATCTATTCCAGGAGGGGTATATGCTAGTCCCCGAGGTTAGATATTATAAATACCCCCTAATGGATTCCTCGGGCATGCCTCTGTTCGATTACGACGCAATCACTTAAACCTGGGGGTAGTGTGACCCCCATTCTGGCGACCGTGTCGGTGCGCTCGCTCGCGAGGTATGGACGTTATAGAACACTTCCTGAAGGCGGTAGTGAATGTAGGGCAACCACCTTAACTTGTAGGGCAACCACCTCTGAATCTGTTAAAATTCGAACTTGTCGGGGCCTGTTAACCAAGGCCTTTTCAATACCCGCGATCAAGGCTTCATACTATGCTTCATTGTTGGTGGCTTCAAACAATAATTGCAAAGATAAATCGGTTATCTCTCTGCTTGGGTTAGTGATGATGACTCCTGCCCCACACCCTCCCGCTGATATCAATCCATCAACATTAATTACCCAGTCCTCCCCATCGCGATCTTGAGAGTCCGTAAAGACGGCTTCAACAACGAAGTCGGCCAACGCCTGGGTCAAACGAGACTTCCTAGGTTTGAAATGAATGTCGAATTCGGAAAGCTCTACTGCCCATTTGAGCATCCTTCCGGAAAGAGAAGGTGAGTGCAGGATCTGATGGAGCGGCAGGTCAAAAAGTACTTCAATGGTATGAGCCTGGAAGTAGGGTCTTAATCTTCGCGCCGCAAAAACCACGGATAGAGCCATCTTCTCTATCGGAGTATACCGGGATTCAGCAGGTTGTAATACGCGGCCGGCGAAGTAAATAGGAAACTTGGATTCCCTAGTGAGTACCACGCTAATAGTGGTGGACCCGACAGCGAGGTACAACTGTAAAGTTTCGTGCTCACGCGGAAAGTGTAGAGTGGGCAAAGCGGCCAGATAATCCTTCATGCTCTTGAAAGCTTTATCCAAAATGATAGTCCATTCGACCAGAACTTTCTTTTTAGCAGCTCGAAGAAAGGTAGTGAATGGTTGGCTAATCGCGAACAGAATCTGCTCATGTAGTTGACCGACCCATTCAACTTTTGGATGTCGTTCAGTGTCTTTAGAGGGTCCATGTCGATGATGGTTTGTACTTTTGAAGGATTCACGTCTATTCCCCAGTGGCTTATCATGAAATCTAGGAATTTCCCGGAATCTACTCCAAAAACGCACTTTTCCGGATTCAGGCAAACGCGATTTCTCCTTAGAGTATCGATGGTTTCCTGCAAATCTTTGCAATGGTCCTCCTTCGCCGGGCTCTTGATCACGATATCATCGACGTAAACCACAACATTTCTTCCGATCTGGGATGCAAATACTTTTTCTATCATTCGCTGAAAAGTGGCTCCCGCGTTCTTGAGCCCAAATGCCATTACCTTATAACAAAAGGTTCCCTGGTTGGTGATGAATGCAGTGCTTTTTTCGTCGCGGGGACTCATCTTAATCTGATTGTAGCCGGAAAATGTGTCCAGAAAGCTAAGGGTGGCATGCCCTACCGTGGTGTCCACTAGCTCGTCGATGGACGGTAAGGGATAACTATCTTTCGGGCATGCTTTCTTCAGGTATTTGAAGTCTACACACATCCTCCACTTGCCACTGCTTTTTCTGACTAAGACCACATTTGATAGCTAGGTTGAGTCATTAATCTCCCCAATAAATCCGGCTTGCAGATCTTGTAGGACGAAATCGAGATTGCAATAAAATATAAGTAAAGTAAAGCAAACTGATTTAGTTCCCAACAAATGATGTTCAAGACTCCTTCCCGATGTAGAAATAGGAAGTCAGGATCGATCATCGAGGAAGCTGGTCAGCGGATCCTAAGTAGTGGAGAAATCTCACGGGCAGAAATCGACTTCAGGGTGCTCGACCTCGACTAGGGGCCAGGCAGTCGAATCCGAGCAAGCAGCAATCACTAAGGTTTTGGTCGATCTCAAGTAACCAACTCGATATCAAGGAACTGGTCGAAGTCGAGAAGTCTGGTTGAAATCGAGGAAGCTGCAGAGACAGACGCGACGACGATCTTTGCTTGAACGAAGGTGAGAAGTCGACGTCGACCAGATTTGGTCAAAATCGAGCAGTGACAGAAACTAAAAACGAATGCAAAACTTCGAATCTAAACGATGGATGAAAGAGAACTTCCAAGATTGGGGTTTGCAACAACGATTACCATGAAAGAGGAATTATAAATCATAAAAGATGGTGATTTTATCGATAAAGGAGAAGGCTTTCACCCAATCTGACAAGTAGGAATATAGATCTCGCGATAAACAACCCTAATTGTATCTATTCCTTTTCATAATTAGAATTTATAAACTTCCGAATAAAAATCCTAATTACTACCCAAGTTTCACAACATGAGTTCTTCATTTTCTCAATCAAAGATGAAGCACGTGGAATAGAATAAGATAACCACAAAGTACCTTCTTTTGCAATCGCTAATCCACCAACATGGCTCTCGTTGGGCTCACCCCAACCCTAGAAGTAGGTGGACTGCTCTCGCCACATCATAACAATCGACATCATTGATGTAAAATAAACTTGCATAAACTATTTGAATTTACAATCCAGGCACTTAAACTTTCATAGAATGCGAAAACCCTAAAACCTTTGAACTCCTAAACTATATGTGGAACTACTTCTCTGAAATTGAATGAATGGAAATCAGCCACATGGGCTTTATTTATAGGGTTTATCCTTGCTAATCAAGGAAAGCAAACTATATCTACTTTCTAAAGATAAAACTAAATAAAGATAAAGCATTAATCTAAAAGCGAATATCTAAATATCTCTTGATATTAATGAATAGTCTTCTCTCCTTTGATATATCTTGATAAAACTTGATAGATTCGGACTTCCTTCGCCTCCAAGAAAATCAACTCGACTTCGGATAGGCCCAACGGACTCGCGGCCCAGAAAACCTTTTGGTCAATTTCGACCAATTTGGTTGATATCGAGTTGACTTGTCAAACTTGGCTTCACTGGGCTTTCTCGAGCAGCTTCTCCTCGGATTCTCGAACTCGGGTAACTGCTGGGTTTGGTCAATGTCGAGCAAACATGTCGACATCAAGTAAAGTTATGCTTGAGTTGCTTTCTTCTTCTTCTTTCCTCGATCAAGTTCTGCCCTCATTTTCTTTGTCGATGTCGAGGAAGTCTCCTCGAAATCGACTAACTCTCAGCTTCCTTCTTCTCTTCTTGGTTTCGTCCCGGAATGGCTCCAAATTCTGTAATATTAAACCAAAACTTATCTAGATCTCCATTTCTTGCAAATAAGCATATATTACATAAATTCAACATATTCCCAGCCCGAAATATGCAAAGTATGTAGAATAAGGAGCTAAAATGTGCATAAAAAACTGGCTATTTTAGTGGACATCAAATCACCCCATACTTAAGCTTGCCTTTCCCCAAGCAATAACTTGGATGGTCATTCAAGGGAAACCTGCAAAGACTCTTAACATAATGGATTCATTGTTATATTACCCAACACTCAATTGCCATCCTTGAAAAGGTACTTGGTACCTACAAAACTGTGCCTGTGAATGAAAAGCAATTTCTGCACACAAAAGGAGATTTCTAATAAAACAATTTTATGTGACAAAGCAACAATAATCAAGAGGATTTTATTTAAGCTCAGAAAGGAGTAGATAGGTAAATGACTGAAGGTAGGTAATTTTTGGCCATGTGGTGTTAAATCCGGGGAAATGCATTATTTCCAAACTTTCTCAACCACATCCCTTCTTCATAAGATTTCTCACCTTTCATAATGATTTTGTCAGTAATAATGATTTAACCTCTCTAACCTCAGCACTGCCTTCTCGCGAGTCGCAAACATGGGTGTCATGAATGTCCCCTGATACTTAGTGATTTGGACTCCTTACCTGTGTGTCCCATCTCACTGAACTATTATCATAGCGAGCAGGGTCAATCTACCTTTATCTCTTGAGGTGATCGGATTTTTTTCTCACTCATTAAATTTTCTATAAGACTTGAATTTTTCTTGCCAAACTCCAAAAATGACATAACAACACAACAAACCATATAATATCTCCATAAAAGGATTTCCATTTTCACCATAATCCCCGGATAGGGTATAAGGTAAAAATGGGCAATATAAGACATATGTGGAGCAATAATAATATATAGGCAAATGAGGCTTATAATATGGCTTTTTGTGATGCAATTGGGTAAAGGTATGGCTAGATGTATGAAAACGAGCATATATGGAAATTTAAAATCCTCCATCCTCTTATTGTGCATAATGTCAAAACGAACATCAATTTACCTCACTTTTGTGGTTTTACCAAAAAAAAATTCGCACGTCATTGAGACTTCCCTTTTCTAGGCAATCTTGTGCAATATCTCTAACAAATCCATCATTTGCATCGTTGAGTGTTGCCTTGGCTTCCATGACTCTCTTCTTTGAACTTTTTGCAAGCTTGGGCGATATCCTTACAACTCTCTTTAAAAATGCATCTTTTGAATAATATAGAAATTAACCATGCAAATACGATATTGAAATAATATGCCACTAAATTCAATACAGAGTTGCGCCATGTCCTAAATAATCCGATACAAACCATGCAATGAAATTTTAAAATACAAACTCCGGAAGCAAATAAAAACAATAAAGTCATAAACATAGTCTTTACTCCCACCCCTTACTTAAAATGGACAGTGTCCTCATTGTCAAAGAAATATAACCAAAGGGAGGGAAAAGACTTACAGAGCTGCTCACTGGTGGGGCGGTGGACCGTAGTAGGGGAGGTGGAATCCAATCTGGTAATCAGGAGCTCCTCCAAGGGAAGAGCTACCAGGCTACTGCTGTTGTGAAGATCCCCCAGGGTCATGAGTACTCCCCTGCTGCTGGAACTGTGATGGGCGGCCCCAGAGGCGCTGATCCATGCCGTCAAAGCGATCTCTAACCATGGAATAGTGATCCATGGAAGCCGAATAGAACTGCTCCTGGCGATGGTCGATGGTGTCTACTCTGAGTGTCAAGGAGGTCATCCGGTCAAACATGGCCTCCTGGAACTTCCGCATCTGGCGCATCTCAGCAACCAACTCATCTGGATACCCCCCAGCATGGTGAGCCTGTTGGGTATGGTGAGAGGGGATCTGCTGGGGAGAATGGTAAGAGTGGTGAGAGGCTTGTAGGCTGTCAGCCTCTTCGTTGTCATCATCCCCGTCATCCTCACCATCCTCCGGAGCTGATTTGGATGCTTCTTTCATGAGGATTGAGACGGATTACCTAGGAGAGATCATGAAGATGGAGGAAGTAGAGCTCATCTTGATTCCACAAGGCCCTTCTCTGGTGCTGAAGCCCTTAGCTGACACCCTTAGGTATGAATTTCTTGGTCCTGGCTCTACTTTTCCTGTAATTATCAGTGCTTCATTAAACACATAGGAAGTAGACAAGCTAGTGGAAGTCCTCCGCACTCACAGGAAAGCCATTGGTTATTCTCTAGAGGACATAAAAGGTATTTTACCCATTACTTGTATGCATAGAATTTTTTGGAAGATGATCACAGGGCAACAATTGAGCATCAAAGGAATCCTAACCCCAACATGAAGGAGGTGGTCAAGAAGGAGATCATGCGCATACTAGACGCAGGAATTATCTTTCCAATCTCCGAAAGTAAGTGGGTAAGTCTAGTTCATGTTGTCCCTTAGAAGGGTGGAATGACCGTTGAGGAGAATGAGAAGGGAGAGCTTGTTCCTAAAAGAATCACTACCAGATGGCGGATGTGCATAGATTACCGAAAGGTCAACACCGCCACCAGGAAGGGTCATTTCCCGCTCCCCTTCATTGATCAGGTACTCGAAAGGTTAGCTGAACATGATTACTTTTGTTACCTGGGTGGATATTCTGGTTTTTGGCAGGTCCCTATTCATCCTGAAGATCAAGAGAAGACAACCTTTACTTGCCTCTATGGAACCTTTGCATATAGGAGGATGCCCTTCGGCGTTTGCAATGCCCCTGCCACCTTTCAAAGGTGTATGATGGCCATCTTCTCCGACATGATAGAGGATATAGTGGAAGTATTTATGGATGATTTCTCTGTTTATGGTACTCAAGCGTTGCAAAGAGATAAATTTGGTTCTCAACTGGGAAAAGTGCCACTTTATGGTAAGGGAAGGAATCGTGCTAGGCCACAAGGTATCTAAGAAAGGAATAGAGGTGGATAGGGCCAAGATAGAGCTAGTGGAGAAATTGCCCCCACCATCATCCATTAAGGAGATAAGGAGTTTCCTTGGTCACGCAGGTTTTTATAGAAGGTTTATTCAAGATTTCTCTAAAATTGCCAAACCACTAACTAACCTTCTCATGAAAGATGTTAAGTTTGTGTTTTCTAGCGAATGTCTTGAAGCCTTCAACAGGTTAAAGGAAGCCCTTATCTCCGCTCCAATCATTCAATCGCCGGATTGGTCACTACCTTTTAAAATCATGTGTGATGCCAGCGATTATGCCGTAGGAGCAGTTCTACGCCAGCGAAAGGACAAGAAACTTCATGCCATCTACTATGCAAGCAAGACTCTTGATGTGGTTCAGGCTAAGTACACCACAACAAAGAAGAAATTTTTGGCTGTGGTTTTTGCTTTTGAAAAGTTTTGTTCTTATCTTGTTGGATCTAAAGTTATTGTCCATACTGACCATGTTGCTCTTAGATATTTAATGACAAAGAAGGATGCTAAAACAAGGCTGTTACGATGGGTGCTCCTACTCCAAGAATTCGATGTTGAGCTAAATGACAAAAGGGGCACAGAAAATTCAGTCGCCGATCACCTATCCAGGCTCCCCAAAGACATGCTAGAGGAAGCCCAGGACAACACACCAATCGACGACTCTCGCCTCGACGAGCACCTGATGCGGACGAAAAAAGCCGTCGACGTCGACCAACCTTCCTCGACATCGAGGAAATCTGGTGAGTATTCTTCCTTGCATGGTTTTGAGCTACAAAGTTACTTGACATCGAGCAACATTTACTCGATGTTGACCAAATCCAACTCGACGGATCACCAGAAGTCGAGCACAACACTAGTAGACACTGAACCTTCCTCGACATCGAATAACCTTACTCGAAATCGACCAACCTCTGGTGAGTTTTCAGGTGAGATTTTTCGTATAGATTCCAGTGAGGATTTCTTCTTTACCCCTCCTACTAGTCCTATACATGATATATATATGCTATAAGAGGATCAAAGGTACCCTAGTATGCGGATTTCGCTAACTACCTTGTAGGAAAAGAGATTCCTTCAGGCTTATCTTCATCGGCAAAGAAGAAGTTACTCCACGACGTCAAGCAATACTATTGGGATGACCATTACTTGTTCAAACAAGGAAAGGACCATATCTTTAGCTGTTGTATTCCGGAGGAGGAAGTAAAAAGTGTCATTCGCCATTGTCATACTCTCCCTATAGGCGGACATACAAAAGGCTTCAAAACTACATCTAAGGTACTTCAATGTGGTTTCTATTGGCCTAACCTTTTCAGGGATGTGCAGGCAGATGTCACTTCATGCGATGAGTGCCAAAGAGTGGGCAACATCACTTGGAAGAATGAGACACCACTCACAGGGATATTGGAGGTTGAGCTATTTGATGTCTGGGGAATTTACTTTATGGGACCATTCCCTGCTTCAGGACCTTACAAATACATCCTTGTGGCGGTCGACTATTTCTCTAAATGGGTTGAGGTTGTTGCAACTAGCACCAACGACGCGAAGGTTGTTGCAACTCGCTTTGGTGTTCCTAGAGTTCTTATTTTAGACTGGGGCTCACATTTCATCGAGAGAGGGTTTAAGGCTCTTTTGGCTAAGTATGGGGTAACACACAGGGTGGCAACACCTTATCATCCCAAAACTAGTGGCCAAGTGGAGGTCTCTAATCGTCAAATCAAAACCATCTTGGAAAAGACAGTCTCCCGCTCAAGGAAGGATTGGTCATCTAAGCTTGATGATGCGCTATGGCCTTATAGGACGGCCTGCAAAACACCATTGCGAACAACTCCTTACAACCTGGTTTATGGCAAGTCTTGCCATTTGCCTGTCGAACTGGAGCGTAGGGCAATGTGGGCCCTCAAGAAGCTCAACATGGATCTCGATGAGGCAGGTAAGAAACGCTTTATTGATTTTCATGAGTTAGAGGAGCTAAGGCTGAAAGCATATGAGAATGTCGAAATCTACAAGGAGCGCACCAGAGATGGCACGATAAGAAATTGGTGCCAAAGACATATGAGGTAGGTGACAAAGTGCTTTTATATAATTCTAGACATTGTTTGTTCCCAGGGAAGCTTAGGACAAGATGGAGTGGACCTTTCGTGGTTCTCCACATATACCCTCATGGCGTAGTAGAGTTACTTGGCACTGATGGAACCACCTTTAAGGTAAATGGGCACAGAGTCAAGAAAATGCTATGACAAAGAAGACCCGGGGGAAGAGATTCGCGCCATCCGGGCGTTGGTCAAAGCCTAAAATAGGGAAGTAGGTCGAGCTAACGACTTAAACCTTAGCGCTTACAGGAGGCAACCCGCTTTTCTTACTCCTTTTTCTTTAATTCTATTTTATTTTATTTTATTTTCTTGAAATTCGTGCATAATCTCTTCTCATTGATAAATTCAGGCATTCACGGTCTACTCGACATTGACCAAACTTGGTCGACGTCGACCAAATTTCAAGGGTGGTTCACTATATGTCGAGTTCTTCTTGTCGAGTTCGGGAGGAGGATTCTTTTTCCTCAATGTCGAGCAGTTTACTCAACAACGACTAAGCTCATCAGGTAAGTGTGAGGTTCCTCGACATCGAGCAACTTGCTCGACGTCGACCAAGGCTTCAGGTACGTTTTCTTTCTTATAAAATAAAAAAATAAAAAAAGAAAAAAAAAAGAAAAAGAAAATACTTACAGATTTCTTATTTCGGTTTTTTTTCTTTTTCTTTCTTTTCCTTATTAAAGCCCCCATGGAACCTCTCTCCTTCCGCTTTCTCGACCTCGAAGAACCCTAGCCGACCAAACCCAACCGCCATCTTCATCGCTTTCCTCTCGCTCCCTCCCTCCTTCTCTCGCTACACCAGTGCCGACCACCAAGAAGCGCACCCGCCTCGGACCCTTACGACGCCAATTTGTTGTAGAAGGAAATCGAGATTGCAATAAAATATAAGTAAAGTAAAGCAAACCGATTTAGTTCCCAGCAAATGATGTTCAAGACTCCCTCCCGATGTTGCAACAGGAAGCTGGTCAGCGGATCCTAGGTAGCGGAGGAATCTCACTGGCAGAAATCGACTTCAGGGTGCTCGACCTCGACTAGGGTTAGTCAACAGGGGCCAGGCAGTCGAATCCGAGCAAGCAGCAATCACTGAGGTTTTGGTCGATCTCGAGTAACCAACTCGATATCGAGGAATTGCTCGAAGAGAGAAGTCTGGTCGAAATCGAGAAGGTTGCAGAGACAGAAGCGACGGCGATCTTTGCTTGATCGAAGGTGAGAAGTTGACGTCGACCAGATTTGGTCGAAATCGAGCAGTGACAGAAACTAAAAACGAATGCAAAACTTCGAATCTAAACGATGGATGAAAGAGAACTTCCAAGATTGGAGTTTGCAACAACGATTACCATGAAAGCGGAATTATAAATCATAAAATATGGTGATTTTATAGATAAAGGTGAAGGCTTTCACCCAATCCGACAAGTAGGAATATAGATCTCGCGATAAATAACCCTAATTGTATCTATTCCTTTTCATAATTAGAATTTATAAACTTCCGAATAAAAATCCTAATTACTACCCAAGTTTCACAACATGAGTTCTTCAATTTCTCAATCAAAGATGAAGAACGTGGAATAGAATAAGATAACGATAAAGTACCTTATTTTGCAATCGCTAATCCACCAACATGGCTCTCGTTGGGCTCACCCCAACCCTAGAAGTAGGTGGACTACTCGTGCCTCATCATAACAATCGACATCATTGATGTACATGGATGACCATAGGATATGAGTGAGGCATCCTATGATCGCAAGCGTCTCGGGTATCGGAAATAGAGAAACTCGGTATAGCGTGCGCACTGGATGTTTGTTTGACGCTGGCCTCAGATGGGGGGCTTCTGGATCCTCTTTCATAGTTTTTCCTTTCTTGATTGCTGGTGCTAGATGTCGCGGGTCCTCCCACGATGGTATTGATGCACCCATTTGGAGAAGGAGGCTTCGATCTCGATTGGAGTGCTCAGGTTGGTTGGATGAGGACCTTGCTGCGGGGGCATTTCTCATGTCCCTGGGCGGAGGTCGATACCCTCCTCTTTTGCCCCCGTTCCTTCCTCCCCTATTCTGGGGGTAAGTTCCCCTACCTCTTCCCCTTGTCGCATAGTGGGGACTATAGAGTCTTGGTGGTGCATTAGGCGGCTTATATTGTCGGGGGGGACCTTAGGAGGACGGTGTTGTTGTGGTATCGCGACTGAATTACCCGGGTTCACTAGTGGGGCGCAAATTTGAAGGGTTGCCTCTTTTTGAGGAAGAGCTGGCGAAATCTCATAGACTGGGGGTGAGATAAGGTCAGGATGAGACATCATTACGTTGGTTGGGGCACCAAGTGGATTTGGTCCTGATCTTTGGTTGTATTGTACTTCTTGGATTTGAGGGCGCGGTAGGATGGCCGGATATTACCAGGGAGGATTGCGAGGTTGCTGATCCCCGAAGTTTTCTCTCCTCTGGCGTTTGTTGGGGGGCCGGTGGTAAGATGGCTGACGGAACAATGTCATATACTCGACAGGTCGCGAGCTAGAGCTTGCAGCTTCCATGGCGTGGATCTGCTTGGTTACGAGTTCTCTTATAACGTCGTAGTTTTTCGGCTCCTTTCGAAATAGAAAAATCTTAAAATCTCCCTCGACCATGTTGCCCATTAGTATTGTGCTTGCGGATTCTTGGTTGAGTCGCGGGATTTGTACCACCATATTAGTGAATCTGCTGAAGAAGTTTTCGAAGGACTCAGTCGCCCCTTGCTTGATGGAGTTGAGGTCCAACATGGTTCTTTTTCTTGTGCGAGCGCTGCCGAAATGAGCGACGAATGTACCTGACAGTTGCGCGAAGATGTTGATGGATGATCGGGCCAAATTTGTGAACCTTGTTAAAGCTAACCCACTCAGCGTGGATGGAAATGAGCGGCAATACATAACATCATTGTTCTCGTTCATTCCCATTGTCGTGGTGAATTGGTTGAGGTGATCGTTAGGATCAGTATCTCCCTTGTACTTGGTGATGGAGATGTCCCTCCACCTCTTGAGGACGGGTGCCTCGCGTATTTGTCTGCAAAAAAGGCGATGGAAAGGTTGGTTCACCTTTGCGAGTTTGTCCGGGTGCCTTAGGGGAATTTGAACGCGAAGATACGTCTCGGGCCTTGACTAAACGGTTGGCCTGGTTGATGTTTTCGTCGAGTTCTGGACCGGGGTTGATAGGGCAACACGCGGGGTTGGGGAAATGGTTGACCGTTATGGGCACTCGTCCTTGTTGTTGATAGTAGGTACGGGGGTCGTGTTGGAGTGCCACCCCGTTCGCTTGTTGGTTGAAGTACATGCTTTACGGGTAGTTTCCCGCGATGAATTGGTATGGGAGGTTGTCGCCCCACATTCCGTAGGGAGCGAACGGAGGTGGTTGCGCAGTGTCCCATGTCGGTTGTTGAGGGGCACCCTCGTTGCCGTTGTGCAGGGCTTCCTCATTGGGGGGAGCGTTGAGGTTGAGGCCGTTTGTTTCCTCGGTATCATGGTGTTGGTTTCCAAATTCCTCTCCGAACAGGGTAAAATTCATGATTCCTGCGATAAAAAAACATTGGTGTTTAAGAGGGAAACAAACGTTGTTATTAATTTTTTTTAAATAGAGTTTATGTAGAATAAAAAAGAATAAAGCGGAAAAAAGGGATGAAATAAAAGAAACAAAAAGAAAGCGATGTAAAGAAAGCGTATTGTTACGCGGAACCTCTCGTCGTGAAAGGTTCCCAAAGACGGCGCTAATGACGAGTTTATGGGATTGTTACCTCACTGTGATGACATAATGTCTTAAAATCCCTGCGAACCTTAGCCGGGTGGGATGATGATCAGATCTTATGCTTACTAGTCCAAGCGATGGGGGTTATGAGTTTGACTCGCGATGAATTAAGTTACGGTTCAATCGTCGTCTATAAAGGAAGGTAGGCGGGGTCGTTATCCAAAATAACGTCCTTGTCCGATCAAAGATATTTAGAACTCAACTCTGGGGGTTTAGAGTCCGGGAGATAATCAGAGCTCTTATGCTTTTCTTATCTTCAAAATCGGATCCTTCCCTTTGAGGTCGGAGCGGGTATTTATAGGGAAACCAAGCGAGCAGCTGGCTGGAAACCTCGTGGTTCTATGTAGGACACGTGTAGCGCATGCCCACACGCTTAGGGGCATAGGCAATACACGTGGAGCCATTAGAGGCGAAGTGCTTGACCCAGCGAGCTGCTTGCTAGGATTTCGGAGGTTTATGAGATACTCAGAGAATTCACTCTGATTCTTACACGGGGTTTAGGTCGCGAGGGAAACAAAGGTCAATAGTTCTTGGGGACGCTGAGCCTAGTCCTTTGGGCTCGATCAGATACTTTGCTCGCGATGTACCACTGGTGGGACCGAACATCCCTTTGCGTTGGGCCACCCATTTATGACGTCATACTCTGTGTTTATTATATAGCCTATTTTCTATGGCATCGTTAACATCGAAAATATGGAGATAGAATGAGAAGCCATGAAGCTATGTATATGTATCCCACTATCCTATTTCTCCCACTTCACTTGTTTCCTACATTTCCTACATTGGAAATGAAGTTTGAGAAAAAATATATCATCATATTTTTTCCTCTTACATCCCACATTGAAATCATTGTGGATGAAAGAATTGGTATGGAGATATAAAATCTTTCCACATTTTTAAAGTGTTAAAATGTGTTGGGAAGATTTTATCTTCACATATCATTTATTTATTTATTTTTAATAGTTAATTTTTTAAATTTTTTTTTAAAAATAATATGGGATGGCTCGGGTCAACGGGTTGAACCGGCCCTGACCCGGCGGGTCGGCCTATTTCCACCAGTCAACGCCACGTGGCCGACCCGGGATTCCGACCCGCCGACCCGTCGACCCGGCGGGTGACCCGAACCCGTCGACCCGTGGGAATCTCGGGTCAGGGTTAGGGTTATACCCCCCGGGTTGCCGACCCGGTGGGTCCGACCCGTCTAATAGCTCACAAAATCTTCCATTCCTTTCGATCGCGTTTGGGTCGTGAAGGGTGGCTGGCAATCAAACTGGACATGGAAAAAGCGTATGACAGGGTTGATTGGAACTTCACCAAAAAGATTCTTGACAAATTTAGGTTCCACCCTACTTTCATTTCCTGGGTTATGGAATGTGTAACAATAGTTTCTTATTCTATACTTGTGAATAACGGCCCTACAGATATGTTCTTCCCTTCTAGGGGCCTTCGTCAAGGGGATCTCCTTTCCCCGTTTCTATTTATCCTAGGTGCAGAAATATTGGCACGCCACTTGTCTGCTGAGGCAAATAGTAACAGAAGCCCAATTGGTTTCACGTTTGGGAGGAATGGACCGAGAATTCCATTTCTATCATTCGCTGATGATATTATCATCTTCTCGAAAGGCAACTTGGATGCATGTAGTAGAGTCAAAACTATTATTGACTCTTATTGTAAAGTCTCGGGCCAAAAAGTAAACCATAAAAAATCATGCTTCCAAGCCACTAAAGAAATCACACAGTCAAGACTTCTAGAACTCAATAGCTCCTAACTATTTCCAACGTCAACTCCCTGGAAAAATATCTTGGATGCCCAATTATCAACGGCAGAGTAACCAAAGAAACCTTCGAAGACATTGTCTGTAAATCTAGAGAACAACTAAGTAAATGACGTGCTAACTCTCTATCTCAACAAGGTCGAGCTATTCTTATAAACACAAATCTATCAGCCAAACCCCTATGTACGATGCAGAGTTTCTTACTGCCATCTTCCATTCATGTAGAACTTGATCAGATTAATAGAACATTTTCTGGAATAAAGATCTGCAACACCGCCTGTTGATTAGCTGGGATAGAGTTTGTAGAACAAAGAAATGCGGGGGCATGGGGATTAAAAAATCCAAAGAAATGAATGAAGCACTGCAAATGAAACTGCTATGGAAAACATTGGATGAGCCGG
Organism: Persicaria tinctoria; assembly: GCA_037127255.1. Classification (NCBI taxonomy): domain Eukaryota; kingdom Viridiplantae; phylum Streptophyta; class Magnoliopsida; order Caryophyllales; family Polygonaceae; genus Persicaria; species Persicaria tinctoria. The sequence goes on from JBANSL010000006.1 coordinate 66,532,167, forward strand.
ATATTGTTTGGATGCAAATAATCAAATATAAATATCTTCGACCGGATGATATTCTCCATTATAAGAAAAGTGGCGTCGCCTGTTGGCAATGGGCGAAACATACAACTCTAATTGACAAATTCAAAAGGGGGCTTATTTGGTCGGTTGGCACCGGGACCGCTATCAAATTCTGGTCTGATAATTGGATTACAACATCTTCTATTCAGTCAAGGGATGATTGCCAAAGAATTGATAACATCGATGATAAAGTAAGTGACTATATCCTGGGTGGTAAATGTTAGGATGAGAAACTCTCTGCTGTTCTCCCACACAACATTGTGGAGGAAATCCTTGACATTTCGCTCCCAGTCTCAAATTTTGTGGATAGATTATACTGGTGGCCGGACCGAGTGGGCAGGTTCACTACGTCAAGTGCATATAAATTGGTTTCGGTCGAATCCTCAATTCCCTTAGACAACAACTCCTGGATCTGGCGTCTCGACATCCCACCTAAGATAAAAAATTTCTTGTGGAAAATCTGTCAAAATGGCCTTCCCACTGCTGCTAGGCTCGCCCAATGGGGGTCCCTATCCCACCCACATGTAATTTTTGTAATTGCTCTATGGAAGATGATGTTTATCTACTATTCGAATGTCAATATTCGAGATGTCTCATTCAATTTCCGGGACACATAAACTCCACAATAGGCAGCCAAATCACACTATCAAGGGATATAAATTCAATCATGTCATTCATTGGCAATAACCTACCAAAGGTTGCTCTAGGTAAACTTGCTTTCGCTTGGTGGACGACGTGGTATATTTGAAACCAACATGTGTTTAGGGAGGTACCAGTCCCTCCTAGGGACGCCACATTGAAACTTATTACTACACACGAAATAAATTGGAGTAACACTCACCAATATGATAGTACGTTAGATGATAACACCACCCCTCATTCTTGAATCGCCAGACAACCCATAAAGAGGAACAAAGCCCGTCATATCAAGTGGCGCAAACCACCGAAAGGACATTCAAACTCAACTTCGATAGATCAACTCTCGCTGATAACCTTAGTACCGCTGGTGTGGTCATCCGGGACTGGAATGGACACCCAATACACATAGGCTATAAACAATTAGGTATTAAAAGCGCACTTCAAGCTGAAGCCCTAGCACTAAAACTTGGGGTACAACTGGCCCTACAACTACATATTCACAAAATTCATATTGAAGGAGATTCCAGCATAATTATTAACCATCTCAACAACAAGTCCAGATGCCCATGGGAAATCGAACTCATCTTGTCTGACGTACAATATCTTCTATCGACTTTAAAAGAAATTTGATTCATTCATGTACCCCGTCTTGGCACTAGAGTGGCTGATAAGGTTGCACACCTTAGCCACTCTGCCAGGGGTATTGATATTTATAACAATTCCGGTCTTACAGACCTCATCTGCAAGGATGCTTTTAGGTAGAGCGCTCTCACCCGAATCTTTTCCTAATAAAAAAAATAGAGGGTTGTAGGGTTGGAATTACGGTGTGTACATGTGCATGTATCCATCGAAGTATAACAATAATAAGAAACCCTAGCTATAGAGGGGTTTTTTTTGTACGGGATGTTTTGCGCAATTCTTTTACCGAAACACGAAAATCTTGTCTGTCCCCTTGTTTTTTTATTAACTTTCTCTTTAATTATATTCACTTGAAAATTCACAATATAAACAATTGTTCATATTTATGAATTGTAACACTTCGGTTTGCGACAAATGTGAACGTATAGTGAAAATATATATACAATATAAAATATCAAAGACGCAAATGTGAGATTACACTTTCTTATGAAAAAAATATATGGAAGATAAACATTAAGGAAAGAATTCAGCGAGCATACGCTAGCCGATAGCATCCTAACGGATGAATTTCTTCAAACTTAAATTGTTATGGAGGTCCAACGATTGAGCAGAACATCCAAAGTGTGCAACCTTATCTACCGTTCTATTGCTAGATCTGTGGACATGAAAGAAATGCACTTCTGACATATTCATTAATAGAAGTTTAGTGTCGGATAGTATTAGTTCAATTTTTCATGGACAATCGCTTTCATTATTTAATTGTTTTATTATTATTTGTGAGTCACCTTCAATTTGTACTCTAGAGATCTACGGTTCTATTATTTTTTGAACCCCAAGACAGAGGGCAAGAGTTTCCACCATAAGAGGGCTTTGTGTTCCAAACTTACAAAATTCCATGTGTATTGGCTGCCCATTCCAGTCTATAATATTATACTCTCTGGTGCTCTCACCCCCTTCAATTGTCGAACCGTCAAAATTTAATTTGAAAGTTCCATACGGAGGTTTCTTCTATTTTTTCCGACTGCGAGCATGCCACCAAGTTGGTGAGTGATGTTTGTTGCAAATTTTTGGCTTATAGTCGGCGTCATCTTTATCCTCCTGATTTGATCTAATCCATGTATCCCTTTGTATCTGAGCTAATATACTACTAACATTTGTTGAAGTACTAACATTCGGTTGAGGAAATATGAGTTGGTTTCTTATTCGCCTCGTAGTCCACCAATGGAAAGTCAGTTTCTGTTTATCCTCCTGATTGAGTCTACTATTCAATAAAGTGAGGATTGGCCAAATATTGCGTGAAGATTTAATTTGATTCTCAATCTGGTTCCACAAATGCGTTGATATCCAGTGTTGTCGGTGTTTATTGTAGCATTCTAGGAAGATGTGTGTTTCATCTTCTTCCCTTCCGTTACATAGGGTATATGTTGTCGGCACCGCAATCCCCCGTGCAACAAGTCTTGATGTTGTGGGGAGCCTAGCCTGGACAATTTTCTAAAGGAGGTGCCGGATTTTGGGAGGGGCAACAACTTGCCATACTCAGTTGTTAGGGTCAGTGTCTCCATTTTTTTATCCCGAAATAAGTTTGTATGTACTCGTTGTTCTGAACCATCCTGTCATATCAAGCCACCAATATAGTCTATCCACAAAGTCATTGTGTGTTAGTGGGATATTAAAGATTTCTGTAACAGTTTCTGTTGGTAGAACATTGCGAAGTTTTGGTTCCCACCACCTACCATTTAATATATAGTCATTTATTGTTTCCTGGTCATTTATAGTTGCTCTGTTTTTTGCTTTTTCGATTAATGGGTTTATGGATAGCCAATTATCTTTCCAAAAGTTTATGTAGTGTCCACTTCCCACTCTCTAAATCAGTCCCATTTTGAATTTCTCGATGAGCAATGTAAATTCCCTCCATTGCCACGACGCTTTATAGTATAGAAGGGGTGTATCCTTTAGGTACTTGTACTTGATTAGCCTAACCCATGGGTTGTATGGTTTAGCTAGAATTTTCCACAGAAGCTTCATCTGAAGGACCTCATTCATAGTTTGCGACTTCCGAAGACCAAGGCCAACATGTATTTTCGCTCGGCAGATTCTATCCCAGCTAATGAGAGGGCTATGTTGGGCATCCTTATTCCAGAAGAATCTATGATTTATTTGATCGAGCTCATTATGGATATTTACAGGTAGGCGTGGCCATGGGACCGACCCGCCGGGTCAAGGGTCGGGGAAAGGTGACCCGAATCCTAACCCGAAAATCCCACAGGTTCACGGGTTCGGGTCACCCGGCGGGTCAGAGGGCTTGAATCGGTTTGCGCCTTTGCTATGTTTTGACGTTTTAGAAATACCGTTTCGTGTTTACCATTTACGTATTATTTATGTTTGAGTTGGGGGAAAAAAGAAGGGCTTGAATCGGTTTTCCGATTTCCTACGTATCCTCCCAGGGTTGAAGAATCAAAGCCCACGTAGTTCTTTTACCTGTGTAAGTTTGAACCCCGCTTACCTATTTTGCTTGACCGTCTGAGCCGATGGAGCTCCATCAGAATCAAAGCCCACGTAGTTCTTTTACCTATCCTCCCAGGGTTGAAGAATCAAAGCCCGCGTAGTTCTTTTACCTATTTTGCGTGACAGCACCGTCGATGGAGCTCCTAGTGGACTCTGTATCCACTCCGTCGTCCTCCTCGGATTCAGTAGATAAAATGTTCTTCTGAATCCACATATTTTCCCTCTTCTAATCTGCAAGGCAAACTTGGGCTTTGAGGTTCTCGGTAAGCAATCTTAATCTCTTCTCCATCAGAATCTGGCCTCCGCGACTGAAAAGCTGCTCGACGGTGACCGTGGAGCAAGGGGGCCCAAGTATTTGTCGGGCGATCACCTGCAATATCAGAAATCTTTGTCTTCCACCATTCTAGGACATCGAAATCTTCTTCCTCATCGCCGTGGAAATCAAAGTTAGTAGACAAATATTTGTCGAACTCCAAGTGGGGGCGCGACGAAGATCTTGACCTCTTTGTGCGAAAGATATCTCTGACAAGTGCCTTAGTTCTCTGGCAAGTGCCTTAGTTCTAGCGGTAATACTAGCTCGTGACCCGCTCGAATTGGAAGGCACGGGAGGACGAGCGGATGGCGCTCTATCCCTTGTAGAATAATGAATATATAGTTCTTCTGATAAAACTCTAACTCTAGAAACTATAAGTTGAATATTGCAATCGAGATTATCCTCAATTTCGAAAATCGGAAAATAGTCTTCTAAAAACTTTTGAACCCTGTTTAATTAATAACTAGGGTCGAAACAACAAGCTACGAGGAAAATTTCCGATATAACTTTGTAATATAGCAACCATTTTAGCCGCATTTCTAAAACAACCAAGGGTATGGAAGGCACATTAATCCCATCTTGAAGGGCTAGGGCTACGTTCAAGGCTACAAAACAAAAAAAGGTTTGATGTGGGGATGTGGCTAAAAGTGCGAGTTGCATCATAAAAAACCTTGAAAACATCAACAACATCTCGACCCTAAGTCCACACATCCGCAAAGATGTTTGAACCTTTGATGTGTTGTGTTCCAGCGCCTTCCCCTGATCTGCTACAACTTTTTTTTGTGAAACCCTAATTTTTCCTTTTACAAATCGATTAGCCGCTGTCGCCGCTAACCTAGCCGCCGCCGTCGCTCGAACTGTTGCTACCACCGCCCCACCAGGCTGTAACGACCCAAAATTTAAGTACCCAAATTAACCTCCATAAACCTACTTAGAAGGTAAATAAGGTTCGGAGTACTAGATTATCGGGGAACGTTATAGGAGAAGTTTGATCTTCTCCCGTGAGCTTTGGATCTTACGACCGAGTACGAGTTATTATTAGGTTCATTTAAGCGAAGGATTTAGTTGTCAAAAGATGGGGATTACGAACCCCGAAAAGATCGTAAGCTCGTTGGAGGCTTTACCTGTCCTAGACTATCGAGAAAATGTTTCGAATAGAAATAATAGCGGAAATCATAAATACAACAAAACGCCACGGCCACGCCGGGTCAAAACGATAAAAGTATGAGCAAAAGAGTACGATTGTCAAGCGCCTCCCTCACTCTAATCGTCCAAAAGGTTTGTCCCGACAACCATCCACATAAGTAAGTCATATCGGGTAAGGGGTACCTGAATCTAAAAACAAGAAATAAATCGGGGTCAATCATCGGAAATTTACACACTCAATGCCATATAAAGAGGCATACTTAAACTACATGAATGTTAAAATGTAACACATAAGCAAGTGTATAGATATATATAAATGCGAAATAAACACACAAGGGCCCATATCATCATCATAATCATCATCATCATCACCATCATATCATAATATCTTCTCAAACGTACTCATCCTTCTCAAACATACTCATCCTTCTCAAACATACTCATTCTTTCTCATCATAAGCCTTTCATCATTTCATTCGTGTTCCATCGAGTATAAGTCATTTATTCAGATTTTGACGGCCGTCCTACCATAGACACATAGCATACATATGAATCGTTGGATTTACTAAGTTCATCCTACGTCATATTACCAGTTTATATTCCTAACATGTTACTAGGTCGCGTGATGCATGAATCCATCATGAGTAAGACAAAGAGTATCACATAAATCCATCATGAGTAAGTCCAGGGGACTTACCTGGAGTCTGGAGAATAAGCAAGCAATAAAGTGCACAACCAAGGATCCAATCAACAAGAGCCTATTAATTTTATTAATCTTTCATTAGGTGGTATTCTAATGCAATGTACCCAACCTAATAATCAACATACATCCACATGAGGTTCACGATTCTATAGATTACGCACTTTGGTTAAGTGATCCGGACTTAACCAGTTATAATATATATCGTATTATCACATAATCGATTTTCTTCTTATCGGATCATAAGTCAAGTTATGAGTATACTTCATTTCTGTATTTTATATGCTCTAAGTTTCGGTTATGCCATCACATATTTAGCCATATTCTTAGCATTCCCTTAACCAAGTTCTCTAACCGAGTCATTATAAACATTGGTTACTAAAACTATAATAACTCTTGATCCAACCGTTAGATCGCCCTAATTTTTTAAGGACAGTTAGATAACATTCCCATGAACATTATATTATACTTTCAGCTGAATCAGACCGTTGGATTGGAAATAAAGTCCACATTACAGAGGCATATATATCCATTTTGTTTCTTGACGTTTGCTACAAAACGCAACCAAAAACACATAGAGGCTCCACTTCCTAAGCCCTAATTTACACATAAGGATCCTAACCTATAGAGGGGAAGGTGGATGAGAGATTACCCTCGAAGCCTCTCTCGAAAAAGACCAAATTACCCCTCCAAGCTTCCCGGGACCTTGCGCCAAACACCTAGCATTTTTGACAAATCCAAACCAAGACATAAAAGGAATTCTTAGACAAAAACCTTCAAAATTAGTTTTAAAACAAGTATAAAATCAGATTTGAAGGGGAGGAAACCAAGACTCACCCAAACACACTTGAAAACCTCAAGAACACAAAGGGCTCAGCACAGCTGGCTCGGAAACGGGGCTCAACGGGTGGCTTAATGGGACTGGATTTTTGTGAACTCACTATGGTTGGAAAGGCCTCTCCTTTGTGGATATTTGGCTTCAAGAATCAGCCAAAAAGCTTGAGTGAGGAGGGAGTTATGGTGGTTTGAAGTTGGCAAGGTTGCTAGGGCAACTTGCTCTCTCTTTCTTTCTCTCTTTCTTTTTCTTTCTTTCCTTCTTCTCTTCTCTCTGATTTTTGGCGTGTGAAGTGGCTGAATGAGGCCAGAAATGTGTCTTTAAGAGAGCCAAAAGGTGAAGCCAAGGTTGGTCAAGGAGTTGGTAAGGTTTAGGTAGAATAGTGGCCAAATAGGAACAAGTCATTCATCCAACATGACTTCTATTTGTTTAATGCAAAAACATATGGCTCATATTTGATCATATATAGGGCTGAAATGGGGTGGTTTGGGCAGCAATTTAATGTTAAAACAACGTCCCGAAATGTCGCGACAAGTTACGAAAATTACCGAAATAAACGGATGACAAGGCTTTTGCCTCACTAATATTTCTCGGAATTTTATCATACGAATTTCAATAGATTGGAATTGTAATCCTCTTTCCATATAAAATATGTCATCCAAAAATTTTAAATTTTTCCGGGTTTTCAAAATCGTCAAAAGAAGGATAATTGATCGAATTATCCCTCAGAAATTAATTAAATCTTAATTAATCATAATTAAAATTTTCGGTCTTTACACAGGCTGCCGCCTCCACCCCACCCTAGTGTCGCCGCTGCTACCCCTAGTCGTCGTTGCTGCCGTCTGCACCCTTGCCGCCGTCGCTCCTAGCCACCGCCTGTCCCTCGTAGCATGCTATCCAGGGAGGACAGTTGTCAGCACAGCATGCTATCCAGGGAGGACAGTTGTCAGCACCGCCCCCCTACCTTGCCGCGAGGAGGTCGCGACCACGGCCACAACTCCCGTCGTAACAACCAGGGAGGCGACCAGGGTGGTCCCAACACCCGGCTTGTCCCTCCACCCTACCTACAGCGATCCTACTGCCACTCGATCCCCCCCCTCCATCGTAGGCGTTGTATACAGCACAACCAGTGGTGTCGTCGTCGCAACCCCCGACCGCTTTGGGTCTTCAGCAGCCGGACGGGAATTGGTATATGGATATCGGGGCCTCTTCTCACATGACGAACAATCCAGGTAACCTACAAACTGTTTTTAATTCTAGCACTTTGCCTTTCGTTTATGTCGGAAACACAAATCCTATTCCAATGGTTGGTTCGGGCCCTGCTACCTTACCCACTGATTACGCTTTGAAACTCAATAATGTGCTCCTTGCCCCCGCCCTTGTCAAAAACCTTATCTCCGTTCGCCAATTCACCATCGATAATCACGTGGCGATTCAATTTGACCCGTTTGGTTTTCTTGTGACAGATTTACGTACGGGCACCCCAATAATGCGGTGCAATAGCTCAGGACACATATACCCCGTAACCGCCGCAGCCAGACAGACACCTCTCGTCGCCCCTTATGCCAACATCACCCTCCGTTCGGACGTCTGGCATGCTCGTCTAGGACACCCTAGCGATCATGTCATGGACACTCTCCGCTCAAACCGTTTATTTCCTACAATAAGGCCTCCGCCATTTGTTCTTCATGTCAAATTGCCAAGAGCAAAAGACTATCCTTTAGTATTTCTCATTCCCATACCTTTGCACCATTCGATACTATTCACTGTGATTTGTGGACATAACTTATTCTATGTCCTAGTGGGTTCCATTACTACTTGGTGATTCTTGATGACTTCATGAACTTTGTTTGGGTGTTTCCTCTTCGCCATAAGTCCGAAACATACACACATCTTGTCGAGTTCCATACTCGTGTCACAACTTAATTCAATCAACCACATAAAACCATCAAATGCGACATGGGAGGCGAGTTTGATAATCGCTTGGTTCATTCTTTTTGCACCCAACATGGAATAACCCTTCATTTCTCTTGTCCACAAACCTCACCTCAAAATGGGAAGGCAGAGCGCGTCCTTCGCACTCTCAATGATAAAACCAGGACCCTCCTCCAACATGCTTGCCTCCCTCCATCCTTCTGGACCGAGGCCCTCAATATGGCCACTTACCTCCACAACACACTTCCCTCCAAATCCATCAAGTCATCCAACCCCACATTGTCGCTCTATCAACGCCAACCGTCCTACGATCATCTCCGGGTGTTTGGGTGCTTGTGCTTCCCAAATTTGAGTGTCACCGCCGCCCACAAGTTATCCCCGCAGTCAACCAAATGTGTCTTTCTCGGCTTCTCACCCAATCATAGGGATTACCGTTGCCTCCGATTAGACACCAACAGGGTAATAACGTCTCGCCACATGATTTTTGACGAACACACTTTCCCGTTTGCCACCCTACCTAACTCACCGCCCGTGTCGCCCCCCACCGCACCCGCCAATGACGACTTCCCCTCTCTCCTTCGACATATCCTTAGCTCAGCCACGCCTCGCCCCCGACGCCGCCTATTGCCGCCCCCGGAACACCCCCCGCTCTTTCGCGCCCGCAGCCGCTGCACCCATTGCCCCTCAACCCGTTGCACCTTGCTGCGCCCACCGCACCAGTGCCGCGCCCGCAGCACCGGTGTCGCGCCCGCCGCCTCAAGATGCGTTCGCCGCTCTTCTCATAGCTGCCCCTGCAGCTCCCTCCGCCCCAACCATGAAGACCCGGTCCCAATCCAGGATCTTCAAACCCAACCCCAAGTACAACCTCCTTACCACATCCACAGTCATATCCCCTTTACCTAAATTACCACATAAGGTCTTACAAGACCCGAACTGGCATGCCGCCATGACTGAGGAATTTAGTTCTCTAATTAAAAACGGCACGTAGGCCCTTGTTCCTAGGCCTCGGGACTCTAATATAATCAATTGCATGTGGTTGTTCAAGTATAAGTACAGGTTTGATGGCACCCTGGAACGCCACAAAGCGCGACTTATTGTCAACGACAAGTCTCAGGAGGTCGGTGTCGACTGTGATGAGACCTTTAGCCCTGTGGTCAAACCGGCCACCATTCGTACGGTCCTGAGCATTGCATTCAACAAGGACTTGCCCATACATCAGCTCAATGTCAAGAATGTGTTTCTCCACGATGATTTGCAGGAAACTGTCTACATTCATCAGCCCCTAGACTTCTATGATCGCTCTCATCCTACGCACGTATGCCTGCTTTGGAAATCCCTGTATGGATTGAAATAGGCGCCTCATGCTCGGTATCACAGATTCACTACTTACCTTCACCGGTTGGGATTTCAAAGAAGTCAGTCAGACCACTCACTGTTTGTATTTCATGAGGGATCTGCTAGAGCATATATCCTTCTGTATGTCGATGACATCGTGCTCACTGCCTCTTCCCCTAACCTCCTCTCCAATCCCATGGAGGGGGAGATCGTGTATGCGGGCCCACATACAGAAGACACGAACAACATATAAACCCGAATGGGGTTCCATCTCAAAACCAATTGACAATGAGTGGAGTAGCTCTTCAACCTTATATGTTGCTCAAGCATTCTCTAGTCTACCGATGTGGGACAACCACATTTCAACATGCCCCCTCTAGTGCAACGACATTTTTAGCCAACAAGGTGCACTTGCCACATGCGTTTAAATGGGTACCACAATGCCCGCGACATGCCACGACTAGCAACCCCACCGGATAGAGCCCAGACCGCAACTAGTCGAAACCTGGCTCTAATACCATGCAATATTGTGAATAACTGAGCCCCTTGAGGATCTCAGAGGTCTACTCATGTTTATATATCACTAGGGTAAATACCCAGGGTTACAATCATAACTATACAATATTTACTTCTAAAACTATGTAATCTCTAACACAAACGTTCTTAGGGAACTGCTTTGGGCGAGTTTGGTAAGCGCGGCAATAGGTGCTCCATTTCTAGGGAAGTTGTTTGCTTCACCAAAGTGCCCACAAAACACATCGAACTGGTTCAACAACAGAATGTAAAAATGTTAAACCATCTTAAACACATAAGTTTAAAATATGAGGAGCGCAACGGATGTGAAAAAATCTACCGCCTATCCCGAGCTGACAATATTGGATTAATCTCGGACTGACAAAGGTCGACCCGCCAATCTAGCCGTTGGGCTTTCCGATGGAAAACTTTTTCGTAGCTTTTCTTTGAAATTTTTTGGATTTTTTGGATTGTTTGATTTGTTTTCAAAAATGATATTTAATTATAAAACTACATCTTCACCTCTCACAACTTCATACACTTACAAACACGAAACACCACATATCAGTACATGACACACTCACACACCTAGTTACCCCAGCCTGATACTCCGTTGATCTTTATCTTGTCAAGATGCTTCATCGTTATATGAAGCTTCAAATTTCCGTAGTCGGAGCCTCTCGTAATCTTGCACTTGTGACCGCAATGACGACAAACTGCTTCGACCATTCACCTGGCCTAGCTCGACCTTGTCGAAATGGTTGCGGAACAACGTCACGGATTGATCGGCCATCATAACGATATTACGAAAATGAAATGTATGATTGTAACGTAATTGTAAGTTGATAGGATTATGATATATTTGGATAAGAAGTTAAATGAAGATTTTATAGGCGTTTTCACAACGACTACATTTATAAGAAAAAAAAAAGAGTTGTGGAGCCCATTTCCAATTGCAATTTTTTTTAAAAGACGGGTTGACCCATCAAGTCAGCGGGTTCCCAAACCCCTGACCCTAACCCTAACCTACAACCCATCTTGACCCGATGACTTGCACCCGTCGGTTCATTGACCCACCGGGTCTATGACCCTTACAAACTGTCGGGTCACGAGTTGACCCGTGACCCGTGGCCACATCTACTTATAGGTAGCATAAAGGATTGCATAGTGTAGAGAGGTTTCGTGGCCATATTTGAGCCAACAAGGGTAGCTCTACCCTATTGGGAAAGTGCATTAGCATGCCACTTCGTTAGTTGATCCTTTGATTTGCATACTATGTCCTCAAAGGTTTGCTTATTAACTTTACCACTTATTGTTGGGCAACCCAAGTATTTTTTCCAGAGATTTATCATGACAAATACCCAGGTTACTTTCCAGTTCAGTTACTCTGTTCCCTAGTTCCCTGGGATCCCAGTAGTTGTTTGGAAAGCTAACTTTCGGAAGTTCACTTTTTAGCCAGAAATTTCATAATAATCATTTATTACTTTTAGGACCTCAGTACAAGCAGCAACAATACCCTTACTGAAAATGATGATATCATCAACGAATGCTAAAAAGGGGATTTTTGCGCCATCTTTCCCGAATGGGAACTCGATCTGTTGTGACTCGCTATCAGCCACACGGATAAGGCTTCTCGCCAATATTTCTGCCCCCAAGATAAAGAGGAATGGGGAAATGGGATCTCCTTGTCTCAACTTCTTGGAGGGCCATAACAAATCTCTAGGGCCATTGTTGACCAACACGGAGAACGAAACCGAAGTTATGCGTTCTTTGATCCATTTCACAAATTGTAGGGTGGCAGCCGAATTTTGTAAGAACTGCAAGGATAAACTCCCAATCAACTCTATCATAGGCTTTTTCCATGTCTAATTTCACTGCAATCCACCTCTACCGCCTTTTACGGGATTGAAATGAGTGAAAGATTTCGTGGGAGATGAGCACATTGTCTTGAATTGCCTTATCGGAAACAAAAGCCCCTTGGAGCGGGTATATTAGCTTCCCAATTACTTGTTTTAATCATTCTGTTAATATTTTAGAGATAATTTTATATAAGGTGGAGCAAATACTAATTGGTCTATAATGAGACGTGGTAGATGGGTCGTTACATTTGGGGAGGAGGGTAATAAATGTGTAGTCAATTTGTTTAAGTAAATGTCCAGATTTAAAAAAAAAAACCTTTCATTGCCATTATTACAAAAGCTCCGACAATATCCCAGTATTTTTTATAGAATTCGGAAGTGATGTCGTCAGGACCTGGCATCTTATTCTATCTCAGACCGAAGGTCGCATGCTTAATTTTGGCATTTGTGGAGGGGTGATCAAATATCTCATTGTCTACCGTGGTTACTTCAGAATTTACTAGTTGTAGGTAGTGGTGTAGAAGGTTGGTACATATTTAAGAGTTACATGCACCGGAACCAACCTCTATATATAAGATGAATCATTATGTGTATGAGCATGAAATTGGATGTGAACCTAACTTTTTTTTTTATGTATTATTATAGATAGATATAGATTATAGACATGAAAAGATATTTCGAGAGTTTGAAGAAAACAAATTGTAAAACGTTATTTGTGATATCAAATAAGAATTTATCTATTCAATCTATTCCTAAGAATAAACTTTTTTTTAATATGACGAGGAAACCTAACATTTAGTGGCAAACCTCGAGCATTTGACCCAATCGGTAAGAATCACGCACCAAGTAAACTGGCTTGCATCGACCGGCTCGACCCACTGGTACAGAGTAAGACAAACCGATTTTTTCCCAAGGAAAGAGGCAGAGCTAAGAATCGAACCCGAGACCTCCTTACCCCCTTCCCTTGCTCCATACCAGTGGGCCACCCCGACTGGGACATTAGTAAACCCCGAGCATCTGACCCAGCTAGCAAGAGCCACGTATCCGGTAAACCGACTTGTGCCGACCGGCTCGACCCACTAGTGAAGAGCAAGACAAACATTGGATTTTCACCAAAAGAAAAGCTGGAGGTAGTGATCGAACCGGAACCTCATTATCATCCCTTTACTCCACAGCCCACGCCACTAGCCCACCCGGACTGGGCTTAAACTTTTAATTTAGGGTAAACTGCAGAAAACCACCCCTTAAATAGGGACATTTGCCCAAAACCACCCCTTAAATACTTAATTGCCAAAAACCACCCCTTATAATGCTTCCGTTGGCGAAAGACCACCCCTCGTAGGGTTCCGTCATATTCTCAGTTAAATGTGTGAAATTACCAAATTGCCCCTTCTCCTTTAATATAAAATAAGTGTAATGAAAGAGGGGTGGAATAAAAAAAATTTAAATGCAATTTACCATCTTCAATCGATCGATTAACACAGAGATTCAAAAGCTCGATGGATGAAGGTGATCGGAATCAAGAAGGTTAATCCGCTTCGGTTGGAGTCGATTTCAAGGAGCAAGGGGCAAGGCGAAGGTGCTGATTTGCTATTTACGAACTGGACAAGGTAAACCCTAATTGGTGCGAATTCGCCCTCAAATTTCCAGTTTATGGTTGTCTCTAATTTGGGCGAAAAAGCTCAGAATCACCTGGAAGTATTTCTATTTATGTGATTTCCGCCACTAATAAGGTAGTTTGCTTGTGTAATATTATTTGTCTGCCTTTGTGGTTTGAGTCGAAATTGTGCATCTTTGCCTTTAATTGTGTTATGTCATTACAAATAGGAGATGTCGAGCTCAAGTTATTCTTCCAACAACCAGATGAGGACCTGCTTTTGCGGCTTTGGAGCAAGGCAATTCACCGCTCGTACAAAGGACAACTTTGGGAGAAGGTTTGTCACTTGTAGTCGATATGGGTCAATTGACTGGATGGATGCTGAATATGGAGAAAAGGCAAAGGAAGTAATCAATGAGTTGCTGAAAGAGAAGCAAGTGTTAGTCGAGAAGAACACCGAGTTAACAAAATTATGTGAGTTGCGTGATATTGAAAATGCGAATTTGTCAAACAAGCTTGCAGCTGCAAAATCCCTGACAGATAATTAGAAGATGGAAAAGGATGATCAGATTGAAGTTGTTACGAAGAAACTAAAAGCCGAAGAGCATAGCCGAATGATGGTGCTTGTGTGTTTTATGATAATTTGCTTTATAAATGTTCAGATTGAAGTCGTTTTATAAATGTTGTAATGGTGAAATTGGCAAGATAGGGTGGATATCTTTGGTTGTAACTAAATTGTAATGGTACATGTCTCCATTCAGTGTAATGGCAAAATCAAGCTTTGTAATGGATATCTCGAGCAAATTGATCAAGAGATGTTTTTGTTATGTGAATGGCTTGCCCTTTTACTTTGTTTTTGTCATTGCACTTAGGGGCTGTTTTTTGTTCAGCTTTGGCTCAAAAAAATAATGACAACAACCCATACAATGCAATTGTGTGCAGCTTTGGCTTAGGGGCTGATTTTTGTGCAACTTGGGGCTGATTTTTGTGCAGATTTGGCTTACAAAAATTATGACAGCTTTGCCTGATAGATGGGGTTGTTTTGCAATGACAGTAGCAGTGCAAGCAACCCTTTTATCTTTGTTTTTTGTCATTGCATTAGGGGCTGATTTTTGTGCAGATTTGGCTTAAAAAAATAATGAAAGCTTTGCCTAATGAATGAGACTGTTTTGCAATGACAGTAGCACTGCAAGCAACCCTTTTAGGGGCTGATTTTTGTCATTGCATTAGGAGCTAATTTTTGTGCAGATTTGGTTTAAAAAAATAATGAAAGCTTTGCCTAATGAATGAGACTGTTTTGCAATGACAGTAGCAGTGCAAGCAGCCCTGTTTTGCAATGACAGATTAGGCAATGACAGATCAATAAAACCTCTTTGAAAAATCAGTAAAATGCCATGACACCATCAAGAAACATTATATTACTTGTATCCTGCTGCAATACAAAAGGAAGAAACCATCATTCCAAGTCATGACCATAAACCTAGAGTTTAAGAGTGGAATAAACCATAAACCGGCTAAATGTTATACATGGCCACCAAAGTTTGAATGTATGGAATATAATCCATGTAATTCGATAACAAAAAGAAAATCAACTTTGGACTAAGGCTAGCCATACAACAAAAAAATGACGAGCTTCAACAGATGCTAAGGCAAAGTAGTGTCATGCTTCCTTGGGCACATTCGTGGCATACTTTCTTGTTGAATGTTGATCGATGAAGTCAGCTGAGAACTTTGTGCAGACGATCCTTGTGTTTCGACATTGAAAGTGGTCATCATCTCCTCATAAAGTGTAGATGAACTAGGTTGAACATGTGTTGCTACTTGAGAATTTTGTGGACATGAGCTCGACTGATAATTTTGGGCAACTGATCCTTGTGCTTGCTCATTCTGTAAAATCAATAATTTGCACATGTTTCAACCCATAAATGTACATGATATCCCTCCGTCGACAAACTACAACCATAAAAATACATTGAGTAGTAGAAAAAAACAGTACCTTCCTCACATACTTCCTCTTTTGGGACCCAATTTTGACGGTTTGTTGGTTTCTTGGCCTTCCTCCACGATTTTGAGGTTTAGGTGGCTCTGGTGCTTTGGGAGGATTCCCACATCTGTTCTTGTAATGACCTTCTTGTCCACATTGAGCACATCTTGGCCTGCATAGATGGCATGAATTTATAAATACCAAATCATGCAATTTTTTTACAAAGAATTTAGAAATGGAATGAATACCTTTGAGTCCTAACTCGTGATTTTATCCTTGATTTCTCTTCTCCAACTTCCTTTCTCCTAGCCTTTTTAGGCCTTCCGGGTTGTACCACAAACGTTGGTGGTTCTGGTGGTGTATGAGTAGTCTTCTCCCAATCTGCAAATCCCGGTAATGGTTCAATTAGGTAGTCATATGCCTTCATATAATCAGTTGAAATCGAGCAAATCAGCACCTTCGCCTTGCCCCTTGCTCCTTGAAATCGACTCCAACCGAAGCGGATTAACCTTCTTGATTCCGATCACCTTCATCCATTGAGCTTTTGAATCTCTGTGTTAATCGATCGATTGAAGATGGTAAATAAAGATGGTAAATTGCATTTTTTTTATTCCACCCCTCTTTCATTACACTTATTTTATATTAAAGGAGAAGGGGCAATTTGGTAATTTCACACATTTAACAGAGAATATGACGGAACCCTACGAGGGGTGGTCTTTCGCTAACGGAAGCATTATAAGGGGTGGTTTTCGGCAATTAAGTATTTAAGGGGTGGTTTTGGGCAAATGGCCCTATTTAAGGGGTGGTTTTCTGCAGTTTACCCTTTAATTTATGTTATAAAGAAAATTGTCTAAATATTAGTGTAAAATCTAAGCAAAATTTTAATTTAGTATGGATTAATTTTACTTGTCCTAAATCGTGTAATGTGGCCGTTGTGTTTTAGCCCGGGAAATGTAACTAAAAGCATAAGGAAAAAAATCTGAAGAACTCCCAAATGGCTTAGAATCGGCCACACCTCTAAAAACCCTGCCAACCACACACACACATTCGTTTCTCTCCTCTTTGGCTTCAAATTTTATCGGAATTTTAGCTCGATTTACACAAACTGCTCTTCATGGTTAACGACGCATAACTGTTTTCCTGAACAATAGCAAAAATTAGGGTTCTTTAGTTTCGGGTGGAAGGGGTGTTAATTGCATCCCCATGTCTTCTTCTTCATCCTTGCTTTCTCCTTCGCCGTGGAGAAGAGGGCTGTTCGCTAGCACTGGCGCCCGGCGTAAAGCGCCAGTGCTAATTTATCAACAGAGTAATTCTCATTTATGGTTTATTAGCATCTCTCCAATTTTTTTGGGGGATTTTGGGTTTGTTAAATTTTCCTCAAATTCTTCGCCTTCCATTCCAGGTGCAGCAAGTAAAGATCAGATCAGTAGAAGGGGTTTTGCTTTCAAGGGGATTGTTGCAGCTGGAATTTCGACTGTGGAGGAATCTCCTGTTGCCGCTAAACCCCTTACAGGTTCAAAATTGTGTTTCAGTATCTGATTTCATCTTAACGAGTCTCCAATAGCGCGAGTTCAATTATGTCAAACAGTTACCAGATTAAGGGAAATTGTTGAAAAATCTTGTAAAACAATTAATCAAAGGGTTTGTTGTATTAGTACGGGATTTGATAATTGGTGATAAGGTATCCATACAAGGACCGATATAGTTAATGAAGGCAAGGGAATTGCTCAAACACCAAACATGAGCTTGGTTGATTTTATGCTGATATCGGCCCGATAATTAATTTATACCAAACGCCCAATGGGAATCTGGGATATGGAAAAATGCTGGTATAGTAGGTTCTTTTATGTTGCATTATTGAATGGTTGATTTCTGATAAAGAAGATTGATCCTACAGGTATGGAGAGACTGCCATTCAAGCCAGAAGGATACAACTATTGGACATGGAGAGGCCACAAAATACATTATGTCAAAGAAGGACAAGGGCTTCCTATCGTACTTATACATGGCTTTGGTGCTTCTGCGTTTCATTGGAGGTTTCTTCCTATTTACTTCTGCATTTCCTTGCAAAATTCATAGCAAAGTTCTTTTAACAAGTATAATATTAGCAGTTATCATATCACTTCCAAACCTTTTATCTTCCAACTATTTTGAGCTAGAAGTTAAGTTCAGAGCAACTGTTCCTGATCTTATCCTTTTTTGCAGGTATAACATACCTGAGTTGGCTAAAAGTTACCAAGTTTATGCTGTAGATTTGCTTGGATTTGGATGGAGTGAGAAGGCACTTGTTGAGTATGATGCTATGATCTGGAAGGACCAGGTTATCGATTTCTTGAAAGAGGTTGTCAAAGAGCCTGCAATTGTAGCAGGAAACAGGTATTGATGAAGATTGAAAATGGTATTTCTTTTGAGATGTAATGGTTTTTTCATAATATAATCCTTTGCCACATACAGGATGTTATTAATGACGTCCCTGTCTTTCCTTTCAGTCTTGGAGGAATTACAGCTCTGGCTGCAGCCACAGAATTACCTGAACAAGTTGTTGGATTGGTGCTACTGAATTCTGCTGGACAGTTTGGAGACCCAACTACTATTGAAAACAAACAACCTGAAGAAACGGCTTTGCAGAAGTTCATCTTGAAGCCTCTGAAGGAAGTTTTTCAACGAATTTTTCTTGGTTTTTTGTTCTGGCAAGCAAAACAACCAGCTCGAATCGTATCTGTCCTGAAAAGCGTAGCTCTCTAGCTTTTTAACTTGGGTATCTCTGTTTCAGTTTTACGTGTCATCGGTTTCTCTTACACCAGAACAAGATTTTCGTATACTCCTCAATTTAGCACAATGTAGTAATACCTTGGAGCTGGTGCAGGTGTATATCAATCCTTCCAATGTGGATGATTATCTAGTGGATTCAATCACTGCACCAGCATCAGACCCTAATGCCGGAGAAGTGTATTACAGGTATGAGTCATGTGAATCAACTTTTTCAATTCAGTCTTTGCTCAGTCCGTTCAACAGTTACAAATCTTCTTCCATTCCCTTTAATTTATATACTTGTTCATACAGATTGATGTCACAATTCATGTCAAACCAGAGGAAGTACACATTAGACAGTCTCCTAAGCCAAATCTCTTGCCCTTTATTGCTTCTATGGGGCGACTTGGATCCATGGGTGGGCCCTACCAAGGCCATTAGAATCAAGGAGTTCTATCCAAATACAACTCTTGTGAACCTACAAGCTGGACACTGCCCACATGATGAAGTCCCTGAGCTTGTAAATGAAGCCTTGCTGAAGTGGTTGTCAAGCTTGAACCCAAAGTCTTCATACCAAACAGTGTAAATATTATTCCAAATTGTATAGGATACAATTGTGTCCAGACTTTTGAAATAGTATAAAACAAAATCAGTGTTTTTTTTTTCTGAAATCCTTGATTGCTGAACATAGAAACAGGGCATTGACATAACTGCTTTCAGGCCTGAACGATCATCACACGTTTAACTCACAGTAACTGGGAGTATCAAATGCATTTTAACTGCTGTACATAAATTCAGTCACCCCGCAAACAAAACATGGAGGATCTTATGCAACAAAATGTCAGATTTTCTTACAGAGAAAATGATAACAAGAGTCCATTGCCAATCCAATTGTGCATCCAACTGTTGGCCTTGGAAGAACAAACCGCATAAGCATGTGAAAAAGTTATATTTGTATATAAAGTTTTATGACATGTTGGAACAAATGTGGGTGTAACATCAAAGGTAGCCAGTCAAGTACAGACTTATTCAGGGTAACAACATTTTGCAGCCATCTTTGCGAATACATGGGACATGGCACTACCATTTGGAAATATGATCACTACACTATTACTGCAAGGCCTCAAAACAATATGGATAGCAAACACACTCAACAGCATGCATCAGTTTCCTTCGTGGTCCGACTGCGTGAATACCCATATCCTTAAGTTTCCTCATTGACATGTGTGCCAACTGAAATTTACTGACCCTCCTCGCATGGAAGACCTGTATAAACTGCTCAAGTCCCAGGGAAGTGAGCCACCTACTCAATCCACCAGCCCTACGAAGCTTTCTTTCAATATTAGACGACTTCATAGTCTTACTAAGCATTGTAGGCTCATCACTGTGGTCTGATTGCTTGACAGTTTTAAAACCACGGTGAGCCCCTGTTGATTTATGCGCTCTCAGAACAATCTCTCTCGTTTGAGGGAATTTTTGCTGTGAATGATTCACGCTCCTGCAATTTATGGGTTTCACAACACCATTAGGAGGATTGGAAGATCTTGCAATGAGTGGGTCATTTTCCATCGCAGCTGAAGAGGGTTTATCATTTTCAAGAACAAATCCTTCCTCGGAACCTTTTTCAGCTGGATGATCTGACACAGTGTTGTCCAATTCTCTCAACATGGCATCTTGAAGCTGATCAGATGTTGGACTGCAAGCAACAGGGCCAGATGAGCCAGGTAAGGGTGGAATCAGAATGTTGACCTTTTGCTTCTTAACAATAACCCAATCGCCGTCGAGCAAACTCAAGCCCGTTGCAGCAGCATCTGAGGAGCTCATCAAAAGATTTTGATTCGGGGATCTTTCTTCATTTTGCTTCAATTTCCCCATCATCAGAATCTCTGCTCAGGAGCGAAGCAATAAGACCGTGGGATAAAAAAAATTATGAAAGATGCAGAGAACAGCAGGAGTATGTATGGAGTCTGACAAAAATGAATACTGAATAGAATACGATACTAGCAAAGTAGGAATCGCAATTAAATTCAACTCTAAGAACATCCAAGAACCCTCCTTAATACAAATTCCCAGTCAACCCACCAAAAAATCCAAGGAAATAAGAAGCTAGCCTGATAATGGTAGTAACCCTAGATTCTCAGATGAGCCCCTCTTTTGGTACGAGTACAAGCCCAATCAAATAACTAAAAATAATAAAAATTAAGGAACAACCATAAGCAAATTTTCACTTTTCGTATGAATGCTAAGAGATTTATGAGAAATTGATTAACGGCATGAAATTAGGGCAAAAGTTGGAACATACAATTTGCGGAGCAAAGGGTAGTTGATGGCAGCCGCTTTGCTGGAACTGCGCTGGGACGGTCCAACCAGCCACATCGGATTGGAATCCCTTCTTGACGATGTTTTCAAACTAAGATTAAAATTTACAGAGAACGCAGAAATGATTCGTAGATTTTTCTACCCCGTAGTTGAAGAGCGGGAAAATACGGTTATACGAAGTACTTCTTTGTTTTGAGTATTACCCATAGGTCCCCGGTTCGAACTCCGACCACTCCTTGAAAATGAAATTCGAAAATGGGTTTTTAGAAGTGAAGAACCGGATTGATTTTTCCCAATCATTCAGAAAGGGTTCAGCTGGAAAGGAATTGAACCTAAATCTATATTTACCAAATTCAAGGATTTATTTCCCCCTTTATTCAATGCCAAAATCCAAACAAGAAATATCATCACCCCATAAAATTAGTCGGACACGTGGGCGTAAGCGTCTATCATCTTTAACAAAACACTTCTTCGTATAAATAGATAGTGGATCGAGTTTCTTCATTGGAGTATATAATACATTGTACAGATCAAGTTTGAGATGCATCATATCATACTCATCGCCAACGCCCTCCAAACAAAGCATGGGTTATTTGGTTCCCATAGGAATATGATGAGATTTCAAGCCATCTTTTAGAGTTGTAACTCATCAAGGGATGCTGCATTTGGTAGTAGGCACTATTACCGATCCAGCAATCCAACATTGGGCACCACTGACTAACAACATAGCAACACCACTTGTCAACCTTTAGGCCGCTGCAATGTGCACATGAGACAGGATTGTACCTCTTTAGATTTGGCTCATTGGCAAAGTTAGGGTTCGTCATTCAGGCTAAACACATTTGGGTGTGTTTGGATTTCATTGCATTTTCATTATAACGTAATTATTTTACCTCGTTTTATGTGAGCATTTAGTTGTAAAAATAAAAATCTTGTTTAGTTGTAAAAATAAAAATCTTGTAAAAATCGAGGTAAAACTGTAATTTAACCAAATAATCACATAAATAGAGATAAAATAATTGCATTATAATTAATACATCGTGAAATCCAAAAATATCATAATTTAAACACCTTAAAAATTATGTTAATCAAACACATCCTTATTATTTTGCATTATAAACATAATTTATTTGGAATCCAAACACACCCCTGTTCACTTGGTATCATAGCAAGGACAGTAGAAAATACTAAGAATGAATCTTTGCTTTATCCAATTGCAGAACCTGATGCCCTTCATCTAGCAATTAAACAACGTAGGAGTCGAAATTTTAAGCAGACGAAACTTCATCAGTCATATAACCTCGCTTCATTTACAATACAGAAACTGAGAGAACCATTGAGTTTCTGCCATAGTGAATCTTTACAGAGTTTGACAACCATACAGGCTTAAATTGTACCAGTCCTTGATGTTTATGTTTTGTTTTTGGAGTCGCTGCAGTCATTCTAGAGCAGCATATTAATCTTTAATGCCACTGTGAGTTCCTGCCACACTGAATCCTTCTTCTCATCTCTGTCAAATGTCAAACAGATAGAATATATCTCACTTTAAGCACAAATTGTAGAGAATCTAGACATAAATGTGAACCATGGATTGCAGAACCTAGTGCAAATATTAGGTGTACAAAATAGTACACACAAGATAAGAGGTATACCAGTTTCGGGGTGCTAAATGGATTATACTTGTATCTGATCATGTGTGCAATCTGGCGCTTCATTGTAACGAACAAGAGAAACACCCAGTAGCTTAAAAGAATTGGCCAGAAGACAGGAACATCCAACACAGAGATGAAGGTGAGGACGAAAGATACCACGAAAGCTTTTGTGACCGAATACCTGATACAAGTCCATGTACAATAACCAAGCATTTAACACAGCATACAACTTCAATAACCAAGCATACAATAACCAAGCATTTAACACAGCATACAATAACCAAGCATTTAACCAAGCATTTAATACAGAATGAGGAATGATCAAGAAGAGCAGATACAACTTCAAGTTGTCTCAACTCTCAATCACCATTAAATTGTCTACAACTGAAAGCAATTTTTCAAATAAAGGACGAATTCAGAAATTCAGTATGCTCTCTACACAAATCGAAAAGCAAAGGATGATATGCCAGAACTGCATATGATAAAGGTCAGTAATTTACCAAAACTTGAACTCAGGCAGCCGTCTAATGAACCGAGGTTTAGATTCATCAGATTCCTTTCTCGGGGAAGAGACACCATCCGGCCCTTCGAATTCAGGATCAACTTTTGGCGACAAGAACCCAATCAACATGTTGAGAACATACGTTGCCAGACCGTAAGAGACAACATAGAAACCTTTAACGAAATAAACACGCAGAATGTAGATCATCGCCACCATCAGCGTTGCAAGCCACCTTCGCGAGGTGTGAGGAACCGACCGATCCAAACAGTACTGGAATTTTACAGCGAGATCTCTCCTCCACTTCACGAGAGCCTCTGGGGGCGCCGCTGCACCATCTCCAGACTCACCACCCACCCCCTCCATGATAAATAAAGTCTGCAATCAATTCAACTTTATATTTACTTGAACAAATAAAAGAACACGCGGATGAGCAAAATGGAGACTGAAACCATGTCGAATGTCGGGAATTCAACAGCAGAAGCAAGTAAAGGAGTTCCAATCTGTCAATTTTAAATCAACGGAGCTACGAAACTCAGCATATGAATTCAGAGAGCTGCGCCTAACACCGAACAGCCATGAATTCAACATAAGAGCACGATAGGGCTAGTGAATCTGAAGATCAATTTCAAATCGTACAGAAATTTGGAAGAGGGAGATAGAGTACCAGGGGGAGAAGAACTGGAGATCGGTGGAATTGAATTAGAATTAGGGTTTTGCAGAAAGAATCGAAAGATTGAGAAAGCTGTACAAAATGTTGGAAATTGGGTGTTACACTGTTACAGTATTCCCGGATTTCACATCAAAAAAAAAAAAAAAAAAGTATTCCCGGATCGGATTGATATTCAGTATAAAACTATAAATAATGAACTTCTTTCTTTGCTTATTTAGGTTGATTTGGGTCATTTAAACCGGTGATTTTTGTTGGGCCTTTTATGTTGTAGCCCTTTGTGTTTGATTCGGCTTAGTAAGCCCAATTTCATATTCTGTTCGGAGTATTTTGTTGGGCCTTTTATGGTGTAGCCTTTTATGTTGTAGCCCTTTTTGTTGGGCCTTTTATGTTGTAGCCCTTTTTTGTTGGGCCTTTTATGTTGTAGCCCTTCGTCACGGCATCACATGGCTGGTAATGGTAGTAGACAATGAAGTTTATTTATTCAACGGAAATTTCGCCAGGTACCCCTGGGATATTGCAATTTTCGCGAGGGATACAACTCTTTTTCATATTTCGTGTGGTGCCCCTGTGATTTTAAAACAATTCGTCTCGTGCCCTTTCCGGTTAAAGTTAACAGTTTTGTGTTATTCTGTTAGTTTGCAATTTTAAAAAGAAAAAAGAAAGAAAATCAGAGAACAGACGAGAGACGTCTTCACGAATCCACGATAGAGCGAAGAGAGGGCGATACTCGAAGAAGACCAAGTCACTGCTTGCCTGCTGCTCAGATCCGGTGCTCGAAGGCCAAGTCGCTGTTGCTGCTGCAACCGAAGACGTACCCTACTATTGTTGCTCGAAGGACTGTCGTGGAAGGAGAAGTAGGTGTTCTGCCGGAGAGCGAAGCCGGTGGCGGCCCATTGCCTCGGCCAGCAACCGGAGGTGGAGGAGAAGAAGCTCCTGCTTCAGAGAGGTAACTGTCAATAGAAATTTTGGATTTAGGTTGAAGTTGAAGCATTTAGGGGTTTTTGTGATGTGAAATTTAGGGTTTAGGTTGAAATTGATGGATTTGGAATTCAAAATTTCATTTCTCAATTCCAATCCGATTAGTTAATAAAACTGCAATTTCGTTTCTCAATTTACTGTCAACAGGCATCCAACAACAAGATTATTAACTTTTACACCAGCTGATCTTTGGCTAAAAACTGAATTGTTCAGTTTCTTTGCTGACTTTACAGTTTACACAACACCAAAAACCCCAATTATGTATATCATGCTCATGAGAAGAATTACCTTAATTTGATTCCAGTAACATCTTAGATTCGGTATTTGATATGGTGACCATTATATATGTCATATTCAAAGTTAGATGCTGCCTTTTTTTAAGATATTTTGAAGACTTTATGCATGATGATATATAGGTGATTTATGAGTGGATTCAGGAAGCTGCTGATTCTCATATCATAGAGCTTGACAGAGAGTTTCATTTTTTGATAACTTAAATAGAATTTCAGCAAGCTGGTATGTTATGTTATTGATTATTGTTTCGATTTCAGGAGAGTATGCTATAGAAATTGTCAGTTCGATATTTCTAATTCTCTTCGTTGGGTTGGTATCCAGATAAGCCTTCAGATTTTATGCATTTGCTAGAGAATTTCCTCTCATTCCATCTTATAATCTCAGTTACTGTTGGATCTTTCAGTACCATAGGTGAATTAGAAGTGGAATTCATGCTTCACTAAAATTTTAACTAGCTTACTATTTTTTGATGTTAATGTCATTCTAGAGGATCAAATTGTAGTTTAGTTGCTTTGAACATTTTGGCCTATTAGCTCAAAGGGTAGAGCAATGTGTTTTGACACAAAGATATGGGTTCAAATCCCATATAGGCTATTGAGTTGTTGTCTTACTTAAAAAATATGAATCATAAGGTAAAACTGAACACAACACAGCTTGTTGTCTTGACAGATTTGAAAACAAATTTTTATAGCTGAACTCGGAAATAATGAATGTACATATTTTTATACCATTTGATTGATTTTTTTAAAAAAAATGAACACAATAAGAGTGAATTTACATATGTTAAAAACTTCAAATTGATTTTTTTATACTTAACAAAATTTGCTGAATTTACTGATTTTAAAACTGAACACAAATTGTTGTCTTGACATATTTGAAAACTGATTTTCATAACCGAACGCAGAAATAATGAATGTACATATTTTACACCATGTAATTTTTAAAAAAGAACACATTGAGAATGAATTTAAATATGTTAAAACATACTCCCTCCGTTAATTAAAACTTGACGTTTTACTATTCACGCACGCATTTTTAGGTGTTAAAAACTATATAAAATATTAACTTTTATAACAATTTTTTAAAATAATATCATACTTATTACTATTAAGTATGAATTCATAAAAACAAATGTAAAAAAAAGTTAATATTTTATATAGTTTTTATCGTTCTAAAAAAGTGTGCATGAATAGTAAACGACAAGTTTTAATTAACAGAGGGAGTATTTTTTTTTATAAGAATGAAGTTAGATATGTTAAAACTTATTTTTTTTATACTTGACAGAACTTGTTGAATTTACAGATTACTGTCTTGACATATTTGAAAACTGATTTTTATACCTAAACTGATTTCATTTGTATCTTTGATTGAATAAATGAACAAAATCGTCTCAAGGTGGACTTGCAGATGCTTGTAATGAAATACAGAGCCCACTTGGTTAGCACCATCCATATGCCAATGGCCAAGCAAATTTTACAGCGCCCCACCATATCTTCTATATATCATCAAGCGCGGCTGCCTCTGGATGGTAACTACTGTATTTTTTTTTCATATTCTGGAAACTAGTTTGAATATCATGAAGTGATCATTAAAGATGATATATATAAATGGTAGTGTTTTTAGATTGTAATATTATCATATGTTGTATCATCATTAGTAGTTAGCATTTGCTTTACATAAATTTTATGATATGAACGTGAATAATTGTTAGTACAAATTATTACATACATGTTATGTTCTATCATTGTGATAATGAGAGAAGTTCAACTAATGTCGTTATCTTCCTATATGAAATTAGTGTATTGGTGGTGCTATGATTTACTCTAATTACAACATGGATTTTCTGATTCCTAGTTGATGAACTTACATGTACTCTTCTATTGTAGTTTCTTTCTCACTACTTCTAAAAAATACTTTCATTCTTTTCAAAAAGGACGTTTCTGGGGTATGGGTTTTCTTATGGATTGTTTCCAAATCAAAATTAAATCATTTTAGTAATTTTCATGTACTTATTTAACCTATCATAACTTCCAACTCTATTTCTCTTATTAAGACATGTTTCTCTTGTTTTCTTATTTTGGGTTTGGGTTTTGAAAAGTGAACCCTGGCAGTGATTGCTGCAACAGATTAGTTGTTGTTCAAGACAGTAGATGTTAATTGCTCTTCTTCAACCATATAATTTGAGGTATCATTTACTCATACTTTGTATAAATGATGCAGAAATAAAGTAAAAGTTATGCATGTTATCTAGATACTATAGTCTATGTGGGATTTGAACCCACGTATTGTGCTTAAGCACATTGCTCTATCGATTGAGCTAATAGACTAAAAATTCCAAACCACTAGGCCAAAATTTTCAAACCAAGAGTAAGTGATATGCCATTCAATATTTTTTACTTACAATTCAAAATAACACAATTCAAAAGTAATTCAGCAATTCGACATTTATAGGTAAAATATCAATGCAACTAGGAGAGCAAACCCCAATTCAATTTTCATTAATTCAACTGGTGTTTTTTGGTTTCTTCATATGCAACTGGGGAACATGTGACAGACTCCCCCGGTTGGAACAACAGTACATAAAATTGTTCTCTAAATATAAACTCTAGATCCCACTTCGAAGATCCTCAAACTTTAACCTAACCCAAAAAACTAGGGGTGGGCACAAATCCCGCAAATTCCGTCCCGTCCCGCATCCCGTCCCGATCCCGTCCCGATCCCGGTGGGATTTAGGAAGAAAAAAATCAATCCCGTCCCGATCCCGTCCCGTAAAAATTTCGCGGGACGGGACGCGGGACGAAGAGTTTACATCCCGCAAATCCCGTCCCGTCCCACATATATATAAATATTTATATATAATTAAAATTAATAAAAATATTTAAGAATATATTTATATTATACCCTAATATTTATTTAAAACCAAAATTTAAAGTTCAAAATAATAATACAAAATTAAAAACATACTATAACAAATAGTCAAATACTCTTGTTGGCTTGCTAAGTTGCTACTGAGCCTACTGTTGGCTTGCAAAAAAAAACTAGAAAAGCAACTTACTGTTGGAATGTTGGTAGGTGTATATATACTCGGAGGAAAACATCCCATTTTAGGCTACTTGCTACTGTAATATAACTTCTAAGTTTAATTTGTAATGTGATTATGTAGGACTTTAATTTTCACCTTTGTTAGTTGATATATTTGGAGTTAATTGAGTTATTTTTTAATCTTATTTTTTACGAGGGATAAATCCCGTCCCGTCCCGATCCCGTCCCGTCCCGTGAGGGATAAGACCCGGCGGGATTTGAAAAAAAAAATGTCAATCCCGTCCCGATCCCGTCCCACAAAAAATACGAGGGACGGGACGCGGGATTACCCTAATCCCGTCCCGTCCCATGCCCACCCCTACAAAAAACACCAATTCAAAAAAAGCTTTGAATCCTGAAAGCCAAAATCTGTAAAGCGCGAGAAGAACTTACCTAGATTGTGTATTGACCTTAGCAGGGGCGATTAGAACAAGATATACACATATTATGGTTCGAAGACAACTTAGATAAATAGATTCAAAGTATACCAATTTCAAAGTATATTGGCAAACCCTAGATTATGGTTCGAAGACAATATAAACAGATTCGAAGACGATAAACCAATTCGAAGACAATATACAACGATTCAACGCTAACCCCCAAATCCCTAAACCCTAGATTATGGTTCATACCTCGGCGGCAACGGTATCACCCGGTGCAGCAGCGGCAGCGTCCAGCGGCGAGCTCCGACCAGGTGGCCTTCATCCTCTCTCACTCTGGTTTTCTCTTCGCTCTCTCTTTCTTTCTTCGTTCGGTAGGCGAACTTTTTTTTTAAAAAAAAAATCTAACGTCGTTAACGTGTCTGTTAGATTTCTACTATTAAGAGCACGAGGCAAAATGTTACAAAACCTCAGGGGCACCACACGAAATATGTAAAAGAGTTGTATACCTCCCGAAAATTGCAATACATCAAGGGTACCTGGCGAAATTTCCGTTTATCCAATTACAGACAATCAAATTCCAATCTCTCAAAATTATCTGAAACACAATTTCATCAATACACCTTTGGATAAGTTCTTTATTGTCACGAAGTTGATTTCTAGGTCCTGGTAAACTCAGTTTCGAAATCTATTATCGATCTTCTAGCTGGGAATCTGTCGTCCAGTTCTTCGATTTGTAGACCGAGATTTCAATTGGTGAAATCCATGTTACAGTGGTATTAGAGCGGATTGAATCCTCCTGATCGAAACGTGCGCAAGCATTCCAGGAGCTAGCCAAATAGGTGGAGTCCTTGACCGGAGAGAACAGCGAGCTCAAAAAGGGGTGGACGAAATCAAGGTGATGTTGACTAAGTTAATGAGCTTGCATAGTACAACAGCAACCCCGATTCGCTCATATAGAAAGCATGATCTTTTGAGATCGGTGGGTTGTCGTCTTCGTTGAATCCCGATATGCCAGATCCGAAGAATTTGGATCAACTGAGCATCAATCGGTAAGCGAGTGGGCTGTTACAGGCAAAGAGAGGCCATGCCCTACCCTCAGGGCTAGCGGCTAGACTCACAAAGGTTGAATTCCCAAAATTCGACGGGACCTTGACACGAGAATGGATTGCGAGATGCGAGCAATTCTTCCTTCTCGACAATACCTTTCCGGAGATGAAAGTGAGGTTGGCGTCGTTACATATGGAAGGCAAGGCACTTCAATGGCGTCATATTTTTGCTCATTTTGGTAGATTATTTAATGATCCCTTGGCGTGTGCCTTGACTAGACTAAACCTATCTAGGTAACATGAGATGAGTATTTTACTAGCAAACTTATATCCACTTCTACAAATGCACATACGACAATTCAAACCCAATTCCTTGGGAAAAGCTGCAAGGTTGGCTCAAATTTATCAGTCTTCTCCACAACTAGCCCCACATGAATCATCCTATGCCTTATTACCAACTCCCGATCCAACCATATCCATCCCGAGTTCCCTTCAATTCACAAAACAAGACCAACACTTACCCACCCAAACCCTTGATGGAGAAAGCCATGCAGTTTACCTATGAGGAGATGCAATAGAGGCATAGCAAAGGCCTCTGTATGTTTTGTGACAAACATTATACATCAGGTCATCATCTCAAGCATAGAATCCCTCAAATTTATGTGGTTGAAAGCGAGGAGGAACTGAACATGGATGACGAGGAACAACTTAAGGTTCTAATTAAGAAATCTAATTAGAGCCTCAAGTTGGAGGAAGATAAGCCAGTCCTATTGATCACATTGAATGCACTGGATGGTTCTCACGGTTATAACTGTATGAGGGTACGTTGTTGGCAATATAGAGAGTAAAAAATTAAATATTCTCATCGATCTCGATAGTTCGCATAACTTTATCAATCTCAGTATGACCAAAGAATTAGGCTGTAAGCTCTTTGAAATCACCCCTCAAGTGGTGAGTGTGGCTGGTGGTCATAAAATGACAAATAAGTTCACATGTGAAGGCTTATGTTGGAACTTGGAAAGCTATCATCTAAATGAAAATATGATGACCCTCTCAATCGGGTTTTGCGACATGGTGTTGGGTATACAGTGCTTGACAACTATAAGCCTAGTGTTATGGGATTTTATTAAGATAAGAATGGAGTTTAATCACAATGGACAAAAGCATGTCCTTCGAGGCGTTAGCAAGACTAATTGCACACTCGTCAAGGGAAGATCACTGATCAAGATCATACGAGGGAACCCCTAGCTTTGCTTGATTGAGGCGTATGACCAGAAGCACACTAAAGAGACGAACAGTAGGGTACAGATGAATCACATTGATGCTCAGGGAGATGACATTTTCACTGATGTCTTCATAACCCGCTGAATTGTTTTTCTGATTTGTTTGATGTGTCATCATTTCTCCCAAAGTTGCAATATTTGTTCGAAGCTCCAAGAGAACATAAGCTATATCTAAAACCATCCAAATGCACATTTGGAGCGACTGTAACCGATTATCTCGACCACTTCATATCTCCTCATGGTGGTAGCACCCATCCGAGGAAAATTCAGGTGATTGATGATTTGCTTGCATCCACTAATCAGAAATAGTAGCGCCATTTTATGGACTTGGCAATCTATTACTACTGATTTATACGAGCTTGTAGAGTAATTGTTGTGCCATTGGCATCCCTGTTGAAGAAGGAAAGCTCCATGTGTAATCAGGATCAGAGAAGGCTTTCAGCAAGTTCAAAAGTGCCCTGGTAAGCTCTTTTTTTGTCACGAAGCTGATTTCTAGTTCCTAGTAAGCTTAGTTTCGAGATCGATTATTGATTATCGATCTTCTAGGTGGGGATTTATCGGTCGGTTCTTTGATTTTTGGACAGAGATTTCGATCGGTGAAATTCTTGTTACATTGGCCTGGGGACGTGTGGTAAGAACTGATAGTTGATTGACGGTCACGAAGAAAGTCTTTAGGAGCATCCCCTGAGCGTTTCTTGTTGCTTCACGAAGCCGAATAAGGCCACCGCCACGAAGAACGAACGCTTCACAAAGAAGTTCGAGTTTTTTCAAGGAAAAAATATTCAAATATTTCATGAGATACCCCCTTGTATAAGCTATAATTTCATCAGATACCCCCTTGTATAAGCTATTTTGCGTGTTGTACAACTATTTTGCCTATTTCGCGAGATATCCTTGTGATTTGTTAAAGCTTCATCTCGTGCCCCTACGTTAAAATGTATAACAACTGCCGTTAACTTTCTAAAACAAAAGTAAAAGAATATTAAAACCCATTTTTTACACCAACACAGAATGAAGAACAAATGCTAGGGATTTGCAAACTTCGACGGTGAACAAGAGAATCTACCACACAGAGAGGTTGTGGGAGACCGACGACACATAGAAGGCACCACAACTCGACACTAATTAGAAGTGGAGCTCGCCGATGCACTGGTGGTAGCATGTATCTCCCTTCTAAAACTTCTCCCCGCTTGTGAAAATTATGGTTTAATTGCAATGTGAACCACTTAGTTTCTATTAGTGCATTTTAGTTTTTCCCCAAACATGGGATTCATGGCTATGATCTATATAGTTGGATTCTGAAGAGTATGCTTTTATTTCATAGGGTCCGATGTGTTTGCAGATAAATTGAATCACTCTATATGCAAGTGTGATTGGGACTTAGGACATGGAAGTTGAAATATCTAATTTTGTAGATTTGTTTGAAGCTTATTGTGCATCCTATTTAATCCATTGTTCGAGTTTGTGTAGTTTCTTGGTCACATTGGTCCTTATTTGTCTATTTATGTGTTTATGCACAAAAATATTTATCATGATCTTCCAATTTCACAACAGCGGGTTTAGTACACAAGTTCTTAAATTAAGCTGATGATTTACTCTTAATTTTTATGAATGACTTTTTATGCTCAGTATTTGATGTTGCAATAGCTTTATAAAGTCTTACTTTGGTGATGGCCTATAGTACATTGTTTAGACTGTGATTGTGTATTTCTTTTCTTCCCATGCAAGTTCTGCTTATCTAGCATCTGGCAACGTACTGTGAAGGATTGTCAACTTGTAACCATCTTTTTCCTTGGCATAAACATGGAACAATTGCATATATGTCCAACTAATCAAATGTTACAAAGGCAATATTTCAAGGAGCTAGTCTATAGATGTATCATTTCTAATTTCTACATTGGAATACAACTGAAATCGCAATGGATATATGAAGTAGTTATAAGAAAGCATTAGAAGCTGGAAAAATGTATCCTTTTTAATTTCTACATTGGAAAGGTTACTAGCCAAGTAAGTATATATTTCTTTGTTTGCTCTCCAATTGACTATAATAGAATGGTGGTTTATGAAACTGAAATTTTTGGTAGCTTATTAGCTCAACCAGAAGAGCATTGTGCTTAGGCACAAGATGTAGATTCGAATCTCACGCAGGTCAAACAAAATTTTCAATTTTCTCATCAATATGATAATAGTGCTTATACAAATAAGATATAAACTTGAACTTTCTATTTTTATTAAGCCTATCCATCCTTTGTTAAGCTATCAACATTTTGAAATAGCCTTTCGTTTGTTTTCATAAGAATTTTTATAGTTTGAAAAAACCATTTGTTTGTTGTCTTTACTTGCAGAAGGTTGTTGTTATACGTAACAAATCTAGAAAACTCTTAATATTAACCATATCCAATTCAAACAACAACCAACAATTTGACTACAAAAACTCTCTTAAAAAAAGCCTATTATACAAATGGGATTATTAACCAAAATAATGAGACATAAATTTGAATTTTCCATCGTGATTGAGATTACCCTATGTGGGATTTGAGACCACATTTTTGTGTGTGTACACATTGCTCTACCATTTGAGCTAATAGGCTTATTACGAGATACTAAGAGTATAAGTTAAAGCTTCATTTGACCACTCTCAACAATTAGAAGATTAGAATCAGTGCAGTAAGTGAGCAAAACCAGAAAACAAAATATATCAATGCTAAAGAAGAAGCACATTGCCGGAACACTATCACAAGATTAAACTTATATTGGATTTTAATCAGTGACATCCAACAAGAAGCAAGAAGGTTCCGCCAAAATCATAATTTTTTTTGTATTACTTCTTCAAAATGCACGGTTTCTAGTCCATTGTAACTTTTATAAGGATGTGGAGTCAATGTTGCATTCATTCGATTGAACAACAATACATGTGCCAGAAGAAAACCACTTTAATTGAATAAGTTCAGTAGCAGACTTACAAGCGAAAACAAACGTTTCCAACCTGCAGGTTGCAACTTTTATGCAATAGACTGCCTGGGTAACAATGTTACATCCAACAGAAATTCAAAAAAAGTTGTTTATATTGATCAAAGAAACTTGAGAAGTGCTATGCAATGAATCCCTATGTTTGACATCCAATTACGAAATCCCAAATCCAAAATTTTCTAATTTCAGTACAATCTATAAATCCCCACTTTAGAACACCCCCAAAATATGACCCATACCCCTTAGATTTTTTACAGTCGAAATTTCAATCCCAAGCTAAATTGAAAACCTAAACTAGTTAAATCCTCGAACACAATTTCAAAAATATCGAATCCGGAATCCCTAAACCCAAATTCTAAATATTTAAACGCAAAACTAAAAAAAAAAAACATACTTGCAGGATAGGCATCGGTGTCGTTGTCTTCGCACCAGTCACACTTGTCGACTTCAACCTCTTCATCTAATCCTTGCTTTGTCGGGTTGATTTCTGCTTTCATCTTTGTCTCTCTTCTCTGTCCATCTCAGGAATGAAAGAAGAAAACACATTAACAAAGAGCGTTAGAATAAACAAAGGTGGGTATTTTGCAAAAAGTTATTTAAAAAAGGGGTACCACGCGAAATAGCCCAAAATTTTATACACCCCGCGAAATACCCCTTACCTCAGGGGTACCTCATAAAATTTCTGAAAAATATTCGACCATAAAATGGAAGATGATGGAACGTCATGATTAAATGAGTATTTTGTGTTTTTTTAAAATAAAAAATGGTGGTACCCACCTAAAAAAGATCCACATCCTCATTTTGTTGTTTTTAAAAATTTGCGAATTTAACTGAATAACATCATATGCTACCAAATAATGTTATGTTTTCTGTTTCCATCCAGTCCTGGTCAAAATTTACCAATTCCATTGAATAATTTGTCAAATGCTGCTGAATAATGTTTTGTTTTCACCATCAACCCGAAAATTATTCGATGCCATGTGAAACATAATGCTTCAAAATTATCATTTTAAAATTCATAATTCCTAATTCATTACTCATTTCTTCCTACTGGCAACAATTGTAGCATCCAGAAGAGGTACTTTACCTTCTTCCCCATTTCTTCCCCCTCACCCTTCATTACTCATTTCTTCATACTGGCAGCAATTGCGCTAGCTAGTAGCACCTATTGCTTGGCTTCCAAAAGAGGTACTTTACCTTCTTCCCCATTAGCAAAAACTAATTTTAAGTGGACATTTTGCAAAAAGGGGTTGGCAAAATGGACATTTAGCCAAATATCTTCTAGTAATTATAACCTAAAACTCAATTGACAATATTTTTTTATAGTAGGCAAAAATTAGGTGGGTCTTACAAATGTAAGTTGCCACCATGATCATCGAGACGGAAGATGTTACAAAGATCCCTTAAAGTATGGAGGTTTGAAAGCGTACAAATACTCCTAGGTTTAGCTATGTAATCAGCTGCCTTGTTTGC
Organism: Persicaria tinctoria; assembly: GCA_037127255.1. Classification (NCBI taxonomy): domain Eukaryota; kingdom Viridiplantae; phylum Streptophyta; class Magnoliopsida; order Caryophyllales; family Polygonaceae; genus Persicaria; species Persicaria tinctoria. The sequence continues at coordinate 66,567,626 of JBANSL010000006.1, forward strand.
CTCCCGGAAGCAGTATCTGAACTCGATGCTATCAAAGTTTGAACTAAGTTTCTTTATAAGTTCCACTTCCCGCAAAATCTCCCATATGACGTACTTGCTATCATTAATTGCCTTGATGACTTCCAAGCAGTCCCCTTCAACAATGATTCTTCGTAATCCTTTAGCTACGGCTAAGTTTACACCTGCATATAATGCATCCGCTTCTGTTTGGATAGCAGTTCTTGAGTTCATATCAAGTTGAAAAATATCAATCATAGATCCATTACAGTCCCTAAGAATCCCCCCCCCCCCCCCCCCCACTTGGCAAAATCCAGTGGGTTTAACTGAGCCATCTACATTTATTTAGTAGACAGTCCTAGGAGGTTTGGTCCATTTTGAATTATGTCTATTTTTTTTTTTGTCTTTTGGTGAAGATTTATCTTTACTTTTGGAGGCACCATGCCAATCACGGATGTCTGTTATTGCTCTTATAGCTACTTGATGAGGTGTATACAGTTTCTCTTGTCTAAAGATTGTGTCATTCTTAGCTTCCCAAAGTTCCTGCCACATGAAGCAGAGTTCTTCAAATGCCTTCTTATTATAGTCCATTGCGATAATTTCATTTAAAGTGGTGTGGGTATTTGGGTATAAGCATTGTTGTTTTGCATAGCATCTGTTCATAAGTAGTGATGGTAGTTCTGGTAAACGGACAGTGAACACAGACGTGGCTGTTATCCTCATTACCTTCATTGCAAAGACAGCATTGCACTTGGACTCTATTTATATATCTATTTAGTCTTTCTTTTGTAGCTAACCCATCAATTGCTATTTTCCATACAAGATTTTTTATTCTTGGAGGGAGATCCAGTTTCCAAATCCAATTGTAATCCTTGCTAGAGTTGTTGTTGTTGTTGATCATTTGTCTGACCGATCTTGTGGAAAACTGACCATTCGAGTTAAATTTCCAGATTAATTTGTCGGGTGTTTTCCAACTAGGAATTTGTATTTTGGTGATATGTTAGATGATGTTGTTTGGGAATATGTCTTTGAGGAGGGGAATGTCTCATTCCTTGTTTGGCGTGAACAGTTGGTTCACTTTAAGATCAGGGTCTAGGTGCCCTTGGTAACTTGTGAGAAGGTGACCTGGGACCCAAGGATCTTTCCAAACGTTGATTGTTTCTCCATTTCCAATAATCCAATGTAGCCCTTGATTGAATTTTTCTCGCAAGTGTAGTAGCCTACCGAATTTCCAAGAAGTGTTTGTAATGTTCTTTCCATTAAATCTTCTTGCTGGAGGTATTTCTCTTTGATTACTTTGTTGTGAGCTGAATCTGCCATGTTCTTTCCATTAAATCTTCTTGCTGGAGGTAATGTTCTTTCCATTATTTTATCTAAAAGGTGTCTTACTGAAATTATTTCAATACGCAATGTGACATTGTTGTGAGCTGAATCTGCCATGTTTTACTGTAACTTTTATGTCGTTTTCTGCATGCATTTCATGCATATTGGGTTAAAATAATACAGAATCTGTGTAGTTTACACTTATTTACAATACATGGAGGTCTACACAAGTTTCAGTTATATTTCGCAGAAATCGGACGCACTTTGGAGCTTAAAGGAAACTCATGGAGAGGCTAAAAATGGTGCAGCTGGAGAAAACGTCATTTTTCGGTATTCATCATTCTGAATCAAGCTTTAATTTCTTCATGAGAGTCGTAGCCCTCGAAAAGAGCTTTCCAACGCATGGTCATATGCGTCAATCCGATGAACGAGGACTCAGGAAAGTGTGTTTCAAGAACTGAGTAGAATGCTGAGAGCTGACACATCTACTCGACGTCGACCAGGTTCTACTCGAGGTCGACTACATATTAAGCAGACTTGATCGAGGACAGAAGAAGAAGACAATCCGAGCACGATCCGTACTCGACGTCGACCACACCGTACTCGATGTCGACCACACCTTACTCGAGGTCGACTAGAACTGGGCGGTTATCCGAGCTCGATGAAGAGAAGCACTCGACAAGCTAAAGATCACCAGAAATCGAGTACACCCTACTCGACGTCGACCAGACTTGGTCGAAGTCGACTACCACCAGGCGGCGGATTCCGAGCTATCCGAGTCTTGTTAAGGTTCTATCCCAAATCCGATGGAGATATTTTCGGGATCAAATTCCATCCAGATCTATCAAGAGCTATCAAGAGGAGAAGATATTTACCCACATTAGATATAATTCCTAGTTGATTTATTTCCTTTATTTCCATGTTTTAATCTTTAGATAAAAGATAGATAGATTTAGATATAGACATAATTTCCTTCCTTTTTTTTATTTTTTTTATTTTTTGAATAGGTAAATTTTCGGTTGGATAACTCCTAACCGATAGCATCCCGACGGATGAGATCATTAAGATTAGTATACGATGTCCAGGCCGCCCCATTAACAGGGCGACCAAGGTGTGCAACCTTGTCTGCCGTCCTGTTACCCTCACGGGGCACATGCGAGTAAACCACAGTTTCAATTCCAGTTAATTGACGTTTAATGTCTCCCATTAATAGTTCAATTTCCCAAGGGCAAGAGTTATTATATTTGAGGTTGTCGATGACCATTTTGGAGTCTCCTTCTATCACGAGCTTAGTACATTGAATTTGTTTTGCCTCTTGAAGTCCTATTCTCAGAGCCATGGTCTCAGCCTGGATGGGGGAAAGTTTACCTAACTGTGCTGCACCTAGTTTAATTACTCTGCCTTCGTGATCTCTGATTATATATCCGGCCGACGATATTCCCATTCCATTAGTAGCTCCATCAAAATTTAATTTGAGAAAGTCTTTTTCTGGTCTTCGCCATTTCACGTTTTTCCTACTAATTGCCTTTATCTGTTTACTTGGATGTGTTATGTCGGAACTATACCCATCCCCTTCTTTTGCTCTTGCACGTTTCCATTGTTCTTTAGCATTCTGTATGAACTGATGTATTTCCCCTCTTGCTGGTATTCCTTTTCCTTGAAAAGTCATTTGATTCCTAAAAAACCAGGTCGTCCACCATTTAACAGCCAGATCCGCTTTTTCCTCTTTATTTAAGTGCTTTCCTACTAGAGTCATTATACATTTACCATTCCTACTGCTATTCGATCCTTGTCTGAGTAAATTTCCCAGCTTGTTATTCGTTAGTCCATTCTGTACAACAAATGGACATTCTATCAGCAGATGCTGTTCATCCTCGCAAGACCTTTCACAGAACACACACTGGTTAGGGACAGGGGTTCCTCTTTTACTTAACCTATCTTTAGGGGCTATAAATAAAGCCTTAGGGGCTAGTTTTACACAATAAAATTTCAGAGAGAACAAGTAAGTAGTAGAGAGAGAGAGACCTTGTGGCGAGTGGAGTTGAGAGTTGAGAGACGATTTGGCTTCATTCGGTTGTAAGCTTTCTTTTTAGTTTTATTTAATGCAAAGTTATTTCCTTTTATTATTGATGTCTTTCTTGATGATGAAGAGCGAGTAGTCCACCCACTTCTAGGGTCGGGGTGAGCCCGACAGTGGCCATGTGAGCTGATGCGATAAAGGTTTGATCTTTTTATGCAATTCGTCTTCTATCCCTATGAGCATGATTCTTTTGCGAAAGTTGAAGGTGATCCTTGTTTGTGTTATTGAAGCAAAAGTGATCTTAATACAACCTGGGTTAATTATGTGAAAAAGGGTTAGTAACAATTAGGGTTTATGCAAAAGCCTCTATATTCCTATTTGTTAATAACGAAAGTTATTTGATGAAAAACATGATCTTTTATGCCTTTATGTGTTATTTTACATGGTTATCGTTGTGGTGTTGAAACCCTGATCTTGGAAGTTTTCTTTCACATATTGTATTCCGAATTCCGCAAGATTTGTTCTTTATTTTTCTGTTCCTACTCTACGTCGACCACCCCTTGGTCTACGTCGACCACTGATTTCTCGATCGAGCAATACCGTTGTTGCTTCTATGTCTCTGTAGGAACCAGAAGTCGACCAGACCGTACTCGACGTCGAGTACGCCTAGTCGACGTCGACCACCACCAGCATCTTTCTGTTGCTCGGATTCGACTGTGCTTGACCCCTGTCGACTAACCCTTGGTCGAGGTCGAGTACCACTGTGGTCGATCACCACTTGTGAGATTCATCCGCTGCCTAGGATCCGCTGACACGCTTCCTCAAGGATTGATCCTGACTTCCCACTGCTACATCGGGAGGAAGTCTTGTAATTATTTGTGTGGGCACGAATCTGGTTTGACCTATTTTATTATATTTTAAACTCGATTTCCTCCCACAACAAATTGGCGCCGTTGCCGGGGAAGCTATCATTCGCGCCTTAGGTAGTTAGTTCTCACATTTTCTCTGAGTTAATTTACAGGTATATGCGCCGTTCTGGTCAAACACCTGAGTTTGACGCCTTAGACGAACCGGAACGCCTTATACACATCCAAGCTAAACTCAAAAGAGCCATGGCAGCTACAGAAACACAAGAACAGCTGGTTGAGAGGCTTACAAGGGATCTAGCCGTCAGGGATGCTGCTCTCGCCACTGAGAGAGCAGGAAGGGAACAAGAAGCTAAACATGCGAGGCATCTGGCAAATGAGCTTGCCCAATATCCTACAACTGCAGAGGATTACATGCACCCAACACTCGTCGTGCCTGAATCGGCTATTCTAATCCCTCATAATAACTATGAAATTCGCACTCCTTTCTTAATAGAGATTAAACATAATGCGTTTCATGGTAGATTTAATGAATGCCCTCTTTAGCACATTACCAACTTTACTGACATGTGTCGTACTGTTGCTGAAGGTACCACCTTGGAGTACATCCTGATGAACGCTTTCCACTGGTCTCTCGCTAGTCCTGCATTGAAATGGCTGGAAGGGTTGAAACCACGATCTCTCACGACATGGGCTCAAGTGAAGCAGGAATTTCTGAAAAAATTCTTTCCTCCTGCTAAGACAGCGCTCCTTCGCCAGAAGATCACATCTTTCAAACAGCAGCCTGGGGAGCCGCTGACAAAAGCTTGGGAACGCTATAAGGATCTATTACGATCATGCCCTACACATGGACAGCAACCCTGCATAGTTCAAGAGATCTTCTTCAATTCTTTGGACTTGGCTGCAAAGGACAAAATCAACACATATACTCAGTATGAGTATCTGACAATGTCGCCTGCTGACGCATGGGTTGCTCTCGATAAACTGACCAACTATGACAACAAGTATGGGACTCCAGTCAACTATGAGGAGAACCCCTATGCCAGGCCAACACCATCCATGCCCCTCTATGAGCCCCCTAAGAAGATTGATCCAGATGTAAGGGAGCAGTACTACAGAGATCAGAATAAGAAGCTCCTCAAACAAGTAAATTATCTGTCTGTCAACCGGCCCTGCATCGAATGTGGATCACATAGGCACATCACTACTGAGTGCCCACACATAGAGCAAGTCAGACTGGTAGAAAACCACGAAGAGGCAGCTTACGCAGGGAGTCCCAATCGCTATATGGAGGACCAAAGGTTTCAGTAACCACAATGGAACCAAGGTGCTCCTAGGAACCCCCCACCCTACAGAGCTCCAGGACATCCGGAAAGGGACCAGAAAAAGGATGACCTACAGCTTATCCTTGACGAAATGCGGAGGAACCATTCAGATACTAAGCAGTCCTTCAACTCCGTCTACACTCAGATTCAGGGAGTCAACTCTAGGCTTGGGGAGATTGATATATAGCGGAAATCAATGGAAACACGGATTGGCCAGCTAGCAGCAGTCGTCCCTAGACCGTCAGGTACGCTCCCTGGAATTTCTGAACCTAACCCTAAAGGTAAATCTACTGGACATGTAGCTGCTATGAACCTAAGGAGTGGGCGACAGATGCAAAAGCCCAAGCCCAACACAGAAGGAGAAGCTGCAGAAAACTCCTCGACGTTGACCAAGCAACTCGACGTCGACCACAATCTGCTCGACATCGACCAGCACCAACTCGACGTCGACCAGAATTCTGCGCCCAATCCGAAGTTGACTACAGTAGTCGATGTCGACAAGTCCGTACTCGACGTCGACCAGCCCGTGCTCGACGTCGACCACCCTTCTGCACATGGCGACCACCCTTCTGCATCTCCGCCAAAGAAAAAGTTACCTTTTCCGACGAAATCTCCAAAGGATCCGGTAGAGAAGAAGTTCCAGCGTTTCATTAAGATGCTTCAAAGGCTCAATGTCACCATACCCTTTACAGAAGCTCTTAATGAGATGCCATCATATGTCAAATTCTTAAAGGAGATTCTGAGCAAGAAGCGATCAATAGCTGAGATTGCAGAGGAGTGCAGCCAAATGGACATACTTGAGAAAAGGCCAGATCCAGGTAAGTTTGCTATAACCATTGGATTTGGTCAATATAAATTTAATGCTTTATGTGATCTTGGAGCCAGTGTGAGTATAATGCATTTATCAATATGGTCCAAGATTAAGATAGGTGCCTTAGAGCCTGTGGATGCAAAACTATATATGGCAAACAACACGGTGGTCATCCCAACAGGCATGGTGGACAATGTGCCAGTACAAGTGTCACGCTCGGACTCCCACACCCACACCCACTTGACCACCTCGAGCCACCTCCGGCCACCAGCACCTAGCCGCGCTCGAGCCCATCCCTGGGCGCACCCCCCGAGCCCTGACTTGGCTTGGTTCGAGCCCATTTGCACCATCACCGAACCTTTTCCCCCTTATTCGAGCCACCACTCTTTTGGCCTCCCACGCCACCCATGAGCCACCTCCGGCCACCAGCCCCCACCCGCTCGAACCCCCACACTCTTGCGCACCACCCGAGCCCCGTGCGCACCTCCAGTCACCAGCGCCTAGCCACACCTCGGGCCACCTGCTGCCCAGTCGAGCCCACATTCCGCTTCTTCTCTCGTCGTTCTCGACGCCACCCACGAGCCACCTCCAGCCACCACCCGCTCAAACCACCTCTCTCAAGCGCACCCCCGTGATTGGAACCCCCTTGGTTCGTGCCCAGCCGAGCTCACACCGAGCCCATCTCCCCCAACAGTGTTGTTCAATATTTTTGGCTCGAAATCCCGATTTTTATCCTTGTTTCAACTCAAATTTGGTATGATTTCTAACCCTAAACTTGTGTATTACAATTATTTAGATGATTTGACTAAATTAGATTGAGATTGAAAACCTAGGGTTTGATTTAGGAGCGGAATTTGGGGTTTTTTGCCAAAAGCCCAATTGATTGAAATTGATGATATGGTTGTGTTGTTGGGTTGATTTTGAGCTAATTTCATGTTCATATCATTGTCAAATTGTTTATGGATCATGAGCTAATTGGATTTTAGAATTTTATATTGCGATATGCTTTATAATGTGGTTTTTTTTTGTCAAAACCCAAATTGACTGAAATTGATGATATGGTTGTGTTGTTGGGTTGATTTGGAGATAATTTCATGTTCATAGCATTGTCAAATTGTTTGTGAATAATGAGCTAATTGGATTTTAGAAATTTATTGCGATATGCTTTAGGTCGATTAGGTTCTTCTATTTTAGCATGAAAATCATAATTTAGCTAGCCTATTAGCTCAATTGGTAGAGAAATTTGCATTTGCACAAAGATCTGGGTTCAAATCCCACATAGGTTACATAATAGACAAGAGCGCAACAATCGCAAATTGCTAATCATGCACATCATAATCTTAGTTATGCACTTTTTAACCTTAATTATGCACATTTTAATCTTATTTAGGCACTTTAGTTTTAAAAGATTATTATGTATGCACACCATAATGTTATATTTCACTACTAGAAAACTTCAATTAGACATCTGTTGTCAACATATGTCTTTCAAAAAAAAATTCCCACCTCTTTGTGCGTGTAGTAAAAGATCCAAACTTTCCACATCGGTTTTTAGCAGATGTCTTTTTTTAATTAGAACCCCTCAATTTTGGTTATGACATATTCACTTGTTGATGAATATCCATAATTTGTCATTTGAAAACATGTGAAGATGTCCTCCTAAAGCAAAAATGTGACATTTACATCTTTATTTATAAAATAAGTGATGTCTTAAGACAAAATAGACAACGGTTTTTTTTAAGTGATCACGTTTATAATCATGTCCGATATATAATTTATGATTTTATATTGTTTTAATTTAACCGACCACATTAAATATAGACATAGGTGATGTATTTCCATATTATCAACATCGCATTGAAAGTATTCATTCTCTGTGTATTAATTTGATGTTCATTATACATGATATTATATCGTTCTAAAATAATGCACTATTGTGGTTGTATACATAGGAGATGTCATTTCCTACATTTATATCAGTTTTTTCAAATTAAAATGATGTTTCTGCATTGACACATCGATTTATTTGGTAGATAACGATGTTCAAACTGGTGTTGCACATTGATTTAAATGAACGAATTGATGTGTATAATTATACTGGCATCAGTGTCCATAGACTGATGACGGAGGGGAAACCTGTCGTTGATCCCGTCAAAGTAAACTCAAACCTATAACTAGTATAGCAATAAGTAAGAGGTCGATCCCACAGGGAAATTATTATTCAAGTGTGATTCAAGTGTCAATCAAAGTAACCAATTTGGGGGGGGGGGGTTTTGTGTGTGAAAGATCCGCCTTTTATCAAAGCGGAGTAAACAAAGCAAAGTAAAGGAATTGGTTTTAGACAATTTGGAGAAGGAATTCTACCTACAATTTTCCACTTTATTGGATTGAAGCGATCACTGTAACTTCTTCTCGTCCTATTATGTTTCCTATGAATGCCCTTGTCCCGACCTAATATAGTTACTAGTCCAACCAGTCCTAGCAACCCTTATCAATCGAACAGTCCCTAAAGAAGGATTTAACCCAATTGATAGCTTTAAGTTCAGAGATTAGCCAAGGTATTTGCAGTCCCTAAAAAAGGATTTAACAACACATTCAACTTCCTACTTATTCAATTAGTTCAACCAGCCCTAAAGGAATAAGTTTGCCACTTAGGTTAAGGTTCACAACCAGGAATCTACAAAACCTTAGCGATTGAATTGATCTAACGAGTTGGCCAGACAAGATAGAACAAAACAATAATTAATTAAGCACAAAGAAGTCGAAGCATTCACAAATAGGAAACTAGGAGCGAGAATTAGAAACTCACAACCAATCCGAATAAAGCTTCAAATTGCAGGCAGAATAGATGAGTTTAGTTCCTCATGGAAGACATTGCTCAAATTCTCTAAAGAGTCTAATGAATGGAAGAATAGAATGAATGGTAAAGAAAAATAACATAAAAGCCTAATTAAAACATCCCAAAGTCGGCCCCAAACAAAATAGATAGAAACTAGGGTTTTCCAAAAAGCGGATCCGCGCTGTCCGTACGTGCGGCGGCCGCCGCAAGGGCTGCGGCGCCCGCCGCAACTGCTTCCTTTGCTACCCGCTGCGGCGGGCACTGCTGCGGCCGCGGCAATAGCTGCGGCGCCCGCCGCAGCCAGTTTTGCCGTGGTCTCTTAGCTTCTTTTGCGGGCTTTTCTTCTCGTCTTGCTTCTTTCTTCCTCGTTCCTTCCCATGTATCTTGTGTTCCTCTTCGAGACATTGCATCTCCCAAATGTGTTTCGATTCAATCTGCGAGATAAACACAAAATTGCGCAGAATCCGAACATTTCTAAAATAAACACAAGATGCAATTTAATGATAAAGCAAGCAAGAAATGCAACCTAAACTAAACTAAATGTATCTATAATGCCTATCTAAAATATGCATTATCAAATTCCCCCACACTTAACCTTTGCTTGTCCTCAAGCAATGCTAGAATGAACATGAATCAATGTATCCCACAGGAAATCCCTTCACGCTTCAATATTACCAAAAACAACATCATAGCAGGTGAAACCATAAACCAAGCAAACAAACGTCATAGCATGTATTCAGGTGATCAAAGCTTAGAAGTAGACATCAACCAACCTCACCAGAAATATGTGTTTCACTCATGTGTCTAGGCTTTTAGGTACAACTCTCAACTCAAACCAATAATGCACTAAGCTCATAGACATTGACCACCATATCACCGATTATCTACCAAAATGTCATTACTTGCGGGATAACATAAAGAAACTAAAAATGCAACACTTTTTTTCTTTTTCTTTGGTTTCTTTTCTCTTTTTTTTTTCTTTTTCTTGTCTTGGTGCTTTCCTTACGCGAAGCGCAAACATGGGTGTCATGAATGGCCCCGGTCTATCAACACCTTAACTGTGAATATGAATATGAAGTCCACTTGAACATCTTTTGACGCAAGTTGCAAACATGGGTGTCATGAATGAACCTGGTTACTCAATGATCAAGCTTCCTTTCCTAGTGGTTAATTTTCAACACCTTTTTGCGCGAATCATACCCATGGGTGTCATGCGTAGACCCGGTTACTCAGTGCATCAACCATTGCCACCTTATTTACTAGATATGCATAAAATTGAACAAAAAGACTCAAAATATAAACATAAACTCCGCAAGCAACAAACATGTGCATCGGTCTTTAAAAATAGATACTGCAGTCAATGCCAAGAGGTAGCAACAGTAGGCGAGTAATTCACACAATTGAGTAAAAGAATTCAAATAAGGCCAAAACATCCTCACAGGGTCATGTTTTTAGGACTTCAATCACACTTTAGCTCAATCATACATGCTCAATTATATTTGCTAGCTCATGCTCCACAAAAATCATTTAGCAATAATAATCAAAACATCCAGAACTCCATGGGATTTTTATGAATCATGCTTGAAATTTAAAATAGAGGACAAACTAAGCAAGATGGATATTTGAATAACACATATATATGCAATGCATGCTCTATTTCTAATATTTTCGAAATAAATTTTCTTTTTTTTTTTTTTTTTTTTTTTTTAAATTCCGAAAATTAAATTAAATAAAAACTAAACAACAACTTAATTAAACTTAAACATGGTGCAGAAAATGAAATATGCTCTAACTCTATGCACTATGTAAATAAAACTCCTCTCCCCCACACTTGAAGTTTTCATTGCCCTCAATGAAACATTAAAGACAACAAAAGTGAACTCATATACTCAGGGTGAAGGAAAAGAAAAAGAAAAGAGATAAAAATAGCGGAAAATGTACCTCGGGTTGCCTCCCGAGAAGCGCCTTTGTTTCATGTCGTTGGCTCGACGTGATGGCCTTTGATTGGCCTATGTTCCTCCACCAGGGTCACCAACACCGGTCATTTCATTGACAAATGCAGGCACCCTTGAAAGGTGTAGCTTCCTGTTCCAGCGTTCAGCCATTTCTCTTAGCTCCTCTCCATGGGCTATGCCTGGGGGTTGTCCTGAAATCACATAAGATTGCAATTTGTTAGGAGGTTCAAATTTCCATAAACTATGTTCCTTAGTTGTCTCTAACAAATCAAGAAAATTATTGTTATGATCAGTATTTTCAGCAATAGGCATATCTAACGAAGTTTCAGGAGAAAGCTTAGCGTGATTAAAGAGAGAGAATTCTATCTTTCTTCCATCAAACTCCATAGTCAATAGGCCCTCACAACAATCAATTTTCGTCTTTGCAGTTTTCAGGAATGGCCTTCCCAGTATAATGGGTGTTTCAGGGGTTCCCTGCCCCATATCTAAAACAAAGAGATCCACAGGAAAAAACAAATCATCCACCATAACTAAAACATCTTCAACAACGCCTCTTGGCCTGATTTGTGAACGATCAGCAAGCTGCACTGTAACCCCAGTCTCAGTCAGAGGACCCAAACCCAAAGACAAATACATGTTATAAGAAATAACATTAATTGAGGCTCCTAGATCTAACATGGCTGGTTTGAATCTAGTATTCCCAATCGCACATGGAATCGTAAACATACCTGGATCTCCGCATTTTTCAGGCAATTTCCTTTGCAACATAGCAGAAACATTTTCATTCAAGCTTACCTTTTCCTTCTTTTTCAGTCTCTGCTTCCTCTTGATGGTGCACAATTCCTTCAAAAATTTAGCATATCTAGGAATGCTCTTAATCAAGCTAAGTAAAGGAATGTTTACCGCACACTTGCCGAATGTCTCGTAGATCTCCTTGTCATTCTCATATGTTCGTGTGTCTTTCAAGGCTTCCGGAAAAGGCGGGATGGGCTTTGGAATCTCCATAGGTAAGGGAGAAGAGGAAGAAGAAGAAGAAAGAGGAAGAGAAGAGAAAGGAGGTAAGGAAGAGGACGTACCAGAAGCTGAGCTGTCGGCGGCTGAACGAGCGGCGGGCGCGGCATCAAGTGCGGCGGGCGCCGCAGAGGGAGCAGCGGCGGGTGCCGCTGGAATCGCCTCTCTGGCGGCGGGCACCGCAGAGGCTAGCGGCGGGCGCCGCAAAGGTTGCCGCGGGCGCCGCACCTCTGTTACGCCGTTTTCACCTTCATTTATCTCTATTTCTTCGTCCATCATCTCCTCATCGTCTTTTTGAGTTGTGGCAATCAGTTCCTTGCCACTCCTAAGCATTATTGCACTGACATTCTCCTTAGGATTCTCAACCGTCTGTGATGGAAGCTTACTTGCATCGTTTGCCATCTTCGCGCTTAAGACCTGAATGAGCTGACTCATTTGATTCTCAATATTTGTCATCCGATCTGATTGCTGCTTCTCTAGAGTCGCCATCTGCTCTGACTGTTGTTTATCATTCCTCATGACCAATCGTGACAGTTGCTGCAATGGGTCCTCATTATTCCCATTTGATTGCTGCTGACCTCCCTGTCGAGGTTCATATTGTTGTTGAGGCCTTTCCTGTTGCCCCCCTTGCTGATTGAAAGAGGCTTGATAGTTCCCATAGCCTTGCTGATAGCCCCTATTGTAGTTGTTGTTGTTGAAATACCCAGGATTTCCATAATTGCCTTGCATAGGCCTTTGTTGAGCGAAGTTCCCAATGGCATTCAATTCAACATTAGGATCTTGTAGAAGTGGGCACGTGTCCATGGGATGAGTGTATTGACTGCAGAGACCACATGCCTTCAGTTGTTGAGGAGTCCTATCAATAACCATTCGTTTCATCATCTCCTTCACCTCTGCCATATCAGTCTGAAGTGCAGCCACATTAGCATCAACAGCGAGTACACCCCCAGCGCGAGGGCCCTTGTTGAACTGTCTGGAGCCCTCAGATAGCTCCTTAAACACCTCCCATGCCGCGGCAGGCGTCTTGTTCAGCATGTTACCTCCACAAGCAGAATTCACTGTTTTTCGCTCTATATCAGTCAACCCATTAAATAGAAAGAGGACCAGATCCTTTTGAGCGTACCCATGGGATGGGCAGCTAGCGCAGAGTTTCTTGAAACGCTCAAAATACTCATGAATGGACTCTGTCGCGTACTGCTCAATGCTGCTGATAGACCTTTTCAAAGCATTTAGCTTTGTTGCAGGGAAGTACATCTCTAGGAAGACTCTTTTCATCTCGGCCCAAGTAGCAATAGAGTCGGGTGGTAGATAGAAGAACCATTCGTTTGCATCATCCTTCAGAGTGAAAGGAAATGCTCTCAGCTTGATCTGCTCTTCAGTTACATTCGCTGGTTTCATCCCAACAACCACCCTATGGAATTCAGACAGATGCTTGTGGGGATCCTCCCCACTCAACCCATGGAATTTGGGTAGAAGATGAACTACCCCTGACTTAAGCTCGAAGTTGACTCCTTCTGCAAGTGCAGGGAATTGGATTGCCAGGGGTTGCTGTGCCGGATCATGAGCAGAAAGCTCCTTTAGAGTGAGGTTCGCCATCTCTGCAATGCTTTCTACAGAGAAGAATTAGTAGCAAAGGTATGGACCAAGTAAGACGGTCCACACCAAGATCAACACTAAAAACACACAAGAATTTAATAAAAATCCCCGGCAACGGCGCCAAATTTGACGGAGGGGAAACCTGTCGTTGATCCCGTCAAAGTAAACTCAAACCTATAACTAGTATAGCAATAAGTAAGAGGTCGATCCCACAGGGAAATTATTATTCAAGTGTGATTCAAGTGTCAATCAAAGTAACCAATTTGGGGGGGGGGGTTTTGTGTGTGAAAGATCCGCCTTTTATCAAAGCGGAGTAAACAAAGCAAAGTAAAGGAATTGGTTTTAGACAATTTGGAGAAGGAATTCTACCTACAATTTTCCACTTTATTGGATTGAAGCGATCACTGTAACTTCTTCTCGTCCTATTATGTTTCCTATGAATGCCCTTGTCCCGACCTAATATAGTTACTAGTCCAACCAGTCCTAGCAACCCTTATCAATCGAACAGTCCCTAAAGAAGGATTTAACCCAATTGATAGCTTTAAGTTCAGAGATTAGCCAAGGTATTTGCAGTCCCTAAAAAAAGATTTAACAACACATTCAACTTCCTACTTATTCAATTAGTTCAACCAGCCCTAAAGGAATAAGTTTGCCACTTAGGTTAAGGTTCACAACCAGAAATCTACAAAACCTTAGCGATTGAATTGATCTAACGAGTTGGCCAGACAAGATAGAACAAAACAATAATTAATTAAGCACAAAGAAGTCGAAGCATTCACAAATAGGAAACTAGGAGCGAGAATTAGAAACTCACAACCAATCCGAATAAAGCTTCAAATTGCAGGCAGAATAGATGAGTTTAGTTCCTCATGGAAGACATTGCTCAAATTCTCTAAAGAGTCTAATGAATGGAAGAATAGAATGAATGGTAAAGAAAAATAACATAAAAGCCTAATTAAAACATCCCAAAGTCGGCCCCAAACAAAATAGATAGAAACTAGGGTTTTCCAAAAAGCGGATCCGCGCTGTCCGTACGTGCGGCGGCCGCCGCAAGGGCTGCGGCGCCCGCCGCAACTGCTTCCTTTGCTACCCGCTGCGGCGGGCACTGCTGCGGCCGCGGAAATAGCTGCGGCGCCCGCCGCAGCCAGTTTTACCGTGGTCTCTTAGCTTCTTTTGCGGGCTTTTCTTCTCGTCTTGCTTCTTTCTTCCTCGTTCCTTCCCATGTATCTTGTGTTCCTCTTCGAGACATTGCATCTCCCAAATGTGTTCCGATTCAATCTGCGAGATAAACACAAAATTGCGCAGAATCCGAACATTTCTAAAATAAACACAAGATGCAATTTAATGATAAAGCAAGCAAGAAATGCAACCTAAACTAAACTAAATGTATCTATAATGCCTATCTAAAATATGCATTATCAACTGATATGATGTTAAAGGTATGAATACACTTCTATTTTCATATATAATCCGATGTTTTTTAATATTGATACACAACATGCTTTTTTCGATAGATCAACATCACATTTTAGTTGTTCTTCGAAATGATAGGGCATTTAATGAAAACATGTACATAGAAAAAAGGATCATACTGTAACATTTACAAAATACGCTGCCGCTATTTATAGCCACAAAATTGGCTAGCCATAATATCTAAAAAAAAAGGTAAATTCAAACAGAAATACATCTAGAACAACAAAGTTGCCAAGCTAATCGGAACCGTGACTTGATTCCCCAAAAATCTTTGTGCAATACCTCCATACATTGGTAGATCCATATTTACGAAGGCACTCGTCATAGAAACCATAGACATGTTAAGCAAGAGAACATCCGTAACATAGGACGAAGTGCTGCTGAAAATAATTGAGTGATGATGCATCAGAAAAATGCTAACCTGGGCGATTTGACGGCTCTCATGGTTCCCTCTGATTAGTATTATTCGATCTGGATATCTGACCTAGATTTTTATTGCACGTTAGTCAGAATACTAATAAACCATTCACTGAACTCAATCATGTAAGAAAAACAACCGTAATACAGCAAAAAAAGAAAGAAAAAAGATTGGCACTTACATTAAGATCAGAATCCATCCGTGCCAACCGGTATTCATGTGTAAAGACGGAATCATCACTTAATAACAACGTGAAGTACTGCTCAGCTGGACATGGGAATACATCCTGTGGATAAGGTGAATTCACCATATGAGTAAGATAACGATGGTGATGGGAAATTAAGCTTATTGTAAGTTTGAGTAGCCTCATACATCATATATACCAACTAGAGCTTCTCCCCTTACAAAAGGTTGATATTTATGAGGCTGGGGCAGATTTTTTTCCAGATACATAAGCTTCTTGGCACCGATCTTTGACAGAGCTTCCATGGGCCCACATTTTTGAAAGTGTAACTATCTATAAAAAGGATCAAATAGGGGAAAATGAAAATAATATAAATGACACGTATGTATGCACGTAAATTTTACTTGGAGACCTGGCTCATAAACAACAAGGAAACATGATAAATGAATATTATGAGCTTATCAAAATTGAGCATGTACCAAACAAAAGTAGGCCCTTGTATGTCGCTTGCTCCATTGGTGGTTACACATATGCATGTGCAAAATATACTCAAAGGTTGAGTCAAAATATACTAACAGGTTGAATAGACTGGGTTCGACAAGTTATCGCATCCATAGCTCTAGTTAGCAATGGTATTTTTACTTTCAAAGATGAAAGGAGAATAATCCTGGAAATCTGGAATTCCTTTTTTTTTTATCTGTGGAAATCTGGAATTCCTAATTTCAGATAGATGGAGATATTCAGCTACATTGAGGTTTTCTAACTATTGCAGATTGTTTTATAAGAACTAGCTGACTGAAAAATTAAAGGCCAAGAAGCGAGTTAGCAACAGCCAATTGCAGAGTCATA
This sequence comes from Persicaria tinctoria, assembly GCA_037127255.1. Taxonomy (NCBI): domain Eukaryota; kingdom Viridiplantae; phylum Streptophyta; class Magnoliopsida; order Caryophyllales; family Polygonaceae; genus Persicaria; species Persicaria tinctoria. The sequence goes on from JBANSL010000006.1 coordinate 66,584,293, forward strand.
AAAAAAGCCATTCGTTGAAGTTTTTCCTCCAGAAACAAGCATGTGAATGCATTGAACAAAATAAACATCCTTGGTGAACTTCAGTCTTGGGAAAGTTCACTCGTTCATCATCTCAAAGTTTGTTGAAGTATATTATAACTAAACGAATTACACTAAATCTATTTGAGCAGAAGTACCACAAACCTTCTTTTCTGCGTTTACCATCATCAGGAAATTCTTAGCAGCACACCGCAAATTTCTAAATGTTTAGTTTCTATTCCAAAATAATACAAACTTGTATCTAACCCTACCTGTAAACCAGCAAAGAATTCAAAGGTGGATAAGGAAAGAAAAACAAGAGAGTCGAAGAATTTGATTGAGCTAATGGGTCAGTAGTACAAATCAAACTCCTGAATAGGTTAATTTTGCAAATCTTTCATTCCTGTGATAAAAATGCACTCAGAAGTCACTAGAAAATATGGTCTTCAAGGCACATGGAACATCAATCTTCGAGTTGTTCTATGATTGGTTTTTTATCAAATGAAATTTATAGACAACTCATATTGATGACATAATAATTTTTTCACAACCAATAATAAGATTATAAGCACAAGTACCTGAATGAAACCATAAACTCTATTTTTGGTGGAAAAAATGAAAGAAGATTGACTTTACAATGCCTCCACTGCGGAGTTTTGTAATGTTGCTCAAAGCACCATAGAAAATCACAGTTGTACTAACATAAGTAGCTTCCAACAAGAAATTCCTACCAAACCAAAAGCAGTTTGACAAAGTTATTTAGGTTTTCAATGCCGTGCCTGACACAAACTTGATTAAGAATAAAACTAATAAAAATAGAAGCAGTAGTGGTAAAAGCTCAAAGAATACCTTAAGCGCAAGGAGAAGCAAGAAAGTCTCAATAGAATAAAATCCTCTAATCATAAAATCTCCAAGAAACAAGTAGTTTGTCTTTAGACAATCACCTCCCACCTTAAATAACTCTTTCATATCATAAAACTGCCCATGAATGTCACCACAAATCCGCGGGCAAAAAAGGGACCAAAATATAACAATGCAAAGACCACCTTCAGCAAGACTATGGTTTAGTAAATGAAAAATTAAATTCTTAAAACAAAGATACAGATCCATCAATTACTTCATAGCTTTCTAGTAATAAATTGAATCAAATAACACAACTAATTCAAAGGATCAAATAACACAACTAATTCACTTGCCTATTTCCGTAACTGTTGCTGCTTAGCCTTCCTCTCTTGGATCACCTTCTGACGCCCTTCGTAAAATTCAAAGTCATCCAGGATACATGTTTTACTTGGATGTTCTTTGAATATCTTAAGCACCTGAAGACCTTACTCTAACTTGACCTGCAAGGGCCATGGATGGGTTGCGTTACCATAATGGTCAAATTAACAGAAAACTTGTTTCATAAATTTCCATCAGTTACCTCTTGAGTGTCGCGACTGTTGGTAACAAGCTTATTTTCATTGTTCTCAAGGGTAATATGTTTTAACAAACTGTTTGGCACGTCTTTAACTACGTGCCACTTTAGTCAGCAGCCATTCCACTTGTCCTGCTGCCAGTACTCTACATTCTTCTCAAAGTCTACAGGGCCAACCATCTCAGCAAGCCCAACAAACTGACCACTGGTGTTGACCTAAAAAAATACAAGTAAACTTCATAAAAAGATCGCAATTTTATTATACAAAATAAAATATTTTACTGACTTGAAGCAACCGCTTACCGAGAAGAAAAGGAACACAAGACAGCCCCAGATTTTGCCTGAGCCTCCTTATACGCTGCATTAAGCTTCTTGTTACCATTGGGTCTGCTTCACCAAACATTGTATTAAACTTAGAATCCATTAGCGTACAACTTGCTTGGATAAATTCCAAACGTCATGCCTGTTCTCACAACATTTCCATACTGACCACTGATCCAATCGCCATGCCTGTTCTCACAGCATTTCCATACTGACCATACAACTTGCTTGGATAAATTCCACTCATGAATCCATGACCGTTGCCCATGCTAGGCATTGGTCTGGTTTGACCCTGAAAATACAAGACAAAGATTATGTTTAAAATTTCATAAAGATATTAAACTTAGAAATATCAATGAATAAATTATGGAACTTATTATAAGCATAAAAATGGATATGTTCATCCCCAACATCACATAATAACAGCTAATTAAATCTAGGTTAAAATATTTTGGGGCAAAGTACATATTCATGGTATTATGGATAAGAAATCATATAGAAAAGTAAGATTAAAAGAAACGGCCGCAAGTGATAATTACAAGATGAATGCAGTATGAGGTCTGAAATATCTTTTAAAGAATGTCATTTAGCCCCTTGGGATAAAAACAGATAATATAATCCAATCAAGAGAATATGCAATATACCATGTTAGATTGTGAAGTATGACTCTTCACAGATGGGACAGTGCTGGCTTTCGACCCTGTATATGAATTGTCTGTCACGGGCCTAGGCTGGGCATTCAACCAAGCATGTGGGGATTGATAACCATCAGATCCAAATCTTGGATCTTGATATCCTGAAATTGGAAACCCTTTATATGAACTGTCTCCTATTGTCTATTTAATAAAAAACATACACTAAGATGATATAGACCAGCCACAAACCCTCGTCTTCTTCTAAGGATATGATTTTTGTACTAATACCCTTAGAGTTCATCATACTTGGCTACAATTATTTTCAAAGTAATTTATAGGTTGATTCATCAAGCAAATGTCTCATTGCTAAACTTAAGCACTCTTAACAACATGATTCACCCTATGGGGAGAAGTGATTATTACATTTCTAATCATCTGGGAAAAATTATAAGCAATCGATACATCACACCGAACTAACTCTTAACTATGCTAAAATTAAAGTCCCTTCCAAGGCAGAAATTTTATCTAATGAGATGAGTACCATATTTTTTATTTTATTTTATGCAGATATAGTTTTTGTACTAATAACCTTATATATTTTTCAAGGAAAGTAATAAAAATAAAAATAAAAATAAAGAAAGAAGAGAGATGCACAGACTGAATACCATTACCATTAGCATACCACGCCTTGGAGGAGCATCCAAATGACAGGGAAAGTAGTACTTTCTCCATGTGACCTACAGTCAAACAACAAGCAAGCAAGACAAGGAAATCAATTGTTATATTTAGATATCTCATTTCCTTTGCAATTCTTCTAAAACACTTCTCATTATCTTCCCTTATTCCTCAAATCACCGTCCAACTCAAAACCCACACGAACACATCAAAATCAAAGAAAATAAAAGGCTAAATAAACGCAGATTTAGGGTTTTGAATTTAGCAAATTATGAATACCAAAGGCTAAGCCAATTCAGCCCAGGGATTTGAGGGATTCAAGCTCGATAAATGATAAACTGATTACCTCTAGCGTAAGTAGCGGCACTGAACGACGGTTCTTTTGAGAGATGATGGCTGAAGGAGGAAGGCAGAACTGAACGAAGGTCGCCGGAGCTAGATAGCGTAAGATTGGATCTGGAGAGAGGAGAAGATGAGTTGGGGGTTTGGTACATGGCTCGGATCTGGAGAGAGGTAGACCGAGGGTTAGAGTCTTAGAACTGATTGAATGTGAAAATAAGCAAGAAATCAAAGCATAATGAAGATGGAAAACAAATGGAACCAAACAAATAGGTCGGAATGTCGGATACTGACCTTGTCGGCGATTTAGGGTTTCAACTCCCATCAATTTTTGCGATTCTTTTGAGAGATGATGACCAGAGAAGGAAGGTAGCATTGAATGACGGTCGCTGGAGCTAGCAAGCAGAAGCTTGAATTTGGTTAGAGGGAAAGGAAGAAGACTTGGATCTGGATCTGATTGAACGTGAGGGGAGAGAGCTCTAGACCGAGGGTGCTTGAGGGGAGAGAAGAGAACATAGAAATATTGTGTGTTCTAAAATTTAGGAAAGTGAGAGAAAGGGCCAATTTTTTTGTAAGTGTTAAAAGTTATTGAAAAAAACAAATAGGAAAGTCTATCTTTTGAAAGTGTTAACATTACCTCCAAAATTTGGAAGCCCGAGCACCAAATTTTTTTCTAAGTGTTTGGATCTCGCATTTTCCCCTTGTAGCGCGCATTTTGAATTTTTTCGAACTAACAGTTTCACATCTGTGCAAATATTTGACCATCGTCTATACTGTTTTAGACATCACAAAAAAAATTACCGATGTAATAGATAAATTTAACATCTGTTGATTCCTTGATAGACTTAAATGACATGATGTCTAATTACAGTATTCTAGTAGTGTTTGCACAACATAACATTATATTTGCACATTTTAATCTTATTTATGCACTTTAATTTAAAAACCTATTATATATGCACACCATAATGTTATATTTGCACAACATAGCATTATATTTGCACATTTTAATCTTATTTATGCACTTTAATTTAAAAGCCTATTATATATGCACACCATAATGTTATGTTTGCACAACATAATATTATATTTGCACATTTTAAACTTATTTATGCACTTTAATTTAAAAGTCTATTATATATGCACACCATAATGTTATATTTGCACAACATAACATTATATTTGCCCATTTTAATCTTATTTATGCACTTTAATTTAAAAGCTTATTATATATGCACACCATAATGTTATATTTGCACAACATAATATTATATTTGCACATTTTAATCTTATTTATGCACTTTAATTTGAAATTGTTAAATGGTTGAAAACAAATAGACGATAAGTCCGTTTAAAATAAACATTGCATACCGTAAAGGCGGGGTGGCGCTGCCCCCCTCTAAGCCTCCGCCGGGGAGCTCCGCCCCCCCCCCCCCCCCCCCCCCCCGGACCCCCAAGTGCAACGCTGGTGAAAAATGATTCAAGACACATTAACAATAATCTTAATTGTGTACTTCATATTATTACTCATACACATCGTCATTTTATTCTTGCACTTTATCATTTTATTTATACACTTTATATTTGCACACACAAAAAGTGTCGAAAACGGGAAAAAGTGCATTTACCTATAAAATTAGACATCTTTAACTATTTACCCATAAAATTAGGCTTATTTACCCATAAATTAAGCATATTTCAATTATAAATTTTTATAATTGAAATAGACACATTTACCTATTTACCCCATAATGAATTATTATGTCTGCACAACATAAAGTTATATTTGCACAACATCAACTTATACTTGCACAACAGTAGACATGAGCAAACGCGGGTAGGCCCGCTCGGCCAGCCCCGCCCGCCCGCATTAGCGGGCAGGCTTGGACATGGGAAAAAGCCCACGCGGGCTGCTAGGCCCGGCCCGCGCCCACAACGGGAGCGGGATTGGACATATCAATCAACCCGTTACGGGCCTAGCGACCCGTAACGGGTACCCATCTTTTTTTATTAAAATTAATATATATATATGTAATAAATAATATTATTTATTCATTTTAAAAAAATAATAAAAACAGTAACTAATATATATATATATATATATATATATATATATATATATATATATATATATATATATATTTAACGTACTATATATGCAATATATATACATATACAGTAACTATATAAAAAAAACAGCACTTACGTATGTATTCAATTTTTTGTAGAATAAAAACAGTAAGTATATATATTCAATTTAAAAAAAGTAAGTATTTATATTATGTATGTATTCAATTTTTTTTAGAATAAAAACAGTAAGTAATTGTGTATGTATTCAATTTAAAAACAAATAAAAACAGTAAGTATATATATTAAAATTGAATAAAATTGATTACATATATTAAAATTGATTACATATATTAAAATTGATTATAATTGTGTAAGTATAGCTTTAATAAGAAAAATCGATTAGGTTTGTGGGTACCCGCGGGCTACCCGCAGCCGCATTCGTGGACGGGCTTGGACACGATTTTCAACCCATTAAACGGGCTTAGTCCGACCCGCGCCCGCAACAACGGGATAAAATCTCGGGTAAAGCCCGTTCCAAGCCCGGCCCGCGCCCGCGTTTGCCCGGGTCTACACAACAGAAAGTGTTAACACGCAAAAAAAATCTTTGGACAAAAGCAAAAAAAATAAATAAATAAATCTGGTATGAGAAGGGGGCACATGAAGTTGACATTTTACCAATTAAATTAAGCCCATTAGTAAATAAATTAGACCCATTAGAAATTTACTTACAAAAATTAGGCCCATTAGAGAATTTTACACCTTAAGCAAATTTTACACCCTAAGGTAATTTTACATTTGTACCTTTGCCATATATATATATATATCATTTATGATTTTATCTTATCTTTTATTTATTTATTTTGATCTAGATATTATGTCACACACCTAACAGTTCAAGGTAAGACATAATAAAAATAAAAATCAAATTAAATAGATGGATACGTGAACATTTATATAAAGTCAAAACATTTTTATGGTGTTGAACCAGACTAACCCAATGTTTTTTTTTAAAAGGAACCGGTTCGGGTGAATCGGTCTTCTTCCTCCTCCCTCTCTGCGTACATCTTATGTGTACCATCAGGGCTGTTATATGAACTGAACAGCTCGAGCTCGGGAATCGGCTCAAAAAAGCTCGACTCGAGCTCGCTCACTTATTTAAACAAGCCGAGCTTGAACAAAATTTTAAGTTCGAATGAAAGTTCGGCTCATTCGAATAAAATTCGAATAGCTCGAATTCTATGAAATTTCTAAAATTTCCTTTAAATTAACATGTAATAACCAAGTAAAACTACTTAAAGCTCGAAAAAAGCTCGGCTCGAGCTCGTTAATTTCCTAAACAAGCCGAGCTTGAACAAAATAAAGAGCTCGTTTAAAAATTAGGCTCGGCTCGGCTCGAGCTCGTTTAACAAATGAACCAAGCTTAAACATACCTAGTTTGGCTCGTTCGGCTCAAATAACACCCCTATGTACCATCCATGGAGGCTTTGATGTGTTCGGCTTTAATCAAAACGTTTCAAACATTATTCTTTTCCCAAATTCAATGCTATTCATCAATATGCAATCAATCAATTTGTGCTTTAAAGCAGTAGTGAAGTCCGTTGGGACTCAGGATCGGAGGTCGTGTGCATGTGTGCACCCATGCGCTAATAGCCTAGTACATAAGCCGAGCGGGATTCCATCCTAAAACCAATTGGCATTAGGTGGGGTAGCCCACTAGCTTATATATTAAGGCTTCTTTGTTCATTTAATCAGTGTGGGACTCTTTTTGGTCTCTTCACGTTACTTTCATCCTCAACAAGCAGGAATCAAGCCCTAATTCCGTCCAAATTCAAAAACCCCACGTCTGAAAATTCATCTAGTTGACGTGGAGGATAAGTATTTCAACCCAAATTGATTATGAATATTCAATCCTATTATTAATTTCGATTCAATGACACCTTCAATTCGTGAGTCCGTTTACATTGCAAGCTCGGCCTATAAAAACCCCTTTCGACCTTCGTTAGCTTCATCCACCATTTTTAGCCAATATATGCGCTCTCAATCTAGTTTATCATGTTCTAAACACATAAATCTACAATCTCATTCAATTTTTTTTTTAGAAAAACATTCCAAATACAAAACGCCCAATTTCGGATCGGAACTTGTCGGAGCCTTCGTCGGACCACTGTGAGCCGCTGCCGGAGCCACAAGCCTCCATCAGGAGGAGCGCCGAGCCACCAGGAACTTGGATCCGCCAGCCATGTGGGTCGACGTGGCCTCAGTTGCGGTCAAAATGTTGCCGGAGCTTCCTGAATTGCTGCTGAGAAGTTATTGTGTGCGTGCGTACGGGTAGGAGAAGGTGATGGCATAATTATAAATTATCTTCCCTACTTTCCGTTTCACCATAATATGCCCTCTTTCAGCTTCTAAGATTATAAAAATTATCCCTTCGTTTTAGAATGTATTTTAACTCACGTTTAATCCTAATAATTCGCAGTTGTAGTCTCAAATTGCGACACACCCACTGCATGTAGGTCTCGAAGAAGATCAAATTGGTATAATCTTGACTTTGTAATTGATTCGATTTTTATTTTGAATTAAAGAAGTCAATTATGTGTATCAAATATCAATTAGTAAACTCTTTTTTCGTGTCTCGTAAGTTATATGTGTAGATCCATTGCTAATTTATTCAACTCCATCATCAAGCCTTTGAAGTCCATAGTTGGTATCGAAATCCAACAAGGCGAAAAAGGCAAGTGACATTCCGAGCCTTTTATGCTCATTTGTGTGCCTTCGTGTCTTGTTGTTTTCTTGTCTTGACATGCATGACAAATCGATTAAAATAAGTTACAAATCACTTGCTTTGTGTAATTTATTCACTCGTTATTTTGGACTTGGCATGCCAAATTGATTAAAATAAATTATAAATCACTTGCTTTGTGTAATTTATTCACCCGTTATTTTGTACTTGGCATGTAATTGGGTAATGTTATTATTTGACCTTATTGTAAAATAATAACGTAGATAGCCACTTTATAAAATGCATGGTTTATTCTTCATCCTTTCATGAAAAATAAGTAGGTATGGAGCATATTATCCTTTTGATGCATCCATGCATTTGATATGGTATTGTCATCCAATCATCCATTTTATTTTTATTAAGATAGATTATTTTATTTTGTGTGATCACCTAGTTTGATATTAATCACTAGTTAATATGTGATGATGTGTATGCGATGTGAAACTCAATTGAATCAGGATAAAATAAAATATAGTGTTCGTACCAATGAAGATACGGGGTCCAACCCAATGAGAATCGAGCGGTGTCTCAACTTTGGGTTAACTACTGAGTTGAGTTTGGATTGAATGAGTTGAGACCATGTTGTGTCTTAAACCGAAACAGTTTCATGAAACTAACATTCTCGAGATAAAATATTCGAGATGAAATCTGACTACGAAATCGTAGGTAGGTCGGACGTCCTATCCGGACTCGACCGGTAAAATAAAAGTGAACATGTCATCTATGATATTCGTGTGATGTATTAAAATATATCTAGATATAAGTGATACAATGTGAGGAGAGTGAAGTATATAATTTAGAGTCAGTAGCCCATGTTTAAACTTGGTATTGGGAGATACAGAATAAATTCTTAATTGATTGTCTAGACCGCGGTTTAAACTCTCCGGAAGAGTTATGCTCTCTGGATCAATTTTGGGTTGCAACAAGTATCTCATGAACAATACATACTTTAAACTAAATAATAAAATGTATTTTTTAGTGATCATAAATGGATTTCAAAAGCTATATCATATCCCATCTGTAATCGGGGTATGGTTCCTAAGGGTGCTCGTCGCCCACATCTTTTCTTACTCAACCCTTCGGGGTTATATGTGTCATAGAAATCGGCTCATCAAATATAAAGCATTAAAGCCTACATAAAATATTCTCATAAGTAACAATCTCATTTGGATTCAATTCATACCTTATTATGGTCACTGAGTTTGAGTCCAAAGTAGTCCCGGTTTTCGAGCCGCCACTTGCTAGTTCTCGCAAACTAACCGTCCTTTATTTGGACAACTAGGGGTTCCTTGTCTCTGGACAATACCTTAGCCTACATTTCGCAGGTTTAGATCGATTATCAAGAGAAGTTGAAGAAGTTCAAGACAACATTTTAGTTTTCAAGAGTTGAAGATCTAAATTCCTTAAGAAATATTGTATAAATGTTAAATGTTTATTTTTCTAAAGTCTTCCGCTGTAATGTTTTGATGTATCAAATATTGTAAATTGAATCATGAGTTTAAGTCTTCCGCAACTTATGTTTTATCTTGTTATCATCTATTTTATGGGGGCATGGTGGCATGTCCCTATAAGCCTAAGGTGGTTACAAAGGCCTTAAAGTCCGGGTAATCACTAGCGTTGGAACATTCCCTCATTTACAGAAGGGGGTGTTACACTTTATCCATTCTGAACACTAACAGACTCAAAAGACTAAAGAATAAACGAGTCCAACTACTTTCTTTCGATCAGTCTGTAAAGTTGGAATATTGTCGGTAATTCAGTCTGTAAAGTTGTTAAAGCTTTTTTCCATTCCGGATCTCTTCTGACAGACATCAACCAAACATTTTTGGCTCTTGTACCTAAAGTGGATAACCCAAATACTATTCATCACATTAGACCTATAAGCCTCTGTAATACAATCTACAAAATCATTACAAAGATACTGGACAGTCGTCTTAAACCAATACTTCCTCATATCATTAACCCGTTTCAAGGTGCTTTGTCGAAGGAAAATCTATTCAAGATAACACATTAATATCCCATGAAAATTTTCACTCCTTTCATAGGCAGAAAGGTAAAAAATGATGGATGGCTTTAAAATTAGATATGGAATAAGCTTATGACAAAATTAACTGGAGCTTCATAGAAGCAACCCTCATGAAATTTGGATTTCATCCCCAATAGATTCATTGGGTTATGAAATGCTTGACCACAACCACATTCTCTGTCCTGGTCAATAATAGCACGGGTAGCATTTTCAAACCAGAAATATGTATTAGACAAGGAGATCCACTAGCCCCATATATTTTTGTGATAGTTATGAAAAGCTTAGCAAGAGAGCTTATATTTGAAGCAAATTTAGAGAATGCCTTGATTGAAATAAAATTAACTCCAAATGGGACCTCCATTTTGTTATTGACTTTTACAGATGACACGTTGATATTTGCTAAAGCATCTCACACAATTCTTGATACAATAAAAAGTATGATTAAAAACTTCTCAAATCTATCAGGAGTAACTATAATCTACCAAAAAATCTCAATCCAAGTATAAAAAAATGTCAATCGGAATCTGGCACGATCACTAGCACAACAGATGAACATTCCAATAGTGCATGTGTAAAGACCGAATATATTTTAATATTATTTTAATTAAACATATTATTATTTCATTCATTTTTGTAAAAGTGGAATAAACCTCGTCCTCGAGCAAAATTTTTGATTTAAAAATCATTACGAACGATTCCGACATCGTTTTAAAAATTAGATTCTGACGGATTTTATTCCTTCTTCTTACTTCGAGATTTGGAATTTAATTTGGGTTTTATTATTTTATTTCGGATATGAAATTCTGATTTAAGTTTTAAACGAGGCGGGGTAACGTCGAGAGAGCGGGTTTCGAGATTTGTTTTCCAGTAAGTTTTAGTTGGGATTCATGGGACCATTTACAATTTCTCCTCTCTCCTATTTCAATTTCGATGCTGCAGATTCACATGCCACCTGGTCTTCTTCTTTCCATTTTAGGCTAAACCACACACATCACCCTCCTCCTCCCTCATGGTGTTGTCTCACCTGTTTGTGGCTAAGATGCAAGGCTCTCTCTTCCACTCTTTTGTTCGTTAGCAGCAGCAGCAGAGGCACGCCTCTTTTCCCCTTTTGAACCTAGCGTAATAGCTCTCCTCTCCTCTTCTTTCTGCCTTCAAATGCTCAACTTCCCCTCCCCTCTTCTGCCTGCAAAAACCCCCAACTCACAGGTCTCTCTTCACCCTCATTTCTTTTGATTCAAAACCCAAAGGCTCCCCATTTTTCCCCTGTTTTGTAAAAGCCTCCACACCACAACTCCATTGTTCTTCTCTCCTCTTTTCCATCTCAAAAGAACACAAGAAGGTCCCCCAAACCGCCTTCCCCATTTCAGCCTCAAGTCATCGGAGCACCACCAAATCGCCCTGCCTTTTGACAATCGACGCCATGCCTCATCCTCTCCTCCTCCCTCCAAGAAGTAGCAGCAGCGAAGCCTTGTATCCTCTGACGTTCGATGTAGCCAGAATCGCCGTTGAGTCTCCAAGAGCATCCCGAGCAGCCTGTACCCTCTTCTTTCTCCCTCCTTCCCCTGATTTCCCCATTATCACTGGTGAGCTTCCTTCCCCCCATCCCCACCCTTTTTCCACTCTAAATTGTAGTAAAGCTTTACCTTTTGACCTTCGGTTATCGATCCAGGCGAGCTCATTTGATTTCCGACGACGACGGAGCCGATCGGACCCCCCGACGAGCACATTCTAGCAAGAACTCGAGCCCTCGGTGAGGCTTTTCTTCCTTCGATTTTCCCTGAGATTTTTCCTTTTTTATTCCTTGGTTTTCCGAAGGGGGTGGGTGAGTGAGAGATTCAGGTGTTGGCATGGGGGTGTCCCCGATGAGGAGCAATCTTCATCTCCTCCTTCTTCTGTATTGTTTCCGTTGAAGTTCTGTTCTGAGTTGGGGAAGGAGGATCCGGATCTAAATTGTGTTGGGCCTAGTTTCCGGGGCATGGGCCGGATCCTTTCATTTCTTACCGGGTTATGTCTTGTGGGGGAGAGATGTTCTTCTTCTTATTTTTGGATCCGGGTTGCAATTTTCAAGTCTAGGGGTTCTTTCTCTCTTTTCTTTATGGTCCGGGTTTTGGGCTGGGCTGTTGGATCTGAATCCGGGTGAGCGATTGGGCCTTTTGGGTTATGTTATGAGTTATTATTCATTTGGAGTGTTATGTTATATGATGGTATTTACTTGTTATTATTAATACTATTGCTATTATAAATACGATTTTATGAAAATAAATTTCTGAAATTGTTTAATATTATGAAATTATTTTAAAAGTGATATTATTGTGATAAGTATTTTGTGATGATTTAAATATGTAAGTGAGAATTTTGAAATGACTTGTTGATTTTGGATTTAAATAAGGATTGTGAAAATGGATTTAATTTGAGGCGTTATGTTAATTATATATTGTTGATAAAGTATTATTTAAGACGGTTTTCAAGTTTCCGGAATTATCTCTTAAATGATTTATTATTTGAAAACCAAAATACTGAAATATTTTGATAAAACAAGATTTGGGGTTGACTTAGAAAATTTGACACTCCCTCTTGATTTTGACAAGTATGATTTGAGAGATTATTTTAAACCTGAGTTGACTTAACTTGGGATTTAAGAGTTTGGAAAACTTTGGGAAAATGATTTACTTGATTTAACTCGGTGAATTTATTGTTGAATCCTGCTTGATATATTATATGACGAGATGAGATAATAATAATGATGATGCTATGAGTTCTTTTGTTTCTATGAGTCAGGGCCGTCCAATCAATTTTCGAGGCCCGTGTCAAAATTTTATTAATGATAAAATTATAATTTTAGAGGCCCGGAGTATAGAGATGCAAACTTTTTGAGTATTTTGGTGTATTTCCATATTTTATAGAAATTAAGTGTTTATAGAAATTATTTACGTTGTCTTTCCATATTTTAAGTAAAACTTTTTTTTTTTAATTAAATTTAAGTTTTTTGCCTTGAGGTTGTGGATGCTTATTTAAATAAATTATATTTGTTTGAAATATTTTTTAAAAACAAAAACAAGTTCTAGTTTTCAAAATGATATAAATTAAAGGTAATTTTGTGTATTTTTTTCCTGAAATTAAATATATTGGTGAAGGATGTTTTGGTCCAAATTACATTATTTTTAAAAAAAATCAAATATTGATCTAGGTGGTTTAATTTAGTTCAAAGAATTATATAAGGTGGTTTTATAAAAGAAAATTTATAAAAGGTTATTTGTTAAAAAAATTAAGGTGATTTTTTCCCAATAACCCTAAATCTTTTATATAAGTTTTTGAAATTTAATCCTCTTTTAAGTGAAAATTATATTAATCTTGTTTTAATCACTTTAATACAATTTCCAACAATCAAGTACTCCGTATGATTCAACAATTGAATCACTTAACCATTTAATAGAAAAAAGTTACATTTTCCAATCATCATTAACTGCAAAGACATTTAATTTTTTTTTAAAAAAAGAAAAAAATGCAATTGATAAAATTATAGGAATTTGGATTCAAACTCACGTTGAAAGGCAAAAAGGCTTCCCTTTCTCACTCCATGAACCACAAAACCAACATGTACTTACTAATTTTTTTAAAACAAAATTTATATATAGTAAATTTAGTAAATGAGGCCCCATAAAATCGGAGGCCCTGAGCGAGCGCCCTACTTGCCCTTGCCCAGGGCCGGGCCTGCTATGAGTCATGGCCCTTGTGTGTAGTATAACTTAGACTTATACACTTGATGTATTACTCATTAGGAGAGTTGTGACCTGACTGGATGGCTTGCTATGCATGTGCTTGCTTTGGATTCCGCACTCCTCCAAGTAAGTTCTTTTATGGGCTTACTTAGATTCGAAAGAGAAAACCTCATACTTGGGATCATATGACATACTAGGTGTTGTATAAGCATATTAAAAGCATGTCATGTAGTATCATGCTAGGGTTGCACACATGTATAAGCATTCGAATACTCTGTGCGATTGAGAACAGAACGACCATTATCTGTGAGTCCTAGAGTCTTTGCTAGGGTCATAGGGTAGCCCATCCTCATCGGGTTTGCCCTGAGTCAGCAGTGTCGATATATGAGCATGATGATGATGAGATAGCCCAGCACCATCGGGCATGAGATTGATATGATGATATGACTTGATATGATGATGAGCATGATATGATGATGATATGAGGATGATGATGATATGATGATTATGTGCATACATATGTGATGGAATGGGGTACTGTACTGACCAGGTCCGCTCATGAAATAGGGGGTGGAGTGGGAGAGGGATATGCCACTTGGCATTGTTTGGGGTCCTTTATTGTCTTTCTGCACTATATTATATCATGATAAAAGCATGCTTGTGTGCTTAATTCTCAAAATGCATTAGAGCATCTTTATTGTAGGATTAATGTATGTGTATGCTTACATGCGGGACTCAGAGTGCAATATGGGGGGGATTCGGTCTGATCCCACCCGCACAAATTATTTTTAGGTATGCTTGCTACATGTTTCCATGACGTGGGAAATCTTTCTGGGCGAATGCGAAGAATCGGACTGACTGTATAAGCTCGAGTTTTTAAATCCTAATTTTTTTTCGGAAAAAAGAGAATTAAAAATAAATTTAATCGAATTAAAAGCTCGTTTAACGGATTCCGACAAGTATTTAAAATTTTGACGAACGATTTCGTCCGGTTACCTCGCGAATTCAAAACAATTATCGGATGGTGATATCCTTTTCGATTTTAAAAATCTAATTTATCGAGAAAGCGGGATTCGGAGAAACTAACATTTAGAAACTAATTTCGGGTTCGAAATTCATGTATTCGAGATTATTTTACCGGGTATTGATTTGACTGATGCCACATTTAATAAATGTCCAATCCCCCATCTATAAACATCACGTCCGCCCTTTCCCTACTCCACTGCAACTTGCAGCTACCCCGTTCCCTTCTTCTGTACGCCATCTCCCCATCACTTCACATCTCTCCCTCCTTCAAATTCTTAGCCATCCGGCCCCTCCCTGCTCTCCTGCTACACTCCGTCATTCATCACCATCACACATAGTCACCGTCACCATTTCACCATTTCATCATCGCCTTCACTCTTCATCGCACCATCACCACTGTCTCCTCCTCCTTCTTCCCTTCTTCCACCTCGAGCCACTAGCGGAAGGTCCCACACACCCCTCGGACCTACCACCGGCCGCCGGAGAATCCCAGGAGCTCCTCAGCGCCGCCGCAAGCCATCGGAACTTCGTTGCCCCGTTCGAGCGCGAACAACCTTCCGGTAAGCCGTTCTCCTTCGTTTCCGATCCAAACCACCCCCGAGCTCCTCCATCACACTCACCCATGTCTGACGCAGGTCCGACGAGCCATCGCGAGCCACCGAAGAAGCTCAGAACTCCGATCGAGAGCTACGAAGTCGTGAGATCCCTCGGTGAGCTTTATTTCTTCCCTACCTTATACCATTCATTCCTTAATTTCATTCTTGTTGGTCAAGAAGAGAGAGTGAGAGCCTAGTGTGGGAATTCAAGGCGAGGTCGAGGGCTCCAGCAAGACGAGAGCTCCGGCGAGCTCGAGAGGGGTGAGCGAGCGTTGAGTGCGAGCGGAGACGAGCGAGCCATGGAGTCGAGGAAGAGAAGCCGAGGTCGAGGACGAGCCAGTGATGACGAGAAGAAAGACCGGGAGGAGGAGCTCTATTCGCCAGCGGGTCTCTTCCGATCGCACAGAGGAGCCGAGCCGGGCGGGAGTCTCCAAATTGAACCATCGGGAGGAAGGGGATGACCCCATGGGCCCCAACTCATTTTCTTTACATATATATAATTGTTATATTATTGACCGGGTGGGATTATTTATATGGGTTCGGTTCGGTTCGGTTTGGTTCGATACGGTACGGTTTGGGTTATTCGTTTATTATTTAACTAATTAACGGTAATTAAAATATATTATAACAGTATTTGAGGATTTAAAAGATAAAGTATCATTTTTGGGTATTTATAAAGGGTTGGTTTATTAAATAAAAAATGGTTTGGATTTTAGGGGATTTGGAAATAATTTATAAAGGTATTTAATAAATGGTATTTAAAATATCTTATAAAACTATTTGGGACTTGAAGATTTAAATAGGAATTCAGAAAATAATTTTGAGGTTGGAAAGTGATATAATAAATTGGAAAAAGGATTGTTGCTAGCATTTTCAAGGGTCGGGATTCTAACTCGGATTTTAAACAGATTTGGATCTAACTTGAGAATAAGACTTATTCGATGACTAACTATCATGATAATCTGAGCGGTTTACTATAAGAGATTAAATGTTAGATATTATGATGTTGATGATATATATATTTGTATGCCAAGTGTGAGTATGAAACGGTAATATGTGAAATTGGCTAAGTATGGTATAGAGGTTGCCATGAGCTGATGAGGATGATGTTATGATCGAAATGAGAAAGATGTTAAATTATGAGATATGATGAGACAAGATGAGAATTGAAGATGAGATGATAATGTTAATAATGACGAGATTGTTGAATTATCATATGTGTGTATCTTATATGTTTCATATGTGACTTGTGTGCTTCGTGTAAATTAGACTTGAACTTATTATGTTATTTATGGGATTACTAGGTGATCTCTGATCTGTTGGATTGCTTGCCATTGCTTATCATTGTTTGGATTCCGCGCTTCTCCAAGTAAGTCCTCCGGGGCTTACTCGGTAACCAGGACCTCCTGTCTGATGTGTCATATAGTATATAGGTGTTGCATATGCATAAAAGCATGTCATGTAGTATCATGTTTAGGACCTGCACTTATGAATGAGCATTCTTATTCTGTATGAGTTTGAATACAGAACGACCGTTATATGTGAGTCCTAGAGTCCTTGCTAGGGTCATAGGGCAGCCTAGCTTCATCGGGCATTGTCCTCCTTGAGTCATTTATATATATCTATATATCATGAGATACGAGATGAGCATGAGATGCGATATGATGATGAGATTTGAATTGCTATAGTATCGAACTGGTCATTCTCCACCCTATTTGGAAGAGGAGTGGTGGTAGAAGAGGGATATACCACTTGATATTCTTTGTTAAGACCTTACTTAATATTCTGCATATATGAATTAAGAGCATGATAGTGTGGTTAAGATTTCAGTACTGCATGAAGACATCCTTTATTCTAGGTATAGGCGTATTATATGTCCTCAGCGCGGTCAGAGGACCCGCGGGCGACCACTTGGCCTGACTTTGTAGTATAGTTTCAGGTACCTGTCCCATTGCATGATTTTATGCTGTTATGACGGGGTCCATTCATATGGCGGAGAGTGAGTGTTTGAACCCTGACTTCACCAAATTTATACTTTTGGGATTTCTCCCTACTTATACTCTGTTTTGACCCGGTTCTACCGTGGCATCCGTTGTATCGTTTTCAGAACTTATGCCCTTTGCATGATAAAGGATTTTCCGCGTTGTAGACTTAGGACAGGTACAGAGGTTTACCTCGGGGTCTCCAACGGACCTTCAAGATTTGGGTGCGAAATCCCACTTTAAACTGCTCATCTTCGATTTCAAACCTTCAACCTGTACTCGGGGCGCAAGATCCCGATGAGGGGTTTCATCCCTCGAAACGTAACTCGGAAATCATAATCCCGGGCCGTTACACTGACCCCCTGACTTGGCTAAAGTACTTTTCAATTTGTGTTTTAACGCTTCGGTTTGATTTGGCCTCGCCATGGCAAGTTGTACTTTACTTTCACCTTTTGCCTTTCTTCAAATGATTTTCTGCGACTTAGGCTCTTAGGACAGGTTAAGGGAACCCAATGGCCCATCGATTGTTTTGGGGTTCGAAATCCCCGCTTTAAATACTAATCTTTTAGAGGTTTGAAACCTCGACCTGTATCTGAATTGCAAGATCCGAACAAAGGTTATCCAACCTTCGAATCGTAACCCGGATATTTATATTCAGGCCATTACAACATGGTGTGAAAAAAGTATCTAGGTATTCCTGTCATCGGTGGGAGAATAAAAAAACAACGTCTTTGAAGAGGCATTACAAAGCCTAAACAAACAATTATCCAAATAGAAAGCTTCCTCGCTATCAGAAGCTAGAAGATCAACTCTAATTCGGGCGAAACTTAGCTAAAAAACAAACTACTTGATGCAATGTTTTCTCTTACCCAAAGGAATACTCAACTAAATTGACCAAATAAATACGAATTTCTTTTGGAACAAATTACGCAGAAAAAGATATAGCCCCCTATTTGTTGGGAAAATTGTTGCCCCCCCCCCCCCCCAAAAGGTTGGGGGGTCTAAGCATTAAAATGGCAGAAGAAAGAAATAATACCCTATAGATGAAACTTCTATGGAAAATACACACCCAGCCAGACAATATATGGATTAAGGTTATTCAGGAGAAATATCTGAACAACAAAGATATTAATGACCTTAATATCCACAATACCTCTTGGCAGTTTGGTAGACTTTTTCATATTAGAAATATTTTCCAAAAAGGTCTACATTGGATTGTGGGCAATGGTTATAAGATAAACGTCTGGGATGACCGTACCCATGGGTTCACAATACCTCTCTCCAACCTTACCAACAAAGCTATCATCCCAATATGAAAGTTTGGGATTTAATAAATACAAATAAATGTTGGAATGTATTGCTTATTCAAATATTTCCATTGCCAATAGTCAAACAAATTTTAAAATTCTCTTACCTAATTTTAATATACCGGATAAGTTCATATGGAAAATTAATAGAAATGGTACTTTTACTAACAAAATCAGCTTACGATCTTATTTGGAACAATAACCATGTGAATCTCAATCATGGCTGGATATGGAAACTTCGTCTTCCCCCTAGAACCTAGAATTTTTCTTGGAAAATCAATATGGATTCTTTAACGACTAAGCAGAGACATAATAGATTCTACAATAGGGTGTCATCCCAGTGTTTCCTTTGCAATATAGAAGATGAAGAAGATACACACATATTCCTCAATTGTGATATTTCTAAATCTATAATTAAAAAATATGAACTCTCCACGGGAAAGTGTTTCATGGGAATAGAAAACTCAACCTCCTTACGGGATGATCTCTGCCAAATCAGAAGGAACAATATTCACTTTGAAGACCTCTGTATCATTTGACAAAATATATGTGAAATTAGAAACTCTATCATCTTTAAGAATGGTAATATAGAGGACATGTCCATAATTACACAAAAATTATAAAATGCAAAACTGGTTGGAATGAAGCAACCCCCAAGATAATAACGAAAGGAAAGAAACTAAGAGGTAAGCGCATAAGATGGATGAAACCACCTCATGGGGTTTATAAAATTAATGTAGATGGAGTTGTAAACAAAGAAGGTATGTGCAAAATCGGGTGTATCTTTGGAAATTGGAAAGGAGAAATAGTCGAAATCTTCCAAGAAAAGACTAGTAAGGGATCAATAATTTTCACTGAAGCCCCGACCATGTATAAGGGGATAGAGCTAGCATGTAAAAGAGCCTGGAAGAATGTTATCATTGAAGGGGACTGTTTATCGGTGATCAAGGCCATTAATGAAGACGTCAACATACCATGGAAAATTCCGAGGATTATTGAAAGCATAAGAAGAATGAAGGTGCAAGTTTACACAACCAATTTCAGCTTGAATCTGATTGTTAAGCTTAAATCTGATTGTAGTTGTAGCTCCCTCTCTATGAATAGGGTTTTTTGTAACATAATCTATAAGGATGATCAAGAGCGTTCTTCCTCGTAGAAGACGCTCTACTTTTTTGCCTACTGTATAAAAAAGTATGAAATACCTACATTCTTTAATTTAAAAGTTTACAATAAAATTTATAGCCAAAAGACTTTGTAAAAAAAACATTGATTAAAATATGGTTTATGTTAAACTTACATCATATCATTCATATAATATAAAGTTGGGAATATATTTAGGAAGTAAGTTATTTATTATTAATTTAATTTATTGAAAAAGTTATATAAATAAAAACCCTTTTGATATATGTAATTTCTTAGTTGGGAATATATGTTTTAGTAAATTTGATAAAAGAAAAAATTATTTTTATAATAAAAATAATTCTAATTAAAATTACAGTTACTAAAAAAAATTAAGAAAAAGATATGTAAATAATTTTGAAAATCTTTTAACGGAAATTTCGCGAGGTATCCCTGAAGTAAGGAGTATTTCGTGGGGTGTACAAAAGTTTGGGTTATTTCGTGTGGTATCCCTAAGTTTAAATATCTTTTTGCAAAATACCCACCTCTATTTATTCTATTGCTCTCTGTTAATTTGTTTTCTTCTTTCATTTCTGAGATGGACGGAGAAGAGAGACAAAGATGAAAGCAGAAATCAATCCGGCAAAGCAAGGATTGGATGAAGATGTTCAAGTCGATAAGTGGGGTTGGTGTGATGAAAATGTAAAGGCTCGGATTTCTCGGAAAAAGGAAAAACAAAATGAATTTAAAAGTGAAATTTAACGGAAAACTCGCTAATTCGGATTTTAGAACTCTTGAAGAGGATTTTCGGCCTAAATAAAATTTTGAAAACTAACATGACTACCTTGATTTCCGGATTTCAAATTCTAATTGCGCGAAAAAAAGAGCGGATTTCAGGATTTTATTTCGGGTATTTTGAATTTGTGATTTGGGACCACACTACACATTATATCTCCTTCTCCTCTTTATTGATCCAAAATCTAAGCCCCCCCCGCCCCCGACCAATACTTTGTGAAAGAGCCAACTTCAATTAAAAAACCCTATCTCTTTTGTTCAGACTCACAACACTACATATCAAGAAAGAAAACCCACTTCTTCACCTCTCTTTACTCTTCTCCTTATATTGCCCAAACACACACTCAACCTCACACAAAAAAAACATAGCCTTTCAGAAAAATAAAACCTATGCCTGCCACTATCTCCTATGCTCTGCAGTAACCATCGGCCACAGTCCAAGGCAACCCCAAATTCCCCTCATGTCTTCAACCAAGCTGCCCTCTTTGTTTTCAAACACAAACCGTACCAAGAACACCCCATCATCGTCTTCTTCCCCAAGCTTCAAGCTTTCCCCCTATGCTCCGATCTTTTCCCTTCCCATGCGGCACCACCACCTCTCATTTCCATGGAGTTTCCGGAGCGGCGATTGGCGCCAGGGAGCTTCCTTGCAAATTGCCGCTAACGACCCAGGAGCTCGGGGATCCTCTAAGGCCGGTCGAAGCCACCAATCCCTTCCAGACCGAGCAGTGCCAAGTCGAAGACAAGCCGAACGAATCTGGCAAGTCGACGAAGCGGTCTTCCTCTCGGTAAGCTCCCTTCACCTTTTCTAGTCAAAACGCCGAAAAGCCACACCTTTACACCTCTTACCTTCTTCCTAGGCCGAGAGATCCCTAATTCCGACTCCGGTGAGCCTCGAATCGACTCTGATGACCTCGAAACCTTCCGACGAAGCTCGAATACTCTCGGTGAGACCTCCCTAGCTCTCCTTCTTCCATTTCCTTGTCTGTTTTTGGACCCATGGGCGTAGGGTGAGGTGGATGGAACAAGCTGTCGCCGGCCAGCAGCCTCCCACTCCCTTTCTTCTCTTCCCAGTTCGATCAGAGCTAGAAGAAGGAGCGGTCGGTTCTTCCTTTTCTTTCTTTCCCTGGTCCGGTTCGGGTAATTAAAATAAAAGGGTGGTTCGGTTTGGTTCATTAAAGAAAATCAGATTTTTTAAAGAGTTGTTTTAACAAAAGGGTGGATTTTGGAGTTTTGACAAATTAAGGCCGGTTTTGAGTAGATATAAAATGAAGGGGTCGATTTATAGTTTTTATAAAATAAAGGTGGTTTTGGTAGATTAATAAAGGAATTATTTTAATAAATAAAAGTGGTTGGGATTTTAAGGCATTTGAAAATATTTTATGGAAGTGTTTAGAAATAAAATGGTATCTAAAATATAAAATATTATTATCGAGATTTAAAGATAAAATATCATGGTGATTTAAAAATGTGACATTATTAGACTTGTGTTTTAGAAAAAAAGGGGATTTGATTAACATTTACCAAGGAAAGAATTTCTAACTGGTTAACTCGGTTTTCGAAACGGTTTTCGGGACTAATGTGGGAATTATGTGACCGATGACTAATTAGCATGATGATATGATTGATTGACTAATGAACGGTTGAACTTGACGGAATGATGATTTCGATATGGTTGCTATTCCCATTGAATGATATGCGACTTATACATATATGTTCTGATGTGTATCTAGGTGATACTTTGTGATTATGAATGATGTATGCCGGATCTTCTATTATGTTGTTCTGCATAGCCAGGTGAGTTCCTATATGAGCTCACTCAGATTCGAAAGGAGATCTCCCTACTTGTAGCCATGTGCATACTAGGTGCTTGCATTCATAATAAAGCATGACATGTAGTATCCTGCTAGGATTGTACTCATGATTGAGCATTCGTTTACTTATTGCTTTTGTAAACAGAACGACCGTTATCTGTGAAGTAACTAGAGTCATTGCTAGGGTTATAGGATGGCCCAGTTCCATCGGGTCCCGTCTTGAGTCAATCGAGTCATGGAATTTCGTTATATTATGAACTGTCTGCGGGCTTTAGTGTGGATACGGGTTGGGCATTCATGCCGCCCGATTATTATGGAATGCATTCACGAGCTGGCCAGTCTCCGCCCTATCGGAAGGGGGTGGAGGTAGGAGAGGGATATACCACTTGGTATTCGGTGGTAAGGCCTTATTATATTTGTGCACTTGATCTTAGGACCATGCTAGTGTATTAATATTCTGCCTTGCATCTAGAAGCATCTTTATTAGGACTAGCGTGTGTATGTGTCTGCTTGTTTGGGATTATATTGCGTAGGGCTTCAATCTGACACCGTCCCGCATACATATTTTTTTAGGTTTGTTTTGCAGCATGATTTTTCCTTGCTTCTGTAATGTGGGAACTCTCTTGGGCGATTGCAAAGAAATGGTCTAACCTTAGATTTCGATAAATACGCTTATTGATTTGGTTTTGACCCGGCTTTGCCGTGGCACCCTCTTATATTACACCTTGATTCCACTATTTACATGACTGTTGGTATTCCACGCTTAGACTTATGACAGGTACAGGGGACTTCCCCGGGGATTCCAACGATCCATTCGAATTTTGGGCATGAAATCCCACTTGAAAATGTTAGAGTAGAATTTCAAACCTTCAACCTGTACTCGGGGCGCAAGATCCTAACGAGGGGTTCCATCCCTCGAAACGTAACCCGGGAATCATAATCCCGGGCCATTACAAAGTTGGTAACAGAGCGAGGTTGTGCAAACCGAGTATGATAGGTTGGAGTGGTTTTGAAAATAGCCCATGGTTTTCAAATGGCTTTTCAAAATGTTTTAGAAAGGGCAAAATGAATTTAATATGGCTAACTCAAATGGACTAAATATGAACTCGACTCAATAAATTCGGTAATCAAACAAAGGGAAACGATGGGGTAGTAAAGGCCCTAGAGCATCCCTATTAGATGTACTTGGGAACGGGTAGGCATAATATAGCTTGTTATTTTACAGGTGGACTTGAAGACTCCAAGGAACCCGAAGGATGGAGTGACATCAGTTAGGAGGCCATGAGGTATTTTCCCCTCCGGTCTGCCGTACCTCGAAGGACGACATAGATCGTCTCGGTGATTATATGCATTATATCCAACTGGGCCCAAGGGCGATCCTCCTCGAAGAGGATCATATTAACCCCGTTGATTGCTCCCATGCCGAGTGATGTTGTGCTTAGGATAGAGAACTAATCAGTATGTCTTGACTTGAATCATGTATTGAATAACTGTGCAAACGGGATAGCGGGAGAGTACCTCGTTCTTATGTCATCGGAATTCCTGTCGTGTTGGAATAGCCCTTTCATAATTCCAACCCCTGATGATTTTGACTCCGTCAATCGACCCACCAAAACATTTAGGCATGTTAGCAAGGGTCGAAGAGCATCCGCTCTCCATATTTCGAGTCTTGTTTGGTACCCCATCATCTATGCTTTTACCGAGTCTTGTACCGGAAGTTGGTGTCTTCTACGGGAAATTTGGGTTAGTTAACTAATTACCTTCGGAAATCGTGTCGAATGTGAGGGTTACTTGAGTATGTTAGGAGTGATGACTAAAGTAGTTTCGAGTTAGGAGTGAGTTGTCTCAAGGAGTCACCCCTTTTGATCATCGTAATGGTCAGCCATGTCTTCTTTTCACAAGAGTCTAAACACGAGTTCTGCCTTCACCTCTCGGGAATAGCATGAAGGTCCTTGTGTCTTGCCGAGCGAGTCATACTAGTGTCCCACGGGAAACGGGGAAATGAGTCGGTGATTGTCCTTGGAGAATTTTGTCCGTTTATAATAGTAACCCTTCTTCTAATTGCATGACATAATGCATTGATATATTTCAGCATGACTTGTCTCATATCTTGCATGATTGCAATTGTGAATGAGTATATGTGCCGCATGAATGAATTTCCATAATAGTACGTTACTCCCCATTGAAGGTCCATGATAGTGTGGTCAACCCTCTTGTATGAGTATCATGTGAAATAAATTCCTAGCATGATAAGTTGATCAAATTGAACCTTGTTGACCATGTACTTTCTTAATGAGTGTTGGTAGTATCATGTAGGATATATGTCTTCTAATTATGAACCATCATGCAATTAGGTGTCATACTTGTCGTACTACAGGTTAGGGCTGTGCAGAAAAATACGACACGGTTGACACGATACGAAACCGCAACAAAACGATACGAAAAAACACGAAACGATAAAGATACGACACGATTATGACACGAAACGGTAAAACGTGACAATAATCGTGTCGTGTTCGGATCGGCATATTTCCCTTATCGGGTATCCAACACGACACGATAATTCTTTATTTTTTTTAATATTATTATTCTGTAATATTAGTTAATATATAATAAAGTCCTCTATGTATCGAATAACAAAGTTTGCCCAGTTGGTGAGGAGTGTTGTTCGCGCGCGTTGCCCACAATGTCTCGTGTTCGAATCCTGGTAATTACTACAGCTTTCTATTTTTTTTCCCTCACCTTTGTTCTTTTGTCTACTGTATAGCCGTCTAGGGTAAGACTTAAGAGTCATCTCTCTCATTCTTTCTTAATCTCCCAAACGGCCAAACCAGACCCGCCGCCCTCATTCTTTCTCAATCTCCCAGACCCGCCGCCGCCAGGAGCCATCTCCGCTGCTACAGCCCTCTCTCGCTCGCCCTCCTCACACCTCAGTCTCATCTCGAGTCGTCTCTCGCTCGAGCCGCAGTTCAGATCCGGCTCACAACTCGCCTCGCCTCCGGCCTCTCCTTAGTCTCGCCTCTCCGCCGGTGCCAGCCCACAGCCCCACAGCTCAGATCTGGTTCACAGTTCAGATCCGGTTCACAGCCCCAGCCCATAGCTCGCCAGTCGCCTCGCCTCGCCTCTCCTCTCCGGCTCTCATCAGTCCTCCTCACGCCCATGTTCAAAGTTCAATTCCGGTAAGTTGTACTTGTAGCTGCTCGGTTTTGGTTTTGTTCAATGGTTCGACACTTCGACGGGTGTTGTTTGTTTGATAATTGCTCCTATTTCACATTATTGATTTAGTTTACTATGTAAATTAGAATGTCGAGGGTTGTATGCACAGCCCTAATCTGATATAGAGGATGTAAATTAGCTTACTTTTTAGTCTTCTACAGTGTACGGCAAATTTAGAGAAAAAAAAAGGTTTTTTGTACAAATCGTGTCGTGTCGTGTTATACGGGTATCCGACACGAAACCGTGTCGTGTTATCGTGTCGGATACCCGGTACTTATCGTGTCGTGTTCGAATCGGCACTTTTCCCCTTATCGGTTTCGTGTTTCTGTCGTGTCGTTTCGTATCGTATCGGATACCCGGTTATGCACAGCCCTACTACAGGTACATGGTTGTATTTGATGTGATAGTTACTATTCCCATATGACCTTACCATATCCTCTAGCATGATTATTAGGATGCATCTCAACATGCTCGTAATTGACTTCGCATTGTCTTGATCTACTTATGTGTGTTCCTAAAATGAGTGATGAATCATACATGTGACATTCTACAATGCCCGCTATATCGTACATAACTCATCTTGTGTATGTCTATTGTCGGTTTGTGCATATATGATCTTAATATATATCGTACATATCTCACGATAGGTTGCTAGCTTATTCCACGTGCATGAAAAGTTGTTTATATGAATATGTTATGAATGTATAAATCGATATCCCTTGAGAGAGGTACATGTTAGTGTGGAATGATGTGATGATATTCATGAGTATTATGTGTTGTGTGTCACAATTATAACCTCATAGAATACCCTAAGGACATCATTGTAATCCTCGGGTGGGGATTCTATCTTAGTCTAGTCAACCCTAGTCCTGGTTTGTGTCTGAATCCTTAAGGAAGTCGTGTTGTCCGCCCTTGTCTCTCCCCTATCTCCTTAACTTCTAATCCTTGTGATCCCTTGACGAGCGCCGACATGAAGGAAATAGCTGACGACCAAGTGGCACTAGAGCGGGGCAACGGAAGTGTGATGATCCATAATCCATAGACCACAGGATAGACGTCGTCAAAGGTATACAAAGGACGGACACATTCGAAGATGATAGTTGTGGACGTGATTCTCTTGGATGACTCAATGAAGGAGATTCTCCATTCAAATCGTGGATTCTTCTATCTCAATTGGAATTGGCATAGTGCAATAGGCCTAGAGCTGACATAGTTGGATGTGTGATGACTGATATGCTGAGCTGGTAGTGAATGATTGCCTGACTAACTTGTGTCTGTGATGATGTACCTTTATGTTTAAGTGTACTGACCTGCTAGTAAATCAGTTATGGGTTATATAGGTGGTGGTGTTTTCCTCTTGAGCTTGAGTCATGAGATTCTTCAGTGAGACAGGTCGGAAAGTAGCAGGTAGATTGAGGTCTTCGCATTGGGTCCGTGGTTGTGTGAGATGAGGTGCAGGAAAGATGTATCAGCAAGAGTAGAACCGAGTGAGTTGGGATTTGTCGGAGATAGTAGTCGGCGAGTAAAGTTGATCCTCTAGGTAGGTCTTAGGTGAGGAGTAGAGCTAGTATGACGAGATTTTAAGGGAGATGTCCTAGCTAGAAATGTCGGTAGGTATTGGGTGCGTGGTGTGAGCGAGTGGCATAGGAGGGTAGTTGGCGGAGGTCTAGCCTAGTTGCATTAGGGTAACCTTGAGAGTGGATGTGAGTATAGGTAGTTAGTGTAGTTCTAGAGGTGGACGAGAGAGTTAGGAGTGGATCGAAAGGATTCTTGAGGGAAGTGTTGTGAGACAGATTGATGTACTAAGGAAGGTGTCCAGGTATTCTAGGAGAGGATCGTGGGCGGCATCGAGGATGATCGGTTAAGGAATGTCTAAGGAATCGTAGAATTTGGAACTACATTGTATGTGCGGTGATTTGGGAACGGTTTTGGTAAAGGATGCGATTGAGGAAGTGCAAAGGATGAGTAGTATGAGGTTGTTTGGGAAATCTTCGTTCTTGAATATTAGGTTGTTGATATTAGGACTTTACATGTGATATGAGTATTTGGAAATTGTTTGGATAGAATTGGTAGTCCTTCGAGAATTCATGAGTGAATGACTTCTAGATGCGTTGTTCGAGGATTTTAGCATAGGGAGGGAATCAAGATTGATGTGTGGAGATTATTGTGGCTAGTGAGGTATTTGAGGATGTGAGATGAGTCTTCGAGGAAAGGTTGGTAGCTAGGCAAGGATGTTGTTGAGAATTCTAGTAAGACTATAGACTTGAGGATGAGATAGGGAGATTATGAGCTTGGAATTGGGAACCAGGCAAGCGTAAGGCATTGAGAGCACAAGAGAAGGAAGGATTTTAGAAGGTGTGGCGGAATTGCGGTACTTGGGAAGGCTCGGATGAGATGTCATAGGAACTTTGTGGAAATAATTATCGGTAAAAGAGGGCTTTGGATGATAAGGTGTTATGGTTAAGAAGTAGGAGCTTTAGGCATGTTAGGAATATGAAGAGATGAGGAAGTGGAGTAGGAGACTCGAGGATTTCGAACGGTTAAGGTTTAGTAAGAATTGGAATAAGGAAACTTGGAAATATACTGAGACGAGGAGCTAGAATAGGTTGGTTGAGAAGTCGTGGATGTTAGGTTTCGTGAGATTCGGGATGGGAATAGTAGAGTTTGTGATTGGTCATTGAGGATAGACGCGGGTGATGAGGAACTCGGTGATTCGTGGTTATGAGTTGGCACTAGACGGTTTTCTGCGTTAGAGTTGTCGAAAGTATGCGGTTGAGTGGATTCTAGAAAGGTAGGATACTTGTGTTGGTAATGTCGAGGATAAGGATGGGAGTGTCGGGTGTAAGATGGTCAGTATGAGTTGTGTTCTTAGAGGTAGATGGCTAGTGAGAGTGAGTAGTGGTACGGGAAATGTGATCAGGTTAGCAAGGTGATTCGAGATGTCTCTTTGGGAGATAATGGTCAGGTAGAGTCTTGAGAACCTAGGAAGAATAAGCGAGATTATTAAGGAGCACCTAGGTTGATCGTGAAAGCAGTTCAGTTGAGGACTCATGATTTCTCTTAAAGGGTAAAGATGGGACTGGTAGGGAACCCCTAGGACGAGGAGGTGCGTGGAGAGTCTTGGTAGGCGGTCGAGGTGTTAAGCTTGTCGGAATAAGGAATTGTGTGACTGGGAACTCCGAGATATGAATTTAGATGGCTTGAGGGCATATGAGTTGGGATACTTAGTAGTTGGTTTGGGATGTAGGCTTGGAATTGAGGATATTTATGAGGCTAGAGAGTTTGTATATGAGCGGGATGCAATGATATTTAGAACTAGTATCATATTTGAGTTGGTAGACCTAGGTGAGGTTGATCTTGCTGCGAGAGATGATGAGGAGTGGTCGTGTCTTGTCATGATCGGTAGTTGTAGGCGGATTCTCCTGAGGATGTGACCTAATGTATGCTTTACTTGGGGCCGAATGTTTTGCGAATTCTATGCTTAGAAGATGTTGATTCCTTGATGTATCGTCATAGACAATAGCGAGTTGTTCGTACTAACAATAGTTATCCCCTGAACTTGATGAAATGCTAGTGTGCGGAAGTACTTGTTTTGATACTTGGTAGTTGGCGTAAGTATAATGTGTTTATCTGATTGATATGAGGTGCAACTTCTGTGATATGATATGATGGATCCTACTATTTACGATGTTGTTCTAGATCTGTTACGGTATGTGACTATCCTTGACTTGAATATGATTTTATTATGAATGTGTGATACGATTGCTATGTTATATGATACCAGAATTGGAATTGCTAGCATGCTAGAACCAAATTGATGAAATGTGATTCTGACTTGGAACATAGGAAGGAAATATGGGATTAGCCCTTAGAGTTGGATGATTCCACCTTTTGAAATTTTAAACTTGCTTGACTAACATCGGGATTAAGGGATTTTGGATGGTGTTTAAAAATGACTAAACTTGGATTTTGAGAAACCAAACGCGATTGAGAATTTCAATGATTTTGAGACCAATCCTTTTCAAATTGAGGAACCCTTTTGAAACTTTTTCGACCCGAGCTTGCATTATGACGTCCCACGAAGTGTATACAAGCATTTTATAGGGGCCCTTATAGACTGCTTGCTAAGACCTAGTGGAAATGTTGTAATGCTTTTCGAGTTATGATATAACCGAGAAGTCGGGGTAAGGATGTGGTAAGGGCCCATATCACACTCTCGCTATGGCCTATCGGGGATATTATGGCCATGATGACGATACTGTGAGAATCTCATAGGGGTACTTATAAGGCACTTACTAGATCAATGGAATGGTCCTTGGACTCACCTATTCATACTTCATCTCCTACCTTGTTTTGGTTTTAGTCTCGGGGACGAGACTTGTTTTTAGAGGTGGATAATGTAAAGGCTCGGATTTTTAAATCCTAAATTTCTCGGAAAAAGGAAAAACAAAATGAATTTAAAAGCAGAATTTAACGGAAAACTCGCTAATTCGGATTTTAGAACTCTTGAAGCGGATTTTCGACCTAAATAAAATTTTAAAAACTAACATGACTACCTTGATTTCTGGATTTCAAATTCTAATTGCGTGAAAAAAGAGCGGATTTCAGGATTTTATTTCGGGTATTTTGAATTTGTGATTTGGGACCACACTACACATTATATCTCCTTCTCCTATTTATTGATCCGCAATCTCAGCCCCCCCTTGACCAATGCTTTGGGAAAGAGCAAACTCCAATTAAAAAACCCTATCTCTTTTGTTCAGACTCACAACACTACATATCAAGAAAAAAAACCCACTTCTTCACCTCTCTTCACTCTTCTCCTTATATTGCCCAAACACACACTCAACCTCACACAAAAAAAACATAGCCTTTCAGAAAAATAAAACCTATGCCTGCCACTCTCTCCTATGCTCTGCAGTACACATCGGCAATAGTCCAAGGCAACCCCAAATTCCCCTCATGTATTCAACCAAGCAGACCTCTTTGTTTTCAAACACAAACCGCACCAAGAACACCCCATCATCGTCTTCTTCCCCAAGCTTCAAGCTTTCCCCCCAAGCTCCGATCTTTTCCCTTCCTAGGCGGCACCACCACCTCTCATTTCCATGGAGTTTCCGGAGCGGTGATTGGCGCCGGGGAGCTTCCTTGCACATTACCACCGACGGCCCAGGAGCTCGTAGATCCTCTGAAGTTGGTCGAAGCCACTAATCCCTTCCAGACAAGCCGAACAAATTTAGCGAGTCGACGGAGCGGTCTTCCTCTCGGTAAGCTCCCTTCACCTTTTCTAGTCGAAACGCCAAAAATCCCCACCTCTACACCTCTTACCTTCTTCCTAGGCCGAGAGCTCCCTGATTCCGACTCCGGCGAGCCTCGAATCGACTCCGACGACCTCGAAACCTTCCGACGAAGCTCGAATACTCTCGGTGAGACCTCCCTCTTCCTCTTCCATTTCCTTGTCTGTTTTTGGACCCATGGGCGTAGGGTGAGGTGGCTGGAACAAGCTGTTGCCGGCCAGCAGCCTCCCACTCCCTTTCTTCTCTTCCCAATTCGATCAGATCTTGAAGAAGGAACGGTCGGTCCTTCCTTTTCTTTCTTTCCCTGGTCCGGTTTGGGTAATTAAAATAAAAGGGTGGTTCAGTTTGGTTCATTAAAGCAAATCAGATTTTTAAAGAGCTGTGGGCCTATTATTTTATTTGGGCCATATCTGTTTTTTTTTTAAACAAAAGGAGGATTGGGCCTGTTTTAACAAAAGGGTGGATTTTGGAGTTTTGACAAATTAAGGTCGGTTTTGAGTAGATATAAAATGAAGGGGTCGATTTATAGTTTTTATAAAATAAGGGTGGTTTTGGCAGATTAATAAAGGAATGATTTTAATAAATAAAAGTGGTTGGGATTTTAAGGGATTTGAAAATATTTTATGAAAGTGTTTAGAAATAAAATGGTATCTAAAATATAAAATATTATTATTGAGATTTAAAGATAAAATATCATGGTGATTTAAAAATGTGACATTATTAGACTTGTGTTTTAGAAAAAAATGGGATTTGACGAACATTTACAAAGGTCAGAATTTCTAACTAGTTAACTCGGTTTTCAAAACGGTTTTCGGGACTAATGTGGGAATTATGTGATCGATGACTAATTAGCATGATGATATGATTGATTGACTAATAGCACGATTGTGTGGACTAATGGCGTGTTGATTGACTAATGGCATGATGAAACGTTAAAGTTGTGTATCGTTAACTTGCTCCTTATGAGGTATGATGAATATGATGAACTTTGAGATAGATGGCTAGGTGGATTTATTATTGCGGATTTATTATGTTCAATATATGAATGTGGCTGAGTGGAATGATGAGAATGACATGGTCTCGTGGAATGTGGCAATATGATGAATGGTTGAACTTGACGGAATGATGATTGCGATATGGTTGCTATTCCCGTTGAATGATATGTTTGAGTGCTTGGATGATTAGACGTAGATTTATACATATATGTTTTGATGTGTATCTAGGTGATACTTTGTGATTATGAATGATGTATGCCGGATCTTCTATTATGTTGTTCTGCATATCCAGTTGAGTTCCTATATGAGCTCACTCAGATTCGAAAGGAGATCTCCCTGCTTGTAGCCATGTGCATACTAGGTGCTTGCATTCATAATAAAGCATGACATGCAGTATCCTGCTAGGATTGCACTCATGATTGAGCATTCGTTTACTCATTGCTTTTGTAAACAGAACGGTCGTTATCTGTGAAGTAACTAGAGTCATTGCTAGGGTTATAGGATGGCCCAGTTCCATCGGGTCCCGTCTTGAGTCAATTGAGTCATGGAACTTCCTTATATTATGAGCTGCCTGCGGGCTTTAATGTGGATATGGGTTGTGCATGCGTGCTGCCCGATTATTATGGAATGCATTCATGAGCATGCTAGTGTGTTAATATTCTGCCTTGCATCTAGAAGCATCTTTATTAGGATTACCGTGTGTATGTGTCTGCTTGTTTGAGATTATATTGTGTAGGGCTTCGATCTGACACCGTCCCGCATACATATTTTTTTTAGGTTTGTTTTGCAGCATGATTATTCCTTGCTTCTGTAACGTGGGAACTCCCTTGGGCGATTGCAAAGAAATGGTCTAACCTTAGATTTCAATAAATACGCTTATTGATTTGGTTTTGACCCGGCTTTGCCATGGCACCCTCTTGTATTACACCTTGATTCCACTATTTGCATGACTGTTGGTATTCCACGCTTAGACTTATGACAGGTACAGGGGACTTCCCCGGGGATTCCAACGATCCCTTCGAATTTTGGGTATGAAATCCCACTTGAAAACGTTAGAGTAGAATTTCAAACCTTAAACCTATACTCGGGTCGCAAGATCCTAACGAGGGGTTTCATCCCTCGAAACGTAACCCGGGAATCATAATCTCGGACCGTTACAGACAACAACACCGACACCTATCCTGCAAGTATGTTTTTTTTAGTTTTGCGTTTAAAAATTCAGAATTTGGGTGTAGGGATTTTGGATTCGATAATTTGAGATTAGAAAATTTTGGATTTCAGATTTCCCAATTGGATGTCAAACATAGGGATTCATTGCATAACACTTCTCAAGTTTATTTGCTCAATACAAACAACCTTTTTTGAATTTCTTTTGGAGGTCACTTGTTACCCAAAGAGTCTATGGCATAAAAGTTGCAACCCTCAAGCTACAACTTTTGTTTTCAGGTACACGATGCCTTGAGATTGCTTCTGTTTAGTTCATATACAAGCCGCAACTTTTGTTTTCACGTGTAACTCCGCTATTGAACTTACTCCATTGAAGTGCTTTCCTTTTGGGACATGTATTGTTGTTCAATCAAATGAATGCAACATTAAATCCACATAAGTTACAATGGACTAGAAACCGTGATTTTGAAGAATTGATGCAAAAAATTATGATTTTGGCATTTTTTTTTTTACCAAGAAGGCTATGTTCTACACTATAGGATTTTTGTTCTTGTTCTTATTATTTCTTTTTATTGATATTGTTAATGAATTGCTTCTTGATTCGTGAACACTAATCAGAAGGTTTTTATCCGCAAGATGATGAATCCACATCCTTTTTTTATAGAACATCCACATTCTTCTTGCTTCTTGTTGGATGCCATTGATCCAAATCCTATATAAGTCGAATTTTGTGATAATTTTTTCGCAACTTGCTTCTTCTTTAGCATTGATACATTTGTTTTTCGGGTTTTGCTCACTTACTGCACTGATTCTAATCTTCTGATTGTTGAGAGTGGTCAATTGAAGCTTTATACTCTTACTATCTCTTACTATGCCTATTAGCTTAAATGGTAGCGCGATGTGCACACGCATAAAGATATGAGTTCAAATCCCGCATAGGCTAATCTCAATCCCGATGGAAAGTTCAAATTTATGTCTCATTATTTTGGTTAATAATCCCATTTGTATAATATGTTTTTTGTCGAGAGAGTTTTTATAGTCAAATGGTTAGTTGTTGTTTGAATTGGATATGGTTAATATTAAGAGTTTTCTATAGTCGTTACGTATAACAACAACCTTCTGGGTGAAATGAGAACAAAAAAAAGGTTGTTTCAAACTTTATGATAGCATGTAATAACATAAATTCGTATGACAACAATCGAAAGGCTATTTCAAAACATTGATAGCTTAACAAAGGATGAATAGGCTTAATAAAAATAGAAAGTTTGAATCTATATCTTATCTATATAAGCACTGTTATCATGTTTGGGAAAATTGAAAATTTAGTTTAACCTATGTGGATTCGAGCCCCTATAATTTGCCTAAGCACAATATTCTTCATGTTGAGCTAATAAGCTGCCAAAATTTTCAATATTATAAACCACCATTATATGAAATAGTCAATTAGAAAGCAAACGAAGAAATATATACTTACTTTGCTATAGCCTTTCCAATGTAGAAACTAGAAAAGATACATCGTTTACAATTTCTAATACTTTCTCATAACTACTTAATATATAAATTGCGATTTCAGTTGTATTCTAATGTAGAAACTATAAAGGATACATCTTGGCTTAGTAACCTTTAATGAGCTGGACATGTGCAATTCTTCTATGTTTATGCGAAGGCAAAAGATGGTTACAAGTTGACATTCCTTCACACTATGTTGCTAGATGCTAGATAAGCAGAACCTACATGGGAAGAAAAGGAATACATAATCACAGTACAAACAATGTACCATATGCCATCAACACAGAAGAACTTAAGGCTATTGCAACATCAAATACTGAGCATAAACAAAGTCATTCACAAAAATTAAGAGTAAGGCATTAACTTAGTTTTAGAGCTTGTGTATTGGACCTACTATTGTGAAATTGGAAGATGATGATAAATATTTTTTAGCATAGACACAGAAAAATAGGCAAATGACCAATGTGACCATGCAACTACACAAACTCGAACACTGTCATTACCTACTGTTAACAATGGTCTAAAGTCCACCGTCTCATCTAACTGATAATCACACAATAGGTGATTGAATAGGGTGGCACAACGAGCTTAAAACAAATCTACAAACTAGATTTCTAACTTCCAAGTTCCAACCGCACTTGCATATAGAGTGATTAAATTTATCCGCGAATACATCAGACCATATGAAATAAAAACAAACTCTCCAAAATCCAACTATATATAGATCATAGCCATGAATCCCATTCGTTTGTGGGGGTAAGAACTCAAATACGCTAACAAAAATTAAGTGGTTCGCATTGCAATTAAATCATAATTTTCACGAAAGAGGAGAAGTTTTAACAAGGACATACCTCTTGCCACCGGAGCATCATTGAGCTCCACTCAATTCCCGTCAGTATCGAGTTATGGTGCGTTCTCTGTGTCACCTGTCTCCCACAACCTCTCTGTGTCATAGGTCCTCTTGTTCACCGTCGAAGTTTGCAAATCGCCGACACTTGTCCTTCGTTCTATGTTGTCGTCAATAATGGGTTTTAATTTTCTTTTACTTTTTTTAGAAAGTTAACGAGAGTTGTTACTTGTTATACATTTTAACGGAGGGGCACGAGATGAAGCTTTAACAAACTTCAAGGGTATCTCATGAAAAATTAAAATAATTATACACAATACGAAATAGCTTATACAATAAGAGTATCTCATAAAATTTTCGATCTTTTAGGGTGTATTTTCTTGTCAATTTTAAAGGGGTGGATAGGGTGGAGAGGCTGGGGGTGGAAGCTCGGTGAGCCGTTTGGAAGGCGATGGAGGGGGTGGAGGTTGTGGGCGATTCGGGGTGGAAGGGGGTGGACGTGGCACTTTTTTCCCACCTTGCGGAGGTAGGTGGACGGGGTGGAGCGATTGGCTATCCACAAATTTCCCCTCTCCCTTACCAGTAGTTCAAGAAGAAGGCGATTACGAAAGGTGAAGAATTGCGACCTGCGACAGCAGCACCACCGATCCCGAGCGACCACTGGAGATCAGGTATGGGATTATCCCTATTCGAATGTGCAATGGTTCGGTTCGATTTCTTGTGAATGTCGGTCGGTGTTGGTTGTAGAGAGTCTGAGATGAACATGTCACTGTGCTTTGATCTCAGATCCGCAATAGGGAGACTTGCATAATGTGATTTTGTTGTCGTTTGTGATTGTGTTCCTTCTTGCTTTGATTTTGTGTGAGCGACCACTAGATTTAGCCTCCCTTTCACTCATTCGCCGCCTTCAAAGCTTCATCTGGTGTTGTGTGAACGTGAGTGAGGAAGACACCCAAATGAGGTTGTAATTAAAGATGAGGGTAAAACTGGTAATTCACCATAAGAGCTAAAAAAATAATCCCTAATGAACCAAACACCATACGAGATACCTTTCGAAATTAATCTCCATCCTTTCCACCCCGTAAAATATATCTCCACCCTTTCCACCCCTTAAAATTAATCTCCACCCCCTCCGCAAGAAAACACAACCTTAGGGCCGTATTTTGCGATTTTTTTTTGGAGATTATTTTAGGAGATGTAGATTTTTAAGAGATGGAGTTTTTTTATTTTTGTAGATTAACGAGTTTATGGAGATGGAGATTTATTTTGTAAATAATCTCGGTATGGTGTTTGATGTGTATGAGATTTCGAAAGGAAAGGACGGAAATACCCTTCCCTTACTACCCTCCTATCAGACTCCATCACGCACGAGTTGTCCGTCACTCGCCTAAGCTCGGTTACCTGGTAAGGGAAAATCAGAGGAACTCGGAGAGCTTGCACACTATGTGTCTACATCAACCATCGTCCGACATCATTCAAAGTCGCCTTCGTTCTCCGACAACAAATGGACATCAGAGTCTCTCCTTGAACGTCGGCTATCACATGAACTGGTGCACATGAGATTAGAACACAAAAGCGTTGTAGAGAGAGGGGAGAAGCACCGAGAAAAAGAATGGGGATAATCTACACATGAACTCCACAATCTACCTGAAAAGACTCTATCTCAAAAGGCCACCATTTTTAGTGGGGCCCGGGAATATACCCAGTGGGGCCTTCAATATTCCTAACGGACTTACCTGACCCGCATCAAGATAATCGGTGCGGCCCAACCTGTGTCACGGGAACAACCTGGTTATGAATGCTGATGGGTCATTCCCTTATCAAGTTTTCCTCGGACGAATTGGGAATCAACCGCTTACCTGCCGCCGTTGGCTGACTTCGGGGCCAACAGCAACAAATTCTCGATTCTGTCTTCGGGTTTTCAAAGGGCGAAGAAAGGTTTATGTCCGCGGAGCAATTCCTCCTTCCCGAAAAGAGGTTTCTTGCGTGTTAAATTTACTCTCTCTTTTCCTCACTTTTCTCAGGTTACTCGGTTTTGATCCGCTCCTTTCTCCCTTTTCTTCCTTTTCCCCTTCCCCCCCCCCCCCAAAAGGTCCCTTTTTCATATGTTGGTTTTTGGTTTTTATAGGTGACGGATGAGCTTCGACTGACTCGCCACGTGGGGATTGTAATTTGACAAGTGTCCGACTCGTGGGATGTGGGCATGTCTGACACGTGTTCCTCTTCTCTATCCGCGGATGATATGGCTTTTAGTGAGTTAACAGTCTTTGGTAGGATGCTCATCCGCGGACGTCCTTTTTGTCTATTGTCGCAATTTATTTTTATTGTTTGTTAATCCAGATGTTTTTATTGTTGGTTTCGTCACAGCTCCTCGGGCCGGGTCGATTCCCTTCAGGGATTGACGCGGATTGATAAAGAATTTTTAGAAAACATCTGATCCTGTGTGTCTGTGTTTAACTCCGCGTCCATTAGCGGTGATGGGCTTTTTGCTTCTTTGTTTTGGCCCATTTAGGGCCCATTAGGCCCATTTCTATCCGGAAGTTCAAACGTCAGTAATTTTCTTTATAAGTTACCCCGTTCCGTTCATTTAACCTCACATTTGTCTTCTTCTGCTCCTCCAAAGAATTTTGTTCTTATCTCCAGCTTTGTTTTCCGGCGGTGGTCTTAGGTTTCCGGTCGCGGTTTGTTTGAAGTTTCCGGCGAGGTTCTTCAGAGTTTTGAGGTATTTCTTTCTTGTTTCAAGTTGCTTTCTTAGTTTTCTTTTCAATTCTTTGATCTTCTTGATGGGTAGATCGAAAATTAAGGTGCGACCTTGTCTCCGAATGTGTTTTTGACCGAGGTTTTGTTTCGCGTAAGTAAATCTTCATACAATTTTCTCTAGTTTCTTTGGGAATGGCTAGTCTCAGTGGAGAGAACGATGTGTTGGATGAATTCGAGAGATGTGAAGGGTGGAAAGGTGACGTCGCTTCGTCTTCTCAACCGCGTCAAACTCAAGAGATCCTCTCCTCTTCTTTTGAGAGTTCTTCTTCTAGTTCTGGTGGTACTTCATCAAGGTCATCTTCTGCCACATCCACATCGACTCCAAATCGGGTTGGTCCTACGGGCAGCCCTATTAAGGTGAGAAGGCGTCAGAAGCGTACTGACCCTGATTACTATTCTTCTCCTTACACAGTTTCTTCTTCTTCGAAGGGATGCGCGGGAGATGAAAATTCTGAAGATGCGGGTGAATCAGGTGTTGGTTCTTCCATGGACGTGGGTCTTTCTTCCACTTCTCACCCCGTGGACGCGGATCAAGAGATAGAGAATGTTTGGATTCCTTCCGAAGCTCCCCCTATTGGTGTAGCGGAAAATCCCAAAAAGATCCGCTCTAAAGAAAATTTGACCGACTTGGATACCCCGGTGTATGACCTAGGGGATTTAGATACTTGTCTCTTTCTAGAAGATTTTAAACCTCTCCCGCCTCCGTCCGACCGTCCGTTAGTTGTATCTGACAGGATTCACCCATGGAGATCTCCTGTGGATGAGCTGAGGGGATGTACCACTTTGTTAGGGTTGGCGGACCTTGATGCTATTTCTCGTATTTTTCCATGGCCTGCGGGATTAGAGTTCTGCCTTCCTAAGGAGGGGGGAGGTTGTTTAGATGCTTATGAGGACTGTTTAGTTGTTTACGCGGCCAGTCTGTCCCAGGGTTTCCGACTTCCCTTACACCCCTTTTTCTCAAAGTTTTTGAACGAGTACAACCTAAGCTCTGCTCGGATTGTCCCTAATGGTTGGATGTTTTTCACCAGCTTCATAATGAGGTGCAAGGAGATCGGGGTTGCTCCTTCATTGAAGTTGATGTTCATGATCTTTTCTTTGAAAAAGGGAACCCAGGATCCGAGATTTTATCAGTGCAAATCGAGCTGTGGATACATGGATAGGTTATCTAGCAAACCAAATTGGAAGTATAAGTGGTTTCTGGTCCGCGATAAGTCTGGAAATGGTTTTAATTGCTGGACCATTCCAGGGCGTTTCTTCTCTGTGAAAAAACCAAATGTCTCCAATCTTCCTGAGTTCAAACAATCGTTTTCTCACACACCTAGGTTTCCTTGGGAAAAAATGCTATCCGCGTTTCGTCTTGAGATGGCTGGCTTGAGTTTACCTCATCCGGGACTAGGTGGCTCTTTTTGTTTTATTGTTTCTTTGGGTGCTTAGATTTGTTGCCTCTTATTTTGTCTTGTTTTGATGTTTAATTATCATTGGATGTTTTTGTACTCAGATAAAATGGATTTGGACTCGCTTTTGAAGCGACATAAAGCAAGATCTGAAAAGAAGAAAAAGACAGGTTTAGAGATCAGTGATCCTCTCGCCCCTCTTCTAGCCCCTGAGGTGGCTCCGATCGTTGATATGAATGTAGTGGAAAGGACTGGAGCTCTTGTAGAGTCTTCTCCTATGGTCCCCGTATCTCGAGAGAAGCGCGTTCGTCCCTCTGCTCCTGAAACCTCCAAGACGAAGAAAAGGAAAGTTAGCATCGTTGTTGGGCCGTCAGCTGCGGATGAAATGGAGCTCTTTCTGGAGGGTGAAGCGACTCTTCACGAGTTTCCCATTCCAGGCTTTGACGCGGTTGATCTGCGGGGGCTCGCCTTTCCAGCCAAAAAACGTTGTCTTCCCGAGCAAGGATACGTTAGCCGATTAGATGATGTTAATCTTTCGACTAACTTTGACCGTCTTATCCAGTGGGTAAGTTTTTACGTTTTGCGAGTTGCCTTCTATTTCTGTTTTTTGGGAATAATTTGACGCGGCTTAACTCTGGCCCCCTTCTTCTTCTTATTCTTGTTTCAGCTGAGAGTGATCCAACCGGATGTTGAAAAACGTTTGGTGTGTGGTGAGGAGAGCCTTAGTAAGAAAGATGAGGAGATTAAGAAATTGACGCATCAGCTGCGGATTCTTGGGAACACCGTTGGTGATCCAACCTCGGTTGAAAAGTTTAAAAAGAGGTCTGCGGAACTTCATGAAGAGGTGCAAACGCAAAAAGAAGCCATGGCGGTTCTGAAGAAAGCACATGATGATTTGAAAACTTCTCTGGATGTTGCCATCTCCCGCGTCAAAGAACTTGAGGCGGCGGAAGGGCGTTCGCGGGAACTTCTTCAAGCCAGGCAGGCCAGCATTGATAAGTTGGAAGAAGATTTTTCCATCCTTCGTGAGGAGCAAGTTATTACTAAACAGGAACTCGACAACATCAAGGCGCGTTCAGATCAAGATGTGGCCCTTCAATGGCTTCAAAGTCCCGAGGGTTTGGCTTACTTGTCTTCCGTGTGGATTACGACTAAGGCTGGCATATCTTTCATGTCTTCGGTTGCCAAGGCTTATCTCCAGACTCCGAAAGGTGCTAGTATTTTGAAAGATAAGTGTTTTAGCTATTTTCGGAAGGGGATGGTTGCGGGGATTAATCAGAGTGTGGTACGTTCGGCGGCCAATCCCGGAGCTCCCCTAGAGAAGTTTGAGCCAAGTATGATCAGTGCTGATTGGGGGCTTTCAAAGGAGGAGATGGCCGCAGAAGAATCGTATTCTGAAGATGAAGATGTCGAGGACGTGGGTGATGAAGTTGGGAAGAAGGCCACCACCGATTGATCTTTGATGTTTTAGTTCTGGTTGAAAGAAACTTTTCTGGACTTGGGAACTTCTGTTTGTTCCCTATTTTTGGCGCTCCAACGAGATACTTGTCATTTTTTGTGAATTTTGGTTTGAGATCTCTTTGGACAAAGTTTGGTATTACTGTATATTTTTGCTCGTTAACGCTGTATATTTTTGCTTGTTAATGCTCTGACCTTCTTCCAAGCCAAGTGTTGAAAAGGTTAGTCCGAATGTACGAAGTCTTTTTCCAGTTGTCTTTATGTTTCAAGATGGGGTTTTTCCTTTTTATAGCCTCAAATCATTTCATTCCCTTCACCGTTTCTTATGTGTTACCAACCAATTGTATCGTCGTACACGTTATGTCTTCGGGAAGTTTAAATCCTTGGGCCTTTTTTTTAAAGATCGAGAATGTGGATCAGCTTTCTCAACTGGTGAGTTTCTTTCGCTTTCATTTGAAAAGCTTAGGCTATCTCTATTGAGCTTTAATTTTGTACGCGCACAGGTTATGCCTCCTCAATTTGAAGCTGAATATGGGCCGCTTCCGCCCCGATGGGCTTTTCTCTCGTCGTATCTTGTCCGCGACTTTCCAGTGGTTGTGTCCTAGAGTGAGAACGGCCTTTTTCAGATCGATAGTGGTTGGGACGAGTTTCTTATCCTTCATGATCTTGGGATAGGGAGTGCCATGATGTTTTTTCACAGGGGTAACGTCTCTTTCAAAGTTTGCCTGCATCGCGAGATTGGGAATGATTATGAGACTAATCTTAGCTCAGTTTCTTCCTCGTGTAGTTCAAATTGAGCCTACTCCGCGTCATGCTTTGAAAGTTTGTAATCTGTTTATGGATTATATTCCTGTGAGTGATTTGAAAAGGGAAACTACGATTTTCCTTAGCTACTTATCATATCTTTGTGATTTTTAAATAAGCTTAAAAAGGGGGATCTTTTATTATTCATAATATGAAGTAGCATGCAGAAACCTTCCTAGAGGTTAGATCCCTTTAAACCTGATACATCATACTAGAGATGGTAACGCGACAGATAAAATATAAGCTTAAGGGGATCCTACTTCCCCATTTTCCTCGCTACCAGGACTGATGACATCGACTTCAAAGATGGAGTCTCCCATGTAGGTGAAAATCAGAGCTGGTCCTACATTGACTCGATTTGCTTGTGTGAAGTCGCGCCATCCTTATGTTAACCAGAAGAGGACGTCTCCATCTCTTTCTACCTTTACTTCGTGTTCCTGATTGGAGCGAGACCAGAGCCTGGCTTGAGTGTGAGCATCTTCATCGATTAAGACGTACATGAGTGAGAGCCGAAGTGTTTAAAGTTGCTCCTCCCTCATGATGACCCTGTAGAAAGCCCTCGGTGGAAAACCTAGATCCATTTTGTTTTAAGATGTTTATCATTTTGGGTCATTCTAGCGTGCTTTATATTCGCTGAGTGAGGCTTTCTCACCCTCGGTCTTATCGCCTTTTATTGAAAAGCAATTTTAGTTTTTCTTTTCCAGCTTACTCTTGGTTGCTTTAAAAGGCCTCTTCTAAGATGTTTGTTGAGTTGTGGCGGGATAGTTAATGAAATTAACTTTGAATTTAAAAAAAAGAGGGCGCGTGCCCTGGGTGATTGTGTCACCTGTTGCGCGCCTTGCATGCAACTCTTCCCTCTTTACCTGACTGTTTTCTCGTGAGTGATGAGACAAGAGAGAAAAAACTATTGTTTTTCTTTTGCTTTTTTCGAGATGCGGGGATCCATTATAGTTCCCCCTTTAGCATTCAGGGCTGACACGGCTTCTGAGCGAGAGCCTCGATGGGATTTCTTCCAAGCAACTGATTACCCTAAACAGTTCTTGCACTTGGTAAGATTTTGTGTCTAATTTCCATATCTTCTTCATGAATTCTTTATTTATTTTTATCTTTTCCCATTTTTCAGCTACTCCCGCTTAGGTTTGAAGAAGTATATGAGGACGCTAGGCGTGGCCACGGGTTGGACCCGCCGGGTCGACGGGTTCGACCCGCCGGGTCAAGGGTCAGGGTTGGCCGACCCGAACCCTAACCCGTAAATCTCACGGGTTGACGGGTTCGGGTCCACCCGTTGACCCGGCGGGTTACATTATTTAAAAAAAATTATTTTTTTTTAAAAATGACTATTAAAATAAATAAATAAATAATATGTAAAGATTTTATCTTCACAACACATTTTATCACTTTGATATGAAATGTTAAAAATGTAGGAAGATTATATCTCCATACTAATTCTTTCATCCACAATAATTTCATTGTGTGATGTAAGAGAAAAATATGAGAATATATTTCCCAAACTTCATTTCCAATTTCCAACTTAATTTCCAATGTAGGAAATGTAGGAAACAAGTGAAGTGGAAGAAATGTGGTAGTGGGATACATATATATAGCCCCATGCCTTCTCATTCTAACTCCATATTTTCGATGTGGGACAACGCCTTTGTCCCACATTGGAAATGAGGGGAAGGAAGGAAGACTTCCAACTCTATAAAAGGAGAAGGATGGGGTTTATTTGTCTCACATTGCACTTTGCATATTAGTTTATGTATTATTGTGAATTATTTTAAGAATAATTTACATAATTATATAATATTATAAATTTATTTTATTAAAAATAATTTTTTCCAAAAAAAAAAAGTATTTTGAAAAAGCGGGTTGACCCGCCGGGTCACGGGTTGCAAAACCCCCGACCCTAACCCTAACCCGCTACCCGTCCCCACCCGACTACCCGTCAACCCGGAGCCGCCGGGTCACGGGTTGACCTGTAACCCGTGGCCACGGCTAGAGGACGCTATTTCTAGTCGGGTCTTGCTTTCTTCTTATCAGTTACGTAGTTTTCCGGTTTGCGTAGAACGTCAAGATAGTGGTTTACTCTACTTCGGCCGCGGATGGAAAGATTTCGTAAAATCGTACGGTTTTGAGATGGGGGCTTCCATGATCTTTACTCATATGGGCGAGGCTTGCTTTGAGGTTCAAGTGACGGACTCCCGCGGAAGAGAGCGCGAGACTAGTCACAATGATCTTTCCTCTCGTGGATTAGCCTCGAACGGCGCTTGAGCTTAGTCTTTTATGTCTGTGTTTGATAAAGCAATGTTTTAGGTTTTTTTTGTCGAGTTGTTTAATAAATTAAAGCTCTTTATTTTCAAAAAAGGGAGTAGCTGGGACGTTGGACGTCGCTTCAGTTAACTGTGGGCTTGCGGCTTTTCCTTTGGGGGATTTTTAAGATTATGCATGCCTGCTGCCCGGTTTGCATTCTCGATGTAATCTTGTCGTGATATGTCAACCATGGGTATCCTAATTTTGTCTTTAGATAACAGTGTCTTTTGTTACCTTGTGCATGGCATGCCATTTGTTAGATTTGATGAATCTACCTTTTAAGTTTTCTGAGTTCCTGTCTCGGCTTGTGACGCGTGCTAGCACTGTCAGAGTGTTCTATAAAAGAGAGCATAGGGGATGTGTTTATACTCGATTTTTTTCTTTCAAAATGCCTTCTCCTGTTCGGCCGGCTTGGTCATTTTTTGAGCGCATCAGCTTTCCTGAGCAGCTTCGCCGTTTGGTTAGTCTCTTACCTGTTGGGTTCCTCTTTAAGATTTTGTCTTTTCTCAACATTCTCTTTTCTTTGTGTTTTGCTAGTCCTTGCCACTACGTTTTGAGGATGAGCTAGGGCCTGATCTTCCTGGGAACATCCTTTTGTCA
This sequence comes from Persicaria tinctoria, assembly GCA_037127255.1. Classification (NCBI taxonomy): domain Eukaryota; kingdom Viridiplantae; phylum Streptophyta; class Magnoliopsida; order Caryophyllales; family Polygonaceae; genus Persicaria; species Persicaria tinctoria. Next base: position 66,629,288 of record JBANSL010000006.1, read on the forward strand.
ACTAGGATTCTTCGTGACTTTCCGGTGGAAGTTATACGCGGTGATTATGGTGTTCCCTTTCTGAGAGATGGTTGGAATGATTTTGCCGAGTCGCACATTATCAACATTGGTTCTTCCTTGACTTTTATTTATAAAGGAGGAAATCGTTTTGAGGTTCATGTCTTAGATGATGTGGGTGATGAAGTGGATGCTGAATGGGCTTCTCCAGAATCAGGAGGTCACCTTTCAAATGGATTTCGCTTGAGTCAAGGTAGAACTCGTTTAATTCCGGCTAGGCCCCGGAGGGGCTAAGTTGGTGTTTGTATCTCTTTTTCAGTGGGCAACTACTCCGAAGTGCTAGCGTATTTCGGTCACCATGTGGTCTACTTTATGTCTGGTTGTTAGTTCATTGTCGCCGCTTTTTATTTTTGTCAACGAATCTCGGCGTTCTTGAAAGGCTTATGAAAGTTATTTCTTAAAATATTTTGGACAGGGACGCGGAGACAGAGCTCTAGCGTGCTAGGGTTATATTTAAGGATATATCTCCCAAGAATGTAGCTTCGATCGGAGGCCCGACGCGGAGCCAAGCTCCTGCGTCTTTGGGACTTAATAAAACTTCATCTCCGAGAATGCAGCTTCGATCGGAGGCCTGACGCGGAGCCAAGCTCCTGCGTCTTTGGTACTTAATAAAACTTCATCTCCGAGAATGCAGCTTCGAACGGAGGCCCGACGCGGAGCCAAGCTCCCGTGTCTTTGGGACTTAATAAAACATCATCTCTGAGAATGCAGCTTCGATCGGAGGCCCGACACAGAGCTAAGCTCCTGCGTCTTTGGGACTTAATAAAACTTCATCTCTGAGAATGCAGCTTCGATCGGAAGCCTGACGCGGAGCCAAGCACCTGCGTCTTTGGGACTTAATAAAACTTCATCTCCGAGAATGCAGCTTCGATCGGAGGCGCGACGCGTAGCCAAGCCCCTGCGTCTTTGGGACTTAATAAACTTCATCTCCAAGAATGCAGCTTCGATCGGAGGCCCGATGCGGAGCCAAGCTCATGTGTCTTTGGGACTTAATAAAACTTCATCTCCGAGAATGCAACTTCGATCAGAGGCCCGACGCGGAGCCAAGCTCTTGCGTCTTTTGGAGTTAATAAAACTTCATCTCCGAGAATGCAGCTTCGATCGGAGGCCCGACGCGGAGCCAAGCTCCTACGTGTTTGGGACTTAGTTAAAACTTCATCTCCGAGAATGCAGCTTCGATCGGAGGCCCGACGCGGAGCCAAGCTCCTGGGTCTTTGGGACTTAATAAAACTTCATCTCCGAGAATGCAGCTTCGATCGAAGGCCCGACGCGGAGCCAAGCTCCTGCGTGTTTGGGACTTAGTTAAAACTTCATCTCCGAGAATGCAGCTTCGATCGGAAGCCCGACGCGGAGCCAAGCTCCTGCGTCTTTGGGACTTAGTTAAAACTTCATCTCCGAGAATGCAACTTCGATCGGAGGCCCGACGCGGAGCCAAGCTCCTACGTCTTTAGGACTTAATAAAACTTCATCTCCGAGAATGTAGCTTCGATCAGAGGCTCGACGCGGAGCCAAGCTCATGCGTCTTTGGGAATTAATAAAACTTCATCTCCGAGAATGCAGCTTCGATCGGAGGCCCGACGCGGAGCCAAGCTCCTACGTCTTTGGGACTTAATAAAACTTCATCTCCGAGAATGTAGCTTCGATCGGAGGCCCGACGCGGAGCCAAGCACCTGCGTCTTTGGGACTTAATAAAACTTCATCTCCAAGAATGCAGCTTCGATCGGAGGCCCAACGCGGAGCCAAGCTCCTGCGTCTTTGGGACTTAGTTAGGAATTTATCTGGAGGAAGGTAAATTAAAAGCGCCCTCTAATCGCTTTATTTTATTTTCGTGGGGGCGACTAAGTTTCCTGTTACATACAAGCCCTGGCTATTACACATAGTATTTCTTTAGGTTATCTGCATTCCAGGTTTTGTTCAGAACGGTGCCTTCAGGGGTGCTGAGTTTGTACGTTCCTTCTTGGACTTCTTTCATGATTACGTAAGGCCCCTCCCAGTTTGGGTCCAGTTTTCCTCCAGTGGTAGTTTGACGGAGCACCAAGTCTCCCTCCATGAGATGTCGCAGGCGAACTCGTCTATCCCGATATTTAGACAGACGCCTTTTATATTCTCGCTCCCTTATGGCTGCTGCCATCCTTCGCTCCTCTATGAGATGGAGTTCGAGTTTTAATGCTTCATCGTTGGTTTCTTGGTTGTATGTTATTATTAGCACCGAGGGGACCAACCTCTCTACTGGAATGACCGCGTCCATACAAAAAACTAGTGAAAACGGGGTTTCTCCAGTTGGAGTTTTTACTGATGTGCGGTAGGACCAGAGAACTAATGGTAGAAGTTCAGCCCATCGACCCTTTGTTGTGCTCCCGAGTTTCTTTTGTATCCCATGTAGCAATTGCCGATTGGTCGTTTCCGCCTGTCCGTTCGTCTGTGGATGGGTCAGAGATGAGAATTTGAAGTTTATGCCCAATCCTGCGCAAAAATCCCTGATTGCTTCACAATCAAGCTGAGGTCCGTGATTTGTGATTATCGAGTTGGGTACCCCAAAACGGCAGACGATGTTCTTCCACAAGAACCTCCTTACTTTTTCCGCGGTGATTAGTCCCATTGCCTCGGCCTCAACCCATTTCGTGAAGTAATCAACTAAGACAAGCACATACTTTAATTGTCCTGGGGCAGTGGGAAATGGACCAAGGATATCCATTCCCCAGACAGAAAAAGGGCAAGCTCCAGGTATACTTTTCATTACTTCAGAAGGGCGGTGTATCAAATTTCCAAATCTCTGGCATGCGTCACATTTCTGAATATAATTTTGAACATCCTGCTTCATAGTTGGCCAGTAATATCCTAGTCTGGTTGCTTTGGCCACCATGGCTCTCCACCTTTGGTGATGTGCACAAATTCCATCATGCAACTCTTTTATGACGAGACTTCCTTCCTCAATCGATATGCATAGCAGATCCGGGAGACAGTAGCCCCTCTTGTAAAGCCTTCCTTCTCTAATGGTGAAACGAGAGGATTTTGTGATCATCCTCCTGGCTGCGTCTTTCTCTTCGGGTAGAATACCCTTACCTAGGTAATCCGTGAGCGACGTCCTCCAGTCTCCTTCTTCAATCCCCTGGACTTGATAGACTTCCTGGATAAGCCTGCGACTGTTCATTCTTTCGAGGATAACCTTCTTTCCAACCTCTTCAGGCATGACTGCCCCTAAACGAGCCAACGCGTCTGCTTGTTGGTTGTCACTCCGGGAAATTACCATTAGGCAAAAACCCAAGAACGCCTTTAATAATTCTCGCGCCTTTCTCTGATTGTCTGGCATTAAACCGGTTCTAGCCTCATACTCCTATGTTATCTGTCGTGCCATCACTTCTGAGTCGGTGTAGATACTTGCCTGGCGCCTTTGATCAAAGCTACTTCCAGGCCCGCGAGCAGGGCCTCATACTCAGCTTCATTGTTCATAGCTTGGAAGTCCAGTTTATAAGCATAGTTGTACTGTTGTTCATCTGGTGCAGTGAGAGTAACCCCAGCTTCACATCCATCTTTGTTGGTCGCGCCATCTACCTTGAGTGTCCACTCGCTTCTTTCTGTTTGAGCACCTAGTTCAAAACTTGTTTCACTGATGAAATCGGCTAGAGTCTGAGCCAGTACTGCCCTCCGCGGGGTATATTCTATTTCAAATTATGTCAACTCAACTGCCCACTTCATCATCCTTCCTGACAAGCATGGGGAATGAAGAATTTGTCGTAAAGGGAGGTCAGTCATTACTCTGATGACGTGATCCTGGAAGTAGGGCCTTAATCTTCTTGCCGCGAATACCAAATATAGAATCATCTTCTCCACTGGTTCGTACCGTGTCTCATCATCATGTAGCACACGACTGACATAATATACCTGGTAATGTTTTTTACTGATAGATACAGGTGCAGAGCCTCCTGTTTCTCGGGTTGGTGCAGAGTGGGGAGTGTTGACAAACAAACTTTTAAACCCCCGAACGCTTCCTGCAATTCTGGAGTCCACCGTATTGGTCCCTTTCTCTTGAGTAGAGAAAAGAAAGTTAATCACTTGTCGGCTAGGCATGAGCAAAATCAACTTAGGTAGTTTACTGCTCCGTTTAAATACTGTAATTCTTTGATCGTCCGCGGAGGTTAAAGATTTTGGATCGCCGCCACCTTTTCAGGATTTACATCAATTCACCGATGGCTAACCATGAAACCAAGGAACTTTCCAAAATCAACCCTGAAGATACACTTTTCCGCGTTCAGGTTCAAACCTCCTCTGCGAAGGGAATCAAATGTTTCTTGTAGATCTGCCGCGTGATCTTTTGCTTTCTTGCTCTTGACTACAATATCATCCATATATATCGACACATTAATCCCAATCTTCTTACAAAAGATTCGATCAACAGTTCTTTGAAATGTAGCCCCGGCATTCCTGAGTCTAAAGCGCATGACGCGGTAACAAAATATCCCCTGGTTGGTGATGAAAGTAGTTGCCTTCTTGTCTAGCGGGTCCAAACTTATCTGATTGTATTCGGAATAAGCATCCAAAAAACTGAGGACCTTGTTACCCGCGGTTCCGTCGACACGTTCGTCTATGGATGGCAAGGGGTAACTATCTTTGAGGCAAGATTTATTAAGGTCAGTGAAATCGATGCACAATCTCCATTTCCCATTAGACTTCTTCACTAAAACCACATTTGAGAGCCAATCCGAATCTTATACTTCTTCTATGAATCCTGCTTCCAACAGCTTATCAGTTTCTTCTTTTCTCGCGACAGCTTTCTCGGGAGCCATTTTCCTCTTCTTTTGTACTATGGGCTTTGTTCTTGGACGGATTCTTAAAGTATGCAGAGTAGTTGTGGATGGGACTCCCAAAAGGTCCCGCGAACTCCATGCAAAAACGTCTCTTGATCTTGCTATGATTTCCAAAACTCGATCTCTTTCTTCTGAATCTAGTGTTTGCCCTAAATAGACTTTTTCTCCGGGGTTTGGAAAAGGTGTATAGGCAACCCTTTCGTCCGCGGTTGGTATTTTTGCTTCTGTTGGTCTCACCTCAAGCTCAGCCTCTAAGAGCCCTGATGGGACACTATCTCCCACTATGGATTCACATTTCTCACTAATACACATTACCTGTTTCTTCTTCTTGATAGAAGTCAAGTAGCAACTTCTGCTTTCTGGCTGTTGGCCGCGAACTTCACCGATTCCCCCTTCTGGCAAGGGAAACTTCCCAACGAAGTGATAAATTGACACTACCATCTGAAATTTATAGAGCGAGACGCGTCCCAACAAGGCATTGTACACGGTTGGTATCTTTACTACTGTGAACACGATATTCTCCATGCGTCTTTTCGGGATTGTTCCCAAAACTACTGCTAACTCGATTGTCCCTGCTACTTGTACTTCTCCCCTCGAGAACGTGATCAACGTGTCTGAGTATGGTTTCAATGATGCCGAGGAAATCCCCATCTGAGAGAAACCCATGATAAGATATCGACAAACGAACTGGTGTCAATAAACACTCTTTTGACTGTCTTGGCAGCTATCTGAGCATGGATGAACAAAGGATCTGAGTGTGGCATCCTTATTTCCTCAGCGTCTTTCGGAGAAAAAGATATGTCTTCATGTTGTGACAAAGAGATCCTTCTGCTTGACGCGGAAGGAGGTTGCCTTCCTTCTCGCTCGTAGTTCCTCTTCTCTTGTCTACTTGACCCTGCCATGGAATACCCTCCCGCGAGAGTATTGATGAAACCCTCGGGCTCTGGTATGTGGCCTTTTTCCGGTCTTCTTGCTTCTATCTGATTAACGAATCTTTGTACTACAGGCGTATAGTTCTGTCTACCTCCGCGCCCTCTTCGCCCCCTACCTCTTCCCCGGTTGTAAAAAGGGGGATCTCTGCGCTGATCCTGTTGCCCTAAGTAACGGTTATGCCGATCACGATGGTCATCAATTCTGGAGTTTCGGTCTTTCCAATCCGGTCTCCGGTTGGGTCGATCTTCTCTTCTTGGTGGAAATCTCATTTCTTGATTCCTATAGGGGTTCTCCCTTGGATGATAGGACCGCGGATGATCCTCTCTTTGATGAGACCCTTGGCCTCTTTCCGAATTCATGTGTACTTCGTCGCGGTGGGGACGAAAATCTACCGCCTCTGACTGATATCTGGGCGGCTTGGCTTTCTCTTTCTTGAACTTTCCAACAAGTTTCCCAAAGAATCCCTGATTGCCTGCGTTTGCTCTTAAACTGGACGCGACTGCCTCTTCAGCCTCGATCTGTCTTGACACCCGTTCCCTCAAATCATTGTAACTAGCTGGTTTCTTCCGAAACTGGTATGTCTTGAAGTCTCCCTCTGCCAAATTTCCCATGAGTATTATGATTGCCGACTCATGATTAAAGTTGGGGATTTGCACTACCACACTGGTGATTCGAGTGAAAAAGTGCCCTAAGGTTTCCCTATTTCCTTGCCTGATCGAATTAAGATCAAGCATGGTCTTCTTTCTTGACCGCGCGCTTCCAAAATGGGAAATGAAGATGAGAGACAGCTGGGTGAAACTGGTCACAGAGTTTTTTGGTAGGTTAGTGAACCATGTGAGGGCGATTTTCGTCAAAGTTGAGGGAAAAGTTCTGCATAACATAGCGTCGTTGTACTCATTTATCCCAATTGCGATCGTAAAATGACAAAGATGATCCTCAGGATCGGTTGTTCCGCCGTACTTCATAAGGTTCACATCCCTCTATCTTTTTGGTACTGCCGCAAAACAGATTTCTTTGGTGAACACAGATGGGAAGGTCGCGAGTCCTTCTGCCCCTCTGTCTGTTGAACCAGATTTTGTGGAGGTGGAGACATCCGTGGATTTCTCTCCGCGTCGATACTTGTTTTCATGCTGTCGCTGATCATTTTACCATGCTTGATGCGGCATCGCCTGACCTTGGAAGTCGTAGTTCATGTTGCCCGGGTTGTTGTATGCAGTATAGTATCTATCGAAATTTCCACGCTACTCCTCGTGATGGAAATTTCCTTGTTGACGCGGATCCTGTCCCCAGTGATCATAATAGCCATACTGTGACCGTTCTTGTTGAAAGGGATTAGGCTGCTCATGATGGACCTCATAATACCAGAAATTTTGAGGTATGTGTTCTCCTTCTGCTCCATACTGATAGTGATGCGGAGGAGTACCATGGGGCTGATCTCCTATATCACCTCCTAGTTCGGGTTGTGGTGTCAGCGGGACATACATACTTGAAGCCTCTTGATCCTGGTGGATCCCATGGCTCATAATCTTTGTCGCGTTGTTTTGATTATCACTCATTCTTTCAACGTCGGAATTCTGCCACAGTAAAAGACTTATTTTCATATGCACATATTCATACTTCCAGATTTTAGACGCGGACCCTAGCATCTATCAATGATCTGAGGGTCTTTGCCTGATTTTTTCAAACAACAAGAATTTTTAGAGGAACCCCTTAGTGTGAGGGGGTTCCCACAGACGGCGCCAGTGAAAAGAATCGATCTCAAAAGGCCACCATTTTTAGTGTGGCCCGAGAATATACCCAGTGGGGCCTTCAATATTCCCAACGGACTTACCTGACCCGCATCGAAATAATCGGTGCGGCCCAACCTGTGCCGCGGGAACAACCTGGTTATGAATGCTGATGGGTCATTCCCTTATCAAGTTTTCCTCGGACGAATTGGGAATCAACCGCTTATCTGTCGCCGTTGGCTGACTTGGGGGCCAACAACAACAAATTCTCGATTCTAGCTTCAGGTTTTCAAAGGGCGAAGAAAGGTTTATGTCCATGGAGCAATTCCCCCTTCCCGAAAAGAGGTTTCTTGCGTGTTAAATTTACTCTCTCTTTTCCTCACTTTTCTCAGGTTACTCGGTTTTGATCCGCTCCTTTCTCCCTTTTCTTCCTTTTCCCCTCCCCCCCCCCCCAAAGGTCCCTTTTTCATATGTCGGTTTTTGGTTTTTATAGGCGACGGATGAGCTTCGACTGACTCGCCACGTGGGGATTGTAATTTGACAAGTGTCCGACTCGTGGGATGTGGGCATGTCTGACACGTGTTCCTCTTCTCTATCCGCGGATGATATGGCTTTTAGTGAGTTAATAGTCTTTGGTAGGATGCTCATCCGCGGACGTCCTTTTTGTCTATTGTCGCGATTTATTTTTATTGTTTGTTAATCCTGATGTTTTTATTGTTGGTTTCGTCACTACCCTCTACAAGATTTCAGAATTCCCCAAAAATGATCGTCCATAATCTCCATCTCCTGCGCGCCAACGATCTCACGCCAAACATTGAAGCTTTGAGCTTTTGTTTTTTGTAATTTCCATAAGCTAACATAATCACCTGCCAAACACAGCCTAAATACAAGTGTTACTTTTGTCTAGACCTGTCAAACGGGTCACTCGGGTCGGGTCACTTCGGGTCTCGGGTAAAACGGGTTCCGGATATTTCGGGTTGACCAGAACCCGGGTTTGACCGGGTTTCGGGTCATTTCGGGTTGATTTCGGATTTGTCAATTTTTTTTTTAAATTAAAAAAATCAAGATTTGATGATTTCGGGCCGGATTATGTTTTAACAGGTCTACTTTTGTCCCAAACAGGCCGTTACAAAGGAAAAGGAGAAAAACTGAAAAAGTAAAGAGGCAATCAAAAATCAAACTCCCATTTCCAAAATTACCCCTCCATTCTCCTTCTTCCCCACACCCCTTTTCTGCTTTCTCCAGTCATCCAATGTGCTGTGTCCCACTCGACACTCATCGCAGTGCACGCAGTTTGAGGGAGAGAGCCTGCCAACCCCGCGTGCTAGAGACAGGAAATGGCTTTCTCGATTCAACGCAGACGCTAACCTCCCAGCAAACCCTAAGAGAGAGAGGAGTAAACTTTCCGCTTCCATCTCTGTCTCCGTCTCCCTCCCCTTCTCCACGGAAGGTTACGTTCACCATTCTCGCCCTCACTCCAGAGCTCCGCCGCATCCTTCCTCTTCCGACACCGGCTCCGCTCTCTACAAGAAGGCTTAGACCAATGGCGACGCCGGGACCGGTTTCACGGACTACGACGACGTCTTTGGCGGCCCGCCAAAGTTCGGCGTCACGCCGTTCACGCCCCGCCCCGAGGATTACTCGGAGATCTTCGGGAGCTTCCTTTCCAGTCGAGCCTCGTCCATTCCAATGCTCGGCCTCCCGCCTGTGGACGACGCCGTTGCCGCGTTTGATGTCGCCGGTTGTTCCGGCTCCGAGTACTCGGATGTCTTTGGAGGCTTTGAATTTGCGGACTTCGCTGTGCATTACGACGAGCTGTTCGAGCGGCCGCACAGTGGTGAAGAGTCATCTGATGACGCTTGGTATGTCTATTTCCGGTATTTCATTCATACATGGGACTTTTCTTTCTGTTTCACCATGCGAGTATTCAAGCCAACCTCTCAGTTATTCACGAGTGTAGTGGAGAAAGCACTGAAGGATTCAAGCAATTTAGTTAAGTGATCCTTCTGTTTGACATGTTTTTAAGTGCGGAAGATGTCTTGAGCCTCCTTCAGCTAGCAGTTGCTTGCATGATTCTAGATTTCCAGGGGAAAGATTCACGATCTTAGTTTACACGAAGAGTTCAAATTTCACTATGGGGAAAATTAGTTTGTAGCCGATCGAAACGAAATTGAGCAATGCTATTGGAAAATGTGAGTTTTAGGAAGGGTATGAAGTATGAACTAACATTTTGGCTTTAGCTATCTGGCAGTATTTTGTTGTGCTTTAAGCATCAAGTTTAATGTTCCCTTGTTTTATTTGGTTGTTTTTCATACTACTCCCTCCGTCCAATAATACATGGGTTTTTATAGGTAAAATTTTGTCCAACAATAGATGGTCTTCTATGTTTTCTAGGTACGAAGTTATAATGATTTGTATTGGTTTGTGTGTTGTTGACTTTTTAAAATAATTTGATTGGTTAAAATGTGTAGTGAGTGTTAAAAAATAATAAAATTTATGTAAAAGTTAGTGTAATGATGATGTTTTTTTTTAAAGTAAAGTGTTTTATTAAAACATGTGCAAAGTGCTAAAAGGTAATGTATTTTAGAACGGAGGGAGTATTATTCTGACAGATCTTGCAAAATTGCTGAACAATCATCTTACATTTGTTTAATAAAAAATCATTATAGGACTCGAGTTGGAACTGAGTCTCTATCTGAGGAATTTGATCCTTCTGGTTGCTCAGACAGAAATCCATATTTCCTGCATGGAGAATTTCATCAGTCACTAGATTGCAACCAGCTGAATGTCTCCTATAACAAGGTTAATTTAGGACCCATAGAAGATTCAAACATAACTTATATAGCCCAGCTTAGTGTTGTTCCTGGATATACTTATATAGTTAATGGATCGTCTTCTTTGCAAAAGGAAGATGCGGAAAGGTACAGCTCTGGAGTTGCTGATGATATCATCCTCTGTGAAGATCCCTCTGAGAATATATCTGTTGAACCATTGTGGAAAACATCGTCTGTCCTGCCTCATGGTTATGTTGGGGAACAACTGCATGATTATGATAAAAATGCAGGTTTGGCACCGAGAACTGATAATTACTATGTGAACCCTACCTTTGTGTCTGATTCTGGCATCAGCCCAAGAGCAAAACCATCTCACTTACTATCGCCGTCAATACCTTCATCTTTATATGTGGACAGTAAAGAAGACTCGGTTAGTTTTGCTTCAGACTATGAGGTCCCTAAAAGCCGTGCTGCTGAAACCACAAGTGATGGTGGTCCGCTGTATTTCTTTGACCTAGAGTTAGATGCAGGTTCATCTGCTGTTGCGTCTGCAGCAGCTATGAAAGAAGCAATGGACAAAGCTAAAGTTAAACTAAAAAATGCAAAAGAATTGATGGAGAGAAAGAAGGATGGTCTCAAAGGCCTGAAGCCTGGTGCAAAAAATGAAATAAATGGGGAAGGAAAAGCAAGAGCGGACTCCATTGAATCAAGTTTGAGCAATGATCAGAAGCAGAAGGCATGTAAGACAGAACAGGACCAATTCATGAATTATGGGAAAGATGTGCAGGATGCTTCCAGAACATCGGCAGTATCTTTTGATCCTATGCGAGTTGAACAAGTGGTCGATGGAGCATTTACACATGCGAATGGAGGGTTTACAAATAATCAGTCATTGTCCCTAGATCACGGTTCAGTTGACAGAGATGGTGAGCTGAAGGAGGCAACACAGTACTGTGATTTGTTAAATAATTGCAACACAAAAGTAGAACCTACTCTAACACATACTGCCATAAAACTTGCCAATGATAAGAATGCCTCACATTTTGGCATTGCAAATGGAAAGACAGAGTCTGCTAAGCATCAAGAAGGAAAAATGGAAGGAATGTATGTTTTGGCACAGGAAAATGAAGATTCAAAATTGGATGAGGAGCCGCATGATCCAATGGAGAACAGGCGGAGGTTGAGAACTACTAAGGCATCATCTAGGAAGGAATTTCATCAAAAAATGTTGAAGGTTGCTCAGGAGGTTCATGAAACAGTGATTGGTGATCATGTGGAAACTGAGATGAGATTAAATGATGGTGGCAGAGGAAATGAAATTGAGAGGAATTTGGAAGCATTGCCCAAGGGGAAACTGAATGAAATAAAATTTGACCAAGATGATCATCATGTGGATAGTGAGGAAAAGCACAAATGGGAATCTGATACATCTGGAATTGAATTCAGGCCAAGAGAGGATTTTGCACAGGGAGAGTACTATGGGAAGACAGAAACAGACACTTGCATGTTCGAAGGGAAAGAAAGGAGGGCAAAGGAGGTTTATGTTGGGGAAGAAACTCTGGAGAGTGTGAAGGAGGTTCAGGGAAGGGAAGAAAATGGCAATGGAGTTAACAAGGCTCATGAATTTAAAGAAATTAAAGATGCTTTTTCATGGAAAGAAAAGGAGGTGCGAAAAAGGGTGGTTTGTACAATTGATGAAGACATTTGTTTAGTGAATGAGGCTCTTGCCCAGAAAGAGCAAAACGGATTATCTGGAAGTACCGCAGGGCAAGATAATGATGAGGGACATAGTTATGATGCAGAGAGTTTAAAGATACCAGATGATGTATGGGAAAGAGCGGGAAACGAGACGAAGCTACAACAAGTCCACAGAACAGAACAAGGTGAGAATAATATAGAAGCAACAACTATTTCACATCTCTATGAGATGAAAATGGAAGATTCTTTTGAACCGGAGGAAAATGAGAAACATGAATTGTCAACAGAAGATAGTGAAAGTGGTGGTAGATTTGATGCTTTCGAGGATGAGGATATGGAGAAACAAAAACTCATGCAACAAAACAAATCAGAGGAAGCTGAGAAGATCTACAATGGTGCTCCCGAAAAGGACCTGCAGAGATTCAAAGATTATGTGCAGGCCGAATTAAATAGTGATGAACAAAATAATTTTCCAGGAAGACCCCTAAATGTGGGGTCAGAATTTTTTTCACCTTCAAATGGTTCATCTAGTCTTGATGATAAGAAAATTGAAGTGCCTGAAGTGCTGTGCCAATGTGATGATCTTACATCGTTTGACTCATTATCTAGTCATGATGATAAGGATACCAGACCAAATGCAATGGCTTGTGAAGGTGAAAAGAAGTATATTGCACATGCCACTGAAGATGTAGCTGTGGATGAAGAGAAAGGTGACCTTGGGCGTGATAATTTCATTGGTAAAACAGATTCAAAGGTATCTAAAATGGCAGATTTATGCACTTCAGATGAACATCTGCAAAAGACAGAAGCAGCCCAGACTAACATTGCAGAAAGGAAGGAGAGCATCCAGAAAAGGCCTGAGCCCTCTAACATAAACCAAAGGGTTGTAAAAGAAGAGAAAGCTGTTAATGGATATCTTGCTCCCGAAGAGAGGGAGAAAGCTGAAACATCAAGGAGAGATGATGGACCGAAGAAGCAGCATATTAGAACATTTGATGAAGAGAAGGAGAAGGAAAGAGAGAGAAAAATCGAGGAGCGTGTTAGAAAACTTGAAGAACTGAGGGAGGAGCAAGAGAGAAAATTGGAGATGGAGTGTCTAAGAAAACATGAGGAAGAGCGGGAGAGGGATAGAGTGAAAGAGTTGGAGGAGGAGCGTCTAAGGAAGCTTGAGGAAGAGTGGGAGAGGGAGAGGGAAAGAGAAAAAGATAGGATGGATCTTGACTTTCATGCTTGTGAGAGGGCAGAAAGGGTTACTACAGAAAGGACAACTGTCGAAGCACGACACAGGGCCATGGCTGAGGCTCGAGAGAGGTTAGAGAAGGCATGTGCAGAGGCTAGGGAGAAGTCATTGCCTGAGAAGACCTCTGTTGAGGCTCGCTTGAGAGCAGAACGTGCTGCTGTAGAACGAGCAACTGCTGAAGCTTGTGAGCGTGCCCTCGAGAAGGCAAAGGCTGAGAGGGTTACCTCTGATGCACGAGTGGAAAGGTCTAGTTCTGAGAAAATTTCAACATCTTTCAGAGATATTGGAAATCGGCATTGCTTATCATCCTCTGTGAGTTATATCTTTTCTTGTTCCCTTTCTTGTTTAGATGCTATGATGGCGTGTTAAATAGTTGCTTGATGTAGGATTTGTGGGATGTTGACAAGTCTGATGAACTTGAAGCAGAATCAGCCCAGAGATGTAAAGCTAGATTGGAGAGGCATCGCCGGACGTTTGAGCGTGTGGTACATTATTATCTATTTGTGTGCTCAACCAGTTTCTGTCCTCGTGTTTTTCTTAACATCAAACTAATTTTACTTGTTTCAGGCAAAGGCTCTTGCAGAGAAAAATATGCGTGACCTTATTGCTCAAAGGGAGCAGGCGAAGAGGAATGTATGATACCTAATCCTTAATACTCTTACAATTCTGAGATTTTGTTTTTTAATTGTCTTGCTTTAACATCTGGTTCTGTTTGCAATTTGTAGAGATTGGCTGAAAGTTTGGACGTTGAAATCAAGAGGTGGTCTAGTGACAAAGAAGGGAACTTGCGGGCATTGCTTTCAACGTTGCAATATGTCTGTTTTCTCCATACCTTCCATTGTTGGGAGTAAGTTAATTTTTTTTACCCTCTTGCCGAATTGTCTTCTAAAGTAGGAAGTTTATTTTGCTGGCAGATCCTTGACCAGGATAGTGGGTGGCAGCCGATTCCGCTGACTGAGGTTATCACTTCTGTTGCTGTAAGGAAAGCATATCGGAAGGCTACTCTTTATGTGCACCCTGACAAATTACAGCAACGAGGTGCAACTATCCAGCAGAAATATACATGTGAAAAAGTTTTTGATCTTTTAAAGGTATATTCTTTACATGGTAGCATTTATTCACACCAGCTCTTCTGTTATTTTGTCAAATTGTCGTTGGTGCAGCTCCTTTGGTTGATGTTAGCTTGCATTTATGTCGATATGTAGTCATGAAGCGATAGATTATAAATGTCTTCCATTCTCTTTTACAACTTACAACTGTTGGTAGACGATTATGCTGACATGTACATTACTCATATGCCCATATGCTTCATCTGCAGGATGCTTGGAACCGATTTAACTCGGAAGAGAGGTAGCCTATAGTTTTATAAGAAGCCAGTGTTTGCTTTGCTCTTCCAAGTGTATTAAAAAAAAATAGGATTGGCATTGTTTGTTAATGTATGGATAGGATTATTAGGATGTGAATATAGATTGTTCAAAAAGGGGCTTGCCGCTGCTTTTGCCATTCTAGAGTGAAGGTGGGGCTGAATTGATTTACTTTGCTCTTGAACGTATCACTCCTCTTTAGGGTTCGCTTTGTAAATTCATGAAATTTGCCCTCATGTCATTACTTGTTCGATGCTTCCACTAGCAAGCAACAACGTCAAGCATGGAAGATGGAATGTACAGAGTTGGGTGTTGGTCTTTCACTCTCCAATTTTGATGTTAGTTCAACTTTCAAAAACAATTGGCTATAGGAGTAGTCCATCGTTGACCCTATATGGTTTGTTTAGACGACTTTGTATAATCTTTATGGGATAAAACATCACATCTCAACACAAATGAATCCCAAATCAATAGCAACTTTTTTTTTTGTTTTTTGATAGCAGTCATTGTAATTGTTTCTGTTGTGGGTGAGGGGAACGTCTTGCGAGACCGGTTAACCCCTTGAGTGACCTGTGGGGGGACTGGTTGAACTTTAACCTTGGAGTGGCCGTTCACAAGAGCTTGAACCCGTGGTTCATAGAGCGCTTACCCAAGGAGATTAGTGGATACCGAAGCCGCAACATGTTTTGCTGCACACAACAAGATCAGTCTTGCTCCACTAAAACAACTTTCAGAGACGAGACTTTCAAGTTGCTCTTTCAAGTACAATTTGTAGTTTCTGCTTATTGTAAGAGAGGATAAAAGCCTATAACAACACTCGAAACATTTTGGATCAAGGATACTTGTCATTAAGATTAGCAAGGATCAAGGATAAGTAGAGCTGTCAAAAACCCAACCTGAACTGAATCGAACACTCGAAACATTTTGGATCAAGACTCGGAAATTTTGATCCGAGATTTTTTTTTTGAGCCGAACCCGAAAAATTGGTATTTTTCTAGGGCAACTAAGTTTCGAACCGGTGACCTGCAAAAACTTTGACTAATTAAAAGCCATGAAAATCACAAAGTCATATTAGGTCAGTTCAATAATTAATATATTATTAATTAATTTCTAATTATATATTAAGGACAAATTGCATAAAATAGCACGAACTTTAGGCATAGTTGCACTCAGTGGCACGAAATTAAAAAAATACAAAAATAATCACCAACTTTGGGGGTAAGATGCGGTCGGTGGCACGTACCTCCTATCTCACTAATGTGGACTAGTGGGGATGCTTACATGTAATTTTTTAATTAAAAAGGCATATAACGAGATATGGATTAGTGAGAATGTTTATATGATTTTATTTTTTGGTACTAGTTATTTTAATTTACAAATGTTATATTTGTCACAATTATCTTTGATTTGGAATTACATGAAATAAAAAATAAAATTGAAACCTAGCTAGTTTCCTAATTTGGGCACATCTTTTATGTCTTTTAATTTTTTTTAAAAAAAAATACATGTAAGCATTCCCACTAATTCATATATCACTATATGCCTTTTTAATTAAAAAGGTTTCATGTAAGCACCCCACTAGTCCACATTAGCGAGATATGGGGTATGTGCCACTGACCACAACTAAACCCCAAAGTTAGTAATTATTTTTGTATTTTTTTAAGTTTGTGCGTGCCACTAAGTGCAACCACCCCTAAAGTTCGTGCTATTTTATGCAATTTTCCCTTATTAAAATTATTCACGGAGATTCAAATTTATTACATTTTATATACAAACACTCAATCTTTCTATTTCAAATAAACTTTTATATTTATTTGTATTGCATATTACTCCATTCGCTTGATACTATTTGGTTTTTAATTTTTCAACTTGTTTTTTAAGAAGCTAAAAAAGCTCTATAAAATACTAAATTTTTTAATCAAAATTTTAAAATAATTTGTACACTCATTAGTCATAACTATTCGGTATGAAATAATTTCAAAAGGTTAATTAAAACGTTGATATTTTATAGAGTTTTAAATTTGATTAAAAATCGTGATATGAGTAATAGTAAAAATCATACATTTCAGATTGAATGTAATATGTTGTTGCAGGAGTAAGTCAAGTATAGAATAGAATATGGTTTAGAACGACTCCCCTGTCTCAGCAAATAATTACAAGACTTCCTCCCGTCGTAGTAAGAGAAAAGTCAGGATCGAATCCACGAGGAAGCACGTCAGCAGTTTCTCAGGTAGCTATCAGATTCTCACAACAGCAGCGCAAAAAAGCACAAAAACGAAGACAAAAGCAAGCAAAGCAAATAATCCTGGCAAGGGCAACTAAAAAGCAAGAACAAATAAAGATAGAAATAAAAGCAAAGCAAAGGTACTCGACAGAGACAGCAGCAACTCGACAAAGACAACAGAAAAGTACTCGACCAAGTTACTCGACCGAGTCTTGTCGACACAGAAGTCCTCGATATCGAGAAGTACTCGACACAAAGGGCAAATCGACAAGATGTTCTCGACAAGACACAGATCGACAACAGAAGCAAAGAACTAGATCTCGACAAAAAAGTCCTCGACGTCGACAAGATATATCGATATCGACAAGATTTTCCCGGGATCGACTAAGAACAGAAAATTAAAGTGCAAATGCTTTCGAAAACGGAAACGATTTTTGATGAAATAAAATCAATAAACTAAAAGACTTCCAAGGCTAGGGTTTCAACACCACAACGATAACCATGCAAAGTAACACATAAAGGCATAAAAGATCATGCTTTCCATCTAAATAACTTTCGTTATTAACAAATAGGAATATAGAGGCTCTCGCATAAACCCTAATTGTTACTAACCCTTTTCACATAATTAATCCAAGTTGCATTAAGATCACTTTCGCTTCAATAATACAAACAAGGATCACCTTCAACTCTCGCAAAAGAATCATGCTTATAGGGATAGAAGATGAATCGCACAAAAGATCTGACCTTTATCGCATCGCCTCACATGGCCACCGTCGGGCTCACCCCAGCCCCAGAAGTGGGTGGACTACTCACGCCTCATCGCAATTGCAGACATTGATGTATAAAAAGAAACTTGCATTAAAACTAAATTCAAAGCCTTTACAATCTTGGCAATCAACTTTCGCAAAAAGTCAAAACCCTAAAAACCTTAAACTCCTAAACTGTATCTCTGAATGGAACTAACTACTTGTGTGTAACTTGAATTAATGAAAAGTCAGCCCCTAGGGCCTTATTTATAAGCTTCTAATCCTCGCTAATCAAGGATAGAAGATATCTATCTTTATCTAAAACTATATCTAAAACTTAATGATAAATAAATAACATAGTGTAATTAAATAAAATAGATAGACTAGGATTATATCTAATGTGTGAAAATCTTCTTTGGTCTTGATAGATCTTGATAGAATTGGACGAATCTTAGCTTGCAAGTATCCAATCCCGCTCGGACTTCTCCTCGATCTCGGCTTCTGGAGCTGCTCGACAAATCTTCTCGACATGTCTCCTCGATATCGACAAAAGTTGTCGATGTCTAGAAGTTTCTTCGCCTGGTGCTCGTGCTCGACGTTTAGAACACATGTCGAGTTGATAACTCCTCGATGTCGACAAATCTTGTCGATATCGATAACTTTCCTCAGCTCCCAACTCTGTTCGTAAAACGCACTTTCCCGATGCCTCGGTTGTCGGATTGACGCATATGACCATGCGTTGGAAAGCTCTTTCCGAGGGCTACAACTCTCATGAAGACATCACAGCCTGATTCAGAACGATGTAAACCGGAAATTGGCCTTCTCTCCAGCTGCACCATTCTTGGCTTCTCCATGACTTTCCATTAAGCTCCAAAATGCGTCCGATTTCTGCGAAATATAACAAAAACTTGTGTAGACCTCCATATATAACAACTAAGCATAAACTACACATATTTTGTATCATTCAAGCCCAAATGTATGAAATGCATGCAGAAATCGATATAAAAGATAATGTAAAACATGGCTAATTAGGCTCACAACATAATACTATATAATTACAAGCGCTCGAGCGTAGGACAACATCTTCTAATAAGTATAGGGACCAAAAAGAACACCTTAGTAACCATATCTTTAACTTTAACATTTTGAAATTATTGTAAAGTCATCAAAATACGATTTTTTATTTCAAAAACGAAAAAACTGAAAAAATCGAAATTGACTCGAAACTGGAACCGCTCGGAGGGGATCCAAATGATCCGACCCGAAATGATCCGACCCAAACGCGATCCAAATGATCCGACCTGTTTTACCCACTAACCAAGACCTGTTTTACCCAGAACCCGAAATGATCCGACCCAAACGCGATCCAAATGACCTGATTGAAAGATTTAGTCATAGCTATAAATACATCCCGAAACACTGACCACCGCTCGGAGGGGAGGGTGATTTTATTACACTAGTGTCATTTAACACTAATGATTTTTAAAGAAGGCTTGTTGATTTTACTTTTAACATTGCACAAACCAACCATTATTTGCGTAAATTTAACACAAAAGTGACAAGATAACCTTTATTTTTAAAATTTTAAAAATGGACACGTTATTTCCAAAATTTTAGTACATAATCTCCCCTTATTTCCAAAAAAAATAGAAAAAAATGATGCATTATTTTTAAAACGGAAATTTCGCCAGGTACCCCTGAAGTAGGGCTGATACGTGAGCCGAGTAGCTCGGGATCGACTCGGGCTCGGCTCGATAAAAACTCGACTCGGGATCGCTCGAATAATAAATGAGCCGAGTTCGAGCCTGTAAATGAGCTCGATTCGAGCTCGAGCCGAGCTCGAGCTCGAGCTCGAGTAGCTCGACTACTCGGTATACACTTGAATTGACGAAATTACCCCCCAATTACAAGCAATTTGTTTCACAGCCCTGACCCCGTCCGTCATCCCCATTTCGCTTCCACGTGACAGAAACCCTAAATCCGTCACCCTCATCGCCTCACGGCCTCACCCTGGCCTCCAATTCTCCACTGCCTCCAGAGTCCAGTCCAGCGAAGCCGTAGCCGTGCCCGTCTTCTGTCACGGTGCTGCTCTCTATTTTCGTTCGACTGTCCAGCGCTTGGTACAGCGAAGCCGTCTTCTGTCTGGAGTCCAACGAAGCCGTCTTCGGTCACCCTCCAGCGTAGCCGTCACCGGTGTTGCTCTCCCTTCAAAAGTACTGTCCGGACTCCGGAGGTAAGAAAGAGTTGTTGCTCTCCATTTTCGTTCAACTGTCCAGCGCTCTCCATTTGCGTTTCCATTTCAGATCTCATATGTGTTTCCATTTGCGTTTCCATTTCAGATCTCATATGTGTTTCCATTTGCAGAGGAAAGAAAGAGTTGTTGCTCTCCATTTTCGTTCGTTGTTGCTCTCCGACGCTGAAGAGAAGGTTCGTTGTTGCTCTCCATTTTTGTTCGTTGCTGCTCTCCATTTTTGTTCGTTGTTGCTCTTCATTTTTTGGATGTAATTGTGTCTAATTCATGTCGGTTTGTGGCTGTTCCCATTATTGGGGATCTGGATATGCTTGTTTGTCGAGTTTAAACCTCTTTTCGCATGCAAATTATTGATATTTTAGAGTTGATTTGTTCCTTTTGAAATACTATTGGATGTGAAGTGATAATAGAAATTAAGATGGATTGATCAGAGTCGGGAAATTAGTTGTTCAAGGTTTGTAGCCGATGACGAATGAATAATGTTTAGGAAACAAGCCTTCTAAAGATGAATGAGATTCGAAGATGTGTTGTATTATGCAGCTTTTGACGTTGTTGTGTGTGTGACTTTGAGTCGATTGCATTAATTCTTGCCAGTTAACCAATGGAGCCTTGGTGAATGGTGAGTGCTAGCTAGGCTGTATCATCCTTACCTACTATGTGAATATGTGATGGATGTGATACATTATTTGGCTATGAATGAATGTTGTTGATACTTGTGGGGAATCATACTATTATGCTTTGCCTTATGTCTGTAACTAATTGAATCAAAGAATATTAGGTTTGAATGTGTTAGATTAACATGAACTCAATTCTCAATGTCATGATGTTGATAATCTTGTTTCTCACTTGGGAATCCATAAACTGCCTTAGCACTACGCTGCTCCTGGAACAAAGGATGGTTCCACAAATAACTTATATCTTCACTTCTACTGCTTGAAAATGCTTTAATCGATGTATTTTGTTTCTTTTCTTTTTTTCTAGTCCCACAACCGTATATCTTCAGGATCATCAGAAACTGGATAGATCAATGCAATATCAAGCGATTCTAGCAACTGACGTACTTGTTTTGAAGCACTTCACGGTATGTACAGAATAAGTTCAAAGCATGCTTGCACTTATATAATGTTGTATTCAGTTTTACTTGCATATGGTTGCTCTGTCGATAAAGGTTCAGAAAAGGATTGAATCTAAAGCGGTAATTCCCCAGCGAGGTGGACTTTGATCTGGTTTGGAGCTGTTGAATGCTGCTTTCCTTGATTATGCAATAATATTTGTTTCTATACAGTGTAACTTAAATTTGTAGCACCTGTCCCAAATCTCAATCCAGAAATTACAGTCGCCTTTGAATCCAGAAATTTGTAGCAACTTAAATTTGTAGCACCTGTTACCTTTGAATCTGCAAATTGTTGGCTACGAATCTGATTATTTTGTTGTTGATTAATGACCTGTTACTTCATTTATATTATGGATGTGTAAAGTTTGGTTTTAGAGTGAAAGTTGTACTTCATTTACAACTTGTGTTGTGGATTGAAAACTCACTGAATTCATATAATGTTTTTCCAGCCCTTCTTTATTTTCTCATTGCTGATGTTCTTATTTCTTATTTTTCCAGCCCGTGTTCATGTCGTTGCTGCCCAAGTGCCCGGATGTTATTGTTCGTGTTGCGTTCGTGTTGCTTATGTCGTTGTTGTGTTCGTGTGTTGCATTTATGTTGTTCTATTTCGAACTTTATCTATTTCGAGTTTATGATATATTTGAACTTTGTAATGTCGGGTTGTACTCTGAATACTGGTGTGATGTTTTAGATTCCTTTGCAATTCAATTATTTACGTTATTAGGTATTTTGCATAGGGCTGAGATTGAATACAAATCAAGCTATACAACAGGTTATTAGGTACTGCAATTCGAATACTGTAAACGAGCTCACGAGCTCACGAGCTCGAGCTCAACTCGAGTAATCGAGCTCTCGAGCTCGAGCTCGGCTCGAGGGGAAGCGAGCTCACGAGCTCGATCTCGAGTATCTCCCCCAGCTCGCGAGCCGAGTTCGAGTGCAGGCTTGAGCTCGTTTTCATATGAAGCTCGACCTCGAGCTCGGCTCGTTTATAAACGAGCCGAGCTTGAACATTGAGTACTCGAGCTCGTGAGCTCGCATATCACCCCTACCCTGAAGTATTGCAATTTTCACGAGGTATACAACTCTTTTGCATATTTCGCGTGGTGCCCCTGTGGTTTTCAATTGTTTCGCGTCGTGCCCTTTCCGGTTAAATTTAACAACCCTTTGTGACAGAAAAAAGGAAAAAAAAAAGAAAGCCGAAGAACAGACGCTCGCTGCTTCCTCAACCTTTCTCCTCTCCTCTGAAAGCAATTTGCCCAATTTTTTCTGAAAGGCTTCTTCAACCTTTGTGATAGATTACATAGGTCTTAATATTGTATAGTGGGCTAAAAGCCCATTAAGGCCCAATACCTTTGTAACCTATATATATGTTATATCAATGAATGGAAACCCTAAGGAGGACATTACAATCAATCACATGATCTTACATGGTATCACAGCCTAAGATCCAAAGACCCTAATTATCTTTTTCTTCTTGTTCTACCCAAACCCTAGCCGCCACCTCCCTGTGCCGCCCCTCCCCCGCCGGCGCCGCCCCCTTCCCCCCACCGGCCACCCCTTGCCGACAGCTCCTCCCTCTCTCTCTCTCTCTCGTACCCCTCTGTCTCCCACCTGTCCCAATGGCCACCGATCCGCCCCCACCAAATCGCCCTTCCACTCCGCTCTCACGATCTCCAACATCAAAAATTGCATCCCCATCATCCTTGATCATGAGTCCAGTACCTACACCATGTGGTCGCACCTCTTCACGACCCATGTTAAGGCTCATAATGTCCTCCACCACATTGACTCCTCCGCCAAACGCCCTGACAGCGAAGACGACGATCTCTTCGCTCAACTTGACACCATTGTCCTTCAATGGATCTTCAACACCATCTCAAAAGATCTATTGACCACTATCCTCGACCCTAAAGACTCCGCCTTGCATGCTTGGAAGAAACTTCAGGATATCTTTCAAGATAACAAATCCACCCGTGCTGTCTATCTTGAGCACGAATTTTCAAGTTGCAAACTTTCGTCTTTCCCATCGATATCTGCCTACTGTCAGCACATCAAGACCTTGGCTGATCAGCTCGACGCCGTTGACTCCAAACCCAGCGCCACCCGCCTTGTTCTCCAGGTTCTCTCGGGCCTCCCTTCTGAATACAACGCTGCTGCTACCCATATACAGCAGATGGAACCTCTCCCTACGTTCGAAAAGACCCGATCACAACTGATCCTGGAGGAGACTCGCCGCCGCCAAAGACAAGACGGCGTTGGTCTCGTCCAGTGACATCATCGAGCAGCTCGCCCTCCAGCCTATCCGCACCAACGATCAGCAGGGAACGAGAGGCCGCGGCGGTCGCAGCAACAGCCGCCCGCAGCAATACGATCACCGCCACCCCTCTTGGTACCCCAACCCTGGCTACCTTCCTTGGATGCCCTATGGCTACCCCGGTGCGTCGTTTCGTGGACCTGCCCCATATCCCAACCGTCAGCAGGGCTTGTTGGGTCCTGCTCCCCGTCCATCGTCCGATCAGGCATACCCGACTGATGTGCACAACGCCTTCTCTTCCATGCAGCTGACACCTCCTGACGGCGCTTGGTACATGGACACTGGCGCCACCTCTCATATGACGAACTCCTCAGGTACTCTCTCATCTCTTTCTTTTAAGGGTCCTGCTCATTCTATTATCGTCGGCAACGGTGTTCGCCTTGCTACTTCGGGCATTGGCCACACCACACTACCAACCCCTACCAATCCTTTGCACCTCAACAATGTCCTTATTGCCCCCAAACTTGTCAAAAACCTTATATCTGTCCGTCGGTTTACCACTGACAATGATGTTTCTCTTGTGTTTGATCCATTTGGTTTCTCTGTGAAGGATCTTACTACGGGGGTTACTCGCCTGAGATGTAATAGCACCGGGGAGCTTTATCCTGTGTCGTCGCCCTCACCATCCAGCCCGTCAAGTCCAGTCGCCCTCTCGGCATCATCATCCAGTCTTTGGCATGCTCGTCTTGGTCATCCCAGTCCTGCAGTTTTAGATTTACTTCGTTCTAAGAGTCTTGTCCAATGTAATAAAGAGCACCGCTCTAGTTTATGTTCGTCTTGTCAGTTAGGCAAGCATGCCAGACTCCCCTTTCAGCGATCTTTAAACACTACTTTCGCACCTTTTGATATTATTCATAGTGATATTTGGACATCTCCTGTGCCTAGCAAGGAGGGTCATAAGTATTACCTTTTGTTTCTGGATGATTATACACACTTCTTATGGGTTTTCCCTTTGCACTTTAAATCCCAAGTGTTCCCTATCTTTGCCAAATTCCACGCTTACATCAAAACACAATTTCACGCCTCTGTCAAGTGTTTCCAATGCGACAATGGCCGCGAATTTGACAACAAAGAGTTTCACACTTTCTTCAGTACCAATGGGATCTCCTATCGCTTGTCCTGCCCCTACACCTCCCAACAAAATGGCAAGGCCGAACGAATCATCCGAACCATTACTAATATGATGCGCACCCTTCTTTTCCACGCATCCATTCCCCTCCCTTACTGGCCTTACGCCTTGTCCACCACATGCTACCTCCTCAACATACTCCCTTCCACCACCCTCAACCATCGCTCACCTTTTCAGGCACTGTATTGCACTATGCCTATATATGATCACCTTCGTACATTTGGTTGCTTGTGCTTCCCTAATCAGGCATCCACCGCCCCCCACAAGCTTCACCCTCGCTCTACCCCTTGTGTCTTTCTTGGCTACCCGTCCGATCATCGCGGCTATATTTGCCTCGATATCAAGACTCACAGGATCATTCTCTCTCGTCATGTCACCTTTGATGAGTCGCGATATCCCTTCGCCTCTCCCACACCCCCTGTGTCGTCGCCAGAGTCTGATCCACCATTCCCTCACTTCATTCTTCCCCAGAGCTCTCCAGATGCTCCTACGTCTCCCCCTCCCCCGCCACCCCCCATCACCAGACCACACACCCGCAGCGTCTCCGGAGTCTTCCGACCCCGGCAGATCGTATCCATGACCACCACCCATCACCCCGCTATCCCCCGTCCACAACCTCATCACACACCATCCCCTCCCCTACGTGCGGCGCCCGCCGCTACCCCTGCCGCGCCCGCCGCAACCCCAGCTGCGGCGCCCGCCGCAAGTTCCCCCCCGGCGGCACCCGCCGCAGCCACAGCGGCGCCCGCCGCTACCCCTGGCGGCGCCCGCCGCAACCCATTTTGCGGCGCCCGCCGCTCCACCCCCCCTCCTGGCGGCGCCCGCCGCACCTGCCTCGCCTGCCCCCGTCTCCCCCGTCCTTCCCGGCTCCCAACCCTCCCTCTCCCCCATCCCCACCTCCCACAAAAAAGCCCTCCTCGACCCGAATTGGCAGACGGCTATGCTCGACGAATACAGGGCCCTTACAAAGAATGGTACTTGGGTTCTTGTCCCACGCCCTCCAACGGCGAACGTCGTTCGCTGTATGTGGCTCTTCCGTCACAAGTTCCGCTCTGATGGGACGTTGGAGGGCTATAAAGCACGTCTTGTCGTCAACGGTCGGTCCCAACAGGTAGGCATTGATTGTGATGAGACCTTCAGCCCAGTGGTCAAACCTGCCACTATCCGAGTGGTTTTAAGTTTAGCTCTGTCGCGCAAATGGGCCATTCATCAGCTCGATGTCAAGAACGCTTTTCTGCATGGTCACCTGAATGAGACAGTCTACATGTTTCAGCCGCCGGGATTTACTGATGCCGATCGTCCTAAGCACGTCTGTCTCCTGAAGCGCTCTCTGTATGGTCTGAAACAGGCTCCTCGAGCTTGGTTCCAGCGCTTTGCTTCTCATTTGCTCCGCTTGGGTTTCATTGGCAGCCGCTCGGATTCGTCCCTGTTCATCTATCGCAGAGGCTCCGACATGGCATTTCTGCTACTATATGTTGACGACATCATTCTCACCGCCTCTTCTGATGCTCTTCGAACTTCAATTATTTCACAGCTCAATGCTGAATTCGCTATGTCAGATTTGGGCCCGTTGTCTTACTTCTTGGGAGTTGCTGTTCAGCGGCACTCGTCTGGGCTATTCCTCTCACAGAGTAAGTATGCGGCTGAAATTGTTGCTCGGGCTAACATGAGTAACTGCAATCCGGTCGCCACCCCTGTCGATACATCGAACAAGCTCAGCGCTCACTCAGGTCCTTTGGTCGATGATCCGACGCTATACAGGAGCCTTGCTGGTGCTCTTCAGTATCTCACCTTCACCAGACCTGATATCAGTTACGCCGTTCAGCAGATCTGCCTATTTATGCATGCCCCCAGGGAACCCCACTTTCATGCCTTAAAGCGGATCATTCGGTACATCAGCGGCACACTCGAGCTCGGCACCACGATCACTCCTTCCTCTAAGCTTGACCTGGTTGCATACACTGATGCGGATTGAGGTGGTTGTCCCGACACGCGTCGCTCCACGTCTGGTTACTGTGTCTTCCTCAATGACACCCTTGTGTCATGGTCGGCCAAGCGTCAATCTGTCGTGTCTCGCTCCAGCGCTGAAGCCGAATACAGGGGCGTTGCCAACGTTGTCTCTGAGTGCTCTTGGCTCCGCAATCTCCTGCTTGAGCTCCGTTGCCCTCTTATGAAGGCCACTCCGGTCTATACTGATAACATTTCTGCCGTCTATCTCGCTAGCAACCCGGTCCAGCATCAACGCACGAAGCACATTGAGCTTGATCTCCACTTCGTCAGGGACAAGGTTGCCATAGGACATGTCCGCGTTCTCCATGTCCCGTCCTCGTATCAGTACGCTGATATATTCACCAAGGGTTTACCTCGATAATTGTTCATTGATTTTCGCTCCAGTCTCACTGTACGACCCCCTCCAGTTTCGACTGCGGGGGTTTGATAGATTACATAGGTCTTAATATTGTATAGTGGGCTAAAAGCCCATTAAGGCCCAATACCTTTGTAACCTATATATATGTTATATCAATGAATGGAAACCCTAAGGAGGACATTACAATCAATCTCATGATCTTACACTTTGTCCTCTCCAGCCTCCTCTTTCTTGTCTTGCTCTCTCCACCATGATTAATCCAGGGCTTGAAATTGGGGCTTCGTGCTCCTCGATCAAGATCTCCCCCACACTTAGGGTTTGGCGGCGTCGGACTTGCAACCGTGCCTCTTACCGGAGCAACTGGAGGCAGCGGCGCCACCACTTAGGGTTTTCGATGGCAAGGAGCGAGGAGAAGTAGCGGGCGCCTCTCCTTCTCTGACTCCATGATCGAGGCTCGATTCGTTCTCGCCTTGATGCATTGGAGTCCATGTTGATTCAACTGCAATTGTTGCAATTGATTTTGGTGATTCAGCCTCAAAAGGGGATTAGGGTTCTTTTTCCAAGGGTTATCAAAACCTAGATCCGCTTCGGTTGCATCAGCAACGAACGTGAGGATGAGAGCGAAAGTGAAGATGAATTTGGGCTTGAAAATGGGCATCTCTGCAGATAAATCTGGGAATGTAAAATTGGGTGTTTAGTAGAGGGGGTTTGGAATTGAAATTGAAAATTCATTCCCATTTCCCATTTTCCATTTCCAACCATTCTAGTGGAGGACTCATTTCATGGTGCTATACTGGTGTTCTTCCGGTTGGAGAGAGAGCAAGCGAGCACTAGCAGCAACTTCTCCAGTCTTTCTTTATTTCTTTCTTTTTCATTTTTTTTTAAAAATAAATTGCAAACTAACGAAAGATTACAAAGGCTGTTAAATTTAACCGAAAAGGGCACGAGGCGAAATGATTGAAAACCACAGGGGCACCACGCGAAATATGCAAAAGAGTTGTATACCTCGCGAAAATTGCAATACCCCAGGGGTACCTGGCGAAATTTCCGTTTTTAAAATTACTCAAAAGATTTTTATTTTCCATCCATTATTTGTAAAACTTTGCACAATACCACCACCTTATAATGTAAATAAAAACATGCATAGAACTGCTCTTTATGCTTTTAAAATTGCACAAAACCAAATGCATTTCTTTTGTTTAGAATACACATAATATAATAAGACTAGAATGATTAATCTTTATTATATTCTTCATCCACAAAAGAAGAGAATGAAGGAAATAATGTTTCCTTTTTTTTTCCAATCAAATTTTAATTGAGTATTGGGTTAGAAATATCAATCATATTTACAAACATTTAGCGTAAGTGAACTTATTACAAGATTTATATGTACCGTAATTAGGGGTGGAATGGGGCGGTTTATGTGTGGATGAAGTGACTCCATCACCCGCCCCGCGGGTAAAAAATTTCACCCGCTCCATCCATCACCTACAAAACCTTTTCACCCACATCCGACCCGCATTGATGATGCAGGTGGAGTAGGTACCCAATGGGTGAAACAAAAGAAATACCCAAATCAACACAAGTAGTCCAATTCAAACTCAAAATTACAAAAGGGGTGGGTTTATGTATTTATATTTTTTTATCGGCAAAGCACTGAAATCACGAGTTAATTGAAATTTGAAAGTGGAAGGGTATATATCTCTATACTAATCATATACTAATCCAATATATCCCTTGTTATAACGTGGAAGAGCAACCCGATACCATATCCATTCTAATTGAAATTTGGTGGGCAATGCACTAATCAAGGATTAGGGTTTGTAGAAGTTAAACTTGAAAAGGGTAAAATAGTAAAATCACACACATTATATATATATATTAGGGTTTTATGCGGGTTAATGGGGTGGGTTATGGGTGAAAAATCTTCACCCATAATCCATCCATCACCCGTTTCACCTGCACCCGCTCCACCTGACACCCACTTTTTTGCGGGTTTTCACTCGTAAAATTAATGCTAGTAAAACGGGTGGAGCGGGTACACGCGAGTTATTTCCAGCCCTAATCATAATCAATATTTACAAATAACATATTCTTTATTTATGTTTGTTTTGAGAAGGAGAGGGTAAATTTTTTTAATTCGCTGGTTGAATTTTTGGGACGGAGGATCGGGGAGAGCAACGTTTTTTTATAAAGGAAAATATTTGGGATACCATAACACTGTTTGGTAACTCGAGAGACCGATGTATCGAAAAACGGACTAATCGTCGTAAAACAAGATACAAGTTTAGAAATATCACAAATAAAAATATGGAAAAATGAAATGAACACATCAAATCACAATAAAGTTTTTGTATAAGTATGCTTCCTATATATTTTGTTAGGGGTGGGTAAATATTTCACAAATCCCGATCTCGTCCCGATCCTAGTGAAATTTCGGAGAAAAAATAGTGAATTTTTAAGGGATCCTCATCCCAAAATTCTCATCATGTCTCACATATATTAATATAACTAGTCTTTTACTCGATCACGCTATGCACGAATTCAAGAATTATAATTATTTAATATATTTAGCCTTTTTCTTTACATAAAAATCAATATAAATTTAGCTATCCATAAAATTGTGTCCTAACATGCAAAAAGATTATCTTCCCTGAAAAAACTTTTTTTTAGGACAAAATCAAACTCAACGTGTTTGAAAACATGCTTGTTAAAACAAAATCCATTCAACAACTATTCAAACAAATTTTGTGTTTTATTTAATTTTGTGATAAAGTGTATGAATATTTAATTTGATTATTGAAGTGATATGTTTTGCTAAAAATATTATGTCATTAAAAATAAATATAAAAATCAATAAAATTAGTATAAAAATGATACTTCTTTCATATTATTTTTATCATTGGCTTAGTTATCATTGCTAATCATGTTTAAGGTAAAATTACAAAAGAAAAAAAATGATACTTCTTTCGTTCTTCTAACAAATTTTTCACTTTTTGAGATTAAAATAAAAAGAATACTAATTGTCTTTTTAGCAATTTTTATTTTCATCACAATAAATAAATAATGTAACGATGAAATTGGCTAATGATCGCGAACAAAGAAAAAGGATATGAGAAATTGGAGAATTAATGAAAAAATAATGGAAATCAAAACTAATGAAAATGATAGTATTAAAATTATAATTTTTGGACATTCACTATATCTAGAAGAATAAGTTTTAATACAAATCATCAATCAATTATCAATTATCAATCAATTATATATAATAAAGGAGAAGTCGCCTGAGACACATGGCGACTTCTCCTTAATCGTAGTCATATGAACCAATCATAAATTTTTGTAATAATCAATATATGCACAAGATAAACTTTTATTCTAACTCTATTTAATCAATATATTTATATATGCATACGATAAAAATTTGACACAGTTTCATTAGATATGGATATATTTTTAGAAGATACTAACTAATTTTAAAGACTATTATATACGATAAGATTTTACCTATTTTCGCTATATATGAACATATTTTATAAGATAATAACTTTATCATCCTTAAGGATGATCGAGGAGCCAGATTACAGATTGTGTAATCGTTCATAATTCTTGCCTACTGTAAAAAAAAAAGATAATAACTTTATCAATATATTACGTGGTCATACTAATTAAATGACTTTATCAAAAATTACTTTATCCAATTTCATTAGATATGAATATATTTTACAAGATTTTACCCAATTTTGTTAAAGATGCCAATTTTGGTAAATATGGATATATTCACTAGTACAAAAGGGGGGACCAGAGCACGCTTTTTTTATGCATGAGAGCACACTTCTTGTACTGTGCTTATAGTGAGTGCGCTCCCAAACAAGCACACTTACTATTTAACCGTGATCCCATATTTTAAGCACGGTTTTGTGTTGAAGCGTTCTTAAAATTGTCATACGACCAATTATAAGAACGCTTCAATTGAAGTGTGCTAAAACTTTTTTTTTAGCACACTTTGAAAAGTGTGTTCGTTTTAGTTAAATTTGATTTTGGGAACACACTTTGACAAATAAACCATGTTCGTTGTAATTTTTTTAAGCACGCTTTACAAGAAAACCGAGTTAAATATTTTTTTACAAACAAATGAGAACAGTTTTATAGCAAAGCGTGTTTGTTTTAGTCAAATCTGGTTTTGGGAACACACTTTGAAAATTAAACCGTGTTCGTTTTAAGTTTTTTTAAGCACGCTTTACACGAAAACCGGTCTAAATATTTTTTTAGAAATAAACGAGAACGGTTTTATGGAAAAACGTGTTACTTTTAGTTGATTTTGGGGTTGGGAACACACTTTTAATATAAAACCGTGCTTAAAATAAAAAAATAAGCACGCTTGTCAAAAACCGTACCCAACTTACCGTGCTCCACCCCCTATATGTGTACTAGTGATTACATCAATTCTCTCCTTAGTTTATAGGAAAAATGACCGATAATAATACGAACTATCACCGGTGAACGAAAAATAATACGAACTTTAAAAACTACCAATTCATATACAAACTATAACACATTAAACCAAAATCGATATAAGGTCCAAAATTCACAAACTATAAATTATTTTAAACTCAAATTATAATTACTTAAAAAGTTTGGGAAAATTTTATGAAATTAAATAAAAACCCTAATACCTTTCGTACCTTCCCAGTTTGGGGAAGTCCTCAACAATGGAGTTTACATAAAACTTAACCAGCCATTCAACCAATATGCTATCCGTTCGGCTTGATTTCTGGTTGATTTTGGGTTCTCATTATTCGTTCTCACGGATTCGACCGTTAATTTTGGTATCTTGATCTCCCTGTTCTCGATGGTGTTTCGAATCGGGCGGCGACATGGCGGAGGGAAGGTCCTCCTCAATGGCGGAATTCAACCAGCCATTCAACCAACCTGTTCGTCTTCGCTCATGGTGTTCTGCAACTCCATCGTCGTTCTGGTGCAGTGTCGACTTCCCGTTTGCCTGAGGTCCGTCGTCTCCAACCCCGCCTGTCATCGTTCGTTGTTGTCGCCGGTGGCTCTCGTCCGATTGGCAGTTGGCTGGTGGTTGGGTGTTTAGTGTTGTGCGGGTCTGTGCCGCTTCGACATCATCAACTTCCGCCGTTGCCGGCAGTGGCGGAACTAGACTCCCGGTGATGAGGGGGCCGGAATTTTACATTATATTTTTTTTGTTTATCAAGCACAAAATTTTAAAAAAAATATTAAAAAGGCAATAAATTTGGAGTTTAAATATGCAATTTCTTTATGAAAAAAAAAAAAAAAAAAATGGGGACATAGTAAAAAAAATGTGGATTTTTTTTTATCATAAATAAAAGTGTTTCAAAATTTTTGAAAAAAAAACTAGGGGTGGGCACAAATCCCGCAAATCCCGGACCCGTCCCGGACCCGTCCCGGTCCCGTCCCGGACCCGGTGGGATTTGAGGAAAAAAAAGTCAATCCCGTCCCGGTCCCGTCCCGCATTTACATTTATATTTATATTTATATTTATATTTATATTTATATTTATATTTATATTTATATTTATATTTATATTTATACTTATATAAATGTTTATATAAATATTACAGTAGCCGTAAAAAACCATTTCCATTTCGTTTTGAGCTAGCCACATTTTAATTTGATGGCCCACCGGCTGTTTGTTTTTGGTGTAGCAATGCATTTTGCTACTGCATAGTTTTTGTTTGGTAACGACATATGTATATAGGTCATATTTATGTTCTTTCATTTATATAGGACATATTATGTAATTATGTATAAAGTGGTTTATACCTCTATAAATAGAGGTGAGCTACAACTGTTGTAATTGTAAACTACAGTTTGTAAACATCCGAACTAAGATAACAAGCTATTAATGGAGGTTCTCAGATTTCTCTCATTTGTCATTTGGTTTATTTGCTACGGCTGGTTGCATTGGAATGTTGGATTATTTTGACCTTTTATTTTTACGAGGGACAAGGCCCGTCCCGTCCCGTGCGGGATAAGGCCCGTATGGGATTTAAAAAAAATGGGTGAATCCCGTCCCGGAAAAAATTAAGCGGGACGGGTCCCGTCCCGGTCCCGTCCCGTCTAATGCCGTCCCGCGCCCACCCCTAAAAAAAACTATAAAATTATAGTTTAAATGTTTAATTTCTTTAAAAAAATGGTAAAAACAAAAATTGAATGTATACTAAAAATTTCTTGAAAAATGATTTTTGTTTATAATAAAAAAGCATTGAAAAAACTATAAAATATTAGTTTAATGTTTAATTTTAAAAAAATCATCGATACAAAAATTTGTCCAAAGTAGAGGTATAAAGACTTGAATCTCTAAATTAAAGTGATTACCCTTTAACAACTAAATTATTTATTATTTTACTCTTTCATTATTAATATCATATATAATTTTACCTATATAAATAATAATACATATATATTTACCTATATATTACAAAAAAAAAAAAAAATTGTGGGGGCTAAGGCCATCCCTGGCCCCAAGGTAGTTCCGCCAATGGTTGCCGCTCCGCCATCGCTGCTCCACCATCGCTGCCTTCAAAACTGTTCTACGAATAGGGAAGATGATAAAATTTTGAATTTCCAATTTGGCCCACAATTTATTATTAATTACATATTGAGTCCAAATAAATTTAGAGTTTGTGAACTTTGGACCCTATATTAATTTTGATTTAATGTGTTATAGTTTGTATATGAATTGGTGGTTTTGAAAGTTCGTTTTATTTTTGGTTCACCGTTGATAGTTCGTATTATTTTTTTACCATTTTTCCTAGTTTTTATCCATCCATTTATTTTATATCTTTTTTTATTTATATAATAATATTATTTACTAAACTCATTCTCTATCCATCTATATATATGGTCTCAACTAAATTTTTTTATCTACCCATATATTCTATCAATTTTCTTTGAAATTTTTTGGTAACTATCCCTTTAGAATAGGCTGTTTTGCTAAATGCCCATTTTCATAAAGTAATTAAGTAAATGTCCTATAATGACACTTTTGCCCCTAAATTAAAACAAGCGTCCATGGAGTTCACAACGATGGAGAAAGAGCGAAGCGTCCATGGAGTTCACGGGGTCATGCCTACCTTCGTCTTGCTCGACCGTAGAGGTTCGATTTGCTTGGAAGCGAAAGCGGTGCTGCTGTCGGTGATAGAGGATTTTAAGTTTGGCAAGTACGGGTCGATCCCACAGAGAGTCAATGATTCGTATGCAAGTCAGAGTGCGTCAACAAGAACAAGAAATAAAGGGGGGAATTTTGATGGTTTGAACTAACTAACTAATAAACAATAGTAAGCAAAACAATAAAGTAGAACAGATTAAGTGAATAAATATGAGAGAATAGCTCAGGTCAATCAATCTCAGCAATCAGATTTGTTAATTGATCATTGATATCGAAAAGATAACTTCCTCCTGAATACTTTGTTGTGGAAAGACTAGGTCTTTTGAATCCAATTCCTTTATCAAATCTAGTTAACAGGACAACCAGACCCTGAAAACCCTAATTATCGAACAATCCTGAAACTATCAAGATTCAATTCAATAATTGATTAAGCTTAAAGGAATTCAACAAAGACAATCGACGCGCACAACCAGTTATTGCATCAATTGCAAATCAATTCTTTATACAAATCCCTAAATCAACCAGTTTCAGAGATTTATACTTCGCTACTAAAAAATATAGATAATTCAACCAGAAATTACATATATCTAGCTATAGATTATCATGAAAAGGCATCAGTTGATCAAGCTAATGAAAATTAACGAAAACCCTAAACAATCGGCGCAAAGAATTGATAATATTGACAGAAGAGTATAAGGATATAGAAATCTCACAATGATATAGAAAACCTGAAGCTTCGATTAATTTCCCCAAGCAAAGAGGATTAGTGGTTCATGGTTAAAAAAAATCCCAAAAGGTCTCCAATGGTGCGTCTGAATTCCCTTCGTTCGATCGAAAAACTCCAACTAAGAACACCCTGCCAACGTTTCATGTATCCTCTACTTAATTTCATAATCAAAATATAACATACATAATTGAATTACAGTAACAGTTGTCCCGGCCCACTTCTTGCAACTGCTACAAAACTCGGGTACGCCATGCATAGAACTCGGCCGAGTTGTGTCTACTCCACCCGAGTTATTTTCAACAGCAAGCTTGACGTTCAGATTTCGCTGTTTTCAAGGCCGAATTTGGAAAAGTTGTAAACATAAAAGTTGTAGGCCTTCAAATCCTCTTTCCAACAAGTATAAGTACGCCCCGATCCGATAACAACAGCCTTCAAACGACTCGTTTTAGTGCAGCGTCGCCAGCTTGGGCAACTCCAATCCTTTACATGTTTAGCTCCTCTCCTCGGCTCTCGTGCTCTTCTATTCTCGTCCAATCTTCCAACAATGGCTCGAGCTTAGCTTCACATCTTTACAATCACCTGAAATCATGCACAAATGTCGTAGATTCCGACTCTAATTGAAACATAATGAAAATATGAAAACTACTCTAACTCGTGCATTTTACCCTACCTAAACACATCTAAATGCTTATATTAACACTACCTAAATGTGCTTGATCAGTCGGCGCTACGCGAATTCACCTCCCCTTGCCCTAATTTTGGTTGTGTTCTCTGTATCGCTCCCTGGAGGTCGTCCGATCCTTCAATAATGGATCTGATGTAATCTCTCACTTTCTATATCGATAAATTTGCAGCAATCTATATGGAATCTTCACATTTTGTCAATTTTGTATGTTGATGCTTTCCAATCCTTTGCAATTCGCTAGTGTTCGATGGGATCGATTTTCCGATATTACGCTACCATTGTAACTGTTTTCGTGGCTCTCTGTCGTCAATCTCATATTCTTCAATTGATGGTCTATTGAATTTTGTCTAGATTGGACCTTGTGAGTTGTGGATGGCTTGATGATTGGGCTTGAAATTGCAGCGAGCAACCGATACTACCGCCTGAGGTGGTGCTCGGGAGCAGCAGGATGCATAAGAAATCATATCAGAGGTCATCGAACTGGCCTGAGACCGACGTCCTCGCAGATGCTGGACGAAGTTTCCATTGATTTGCTTGAACGGAGTTTCATCTTCTCCGATGCTACCTTATTATTGATGAATTTGTTGCTCCTATGATTAATCTATACAATATAATTGATTAATCTATACAGTATAATCGAAGCATGACAAAAGAAAAAACAAAGTGATTTTGTGATGATATATTAAGTCCCGCCAAAATTAAAGCTTCTACCTTTCATGGAGAAGATGAAAGGTAGCAGTAGCACTTCTTTAACTTTAAGGAGATGATTGGGTTTATACATATACATACGTGTCACCATGGACTAATGCTAAAAAAACTACATAAAATAAAGTTGTTAAAAAACATAAAGTTATCAATCATATGTGTCACACCAATAGTGCCATTGACCTTGTAAAAAATGTAAAAAAAAATGTTATTAGTGGTGTCATCACCATAAAAACAGTGAAACAATTGCTGTCACCAGAGGAAAATCATATGACAAAAGGGAGAAAAACCTTATAGAAGCTAATGCTAGCCAAAAGAAAAATTGGTGGTGTCACCACCATAAAAACAGTGTCACCATAAGCGTACAAAGTGGTGTCACCACTAGTGTAGCAAGGGAAAGAATGGTCAAGTGTTATTAGTAGTGTAACCAATGAAAAATAGTGTCACCGCTGCTGTCACCAAAAGGAAAAACCCTAGGACAAGAGAAAATGTTATTAGTAGTGTCACCACAATTAAAAAAAAAAGTAACTACTACTGTCACCAAAAGAAAAAAAAACTAGGACAAGGAAAAGTGTTATCAACAATGTCACCACAATTATAAAAAAAAGTAATCACTACTGTCACCAAAAGAAATAAAACCCTAAGACAAGGGAAAATGTGATTAGTAGTGTCACCACAACAAAAAATTAAAAATGTAATCACTATTGTCACCAAAGGAAGACTCTAGGACAAAAGAAAATGTTAAAAAAGTAATCACTATTGTAACCACTGCCGTCACCAAAAGGAAAAAATCTAGGAGACGGGAAAAGAATGACCAAGTGGTAATAGTGTTGTCACCAACCTAAAAATTAAGTGTTGTCACCACTAGTGTACCAAGTGAAAAATGACCGATTGTTATTAGTGGTGTCACCAAGGTAAAAACATTATAATCACTACTGTCACCAAAGGTTACCCTAGAACAATAGAAAATGTTATTAGTAGTGTCACCACAATAAAAAAAATGTAATCACTGGTGTCACCAAAAGAAAACCCTAGAACAATGGATAGTGTTATTCGTAGTGTTATAAGCAGTGTCCCCACAATTAAAAAAAAAATACTACTATCACCAAAAGAAAAAAAAAGCCTAGAACAAGGTAAAATGTTATTAGTAGTGTCACCATCAAGACAAAGTCACGATAAAGTTGTCATCAAAGGAAAGTCCTAAGATACATTAAGAGGTGAATAACAAAGTGTTATTAGTGGTGTCACGACCATAAAAAACAGTGTCACCACAAAGGTATAAAGTGGTGTCACTACCATTGTAGAAGGATAGAATGGTCAAGTCTTATTAGTGGTGTCACCAAGGAAAAATAGTGTCGTCACTGCTGTCACCAAAGGAAAATTATAAGACAAGGGAAAGTGTTATTAGTAGTGTCACCACAATAAAAAAAAAAGTAACAACTATTGTCATCAAAAGAAAAAAAAAACCTAGGTCAAGAGAAAGTGTTATTAGTAGTGTCACCACAATAAAAAAATTGTAACAAACACTGTCACCAAAGGAAAACTCTAGGACACGAAAAATGTGTTATTAGTAGTGTCGCCACAATAAAAAAAAAATGTAACCGCTGCTGTCATAAAAGAAAGACAACACTCCGTTAAGAGATGAATGACTAAGTATGTTAATAGTGGTGTCATCAACACAAAAACAATGTCACCACAAGTGAAACAAGTAGTGTCACCACCAATGTACCAAGTGAAAGAGTGGTCAAGTACGTGTTCTTAGTGGTGTCACCAAATGTAAAAACAGTGTAATCAAGATTGTCACCAAAGGAAAACTCTTGGACAAGGGAATCACAAACCCTAAAGGGGCTAATGCTAAGCAAAACAACTATTGTCACCAATGCAATAACCTAGGAGAAAGGAAAATATTATTAGTAGTGTCACCACAATAAAAAAATATGTAATCGTTGGTGTCACCACTATAAAAACAGTGTCATCACAACTGTCACCAAAAGAAAAATCTAGGACAAGAGAAAATGTTATTAGTGGTGTCACCACAATAATAAAAAAAATGTAACCATAGTTTGGTGACAACTCTGTTTGTACTTTTTTTTTTATCAAGGTTCACTGTCACCGACTCACCACCCTTATTAGTGGTGACAATTTTTTTTTTAAAATTTTTTTTTACACTTGGTGACACTTAATAGAATCCCCAATGTCGTTAATTGAGAGAGTAATCAAACTCATGTGGAATCCAACTGAAATTTTGTCACTTAATTTGGAGTCATTAATTATCAAACTTGAAACAAATTACCGCATGGGTGACATCTGTTAGTGGATTGCAAGGCGAAATAAAAGGATTTAATGAAAGTGAGTAAGCACAAATGAGCTGCATATATCATATTCGGCGAAGATTAATTGTTTTATTAAAAATGAAGCCTGTGATGTTCATATTCAGTGGTGGCGGCCGGTCTAAATCTTGATAATTGTGGGGTTGTTTAGCATACAAAGGCTTGGGACTAGTAAAGTTGGCTTCAGCTAGCTTTGCTCTTGCACTTGCTCTGCGCGCGGTTCGTCATCAGACATACAGAATGAATGGTAGGAGCGTACCATGCTCATACGGTAGAGATACATCATCATCAACTGCAGAATAACACCAGATATACTCATCTCCATAAGCAATTCCACAGATCATCATCAACAAACAACAACTCAGAACAGGACAAAGAACAAGCAAACAAAACGCATAGGCATTATCAAAGCCAAAATTGACCAATTTTAGTTGAAATTTCTCATAGTCATTTTCACAAACAGGTAGTCCTCGTGCTGCTGTAACCGAAACAACAATGGGGAAGAAGAGATATAGAATTACCAGAAGCAATCACAACTGTCATCAAACAGCATAAACTCGAGCCAAAGGAATCCCTCGCCCCGCAGAACCCTGTCCACACCAAGCAGCAGAAACTCGAGCACCGGAGTCGGGATCCCCTATTGATGGCGCGACTGCAACGAACCAGATCGATGGCGCCGTCAAAACTCAAAAGCCTCTCAGCGTCGTGGCCTCGCCGTACTGTGCGCCGAGGTCCATGCTCGTCGTGACGGTGAGACCGAGGCTCAATTTTTAGGATACGAACCTCTGAGATCTCGAAGAGGATGATAACTGGAGATCGAAGCGCAGATCCTCTCCGACACCATCTGGTTCAGCAGGAGCGGCGATCTTGGAGAGGATGGAGGATTGGAAGGGAGGAAGTCGGTCTCGAGGATCGGAGATCACTAGAGATCTCTTCCAGATATTGAGAGATTACGAGGAGAGAGGAGCGTGAGGAAGCCATGGCTTTAACCTCAAATCTGTGGGGGAGATTGGAGAACGGACAGAGAAAATTAACATGGAGGCAAATTGGGGTTTTCAAAAAAAAATTAGGACATTTAGCAAAAACTGATTTTAGGTGGACATTTTACAAAAAGGGTTGGCAAAATGAACATTTAGCTAAATTTCTCCATTTTCTTTTTAGACAAATTAAAAATATATATAATATTATTTATGAGTGAATATGTATAATAGTATTTATTGCATGAGATATGGAAACTTCATAAATTTAAAATAATAAGTTGTCTAATGTTTATATTATATTTATATAAAGAAAGACCAGATTGTTTAGAGGTATAAACAATTTTTTTACAATTGTATTAGTCACATGACACAATTTTTTTCTAAAGACGTTATTTGGTTTTAATATATTAATATATTTTAGAATGTGCAATTAATATAAAATTTATTTAAAATAAAAGAAAGAAAGAATATTTATATATATATATATGTGTGTGTATTTGTGTGTATGCGTATTACGAGACTTTTATTTAATTCTATGTTAATTACGAATGGAGAAGTATTGGAAGAAATTAATTAATTGAATAAACATGTTTTAGTCTGAAATTTATTTAAATTTAAAAAACCGCACACAATGCGGGTACTTAACTAGTACAATAATAAAACACATCAATATCAATAATAATTCTAGTTTGAGGAATAAGATTTGTCCCGTCCCAGTCATGTTCCATCCCGCGAGAAATTAGGTTGGTACGAGATTAAAAAAAAATCTCGTCTCGTAAAAATTACACGGGGCGACCTGACAGAGGATTTTCAATCGCCTTAATCCTATCAAATATATCCGACTAACCTAACTAATGTAGTTTGGCAAGTACGGTTCGATCCCACAGAGAGTCAACGATTTGTATGCAAGTTAAGTGTGCTAAATAAGAACAAAAGACACAAATAAGGGGGACTGCGATGGTTTAAACTAACTAAGAATGAAAAAAAGTAAGCAAAACAATAAAGTAAAACAGATTAAGTGAATAAATATGAGGGAAATAGCTTAGGTCAATCAATCTTAGCAATCGGGTTTCATTCATTGATAATCGAAATCAAATAGATAACTTCCTCTTGAATACTTTGTTGTGGAAAGACTAAGTCTTCTGAATCAAATTCCTTATCAAATCTAGTTAACAGGACAACCAGACACTGAAAACCCTAATTATCAAACAATCCTGAAACTATCAAGATTCAATTCAATAATTGATGAAGTCTAAAGGAAATCAACAAAGACAATCGACACGCACAACCAGTTATTGCATCAATTGCAAATCAATTCTCTATACAAATCCCTAAATCAACCAGTTTCAGGGATTTATACTTTGCTACTCAAGAATATGGATAACTCAACCAGTAATTACCTATATCTAGCTATAGATTATCATGATATTGGACAAAAATACGCAAAATAATTGTGCAACACATTTTATTTGATTTTTAATATTTGAGTTCGATCCCTTTTGGTTATCCTCTTGATTCGAAGCCATATCGATACCAAAGATTTGAATGGTTTTGATGATTTGGGTTGCTCCCGAATTTTAGCGGGTTGCCTACGTATCTTTTGGAAGAGAATCAAGCCTTACGTAGTCCAGGCACATTAACAATAATCTTAATTGTGCACTTCATATTATTATTCATACACATCCTCATTTTATGTTGGCACTTTATCATTTTATTTATGTACTTTATATTTGTACAACAAAAAGTGTTGAAAACGAAAAAAAAAAAGCATTTACCCATAAAGTTATGCCCGTTTACCTATTTACACATAAAATTAGGCTCATTTACCCATAAAATAAGCATATTTCAACTATAAATTTTTATAATTGAAATAGGTCTATTTACCTATTGACCTATAAAGAATTATAATGTCTGCACAACATAAAGTTAACTTTCCACAACATAATGTTATATGTGCACAATATCAAGATATATTTGCAAAACAGAGAGTGGTTACATGAAAAAAAAAATCCTTGGACATAAAAAATAAAAATAAAAAATAAATAAATAGGCCCGAGAAGGCGACACAGGATAGGGCACACGCATGAGGCAAGGGGGCACATTTTAAATTAGGCCCATTTACATAAAAATTAGGCTCATTATCAATTTACTTATTAAAATTAGGCTCATTTTACACCTTAAGGATTTTACACGACAATTTGACATTTGAACATTTCCCTATATATATATATATAGGGAAGAGTTAAAATGATATAGGGAAGACTTAAAATGTAAAATTGATTTATGGGGTAAAATCCTTAAAATTTTACAAAACCGGACACGCGGGCCTAATTTTAAAAAAACGAGTCGGGTCGGACCGGCCCAGAAAAACAAAACCCTCTCCCTGCCAGACCGTTTCTTCTGCGGATCTCTCGCCGTTCTCTTCTCCGGATCCCTAAGCCAGCAGTGCCACCGCCACTTCACCTGCGCCACCATCCGACACTCCTGTCGACCACCAGCCACAACCAACATGGCCGTCCACTCCCAACGCCTCCCATCTCCGTCCACTTCCATTGACTTTCGGTTTCCCCTGTTCTTCGTCTTCTAGAACCGAATTCGAAATTTCCATCTCTTTGATCAAATCTCCTTCTCCTAATTGAATTTCCCTATCTCTGATTCACGTTTGGAGGTATGATTTCCATCAACCTCATGGTCATTTTTTTTTCTGTTCTTCAATTCAATTAGCAGCACCTGTTTTCAATTCAATTACGCCTAGGGTTTCTATTTTCCGATTTAATTGCTTGGTTGGTTCATTTTTAATCTTGTAGCTATTTACCTATTTTCGAAAGCCAAATGCGTGAGGAGAAACAACGTCGCCTGGTTACCAGCCTGGATTGTGTTGCCGAGACCGCTTGGTTACCGGCATTTGATCCAGTGGCCACGGAGTCGAGATGAGGTATTTTTTTAACTTCAAATTCATAATTTATTCCTCTTCGAGTAGTTGTCTGTAACCAACAATTGAACTGGAATTGAATTCACTGAAAAGTTGGAGAAATACAGTTATAACTGAATCAAGTAACATAACTGAAATTTGCATGCACTTGTTGTATATTTTATGCAATATAAGAATTTGTTTTGAAGATCTAATTACTCTATTACGGAGGAGGTGATATAGGAGCTAGAGCAGAATGAAATGCATTACTTTCCATAAATTTGCAAGTGATTTTGCTTGTTCATAGAATTTTGTAAGATCTAAATTAACTTACTAAACTCCAACGGAAAACTACTGTCAACATCAAAGAAAAAATATATTCAAGATACCAATTTTTTTTTTGTTACTGTTTTGGTGTGTGAGAACAGGGAGATGTGAGTGTTCGAAAGCTTGAGCTGGTGAGGTTGCTCTCGCTAGTAAAACACCCGGTGGTGCAGATGAGCTCAACCAAATCAAAAAACCGGGCGCACATGTTTGCACTGACAGAGTCAGGGAAGCTCTACGCGTTAGGAGCTGGGAACATCGACCAGCTTGGTGTGAAGCTCCAAGAGAACCAGAGCAAACGATGGACCCCTGAGCTCGGTGACATCAACCTTATTTAGCTGAATAACAGAACATGTGCACACTTAGGTTATCAATCTCCTTACTTTCATCATCTTTATCACTATTAGTTGCATAAAAATCATCTGCATTTGCTGCATATTTTGCATTTTGCATTCACTCTATTTCTTGGGATTGTTTATTTGCCTTTCTTGTACATGAAAACGGAAAGG
Organism: Persicaria tinctoria; assembly: GCA_037127255.1. Classification (NCBI taxonomy): domain Eukaryota; kingdom Viridiplantae; phylum Streptophyta; class Magnoliopsida; order Caryophyllales; family Polygonaceae; genus Persicaria; species Persicaria tinctoria. The sequence continues at coordinate 66,672,359 of JBANSL010000006.1, forward strand.
GTAGGGAGCATGTTGACAATCATATTCCTTGGCTTAGAAGTTTAACAATAATCTGTTAAAAATGTTTGGTTCATCTTTGTGACTTCATAAGATAAACCACCATATATGGCCAAACTGAAGGAGTCTCTAAACACAAATTAGATTGGTACCCAACTATGAATAGAAGGTGCTGACATTGGTTCAGCCGAGGTGTGGTTCACCAGAAAGACAGAAAAGTAGAAAGAAATATATAAAAGTATTATTACAAAAATAAAAATCATTTTGTAGATATCAACCACACAATTTGAACATTGTTTAAAATAGAGTGAATAATTAGTCACTAGGTGTACATAAAGCACTGAGGTAAGTATGCCACCCACTTTCTGTCTTTATGTCTTCATGTGATTGTTTCTTTAGGGCGCCTTCAAGCCCAATCTCATCCAGTGCACTTCTTTGACTATGTGGAGCACGCTTGTGATATTAACACTGCCAAAGGAATACAACTATGTCATGCTAGTATGAAAGATGGGGGAATGAATCAGGATGTGATCAATATGATGAACTCGATCTAATAGAATATTTGTGCTTGATTTGCTATATTTTTGCTTGATTTTCTTCTTCAAAGACATTGCTTATCTTATTCATAAAAAAAAAGACTACTTATTTGCTTGATTCTTACAACTATGATAGAATATTTTAGGCCTATTAGCTCAATTGGTAGAGCGATGTGCGTTTGCACAATGATGTGGGTTCGAATCCCACATAGGTTACATAATAGATAAGAAAACAACAATCTCAAATTCTTAATCATGCACAATATAATCTTATTTATGCACTTTTTAACCTTAAGTATGCACTTTAATTTGAAATTGTTATAAATTTATAAAGTGCATTAATAGTGATACAATGTGCAAATTTAACATCACATAGTGCAACAATAACGTCTAAATTTGCATTAATAACATCGGTTTGTGCTAGCAGACTGAAATGCTTTGACAGAAAGAAATTATTTCGAATTAAAGTTCATTAATAGCAAAACTACTAAAGCAAAAAAAAAAAAAAAGATCAGCTTCATGGGGTCGCTATCTGAATATTCATATTATTCTAAATGCATCTTACGTGTGCACGCTATTATTCCAAATGTGCACAATTGTATCTTACTTTTGCACAATTAATTGTATTCTAAATTTGCACAATTGTATCTTACTTTTGCACACTTCTATTCTAAATGTGCACAATTGTATTCTAAATCTGCACAATTTTATCTTACTTTTGCACACTTGTATTCTAAATTTACGTGCACATTACAATTTTATTTCTGCACTTTATGTTCTTATATTTACACATTACAATTTTATTTTTGCACCTTATACTCTTATTCATGAAGAGAAACATAGTACTTGTAAGCGATAAACATAGATAGCCTATGCGGGATTTGAACCCGCATCTTTGTGCGTGGCACATTGCTCTCCCATTTTGAGCTAATAGGCTTTTAATGGCACATCACACACATTAGTACAATTTTAGAACACAATTGAACTATGAACTATATTAAGTGCAAAAATAAGACACGTTAGTGCAATTTTAGATACCAATTGTGCAATATGAACTCAATAAGTAGAAGAAGTCAAACAATAACCTTATTTAGCCTTAAAGAAACCATGAATCACCTCAAGCAAATGGTAATCTAAGAACCTATCGAGAAGCAAAAAAATAAATAAATATGGATCGTGGTTCGCAACCATGAATCTACATTAGCCAGCACACACGAGCCCTTCAAGAATGCAATTTTTGCTAATGAGTAATCGGCCAAATTTACACAACATACAACCAACTTCACATTTAACTTGAGGCCTCGATCAAAAGTCAAGCTTCTAATCTTCACAACCCATCTAAGAAATCCAGATTATACAAAAATCCATGTAGACTCCATTTACAAACACTAGACGACCATTTCAGCTTCCTTACCACTCGCCGCTTTTAAGAAAAAAAAGAAGCAGGAACTAAACCTAAGCTTTTTAAGATAATTTTTTGGTGATCTTCAACACACCAGCAACAGTTGCATTGCAGAAGAAGCATCTTTCACAGCTTTCTCAAACATATTGAAGAGCAAAATTTAGCTATCAAGGAAACACTTACTCCTCCACATTTTCTTTGAGTCTACGATCAACTGTCAAGTCTGAAATAGCTCCACCCTGTGTGTCTAAGATGCAATGGGAGTCTCCAACAGATGCAACTGTAACTGTCAAGTCTGAAACAGCTCCACCATGTGCGTCTAAGATGCAACGGGAGTCTCCAACATATGCAACTGTAACTGTCCATCTATCTACAATCACAAATGTAGTTGTGGCTCCAGGCGTTTCTCCTGAATGTTGCACAAGTGTAAGTGAACGAGGATTCCAAAAAAGTTTCTCACACCATAGATTTAAGGCAAATTTGCATGCCCTTTCGCTGGAATTCGTTGTCTGTTTTGACAAATCGAGCTACCAAGGCTCTGGGTAAAGCCTGGAGCCACTCATCCCTCCTAAGCCCATGAGGGATATCACTCAATACATAATTCAACAGACGATCCCTCGTAAATATTGCTGCATCAGCATTCCCATTATGCCCGTCAATGATATGGAAATTTGATCATATAAGGCAAAACACATTTTACCAAACACCTACAAGGCATGAATTTACCCCATCTCAATCTCAATTTCAAATCCACAAATCTCAATCTCAATCCAATTTCCATCCATCAAAATGTGTAAATTCAATCCAACAATTTCAATCCACTAATTGACTGATTAAGTCAAATCTAAACATAGCTAAAAGAATGGACGTAGACGCATACAGTATAGATGTGAACCTTCGAATTTGTCACTCGCTTCGTCGATCAAATCATGAGTTGTTGTCATCATTAGAGGAACAAGAATGCTGGAGAGGGAGCGAGATGGAGAAAACCACACAAAAAATCATTACAAAACAATCCTGAAAATAGGCAAACTGAGTCAATTCAATAGGCTTGCGAATGGTACACTCACGCTAGAGTTCGGCTCTTGAGTTCGGTGACGTGGAACTTAGGAATATAAATTTTTTGTATGTAAAATTAAACCTTTGACTATCGACAGATTCGCGACACTAAGAAGATGAGTGATAGCCAAAACAATCCATCCCAGGATATGAGTCAAGGGATTCACCAGGATCAGGAGGCCTCAAGCATGTATATCCCATTGACACCACCACCAAATCCAGATGGCGAAATGGGAGATCAGCGCCTCAGTACCCCTCCGCATCATCATAGCAATCAGCATGGACTAGAAGGAGGATACATACCACAGAACTTATGGTACTATGAAGCACATCACGAGCAACCCAACCCTTTTCAGCAAGAGCAGTCTCAATACTTTTATTATGATCAGTGGGGGCAGAATCCGCGTCAACAGGGGAATTATCGACAGGAAGAGCAGTATGGAAATTTTGATAGATATAACACTGCGTACGATAATCCCAACAACGGGAACTATGGTTTTCAGAATCAGGAAATACCGCGCTAGACATGGCAGAATGATCAGTGGCACCGAGAGAATAAACATCGACGCGGGGAAAGGTCAACAGATGTTTCCACCTCTACAAAGTCCGACTCAGTGGAGAAGAGAAACGAAAACGCACCAGCGGGTTTTTCCATCGGTGTTTACCCAGGAAATTTGTTCCGCGACAGTACCAAAACGGTGGAGAGATGTGAACATCATGAAATATGATGGGACGACTGATCCTGAAGATCATCTTTGCCACTTTACGACCGCAATGGGAATAAACGAATATAATGATGCCATGTTGTGTAGAACGTTCCCTTCAACCTTAACAAAGATCGCACTCACCTGGTTCACAAACCTTCCAAAAGGTTTTGTAACCAATTTTTCCCAGATGTCCCACATCTTCACGTCCCATTTCGGAAGTGCGCGATCGAGAAAGAAGACCATGCTCGACCTGCATTCCATTAGGCAAGGAGCTGGGGAATCCTTGGGACACTTCTTCACTCGTTTTACCAGCATGGTAGTACAAATCCCCAACATTAACCATGAATCGGCAATCATCATACTCATGGGTAATTTAGCAGAAGGAGACTTCAAGACATACCTGTTTCGGAAGAAACCAACTAGTTACGATGACTTAAGAGAGCGGGTGTCAAGGCAGATTGACGCAGAAGAAGCAACCGCGTCCAACTCTAAGGCAAATACAGGGAATCCAGGTCTCTTTGGGAAGCTTACTGGAAAACTCAGAAAAGAGAAAGCTAAGCCGCCCAGACATCATTCAGAAGCGATAGATTTTCATCCCCACCGCGATGAAGTGCATATGATTTCAGAAAGAGGGCAAGGATCTCGTCACAGGGAAGATCACCCGCGTTCCTATAATCCGAGAGATAACCGATATGGAAATCATGACATGAGATCTCCACCAAGAAGGGGGAATCGACCTAACCAAAGGCCAGATTGGGAGGACCAAAACCCCAAGTTTGACGACTCTCGTAATCAGCAGGACCGATATTTCAGGCAACATGATCAGCATAAAGATCCCCCTTTTCATAACCGAGGAAGAGGAAGGGGAAGAAGAGGACGCGGAGGTAGGCACAACTATACGCCTGCAATCCAGAGATCTGTCAATCAGAGAGAAGCTCGAAAATCAGAAGCAGGCCAAATACCAGAACCTGAGGGTTTCATCAATACCCTCGCAGGAGGCTTCTCCATGGTAGGGTCCAGTAGACAGGAAAAGAGATATTACGAAAAAGAAGGAAGGCAGCCTCCGTCTGCGTCAAGTAGAAGAATTTCTTTTGCACAACAGGAAAACATTTCCTTTTCCCCAAAAGACGCTGAGGAAGTAAGGATGCCGCACTCAGACCCTCTAGTCATCCATGCTCAGATAGCCGCCAAGACAGTCAAAAGAGTATTTATTGATACTGGATCATCAATTGATATCTTGTCACGGGAGGCTTTTTCTCAAATGGGGATATCCGCAGCATCGTTGAAACCATATTCAGGAACGCTAATCACGTTCTCAGGAGGAGAGGTACAGGTAGCAGGCACGATCGAGCTTACAATAGTTTTTGGAACGGCCCCAAAAAGACGCGTAGAAAGTATTGTATTCACAGTAGTGAAGATTCCTACTGTATACAATGCTTTGCTGGGTCGCGTCTCGCTCTATAAATTCCAGATGGTAGTTTCAATCTACCACTTTGTGGGAAAGTTCCCTTTGCCCAGAGGAGGAATTGGTGAGGTTCGCGGTCAATAACCAGAAAGTAGAAGTTGTTACCTAACTTCTATCAAGAAGAGCAGAGAAGTGATGTGTATTAGTGAAAATTGTGAATCAGTGGTCGGGGACAACAATTCGACAGAACTTTCAGAGGATGAACTAGAGGTGAGGCCGACAGAAGCAAAAATATCAACCACGGATGAAAGAATTACATACACACCTTTCCCAAACCATGAGGAGAAAGTCTATTTTGGACAGGCACTAGAGACAGTAGAAAGAGTTCGAGTCCTAGAAATCATAACGATGTCAAGAGACATTTTTGCATGGACTCCGCGAGATCTTCTAGGAGTCCCACCCGCGATAGCTTTGCATACCTTGAGAATTCGTCCAGGAACAAAATCCATAGTACAGAGGAAGAGGAAGATGGCTCTTGAGAAGGCTGCCGCGGCAAAGGAAGAAACTGATAAGCTTTTAGAAGCAGTGTTCATAGAGGAAGTAGAAGACTCAGATTGGCTCTCAAACATGGTTTTAGTGAAGAAATCTAATGGGAAATGGAGGATGTGCATCGACTTCACTGACTTTAACAAATCCTGTCCCAAGGATAGTTACCCATTACCGTCCATAGATGAACTCGTTGATGGAACCGTGGGTAATAAGGTCCTTAGTTTTCTTGATGCTTACTCTGGATACAATCAGATAAACTTGAACCCTTCAGATAAGAAAGCTACTACCTTCATCACTAACCAGGGGATATTTTGCTACCGCGTCATGCCTTTCGGACTTAGGAATCCAGGAGCTACATTTCAAAGGGCGGTTGATAGGATCTTCCGTGATCAGATTGGTAGGAATGTATCAATTTATGTGGATGATATCGTGGTCAAGAGCGAGAGGGCAGAGGATCACGCGACAGATCTACATGAGACTTTTGATTCCCTTCGCAGAGGAGGTTTAAACTTGAACGCGGAAAAGTGTGTCTTTGGGGTTGATTCCTGGAAATTCCTTGGTTTCATTGTTAGTCATCGAGGAATCGACGTGAATCCCGAAAAAGTCACTGCGATTCAAAATCTTCAACCACCGCGGACGATCAAAGAGTTGCAGTCTTTAAATGGAGCAGTAAACTACTTAAGCCGTTTTTGCTCCTGCATGGCGGACAGGTCATTACCTTTCTTTCCTTTACTCAAGAAAAAGGGACTGATACAGTGGACTCCCGAGTTACAGAAAGCATTCGGAAGTTTGAAAGTCTTCTTGTCAATACTCCCCACTCTTCATCAACCCGAGAAACAAGAAGTTCTACATCTATACCTGTCAGTTAAGAACGTCACTATCAGTGCAGTCTTGACGCGAGAAGAAAAATACCCAGTTTATTACATCAGTCGTGTGCTACAGGATGCTGAAATGCGGTATGAACCAGTGGAGAAAATGATTTTGTGTCTGATATTCGCGGCAAGAAGGTTGAGGCCATACTTCCAGGACCACCTTATCCGAGTAATGACTGACTTGCCGATGCGTCAAATCCTCCACTCTCCATGCTTGTCGGGGAGAATGATGAAGTGGGCAGTCGAGCTGACAGAATTTGAAATCGAATATACCCTATGGAAGGCAGCTCTGGCACAGGTTTTAGCCGATTTTATAGGCGAAACCAGTTTTGAATTGAATGCTCAAACAGAAAAAAGTGAATGGACGCTCAGGGTGGATGGTGTAGCCAATAAAGATGGGTGTGGAGCTGGAGTTACCCTCACAGCACCCGATGAACGACAATACAATTACGCCTACAAATTAGACTTCCAAGCTACAAATAATGAGGCAGAATACGAAGCCCTGCTCGCAGGACTAGAAGTAGCTTTAGTGAAAGGCGTCAGGCAAGTATGAGTTTACACCGATTCGGAAGTAGTGATGCGGCAAATAACAGAAGAATATGAGCAGAAAACCGGTTTAATGCCTGATTATCAAAGAATGGCACGGGCGTTGTCAAAAGCTTTCTTGAGTTTTTGCCTAACGGATGTTCCCAGAAGTGACAATCAGCAGGAAGACGCGCTGGCTCGGTTGGGAGCTGTTATGCCTGAGGAAGTAGGTAAGGAAGTGATCCTCGAAAGGATGAATAGTCGAAGACTTATCCAAGAAGTCTATCAAGTGCAGGGAATTGAAGCGGAAGATTGGAGAATGTCGATCGCAGACTATCTGTGAAAGGGCGTCTTACCAGAAGAAAGAGACGCTGCTAAGAAAGTAATCGCAAAATCTTCTCGATTTACCATAAGAGAGGGGAGGCTGTACAAGAGAGGCTACTGTCTCCCAGATCTATTGTGCATATCAAAAAAAGAGGGAAGTCTCATTGTAGAAGAATTACATGATGGAGTTTGTGCGCACCATCAAGGGTGGAGAGCTGTTGTGGCCAAAGCAACCAGGCTAGGGTACTATTGGCCAACTCTGAAGCGAGATGTTCAAGTTTATATCCAGAAATGCGACGCGTGTCAAAGATTTGGAAACTTGATCCACCGCCCTTCCGAGGTACTAAAGAGTATAACTGGTGCATGCCCTTTTTCTGTTTGGGGAATGGACATCTTAGGTCCATTTCCTACTACCCCTAGCCAGTTGAAGTATGTGTTAATCTTGGTTGATTATTTCACAAAGTGGGTAGAGGCTGAAGCAATGGGATTAATAACCGCGGAAAAGGTGAAGAGATTCTTGTGGAAGAATATTGTCTGCCACTTCGGAGTACCCGACTCGATAATCACAGATCATGGACCTCAATTCGATTGTGAAACGATCAGAGATTTCTGCGCCAGTTTAGGCATAAACCTCAACAAAGGGGCGGTGGGCAGAACTACTACCTTTAGTGCTCTGGTCCTACCGCACGTCAACAAAGACTCCTACTAGAGAAACCCCGTTTTCTTTAGTCTTTGGTATGGACGCGATCATCCATGTTGAAAGATTGGTTCCTTCAGCACGAATAATAGCATACAACCAAGAAACCAACGATGAAGCATTAGAACTCGAACTCCATCTCATAGAGGAGCGCAGGATGAAACAACTTTGAAAGAGCAAGAATACAAGAGGAGACTATCTAAATATCGGGATAGTCGAATTCACCCACGGCATCTCAAGGAATGGGATTTGGTGCTTCGCCAAGCTACCTCTGGAGGGAAACTGGACCCCAACTGGGAAGGACCTTATGTGATCGTGAAAGAGGTTTAAGAAGGAGCGAACAAGCTCAGCAGCCCTGAAGGTATCGTTTTGAACAAGACTTGGAATGCTGATAATCTAAAAAAGTACTATGTGTAATTAACAAATAGTTGTATGAAACAAAAAGCTTAGTCGCCCCCGCAAAAATTAAATAAAGCGGTTAGAGGGCGCTTTTTACTATGTTGAGCACCCGAGGAATTTCTTACAATAAGTCCTGGGACGCTGGAGCTTGGCTCCGCGTCAAGCCTCTGATCAAATCTGCATTCTCAAAGACGATATTTTATATTAAGTCCTTGGACGCTGGAGCTTGGCTCCGCATCAGGCCTCTGATCGAATCCGCATTCTCAGAGACGATATTTTATATTAAGTCCTTGGACGCTGGAGCTTGGCTCCGCGTCATGCCTCTGATCGAATCTGCATTCTCAGAGACGATATTTTATATTAAGTCCTTGGATGCTAGAGCTTGGCTCCGCATCAGGCCTCTGATCGAATCCGCATTCTCAGAGACGATATTTTATATTAAGTCCTTGGACGCTGGAGCTTGGCTCCGCGTCATGCCTCTGATCGAATCTGCATTCTCAGAGACGATATTTTATATAAAGTCCTGGGACGCTGAAGCTTGGCTCCGCGTCAGGCGTCTGATCGAATCTGCATTTTCAGAGATGATATTTTATATTAAGTCCTTGGAAGCTGGAGCTTGGCTCCGCGTCAGGCCTCTGATCGAATCCGCATTCTCATAGACGATATTTTATATGAAGTCCTGGGACGCTGGAGCTTGGCTCCGCGTCAGGCCTCTGATCGAATCTGCATTCTCAAAGACGATATTTTATATTAAGTCCTTGGATGCTGAATCTTGGCTCCGCGTTAGGCCTCTAATCGAATCCGCATTCTCAGAGATGATATTTTATATTAAGTCCTTGGATGCTAGAGCTTGGCTCCGCGTCAGGCCTCTGATCAAATCTGCATTCTCAGAGAAGATATTTTATATAAAGTCCTGTGACGCTGGAGCTTGGCTCCGCGTCAGGCCTCTGATCGAATCTGCATTCTCAGAGATGATATTTTATATTAAGTCCTTGGATGCTGGAGCTTGGCTCCGCGTCACGCCTATGATCGAATCCGCATTCTTAGAGACGATATTTTAAATGAAGTCCTGGGACGCTGGAGCTTGGCTCCGCGTCAGGCCTCTGATCGAATCTGCATTCTCAGAGACGATATTTTATATAAAGTCCTGGGACGCTAGAGCTTGGCTCCGCGTCAGGCCTCTGATCAAATCTGCATTCTTAGAGACGATATTTTATATTAAGTCCTTGGATGCTGGAGCTTGGCTCCGCGTCACGCCTATGATCGAATCCGCATTCTCATAGACGATATTTTATATGAAGTCCTGGGACGCTGGAGCTTGGCTCCGCGTCAGGCCTCTGATCGAATCTGCATTCTCAGAGATGATATTTTATATAAAGTCCTGGGACGCTGGAGATTTGCTCCGCGTTAGGCCTATGATCGAATCTGCATTCTCAGAGACGATATTTTATATAAAGTCCTTGGACGCTGGAGCTTGGCTCCGCGTCAGGCCTCTGATCGAATCCGCATTCTCAGAGACGATTTGTTATATTATGTCCTAGGACGATGGAGCTTGGTTCCGCATCAGGCCTCCGAGCAAAACCACAGTCTCAGGAACAAAGTTTCACTTAAAACCAAGAGACGTTAGAATTTAGCTTCGAATTGAGCTTTCATCGGAGCTCTATTCTCAAAGATCAAATCCAACACTCTAAGATCCAAACCCTGCGTCGGATCTCTGTTTAGGACAATCTAGAAATGAAAGATATGGTTTTCATAAACCTTCCTGGAACACCCAAAGCTTTCTAATTTTCGAAGGAAATTGTGGCTATAAATCCACCATTAAACATAAAATAAAAACAACCAAGGATGAAATACGATAGCACAATCAAAAGAGTTGACAATCTAGAATGAAAAACAAGCGCCCATCAGCTCATGTTCGCGGAGCCCGAGCCGAGATGAGACGAGTTCTGCCTTGACTCAGGCGAAATCCATTAGAGGGAGGACCTTCTGACTCCGGAGAAGCCCACTCCGCATCTACCTCATCCCCCACAGCATCTAAGATCTTGACATCGAAGTGATTTCCCCCTTTGTGGATAAAGGTTAAAGAGGAACCAATATTGATGCTGTGTGACTCGGCGAAATCATTCCAACCTCCCCTTAAAAAAGGAACCCTATAATCTCCGCGTATACCTTCCACCGAGAAGTCTCGAAGAATCCGGGTTGACAAAAGAACGCTCCCGGGGAGATCTGGCCCAAGTCTATCTTCAAAACATATTGGCAAAGACTAACAAGAGACAGATTTTAAAGAGCGTTAAAGGAAAAACCAACCTGATAAAAGAAAAAATTCAGCAATTTAAGAACTAACCAAGCAAAGAAGTTGCTCAGGAAAACTAATCCTCTAAAAAAAGGACCAAGGTGAAATAACAGGGGAAGGCATGAAAAAAGCGTGCAACGAGTCTAGGTGTCCTGTCCCCCATACTCTCTTTTATAGAGCGCATATACAATACTGGACACATGTCGTAAACAGATATACGGGGAAAGTAAGTTCGAAAGGTCAAATCATTGAGCCAAAAAACCACAGGCGCCATGCATGAAATAAACAGTAAACACTATTTCTGAACTTCTCAGAGATCCCGTGAGTAACGCGTCATGACGAATTAGCCTCGAAAAACTAAAACCAGTCATACCAGTGGCATGCATAACTTTGAACTCTCCATAAGCAATTATTAAAGGCCTCGCAATTAACAAAATTATAACCAATCTAATAAAGAAGCTTAAGGCTTCATTTCGTTATGAAAGTACAGTTTAAAATCCATTTGAAGCTACGTCGCGGAGAAAAGGATCGTCATGTTGGACTTCATGACTACCCCCACGTGAATCCACCACCCAAACCTCGAAACAAGCCTCACCCATGTGAGTAAAAATCATAGAAATCCCCCGTTCAAAACCATGCGATTCCACAAAATCTTTCCATCCGCGGCCAAGGTAGAGAAGACCATCGTTACGTCGCTATACAAACCGGGAAATTACGCAGCAGAAAAGAGGAAAGTAAAACCCGACTAGGAACAGCATCCGCATAAACCTCCTCAAACCTAAGTGGTAGCAGCTAAAAAATAGAAGAGAAATATAAGCCAAAGGGAAATTCTCTAAAGAAATTGGAAATTTAGTATAATTAGCTCACCAACTGCAAGAACTGTTCGGGATAATCAATCGCTTGGAAAAAGGCCCATCGTGGTTTTGGCCCAAAAACCCCGTCCGCCCTAAATGATAGAGGAGGAATTATGATGGATCCCCGCATCTCGATGAAATTAGAGGGAAATAGTGAAAACCCTCTTATTTGTATCATCAATCACGAGGGAACAGTTGAACAGGAAAAAGAAGAATTGCATGCATAACACGCAACAGTTGACACAACCACCAAGGGCACGCGTCTCTCTTTCTCTAAAAACAAAGTTAATCAAAGAAGAGTCTTTTCTCAAAACCAGTAAAAGTGAATTACAAAAAGAAAAATTAAAATTACTTTTTGATAAAAAGCGATAAAACCAAAGGCAGGAAAGCCTCACGCAGCGAGTATAAAACACGCTTGGGTGTCCGTAAATGGTGAACATCCTAAAACAAGATGGATCCAAATCTGCCGCCTAGGGCTTTTTATAGAGTCATTATGAGGGATGAACAACTTCAAACACTTCGACTCCCCCTCATGTATGTTCTAATCGACGAGGATGCTCACACTCAAGCTAGACTCTGGTCCCGCTCCAACCAGGAACACGAAGTGAAAGTGGATAGGGATGAAGATGACCTATTCTGGCTGACTCAAGGATGGCGCGACTTTGCACAAGAAAATCGAGTCAATGTAGGATCGGCCTTGATTTTCACCTACACGGGCGACTCCATCTTTGAAGTCGACGTTGTCAGCCCAGACAGCGAGGAAAATGGAGAGGTAGGACATCCTTAGGTTCCTACCCTGTCCTTCGCGTCAATATCTCTAAAATGATGTAACGAGTTTAAAGGGATCTAACCTCTGAGAAAGGTTTCTGTACGTTGCTTCGTATTATGAATAATAAAAGATCCCTCTTTCTATTTTATTTCTAAAAACACAAGAACACAATAAGGAGAATCATAGATTCCCTTTTTTCTTTATTTTACGAATGCTTATATCAAAAGATCAGTTTACAAACTCCCAAAGCGTGACGCGGAAACAACTCAATTAGAACTGCATGATGAAGAAACCGAGTCCAAGGTGGCCTCGTGATCATCCCCAATTTCACGACGCGGACATACTTGGAAGGAAACATTACCCTTATGAAAAAACATCATGGCACTTCCTATCCTCAGGTAGTGAAGCATAAGAAACTCGTCCCAACCGTTGTCAATCTGAAAAAGACCATTCTCACTCCAGGATACAACCACTGGAAAATCACGGATGAGATACGTTGAAAGAAAAGCCCACCGAGGCAGAAGAGGCCCATATTCAGCCTCAAACTGAGGAGGCATAACCTGCATACCAATAAAATCAAGACCTAATATAGGTAGCCCAAGCTTTGTTGAAGTAAAAATAAAGGAAACTCACTAGCCGAGAAAGCTGCTCCACCCTCAATCTTTTGAAAAAACGGCCAAGGATTAAAATTTCCTGAAGACATAATACTTGCAATGGCACGATCGGTTGCCAAAACATGAGAGGCGGCAAAGAAGATAAAAATTAAGGCTTTAAAAAGGAAAAATCCACCCTGAAGAATAAAGACAAGTGGTAAAAGACTTCAAACATTCAGACCGACCCTTTCAACACTTGGAGAGGTCGGACCATAAATATATGAATATTTACTGCAAGCAAAATATACAATTGATACCAGTATTTCGTCCAAAGAGATCTTCAACCCATATTCTCAAAACAAAAGAAGTATCTCAATGAAACACCAAAAAACAGGAAACCAAATATAGGTTCCCAAAGATCAAAGTTTAAGAGGGGGTAGCTGCCTTCTCAATTTCTTCCTCTGCGTCCTCAGCGTCGTCATTTTCAGAATAAGAATCTTCCGCGGCCATCTCCTTCTTTGAAAGTCCCCAGTCGGCACTAATCAGGCTAGGCTCAAACCTTTCCATAGGAACACCGGGGTTATTTGCCGAACGTATAACGCTTTGGTTGATCCCTGCAACCATTCCCTTCCGGAAATAGCTAAAGCACCTATTTTTTAAAATACTAGAGCCCTTTGAAGTCTGGAGGCAAGCTTTAGCCACAGAGGATAGGAAGGAGATGCCAACCTCGGTTTTTATCCACTCAGAAGATAGATAATTCAAACCTTCAGGACTCTGAAGCCATTGGAGGGCTACATCTTGATCTGGATGCGCCTTGATTGTGTCGAGTTCTTGCTTAGTGATGGACATTTCTTCGCGAAGGATGGAGAAATCCTCTTCCATCTTATCAATGATAGCATGTCGGGTTTGAAGAAGCTCCCGCGAAGCCCCTTCAGCAGCTTCCAGCTCTTTGACGCGAGAGACAGCAGAGCTCAAAGAAACTTTTAAATCATCATGCTTTTTCCGCAAAGCTACCATGGCCTCTTTCTGAGCTTGCACCTCCTCATGAAGGTCCGCCGACCTTTTCTTGAACTTCTCCACTGAGGCCGGGTCTCCCACAGTATTCCCCATGATTCGAATCTGATGAGTCAGTTTTTTAATCTCTTCTTCCTTCTTTCTAAGGTCCTCCTCTCCACACACCATGCGTCTCTCGACATCTGGTTGAATTACCCTTAGCTAGGAAAAAGGGAAGTACGAGTAGGAAAAATTGAAATTAAACCGCGTCAAATTATTCTAAAAAGTGAGAAAGGAATGTTAACCTACCCATTGAATAATACGATCTAGGTTAGTTGAAATAGTGACGGGATCCAATCGATTGATATATCCTTGCTCTGGGAGACAATGCTTCTTAGCGGGAAAAGCAAGACCTTGTAAGTCAATCGGATCAAAGCTTGGAATAGGGAATTCGCGAAGAGTTGCTACACCCTCTAAATAGAGCCCCCTTTTGTCCGTAGCCGATGGCCCAATAACGATGGCAACCTTTCTTTTCTTTGATTTAGAAGTCTCGGGCGCGGATGGACAAACACGTTTCTCTCGAGGCACAGGAACCAATGAAGAAGATTCAGCTAAAGCTCCGGTCTCATCCGCGATGCTCACATCAACAGTCGATGCCACTTCCAGGGCCGGGGGAGGAGCAGGAGGATCATTGGCTACCGAACTTGTATTCTTCTTTTTTCCCAGATCTGGCCTTATGCCGTTTCAAAAGTACATCCAAATCCATTTAATCTAAACACAAAAACATTCCACGATAAGTCATCCATCGAAGAAAGACAAAACATGAAGACACAAATTTATATACCAAGAGAAACAAAAAAACAAAAGAGCCACCTAGTCGCGGATGAGGCATACTCAAGCCAGCCATCTCAAGACGAAACGCGGATAGCATTTTATCCCAAGGAAATCAGGGAGTATGAGAAAGCGATAGCTTGAACTGAGAAAGATTGGAAATTTTTGGTTTCATCACATGGCAAAAAAGCCCCGAAACAGTTCGACAATTAAAGCCTTGCCCATATCTATCGCGGACCAAAAACCACTTGTACTTCCAATTCGGTTTGCTAGACAACCTTTCCATATACCCACAACTTGAGTTGCACTGATAAAACCTTGAATCATGAGTTCCTTTTTTTTTAAGGAAAAGATACTGAACATTAACTTCAAAGAAGGAGCAACACCAATCTCCTTACACCTCATAATAAAACTGGTAAAAAACATCCAACCATTAGGAACGATCTGAGCAGGACTCAAATTGTACTCATCCAAAAACTTCGAGAAAAAAGGATGTAAAGGAAGTCGGAAGCCTTGAGACAAACTAGCTGCATATACAACCAAACAATCTTCATAAGCGTCCAGGCAACCACCCCCTTCCTCATGAAGACAGAATTCTACACCTGCTGGCCAGGGGAAGACTTGCGAAAGAGTATCAAGATCTTCCAAATTCAACAGAGTAGTACAACCCCTCAACTTACTCACAGGAGACCTCCACGGATGAATCCTATTGGTCACAATTGGTGGACGACTGGATGGAGGCGGAAGAGGTTTAAAATCTCCCAGAAAAAGGCAAGTATCTAGATCCCTTAAATTATACACTGGGGTGTCTAAATCGCTCAAATTCTCTTTAGAACGGATCTTCTTCGGATTTTCTGCTAAAGCAATGGGGGGAAGCTCATAAGGAATCCAAACATCCTCCGCCTCTTGATCCACAGACTCAGAAATAGATGAAGGCCCCGCATCCACCGAAGAACTAGCACTTGACTTATCCACGTCCCTTGGATTTTCATCTTCCGCGCATCCCTTTGAAGAAGAAGAAACTGTGTAAGGAGAAGAATAGTAATCAGGGTCAGAACGCTTCCGGCGCCTTCTCACCTTAATAGGGCTACCAGTAGGACCAACTCGATCTGGAGTAGACGCGGATGTGGAAGAAGATGACTCCGACGAAGAATCATCAGAGCTAGAAGAAGAACTCCCAGAAGAAGAAGAAAGAGCCTCTGGGGCCGGACGCGCCTGAGAGGATGAAGCAACACCGCTTCTCCATCCTTCACCTCTCTCAAAATCTTCTAACAAATCACGCTCCTCGCCGAGACTAGCCATTTCTAAAGAAACTAGAAGAAAATCGTATGAAGTTTTACTTACACAAAGCAAAATCTCATCCAAAAATACATTCAGAGACAAACTTGCACCCAAGTTTACGATCTAAACGTTAAGAAGTTAAAAAACTTAACAGGGAAAAATCAAGAACAACTTAGAACAAGAAAAAATACCTTGAAAAGTTGAAGAAAACCACCGAAAACTTCAAGCAAACAACCGGAAACCTAGAAAACCGCCGCCGGAAAACCAAGAGGTGGATAAGGATAAAATCTCTGGAAAAGCAGAAGAAGACAAGTGTGGAGTAAAAAGAAAACGGGATGGGGTAACTTATAGGAAATTACTGACGTTTAGACTTCCGAGCATAAATGGGCCTGATGGGCCCAAATTGGGCCAAAACTCGAAAAGAGAAGGCCCACCGTCTCTAAATCAGAACTATAGCAGTAACGAAACTACAGATGTGTACTTAAGAAATATTTATCGATCCGCGTCAATCCCTGGTTGGGATCAACTCGGCCCGAGGAGCTGTGACTAAACCAATATTAGAAACATCTATAAGAATATAAAAATAATAAAGTAAAGAACACCAACCGATTAGCAAAAAAGGAAATCACATTATCCTAAATACCGTCCGCGGGCAAATATCCAAGGGCTGACTCAAGCACAGTCATCCGCGGATATAAAAGAGTGGGCACGTGGCGGCCATGCCCACCCCCCACGAGTAGAACACGTGTCGAGTGGCGAACACCACGTGGCACAACATTCGGGACCACCCGGGACCTATAAAAGCGAGAAACTTCATTAGAGAAGGGGACTTTTTGAGAAAAGAGGGGAGGGAGAAGAGGAAAAGAAGGAGCGGATCAGGGCCTAGTGAACTTAAGAAAGAAATTTGAAGCAAGGAGAATCGAGAGAGGAAGTTGTACGCGTCACAAAGATCACTGGACTTGCTCCGCGGATATAGACCTTGTTCATCCTTAGCAAAACTTTCCCTTAGAATTAAAAGTCTGTTGTTATTGGTCCTTAAGATAACCAACGACGACAGGTAAACAAACCAATTTCCCGAATTGTCCAGAAAAAACTCGATGAGGGAATAACGTTTCGGATTCTTAGTTAAATTTCTTCCCGCGGCACTGGTTGGACCGCGTCGATTGTTTCAATGCGGGTCAGGTAAGCCCATTGGGAATATTGATCACCTCACCAGGTAGATTCCCGGGTCCCACTAAAAATGGAGGCCTTGTTGGATCGAGCTTTTTCAGAATCAATCTTCAACAAAAAATTCAGTGTCATTCATAGAAAAAAATCAGAGACGAAATCCCTATTGTTTGTTAAACGAGGATCAGTGAAATCTGATAATCATTCATGCAATGCATCTAAAACAGTGACTTCGAGTCACACTCACATCCCGCTTAAAGGCCTAAAAACTGTTATGATGCAACCCACAAGTGTTCATCTCTCTTTGCTGGGCTACTTGTTGTTATGTAAAAGTGTCTTCATATATAACTATTTTAGCTACAACTTGCGGTGGACCGAAGTGGATGATCTCTGCTTGAGGAAAAACGTTTGCTTATATCTTCTGGGCGGATGGATCATCTCTTTGTTTGGCTTCCCCTTAAGCTCCGATAAATCTTGGGATAGTGGGGTTTATGCGTCTTCTCTATCTCTATGTGTAAATTCTTGCTATGTAAAAATTATGTGTTCAGATTACCTAATGTACACTTGGAGAATGCATTGCTTTGTTCTCTCAGGTAGAGCCTATGAAGTTCGAACCCCAGATATACATTGCGCAATCCTCTGTGGATTTGTAATGTATAAATCTAAATGTGAAATAATTGTCTTGCTTGAGTGCTATTGTCACAAAAAATTAACACCCTTTGAAAACCGTTTTTTCGGCGCTAATTGGAATGTACGATCTAGTCGGTTGCCGAAATGCTTGTCTTGCGATCAATTCATGAATAATAAATGTTGTAACCTCAGTTTATGGTCTGAATTGTTGGCATTCAAGATTACTTTGTTAGTCTTTGTGAATGCTTGGTGGTGTAGATGCCTGCGAGGAAATCAAGTCAAGATCGTAATGTCTTATGCCTACACTGATGGAAAGTAATATGGATTAAATAAAACTAATCTCCTTATAATTAAAACAAAAGAGGGTGAATCCCATCAATTGGGTGGTTTGCAGCTGAGTAGGTGTTATTTGGTTTGCCTTCTCCTCAATCAAACTGCTGGTGTAAAATGTTGATATGGGTTAGCTGGGTCGGCCGGGTTATATCATGTGCTTGTTTCCGTCCCTTGGATTGGGCCTCTTGGCCGGGTTCGGCCTGTCAGTTGGGCAATTGTTGCCTAGAAATCAAAAGGCTCGCTATGGGTACTTGCAAACTAATTCATCAAAATCTCCTCGATTTAAGGACTTCGAAATCTGGTCCTTTTATCATCAATGGTTTTATATGAAGATTTGCTTTTGGAATTGTCAAGGGATAGAAAAACGAACATTCTGGACGGAAATCGACTCAATGTGTAAAAATGAACACATTCAAATCATGTCTCTAGCGGAAACCAAATCGGAAAATATTCCCGATGACAAGATGTGGAGAAATATTGGGTTTTATGAAGGGGTTTGGTCGCCGTCTATCGGGAGATCTGGTGGTATTGGAGTCCTATGGAAATCTCACCAACTACTAAATTTTACTATTTCAATTGTTGTCCACGCACCTCGCATCATCGGTCTTAGATTGGAAAGTTCGCATGATGGGTTTCCGATTCTGGTCATTTTCGTCTATGCACCACTGACACCAAATGATAAAGATGCATTTTGGGAAACGTTAAAAACGATTGTAAATGACTCCTCTATTCCGTGCATTGTTCTAGGGGATCTAAATGAGATTCTTTGTAGCACTGACAATCTTGGCGGAGCCTCTACCCGGACATCCAGGTTCTCTCGTCTTATCTCCTTCAAAAACGAATGTTCTCTTCTTGACCTCCCCATGTTTGGAAATCCTTTCACATGGAGGAAGAACCCGGAGGAAAATTTCAATATTCATGCAAAACTTGATCGTGTGCTTGTCCACCAACAGGTTATTGCATCTTTCCCTAATGTGATAACTTATAACGGTGCGTTCTCCTCTTCGGATCATTGCCCAATTTCCATCTCCCTTGAAGTTAATTCTAGCTTCAAAGCCCCGCCTTTAAAATTTGAGAATGCCTGGCTACTTCGGAAAGATTTTCGTAACATAGTTAAAAAATCCTAGCGGGCGTCTTGACTTGGCTCAGCCATGTTTCAATTAATGTTTAAACAGAAAATACTGAAAAAAGGCAAAAGAATGGAATAAAACAAGTTTCGGCAACATCTTTCGTCAATTAAAGGAAGTGGATTCGGATCTCCTGCGTATCCAATCTGCAGGACCCGATGTAAATTTCCAAACACATCAAAGCAAGGAAAAGCGGCTCATCATGAAGAGAGAGAAGCTTCTACTATTTCAAAAATCGTTCTGGAGCCAAAGGGCCAAAACTAAACACCTCAAACTCTCGGATTCCAACACAACATATTTTCACCGGGTGGCATCGGGACGAAGACACAGGAAACAAAATCGGAACATCACCTCCTCCACTAGTACGGTGGTTGTGGGCGAGGAAAACGTTAGGAATGAGATAAAAAGGGATTTTGAGAAGAGGTTCATGAAAGAACCAATTGATGACAGGCGCCTTAATGAATTGTTGGACCTAATACAACCTTCCATCTCGTCGGAGGAAAACAGTTTTCTCATAGCACTCCCATCTAACTCTGAAACTAAAACGGCGGTTTTCAATCTAGGGAGAAACAAATCCCCAGGTCCGGATGGGTTCACAGCTGAGTTCTATACAAAATACTGGGATATCGTCGGAAAATCTGTAATCTGTGTGGTCAAAGGGTTTTTCTACTCCGGAAAAATGCTCAGGCAAATAAACCATACTTTTATCTCCCTTCTACCAAAAAGAGACGATCCCACGACCACTAGTCACTACCGCCCCATTAGTTTATGCTCTAATGTCTATAAAATAATTTCCAAAATCCTGACAGATAGAATGAAAAAAGTTATTGGTAAACTCATACATCCGCTGCAGGGTGCCTTTGTTTCCGACATAGCTATACAAGACAATGTCCTCATAGCTCATGAAATCTTCCACTCCTACAAAAATCATAGGGGATGGGAAGGATGGCTAGCAATAAAATTAGACATGGAAAAAGCTTACGATAGGGTCGACTGGAATTTCCTTAAATGCGTGCTCCAAAGGATCGGATTTCACGATACGTTTATTTCTTGGGTTATGGAATGTATAACGCCGGTCTCATTCTCGATATTAGTCAATAACGGCCCTACTGATCTGTTTCTTCCATCGAGGGGAATTCGTCAGGCCGATCCTTTATCCCCTTTCCTATTTATATTAGGTGCTGAGATTTTGGCTCAGAAACTGGATGCTGAAGCTGGCCTAGAAAAAACTCACATTGGTTTCCCGATTGGACACAACGGGCCCCGTATTCTGTTCCTCTTCTTTGCTGACGATATCATCATCTTCTCAAAGGGAAGTGTGGATGTTGGGCGCAAAGTGAAGACGATCGTTGATTCGTACTGCAAAGTGTCAGGCCAGAAGGTCAATTACCATAAATCTAGTTTCCAAGCAACTAAAATTATTCCGAATCATAGGATCATTGAGCTGCGTAACTGCCTCAATATTACAAACGAAAATTCAATAGAAAAATATCTAGGTTGCCCTATTATTAATGGAAGAGTCACCAACAGTACATTCGAAGATATCATCTGTAAATCCAAACAGCAATTGACAAAGTGGAGGACTAATGCTCTCTCCCAACAAGGTCATGCTACCCTGATCAACTCCAACCTTTCTGCTAAGCCACTGCATGTCATGTAGAATTTTATGCTCCCTGCTTCTATGCATAAAGAACTTGACCAGATAAACCGATCTTTCTTCTGGAATAAAGACCTCCAGTACCGACCTTTGATTAACTGGGATAGGATCTGCAAACCGAAGCAATTTGGGGGACTGGGAATTCGTAAATCTAGTGATATGAATGTCGCTCTCCAGATGAAACTTCTGTGGAAAATTCTGGCCGAGCCGAGCAATATTTGGGTGTCTTTGATCAGACATAAATACCTGCGTTCCGTTAGTATTTTCGACTACAAAAGAACGGGGACTAGCTCTTGACAGTGGTCCAAGCTGTCTGATTTAATTGACACATTTAAATCTGACCTTATTCGGTCCGTGGGAAATGGACACACTATAAAGTTCTGGACAGATAATTGGATCACAACCTCCTCTTTATTGACCAGGGTAGATTGCCCTCAAGATCACAATCAGGATGAGACCGTCAGTGACTATATTCTGGGGGATAAGTTGAGGAGTGAAAAACTTCAAGGGGTTCTACCTAACAACATAGTACAAGAGATCTTAGACATCCCTCTTCTTGCCTCGAATTTGCAAGATCGTCTATACTGGTGGCCGGATAGGGAAGGATGGTTTACTACTGCCAGTGCTTACAGATTGATAACAGCGTAGCCCACAGCACTCCCTGACAGTAATGCCTGGATTTAGAAGATTAATATCCCTCCGAAAGTTAAGAATTTTCTATGGAAAATTGCGCAAGATGGCCTACCCACAGCTTCTAGGCTGTCCTGTAGGGGTTCGGCTGTCCCTTCCACCTACTCCTTGTGCAATATGGCGCCTGAGGATGAAGTCCACTTGTTTTTGGAATGCTCCTTCATCAAAGCAATACACCAACTTCCGACCCAAGACCAATCAACTATTGCGTGTTTGACTGCCCAGTCCCGGGATTTTAGACCCATTCTATCTGCTCTTGGGAAGAGCCTCCATCCTTCCGCCCTGACTAACCTCGTTTTTGCTTGGTGGACGACTTGGTACATCAGGAACCAACATTTGTTTCAGCAGACCACAATCCCGCAAAAAGATTCGGTCCTACGACTGATCAAATCTCACATAGATAACTGGAACAAAACGTCCGCTGTTGAGGCGGAATTTGAGGAGGATGTACGCACCACTCGGGGGATTCCTCCAAAAAAGAGCAACAAACAAAAAAAGAATCATTGGCGCAAGCCTCCTAGGGGTACGTTCAAACTTAATTTCGATGGTTCTTCTCTTTCTAATGGCCACAATACTTCTGGTGTCGTTATTAGGGATTGGGAAGGCCTCCCAATTTCCATTCATCACCAGGTACTTGGTAAACAGAATCCACTTACAGCAGAGGCTCTTGCTCTCAAAATGGGGATCCAACAAGTACTGCAACTCAATATAGAAAGGATTCAAATCGAAGAAGACTGTAAGATAATCATGGACTACTTAAACAGGAAATCTAAATGCTCTTGGGAGATCGAGTTAATCCTTTCTGACGCCCAAGTCATGTTATCGACTGTGACAGAAGTAGAGTTCTTTCACGTTCCTCGTATGGGCAATAGAGTGGCGGATAAGGTTGCACACCTTTGCCGCTCTGCCCGAGGAGTCGATATTGAAAATGATCCAGGTCTCATTGACCTCATCCGTAAGGATGCTGCCGGGTAGGGTCAGCCCACCTGAATTTTTTCCTAATAAAAAAAAATTAATTTTTTAATTAAAAAATGGTCTGCTCTTTTCCAACTATATTGTAAGTTGTAACCAATTCAATGGAATAACTTCATCAAAAACAATTCAATTCAACAACAATTTTTTTGGGTAGAAATAAATAATCTCTCATATCCGAATGAATAATCATTCGGTTGAACATGAATAAATATTGATAATTGTCAACCCGGGCATTCTAGTTAAACAAATAATCTCTTTTTAGTATAAATGAATAGTCTCTTTTTTTGGGTAGAAATAAATAATCACTTTAATTGAGCATAAATAAATAATAACAATTGTCGACCTATCTAAAAACTATAGTTAAACAAATAGTCACCTCAATACATACGAACAATTTATTCAATATATACGAATAATCTCTCTTTTCCTACGAATAATCTCATGAAGACATTAACTAATTCAAAACAATAATTCCTAACCACTCAATTCTCAGAATTTTTTTTAAATATTCACTAAAAAATAATTAATTAACAAAACATTCAAACTTTTAAAATATTTACACAAATATTCATTTTTTTGCAGGTCGGACAGAAAAACGCGGTCTCATGCCGCTTTTTATTAGAAGGGTTAATTGCGCTAAATATCCTAACCTTTATGGATAGTTGTGCTTAATATCCAGACCTTGTAAAATTTCGTGAAATATACTAACCTTTGGTGTTAGTTGCGCTCTCCACCCTAGATAAGTTTATTAAATTTAAAAATTACACAGATGATGGAAAAATTACACAAAATCACCCATATTCAAAAAATATTTTCAATGTACCCTTAATATATTTAAAATAGAAAATAGCAACTTTACTCCTTTAAATAATTAATATAATTATTTAAAATAATTAATTTTAATTATTTTTCTTAATAAAATATGTTATAAAAAATATAAATTTATATATATACCTATCTATAAATGAGGATTTTTACATATATATATATATATATATATATATATATATATATGTTTTGGTCCATATTATTTTATACTACCTCCGTCCAAAAATACATGTCCCTTTACTATTCATGCACGTTTTTTTAGGAGTTAAAAACTATATAAAATATTAACTTTTTTATTAATTTTTTTTAATAATTATAAACTTATTATCAATAGGTAATTATTAAAAAAATTAATAAAAAAGTTAATATTTTATATAGTTTTTAGCTCCTAAAAATACGTGCTAAAAAGTAAAAGTACATGTATTTTTGGACGGAGGGAGTATATGCTAAAACTACATAACATCTTATGTGGTATCTCGTGATTGAATCTTAAAAAAAAAATTCATATAAATTTCATAGCATTAAAAAAAAGATTCTGTAAAAAAAAGCTAACTATACATAGATGAAATATAATATTTTTTAAAATAAAATAAAATATTTAAAAAAAAAGAAATATTAAAATATATGATAACTATTTATAATTAATAAAGATATGATAAACATATATTAAAAATAGGCAAAATCGGGTATATACTCATGAAAACTAGATTAATTGGGCATATAATATGGTACTTACATATTAATCTTACGAAAATTAAAGATATGGCTTTATAAAATATAATTTTAAGGAAAAGAAGATATGATAAGACATAAATTTATTTTTAAGTAATTGATCTTATTTAATTTTTTTAGAGCACGCATTTTGATATGTATAACATAAATTTCCTTTTTTATTTTGATTAAAATGAGGGATATTTTTTTTTTTTGAAAAATATTGGTGTCTTTGTGTAATTTTCATATTATGTTAGTGATTTTATTAATTTAAGAAACTCATACAGGGTAGAGGGCGCAACTAACAACAAAGTTCAGGATATTTCACGAAATCTTACAAGGTTGGGATATTAAGCGCAACTATCTACAAAGGTCATGATATTTTGTGCAATTAACCCCCTTATTAGAAAGGTAAAAAATCTGAAATTAGGAGAAAATGGTATAAAAAAAACCTAACAATAAGACGCGGTCTGAGACCGCGTCTTTCGTTTTTTTTTAAATTTTTTTTCCCAGAAAAATTGAAACGGAGAAAGGGGAAGAGATGGGGAAGGGCTCCGACCCGGAGGAGAGAGGAAGGGGCGGAGGGAGGGAGAGAGAGGAAGCCGGCGGAGACTGGGGGGAAAGAGGCGGTCGGCGCTAGAGGAAGGCGGAGATTTGGAGGAAGAGGCGGCGGGTGAGGGTCGGAGAAGGCGCTGGGAGGAGGAAGGCGGAGACTGGGGGAGAGAGGCGGCCGGCGCTAGAGGAAGGCGGAGATCTGGAGGAAGAGGCGGCACTAACTTCCCCTACCCATCTCCGGCATCCGCCACCGCAGCCCACCGCCTCCTCTGCCACCGCCCTTCCTCCTCGCAGCACGATGCCGGAGATCGTGCTTCCTCTCTCTCCGCCCTTCCGCCCTTCCTCCCTCCGGCTTCCTCTCTCTCCCTCCGGCCCTCCCTCTGCCCCTTCCTCTCTCCTCCAGGTTCCCTATCTCTTCCAATTTCCCCTTTCTTCCCTGTCTGTCGACCGCCATTACAGGCCGACGAAGATCCCGCCTAAGCCACGCCCTTCCCTCTCTCTCCCTCCGCCCCTTCCTTTCTCCTCCGCCTCCCTCCGGCCTCCGGCTTCCTCTCTCTCCCTCCGCCTCCCTTCGCCCCTTCCTATCTCCTCCGGGTCGGAACCCCTCCCCGTCTCTTCCCCTTTCTCCGTTTCAATTTTTATGGAAAAAAAAAAACAAGAGACGCGGTCTCAGACCGCGTCTTTTTGTTCACCCTTTTTCCCCAATTTCAGATTTTTTATCTTCCTAATAAAACGCGGCCTGAGACCGCGTTTTTCTGTCCGGTCTGCAAAAAATGAATATTTGCGTAAATATTTTAAAAGTTTGAATATTTTGTTAATTAATTAATTTTTAGTGAATATTTTGAGAAAAAATTACAATTCTCACACACGGCTTCGTATATATACACGAATAATCTTCCGATTCCCTATGAATAATGGTCACAACTTAGGAGATGTTTAAACGAATTGTTTTTTAAATTTATTTACGTGAGACATGTAAAAAAACCATAAATTTATTTAAGTGGGTAATAAAAAAAATAAAGTTAATTAAGTGGGTAATAAAAAAATAATTTTTTTTTAATTCATCTACAAATGAATAATAGTTTATATACCTACGAATAGTCGCTCGTATACGTATGAATAATCTTTTATATTCAGCAAAGTTTAATTAAATGATCGAATTTGCTAATATATACGAATAATCAGTTATATACATATTAATAATCTCTTGTATATATCTACTAATAATCTCTTATATTGAGCACAATTTAATTAAATATATTATTGCTATATACTACTTCCGTTCGGAAAAACTTGACACTTTACTATTCATGCACGCTTTTTTAGGGGATAAAAACTATATAAAATATCTAGTTTTTTTAATAAGTTTTTTTTTAACAACTTCGTAGTTATTATTGATAAGTACAAACTTGTTAAAAAAAATTTATAAAAAAATGAATATTTTATATATCTTTTATCGTTCTAAAAAAACGTGCATGAATAGTAAACGACAAGTTTTGCCGAACGGAGAGAGTATAGAATAATCCCCATAAATACGAATAATCCTTCGTATGCAAATGAATAATCTTTGTCGTACCTACGAATAATCTATTAGATTCCAACACACACACGTACTCCCCTACATGGTGCATCTTAGCCACCGACACCTTCACCATAACCGGGCACTACCAACTCCACCATAGCCACTGACTCCATCTTTGTAAACACCACCAATTAAAAACGTCGCCACTCCCTCCATTTTCGTAACCACCACCACCCAGTAAACAAAAAATAAAGATGTTTTCCTTCTTCATTCAACAGTGGGCGTTATGGCAAGTAGCGGTCACACGCTAGATGGGATCCGTATCATGTTTTTTGTCGGTTTTCTAATTATAATAATTAATAATTACCGAATAATCCTAACCCTTCCTTTCACTCAAATCAAAGGCCTACATTCGTTTACAAATTACAACTAAGGGTTGTTTTCACCGGAATCATCATATATCTATATCTATATATATATATATATATATATATATATATATATATATATTGGGTGAGGTTAAAGTGAAAAAGGGGCTTAACATGAAAATTTGGCTTAAAATGAAAATGGAGGAAACTACACGCGCGCCTCGGTTCATTTAAAAAAAAACCTGAACCATTGTGAACCGGAAAAAAGATTATAAAAAAAAAACGGACCGGATCTTCTCCTCCTGTTATCTCCTCCTCGCGAGATCCAGATCTCTCAAACACCACACCCCGCGATGGCGGAATCGACGATCCAGAAGCAGCAAAAGCTCCAGAGCGTTAGGGATTGGCTCCAGAATCTCGAGGATTTGGTCTACGATATCGACGATCTGTTCAATGAGATCGCGATCGAAGCCTCGGAACTCGAGAAGAGCAAGCACAACTTCTTCAAGCAGGTTAGCAGATTCCTCTGTTGCTCGATCTAATCCGCAATTGTTTTCATCTTTATTTTCTCCTTCGATTTCTCCAGTGCTTGGTACCTATTCTCAATTTCTGTGATTGAGCTAGGGATTCCTGTGATTGTGCAGGCTTTGGGGAGCTCTCTGTTGAAGTGCAGATTGTGGTGGCAGGGCTTGTGGCGAGGATGACAGAGGTGGACGAGAAGGCTAGGGCTATCCGGCGTGGCTAAACCGCCGACGTCACCCGCTTTATGCCTTGCCTCTATCTTCGTCGGATCCCTCGCTGCCGCCGCCATGGGAACCCTCAGGGTTTCTGCCTTTTTGGTATCCACAAGGCGTCGCCTCTCTTTTCTTGATTTACTAGGGTTTTGCTCAATTCTTTTCACATTCTTTTGGTCTGATAATCAATGCCTTTGTGAGAATTGGCTGTTGTTATGGTAGTGGATCGCGATTCAGGATGAAAATGTTGAATTCAACCAAAGAATTTGAGAAATTTGAACATAATGGCTGCAAATTTCCCAACATAGGCAACATGAAAAACGCCGGGCTGTTTTTCTTAGAAGAATCAGTAGCTATTGATTGTATACAAGTCTATGTCTATCAAAACACCAAGATGAGGCTTTTGGTAGTTTTAGCCATGAAAATTAAGAATCAATTCCCCTGCTTTTCTTTTCTAATTAGGATGAACATGAAGACATCAATTAATCCTTTTGCATTGTTGTGGTAGAGCAATGGTGTTTGCAGTGATAGTGCTTAGCTGCCTGGTTTTTGAGAACCATCTACAATCTATACTGTTGGAGGTCGTTCCGACTAAGGCTTCAACATGGCCAGTTGGCCCAACGAAAAGAGTTTCAAGGCCTGTTATGTGCTTGGTGAGTTGCTTATAAATTTTTCTAATGTTTCCTATCATTCAGATTTTTATACTGTATACGTTAAACAACTAGTTGAACTTAATATCATCTATCAAGCCAATCCTTTGTTGGTATCTGTTTGCATTGCATCTATTTAAGAGCCTCAGCTGTGTTGAGCAACTTTGATGTTGTTGATCCCCTTCACGTTTTTATGATTATTGATTATAAAGCTATCAAAAACATCACCATGTGCATTGTTATTGATTTTTTTTTGCCTGGTCTTTGAAAGCTTAAACTGGGACATTGGCCAATGGCCAACTGCAAGCAAGTAAACCCATTTCCCCCAATTTGTAAATAGTTTCTGCCTTTCTGTGCAGTT
Organism: Persicaria tinctoria; assembly: GCA_037127255.1. Classification (NCBI taxonomy): domain Eukaryota; kingdom Viridiplantae; phylum Streptophyta; class Magnoliopsida; order Caryophyllales; family Polygonaceae; genus Persicaria; species Persicaria tinctoria. Next base: position 66,700,753 of record JBANSL010000006.1, read on the forward strand.
CAGAACTCTGGGTGTATGTTTTATGCAGATACATGTTTTCACCTGGTATCTTTTAGAGTTGCCTGAATTGCATGTTGGGTGCCTCAAAGTTAATCCTGTTCATTAATCAATATACACAGACTAAACAAGATTGTCACAGCACATATAAACAAGACTGTCACAGCCCATGTTTCCATCATCTAATGGTTTACTCGTGTTATATGGATCACTACTTTATCATCTTGTTTACTAAGATTTTCTTTACTAAGGAACAAGTATTTGATTCTCTATATCTATTCTAGCTTTTATCAAAGATTTAAAAGCCTATTAGCTCAAATGGTAGAGCAATGTACTTATGTGCAGAGATGTGGGATCGACTCCTACATAGGCTAAATTGCTTAATTTTAATAGTTTGTATTATTTTCTGATAAAAGTTCAATTCAAAATCTTAACTGTGCATCTCATAATCTTAATCTTGCACTTTATCATTATATTTATGCACTTTATAATCTTAATTGTGCACTTCGTATTATTATTCCTACATTATCATTTTATTCTCGCACTTTATCATTTTATTTATGCACTTTATAATCTTAATCGTGCTCTTCATAATCTTATTCATGCACAATTCATATTAATATTCTTGCACTTTATCATTTTATTTATGCATTTTATAATCTTAAGTGTGCACTTTACAATCTTATTCTTGCACTTTATCATTTTATTCATGCATTTTATATTCTTAATTATTTTATTTGCAAAACATAGTGTTATATTTGCACAACTTAAAGTTATATTTGCACAATATAATGTTATATTCGCACAACATAATATTATATGTGCACAACGTAACATTATATTATTAGATATGCACAACATAATGTTACATTTGCAAAACATAGTGTTATATTTGCACACCTTAAAATTATATTTGCACAATATAATGTTATATTCGCACAACATAATATTATATGTGCACAACGTAACATTATATTATTAGATATGCAGAACATAATGTTACATTTGCAAAACATAGTGTTATATTTGCACAACTTAAAGTTATATTTGCACAATATAATGTTATATTCGCACAACATAATATTATATGTGCACAACGTAAACTTATATTTAAAGATATGCACAACATAATGTTACATTTGCAAAACATAGTGTTATATTTGCACACCATAATGTTATATACGCATTATTTCATCTTATTTGTGCACATTATCATTTTATTATTGCACTTTATAATCTTATTCATGAGCAGGAACACAAAAAAAGCAACCATAAATAGCTTATGCGGGATTTTGAACTCGAACCTTTGTGCATGGGCACATCACTATACCATTTTTTGAGCTAATATGCTTTTAATGGCACATGTTGCATTAAAGTACAAAACTGTCATAAAATAGCGGTCCATAAAGAAAATTTTTGGTAGGAGACATTATGAAAATGCACATTTATAAATAATAACATTTATTGTATTATTTGTTCACTTTATATTTTGTAATCTCATCTTTTTCCCTTTTTAAAATAAAGACAAAAATTGTGGTGTAACATTCTTGTTGTATTTTTTTTATATTATAGTTGCACCTAACAATATTATTTCAAATAAAAATTACGGGCTAAAATCTGTAATTTTCATAATTGAAATAAGGGCAATATTCGTATGAATGGAAAGTTTGGGGGAGGCGTGTGAAATTTACCCCATAATTAGGGTCATTTAACCATTTTCCCATTTACTAAAAAAAATAGGCCGATTTACACCAAAATTAGGCCCATTTATTCATTACTCATTTAATTAGGTCCATTTACCTTTAAATTAGACCCATTTACATCCAAATTAGACTATTTTCACTTTAAAAGGCATTTTCATCTTAAGCCCCATTTTCATTTGAACCTTTACCTATAGATATATATATATATATATATATATATATATATATATATATATATATATATATATATATTGTGTTTTATGTTAACAAATATAGGCCATTGATTTATTAGAAATGAATGGATGAGATTAATTGAGACTTTCCCTTTTTATTTAAATAAAAAAGAGTAGGTCCCACCACTTTAATAGCCAACTTGCTGTAGAGGAAGCGCGTGCGTTGATTTTTTAGGTAGCGTTTTTTTTTTGTGGGGATAAGGAGATTTTGCTTCCATTATGCGTTCGATGAAAATATTCGCTAGGATAATGGTAAATATTCGCTAGGATAATAGTAATTATTCGCTAAATTGATTGTTATTATTCGTCTATAAATATGAGTTATCAATAATAGCAAAAGGGTTGGTCAATTTTTCAACTATTCGCTAGGCTGATAGTAATTATTCGTCAAGTTGACAGTAATTATTCGCTAGGTTAACAAAATATATAAATGTAATTCTTGATTTCCACCTCTAATTAACGTTTTTGGGTGGATTAACGTTGTTTTTTTTTATTCGGTGCACTATTTGAACTATTCGATAAGGTGATATTAAATATTCATTATCTTATAGTTATTATTCATGTGTAAAGAGGAGTTATCGTTTAGATATTGGCAAAAGGGTTGCTCAATTTTGCAACTATTCGCTAGGTTGATAGTAATTATTCGCTAGATTGATAATAATTATTCGCTAGATAGATAGTAATTATTCACTAAATTGATAGTAATTATTCGCTAGATAGATGGTAATTATTCGCTAAATTGATAGTAATTATTCGCTAAATTGATAGTAATAACTAAATAGTAACGAATAATCTATCGCATACCATCGAATAATTTCTTATTACATTTACATACTCTTTCAATCTAGCGAATAATTACTATCAACTTAGCGAATAATTACTATCAGTCTAGCGAATAATTACTATCAATCTAGTGAATAGTTGCAGATAAAGCAAAAGGTTGGTCAATTTTACAACTATTCACTAGGATGATGGTAATTATTCACTAAATTAATTTTATTATTCGCTAGTAATTATTAATTAAGCACAAAATTGATAAACACACAAAATTGACAAATTGAAGTTAATCGCACTACATATACAGATTAAAAACAAAATGCAATCCAAAAATTCACAAATTGCAATCCACTAAGTCAGTAAGTCAAGGCTTACTCAGATTCAAGGTAATCATCGCCAACATCAATCATCTCAATTGAAGGAGAAAGAGTACTGCGCGCACCAGCAAATCGCCACCGAAGGCCATCGCCAACATCAGTCATCGCCACCGAAGGTCATCGCCATCACCGACGAGTACTGCGCCACCACCTTTGCCTTCACCAGCCCCACCTTCGTCGTACCTCTCCCGCCCCTCCATTGAAGAAGCCCGTCGACCTCGCCGCTATCCATTGAAGAAGTCATCCTCGATAGCAAGATCTCGCCTCCGACCACTTCCTTCAAATCATCGCCGCGGTCGCCGGACTGAGATCTCTGCCTGCCCTATGGCTTCCCTCCGCCGGCGCTCAATTGCTCACAGATCTCCTCCTCTCGGTTCAGATCTACAACATCGAAGCCCCATGGCTTCCCTCCGCCGGCGCTCAATTGCTCACAGATCTCCTCCATCATCGCCGCCGCCTTCGCCGGTTACGCCGGATGCCATCTTCGGCCGCCCAATTCTCTCTCTAATTTGTACGGTTGTGTGATGGGAGATTTGAGAGTGGTTAGGGTTCTTAAAAAAAAAGGATTAGGGAGTGGCTACACGCACTGGATACGTGAGTGTGGAAAGTTTTACCGGGACCCATTTATTTTTTTATTTATAAATTAGAAAAACTAACAATTAATCTTAGCCTTCCAATTACCCTCAATCAATGGTCCATATTTGTTAACACAAAACACAATAAGGCTTGTAAACATTTGATCCATTCTCTCTCTCTCTCTCTCTCTCTCTCTCTCTCTCTCTCTCTCTATATATATATATATATATATATATATATATATATATATATATATATATATATATATATATATATTGAGATATATGGTAAATAATAAATAGGTTAATTGATTTACCCTAATTAATTAGATTATTAGGGAAATACACTTACCTAAAATAACTTGGCATAAAATGGTGACACATGGCAAAATTGTTTCTCATTTAATAATATACTAGTATAATTCCCGCGCCATGGCTTGTTTGCGAGAAAAAATTTAAAACTAAAATATTTATTATAAGGATGAAAAAAAGGAAAAAAATATAAATAGTGAATTAGTTTAACAAACCTATTAGCTAGCTATTATCCAAATTTTAGTATAAGGATTTGAATGCAATAAATTATTCAAGGACGATAGATGTGGTGAGAAAACAGCGAGAAAATGTGCAAAGTTGCTCCTTTAGACTTTTTCCCTAGGAATCCTGGAAAAAAAGAAGATTGTATACCAATTTCGATACGAGGTGGGTAATCAGCAACGAAAGGCAAAGTCTTTTGATACAAAGACCGGTTCTGGAGCAAATGTGAACAAACCTGATGCAGAAAAATGTTACTCCCTCCGTCCTAATTAAAATGCATGGGCTTTTAGCATTTTGCACAAATTCTAAGAAAATATTTTACTTTTAAAAAAACATCATCATTGCACTAATTTTTCATAAATTTTATTATTTTTTAACACCCCTACACATTTTAACCAATCAAATTATTTTAAAAAGTCAACAACACACAAATCAATACAAATCATTACAACTTCCTACCTAGAAAATATAAAAACCCATCTATTGTTAGACAAAAATTTGCCTCTAAAAACCCATGTATTATTGGACGAAGGGAGTATTAGTTAATGAATGAGTAAAAAACATATAATGTACCACACAAAAAAAACATATTTAAATATCACAATATAAATAAACATAATCAAGGTGGGTAAAAGAAACAATGGAGAGAAAAGAAACATGGAAATGGAACATGTTTATAGACAATATTGGTAACATACGAAATTGCAGAAAACCTTGCTAGATCAAGGCATTAAGATAAAATATTTTTAAGAAATCTCAAAGACAATAGTAATTGAGACTTCATTGGTAGTTCCATACACCTATGACATTTATAGTAAATCATGCCATCTATATAATACAGAATATGAATATAATTGCACTATATTTAAAAGAAAAAGAGGAAGAAGAAGAAGAAATAGAAGTGTTCTAACCCAATCATAACTTATTGATAGAAAAGCAGTGAGTGCAGATTTATGCATTGTCAACATTGTTCCTACATTGCCACAACAACAATTGTTTAGAATTAGAAAAGATAAGATGTAATCAAAGAGCTAGATATACCAGAAGCACTTTCCATTTAGTTTGATATGCAGCTTCCAAAGCAAGTTAGGTTACCCAAGCATGTGTCAACATCCTTGATTTTCTTTCCTGCCCTTTGGAGCTGCCGACAACTGAAAAATTAGTGGGAAAGATATTAGCATGGGTGAAGTATAGAAACATCATGAGATACTGACATGAAATCCAACTGTGCGTACCTGTGCTCAAAGAGACCATTATCATCAATCACGAATGCTCTAAATGATTGAACATAACATAAAGGAATAATATCCAGCACATATCTGCAAAGCCAACAAAAGAGATGAGGAACATTAAAAAAAAATGAATCTCAAAGACACATATCCAGCAGAAATCTGCAAAGGGACAAAGCCATATAGGCAGTTGGCATTGGATATCTTACAAGAAGTGCTACTGCTACATCTGCAAAGGTGATTTCCCATGCCTTCTCTTGAAAGAAAGGAGGAACCTTACAAAAAAATATATCAAAGACACATTATGAAAGAGATAATGAGATTGCGAACATACAACTTGTGCACATCACTTTGTTCACAACACGATGAGGATGTTGTAAGCTTTGGGTAATATTCACATTATAGCTAAAGAAATCTAATCGATGAATGTTATTTTTCTGTACATACAAATAATTAAATGAGAATGTCAATGATACTTACAAAAATAGAAGTGCATGCCCGAAAGTGCTACTATAGAATCTGCAACCACAATAAGGTGATTGAGACATCATTGACTAATGCGAAATAAAGTCAACGACAGTATTAATCTTACCTAAAACAAATGGAAAACAGAATAAGAAGAATGTCGGAAGGATAGAAGCTGATTTATAAATATGAAATTGAGAAACATATTTTAAGATCCTGAATTTTAGAAACATAATTAAGGAAACTGTGCCTAGATGTTAGTATGCATATCCAGGTAGAAGATGATATGAATCTCAGTTCAAAGTTAGTATGTATATCCAGGTAGAAGATGATATGAATCTTCGTATATATACGTGACTAAAACTGGGCCTAGACGTTGTCAAATGAGTTCAATCAATCTACTCCTTTGCACATAGGCGTTCTATTTACATCAGCAGAACAAAAAATACCAGGAATTAAAAATTAGACCATAATGTAGAAAGCAGAAGTGGATGGAAATATATGATGATATATATAAACTCATAAAATATCAGTTTCTACAATTTTAAATATATTAGTGAAATAGTATCTCAATTATGAGTATACATGTCAAGCAAGATGGGCAATCAGTTTAGACTGGCTTTTTATAAATAGATAATTTATGGGCATGGTAGCTTCAAGTAATAGGTCTTGTGTTGTGCACGATACTGATCTTAAAACGAATTCAAGTTAAAGGGATTCAAGTCTACCATAATTATAATATTTGACAACTTTGAAATGGATACATATTGTGATACGTTTGGGATACCTGATCCTTCGCCTGTGGGCTCAAGATCAAGAACCACAGCGTATATTTGCTTAGATCTTGCAATGCTCTTTGATATCTCCTGATTGGAACAATTTAAAACAAGTACTTAAATTTCTGAATAGCGACAGTTTTCACACTTAATAAAAATTCCAGCAATTGAGGCTTTAGAAATAGCGACAGAAAAACAAAGAGAAGCGAGAGAGAGAAGCGAGGGACTGGGCGCGCGAGGTCACGGGCACACAGGCGTCTAGGCCTCAGGGTGTGCGTGCGGGAATGTCCGGATGCGCGAGGGCTTCTCTCGCTGGGGGCGAGTGTGTTGGCGAGAGGCGTGCGCGGGAGCGAAGACGGAAGTGCAGACACGGGAGCGAGAGCGCCTGGGAGGACGCGGGAGCGAGGGCGCCAGGAAGCGTCTGCGCTCGCTGGGAGCGGGCTGCTCGTGGACGACGCCAAAGGCCGGGCCTCTCTTCTTGCGACAGGGACTGTTTGAGGGATGTGTTTGGTTTAGGGTTTCCGATGGGAATCAAGAGGATGGTGATGATTTGTGATTGCCGAAAATCTCAACAACACAAGAGCTTTTGGGATTGATAATCGAGAACTCTTTAATCCATAAAGGGGTTTCTCAATTATAATTCAATCTAGTTAATTCAAAGGTGCATAACATGAATTTATAGAAAACTATGGGAGATCTAACCAATCCTTCCTTGCAAAGGAAAGGGGTTTGGATAGATTAATTCTATCTAAAGATAAATAAAATAAACCTAAGATAAATATTTCCTAATAAGATAAATATTTCATAACTTGGTGGCCGAGGATTATATCTAGAAGAGATATAATTAATTCCACCTTATTTATCTAATTGCATAAAATAATAACATAGGTAATTAATGCAAGAGAACTCGGCCCACAAGAGCCCACTCGGCCAAGCCCACCAAAACCACTCGACATGTTGTTGGGCCGAGTGACATGTGTGTGTTGATCAAGGAGGGTGTTGACGAGTCTTCATGAGCTGCGAGTGTGGACGCAAGCTCACTTCCGGTGTTGGTGGTGTAACCTTGAGTCAAGTGATCCAGGGTGGACTGAAGCCTTGCTCTAAAGTTCCATGGTGACGGACAAGAAAGGCTTTAGTTGCAATCTGAATCTTCTTGGCCCTTGCACGAGTGATAGGACCATCGAATGGAACCTTCATGTTGTCCTCAATGTCACCAGGAGTCATCGATAATTGCACGGCATCATTCTCCTCCACTTGACTTCGATTTGTCCTCAAATCGTCGTCAGAGTCATCGTCAGGCACGAACAAGGATAGATCGGCGACGTTGAATGTAGAATGGACGCTGTACTTATCGGCATGGAGATCCAGCTTGTAAAGACCGGAATTTAATTAATATTTATAAAATATCCGTAGGATAATCCGAATATTATCCTCCCTTATGATTATGAAAACCCGGAAAATTTAAAAAAATTTATGCCTAGCTTTACATGGATTTAATGACGGAAAAAATATGCCCAAGCCACTTTTCTCGTATCTTATAAACGTAACGGATTTTAACGCTTTGCGAGCTCGGATTTTACATTATGTTAAAGAGGTCATCCACCCAAATTGCCCAACATTGATCCACCAAACCCTTGACTTGTGGCTTGCTTGTGAATGTAGACATTCAACCACTCCCATCTCTTCATCCCATCACCACCCATGCTTTGACTCATGAAGCCAACCACCCCTCTCCTCTATAAGCCTGACCCCAAGACTCATGAGGAGCTCATCCAAAGAATCCCCACTGTCACTTGTGAGGAGAGAGAGAGAGAGAGAAGGAGAGCCTTGCTCCATTTTAGGTCCATTTTGGACAGCCTTCACAAGAAATAGCATAACTCCCTCCATACTCATCCAAATTGAGCAACCTCGGTGGCCATGGATCCGTCTTGAACCCCGATTTCCACACATATATCAAACACAAAAATCCAAGGTCTTTTGCCCAGCAAAAATCGTCCATCTTTGAAGCTGCAGAAAACTGTTTTTGAAGGGTCTTGAGAGGTTGACTTGATTTCTTGGTAAGAACCCTTCCTTTCTTCCAAAACTGAGTTCCAACATGTTTTATAACTCCTTTTCTTCAACTTTGAGTAAGAATCTAAATCATGTTTTGGGATTTTTGGTGACAAAATGGCAAGGTGTTTGAAAGGTGTTCCGAAGGACTCCCGAGGGTGTTCTTGAGTCGTTTGTGTGGGATTCTTCGAAGGTAATCCCTCATCCGCCTTCCCTCTCTCTAGGAATAGATCTTGTGTGCTTGGAAAGGTCTTAGGAAGTGGAGCCTCTATGTGTTTTTGGTTGCGTTTTGTAGCAAACGTCAAGAGACAAAATGGATATATGTGCCTCTGTAATTTGGACTTTAATTCCAATCCAACGGTCTGATTCGACTGAAATCTTAATATGATGCTCATGGGAATGTTATCTAACTGTCCTTCACAAATTAGGTCGATCCAACGGTTGGATCAAGAGTTATTATAATTTTAGTAACCAGTGTTTATAATGACTCGGTTAGAAAACTTGGTTAAGGGAATGCTAAGAATATGGTTAAATATGTGATGGCATAACCGAAACTTAGAGCATATAAAATATAGAAATGAAGTATACCCATAACTTGCCTTATGATCCGATAAGAAGAAAATCGATTATGTGATAATACGATATAGATTATAACTGGTTAAGTTCGGATCACTTAACCAAAGTGCGTAATCTATAGAATCGTGAACCTTATGTGGATGTATGTTGATTATTAGGTTGGGTACATTGCATTAGAATACCACCTAATGAAAGCTTAATGAAATTAATAGGCTCTTGTTGATTGGATCCTTGGTTGTGCACTTTATTGCTTGCTTATTCTCCGGACTCCAGGTAAGTCCCCTGGACTTACTCATGATGGATTTATGTGATACTCTTTGTCTTATCGAGAGTCTTCATGCATCACGCGACCTAGTAACATGTTTAGGAATATAAACTGGTAATATGACGTAGGATGAACTTAGTAAATCCAATAATTCATATGTATGCTATGTGTCTATGGTAGGACGGCCGTCAAAATCTAAATAAATGACTTATACTCGATGGAACACGAATGAAATGATGAAAGGCTTACGATGAGAAAGAATGAGTATGTTTGAGAAGGATGAGTATGCTTGAGAAGGATGAGTACGTTTGAGAAGGATGAGTACGTTTGAGAAGGATGATGATGATGATGATGATGATGATTATGATGATGATACGGGCCCTTGTGTGTTTATTTCGCATTTATATATATCTATACACTTGCTTATGTGTTGCATTTTAACATTCATGTAGTTTAAGTATGCCTCTTTATATGGCACGGAGTGTGCATATTTCCGATGATTGACCCCGATTTATTTCTTGTTTTTAGATTCAGGTACCCCTTACCCGATATGACTTACTGATGTGGATGGTTGTCGGGACAGACCTTTTGGACGATTAGAGTGAGGGAGGCGCTTGACATTCTCACTCTTTTGCTCATACGTTTTATCGTTTTGACCCGGCGTGGCCGTGGCATTGTATTTATGATTTCCGCTTTTATCTCTGTTCAAAACGTTTTAGCGATAGTCTAGGACAGATGAAGCCTCCAACGGGCTTACGATCTTTTCGGGGTTCACAATCCCCATCTTTTGACAACTAAATCTTCCGCTTAAATGAACCTAATAATAACTCGTACTCGGTCGTAAGATCCAAAGCTCACGGAAGAAGATCAAACTTCTTCTATAACGTTCCCCGATAATCTAGTATTCCGAACCTTATTTACCTTCTAAGTAGGTTTATGGAGGTTAATTTGGGTACTAAAATTTCGGGTCGTTACAAAGTTGGTATCAGAGCCAAGTTTGTTCGACCTGAGTACGCACGAGTTAAAAAATTAATTTTCAAAACCCGCCCACCGTTTTGGAAATTTTCAAGGATTTCGAAGTGTTTAAAGGGCAAAGATGAAAACCCTTTGGAAAATGAAAATGGTTAGGATCTTTATAGACGAGAGATAGGATCGACGGGTAGAGACAAGGCGATAGGCATCATTAGAGATGTAGAAGGGTCCGGGTAGACTGCCTAGCTTTTCCTTACAGACGGGCCTGGAAGACTCCAAGGGAGCAACCAAGGTGGTTGGAGCAGGATAGGATTTAGAGGCGGGTTCGCCAAGCTATCCCTCGAAGGATAGCTATCTAGTTAGCTTCCGTGCGATATAAAACTGTGACTGCGGGCCACCCCCTTGAAGGGATGTAATTATGTGAGATGAATGTGCCTGAGTGCCGTCTTCCTTGAAGAAGACGTTTTATTTAATTGTATATTGAGTACAGTTAAATGTCCAGTTGTCAGCATGGTCGACACCCAGATTATTAGAGGACGCGGGAGACCACGTGGCCGAGGTCGTGGCCGCATTCCCGAGACAGAGACTGAGACTGAGACCGATGTTGAGGTCGAGATCCCCGGACAGCACGAGGGAGAGGCTGATAGGCAGCAGCAGGGATCAGCGATAGAGAGGGCATTACTCGCGTTGCTAGAGCGAGAGAGATCGGTTGGCGTCACCGACTGGGTGAAGAGACTATCACAGAGTAGCCCGCCTATCTTCGAGGCCAGACCCGGAGAGGATATCGAGCAGTTCTTCAGAGGACTCGAGGGAGTTTTCGGCTTGATTGGAGTACCCGATGCGGAGAGACAGAGGCTTGCGGCTGGGCAGCTTAAAGGAGATGCTTATGACAGATGGCTTGTCTACTGTGATGATCGTACTGCATGGACCTACGAGGAGTTCAGGAAGTTGATGCTGAGAGAGTACTGTCCATCTGGGACACAAGCAGCACGAGAGGTTGCGTTCTTCAGCACCCGCTATGACCCACGGCTATCTATTTCCGAGATTGTCTGCCAGTTCAAGAAGGAGCTCGTCTATTGTGGAAAGGTCTGTAACACCGACGAGATCCGCATCCGCATGCTTTCTATGAGGCTTCCGCCAGACGTTCTTCTGATCTCTACCAGCATGGAGGGAATGACATATGACAGATTTCTAGAGATGATCCTCCGCGATGACCAGCAGCTACGTCTGACAGCTGCCACGTCTTCAGCTTTCCGCACTCCATCTGGCGGAAAGAGGCCACGACCCACGGAGCACATATTTGATAGGGGCCCAGGGAAGGGGCTAGCGAGAGGAGGATCGACTAGCGGGACCACTTGGGCCATTCCAGCTGTACCTGTATCATCATACCGCGAGGCTAGAGTGAGAGTTGTTATCTGCCACAGCTGTTGCGAGGAAGGCCACTACCAGACAGACTGCCCTAGGAAGTTCATTTCCTGCTACACGTGTGGAGGGGTAGGACATCGTGCTATCATGTGCCCGCAGGGCGAGAGATCTTCAGTCACTCCTGCAGCTTCAGCTTTACGCCTTCCAGAGGCACCGAGACCCGCTCAGATTTCTTATGCACATGGTCAGGGGAGGGGGACTCCCTCGGGAGCTGGCCGAGGAGATAGTAGCTACGGAGGTGGCCGAGGAGACAACAGCTTTAGAAGAGGACGAGGCCGAGGTGGAGGTAGAAGAGGAGGTCGAGGCGGCCGAGGATCTTACCAGCATCAGCAGACACAGTCGTCGGCAGGCCAGGGTAGAGGTTCTGCACAGCTGGCAGCAATAGTTGTAGACACTGATTTCTCACCACCCCCGCCGCCCCGCGCGTTCCCGATGCGGAACAGTGATTCGACAACTCCGACTTCCATAGGTACGATATCGTTCTGTGGCTCTACTCTTCGCATTCTATTCGATACCGGGGCAACCCACTGCTTTATAGCAGATTCATGCGTAGCTAGATTTAAACTTGTATGTTCGATATGTCCCGCATTAGTAGTGCGTATGGCGGATGGGGCTAGGGTTAGGACGGGGCGTGAGATCCTAGGATGCCCCATTCGGATAGGAGAGCGAGAGTGGCCCACTGAGTTGATAGTCATGCCACTGCGGACAGACGAGATGATCCTGGGGATGGATTTTATGAACTTCTACGGGGTGATCCTCAACCTGAGGACCCGTACAGTTTCCATCCTCGCGGAGGATGGGACTGAGCACGAGGTGTGGGGGGACGACCCCAAACGGAACGGAGCCCAGATCAGCGCCGTTCGAGCGGCGAGACTTCTAGACCAGGGATGCACGAGCTACTGGTGTTATGCTTTAGAGGTGGATCGCGAGCGACCCAGCCTGACAGATGTCCCCGTTGTTAGCGAGTTTGCTGACGTTTTTCCAGACGAGTTACCAGGACTTCCGCCACAGCGAGATGTTGATTTCGCTATACAGTTGGAGCCGGGCACCAAGCCGATTTCGAGGGCCCCGTACAGGATGGCTCCGACAGAGATGGCCGAGCTGAAGGCACAGCTGGAGGAGCTAGCCGGGAAGGGCTACATTAGGCCGAGTGCTTCGCCGTGGGGAGCACCAGTGTTGTTCGTGAAGAAGAAGGATGGGTCGTTGAGGCTATGGATAGATTACAGAGAGTTGAACCGGGCTACGGTGAAGAACCGTTACCCGTTGCCGAGAATAGACGATTTGATGGATCAGCTACAGGGAGCTGTCGTCTTCTCGAAGATAGATTTGCGTTCGGGTTATCACCAGTTGAGGGTGAAGTCAGAGGGAATCCCGAAGACGGCCTTCAGGACTAGATACGGACACTACGAGTTTGTGGTTATGTCGTTCGGGCTAACCAATGCGCCAGCCGCCTTCATGGAGTTGATGAACAGGGTGTTCATCGATTTTCTTGACAGATTCGTGGTGGTATTTATCGACGACATCTTGATCTACTCGAGGAGCAGAGAGGACCATGCTGAGCACCTGAGGATTGTGTTGAGGATTCTGCAGAAGCATAAAGGACGTTTAGCAAGTGTGAGTTCTGGCTCTCCGAGGTGATGTTTCTTGGTCATGTTATATCCGCAACAGGGATATCAGTAGATGCATCGAAGTTTGATGCTATCGTTGCTGGGGAGATCCCCAAGAACGTCAGAGACATCAGGTCTTTTCTAGGTTTGGCTAGCTATTACCGACGGTTCGTCGAGGGCTTCAACAGCATAGCTAGGCCGATGACGCAGCTGACGAAGAAGGGAGTACCCTTCGAGTGGAGCCAGGCGTGCCAGGCCAGTTTTGATCTGCTGAAGCAGAAGCTGACATCCGCACCAGTGTTAGCACTACCAGAGGGGACGGAGGACTTCGTAGTCTACACAGATGCTTCGAGTTCAGGTTTAGGTTGTATGCTACAGAAGAGGGATCGGGTCATCGCTTACGCTTCACGCCAGCTGAAGCCAGGGGAGGAGTCATACCCCACACACGATCTTGAGCTAGCCGCAGTTGTACATGCGCTCAAGATCTGGAGGCACTATCTGTATGGCACGTCAGTGAGGATCATGACCGATCACAAAAATCTGAAGTACATTTTCACGCAGAAAGAGCTGAACATGCGTCAGAGGAGGTGGCTGGAGTTGATCAAGGACTACGAGTTGGAGATTGAGTATCACCCGGGGAAGGCCAATGTGGTGGCCAACGCCTTGAGTCGGAAGACTCATCAGGAGATTGTTTTGTCCAGATTGACGGCTCGACCTGAGTTACAGCGGGATCTGATCAATTATGGGATAGAGGTCTGGTCACAGCGAGAGAGTGGACAGCTGAGTTTCCTAGAGGTTCAGTCAGAGTTGATGGATGAGATCCGACGAGCGCAGACAGAGTGTCCGCGGATTGCCGATATCCGATAGCGCATGGCTCAGGGCCAATGTAGGTCTTTTACCGTCCGAGATGATGGGATGCTGATATTGCAGGGACGAGTTGTTGTGCCTGATGTGCACAACCTGAAGCAGAAGATCATGATAGAGGCCCATTCCACTCCTTATTCGGTCCATCCGGGATCGAATAAGATGTACCAGGACTTGAGGAGGACGTTCTGGTGGCGCAGGATGAAGACTGATGTCGCTTTGTTTGTAGCGCGATGTCAGGTCTACCAGCAGGTGCGGATAGAGCACCAGAAGCTCGGAGGGATGACACGATCACTTCCTGACCCTGTGTGGAAGTGGACGGATATCACGATGGAGTTCGTGACAGGATTGAGGAGAGATGTACGAGGCTTTGATGCGATTTGGGTGGTGGTCGACAGGTTGACCAAGACCGCCCATTTCATTCTGATTCAGGAGACATGGCATGTGTCTGATTTAGTCCGAGCTTTTATACAGCATATAGTGAGGTTGCATGGGGTTCCCGAGAGGATAGTATCTGATAGAGATGGCCGCTTCACTTCGAGATTCTGGAGGCAGGTGCACGAGGCTCTGGGGAGCAAGTTGCATTTCAGCACGGCCTATCACCCGCAGACGGACGGGCAGAGCGAGAGGACGATTCAGACGCTGGAGGATATGCTGAGGGCTTGTGTTTTGGAGTGGGGGAACCTTTGGGTTCGGCATCTTCCCCTAGTAGAGTTCTCGTACAACAACAGCTATCATTCATCGATCAGGATGGCTCCTTTTGAGGCGTTGTACAGGGGGCGATGCAAGTCGCCTATCTGCTGGGATGAGCCTGCAGACCGAGTGGGGACACTACCACAGTACGTGCAGGAGGCAACAGATCAGGTCAGACGGATCCGAGAGCATCTGAGGGTTGCGCACGACCGACAGAAGAAGTATGCTGATAGGCGCAGGATTGAGTTGGCCTTTGAGGTTGGAGATCATGTCTGGTTGCGAGTGTCACCGACGAGAGGGATCCGACGATTTGGGATGAAGGGCAAATTGAGCCCTAGATATGTGGGCCCCTTTGAGATCCTCGAGCGAGTAGGAGAGGTTGCTTACAGAGTTGCTTTACCGCCCCGTTTGGCTGGTATACACGATGTCTTCCACGTGTCACGGCTGAGGAAGTACGAGCCAGATCCGAGTCACAGATTGGACTACTCTGGATTAGAGATAGCACCTGACCATACCTTCGTGGAGCATCCGATTGCTGTTCTTGACCACCGAGTCAAGAATCTGAGGCGCAGAGAGGTACCGTTGGTACTTATACAGTGGGCTAGGAGAAGCCCCGAGGAGGCCACTTGGGAGACAGAGGAGAGTATACGGGCGAGCTATGGAGATGTATTAGATGAGTTGCTAGCGTCGTATGTACAGCCACGTGCAGATATAGCTTTGACTGCGTGAGTGGCCGGTGAATACCTGGGAGGGGGACCCTTAGTCGTACTATGTGTGATTGGGTGTTTACCTCTCTGATTGAGTGCGCATTTTCTGTGATTGATATGCGTGGTGGGACCCATGAGCGGTCCTACATGATGTGATTATCATTGATGTGTGATACTTTATGATATATGACTGATATGATATCGTTATGATTATGTGATTGTTGTGAGTATGGTCGATAAATGATGGTATGTCGGAATATTGAACCTAGGAAAAGGAATAAGGCTTAGCCTTATAGGTGGATGTTAATCCACCCTCTGTTTTGATTGAGTCGTAGTGAGATCATGTGTTTGATCCTTAGAGGTGGATAACCACCTCCCGAGAAGGAGATGAGTCGAGACTAGAAGTGTCTAGGTCTAATGTCGAGTCGGGACGCCAAACACCTTGATTTTGAGATTTAGTTCGGAAATGAGCAATTTAAGGTTCCAATGTCCGGGTAAACCTATTATACTTCGCGAAGTGGATACGAGCTTTCCACGGGGGCACTCGTGGAATTTTCGCTAAGACCGAGCGGTAGTGTGATTATCCTCTCGAGTTGTGATACTTTCAAGGTTGAGGCGAGATGTGATGGGGGCGCCCATCACATGCTTGATGAAACCTTCGAGATTATTACTGCCGTGACAAAGGTGGCGTGAGATTCTTGGACGACGCATCCAAGATGATCGTGTGCCTTTTGTTACGATTCAGGGACTCAAGTTTTAAAACCTTCTCCGCCGGTTTAAACCTTTTTGTCTCGGGGACGAGACTTGTTTTTAGAGGTGGATGATTGTAAAGACCGGAATTTAATTAATATTTATAAAATATCCATAGGATAATCCGAATATTATCCTCCCTTATGATTATGAAAACCCGGAAAATTTAAAAAAATTTATGCCTAGCTTTACATGGATTTAATGACGGAAAAAATATGCCCAAGCCACTTTTCTCGTATCTTATAAACGTAACGGATTTTAACGCTTCGCGAGCTCGGATTTTACATTATGTTAAAGAGTTCATCCACCCAAATTTCCCAACATTGATTCACCAAACCCTTGACTTGTGGCTTGCTTGTGAATGTAGACATTCAACCACTCCCATCTCTTCATCCCATCACCACCCATGCTTTGACTGATGAAGCCAACCACCCCTCTCCTCTATAAGCCTGACCCCAAGACTCATGAGGAGCTCATCCAAAGAAGCCCCACCGTCACTTGTGAGGAGAGAGAGAGAGAGAGAGAGAGAGAGAGAGAGAGAGAGAGAGAGAGAGAGAGAGAGAAAAGGAGAGCCTTGCTCCATTTTAGGTCCATTTTGGACAGCCTTCACAAGAAATAGCATAACTCCCTCCATACTCATCCAAATTGAGCAACATCGGTGTCCATGGATCCGTCGTGAACCCAGCTTTCCATACATATCTCAAACACAAAAATCCAAGGTCTTTTGCCCAGCCACAATCGTCCATCTTTGAAGCTGCAGAAAACTGTTTTTGAAGGGTCTTGAGAGGTTGACTTGATTTCGTGGTAAGAACCCTTCCTTTCTTCCAAAACTGAGTTCCAACATGTTTTATAACTCCTTTTCTTCAACTTTGAGTAAGAATCTAAATCATGTTTTTGGATTTTTGGTGACAAAATGGAAAGGTGTTTGAAAGGTGTTCCGAAGGACTCCCGAGGGTGTTCTTGAGTCGTTTGTGTGGGATTCTTCGAAGGTAATCCCTCATCCGCCTTCCCTCTCTCTAGGAATAGATCTTATGTGCTTGGAAAGGGCTTAGGAAGTGGAGCCTCTATGTGTTTTTGGTTGCGTTTTGTAGCAAACGTCAAGAGACAAAATGGATATATGTGCCTCTGTAATTTGGACTTTAATTCCAATCCAACGGTCTGATTCGACTGAAATGTTAATAACATGCTCATGGGAATGTTATCTAACTGTCCTTCAAAAATTAGGTCGATCCAACGGTTGAATCAAGAGTTATTATAATTTTAGTAACCAGTGTTTATAATGACTCGGTTAGAAAACTTGGTTAAGGGAATGCTAAGAATATGGTTAAATATGTGATGGCATAACCGAAACTTAGAGCATATAAAATACAGAAATGAAGTATACCCATAACTTGGCTTATGATCCGATAAGAAGAAAATCGATTATGTGATAATACGATATAGATTATAACTGGTTAAGTTCGGATCACTTAACCAAAGTGCGTAATCTATAAAATCGTGAACCTTATGTGGATGTATGTTGATTATTAGGTTGGGTACATTGCATTAGAATACCACCTAATGAAAGCTTAATGAAATTAATAGGCTCTTGTTGATTAGATCCTTGGTTGTGCACTTTATTGCTTGCTTATTCTACGGACTCCGGGTAAGTCCCCTGGACTTACTCATGATGGATTTATGTGATACTCTTTGTCTTATCGAGAGTCTTCATGCATCACGCGACCTAGTAACATGTTTAGGAATATAAACTGGTAATATGACGTAGGATGAACTTAGTAAATCCAATAATTCATATGTATGCTATGTGTCTATGGTAGGACGGCCGTCAAAATCTAAATAAATGACTTATACTCGATGGAACACGAATGAAATGATGAAAGGCTTATGTTGAGAAAGAATGAGTATGTTTGAGAAGGATGAGTACGTTTGAGAAGGATGATGATGATGATGATGATGATGATGATTATGATGATGATACGGGCTCTTGTGTGTTTATTTCGCATTTATATACATCTATACACTTGCTTATGTGTTGCATTTTAACATTCATGTAGTTTAAGTATGCCTCTTTATATGGCACGGAGTGTGCATATTTCCGATGATTGACCCCGATTTATTTTTTGTTTTTAGATTCAGGTACCCCTTACCCGATATGACTTACTGATGTGGATGGTTGTCGGGACAGACCTTTTGGACGATTAGAGTGAGGGAGGCGCTTGACATTCGCACTCTTTTGCTCATACGTTTTATCGTTTTGACCCGGCGTGGCCGTGGCATTTTGTTGTATTTATGATTTCCGCTTTTATCTCTATTCAAAACGTTTTCGTGATAGTCTAGGACAGATGAAGCCTCCAATGGGCTTATGATCTTTTCGGGGTTCGCAATCCCCATCTTTTGACAACTAAATCTTCCGCTTAAATGAACCTAATAATAACTCGTACTCGGTCGTAAGATCCAAAGCTCATGGAAGAAGATCAAACTTCTTCTATAACGTTCCCCGATAATCTAGTATTCCGAAATACTAGATTAACGTTCCTCGATAATCTAGTATTTCACAGCTTGTATGCATTAGGACCCATCTTCTGAACCACTCTGAATGGTCCATCTCCCCTGGGGTCCAGCTTAGACTTCCGTAGTTGCAGAAATCTTTCCTTCCTGAGATGCAGCCAGACCAGATCACCAACGTTGAACTGCACATCCTTGCGATGCTTGTCCTTCGCGGCCTTGTATTGCGCAGTCTTCCTTTCCAGCTGCGCCTTGGTACGCTCATGCAAGCTTTTGATGAAGTCCACTTGCTTAGCTGCATCTACGCTTTCCTTTTCCTTGTATGGCCGAGGCAGCATGTCCACAGGAGTAAGTGGATTTCGGCCATATACCACTTCGAAGGGGGTAAGCTTTGTTGCAGAGTGCCTAGACCTGTTATATGCAAATTCTACAAATGGTAGGCAATCTTCCCACCTCCGGAGGTTAGTTCGCAGCATGACTCTAAGGAGAGCCCCAAGAGTTCTATTTGTGACCTCAGTTTGGCCATCAGTTTGTGGGTGACAAGAAGTAGAAAATAGCAATTTTGTACTTTAGACCACAGAGTTTTCCAAAAAGAACTTAAAATTTTAGGATCACGGTCAGAAGCTATAGATAATGGCAATCCATGTAAGCGAACAACATCTTTGAAGAATAAATGAGCAACATGAATAGCATCATCAGTTTTGTGACATGGAATAAAATGAGTCATTTTGGAAAATCTGTCTACAACAACAAATATGGAATCATGACCCTTAGAAGTTCTAGGCAATCCTACAATAAAATCCATAGAAACATCTTCCCAGGGTGCATTAGCAATAGGCAAAGGTTGATATAGACCATTAGCATTAGATTTCGATTTGGCTTTAGCACATGTAACACAACTTTTGACAAATCTCAACACATAATTAGACATTTTAGGCCAAAAGTAATGTTCCTTAAGTCCAGCTAAGGTTTTTTCGAAACCACCATGTCCTCTAGATTCATGAATTTCTTGAGTTAACAATCGGCGAATAGAAGAAGATGGGATACAAAGCTTGCCCATCTTAAACAAATAACCATTATCAAGAAAAAAAGAATCAACTTTACCTTTGGACACACATTGAGCATATATAGTTTTAAAGAAACTATCAGAAGCATACAGTTCCTTTATCAATGCAAAACCCAAAACATGTGCATCCATATGGTTTAAGAGGACATACCTGCGTGATAGCGCATCAGCTACCACATTGTCCTTTCCCTTCTTGTGGTGAACCACATAGGAAAAGGTCTCTATAAACTCCACCCATCGAGCAAGTCGCCTGCTGAGCACAACTTGTCCTTTGAGGTACTTTAGAGCTTCATGATCCGAATGAATCACAAACTCCTTAGGCCAGAGATAATGTTGCCAAGTCTGTAAGCAGCGCACTAGTGCAAATACCTCCTTGTCGTAGGTAGAATAGTTGAGCTCAGCGAACACCAACTTTTCACTGAAGTAGGCGATGGGACGCTTGTTCTGCAGCAGGACCCCTCCAATGCCAGTGCCAGAAGCGTCACACTCGAGCTCAAAAGGTTGAGCAAAGTCAGGTAACTGCAGCACTGGGGCGTTAGTCAGGCGATCCTTGAGGGCGTCGAAAGCCTTTTGATGTGAGTCAGTCCAGCGAAATGTCATATCTTTTTTTGTCAGCTCATGTAGGGGGGCGGCAATCAGGCTGAAGTCCTTGACAAAACATCGGTAGAAACCAGCAAGGCCCAAGAATGAGTGGACATGAGTGGGTGTATTCGGCCTGGCCCACTCCTGAATAGCACGAATCTTCTCCTCATCCACCTTTAATCCAGATGCAGTCACTACAAAACCAAGAAAAACGGTAGACTCGGATGCAAAAGAACACTTCTTTAAATTGGCATATAATTTTTCTTTCCTAAGACAATCAAAAACCAATTTTAAGTGACTTAAGTGATCATGCATATTCTTACTATAGATGAAGATATCGTCAAAATAGACAACGACAAATTTTCCTAAGTGTCTTCTAAGCACATGGTTCATAAGCCTCATAAAAGTAGAAGGTGCATTTGTTAAACCAAAAGGCATTACTAACCATTCATATAAGTCATACTTAGTTTTAAAAGCCGTTTTCCATTCATCACCCTGTTTCATCCTAATTTGATGATATCCACTTCTAAGGTCAATTTTAGAAAAAATAGAAGCACCATGAAGTTCATCAAGCATATCATCTAAACGAGGAATAGGGTGGCGATACTTAACCGTTATTTGGTTAATTGCGCGACAATCAACACACATGCTCCAGGAGCCATCCTTCTTTGGAACCAAAATGACAGGCACGGCACAGGGAGACATGCTTTCTCGCACGAAGCCTTTATTCATCAATTTTGTGACTTGGCATTGAAGCTCATTTGTTTCCTCGGGACTAGCTCTATAAGCGGCGCGATTAGGCAAGGCTTCCCCATGCCCAAAGTCAATCTGGTGCTCAATACCTCTAATAGGAGGCAAGCCTTGGGGTAGTTCAGTTGGAAGCACATCTAAATAATCCTGCAGAAGAGCAGCAATAGGTGCAGGAATATGACTCAATTCAACATTAAGTAATACCTGTGTCATTACTAGGAGAATATGAGGTCGATGAGCATTCCATGTGATGGTCCCTTTCTGAGGTTGAGAGACCAATGAACGACGTTCTGCAGAGCCCTTTAGTGATGCAGAAGAGGGCTGAATGGACGTCGAGTGGGCAGGAGGTGGCGCCGAGGGGGCTGTAGGGGCGGCTGGTAGGGCCGCGGGCGCGGCAAGCTGGGCCGCGGGGGCGGCCTGATGTGCCGAGCTCTCCTTGAGCTTCTCCATCCTTTCAGCTTCCTTCTGGGTGTCCTGTTGTTGCTTCTTGCGAACCTGGTCCTTCATAATAGTGTGTGGCGAAAGGGGTAGGAGAGTAACTCTCCTCCCATCAAAAGTGAAGGCATATGTATTCACACGACCATCATGAAGAACAGAACGATCATATAACCAAGGACGACCTAATAATATATGACTACAATCCATGCGAGAAACATCGCATAATATTTTATCATGATATGTTCCAATAGAAAGGGAAACTAAACATTGTTTGGTGACCATTATATCAGAACCATCATCAGTAATGCCATTTAATCCATAGTGAGTAGCTCTAGGAGTAGTAGTTAAATGGAGGAAATCCACTACCTTTTCACTGATGAGATTGCAGCAACTCCCACCGTCGATGATGAGGCTTAAGGTAGCTTCGCAAACTAAACACCTAGCGTGGAATATGTTCTCCCTTTGATCAGCCATGGGAGATTCCTGAATGTGTAGGACCCGCCGGTTGATAATGCAAAACAAGTTGTCGTACTCTGAACTATCGATCTCCTCAATAGGCTCAGACGGCTGGTCCTTCTCCCCTTCACTTGAAATTACATGGTCCTCAACAGTCTCTTCCTCATAGTAATAGTCTCCCAAATCATTTAGCAGAACCTTCCTTTTCCGAGGGCAATTGCGAGAGACATGCCCAGAACCACCACAAGTGAAGCAGTGGATATCTTTGTTGCGATCTGTAGAAGGTGCATCAACTCTTCTAGTTTCAACCTGATAACCTTGTTGAGGTGAGTTGGAAACTCCCTTTTGCTGCATAGAAGGGTTAGAAGTAGAAGGTTTAGATTGACTAGAAGGGTTAAAGGGAACAAACCTGCCACCTTGAGAGGTCTGGTCGAATCTAGTCCTCTGTTGCCGTAGCTGTTGTTGTTGTTGTTCATACAGAAGCTGTGCTTTATGAGTCAAAGTGTTAATATCTCTAATGGAATGGATAGATAAAGGATTTTTAATAGAAATATTAAGACCAGCAAGAAATTGAGTACACAAAGCACGTTCAGTAAGATAAACATTAGCCTGATGGGAGAGTCGTTCAAGCTCATCCATGTAGTCATTAGGAGAGCGAGTTCCTTGGCGGAAGGACGCGAGCTGCATTCTCATAGACTCCGTGTATTCCTCATGCACATGTCTCTTTTTCAGGAGATAGCGAAGTTGTGGCCAAGTTTCAACAGGTTGCTTGTCCTGACGACGGCGCATCTCACGAGTGCGGAACCACCAGGTGTGAGCTTTACCTACTAAATGAAATATAACAACTTCCAACTTCTCCGTTTCCTCATAGCGTAAATGTTCAAGCAGATAGTCAGTATGATTTTCCCAAACAAGATAAGCTTCAGGATCAGTGTTACCATCAAAGGTTTCTAACTTAAGCTTAACATCTCGTCTCTGTATAGCTTGAGCATTATCAAATCTAGGATGACCAAAATTAGGAGGGGGTAAATCATCAAAGTTAGGATTTACCTCATGGTAAGCATCCTACAAATGTGGCGTCTCATACAGGTCATTATTGTTGTGGTTGTCATCCCAGTTAGCACGGGTATGAAACGGCTGCTGATAACGCTGATTTGGCCTACCTTGCTGATGTCGTGGTGGGGTGTGCTCATGGCGATCCTGTTGGCCATTGAAGCCCGCTAGATGATCGTTGTCATTCTCTCCATTGAAAGGGTTAGGAGTAGAAGACTGAAGCTGAAAATGTAATTGACCAGAAGGGGGAGATTTAACAGAATAAAAGGTGTTACCTGCAGGTGGCGGATTACCTGTAGGTGGAACATTACCTGAAGGAGGTGTAGTATCTGGGGGTGGTGGAGGCGGCTTACCTCCAAAGGGAGGTGTGGATCCAAAAGCCTCTGCCTGTTTTGCCTCCTCCAATTGCCGCGTGACTGCATGTTTGATGAGGTCAGAGAAAAATACGCGGTCCTCTGTACGTTCGACAGCTCGACGATTTGCAGCCTATGTCAATTCCTTACGCATAGCCAGGGTAGAGGATTGAACAGCATAGTCAATAACAAACTGCATGTCAGAAGCCGAAATGGTAGTGGGTGGGGTAGGGGAAGGGTTGGGGTCACTATCGTTCGACATGTTCCTACAATATCAGAAGAGCAACAAGTAAACGAAGCAAAGACCAGAAACCAAGTAATGCAAGCTCTAGTGATTCCTAAGAGTGATTCAAGTTTTTAGAAATCAAAGAGCGAGAAAACAAGGCACTATATTCAAGCAATTCCCCTGGACACAGAATTTTGCAATATTGAAGACAACAAGTAATAATCAAAATTGCAATTTAAATCAGCCACAAGTCGGATATCAAGGATAGCAAGTATAAACAAGCAGCTTAATATGTATAGAAAAAGAACTACAATGTGATGCTTGAATAATAAGAATATGGAATAATCGACAATAGCAATCACAAGGGCAATCAAGTGCACAAACTCCGTCAACTATTATCTGACGGTTGCAACACGGTTCAGAGAAAGATGGGTGTGACCAAGGCTCCAGTGTCGGCACAGCACAAAATCACACAAGTAGGGTTCTTTTGTAATGCTTAAAACCGATTAGATCATCTAACATGTAGCAAGAAAAGAATGAACAAAGGAAGAGTTACTAACTCAACAATGTAATGTATGCTAAACTTTTCTTTCTTTCTCTTTTTTCTCTTTTTTTTTTTTGAAGCTCTCGGCTTTTTCTTTTCTTTTTTTTTTTGGCTATGAAATAGCTGCTGGAAATAACCTGAAATCCGATACCACTTGATACGTTTGGGATACCCGATCCTTCGCTTGTGGGCTCAAGATCAAGAACCACGCCGTATATTTGCTTAGATCTTGCAATGCTCTTTGATATCTCCTGATTGGAACAATTTAAAACAAGTAATTAAATTTCTGAATAGCGACAGTTTTCACACTTAATAAAAATTCCAACAATTGAGACTTTACAAATAGCGACAGAAAAACAAAGAGAAGCGAGAGGGAGAAGCGAGGGACTGGGCGCACGAGGTCACGGGCACATAGGTGTCTAGGCCTCAGGGTGTGCGTGCGGGAGTGTCCGGATGCGCGAGGGCTTCTCTCGCTGGGGGCGAGTGTGTTGGCGAGAGGCGTGCGCGGGAGCGAAGACGGAAGTGCAGACGCGGGAGCGAGAGCGCCTGGGAGGACGCGGGAGCGAGGGCGCCAGAAAGCGTCCGCGCTCGCTGGGAGCGGGCTGCTCGCGGACGACGCCAAAGGCCGGGCCTCTCTTCTTGCGACAGGGACTATTTGAGGGATGTGTATGGTTTAGGGTTTCCGATGGGAATCAAGAGGATGGTGATGATTTGTGATTGCCGAAAATCTCAAGAACACAAGAGCTTTTGGGATTGATAATCGAGAACCCTTTAATCCACAAAGGGGTTTCTCAATTCTAATTCAATCTAGTTAATTCAAAGGTGCATAACATGAATTTATAGAAAACTATGGGAGATCTAACCAATCCTTCCCTGCAAAGGAAAGGGGTTTGGATAGATTAATTCTATCTAAAGATAAATAAAATAAACCTAAGATAAATATTTCCTAATAAGATAAATATTTCATAACTTGGTGGTTGAAGATTATATCTAGAAGAGATATAATTAATTCCACCTTATTTATCTAATTGCATAAAATAATAACATAGGTAATTAATGCAAGAGAACTCGGCCCACAAGAGCCCACTCGGCCAAGCCCACCAAAACCACTCGACATGTTGTTGGGCCGAGTGACATGTGTGTGTTGATCAAGGAGGGTGTTGACGAGTCTTCATGAGCTCCGAGTGTGGACGCAAGCTCACTTCCGGTGCTGGTGGTGTAACCTTGAGCCAAGTGATCTAGGGTGGCCTGAACCCTTGCTCTAAAGTTCCATGGTGACGGACAAGAAAGGCTTTAGTTGCAATCTGAATCTTCTTGGCCCTTGCACGAGTGATAGGACCATCGAATGGAACCTTCATGTTGTCCTCAATGTCACCAGGAGTCATCGATAATTGCACGGCATCATATTGTGAAATAGACATAGAGGGTGCAAGAAACATACTCAAATATTCATGAGACAGTATCATAGAAGTCCCCCATGCCGACATACTGAGACATCTAGGCCCAATGTGCCTATGTAAAATCCTCTCCATCCTTCTTTGGCAACAAAGAACTACACGTGGAGAAAATCAAAGAACTGTCAATCAATGTTCAAGGAATCAAGGTAATAGTTTAACCATATCAATATTCAATAGGGAATGGTAAAATCTAAAAGGAAATGGAGTTATGGATAAAAAAAAAACTGCAGATCGAAAGGCATAAAATCAAGATTCGCACCAAATCACAATAAAAGCAAAATCACGAGAAATATGCGATGACGATCTGGAAAACTACCTTGAAAGATAGCCCGCAGAAGGATGAGGCGTCTGGAGAAAGGAGGATACGTGCAATTAGGAATCTATATACATATACTAAAAGTCTAAAACTGATGCAGTGGTGCATGCGTGGATGTGTGTGTGAATGAATCTGTCTACATGGCGGCGCGTGAGTGCTTATAATTAATTTTTAAATTAAATTACAATATACCATATATAACATCTTCCATTTAATATATAGTCAAAA
This sequence comes from Persicaria tinctoria, assembly GCA_037127255.1. NCBI lineage: Eukaryota > Viridiplantae > Streptophyta > Magnoliopsida > Caryophyllales > Polygonaceae > Persicaria > Persicaria tinctoria. Next base: position 66,727,301 of record JBANSL010000006.1, read on the forward strand.
TCTAATACATAGAAACAACCAACCAATTTCACATCCGAAAAAATTCAACATAATATACATTAACATATATTCACTACACCGTAAATCCCGTGCTTGGGACAGTTCTTACACTAGTTTTGATTGGAAAGTGGGAAAAAATATCAGGAAAAAAAAAAGTATTTTAATTAGTGAACTGAAAAAAAAAAAAAGAGGATTGGTCGAAAAGGAGAGAAATGTGAAGACGTTGTCACGTAAGCATAAACTCTTCTTAATTAAGTAATTATACAGAGATAGATATAGATACCATATATAACATCTTCCATTTAATATTATATAGCCAAATCTAATACATAGAAACAACCAACCAATTTCACATCCGAAAAAATTCAACATAATATACAGTAACATATATTCACTACACCGTAAATCCCGTGCTTGGGACGGTTCTTACACTAGTTTTGATTGGAAAGTGGGAACAAATATCAGAAAAAAGAGTATTTTAATTAGTGAACTAAAAAAAAAAGGATTGGTCGAAAAGGAGAGAAATATGGAGACGTTGCCACGAAAGCATAAACTCTTCTGAATTAAGTAATTATATAGATATAGATATAGATAGATATAGATATATAGATATATAGTAACATATATTCACTACACCGTAAATCGCGTGCTTGGGACGGTTCTTACACTAGTTTTTATTGGAAAGTGGGAAAAAAATATCAGAAAAAAAAAAGTATTTTAATTAGTGAATTGAAAAGTACAAAAAAAGGACTGGTCGAAAAGGAGAGAAATATGGAGACGTTTCCACGTAAGCATATACTCTTCTTAATTAAGTAATTACTAGTACAGTGCCCGCGCCATTGCGCGGTTTTTTTAGAAAAATTATAATAATATGACAAATTAATATTATAAAATTAAATAAAATTTTAATAAAAGTTAGCATAAGATTTAAAAATATATAATTTGATTGATTGAAAAAAATATAATTAATTAATGTGATGATAACATATCATTAAAAATGGTTCTCATTTAATGAAGTATAGAAATATAGATATTTTAAAATTATCTTATTGGAAAGAAAAAAAAATTACTATCATTGTAATATTATTTAAAAGATTTAACTAAAAATATTTTATTAAAATCACTTCGATGAAAGAGAAAATATATACGATGTGATATTCTAATGTTTTTAATTTAATATAGTATATAGAGAACTACATACATGTATAAATTTTCAATTAAACCCATTGGTTAAAAAATATAGAATATATTAAGGAAAAAATTATAATAATGCGATGATGTCACTCATCAAAATTACTTTACATTAAAATTATATATTAGCATTAATATTAATTCAAGATTTTGAATTGAACCACTGATTAGAAAATGAAGTATATAATGACTTGAAAAAATGACCAAAACTATCTTTACATAAACAGATGACACATGACTATAAGATTATGGGTTATATATAATTCAATTTGCATATATAGATGAATGATTTTTATTAATTCAAAAAGAAAAGAAAAAGGAAAGATGCAACTTATATTATTTTATTTAACACGTTAATTCTTATTTTATTTTCTCAAAAACTAATTAGATTAGAAGTTAGGTAGATATAGAAAGGAAGGTAATCAAAATAAAAAAAAATCATGTATTTTTTTTAAAAATGAGATGTTAAATGAAAACTTTAATCTATAATTATTAAACAAATATCTTACTTTGGATAATTAAATAAGATCTTTATATTTTGATGGATATAACTATATTTTGAAATTTTTTTCTGTGTATATATAATAATAAATTTTAACGGGTAGATATATATGGATAGATAATAAAATATATAAAACAAAGGGCAAGTAATTGATAGACTAATTGATTTTACCTTAATTATATAGATTATTATGAAAATAGACTAACCTAAAATAGCTTGGCATAGAAGGATGACACATGACACATAATTGCTTCTCATTTAATATATATATATATATTAAAAAAAATGTGGAACCCAATCAATTTTTAAAAAAAAACAAGACCGAAAAGTCTTATTTTTAAAAGAGAAGAATCAAAAGAGGTAATGACCGGTAATTAATTTAATATAGTAATTATATAGAGTATTAGACCATGCACACTTGTGAACACTTCTGCTCTTTCCTTGACTCACTTTTTCATTGCCACATCAGTATAAGAACACTTATTTACCTTTTCAGCAGTTCCACCAACACACGTCACTTCCGAATCCCTCACCCACTTTTTAATCATTTTATTTTTAATAAATATTTCATAATACGATAATAATAATAATAACAATAGCAAAACGTTTAGAGTATGATATTATTATTATTTAATCATTATTTATTATTATTAATTAAATAAAATTATTATTATTATTATTATTTAAAAAAACCTCAAACATATTCAAAATGGGTGTCGATGAATAGATAAAATTAAATCTTATTCGAATATATTTTTTTATATAAAATTAGATTTATTACATACTAATAATTGGGTTTTGAAATAAATAATTTACCTTTACCATATGACATTGTTACAAAGAGTTGTGTGCCACCGCTCCTCCTGCAAGAACTATCTCACTCCCCCGCTATGGCATATATTTTTTTTATATTACTATTGTTTATCCTACATGGCACCAAAGAGCCGTGTGCCACCGCTCGGGTGCACATGCTCTTAGGGAAGAATGGCTAGTGTCAAATGACACTAGTGTAGTGTCATCCAAAGATTCCCCCAGCCTCAGAAGAGGAAACCAGCGGGGCACGAGTGCATCAATGGCAAATGGGTTAGGAGACGATTTCCCCTCAGTTTGAAAGGCCTACCCTGTTGGCCTTTAAATCCCTCTTCACTAGATACCCCTCCCAACCCAACGAATTCATCAACTAGAAGCCCCGACACCCTCGATTTGGAGCACTCTCAGTCTTTGTGTTTGTGCATCTTTCCCTCTCTGTGGTCTCCTTGAATGTCAACCACTTCCCGCTTCGTTCGATCAACGTAGCTTCCCGCCAGATACCCTCTCTGTTGTCCCCCAAAACAGACCCACCACATGTTCAATGAATTGCCTCAAAGAAACCTCTCCGCTCTCAACTCCCTCCTCGCCTCTCATCTCCGCAATGGCGACCCTCTTTCCACATGGTTCCTCTTCACCCACATCCACCGCGCTCGTACCGACCTCAACCCCCGCACTTTCACCCCTGCCCTTGGCGCTTGCTCTACCTTGCCCACCTCCTTCCGCGGCAAGCAAGTCCACGCCTTGATGCTCAACTGTGGCTCCGACTCCCAAATCGTGCCCCAAACCGCCCTCATGGACATGTACTCCAAGCACGGCTTGATGGCTGACTCCACCAGAGTCTTTGATGAAATGGTTTCCAGGGATGTTGTCACTTGGAATGCTTTGATCTCGAATTATATGAGGCATGGAATGGCCGACAAGGCGGTACTGGCTTTCTAAGCAATGAGGGGAGACGGTGTTGGGTTTACTGGCTTTACTTTGTGCTTTGTGCTTAAAGCTTGTGTATCCCTCCAAGCTCTCAGGCAGGGAGTTCAGGTTCATGGGTTGATTGTCACCATGGGGAGTGATGATTTGGTTGTTTTGGGCACGGCTCTAATCGACTTCTACTCACACATCGCCATGATGGATAGAGTTATTCTTATTTATGATAGTCTTGGGCGTGATAAGGACAATGTTATGCAGAACTCCTTCATTGCTGCTTTTGTTAGGAACCGGAGATATGATGATGCCTTGTTGGTTATGAGTACCATGAAGCCGAATACATTTGCCTTGACAAGTGCTTTGGTAGCTTGCTCCGAGAACTCTAATTTATGGTTGGGGAAGCAAATACATTGTGTGGCTATTCGATTTGGCTTATTTGGCGATACCCAGCTTTGTAATGCCTTGTTGGACATGTATGCAAAGTGCGGTGAAGTTTCATTAGCAAGTGCAGTGTTTGATCGGATTCCTCAGAGAGATGTGGTGTCTTGGACTAGTATGATAGATGCACACGGGGCAAATGGAAACGAAATTGCAGTAGTTGAGTTGTTTAAGAGGATGGGGGAAGATGGAAGCCATGTTGCGCCCAATGATATTACAGTTCTCGCCCTTCTCTCAGCTTGTTCGCGTTCAGGGCTTGTTGCGGAAGGCCGGGAGTGCTTCCAGTCAGCTGAAGACAAGTATGGTTTCACTCCAGGATCCAAGCATTATGCCTGCTACATTGATATTCTAGGTCGAGCAGGACATGTCGACGAAATCTGGTCAGTGTATAGAGATATGGTGAAGAATGGAACCGAGCTGACGGGCGAAGTGTGGGGGGCATTGATGAATGCTTGCGGGCAAAACAAGGACATTTCGAGGGGTGAGTTCGCAGCGAGGAGTTTGTACGAGTTGGACCCTGATACGCCTGGAACTTACATGCTGCTATCCAACTTTTATGCAGCGGTTGGGAAATGGGAGATTGTATACCAACTTAGAAGTGTAATGAAGGGGAAAGGACTACTTAAGAATGTGGGAATCAGTTGGGTTTCTGCTTCACATACTGACCCCAAAATTTCTGCTTCACATACTGACCCCAAAATTTCTGCTTCACATACTGACCCCAAAATTTCTGCTTCAGGCTAAAAAGACAACTTTTTATTGTTCAATTGCAAGTCCAAGATTTCCATTGAAATTAAATAACAAATTACTCTGAAACGGTAAATATATAGCTGTGGTAATGAAACCAAACATATACAAAAGTGTAAGACCAAACTAGGGGTCTTACGTAAAAGGGGAATCAAAAACCTATACCCAAAAGTCTCCTCTATAACTCAAAAGACATATCATCAGCTCCAAATCTCCCAAACTCATAAACCCCCTACTCCCTAACCTACGTACTCGTCGATCCAGAATCCCCACCAGCACAACGGTGCTTAATGGATAGTCGGGATGGGCAACTCGCAATAATGAGATTAGCACATCTAGTTACATCAAAAGGATCATGGCTAAATATAAGTTTGTTGCGTGCAAGCCATGTAAAATAAATAAGAGCTTGAAAACAATGTAGCTTCATGTGAAAAACCTTCCTCTTACGCCTCTTGGTAGGCACTAAGGCGAACCAGTGTAACCAGTCAGCGACGGTCTCAAAACGGCATGAGATGCCAGCCCAATCGAAGACAATACATTGGACGGCAGTAATCACGGGGCAGCCAAACCATAGATGATCAGTCGTCTCCTCCGACTCTTTGCATAGCGCACAAATAGCGGCGTCATTACCCAACCAATGCCTGATAATGTGCCCACCGTTTCTTCATGGCGAGCCATGTCACAAAGCTCCCTTTCTTATTGTTTTACAAGATGAAGATTTGATGAATCTGTCATACAAGTGCTAAATCTCAAAAATAAAAATGCTTCAACTTTGATGCAACTAGATATGCCTAGACAAAATGAGACTCCAACTCATGAATTTGAATAAAATTATCTACTAGTTGTATACCTGTTACTTGTGTACACATTATGAAAAGGGTAAATTACATCAATGGTCCCTAAACTTTACATGTTTTTCCTTATTGGTCCATAAACTTTAAGTCATTCTAATAAAGTCCCTAAATTATTAAAATGATTGCACCATCCATCCTTCCAACCATAAATCTCCACCAAATTTTATGCTAATTACAAAAAATCACCAATAAATTTGTCAATTTTTACAAAACACTCATAAATTAAAATTTTGAAATAAAATAAAATAATTTGGAGTTTTGTTTTCAATCAACCACCCAAAACCTTTACAATATTTAGAAATAATTTTATTAGGTTCATAAAATAATGTCCAAATTATACAAAAATATCGATAAACTAGGAAGTTTTCACAAAACCACTTGTAAATTCAATTTTATTTTTTACAAATAACTCAACTAAAGAACCACCATAAAATTTCAATGTAAAAACAAAAATGCTACATTATCACTTAATATCTCAAAGTCTAGAAAAATGTTTAATCAGCATTGTTTATTTTATTTGACCTTTTTCTGAAAAATTCAATGTTTTTCAAACAATTATTAAATGATATGGATTGTGTGGTTCTTTAACCCTAGATTGAATAGTTTTTTATATATATTTTTCTAGTTATGGGCCAGTAAAAAAAAATGTAGGTAGGAGTGTTTTTGACATTTTGTGTAATTTATTTATTATCTTATTCAACTAATTTAACCATTGCTAACATTGAAATTTGAAAGGGTTTAGTGTTTTTCTTATTCAACTAATTTTTGACAGTTTTGTATACTTTTATTATTTATGGGCCATTTTTTTAATTTCTTCGCTTTGAAATATTATTCAACTAATTTTTGACAGTAAGTGTGATATCTCAAAACTAAAAATCTCAAAGTTGGGGGATTTCCTATATTTTTCCAATTCATGGGTAGTTTGTGAAAACTCTCCTAATTTAAGGCAATTTTGTGTAATTTATTCATAATATTTAATGGAGATTCGGCAGTTTTTTTATGGAAGGGCTAATGGTGCAATCATTTTAATAGTTTAGGGATCTAACCGGAAAGAGTTAAAGTTTAGGGACTAATAAGGAAAAGCTTGCAAACTTTAGAGATCGTCAGTGTTATTGACCCTTATGAAAATATAGGTATATCAAGCAAGCAACACTGAACACGTCTTACCAAAAAAAACAAAAAAACAAAGCAACACATGGATTTGAATCGAGAATGGAAAACTCGGTCAATTGGTCAATTGTGGGTGCTATAGTAGAAAGGGAACTTTTACTAGGGGCTGCTTCATTTTTGTTCAAGGTATTTGCTTGGGCTTTTAATGATATTATAATAAGCAGGCTGCACAGAAATAAGAGGAAGGACTTCAACAACTCTCCAAACTTTAACCACCAAAAAGTAAGATGGTTGGGCAACCATGACTGCCACAGAAGCCACCAATTCCATTATACCATATGCTGATTTCGCTTTCTGGGTATGTGAATTTCAACTAAATATAACAAGGGACATGTAAAACGGCATCTTCAGCACTTGTGCCGTATTGCATTTACGAATATATGTCTGATAATGCATATCATTCATCTATAAGTCAAGCTGGAAAGTATCAATCCATGAATCCCTAAAGAATCTCTTGTAATGTAAACTAAGTTATAGAGTTACAAAAATGTACACCTGTGGCTCCCAAAGCTACTCTCCTGTTTGTGTTGTGTACCTTTTACAGGTCTTCATCAAGAAGATGGAACTCCCAGGGTTTATCATAAAGCTCGGATTTTACCTCCATATCCATAGTGTTTTAGCAGCCCTTCATCTTGCCGCCAATTCTCCTTTACTTTCACTTCCACCTGTAAAAATCAGCCCAAATTAGTTATTATTTGGAAATTAGTGTTTGTTTGGAAAAGGAACACCCTAACAAAAAAATAATAAGGCCCAAATTAGTTATTATTTGAAAAAGAGGTAATTCTTGCAGGTTTCCTTGATTGAGGGTATTTTGTGATTTCTCAAAATAAGAGACCAAAATGAGTTGGTATGTACACAACTTCGGATGATAAAAAAAATGTTACATTGGCCACATATTCTGTAGGTGTTGATCACTTTTATTCGTATAGTTTCGTCAAGGTAAAGTAGGGATGTGGGAAAATAACTTTCTTATCTTCCACGCATTTTTTTTTTATTAGATGACCTAGTCGAAAGAACTAGTGTCCTTCTCCCGAAGTTACGGTGTCATTTTGCCAAGTTCCTTCGACATGGTTAATAATCTACGCAGCTTCAGCATCTCTGGGTCAACGTATTTTTAAAAAGAAAATAGCAAGGGGATCAAGCAATTTCCCTATAACAATAGAATACATGTAATTTCCGTTACATAAACATAATATAGGAAGAGATGAGTTTTTCTATAATTGTCCACAACAGAGTATTTTTTTTTTTTTATAATAAAAGGCCCAAAAGATTACTATTATGGGTGGAAAAACTTTTTTTTTTTTTGCAATTTTAAAATTTATTTTAACAGAGGGCATTTTTGTAATTACTTTGGAAAGAAGCATTTTTTAATAATTTTCAAATAAATAATTAATAAATAAGTTTTTGTGTAAATGTTCCTATGCAGAGGCGCAGAGCCACACTTGTATGTATGTAAGATAAGTTAAAATACAATGATGTGGACAATTTCCGAAAATATAGTAAGCGTGAAATGTCTATAATGTTTAAAAAGAAGGGGAATGATTAATAAGTCACTAATCATAAGATCATAGCATTTAATCTATACTGATATGAAATATGATACATAATAGATGAGGTATAGATGTTACATGTTTGTAAAATTTTCAACTACTAAGGGTTAAAAGTGCAAAGGCGTTGTTGATAGTGTGGCGTGTTTGTAATTTTATTGGAATAAAGGTTAAGAGTTTAAAGGCAGTGCTGAGAACGATGCTGCATGCTTGTAATTTTATTAGATGGTGTGGCATATTTGTAATTTTATAGGATTAAAAGGCCAGAAATTTGAAGACACCATTGACAAGGCTTTGGACCCTTCTATCCTCTGTATATAGATATAGATATACAAATATGTTAGGGCAGGAGTTATTACTGTACCTCTAAATAGACTTTCTTTTGCAAAAAATCTTCAATGTCAAGCCGAGCAGCTGTAGCTAGTAGCTTCAAAGCTCTTCCTTCCTGAGAATAGGTGTAAACCAATTAGGAATCAGTCAATAGATACAAGTTAACTGTTTAAATGAGGCACATTTTTTTTTAATCATTTCATCACTCCTCGAATTGTTCAGGACCTGAACTTCAGGTCAAAGAAAAAGAAACGGAATGACATAATGTGATACTTTTCCAAATTTCTAATTTGTTAATTTTACTTATTATTTTTATTTTCCAATTTCTAGTTAGTTTCTTTAACTTCCCATGAACCATGTTCCCCGGTCCCAAGTTAAGGCACTCCTCGACTGTCTCCATGTTCTCTTCCATTTTCCTGCATTTTAATTATTCAGTTTTAGAATTTAGTTATTTAGTTTTTCTATCATATAAATGGGGTGGCCGAAATCTTGTATGACAGACTTGATGATGAATTGAACACAGATGTGAGGATTCCTCACAAAACTGGCTGATACACGAGATTCTTGCATTTCAAATTCTTATTCCTACGAGCTAGATCTTTACTCCTAGTGGTTTCTATCATAATGAGCCTTGTACAACAGAAAGGGGTAAAGAGGTGTACCACCATTATCACAATTCTACACTCACCTTCCCAATCAGAATAATCTTTTGTGAGTTTTTTTCAACAACAACCTCGACTTGGATGTAGTCTTTCGCACCAGGCCTCGTTTTATAGGTCACTACATTCACCTGCATGATATTAATTCAGTAAATCAGCAGCAGCAATCTAGCATGCGACTCTCTAAAGAGAAGATGAAACCAGCAAACTAGAAAAGTAAGCTTAATTAGAGTAATCACTATTCACTAAGCTTAGTTAGAGTAATCAGTAGATAAATATTTTAGTCAGAAAGAACGACCTGGCAGGCATAAGGCACTTCATTGCGATATTGCATAAATATCTTTTCTCTGACGATTTCAGCTACGAAAAATCTTTCTGGGTGCTCACTGGCAATGTCCTAAAATCAAAACAATATGGTTACCATTGAAAGCCAAATTTAGCTTGCAAGAGCAAGACTTCTATTGCTAAGACATGTAAGATAAAAACAAAAGATGTCACTGTTGCAGAAAATTCATAAAGAAAGCTAAGTGGATAGGAGAGAGGATGAGATAGAGAAGCTTAACACCTTCAGATAGAATGTTACTGTTGTGGAAAATTCATGTAGCAAGCAAGTGAATATAAGAGAGAATGAGACAGAGAAGCTGAATACCTTCGGATAGAGTGGAGGACCCATCGGAAGTTTTGAAAGTATCCAATCCTTGACGTCCTCAACACCATGACCAAATTTAGCACTCACAGGTATGACGTCATCAACATCAGTGAGCTTCTCATACCACTGCAAGGGATCATTGATACTTAGTCACACATTAGTTCCATCAACTAAATAAGCCAGTGTTTGCTCATGTAATTACATGTGCACGACCAAAAGCAAACAAACAAATCAAGACACAGAATTTATTGCAACCTCCAACTTTTTTGCAATTTCACCAGGTTTGATAAGATCTTTCTTGTTTAGAACCAGCAAAGTAGGTAGTTTCTCTTTCATGCTTCCAAAACCCTCTGCTAGCACTTCGTCCATCTGGGGAAAAAAAGAGAGGCTAAAAACTCAAGGACAACTAAACAAATAGATGGAGGAGAAGGGTAAAAGGATCATACCTTCTCCGGCACCTTACTTGCATCAACCACAATAAGTACACAATCAGCATTGACCGCTGCACTTCGGACATTCTTCATCATCATTGAGTCCAACTTGTGCATTTTCTTCTCAATCACGCCAGGTGTATCATAAAGTATCATCTGTCAGTAATCAACATAGTTGAATGCATAATTGTGTAGAACCAGAAACCATCCAGGAAGAGCACAATCAAGACTGCATGTCCAACCATGTAATGTTTCCAATCAGCTAAATCCAAAGTGCTGCTTCAGGATAACATTCCAAAAATTTTATTACTATAAGTTATATCCAGTATCCTAACTTTGCTGATGGAGCGGCAGTCAATTTCTTTTCATAGGACATGTTGATATTTGTTACATGCTTTGAATGTCCAATTTGCTCCCTTATCTCTCCCCAAACTATGACCTAGCATGTTTGATGTTGCTATATGCCTTCATTTGTAAGCTTATCCGAATGAATATGGTGATATACAATATGATCACACACGCTCATTGGTATCTTCAAGCAGGTCAACATCTTGTCGCCCATACAATATGAGAAACTTTATTTTTGTTGTTGTTTTTCATTTCTGGAGTTGACAATCACAGAATATGAAGCAATCTACAATTCTATATTTGACCATTCTGATGAGATATCTAAAGTATTATAGCTTGATCAATTCATGGTTACACAGCAGTTGTTAAACAACCGTAAACTCTAAACCTTAAACCCTAAACTATAACAAAAACAGCCGAAGGCAAAAGACAGAATACTAATGTCTTTTAAAATCTCAAATTAACTCAGAGCTAGTAAAATAAAAACATAAGTCGGTAAGCATTACAGCATAAAGGGCACCATATGCAGGAAATTCAAACCTGGTAATCTGGGCCAGAACATATACCAAGGATCCGATGTCTTGTGGTTTGGGGTTTATCAGTGACGATGGAAAGCTTCTGACCAACCATTTGGTTCGAAAGGGTGCTTTTTCCAACATTTGGCTTTCCAACTACAGCAACATATCCTGCTAGTTCAACCACGAGCTCAATAAAGCATATAACATCGCAGTACATTGTAGTCTTCTTCAAATGAATGCAGACATTTTTTTAAAAAAAATTACAGAGGACATTCCTGAAAGCACAAAATACACTACTCACTCTTCTTCAACTACAAGAAACTAAAAAAACATAAGGAAACCTGCAATGCCTTCTGTCTTACTACATTTCTATTACAAATATTTTTCTCATACTCAGAGGAAATTTCATGCTGAAGCTATCAAATTCACAGGTATCATCATCATTGTCCATTTGTCCACAAAAATATCAACCACATGCCCAAAAAAAATCACCTAACCAGAGATATCATGTAAAGGTTAACCCACTTAAACTAACATAAATTCACCACAAAAATAGATTGTTAATGGTGGAACGGTGAATACCGGGAGGAAATTCATCGCCAACTGTTTCCAAGTTCTTCCTAATTTGCGAGTTTGTAACCTAAAACTAAAGCATTACAAAGAAGAGAGAGAGAGGAGAGGAAACTAACCGAGACGGTGATTGGGATCAGAACCATAGTCGAGCTCCTCCATTTCATAATCGTCAAGCAAAGCCATGTTTCTGTCCGGCTTCACACTCAGAGAGAGAAACGACGCCGAAGGGTCGGAATCTGACATAGATTCTTCCGGCTGGTCTTCCTCTGCTGAATACTTGGTCAATTCGGCTTCTAGGCCTTCCGATTCTTCCACTTCCTCCGAAATCCATCGTCGACGTCGAAAATCACTCGGCTTCTCCGGGGGTACCGAAACTTTTCGGTCCCTCGCGGCCCTACTCCTCGCTAGAAAATGAGCTCTACCTCGACGAAGGGAAAAGACAGGTTGAGTAGGAAAAAGGAAGGTGGAAGGATGTCTATCAGGGAGAATAGGTGAAGATGTGCGCAGAGCAACCACCTCCATGGGAGCTGGGCTTGGAGTATACTCGCTGTGTTATTCTATCTTCGTGTTTATCTTCTTTTGTTTAAGCCAACATCACCGTTTTCAAACGAGCATCCGTGGAAAATGGTAATCTTTTGGTTTTGTTTTGTTTTGTTTTTAAACGGAAATAATTTGGCTACGAGGGTAAACCTATAAGGCTTGTAAGCAAAGAGCATCACACGGATGTAATTGCGAAGCGCCGAGTCGTCAGGTGTCGATGAGTCCGATAACACAAAGTCAAGATGCACTAAGAGATCTGCAACTCTTTTTGTTTCTCGATATACATGACGAAGTTGCATAAGGAGACTAGACTGTCAGGTAAAATTATCTCAGAATCTCCAGGAGTCAACCCACAACCCTTAAGACTATTAATGATGGTGAGGTTGTCACCTTCTATTGCAAGTTTTGTTATGTCTAGCTGTCGTGCAGCGTTAATGCCATTCCAAAGACCAATACCCTCTGTTGCAGAGATAGAATGAAAAGGGGAAGGGCCTGCACCGCAGTAAACCGGATGTCCTGTGTGGTTTCTAATAAGGAATGCATAAGTGCCTTTAGAAGAAGCGGAAAATACACCGTCGAAGTTGAGTTTGTGGGTCCCCGATGGTGGGTGGGGTGGGGTGCCATTTTGAACTGGTTCTTCTTGTTGCCTTTGTGTTCCGATTATTTGTGGTTTTCTGGTGAGGTCCCTGTTCTTGAGTTACATCATCGGTTTGTTTGGAGACATTCCATAATAAGATTTGGTCTTTTATAAACGAGACAATTCCTCGCACATCAAGAATGTTGCCGCCAAATAGTGTTTTGTTCCTGAAGTACCAAATACTCCACTAGGTGAAAACTAATTTGGTGAACAGCTGAGTTCCAATATTTTCCTTTATGTTTTGAATAGTCTCATTTATTGTAGCTCCTTGAAGGAAGCAGTTGTTTATGATTAATACTAGTGAATGGTCTATGGAAGTGATTGTCTCACGTGCGATAGGGAAATTCCATAATAAATGTGCTAGTTCTTCATAATGGGCATGTTGTTTGTATCTCGAAGCCGCGAGAGACGATCTTTTCTAATTTTCCATAGCAGAGTTTTTACTTTTGGTGGTATATCTAATTTCCATATCCAATTCATGTCGGATTTTTGGTGGTTCTTGAAGTGCACTTCAAGAGTCGCTAAAGACCTATAGCGACAATATTGACTTCATCGCTAAATGTTTTTTTGCGACGATTTCATTTTTCCACGCAAGACTATTTTGTGAGGAGCTTTCAATGATCATTTAAAAAGGAAGCATATTTCCTTGCTAAATAGCTTTAGCGACGAAATATCAATTTTCAGCGAAGAAATATTTCCTCGCAAAAAGAGACTTCTGTTGTAGTGGTGGTTGATCATTTCAATTGCTGAGTGTGTGGAAAACAAGTCATTTTGCTCCATTTCCAGTACAGTCTATATGTGTATATATTTTTTGGGATTGGAATATCTTCTATCGGTTTTGTTACTTCATCCGGTAGTATATTTTGGTACACAGTTTTTAGTTTTTCTAGATCCCATGTCTTATTTGTTGATATAAAGTGTTGGATTGTGACGTTAGTGTCAATTTGATAATCAGTGGGGATATAATCGGTCAAAGGCTTATTACCAAACCAGTGATCAGACCAGAAGTTGATGTTGTTTCCATTTCCAATTAACCAGCGTAGACCCTCCTTGAAGAGCGGAATTAGCTTGGTAAGCTAAGCTCATTGCTAAGACGAATCACCTTTTTTATGATAATGTAGTTTATCATGGGTTTTAAGGTACTTTTTTTGTCACAATGGTGACCCATGGGTTTTGCGATTCTGCTAGGATTTTCCATAGTAATTTTACTTGGAGTGCTTTGTTCATATCTTTTGAGTTTCGTAGACCAAGCCCCCCATTTGATTTAGCCTTGCAGATCTCAAACCAGCTAATGAGCGGTTTGTGATGCAAACCCTTGTTCCATAAAAAATTCCGGTTTATCTTGTCTAGCTCTGCATGTATTGCTTTTGGTAATAGGAAACATTGCATTAAATGCAGTGGTTTGGCAGATAGTGTTGTTTTTATTATAGTGCATTGTCTAGCTTGCGACAGACAGTCGGCCTTTCATTTGTGTGACTATGATTTTGTTGTGGATAGTAAATCCTGAAAAGTCTCCTTAGTTGCCCTACCACATATAATGGGGCAACCCAGATAAGGTCCCAGATTAGTGGTGTATGGGATCTTAAGTTCAGTGTGTATTGTGTTTTTTGTGTTTGTTGTTACATTTGGTGTTGTTTGAAATTGTGATTTATCTCTGTTTAGTTTCTGCCCCGATAAGAAAGAGAATTCCCTAAGCACCTTGTTGATTTGGTCATAGGTAGTTTTAGTAGCCAACGCGAAAATGACAATATCATCGGTGAAGACTAGAAAAGGGATTTTGGATCCATTTCGTGTGATCGATATTCCTAGATGGCTTCTAGGTTTGGCAGGCTCATCGAAGAGCCCGCGTGCAAGGATTTCCGATAGTATGAGGAATAGGTAAGGTGATAGAAGATCTCCTTGTCTAAGACCTCACTGGGGAGCGAAGAGTTCAGTTGGCTCATTGTTTACTAACACTGAGTGAGTGGCTGTAGTTATACTTTCCTTAATCCAGCCAATGAATCAGGGAGAGAATCCAAACTTGTCCATGGTAGAAAGAAGGAATTCCTAATCAACCATGTCGAATGCTTTATCCATGTCTAGTTTGAAAGCCGTCCATCCAAATTGCCCCCGTTTCTTTGAAAATGAGTGAAAAATTTCATTAACTATTAAGATATTGTCTTGAATTGCCCTTCCCGTTGTAAATGCATTTTGAAGTGGGTTTATAATCTTAGGTATTACCTTTTTCAGTCTAGATAACAGAACCTTTGAGGTGATCTTATATGTTGTTGACCATAGGCTAACTGGTCTGTAATGTGCTATTGTTGTCGGGTTGTCACATTTGGGTATGAGAGCAATGAAAGTATGGTTTACTTGCTTTAACTGCCTTAGTGACCGAGGGGGCAACTATGTGCCAATATATTTTGAAGAAACCTGCAGGGAATCCATTTGGTCCCGGTGATTTGTCGTTTTCTGGGCTAAAGACCGCATTTTTTATTTCTGCATTGGTTATTTGTCTAGTGAGCCAGTGATTGTCATCATCTGTTACTTAGGGGTTAATGTTGTTTAGCATAGTGCAAGGTATTCTTTGTCTTTGGTTACTTTGGTATCGTTTCATGAAGTCTCCTTTAATGATGTCTCGAATTTCCTTGTCCGTATTTACTGATATACTGGCAATAGTTTGAATGGATTTAATAATGTTCCTATTTCTCCGCCCTGTTGCAATTCTGTGGAAGTATTTTGTGTTTGGATCAATGGATTTTATATGGTTTCGTTTCGCTATTTGCCCCTAATATTTATTCTGGTAAGTTAGTAAAGAGGCATGCTTGGTTGTTGATGGAAGGTTTTTAGTCACGTAAACCGTATCAAAATAAATTCAAACCTACCTAACTAATG
The DNA here is from genome assembly GCA_037127255.1 of Persicaria tinctoria. NCBI lineage: Eukaryota > Viridiplantae > Streptophyta > Magnoliopsida > Caryophyllales > Polygonaceae > Persicaria > Persicaria tinctoria. The sequence goes on from JBANSL010000006.1 coordinate 66,743,040, forward strand.
TAGTGTGGTAAGCACGAGTCGATCCCACAGAGAATCAAGTTATTCCTAAGTTAAGTTTATTTACCAATTAGTATGAAACGAGGGTTTTTGGGTGGTGAAAATAAGAAAGAAAATAAAATGAACTATAAACAAATTGACGGAGATAACGATTAATAAAATAGTTTCATCTACAAATATCCACTTTATTTGGTTGAAACGATCCTTGTAACTTCTTCTCATCCTTTTAGGATTCCTATGAATGCCTTTGTCCCTACATAATATAGTTACTAGTCCAACCAGTCCTAGAAACCCTTATCAATCGAACAATCCCTAAAGAAGGATTTAACCCAATTGATAGCTTTAAGTTCAGAGATTAACCAAGATATTTGCAGTCCCTAAAGAGGGATTTAACAACACATCCAACTTCATACTCATTCAATTAGTTCAACCAGCCCTAACGGAACAAGTTTGCCACTTGGGTTAAGGTTCGGAACCAGGAATCTACAAAACCCTAGCAATTGAATTGATTCTACCAAGTTGATTAGACAAGTTAAAATAAAACAATCAACAATAAAGCACAAAGAAGTCGAAACATTCAATATAGGAAATAAGGAACGAGAATTAGAAACTCACAATCAATCAAAACAAAGCTTCAAATTGTAGATGAAACGGGAGAGTTTAGGTCTCCATAAAAATAAGACAAAACATAATTAGGGTTAAAAAGGAAGCAGTCGGGCGGTTTTAAACTTTGTCATACGAATGTATCAATATATATAGTGCCGATATCCTAAACTATCTAACTAATCTATACTATATAATATTAATATATTAATCTAATTCAATCTATCCTAATTTGTATTGACATAAAAGGCAAAAGTAATTAATATTATGGAACATTTCTAAGCTAAGCCATGCCTCCTCTCCCACATTGTGGGTATTCTGATATCAGCCCATATACGTTGTCAACCAATATTTTCTTCCAAATTGAAGCCCATAAGCTATGATCAACTTTCAAATTCATGCGATTTGGGCCATAAATACCTGAAATATATAAAAACACTAGTGTAAACTCCGAAAATCAAATAATATAAATTAACTATAAAATATATAAAAATGCTCTAAATTAATATGCAAATCTATACTTAAAACATAACTAAAACAGACAGTATTAAACTACCCCATGCTTAAACTTTTGCTTGACCTCAAGCAAACTATCACAAAACAAAGACACCTTGTACTTAAACTGTGCATGATATGCATCATAACTAAGCTAAATGCAACCTATTATGACCATCTAAATGCATGCTATCAATTGTCAACCTTTTGATTTTCTCATCTAACTTACGGTCATATCTGTCACATAGTTGTAGTTGTAAATCTTTTAGTTCATTTTCAACGAGTGTTAATTGTCGAAAGATATTGCCAAAGGAAAACTTGCACCAGATTTTAAATTTCCTTTTGACTTCCTGAAGCTTTTTTTTTGTCAATTTATACGTATGGGAACCGAGGACGTCAACCCTCCATGCGTTGCTAATAAGTGTTTTGAAATCAGGTGTGACAATCCAGGCCATTTCAAATTTGAATGGTTGTAGTTTCGGTTTTTGGTTGTCCATTAGGTTAAGTGTAATTTGTGTGTGATCTGATTTAATGAAAGCATCATTTTTTGTATATAGATTTGGGAAGTATTGCAGGAGATTGTGACTGACAATAACACGATCTTTGGAGTTTGGAATGAGAAAAATAAAGGGCGAATTTTCTTTTCTTTTTTTTATCTTTTTTTTAATAATCTGGTAACAATTTTGTACTTCGACAATAATTTGCACTTTGAGGATCATGTCTGTTCTCGAATTATTACCTAATAAAAAATAAAATTGCACTTTGAGATAAGGTGATGAATTTTTTTTTCTTATTATAATAATTGAGGCCTACTATTTGCACGGTGGTTTTACCGCGCTTTACACGGTATGCAACCTCGCATTGCCACTGTGAACTCGCAATTCGTGGCCGCACTTTTTTTTTTTTAAATCAACGTATGCGTAGTGCACGTACGCGAATATATTATTTTTTTAAACACTCAGCACACGAACGCGGATATATACAAATTAAAACAAGATAAGATAGATAATCGGAAGATAAAATGGATATGTATCCGATATATTTGTAGATAAGTGCGAATATATATTTTTTTCCCAATAATACATAATAAGGATCTCTGTATCATGCTTGTTTAGGGCACAAATATCAACAATTTGACGGCTCTAGTGAAGCTAATTTTCCTAAATTTCTCTACATGTCGACACCGATTGAAGATGATCTACCATTCAACCGATGTAATTACAACAATTCGCAAGAACTTTTAACTCATGTCGATGTAATTCTAAGCACTATTGTACCAAAATCTCATGTATATCTTCCATGGTTCCAATTTATTTGAATATATAGTAGTATATGCCAATATTAGAGAGATTTATTTAACACTTACTATATGTTTTGAATGTGTTTGTTTCCAATGTGTGTATAGTAGTATTTAACATGTATATACCATCAATATATTTTGAATTGTAGGATCTCCCCGACTTTCCTCTAGAAGAGGGTACCTATTATTCAGATATGTTTCGGATAGATGAATATTTCTTTGACTCCAAGAATGCAAAGGAGTTGGCTCATTTTATGGGTGGAATGAGAAATATGGTGTTAATAACTTATAGGTCTTGGAAGAACAAGAAGAACGGGTTAGGTATGTGTCTTTCGTTTGGTTTGCGAGTACTATGGCTATCCTAGAGATGCGGCCGATTTGGATAAGGATTTTCCACCATCATCAAACAGAGAAAAAAAGTCGAAGAAAAATGGATGTCTATTTGAGCTCGAGGGTAAACGGAGAGTGTTTGTCATATGTGGTTCTCACAACCATAATCTTCCGAATAACTTGTACAGACATATCTTTGTCGGAAGGTTGACTGATAAACAACATCATAAGGTATGACGTGGTGCCATGATTGGGTTAAAATCTCGTTAGTTGTTGAGTATCTTTCAAGATGAAGATTCCAAATGTGTGACGAATATCCGTCAAGTGTACAACTCTGTTAAGAAGACGAAGAGGGTAGAGGCGGAGGGTCTTGGGGATATACAACAAGCATTGCATTCACTCGAAGGAAAACAGTACAATGTATTTGTGCATAGAGTGCATGAGTCTAATCAGCTGATATAATGTTTTCTCACCCAGACCCACAACATTTATGGAGGTTATTTCCCTACATCATCATGATGGATGCAACTTACAAGACAAATGAGTACGTGTATCCATTTTTTTAATTGTACAAATAGATTTAAACTTTGTTTAATTTATTGCTCATGATTTATTGACCATCTTCCTTTCATGTAGGTATAAGATGCCATTATTGGAAATAGTTGGGATCACTAGCATGAAAAAGACATTTGTGATAGCGTTTGCATTCATGGCGAAGAAGACTACATATCATTATAGCTGGGTGATGTAGAGGCTCCAAGATCTTTGTAGACATAGAATGCCAGATGTGTTCCCAAATGTGAAGCATTTAATGTGCAAATGGCATGTAATGTCAAATATCGAAGTAAAGGCAAAGATCACACAATCAAAAGCTAAAGAAAATGAGTTTGTTGAAGATTGTTACGCCTTCGTAGATTCGAGGTCAAAATTAAGCTACAAGCAACGTCTTGAATCAATGAAGACCAAGTGGGATAGACATTGGAACCTCATGGAATACCTTGAAACCACTTGGCTCAAGGACTTTAAGGAGGCACTTGTTAGAGCTTGGGTTGATTGTAGGAGTGTGCAAAAAAACCCGAAACCGAAAACACGACACGAAAACACGGCAACACGACACGAAAAAACCCGAAACCGAAAAAACACGACACGAAAATGACACGAACCGAGAAAACACGGCTGTAAACGGTTCGGGTCGGGCAAATCGCCTTGTCGGGTACCCGACACGAACCGTTTAATTTTTATTTTTTTTAGGTTTGGAATAATATTATTAGTATATATAAAGTCCAACAAGTGTCAATATGTTCTGTTAGCTCATTTGGTTGAAGCCTTGTGCCCAGATATGCTGTCGACTCAAGTGCCCAGGTTCGAATCCCGCTAGCTCATGTGGTCATTTTTTTTCCTACTCTCTTCTCGCCCTTTTTTTTAATTAAATATATATTTCTATGTTATGTTGAAACTAAAAAAACCCTAGCCGCCGACAGTCTCTTTCCTCTTCAAAAAAATCCAGACGCTTTTCCATTCTTCCTTCATGCTCCAATGGTCTGTCTCACTCGCTCTCTTGCTCTCCGCCATGGAAGAAGCCAAGAAGGGTCCATTTTCGACAAAAAATTCAGACGCTCTTCCGCCATGGCGCCATCGGAGAATCACAGACGGCCTTCACCTCCTCCAGTGTGCTCGCCTTCACCTCCTCGATCCCTCACTCCCTTGCTCTTCCATCTTTTCAGATCTGGCCAAAAGTTTCTATCGCCACTGCCCACCGGATGCCGCTATCACCAGTCGCCACCACCACCAAACGTCATCCTCTTCCTCACAACTTCCCGGAGCTCTTCAGATCTGGCCAGATCTCCCTTGATTTCTTTCCAATTTTCAGTTTCTCCTCCTCATCCCTTCTCGTTTTGGGTGGTTGTTGTTGAAGCCTCTAGTTCTACTTCCCCAATTCAACAATGGCCGGATATGGAATCGGATTTAGCGTTTTTTATGTGCCGATTCTCAATCTCTTGTTCATCGATTTTTTTAACGGTTCGTGGCGTGTTAACCGGTATCCGAAACGGAACCGAATACCTTAACCGTGTCGGATACCCGGGTTATGATGGTTCGGATACGGTTCGGCCATATTGAGCTTATCGGTTTCGGGTACCCGACACGATTATCTGGTTCGTGTCGGGTACCCGGTTATGCACACCCCTAGTTGATTGCTATCCTCACTTTGGGACTAGAACAAATAACTGGTAAGTGTTTTGAATGTTTGTACGAGTGAATTACGTATGTCATGTTATTTTGGAAAAATTGTTTTTTAACCGCAAATCTATTGAAAACCATGTAGTTGTGAGTCACAGCATGGGAAGTTGAAGGATATGTTGAACACGTCAATAGGGGGTTTGAAGATGTGGTCAACTGCATCGACATAATGATCAACAAGTAGATCAAGCAAATAAAGGGTTGTCGTGAAATGTCTAGCATGAATGTTCATAGGAGTGTTTCTAGCAACCCACTATTTGCTCCGCTCGTTATGAAGGTGACAGATGATTGCTTGAAAATATTGCTCAAGAATTACACCACGTCGATAGGTAGACCCATTGATGTCAGGATCTGTCGGGACAAGTATTGGCGAGATGTGCATGGCGTGGCCTGTGTTGATGAATTTTTAAAAGCCATATCCACCTGTACGCCGATAAGCTTGATTCAAATTCATCCCTTCTGGAGGCAAGTGATGTGGAGTGGATCTATTATGGCAGAGGAGGGCAACAACCATGTGGAAGATATAGACCAAACCAGGTTAACATTGCTCAAATTGAATAAAAGGCTTGAGGTAGATGATCTCACTCCTCAGAAAGCTAATTTTATTTCCACGGCCTTCATGGACATGGATAATCCTGGAGAAACTAACATGACAACACCACTTGTAAGCAATCCTAGAGGTCAATCGATAGGGAGGCGCTCAATGATGTGTGAACCAACGACACTTGAGCATGCAATGCGACGGTCAGCCACTTGAGTTCGAGGGAGCGGTCGAGGTCGTGGAAGCGGTTGAGGCAAGCCAATGACACTTGACCGCACGACATTTTTGTCCGGCCATGTGGAGTGATTTTTCCCATGCTATGTTGATCGTGTTAAAATTGTGAGTTTAGATGGGCATTGTGGGTATCGAACGCTTACAATGTTTCTTGGATATGGGGAGAACCAGTATATGAGGGTCCGAAAAGAGATGTTTGATGAGCTGTGTAAGAACAAGGATTTGTATCAAGCAGCATCGATGATGAATGATATTGAAGGGCTGATCAGTAATGTTGATGTCATGGATCCTGGGCAATGTAGTCCGACGAGGTAGATGGAGGTGACGTTGGTTCCTTTGGCAGCTGCAACACGATATCAACTTATCGTGGTTGTCCTTAGCAGGGGTGGTTTGTATAAATGTATCCCGATGATGGCACCTACAACAACCACAAGGACACCGATATAGATTATTGCAATGGCGTTGATTGGGCAAGTGCATTGGGTACTGGTTAGTTAATAAATTCTAACCTCACCATTACTATTCCTACACATTGTATGAAAGGTTAATTATTGTATTTCATAACAAAATAGGTATGGCTTCGACCAGACTCACCGATCCCTCCAAAAACTCCAGAATGGGATCATTTCCACCACTAGCGTGTAAACGGTTGGGATGAACCATTCACTACAAGGATGGCAGAGTACATCAACCTTCGACGTGCTGATCCGGATTGTTCGGGACTCATTGGTAACATGTGGTTGTAATTCGGCCTCATCTATGTATTGTGTCTCTTGCTATGGTGGGTCCTGATGGATCGGTTGATGTGGCTATACAAACTGATGTGGATCCTCTTGCTGCTCATACAAATCCTCGTAGTCAGCAGCAACATCGCTTGCCATATTGTGGTAGTCATACGCTCCGGGACAGAATGCCCGCTGATTGTAGCCATCATTTGTGTTGGCGTCCTCAAATTCCTCTTCATCGAATGCATATGACCCAGCTACTTCGTCCGACTGAATATCCTCAATCCCTAAAGTTCCACTCAGAAAATGAGAGGGTGCACACTTTGATGAGGTACGTCTCAGAGTAGGCTGACTCGGCCCATGCGATTGTGTTCTATCTCATATAACTGATGTACTCGCCCGAGCGAGTACATTAGTGGTGGTAGTTGGAGCCTCCTCTTGCGCCTCCTCAGCCCCTTCATGTTCGCCTCGACGGACCGAAGCTGTGGGCCGTCGATGCTCTAGGGCCCTAGCAATTTGCTATCACGTCGCTTAACAAATAAACAATTTTAAGATAGGTAACTCATCTAAATATGATATAAAATTTCCTTTTCAATGTTACAATTTATTATTCGTACAATGTCCAAAATTTAGTCAGTACACATCAATTATGTTTATATATTCCTATAAGGTCATAATTGATAAACATAAATTACCTTTTTTCATTTAACTAATTTCAGTGACCTGTTTTCAAGGGTATTTTTTTTACCTATGTTCATGGGTATTTCGGTTACCTATTTTGGGTTTAGGGTGAAATCTTACATTTCTTTCATACACTTCTAATACAACGCTAACATAGATGAATATTATTTAATCATGATATAGATAAGCACAAATCATTTTTTCAAATATAATGTCGCTTATATACTTCAAAATTAATTTTCCCTATCTATATAACTCCTAAAAACCTTAATTATTGTCAATGTAATTTTATCTAACTCATGACATAACGGATTTCGATAACCTATTTTTGATTGTTTATTTCAACACACTACTACAATTAAGGCTTATTGTAGCACTTCATTGTGGCGGTTTTATATTGGAGCGGTTTTTTTGAACTAATGAAGCGGTTTTGGTCTTGTATTTTTAGGGAGTAGCTATTGTGGCGGTTTTAAATACTATTGTGGCGGTTTTGAAAACACTTTTTTTTTACTACCTAATGCGGCGGTTTTTAATGGGCTATTGTTGCACTAGACTGGTCTATTGAAGCGAGTTATCAAAAACATTAAAATTAATCTATTGAAGCGGTTCGACCCACCCCTAAAACAATTTGAGGTCCAACCCTAAATCATTTTCCCCCTTTTCCCAGCCAGAGAGACTAGCGAGTGGCGAAGGTTGTCTTCTCCGTTCTTCTGTCCAGTCAATCCCACCAGCTATCTTCGCCGTCGTCGTCTCTGTCTCCCATCGACCACCTTCGCTGTCGCTGCCCCTATCTATAAATTTAGTACAGCAGCCGACAGTCACTCTCAAAGAGGCGAATCTTCAGTAAGTTTTCTCTTCCCTCTTTTCCTTCTCAAATAGCTCAAATAGCCATCGTCTGGGATTTCTAATTCCACCTTTTCTACTCGAATTGGAGTCAAATTGTTACAGATCTCTCGTAGTTGCCTACTCGAATTCCTCGTAATTGATTCAGGTAAGCAAGAGCTACTTCTCCTCTCTCTTACACTCTACCGACGACTAGGAGCCAACGACGACGACTTCGCTCGCTTCCTTTTTACTTCCTGTTGCGAATTTGTCACCAAGAAGGTAAATAACACATCCAATCCCACTGAATTTGTTGCTCTTCAGGTTAAAACTGGTTCATTGTAATTGATTTAGGGTTCTTGATTTAAGATGTGAATTTAGGGTTATTGATATAGGGTTTATATGTGTTTATTTTATTTTATTTAGGGTTGAAATTGGTTTACCATATTTGATTTAGGCTACTCGAGGTTCAAGTATTAGTGTATCACACAAAAACAATTTGACTCCAATTACATATCTCTAATTAGTTAACACGTGCATCGGTTTGCTTCTTACTTATGTTCTTTATAGCCGAACTCATGTCTCTGCCACTTGAATGTATTTACAATAAATCTCTTTTTCCCCTTTTATGCTAAGAAAAGGTTGTGATAAATGAAGAGGGATTAGAAGGTGTGGGTGTAGAAAGGCTATCAAAAAGGAGTACAATGTGTAGGACATGAAGGCCAGAGTTCAGTTTCTAGAAGATCATATGCAATTGCACTTCATCTTAATTGCCTCTACTTCTTAGTGTTTATTTTCTGCCCAAAGGGTGTTCACTGTTAGCTTAACTTACAAAAGCTGACTTTGATTTATGGATTTTGAAATTTTAATGGAGTTCTCCATGGGTGGAGATACATAAGCATTTTCAACTGCTTTATTTCTTTTAGAGTATTTGTTATCCCTTTCCCAAATAGAAAAGTTTGATGTGTTAAACTAAATCAAATGGTTTCTTTTGTAAAATCCTTCTATAATTGTAGGTAGGTCTAGCATGATGATCATTATTATGATTCTGATGAACGAGTTACCTAAAATGTAGTCCATCTGAAAGGCTTTTGGTATTCATGTTTCCCGAACAAGAAACTTGAGTGTCTTCAGCTGTTACAACTTACAAGTAATAAATCATTATCATCCAACACACTATATTACTTACTGTTGTTTCAGCTAGATCCCACTAGTACTAGTAATAACACTAATCCATCATCTCTAGAAGACAAGTCTATTGCTGATTGCCAATGGCTATTGAGTTTTCCGGCTGAAGCACTTTCATCTCTCAAAATCTGTCGCATTGATCAATGTCATAGCTTGGAGAATTTGAGCCTACAACAAGAGCTGGAGTTCTGGGGAATACAACAAGAGAAAAGGTGTGTGGATTGGGATTCCCTCCCCAATCTCAGTGAAGTAATTATTAAACGACTTCCATCTCCAGAGGAGCTCCCCGATTGCATTCGATACCAGCAAGCCCTTGGCTAGTTATAAATCAGACATGCGACATATTTAGATCGGTTAGTAGCTTCTATGTGATATAGTAGAATACATATCTTCAAAGCCAACAAATATTTAATTTTCATTTCTTGTTTCAGGTATGGTGATTGAAAAAGCAGTGGATGGGTAGAATATTTAGAAGCACCACAAGCCACATTAATATTGCACACAAGCTAAGCCAGGTATGCCACCATCTTACTTTGTAACCACAACTAGTTATCTTGAATTGCTTGTTTGCTTGGTCCCGGTTAAAGTGCATCAACACTACTGAAGAATTACTAGTATTTTGTATTAGTATTCTGCATTTCATTTCAATTCAAGAGCATATTGAGAAATTAAGCAATTAAGTTAAGCAAGCAAATTATCTGAATGGAAGCGTGTTGGCATTGCAGCTGGAAAAGCAAGAAACTTAAGATTCCACATCTTTTCTGTAATTTCCTTGTTTAAACTAGGTGGTATATGAAGATTGAAGAATGACTACCCTCCTAGACCTGGATTTAAGTAATTGCAGGTGATTCCCAAACCAAAGGTTTGGTTTCTTGCTCTGTAGCTACTTAAAGATTGTAAAGGTTGGACATGACTGTAACATATGGATCTTCAACTAGATCCCATAAAAGTCTCCACCTATTTAATTTCATTTTCAATATCCATGTAACACGTCTTTAATTCCCCTTCTTTCTAATAACAGTACTTCAAAATGGACCTGGGTAAATTTGAAGGCTCTGGTGTTGATCACGTCAAGTATTGTTTTCAGGTAAATTTATTAGTCTCCACATCTCATTTTTTGAAGAATGATGAATTTCCTTTCTTTTGCTATTATTGTTCCTTTCTTTTATTATAACCAGATTTTGTCTTGTCAGTATTTCAGTATTTGAATTTCATTACTATTAATCATATTATGTAAGTAATTATTAGCTAAAATGAATGTCAAGGTCATATTCAGCATGGTTGTCCTAATCTTTCTCAATTATTTTGGGCCATTTGTCAAGGCCCTTCTAAGAGAAGAAATATAATAATAAAATACAATTTCATTTGTATTCCATAATTATCTTAATAGTTACATATACAATATGAAAAATCCATTAAAGTCCAAACTCGCATATTCACTTGAATTCCATTTAATTTTGGTATAAATTGATACTTGATTTTACTGATTTATACATAATTTTTGGTATAAATTTAAACTTAATTTTGAATATTTAACATGATTAATCTGTCATAATAAAAATATGACTTTATATAGTATGATCAAATATCTCAATTGACAGGTTGCAGCGACCTTGTTTGAGATTATACTTCCAAGACATTCTAGAGATGTTTCCCAACATTGACGATGAGGTAGCTTTAACACTCACTGACAGGTGAGAAAACTATATCTATTCTATCTTAAACTTTGTTATTTTAATTCATGGCCTGAGGTGTTAATTTCAATATTTTGTTTACTTGATTTCATTCAACAGGTACAAATCTTGGTGGAAATAATATAATTTGGACTTGAAGCATGTATGCAGCTTGCTGGTGGGCTGCAACCTATTAAAATAAGGCTGAATTGTAACAATTGATTGAAGGTTCTAATATATCAACTATATTGTTGGTTTATTTTAAACAAGGTTTATGATTAAAGTTCTTTGGTGTTGACAGATTTTGGTTTTTTTACATATAATCAAAGGAATTCAGCATCTTTCTTTCTTTTTTGTTACCTTGAACTATGCTTGTTGTGCAATTTAAAAAAAACAGGTGAATAAACCCAAGAATAGTATGCATTCTACATTTGTCTTTTTTTTTATAAACAAATGGACTTTTTAGTTCGGGTCTAAAGAATCCGAGCTAAAATGTGTTTTTTAAAAATTTTGGCAAATAAAAAACCGCCACATTAGAGAATAAAACTGCCACAATAGACGTAAAACCGCTACAATAGCTCTGAAAAACCGCCACAATAGATAAATAAACCGCTACAATAGAACCAAAAACCGCCACAATAGATATCCTTTTGTGGCGTTTTTTTACTTGTTGTGGCAGTTTCAAGCCCTTCTAAAAAACCGCCACAATAGATATAAAAACCGCCACAATAGGTCTAATGCAACCCGAGCAACAGAAGCGGTTCAAAACCGCCACAATAGGCCTATTGTGGCAGTTTTTATACCTTTTGTGGCGGTTTTCAACCGCTACAAAAAGTCTTAATTGTTGTAGTGACATAAATGATACATACAAATTCGTAAAAACAAAAAATCTTTCAACTAACCTGAAATTATCATGATCTTATGTTTAGACTAATTCACTACTGAAATTGATAAACACTTGTGATTTTTCCCAAAGTTCCGTTACATACTTAAAGAAACAAATTCATATCTATACAACTCATTTAAACCTTACGTACTAACCATTGAATTTTCATCAAATTATCATCTTACAATTTCTAATATTTCATGGAACTTTTTCCTTTTTTCACTAAACATTATAAATTGTAAAATTTATCAAAGCTAAAGTGAACTTAACCCTCGAGCTATCTTGCGTTCATCCTTATCTTGCGATGATTGATCCCCTAGAAACCAACTCATAACACTACTTGCAACCTTCCTCATTTTGGATGTCATGATTCTCGATTAACTAAATATAAATTTAATTAGTGTAAGTCATATGCGCAAACCTAATGAAGATAATGCATAAGGAAGAAATTAATCTCCCACTTGTTAAACTGAATGGAGCTTCCAATGTGCACAATGCACTTAAACCCAAAGGGGCTTCAATGGCGAATGAGGTTGCCAAATGGAAAAATTGCAGAAGTCACCACCCGAAGGAAGAAGGATACAAGCAAGTGATGTGTGGCGAAGAGCTGATGGCGTCGGATTTTATAGACAAGGATGAATCTCCATGATGTGCAGTTGCAGAGCGTAAAATCCGGGATGCGCAGCAGAGATTTCCTCACGTTCTAGTGTCTCATTCAAGATTGCCACGTGACTGTGTTGTCACATCTGCACTCTCGCTATGCGCAAACGCGGATTTGAGTTCTTGAGGTGCGCATCTGTAGCTGCAACTTTTCGCCAGAGATTCCCCTCCAATCAGCACTTTCGTGGTGTGCAATCTTTCAAATCTCCGTGCACTCGCACTACGCAATCTCTCGTCGATCCATGCAAATGGCGAGAATTTGATCGTGTAAATAGAAAAAATGTAATAATATCAACCACAAAAGTTAGAATAGGGATGCAAGATCCTTCTCCACTGAGAGGCTTCTTGAGAAAGTTTTCTAGAGAATATTTATGCACTCATAAATAGAAAAATAATGGATATTTTTGTCGAAGACTTCTTAAGGGGCGAAATGATATGTAAAACCATTGTTTACTAATACTGAGTACGAAAAAAGGTGAATTTTCTATAACCTTCTTAGAAAGCCCAATTATTAATTTTTTAATTGGAAAAAGAGGACGAGAGTCCATCAAAGTGCTTTCGCGGTCTTTAAAAGACTTTAATTAATTGATATGTGGAATAATGGATTGCGCATGGAATGCATTGTCGTCAATGATAATTTGATGGAAATGTGAGTTAAGTTCAGTAGGTTGTGACATTTATAGGAATCTTGACTAGGGTAGGACGTGTGTTCCGCAAAAGGTTGTAAGACATAGACCACGTTCCGCAAATAGTGGCGGAAAACAGGCCATGTTCCACAACTAGTGGCAGAACATAGTTTTCCCACAAACATTCTCTTATATATTGTCATACAAACTTCCACAACTAGTGGCGAAACACAGACATGGGTCCCACAAACATTCCCTAATATAAATACAATACAATATAATTATTCGTAATATTTATCACTCTAAATTTCGTTGATGACCTTTTTTTTGTCGCACCATCGTTTTCCTGTCTGCCCCAGCGCCACCCGCTCCCCATCCAGCACCATCTCTGCCGCCGCCCGTTTCCTTACCACCATCCCCTTCGCCACTAACTCATTCGCTGCCCTCTCCAACCCACTCATCTCCCACCTCCTCCACCACTTGTTCCAACCTCCACCTTTGGCACCACCACCCGCTCCACCCGCGTTGGAACAAACCCTCCATTTACCAGCCCCTCCGACACTTGATCTGCCACCACCATGCTCACTATCTGTGCAAATCCCCCGGATTTTCTCGAACCTGCACATCTCTCCTCTCTTCTCCTCCATTGTTCTTCGATCTCTCTCTCTCTCTCTCTCTCTCTCAAACATAATGATTTACTCCCCACGGCTTGTGATTCGTGTCCAAGAAGACCATAGCCTTTGTTATATGTTGCGGAGTTAGTACACCATCTTTAAACTATCCCTCAAGATGTTGCAAAGGCCTTTCGCCTTCTCTTAAGGTTGTGTTTGGTGCGAGTCCCTATAAGTGTTTCGCAACCTGTTGCAGAACCTAATCCGTAACACATTGTGAAGATTACTGGTGTATCTAGTAAAAATTATTTTAACCCTATTCAAATAGCCATAAGGGGGGTTAGGGTGTTTTCAATTTAAATAAAAATTTATTTAGTTGAATTTTGTAATTTAATTAGATGAAAATTTTACAACTAAAAAAGGGTGATTTGGGTACTAGACGGCTAGACCCTTTTGAATATTTAATTAGGTACTTAGACCTTATACCAATTTAATTAGGTGGAGTTGACCTCTCCCTCTTTCCTTCCCTTCCTTCCTCCCACTTTCCCCCTTCATTATTGCTTCTTCCGACTTTGACAATTGATGCCACTTTTTTTTGATGTCATCTTTACACCATTGATGCCATTTTTTTTTGTAATACCATCTTTGCACCGTCGAACACTGATGCCACTTTTTTATACAAATTTTTTGATGTCATTTTATTTACCGTGATGCAATTTTTTCAAAGTAGTGTTTTGATGCCATTTTTTTAATGACATTTTTTCTTTAATGTGATGCCACTTTTTTAAAGTAGTGTTTTGATGCTATTTTTCTAATGTAATTATTTGATGCGACTTTTTTAATCAAATCGTTTGATGTCATTTTTGTAATTCAGTAAATTGTATATCGATATATTTTCATTGATTCTACTTTTATTCACTGATGAGTGATGACATACTTGTGATTAAACTTCATTGATCCCAATCATTTGTGATGAGTGGTGATGATAACACATTTATGATTACATTTCATTGATCTCAATTATTTGTGATTACATTCTTTGTTGATGATATTTTTATACAATTGATGACATATGAGCTTAATACGTAATTACACTTCATTGATGACATTTTTTTATTGGTGTCTTTTATTCATTGATGACAGATTTATAAGTACAATTAATTGATCTCAATCATTTGTGATGATATTTTTATAAAATTGGTGTAGTATAAAATGTGGAATCAAAACATTGTGTCACCAAACAAGGCAATACGATCTCTTAAAATCAAAAGCTTAAAAGTTAATGATGACAACAAATTGTTTCTATTTTATTGGCCACTAAAATTTTCATCGCAAAAGACAAAGATTTTATCGCAAAAATAGGTGAAGGATTCAAAAATAGCATAGGGATTTGAACCCGCATCTATGTGCTTGAGCACAACGCTCTACCAATTTGAGCTAATAGACTTTAATTTAGCAATAATAAAAGAAGTGAAAGGGTTTAGTTAGCAAAGACAAGTAATAAACAAGTTGATTTCAAACTACTAGTGTCCATGAATAACGCGCACATTTTATCATTTCTGCGTTTTCCATCTTAATCGCCGCATAATTCACGTTTTGTTGGAAATATGTCCCAGTCGTCTCCTCCCGACCATTTTGTCAATGGCCAGCCTCCTGGTCAATGGTAAAATCAAGCAATGTATCATGGAGTGCGCCCAAATGTTTTCAACTTGTTGCAGCAACAATTGCCTCATCAAAATGGAATGATGCCTCAAGTAGTCAATCAGCAACAACAACAGCCACAACAACACCCTAGACTACTACATCCAATTCACCCCAATTTCAGCCACTTACCAGGAATGCATCCACAAATCTATGGTCCCCAGCTACCCGCATCTCCCCTATAATGAAGAATTTTGAGGGTATGCTAGGACTTCCTGATATGATGGCGCAAAGACCGAATTCTTCGCAGATAGATACATAGACATAACTTTTATCCCTAGAAGGATTATTATTATAGTAGTAGGAGGTTTGAAGGTGGTTGGCCACAGTTTAGATCCAAATACATGATAGTTTTTTAAATCGAAAATATTATAAGAGTCGTAATTATTAATGATCCGTATGTTGATGACTAGTAGAAATATATTTCATCACTCTTAAGCACTTAAGACCAGCATCAATATTATCATCTAGTTCACCTAAAAATTCACCTATTTAACCTGAACCAAGCTCCATCAGGAATAATATACATAAGCAAATGAGATTTTACAATCGATTGTTCAAGTACCATTGCAGCAATGTAGGTTTGGATAAACAACTTTTGCCAAGCTAGCAAAACATCAAATGGTTGTTAGGAATGGAAATCACTAGAGCTTCAGTGAAGACATGTAGAACAAAAGAGTCAAACATGAAACAAAATCATACTCCATACAAGAACTCATTGTATCCTATAAAAAAGTGCAATAATCAAGAAAAATAGAGTGAAGTATGTCATTAACTAGAAAGGACACTAAGTTTTCATCCTTTGAAGGAGCATTCCATGAAAGGACAAACAAGACAAGTATCTACTGAAAGGGAAATTGAATCAAGTCCTAAGTAAAAACATAGTGACAAAGCTCATTAGCAAATTATTTCAATTTTAGAAAATAATCCCCAATAACTGGGTTTGCATTCTATTTAGCTCCAACCTTCTACGAGTTGCCATTTATTTTGTAACATATGGTTGGACAGTTGAGATAATGGCATTGAAAATTTAGTTGAGATTATTTTAGACGTGAGTTATAATTGGGAGTTATTTGGTGGCAATAGATTACTCTTTGTTTAGCCTTAACCTCTCCATGACCTAATGTTTTGTCGTTGGTGACAATAGATTACTGACAAGAGATTAGTGACAATCGGGTGGTGACAATGTTTTGTTATTGGTGACAATACGTTTGAGAAAAGAATATGGTAACAGTGTTCTATAGTTAGTGACAATATAATGGTGACGATATACTGTAGTTGGTGACAATAGGTTGATAACATTGCAATGTCGTTTGTGACAATATATTACTTACAAGAGGTTGATGACAATAGGGTGGTGACATTGTTTTTGTAGTTGGTGACAATACATTTGGAAAAATAATATGGTGACAGTTCCACAAGAAAAAATTCCACCACCAATCGTCACCAGAAAAGATTCCCCTAACTATCACTGGAAAAAATAAAATGTCACAAAAAAGTCATTTGTCACCGAAATAATTGTCACAAACAACTGTCACCAGAAATATATATTCAATTGTCACTGAAAAAGTTGTCAATGCATAGTTGATGGAAATGGTCAATGTTGACTTGTCAATTGTCACCGAAATAATTGTCACAAATAACTGTCACCAGAAAAATATACTCAACTGTCACCGGAAAAATTATCATCAAATGCATATGTCGTTGGTGACAATATATTACTTACAAGAGGCTGATGACAATAGGGTGGTGACATTATTTTGTAATTGGTGACCATACATTCGAGAAAATAATATGGTGACATTGTTCTACAAGAAAAATTCCACCACTAATTGTCACCGGAAAAAAACATCAATTGTCAATAAAAAAGTTTCCCCTAACTATCATCAGAAAAAATAAAATGTCATAAAAAGTCAATTGTGTCACAAACAACTGTCACTAGAAAAATGTACTCAACTGTCACCAAAACAATTGTCATCAAATGCAGAGTTGACCTAAATGGTCAATGTTGACTAGTCAACATTGACTAGTCAATGTCCAAACTAAAAAAGTCAAAGGGGAAAGGAAGGAGGGTTGGGACTTGGGAGTAGGGAAGGATGGGTAAAAATATCAAAAATGGACATTTACTTAATTTATTTTAAAAGTGGAAATTTACTTAATTACGATAAGTTTTTTGGACATTCACTAAATTAAACTTCTAAATTACCAAATTTTCTCTTAAAAAAATAGCAAACTAAATTTAAAATTTCATTTAAACTAACCCTAAGATACCAATAGATATATTACATCTTAACATTCATTCAAACAGAGGTGACGAGAAGCCGATGACTCATCGATCCTATTATCTTCCTCTCCATCCATGCACTGTTGATTCGATATTCTCGTCGATCAATGTTTATGCATTTGAAGATGCCAACTCGACATTCTCATCCACGAAACTTTTGAAGGATATAAAAAAAATCATCTCCATTTCTCATGGCAGTTTGCAAACTTGTTTGAAGGAGTTTATAACCGTTAACGAGTCTCCTTCCATATCGAGCTTGAGAATACGTCAATACCCATTTATCATCTCAATTTTTCATGGTGGTATATATTGAAGAGTATATAAGGTGATAAATAATACTCTAGAAGGGGGGGGGGGAGGATGAATAGAGTATGCTCGATTTTCGTAAAACAAGAACTCTTAAAATAATTTTCAAAACAACTTGTCAAGACCTTGATATTGCTATCAAATCTTGACCAAGTAAAACCAAACAAGATAAAGTAAATGCGGATTGTAAAAGATGAACACACGAATTGTTAACGAGGTTCGGTCCGAACTTAGCCTACGTCCCCGCCTAGGGTTATCTAACCCGTAGGATTCAATCCTTCTTATTTCACTTTCCTTGAGCCTAGAACTTCCTAGGAGAACTTCCCTTCTCCTATACAAAGCCTCACCGCTTATATTCTAGCTCTCAACCTTACAAGTGAAATAAAGGCTCTCATTACACACCAAATTAAGTATGCTATGACGAGTATGAAACTCTTAGATTGAATCAAATGACTTGTACAATAAAGACCGTGTCTCTCTCAACTCTGAAAAACCACCCACACAAAGCTTAATGAGTTCACGAGAGAATGCTTTAGAAGACTTGATCGCTTTAGAATGAATGCTTGCTTCGATGATCTTCGTCTTCTACATGCCACCATATAAATAGTCATTTGTCCAAAGGCAGCAAGGGCGGGCCGTTGAAGTTTGAATTCCTTCCAAAAATAATTCTTTCCATTTCCAAGATGTGCTCCCAATGATCAGATGCAATCGACAATTCTTGATTGTCAAGGATAGAGGATCTTCTTTCCTAACACATATTTAATCGAGATGGCAAGTGTATAAAATATCTCACAAGGAATATGAGCCCAAACCTTAGATACACCAGCCCATACAAAATAGGCCCATCTCTTTAAACCGAGTCTTGCAAGTTAGCTTGGATAGACATAATATAAAGAAATCAATATAATATGAACAAGTAAAGTATCGATTATGCATGCAAACGGAGTCTCGATTTCAGGACCTTGAAACCAAGACACTGTTTTGTCTTTCATCATCCTTTGATATTGACCTACATGTTAGAACTCAAGGTCTTACAATCATGGTGGAGTCTTCAACCTCCCCCTTGATGGAAGACAAAACATGATTAAGAATGTGCATCAGAGATATAATATAAATATGCATCATAGTATCAGGACAAGCACAAAATGTTTAGACCAATGTTCCATCCGACCAAAAACCAAAAACCCGCAAAACCAGCCAACCAAATCATTCTCCCCCTTTTGTCTTCCAACAAAACGGGTAGAGAGCATAAGTTTTAAACCACATATCAAAGTTTTAAACAGATAGAGGTTTTGAAAACTGATAGAGAGATAGAGGCAACGGAGCCGTATCAAGGCCTTGAGGAGGAGGCACCACCAGTGGACTTCTTCTTCTTCTTCTTGTAGGACTTGGTGGGCACTTTTGAAGGAGAGGGCTTTGCAGTAGAGGGAGTCGCTGATGTAGATGGTTCAGCTATAGATGGCTCATCTTGCTCATGAGGTGCTTTAGCCGGTCATTCCTCCCGCCACTCCCCAAAGGTGGGGTACTGCTTATTTGGCCCAATATACTTCATCCTCGCCTTGTCTCTGCACTTTTTCCTCCATCTATCCATGGAATACTTCATGATTTTGTCCTTTTCCATTTGAGCCAGTATCTTCTACCTTTCCACATCCCTGCATTTCTTTACAACCCCATATTCTTCAACTCTCAAGATGTTGGGTTCTGGATGAGTTGGGCGTAAAATTGGCTTGTTTCTCACTAGTCTTTCATAGTTAAGAATGACATTTCATGCTTTCTACCTGACATGATCAGCGGTCTCTTCATCTAATGGCATGATGGAGCTAGTAGTAGTGAAGGTAAGAGCATTCAACAACATCATTTGATCGAGTTTGCAGTTGACAATGGAAAGCAGCTCATGGGTGTTATCTTGTCGTGACACAATATCTGTCCACATTCTCCTCATATTCATCCTAAGATCTTAAACATCAGTCTCCAAGGAAGCTATCATGTCTTATTAAATCCCCTGAATATGTGCAGTTGGTTCCTTGCCTTCCTTCTTTAGCACCCCCTGACCCCTTAGATTTCTTGCAATACCATGGCGTTCACGGCAAGCCTCGTCGATTATGCCACTGTAAGTCTATTTCTCCTTTGTAGAGGTGTCGACATCAAATGCTTCGAAGATTATAGGGAGAATGTTGGCATAAGGTAGGGGCATAGGTCGAGAGGAAGAGGCGGCATGAAGCATATAATTGATCATGAGATCGGGAAGGTTGGGCTCATAACCGCTCATGAAAAGATAAAGAATTTCCAGGAGGTTTTCCGTGATCGGTTCTATGGAGTTAACTCGAGGAAAAATGCAGCAAGCGAGAGTGAAATAGATCAATTTCGACTGCATTTTGAGGATTGTGTGGGTAGGTCTGTGAGTACAGGAAGATTCAGGAGAAGCATGAAGAAAGAACTCCTTTCGAGCAAGATTGATGGAATCAATTTTGCCTGGGAAGGCTTCAGTGGGTATTTCCCTAGGGAGGTCAAGGATTAGAGCTAAGCAGTCAGTAGAGAGACGAATTCGGTGATTCTCGACCGAGTGTTAGGGTTCATTTGATCCGATGAGCCGTCATGTTGGCATAAAATAGTCTGGTGAGACGGGGGTAAGCAAAGTCTCCAGGGTTAAGAATAGACCAAAGGCAAGAGGATTTCAAGAGGGAGACACGGGCCAAAGGCATAGATTCAAGCAATTTGATGTCAGCGACATCGCAAAAACACAGACGACGGTGTCCAAAACCCCGTTCCCAAGATTTAGCCACATCGGATGAGATAAACCAGTTGGCAGAAATTTTAGACGTTACTTGTCGGGGGCGAGTAGGTGCTGGATAAGCCACCGGTGTTGTCTTAGACTTCCTGATCAGTGGAGTTGGTGAGGATGAGTTTGAATCCTTTGAGCTTTCGACCGGCGGAGAGCATGCCTGTTTCCCTTTGTTGGTAGTCATCTTGTAGCGCTTGGATGAGAGAGAAGCTGGTGGAGTAATGTTGTGAGCTGAATCTGCCATGTTTTATACTTACTTTTATATCGTTTTCTGCATACATTTCATGCATTTAGGCTAGAATAGTACAGAATCTATGTAGTTTATGTTTATTTACCAAATTATGGAATCTACACTAGTTTCTGTTTAAATTCGCAGAATTCGAGGCAATTTACAGCAGTTCTGAGAAAGGACGAAAAAGCTCGGAAGTCAACTACAGAAGTCCAAAGTCAAAGAACGACAGAACCAGGACGAATCAAGCTGGAGCCAAGTGCTACTCGATATCGAGTACTTTTACTTGATATCGACCAAAGATGTCCGAGCAGTGCCTGGTCGAATAGGAGATGATCGAGGAGCTGAAGACGAAGCCAACCCGACTCCGGAGCCCTACTCGATATCGAGTACTTTTACTCGATATCGACAACACCCTGAAGCCATACGCGGAGTCGAGGAGTCGGAGCCGGATCGAGAAGCCAAAGACTGGACATGCCGAGCACCATGTACTCGATATCGAGGACTTTGCTCGATATCGACAACCCCAGACACACCTGCCCGAGCCAAATCGAGAACCAGCTACTCGAGATGCCTAGCCAGCCGTAGTCGACGAGACAAGTTACTCGATATCAAGTACTTTACTCGATATCGAGGAGAGATTTCTGGGGCCGCATTACGCGGTGAGCTATCCGACGCGGTTTGGCTTTGCTTGGGACCAAAGGAATCCGATTCTATCCAAGATCTATCAAGTTCTATATATGGAGAGGAGATTTACCCACACATGGAGGATTTACCTTTTTGGATTTAATTATTTTATTCCATTTATTTATCTTTAAGCTTTTAGATAAAGACACAGAACAAAGAAATAAACTTTGATTCCCCGGCAACGGCGCCAATTTGATGGACAGTTTTTAGTCGCCTAAACCGTATCAAAAATAAATCCGAACCTACCTAACTAATGTAGTGTGGTAAGCACGAGTCGATCCCAAAGAGAATCAAGTTATTCCAAGTTATGTTTATTTACCAATTAATAGGAAAAGAGGGGTTTTTGGGTGGTGAAAATAAGAAAGAAAATAAAATAAACTATAAACAAATTAATACAAAGCAATTTAGAGAAAATCGTTCTACCTACAACTATCCACTTTATTTGGTTGAATTGATATTGTAACTTCCTCTTGTCCTTTTATAATTCCTATGAATGTCCTTGTCCCGACCTAATATAGTTACTAGTCCAATCAGTCCTAGAAACCCTTATCAATTGAACAATCCCTAAAGAAGGATTTAACTCAATTGATAGCTTTAAGTTCAGAGATTAACCATGGTATTTGCAGCCCCTAAAGAGGGATTTAACAACACATTCAACTTCCTACCTATCCAATTAGTTCAATCAGCCCTAAAGGGACAAGTTTGCTACTTGGGTTAAGGTTCACAATCAGGAATCTACAAAACCCTAGTAATTGATTTGATCTAACAAGTTGGCCAGACAAGATAGAACAAAAAAATAAACAATCAAGTACAAAGAAGTTCAAGCATTCAAATATAGGAAACAAGGAACGAGAATTAGAAACTCACAATCAATCCAAATAAAGCTTCAAATTGCAGACGAAACGGGAGAGTTTAGTTCTCCATAAAAATAAAACAAAACGCAATTAGGTTTAAGAGTGGTCACGATTGTCGGCCGTTTACACGACTCTCTCCACAAGTCTTTGTATGAATGAATATATATAGCATAACTAACATCTCCTAACCTAAATGGCTAAATCTATCTAACTAATTTAATACGAACTATATCCTAATTTATATAATAAATATTACTATATGAATTCTATCTATCTAATGAAGTATCGGTGAAACTAGTAGGCAATTGTAGCCGTAAACCTTCAGCCGCATTAATCCATCAGCCTCCCATCATCATAAGTAACTCGATCATCTTGTTTATAATTTATAAATGATTCCAATCTCCAAATTCATACGATTAAGTCCGTAAATACTTGAAATATCTAAAAACACTAATGTAGACTCCGAAAATCAAATAATACAAAATAAGCTATAAAATATGTAAAAATGCTCTAAATTAATATGCAACTCTATACCTAAAACATGACTAAAATAGACTCTATCAAACTACCTCATGCTTAGACTTTTGCTTGTCCTCAAGCAAACTATCACAAAACAAAGACACCTTGTACTTAAACCGTGCATGATATGCATCATAACTAAGCTAAATGCAACTTATTATGCCTACCTAAATGGATGCTATCAATGTCAAGAGCCGACTGAGAAGTTTCAAGATTTTTCATTTCCAGCGACATATCACTTATGCATTTCCGTTGATCCTTCAGCTTTTCTTTTTGGATGTGGATCTCACTATTGCAAGCTTCCTCGTTAGAAATCATATTCTTCAAAACTTCTAAAAGAACATCAAGAGGGCCAAACATTAAGTTTCTTACAACTTCCTCAAGGTTCCTCATGCTCGGCCATAAGACAGTGATTTGCCCGGTCTCCTTCTGAATCTGAGTCATTTGAGGAATTTGAGTCACTCCAAGTAGCTAGCATAGCCTTTTTCCTTTGATTATTTCTCCCGAATTCATTTCTTTTCTTCATATGACATTCTTTCACGAGATGATCTATTTCGCCACACTCAAAACAAGTTAGCACTTTTGGTTTCTTCGAAGAGTTAGGTGACTTACCTTTGAATATAGATGATCCAGCATTATCTCTGTTGGAGAATTGCTTTTTCATCTTTAGAATTCATGCCAGTCCTCGTGTGATCAGAGCAATGGGATCATCCTCGTCATCACTTCCGTCACCATCAGATTGTGTATGTTCCTTTTTTGCTTTGAGGGCAAGATTTTTTGTTGTTGAGGGAACTTCTCCATCTTCCTCATTCAATATCATCTCATGTGCAATAAGTTTTCCAAGAAGGTCATCCAATGGAAGCGTGGTAAGATCTTGAGCTTCCTCAATTGCAGTAACTTTAGGACCCCACTTGGCTTTCAGGAGGCTCCTAAGAACCTTTCTTACTTTCTCAGGGTTAGAGAAAGTTTTCCCAAGTTAGTCGAGGTTATTCACAATTTGAGTGAATCTCGTAAACATCTCCTTCACTATTTCATCAGGATTCATCTTGAAAAGCTCGTACTGTCTGAGAAACATATTGATCTTGCTCTCTTTGACTTGACTAGTGCCTTCGTAAGTGACTACAAGTTTGTCCCAGATTTCCTTGGCACTCTTGTAAGAGGAAACATGGTTAAATTCATTAGCATCGAAAGCACAATATAATAGATTCATAGCTTTGAAATTCTTAGCGACGTTTTCCAAATCTGTTTGAGTATATTCATCTTCTAACTTCTTGACTTCTTTCCCATCAACAGTCTTCATTGGAACGCATGATCCTTTCTTGACTAGGTCCCATAGCTCTAGATCTTGATCAATGATGAAAATCTGCATTAGAGATCTCCAATGAACAAAGTTATTGCCACAAAAAAGAGGAGGTCGGTTGGTTGATCTCCCTTGGGAAAATCCTCCATCATCTATAATAGACATACTGAAACTCACAAGATTGTTAGATCAAAACATTGAGCCTTGGTCTGATACTTATGGAAAAGTATATAAGGTGATAAATAATACTCTAGAAGGGGGGGGGGGGTGAATAGAGTATGCTCGATATTCGCAAAACAAGAACTCTTAAAATAGTTTTCAAAACAACTTGTCAAGACCTTGATATTTCTATGAAATCTTGACCAAGTAAAACCAAACAAGATAAAGTAAATGCGAAATGTAAAAGATGAACACATGAATTATTAACGAGGTTCGGTCCGAACTTGGCCTACGTCCCCGCCTAGGGTTATCCAACCCGTAGGATTCAAACCTTCTTATTTCACTTTCCTTTAGCCTAGAACTTCCTATGAGAACTTCCCTTCTCCTATACAAAGCCTCACCACTTCTTATCTAGCTCTCAAACTTACAAGTGAAATAAAGGCTCTCACTACACTTCAAAGTGTGCTATGACAAGTATGAAACTCTTAGAGTGAATCAAATGACTTGTACAATAAAGATTGTGTCTCTCTCAACTATCAAAAACCACCCACTCAAAGCTTAATGAGTTCATGAGAGAATGCTTAAGAAGACTTGATTGCTTTAGAATTAATGCTTGCTTTGATGATCTTCGTCTTCTACATGCCACCATATAAATAGTCGGTTGTCCGAAGGCAGCAAGGACGGACCATTGAAGTTTGAATTCCTTCAAAAAACAATTCTTTCTATTTCTAAGATGCGCTCCCCATGATCAAATGTAATCAACAATTTTTGATTCTCAAAGCTAGAGGATCTTCTTTCCTAAAACACATTTAATCGAGATGGCAAGTGTATAAAATATCTCACAGGGAATGTGAGCCCAAAACATTAGATACACCAGCTCATACAAAATAGGCCCATCTCTTTAAACCGAGTCCTACAAGTTAGCTTGGATAGACATAATATAAACAACTTAATATAATATGAACAAGTAAAGTATCCATTATGCATGCAAACAGAGTCTCGGTTTCAAGACCTTGAAATCAAGACAGTGTTTTGTCTTTCATCATCCTTTGATATTGACCTGCAGGTTAGAACTCAACTTCTTACAATCAAGGTAGAGTCTTCACATACTAACTAACTATATTATGAATCATAAATTTTATATGGTTACAACTTAATTATACACTAAGCTCTATAAATGATAATTTTAAGAGCTCTGATTAGAGAGATGCACAAAACCTTTAACCTTTGTAGCTTTTATATCTTTAGGGTGGCTAATCCACAATTAGTCCCCTTTAGTTTAATGAGAAGATCTTGTATTTAAGGCAACAACATAGTATTTTCATTCCTTTTTAATTGATTACTTTATAGTTTTTATTAGGTGTATCAATTATACTTGTAATGGGGAGGAACTATGGGCTTGTGCTTGGAGCTTGCAATTAGTGATACATGCTTGTTTGTTGTTTTTGACCATTATAAGGTTAGTTTTGGATAGGTTCATTGGTTCCTTTATTGTAAGAGTATGGTTAGTGCGACTGATCTAATTGTACTAATTGATAGAGCATACAGTGTGCACATGAGCAAGTGCACAATAGGAGTCTATAGGTGAGCACATATGATTGTGACTCGTGTAACTGAATTGGAGAGCTGAGCCACGTGACATGCTCTATTCTTGTATAAATACCGATTCATGACAAATCAATGATACAGATTTTCTCTTCCATCTTTTTCTTTCGTTTAGCTTGAGCTTCTATTACTAGTTGTTCATGGAGAACTATGGATTTCATCGGTAATCCATAGTTTTAAATGGTATCAAGCTTTAACTTTTCGATCCAATTTCGTCGGTAATCCCATTTCTCTCTGCGTTTTCCTCTTTCCATCATGGATCCTCTGCTTCAAGATTCGAGCATTTCCGCGAGGGACGAGTTATTCTTACATCACTCTGATCATCCAAACTACGTCCTCTCCATGCGCTTACCCAGTGATGGAAAGTACAATCATTGGAAGATATCGTGTGAGGTTTCTTTGATGGCGAAGAACAAGTTAGGTTTTTATCACAAGACCGTGTGTTAGGCCGTCGTCACTCGTCTGGTTCTTCTGTTGCTCAGTGGGATCGTTGCAACGGAATGGTAATCTCATAGTTGTTGCACTCTGTTGACAAATACATTGCCAAGACTATTTTGTATTGCAGCACTACGAAACTGATCTGGGATGACCTTGGTGCTCAGTTTAACAAAACTAGTCGTACTCGTCTCTATCAGGTTAAGAAAGCATCTCTTTCGTTTCACAAGGTAGTTTGTCAATTATAACTTATTTCATGAAGAGGAAGAATCTCTGGGATGAGTATAAGCTGTTGGTTGAGAATCGCATCTATGTATGTGGTTCCAACTTTGTGATTTTGAAGCTTTTTGAAGATCAGCAGGTTATGCAGTTTTTTATGGGGTTAAACTAATCCTATAATGTCATTCGTGAAAACATTCTCATGATGTATCCTCCTATTGGTTTGGATGATGTTTACATATTTTTTCTTCAAGAGGAGGAACAACATGGAATTGTACACAGTCCTAATGGTTTTGATGCATATTCCATTGGTTTTGCATCATAGAAGGATAATGCTTCCGAGATTCCGGCCGCTACCACCAATTTTAAGAAAGATTCTTCGTTATGTGATCACTGTAAAGTTACAGGTCATAGCATTGACAGGTGCTGAAAGATCCATGCATGGTTATCCACATGGTTATTCCGCCTCCTGCTAAAGCCGTGTGTGATCACTGCAAGTATACTGGTTATTCCATTGATAAATGTTGGAAATTGATTGGCTATCTTCCAGGAAAGGGGCCTTCTTCTTTAGCACCTTTCTCCTCTTTGTCCAGTAAATCTCCTGCTTCTTCGGCTGCAACCTCACTTACTCAAGATCAATATGACATGCTCATTTCTCTTATCAACAAATCTGATCTTGACCAATCAAAGGCTAAGTTGGCAAGTACAGGTGCTTGTCTCTTATCTTTATCTTTGAACTCCGTTTGGATAATTGACAGTGGCGTAACTAATGACATTACTCCTCATATTTCTTTCATTAATTTTATCATCATGTTTCTAATCCTTTTTCAATTACCATGCTTAATGGAACACAATCTCGATTTTACATATTGGAGGTGTTTACCTTACACCTCAAGTTTTATTGAAAAATGTTCTTCATGTCCCTGCATTTCATTTCAACCTGAACCTTATTTCAGTTAGGAAAATTACAAGATATCTTCATGCCTGCTTGATTTTTACTCTTGACAATTGTTTCCTTTAGTCCCTTTCGATGAAACAACCATTACCTCTTGGCAATGAATGCAAGGGAATTTACATTGCTCACAAACAATCTCATGATTTGAAGGATTACAATGGAGCCGATGCTTCTTCCTTTGTTACAGACTCACTTTTAAAGTTTTGTAATAATCCGAACATCTTTCATGTTGTTAATGTTGCTTGCGAACCCGCTTTACTACATTGTAGGATGGGACATAGTCCTTTTGATCAGTTGCATTTTGTGGATGTGACGTAGTAGGAAGTCATGGAAGGCACGCAAGCGCGAGCCTTTGGTGATAAAGAGATTCGCAAGCATCAAAACCCTAGGAAATATGTATGAAATCTACCAGGAAAGGGTTTGGAATCCACCAAAGAGATAAAGAGAAAATTCTCTAAACCAAGATTTGATTAATAATATGAAAGAGATATATATGGCTCATGCCGACAATTGCTTAAATAGAAGAAAAACCCTAGTTCCAACTTGTGTGCCAAGGATGGATAAAAAGATAAAATATTGAAATTGCCTAAAATTATTAGGAAAATAATAAAAATAATAAAACCATAAAAACCTATCTTAACCATAACTAAAAGAAAAAATTTAGCTCCTAAAAGATAGAATTACACTTCCGTATCAGTCTCTCCATCTATGAAAAACTCATCCCCGAGTTCTCTATTGGATGTAGGATTCCATGCATCAATATTGCTATGTTGTCTCGTATCAACTATTGAACGCGTTTGTTTGTACGCTGCATCTTCATCCATGTCCTCCATGGCTTCTTAATTGCCCTTTTCTGATGATATTTGCGAAAATATGTGAAGTTTTCCCAGGCTAGAGTTAGAGCTTCTGGTATATTCCATACAATTTTGAAACTCATCTCCTCCTAAATAGAGCTCTTCAAGCCATTGGGTGAAAGGGTCCGCCTTCTTTATTGGTTGGCTTTCTAGAACCCTCATGACGTCGAAATTTCTCTAAACTTCGCTTGGGTGGTCTAGGCACTATTCAAGGACTTCCTTTACAAGGATTTCCTCTTGAAAAAACTCTATTTCAATGAACTCATTTTCAAGGACATCCCTTTCAGGACATCATCCTCTTGAAAACCCTTCTTTCTAAGGACCTTCTCTTGAACGACATCCTCTTGAAAGATGACCCTCTCAAGAGCCTCACCTTTAAAGAACTTCTCTTCCTTGGAACAAGAATCTCCTGTCTCATGGGCGCACTCGTCCTGCTCTTTGGCCACTTGTGGCTTGTTTTGATCGGTGTTCTTTAGGGAAACACTGGGTTCGACGATGCGGGTGTTGCTGATGGTGTTAAAATGGGTGTTACAAACATTGTAGATGGATTTTTTGGTGCGTTTGTTATGGCTTGTTTTGATCGGTGTTCATGAGGGAAACGCTGGGTTCGAAGATGCGGGTGTTGCTGATGGTGTTAGAATGGGTGTTACAAACATTGTAGATGGATTTGTTTGTGCGTTTGTTGTTGCTGCCATTATTTTTCTCGGCAAACAATATCATAAACTGATCCCTTAATCGTTTAAGAGCTGTGGTAAAGGCCACAATAATCTCTTGAGATAAGTCTTGAAGGTCTGCCTTGATAGCTCGTTGATCTCCCATCGTGATTCAAATGGAAAACAGACAGGAGAAACCTACTCTGATACCAATTGATGTAGTAAGAAGTTGTGGAAGGCACACAAGCACGAGCCTTTGGTGTTAAAGTGTTCACAAGTGTCGAAACCCTAGGAAATATGTCTGGAATCCACCAGGAATAGGCTTGGAATCCATCAAAGAGAAAAGAGAAAATTCTCTAAACCAATATTTGATTAATATATTAAAGAGATATCTATATCTCATGACTACAATTGCTTAAATAGAAGAAAAAACATGGTTTTAACTTGTGTGCCAAGGATGGGTAAAAAGATAAAATATTGAAAGTGACTAAAATTATTATGAAAATAATAAAAATAATAAATTCCTAAAAACATATCTTAACCATAACTAAAAGAAAAAATTTAGCTCATAAAAGATAGAATTACACTCCTACATCAGGATGCCTCTGTTGCTCACAGTTTTAAACCAATTTTTTTCTGTCAAACTTGCCCTCAGGCAAACCAACGTACACAAACGCTCGACCATTTCAAGTTTTAAATTGCAAATCCGATCATCCCTTTTCTTTAGCCTATTCATATTGATATTTGGGGGCCTTACAAAGAGGCAACTCATGATGGTTTTCGTTAGTTTTTAACAATTGTGGATGATCATACCCGTTGCAGTTGGACGCATCTTATGTCTCACAAGAGCAATGCTCTATCGTTTTTACAAACTTTGTGGCCTTAGTTAAAACACAGTTTCATACATCAATCAAGGCATTAAGGTATGATACTATAGTTGAGTTTGGGGATAAAAACACTCAAAATTTTTTTCCTATAGAGGACATCTTACACCAAACTAGTTGTATTGAATCTCCACAACAAAATAGAGTAGTTGAGCGCAAACAAAAACATCTATTAGAAGCTACTCGAGCTCTTAAATTTCAATCCAATTTGCCTCTCAAATACTAGGGAGAG
Source organism: Persicaria tinctoria (assembly GCA_037127255.1). Lineage (NCBI taxonomy): Eukaryota > Viridiplantae > Streptophyta > Magnoliopsida > Caryophyllales > Polygonaceae > Persicaria > Persicaria tinctoria. The sequence continues at coordinate 66,773,308 of JBANSL010000006.1, forward strand.
TACCTCTTGACAACTACCTACCTTATCAATCGTCCCCCCTTCTTTCTCTTCATAAAACTATGTAATCCATATGAACTTCTGTTTCATAAAGCACCCATCTAAGAGTTTTTGGATGCCTCTACTTTGTTAACACATTAAAGTGAGATAGAGACAAGTTCTCTTCGAGAGCCATAACGGAGGGTTTACTGTCGTGTGTAAACCTCGCCAAAGAAATTCCCACCCAAAAGACTAGTATAGCGATAAGTGCAGGGTCGAACCCACATGGAAATCTAAGATTAAATATTTTAATTGCTACTTTAACAAGAAGTGGGAATAAGCAAATAAATATGATGAAGTGAACTAATGAAGATTCCAAACAAAATAATAAAGCATAAAGCGATAGATTTGAGATTAAATCAATAGAGAAAAACGTTCCACCTATGCATTCTTCGACATTGGTTGGCTTAATTGGTCATAAACTCAAATTCAAGTTGTCCTGTTTTGTTGTTGCAGGAGGATGGTCAAGTATGAAATAAATATAAAGTATAGATCAGACTGACTTCCCTGTCTCAGCAAATAAATACAAGACTTCCTCCCGTTGTAGTAGAAGGTTGTCAGGATCGAATCCACGAGGAAGCACGTCAGCAGTTCTCAGGTAGCAACAGATTTCACAAAAGCAACAGAAAAGACAGAAACAAAGGAACAAAGCAAAACAGAAACAAAAGCAAAGACAGAAAATAGCGAAAGAAAGTAAAGAACAAAGCAAAGCAGAAAATAAAACAAAGCAACAGGCGTACTCGATCTCGACTAAAGCCTACTCGAGATCGACAACAGCAAATCGACAACAGAAGACAGAATCTGGAAATCAACAACAACAGCAGAAAACTCAACTCGACCTAGACTAGTTCTACTCGATCTCGACAAGGATCCTACTCGAGATCGACAAGCTTCTCCTCTGTCTCGACTAGAACACAGAAAACGTAAATTGCAATTTCAAACAGAAACTCAGAATTTCGACGAAATAAATCAATATATAAAAGACTTCCAAAGCCAGGGTATCAACACCACAACAATAACCATGCAAAGTGACATATAAAGGCATAAAAGATCATGCTTTCCATCAAAAATAACTTTCGTTACTAACAAATAGGCATATAGAGGCTTTCGCATAAACCCTAATTGTTACTAACCCTTTTCACATAATTAATCCAAGTTGTATTAAGATTGCTTTCGCTTCAAGAACACAAACAAGGATCACCTTCAACTCTCGCAAAAGAATCATGCTCATAGGGATAGAAGACGAATTGCATAACAAGATCTGACCTTTACCGCATCTCCTCACATGGCCACCGTCGGGCTCTCCCCAGCCCCAGAAGTGGGTGGACTACTCACGCCTCATCGCAATAGTAGACATTGATGTATAAAAAGAAACTTGCATTAAACTAAATTCAAAGCCTTTACAATCCCGACAACCAACTTTCGCTGAATGCCAAAACCTTAAAAACCTTAGAATTCCTAAAACTTCTCTGTTGAACTACTTGTCTCTGACTGAAATTGAATTCATGAAAAACCAGCCCCTAGGGCTTTATTTATAGGCTTCTAATCCTTGCTAATCAAGGATAGAAACTTCTATCTATATCTAAAATTATATCTAAAATGCTTAATGATAAATAAAATGCTTAAGGGAAATAAATCTCTAAAGGAAAACTATATCTAAACTAGGTAATATGTCTTCATGTTGATAGATCTTCCTTCCATAGATAGACTTGATCAATTTGGATAGAATCTCGGCCAACTCGACTTCCTTCGTGCCCAAGTAACTCCAGGTTGAATAGGATTCGTCGAACCGAGTAATGCGTCTCTGGAGGTCTACTCGATCTCGACAAAGGTCTAGTCGATCTCGAGTAGGATTGTGGCCGACTGGCTCGGCTTGTCGTCTCAGCTAGCTGCTCCTCGACAGACTCGGATCTGGGCTCCTGGGTGTCGTCGATCTCGACTAGGGCTCCTCGAGATCGACTAGGGGTGTGGTCGAAGATGACTCTCTGGTGATGTCGAAGACTCCTCCTCGGCATGGACTCGGACTGGCGCAGGGTGGCTCCTCGATCTCGACAAGGTCTCATCGAGATCGAGTAGAGATGTGCTCGGCGTGTTCATCCTCGGCTTCTCGGTCAGCTCCTCTTCTCGACTCCGGGTGTGGCGCTGAGGTGTCGTCGATCTCGACTAGGTCTTGTCGAGATTGAGTTATCTTCCGAAGTCAGGTTGCCTCGGACTTGGTTTCCTCGATCAGGCTTTGTCGACCAAGTCTGCTCGGACTCTCTACTCGAGATCGAGTAAGGTGTACTCGACATAGAGTTGTCCTGGTTCTGTACTCTCGAATTCTGGACTTCTATAGTTGTTTTCCGAGCTTTTCTGACCTTCCTTAGAATTGCTTTAATTTGCCTTGAATTATGCGAAATTAAACAGAAACTGGTGTAGATTCCATAATTTGGCAAATAAACATAAGCTACATAGATTCTGTACTATCTTAGCCCAAATGAATGAAATGTATGCAGAAATTGATATAAAAGTTACTGTAGAACACGGCAGATTCAGCTCACAACATGTTTCCTTTCACATACATTCTTCCCATCTTAGTTTTTGTAGATTAAATCACAACGAGTGAAATTAACCCCTTACACATTTATGCAACCAAAGCACGACAAAGATTCAACATAAAGAAAGCATAAATTCCGAAGAATCTAGGCATAATATTAACATCAAGTAACCACGGTAACCAATGTTCAAGACTTATGTTGAAATCCCCACTTAGTTATGATCGAACAAAGTTCTCACAATCCTAAGCATGCTACTATGGAATTCATTCAAATATGAAAGAACAAATACCTAGCAAGATACTCGCGAATCACAATAATATCATCAATAAACACAAGGGAAATCGAAAGAACAGTAGGAAAACAACTGAATTCAAGCCTCACAAATCACCAACCAAGCCTCCGAAACATAGGTGAAACAAATAGCAGGATTAGCCACTCATGGCTTACCTAAATCTCCTTCAAATGCAATCTTGAATGGAAGAAAACCTACTGTAAATTATGATAAAAAGCCTGAGAATAATAGTCAATGTCTTAGGAATTTTGTGGCCTCCAACGTGTAGGAGAAAAGAGAGCCCCACAATCCTAGATACTTTCCTAAAAGATAATGATAAAAATATCCTAAAATATAATTAAATATCCTGAAAATATTAAATATGAAAATAATTATTAAATAACCCTCAATCTCAATATCTTAAACCATAAGGAGTGGATAATCATTGAGATTGGATCGAGTTTCTTTCTGAAAAGATAAGATTTGATCTTCAACTGATTTTCTGTGAGCGTTTTCGCCGCGGTAGTAGAGTATCTCTCGGCCGTGAATGGTTGCAATGGTCGTTGGAATTTCTCAAGACTTCACCATGGCGAGATGATGGAATTCGCGGTGGCGACTTGGGTTTTCGTGGTCGCGACACTTGCTATTCTTCAATGCTTCTCGCTGCACTCTCACCATGGCGAGACGGGTCCTTCTCGCAGCAGCGATTGGAGCTGGAGTTGTCTTGTGTTCTTGTTTTGTCTTGCCAGGGTGACTTGTAACTTGCCACGCCGAAATGCCTCGTTTCCAGCTTTTGTTGCTCACTCATTCTTCTTCTTCCTTTCTTTCTCCAACTTCTTCACTTCATTTTGATTTCTTCCAAGCTAATCACCACGTGGAACTACGAATCTGCATAAATCAATCGAAATAGCATAGTTTCCACACTTTCCCCCGAAAAGAGCATACAACGCAAGTAACTATAATGCATGAACAAGTTACCATGAAATGCATCTAAAACAATCTTATAATGCCTATTAAAATGTGCATTATCAAGCAACATCTTGTGTCTTCATGGGTTATTCTTTTGGGAAAAGTGCTTACAAATTGATCTCAAATCTCATGTTGTATTTCATTCTAGGGATGTTATTTTTCACAAGACTTGTTTCCCATTTCGCTCAGGTTTTTCAAAAAATGATTCCACATCACCCACTTTGTCTACTGGTTTTTTAGTTGACATTTTTCTTCCTATTGAAAGTGTTCCTCATGTTCTTCAACATGACATTACATCACCCCATAATGAGACTGTTAGATTATGAATATCATCAAGAGTTCCTAGACAACCTGCACATCTAAATGATTTTGCTTGTGGCATTTCCTTTACTGAACCATTACTACCCTTTGTTCATTCTTTACCCTCCTCTTCTTTTGCATTACTTGCTGACGGAGGAGAGATGTCATTGGTTTCACCTCGCCAAAGAAATAATAATAACCCAAATAAATAAACTAATAAACTAGAGTATAGTGAGCAAGTAAGAGGTCGAACCCACAGAGAAACAAGTATTTCTATCACAAGGTGTGATATGTAGTTGCTATTCCCGATCCTTCACCCGTGGGCTCAGAATTAAGAACAACAACTTGAGTTTGTCCTGATCTTGCAATTATCCTTGATGTTCTTCATGTTTACAAGCAATTACAAAAGCATAAGGGAACAGAGACGGAAGATATCCAACGACGGATGCCGCGATGAGAATGGAGGGCTAGCGGCGGCTAGGCGGCGGATGTGCAACGAGGGCATCAGTCGCTGCAGCAGATGATGTAGCGGCCGCAGCAGCGTGGCAGCGGCCGCCGCCAGTAGCGGACGTGAATGCTTCACGACGGAGATCTCTCTCTCTCTCTTTTGCGACGGTCACCTTGCTTCTGTTCTACGATGGTTTCTTCCTTGTTGTTTGAGGTTTTGTTTGGGATCAGGGTTTGGTATCGGATGACCGATCGAACAATAAATTGAAGGCAAAATCTTGAGGTTGGTGGATTGAAGAACCTTTTTTGCCAAAAAGGTTTCTTCAATATATTTTCCAATCTAATTTTTAAATAGAACTCCTAATCTCTGAAATCCTAGATAAAAATAATCCTAGATAGATATCTTAAGATTCCTACTTAATGGTCAAGGAAAATATCTAAAGAGATAGACTTTCTTTTTTCCACTTTTATTCACCTAACTAAGTATTACTAAAAATAAGATATTCCATAAATAGCTCCAACTACATAGGAGTTACTAAATATGGAAAGAACTAAAACTAATAATAATAATAATAATAATAATAATAATAATAATAATAATAATTAAAATATCTTTTCTTCAAGCCATGGTGGTGCCTTCTTCTTCCTCTTGAGGACGACACTTTTTGCCATCAATAGCCCTCGAATCGATCTTGAGAGCTTGCCTGGATCAAGATCATTGTTTAACCCGCAAAAGGCCATCTTGATTCGTATCAATGTGTATTTATCAACTATGAAGATAAATATTGGATATGAATGTGAATACAGATAGACAATGAAAATAAACTAAGATGAAGATGTTAATAGAATCAAATAGAAGATAAAAGAGAAGAGTGTGGTTTCACATACAATTCGCAACATTGGTTGGTTTCTTTGGTCCTCGACTCAATCCATAGTTATTCTCAAGGTACTTGGTCAACTGGTAATATCAAATCTCAATGCAATTAAGAATCAAAAGAATGCATAGTTGCAGAGCTCTTAACCCTAATCTCATAGAAATCAATATAAACCAATAGTCATCATCCTGCAGAGATAATTGATGCTTTCACGGGATCAATTTCCTTTGTTTACCACAAAGATACCAATCTCTCAAAAGGAATCGCTAGCAAAGATGTGGTTTTTTTGTCTAGATGATCAATCATAGAGAGAACATGTGCAAATACTTAACAATGAAGAACAAAGATAATGAAATAACTCATGAATAACAATATGAAATCAAATCTCACAAGTTAACCAAGTCTTGAATTATAGCTAAACCACAAGAATTCTAAGTACTCATCGAATACCTTGAATCTCTCACATTTAATTCTCTAAAGCTAGTGTTCCATGAGTTAATGAAATTACACAAAATAGATAGATTAATCTACACCCTCAAACAACCGTGAATAAGTTTCATATATAACCTAAAAGTAGGCAAAACCCTAGAATAAAATCGTGCCAAAATAATATTATTATAATAGGAAATATAGCGTCTCGGTAGAATCTCGTGGATATCTTCTGTCCGTACATCTGCGGGCGCGACTCTTTGTTTCGCAGTGTACTCAACTTGTCTTCAGCAGTGTTTCACTTGGTCATTTGGCTTCCTTCTTGATTCCTTTCTTCCACCAACATTCCTCCTTCTAAGGTTGAATCTATAATTCAGAAATTAGGCAATAAAGTGTGTAGATTCCGAGTCTTTGAATATAAAGGATGAAGATGCGAATTAACCATAAAACATGCAATATGGACACTCTGATGCACCTAAGACTACCTATACAAAATATGCATTATCGGTTTCTCATCTCCATTCATATATATGTTAAGCACACCTCTTATAAATAAGCGACCACTGATCCTAACTAGATTCAAGTTATCGAGAAAGATATTGGTGCTCTAACTGCTAACAGAACCTAGGATTTGGTTCCTTTACCAAAAGGAAATAAGGTCATTGGTTTCTTGTGCTCTATTGCACATTGGTTTCTATCACTCTCATAATGATCATTCATTGTTTCTCAAGTAGTTGGGTTCTCATGTGACGATTATGGAAGTTTATGTGGATGACTCGATGATCACTAGTTCAGATTCATCTAAAATTGTTCGCTTAAAGTCTTACTTAATTAGACAGTGCCTTCAGCATCAAAGACCTAGGATTGTTACATTAATTTCTTTGGATTGAAGTGAATTATGTTCCCACAAGTATTGCTCTCTCATAGAAGAAGTTTAGTCAAGAACTTGTACATGATTCTGGTCTTTCCGATGCTCCCCAGCTTGCACTCCTCTTCCCCAAAATCTCAAGCTGCTTCATGATCATGGAGAATTATTGGAAGATCCATTTCATTACATACAACTCGTGGGAAAATTATATTTTCTCACCAACACTAGACCTGATCTCAGCTTTGTTGTTGTTCAATCCTTAAGTTAGTTCATGCAAGCTCCAAGGCGCCCTCACTTTGATTCATTACTTTACACCATTCATTACATAATTGGCTTAGTTGATAGAGGGATTGTTCTGAATTGATTTGATTCATCTGTTGTGAAGGCCTTCATTGACTCTGACTATAGGCTAGCTTCTTGTCCTAATTAACACTCACCGATCAGTTACTGGGTTTGTGATATTGTTTGGACGCTCACCAATCTCTTGGAAGTCCAAGAAATAGGTAGTTATCGCGCAGCTCCTCTGAGGTATAGTAGAGAGAAATGGCCACTACAACTGCTGAGGCTACTTGGCTCATTCGACTGCTTGATGAGCTAGAGGTTGCTCCTATTAAACTTGTTGATCGTCATTGTTACAACAAGCCAGTCATGGAGATTGTTTGTAACCCCTTCTTCCATGAAAGGACCAAGCACATCAAAGTTGACTTCCATTTCACTCGGCACCCTTGAAAGCTTACTTGATCTATGTTATGTTCCAATATTTGTTGACCAATTAGCAGATGTTTTTACTAACACTAGTACAGATATATCATCTTTCAGGAGAGTATTTTCGGGAGTTTCTTAAAACTCCTTAGAGAACAAACTCGGTCGTGAGTTTTTAAAAAACTCCCGTTAAATATTTTAACTTTTTTTCAAAAGAAAATATAAAATATTATGTCCGGAGTTTTTAATTAACTCCTTAGAACCATCGGTTTCTGAAGGGAGTTTTTAGTTAAAACTCTCGAAAGAAACCCTATCCCTTTCGATTAGCTCGGCCTGAAATCTCTTAACCCTCTCGATTTGCACACAGAAGATGGCCGATGAAAATTCCCCATAATTGTAGAGGACGTCGGCGATCGATCCGACCTTCTTCCTCTGGTTTGCCCTCTCGATTTTCATCCCTTGATTTTTACTCTCCATCTTCGTCTTCTCTTTGTTCTGTCATCACCCTATTTTTTGGGTTTACCTGTCATCTCTCCCTGCTAGTTTTCCTCACCAAAATTGAACATAGTTTTGATTCACGATTTGAACACTTCGAATAAAGCTAATTAGCTTTTTTTGGTGCAGCAGTTTGCGTGTTCTCTCGATCTGTTGGTAACGGGATGTTTACCACTTAGGGTTTTGCCCTTTGTACGTTGGTTTTTGGATCATCATCTCTGTCTGCTGGTTGCCGGAGTGATGAACGCAACTCCTATCTCGCTGGTGCCTGGCGGTGCAACGCTCTCCCTTCTGCGCCTGTCTGTACATCTCTGCTGAGCGAATCCCTCGCTCCTTGTCTGTTAAGCAGGTTATCACTTCTCCTCACTTGTCGTTCCTCTTGCCTATTTCGATATTAATTTCACCATTGTGTTTTCCATGACGGTGAAGAAGTAGTTCAATTCCCCAAGAGAGCAACGTCGTAAACTGGTAAGCTTTCCATTCCGAATTGTGTGTTAAATTTGGTCATGGCTGTTAACCTTGTTAGGACTCGGTATTCTTAGTGAATGGTTATGTAAAATTAGGTTCTGTCACATATGTACTTTGAGTGCAAAAATGGTGATGTAAACCTAGGGTCGAAATAGGACTCCTTTAGTATCTATAAAGAAGTTGGGATGGTTTAGAGGCAATTCAATCCAAGTGAGAGAGTTGTAGTCAAGATATATTGACCAGAAGTTAATTGAGAATCATGTATGTGAAATTTTTCAATCAAATATCAAGACTCTTGGAGGATTCACAGCTGATTGCAGGACAAATATCCAAGTGAGAGAGTTGGGATGGATGAGGTGCCTTGTGGCTTGGTCTCATCCCTAGGTTTTGTATCTACAACTCCACATTTTTTGAGTTATTTCTTTTTATAAAGCTTGACGGTTGCATTGCATTCCTTTCGTTAATGAAAAAAAAAATGAAAAATAGTGCTCAGTGTGTTTTGCTGGAATTGTTAGTTCTCTTGATTTTTCCAATTAGTTTTACTGTTTGTTTGTTCTTTATTTGTGATGCACTGATACTATCATCCATGTTGCTCATTAGCTAGTTTAGATACTATACCGTGATTGGGATCAAGTGCTTTTCCCCTCACTAATCTCCTATTTAATGTATTTCTTACAGATCTTTGAAGCTGATGCATCCTTAAGACTAGATTATCAGCTAATTTCAAGATGGTATTCATCCAAAACCATATCCTCAGACCATTTTCTATCATAAATTACTTTGATTTCCTGATTATTCCCTTTATTGTGCAGGTGAAACTACAAATCGTTCATATATAACTTTATCAGACGATGAGGATGATATGCCTTTGATGCCAAAAACTGAGACGGAATAGGAGGATGTCATCCATCAACATGTACTTGCATCAAATTGGGGTATTTCTGTTCCCTCCTTGCTTTCAGCCTAATGGAAGAAAGGGAGAGTTCATCTATTGCAGGACAAATTAGAAATCTTAGTGAAAGGCTTGTGAATGTCATTGAAGAAGGTCAACGATCTGTCTCACCTCAGTTGTTTAACATACAAGAGCGTTTTTCTGCAACTATAGAAGATTTCCAGAAGCAGCTTGACTTGATCCTGAAGTCTGATTGGGACTTTGACACTATGTTGGAGGAAGATGTACCTGCTGTGGTGAGGTGACTTTCTTTTGCTGGGTGCAGTGTGACCATATTTTTCTTGCTTTGTGCTTCTAAATACATTTTTTTTCTGGGTAGTAGTTCGGGCTTTATATTCAGAATTTTGCTACATTTGACGTAAGTGCACTTAATCCAACGGCCTAATAGACTTGATTTCCCCATTAACAGATGGAATGCATAAGAGCTCAATGCAAGCCAAAGGATAATAAACTTTTTGCTATTGGTCACTCCATGGGAGGCATACTGTTGTATGCACTACTATCAAGATGTGGTAAGATTTATTTGAACTATTTACTTATTTTGTCTATTTTTGCTATTTGATTATCACTTCATTTTCGCCAAGAATGTTTTGTATAAGAGTTATGCAAATATGTAGGCATTGATTCTATCTGACCATTTAAATGGTCAGATACTTGTGCTTATGCTTAACAAGTGAATCTAGCTCGGTTTTTACTTTGTAAATTACTATCATGGTCCTCATTACTCTAGATTTTGTACAATGTTGTTGCAAAGTGTAAATTACTCTCAAGTGTATATTATAATACCTAAATTACTTGTAATTTATATATCTATTGGTTATATGAGTTTATGTCGATATTGTGGTGTTTGTATTCTTGCAATTAAGATGATGATATTTTTTATATTCATTCGAAAGAGGGGAACAGGGTAGGGAATGCGATATGAAGCTGGATTTTTTTATATACATATAAAGCATTTCGCGGCGGTTTTTACAAAAACTCCTGAGAAAGTTTAAAAATTAGGCGGGTTATATGATTACACTTTCTCAGGAGTTATTTTAAAAAACCCCCGATATATTCTTTCAGGGGTTTTTATAAACTCCCGTAACATGTGGGATTGGGTGCCGGTTGGGGAAACAGACTCTCTCGGGAGTTTTTTCAAAAACCCCTGACCGAACAAGATATCTCGGGAGTTTTTATAAAACCCCTGAGAAATATATGTCAGGAGAGCGAATAAAAAGAGGCCCAAAACACCCGACCATTTCGTTAAAAAACACCCGATATACCTTATATTTGTACTAGTGTAAGACCTTATCTTCTTCACAACAGAACTGATTGTTGTCCAAATTGGGCATGCTTCCCTCCTCAGTTTGCCCCGGGGGGGGGGGGGTAGATCATACGGTGTGCATACGAGTGAGTGCACAATAGAAGTCTATAGGTGAGCACATATGATTAATTTTTCTTTCAAACTATCCACTTATTGGTTGAAAGAGTTGGTAATTAGCATTTAATAAACAATAATGTTTATAAAAAATGTATAAAATGAATAATAATTAATACTTTACTTAAAAATTGTGTCAAGAGATAAAACGACACTTATTTTCAATCGGAGGGAGTAATATTTTAACCATTCCAAAATGGCTCACCGGAAAGGACTTGTGGGTAGTACCCATAGGTCCCCGGTTCGAACCCCGAAATTGCCGCTCTTTCTTTACCTATTCTAGGAGGGATTAATATTTTCCTAAACCGCAACCATAAACAACTCTCTTAGTAAAACCGTTGCTATAAACAACACCCTTTGCTCCTAATTGTAGTAGTGTGCACGTGGTCTGATTAGAGAGCTGTTACACTAAAACCTTGTAGCTTTTAGATTCTTAGGGTACAATTAGTCCTCTTGAGTCCAATGAGAAGATCTTGTATTCATAGGCGGAGGTAGGTGGGGGCAAGCGGAAGCATTCACCCCCTCTTTTATCCGACAAATTACCTATATTTGTTCTACTTGTCGATAACTTTGTTTTGATATATTATAGGCCGGAATCCGATAACCGAGTAAAAAGTTATGAATGTTTGAAAGTTAAACACAAATTAATTATTTCAAATGTCTTTTAATAAATCATTATGCTTTTATATTTTACTTAATTTGATACTTTGGTACTGTAATTCAACCTAAGAGCTTCGAAACAAGAGGTTATATTAATAAATTCGATAATTATATAAGAAACTATGCAAGTTTAAAGTTTGTATTTCTTGTTATACGTTATTGCATGATAAGAGAACAACAACTTGCATATGACTTTGTGGGTTTTAAACGATATATTTTTAGACAAAAATAATGTTGTTATAGATTAAAACGACATCGTTTTCCTTTTAAAGAGAAAAATAACTATATAGCAACTAATGACATAGTTTTAAACTAAAACCCTACAATTTTGATTAAAAAAAACATTGTGTTTTGAACTAAAAAAACCTTGTCTTAAACTAAAATATATCATCGTTTAATATAAAATATCATAGTTATGCTTATCTAAACTATAGAAAAATCTATTGAAAAATGAATCAACAATTTGTATAAAACTTCGCCACCCCCCTCGATAAATTCCTGGCTCCGTCTCTGCTTGTATTTATTTAAGGTAACAAAACATTATTTTATTTCCTTTTTAATTGATTACTTTATAGTTTTTATTAGGTGTATAATTAAATTATATATACTTGTAATGGGGAGAAACTATGAGGTTGAACGTACTTGGAGCTTGCAATGCTGCGTGGTAGAAGAGCTACATATGCCAGTTCGTTGTTTTTGACGATTATAAGGTTATTCTAAGAGTATGGTTAGTGCGACTTGTACTAATTGTGAGTGAATTATATTGCAATAAAAGCAGGTAAATCTATGCTAAATCCTCTCTAGAGGCGTGGAGACTGGAGATGGATGTGTACAATACAGTAAAAAAAAATGGATCAACAATGATTTTTATATTGTATGTAGCCAGATTAATTATATTATTAACCCAGCAAAACTGTGGCCCTAAGCAAGCGCCTAACTTACTTGTAAATTTTACAAGTATTTATCTTATTGTCCATACTACGTACGTATATCGGTACATATACATGAATAATGAATTACAAGCTTAGCTTAGGAGATACAATCTCATCGATCTCCCTGCAACATATATATATATATGCCTGTAATAAATTAATTAAACATAACTATTTAGTTACACATGATGATTAATGGAATTACTGAATCCTTTCCTTGTACATTGGGCACTGTCATTAATTTATGCAGTTGCTAGGCGGCTGAACCCACTCGGCCTACACCCACCTTCAAGTCTGCAAATTATATTAAAGACAATTATATTAGACATACGTACATAAGTGATAATTAATTAATTAACTCGATTTATAATATATATATATATATATAATGTTATAAATATGGAAAAATAATTAGAATCTGATCCGTACCAGTCCTCTGTGTTTTGATAATTTGGAGTGAGTGACGGATGAGAAGACAACCCAGAATGCAACAGCACCCATTATCACCAGGATTCGAACCCAGAAAATCGAGTGGAAAGCTTCGAAGACGACAGAAGCCCACGCCCACTGCCACAGTATGCCGAAGGTTGCCCCCAGCGACGCCCCCACCAACGCTTGGGTGATCGTGTGGTATTTTTCCGATACTCTTAGCCATGACTGATTTATCCGAAATTCAGGTACAATACGTCAATTAACCACCAAGGTAAGTTAGGGATCAAGATCCTCTCCTAATAAAAGATTTAGAGCAACCCCAACAGATTCTCCATATTGGGTTTTTGGAGAATATTGAGGTTGATTTTAGTCCAACAGCTTCTCCATTACATTCTCCAAAATAGAGAATGGGGAAAAGAAATGGAGATGATTCCCCTAAATTTGGAGAAAACTCTATATATTTTGGAGTAAACTCCATAATGGAGAATCCGTTGGAATTCAACCCAAAAAAGTTCAGAATATTTGACCTATAATTATCCATTTTAGAGATTTTTTTAGAGAACCTGTTGGGCATGCTCTAATAACTACCTAATAAGATGATCTCAACCATTCAATTAAATCAACGGCTAAAATTAAATCTTATAATTAAACCAAATTAGATTAACCCTCAACCCACTATCTCTCTCGTCGATTCAAGTATAGTCGCAGAACGCAGTTGCCACCGACTCACCACCCCTGGTCACCAAAAAGTGTTGTCGGCCTGTGCTCACCCCTATGCTTCTCCATCCATCTCAATCTTGGAACCAACTGATGAATCAATAATGATGCGCATGCAGTGCGCCATCATCACCACCTCCGCCTGCGTTGCCTCCTCGGTCGTAGTCTCCGCCATCTCTATCCCTTGCTAGCCACACACAAACGACATTCCAATTTGCAATCAGAGATGCATGAGCACCAAAAATTCCATCACTTGAATCATACCCGGACCATAATTTTATATATGTACTGAGAATTTATTGCACCTAATATATTATTGGCTTCTTTCATTTTGTGTGATTGACTTTATTTCTCTTGTTTTTTTTGTTATGTATGGAGTATTAACGAGACAAGTACACATTGTGCTATGGTTACCGATGATTAATTTTTTTATAAAGAGAATTTAATTTCATGGATGACATCTAATGGTTGACAATCGAGGAGACGTTGTTAATAGAGACGGTGAAGAAGGGCTACACAACTTGCTAATTGGTTGGTTATTGTTAAGATTGGAAAGCATAAAGGTGAGAGATGGTTATGGTGGCTAAAGGCAATAAGAATGAGTAGGAAGCGGCGATGTTTGTTGGGGATAGTGGTTCCTCTTTAGATTGAGTGAGAGAGAGGTAGAAGACGGTGGTTAATTTTATTGGATTTAATTATAGGATTTAATATTAACCGTTGATTTGATTTAACGGATAAGATCGATTTATTAGGCAATTATTATGCAAGTTTTATTAGGAGAGGATCCTGATCCGTAAGTTAGTTACTTCATTTGGGTTAAATAGTAAATGAGACTTACTAGATAGGAAGCCAACAAGATTGCAACCCCGCCAAGGACCAAGGTAAGTTGGTTCGTCGTCTCACCCGCTGAAATTGATATTTGTATCGATCCATCATATATGGAATATGTGTGCATTTGTATTTAGATATATAGATATATATATAAAATTAAAAAGAGTTTACGGACGGACGCACTTGATAAAATGAAGAAGGTGCAAGTATAGAAGATGATCTGAGCATGGGATGAAGGCATTCCAGGATCGGATCGCTTTGGTGGGAAAGGTCTTGGTTGATTGAACACATTTTTTAGGGCAATGGAGAAGACGACATTGACGAGAGAACCCATTGCTGCCCATAACCCCTCCGAGTCACGCCTCCAAACCACCAACCCCGCTAGAACAGCCGCCGCCAGCCACTCGCTCTGTCAATATACAATTAATAATTTAGATTATATATGTTATGTTATGTACCTACGTACACGAAATACGACGTCGTATTGATACATATGAAATAATTAACATTATGATATATATGATGGAAGGGTTAATTGGGAATTAAATTACCAGAAGATTAAGAGTGAAACAGAGAGAAGAGAAGAGATGAGGGAGATGATACAAGTTGGAGACCATTGAGTTTTCCATTTTACGTACGTACGTAACAGAACAGAATACTTTGATTACCTCTAATTTTATTGAATTCAATATATATATGTATAGGATTAGGATAAATAGTTCCGTCCCGGCACTCTCATTTACCCCAAAACACAGCATATTTATAGTCCACTTTTGTGAGGTATAATGGTCAAAATCTAAGTGCTTTCAAGAGTCCTTCCTTCCTGTTGACTTTGAAGTCCACGGCGGCCACCATCCTCACGTATTCACATCACCACTACCCTCTCTATTAATAATTACTCCCGGCAAAACTTGTCGTTTACTACTCATGCACGCTTTTTAAAACGATAAAAACTATATAAAATATTCATTTTTTTATAAATTTTTTTTAACAAGTTTGTACTTATTAATAATAACTACGAAGTTGTTAAATTTTTTTAAAAAAAAACTAGATATTTTATATAGTTTTTAGCTCCTAAAAAAGCATGCATGAATAGTAAAGTGTCAAGTTTTTCCGAATTAATTTTACCCGTCCATCATATTCAATTCATAGGGTTTGCCCGGTCTACTCGCTACACAATATAGTGCGGTAAACTATTCGCCAATATTTCAAATACTTTGCCCCACTGTGCAAATTGATAAATTGTCCAATTTTTTAGACAAATTGAAAAATTGTCCACCATAAAACCCGTTCCTGTTCCCTTCCTTCTATCCCCGTTCTCTTTCTCCTACCTTCAGATCTTTATCACGCTTCCTTCAGGCGCAAATTATGGTCGATTCTCCTCCTCTCCTCCTACGCCGCCGGTCTTCGTCCCCCCGCTCCTCCTCCCGGCACCGCCGGTTCATGGCCAGATTCGGCACCTCCTATTGGCGTGATTCAAGGAATCTCTTGCGCTCGGATCTCGTTGGCCGGATTCCTGCTCCGGTAAATCTGAATTCGTCCTGGATTTCGTCGATCGAAGATCCGCGCTATGAAGGCCTAAATCTGGATCTACCAGTTCTCCATCCACCAAATCTACCAGTTCCGCCGAAAATAGGCCTTCTTCGAGCCTATCAAGAGCTTCTTCTCCTGGTTTCGACGCCTCGCATCTTTCCGCCTCCGATTCAGTCGCCGCCTCCGCCGAGACTTCTAGCCTTGCCGGCTTTTGTGTCAACCATTCTCTCATCGAAAGCTCCGCTTGCACCCTCACCAACTCCGCCTCGTCGTACTCATTGATGTCAAGCTGCACACAAGTCGTCTCAATCTGCACAACGATAGCGCGGATGGCTTCCGACGAGGAGATCTCTGCTCAGGTGAGAATTTATGGTTTTCTCAATCTTGCTTAATTGATTAGCGAATTGGATCAAATGGATGATCAATTTAGTATGATTATGCTGATAGTAGACTGTATTTGATGAATTGATCAAATAGATGATCAATTTAGGGTTTTCTTGCTTAATTGGGTGTTGAATTGGATCAAACAGATGATCAAGTTATTGTGTTGTTTTAGGTGATACTGGATTGCTACTATGAAAATTTCATACTAGGGGAAAGAGGAGTATGTATGGAGCTACTTTGAGTCTGGATTGTTGTTCGTGTGCCGTTGGTGTGTTCTTCATTATCTTTACGACGGAGTATTTCTTTTATTCATTCTTAAATCATTCAACATCCATCATCACTAATTAACTACTCAGTCTCCTATGTATCCATAATACATGGATACTGCAGTTCAACATTCAGTCGGTGGGGAAGCTGATTTTTTAGGTTGAATCGCTACTTTGATTTGTACTGCACTACAATACATTGAAAACAATACTCAAATGGTAGTTGTGGGTGGATCCATGTCTTTTCCCATTTCATTGAATACAATAGTGAATGCCTTTGTTTGGAGCTATTTGTTTGTTCAAAATTTGTTTGTATGTGTTGGTTGATTGCTATTCATTTGATTGTGGTGTTATTGAGTTTCTTAGTCGAACGCTTTTAACCTATTAGCTGCCATCTATCTTCTTTTGCTTCGATTTGTCATCGGGAATCATCTGCTTTCAAAGAGACACCGGTTCTGATCATGTCTTTCGAAAACGTCCTCGCTCGAATCGATCGGTACCCTTCATCGAATCCAATTATCCGATAAACGGTGAAGCACAAGGCCTGTCAAGAATACATGATGGTATAAAAGGATGGTAAAAAAGGTTGAATTGTAAAGTGCAGCTGTGCAACTTTAAAGTGCAATTGTGCATCTTTAAAGTGCGGTTGTGCATCATTAAAGTGGCTTGATTACGAAAATGAAAAACAATGGATTTTTGTGTATATATTAAGGAAAGAAGTTTGCTTACCTTCCATAGATAGATCTCACGTCCATAATGTTTCTCATTGTCGGTTCCCATCCGTGAAAGATACGAATGGCTAACGACGTGCTTCCAATGCTTAGTGTCAGCTGTAAAATCTTGAGGTGCATCCATGCCATACACTCCATCCCGAGAGCTTGTCAACCACTCGCCGCTAACTTTGACCCAATTATGATGTCCTTAATATTCAACAAGCTAGACATGAGGAACATTATTGAACCAAATCTGCAACCTCACAATTCAATAAGACCAATAAGCAATAGAACAATAAAGCAAGCGTTTGCAATTGTCCAATTGTCTAACTAACCATTATCAATTCTAAAATATAGTTTTGCAACTCTAAAATGAAGTTGTGCAACTCTAAACAGAAAAGTGCAGTTGTACAATTATAAAATACATTTGTGCAATTGTAAAATACAATTGTGCAAATTTTCAAATTTGTGACATGATGGAAAAAAGAAAAAAAACTTCAAAGAAAAGTCTTGATGTGAAAAAAAAAAAGATTTTTAAAAAAAATATTTTTATAAAAAAAGTGCTAACGCATAGAATAAATTATATTTGCACAACAATTGAGACTTGTGAAATTGTGTTCAACGTGATCTTATTTTTGCTCAACAATAGGTTATTTTTGCACAACAGTTGAGACTTGTGAAATTGTGCTCAACATTATCTTATTTTTCTCAATATTATTTTATACTTGCTCAATAGATTATTGCACAAGTCTTATTTTTTCTCAACAATAGATTATATTTGCACAACTGAAAATGTGAAAATATAAAACTGAAAAAGTGCAATTTTATAACCCAAATACAAAATTGAAAAGTGAAATTTTATAAATTTATATTTTCACAACATAAACTTATATTTGCACAACACAATATTATATTTGCACACCAATATAAAATTTCAAAAAGTGCTGACACGAGAAAAAAAGTGCAATTTTAGTTTGAATGTGCAATTTTTCATGCTCGGCTCAAGCTCGGCTCGTGAACTGAACATAAAGCACGAGCTTGGGCTCGATAAATTCGTTTATTTTCCTGTTGAGCCGTCGTAGGCTCATTTTGTCTTAATGTGTTCATTTGGCTTATTTTGAGCTCGTTTTGTTTTTGTTCGAAATTAACTCTTTTGCTCATTTACTATACAAGTTTGAAGCAAATAGAAACATACAATATGAATTTAACTCGTTTGCTCATTCATTATACAAGGTAGCTTGTATTTATAATATAGAATTTCAAAAAGTGCTGACACGGGAAAAAAAATAGAATTTTAGTTTGAATGTGCAATTTTTAGAACCTATTTTGCTTGAAGGTCTTGAAGATGAGATCACAAGAAGATATCTAACACATTTTGTTTGGATATTTGTAGTACAGTAGTACCCACTCCACCTTGCTTGGATATGAAGTCCAAGTTAATACTGTACTGCAGATGTGGTAAACTAGTCAATAATACCACTTGAAATGTTGTCCTACCAAAACCAACCAAACCTTTTATCACATCTTTGAAGATGCAATATATGATAGTGTATAGGAAAGATATTAAGGGCCCGTTTGGTATGAGTGTAGTAATCGTAATGGGAATCGGAATGGGAATCGGAATCAAAATCCGGAATAAACCATTACCGAAGCATGTTGTTTAGTATGCTATCGGAATGAGAAACTAAAAAATTCAATCTAAACATCCAAAAATTCCAAGTATGAAATTCAAGAAAAAATCAATTCAATCTCACAAATTATGAATGAAAATACATAAAATCAGTAAACAATTTCTGAAATTCATCACAAAAATGAACAAATTACAATCAAATAGGGACTGAACATACAATTTCAGAAACCCTAATCCAACAATTCCCATCTACCATCAGCCAGAGGGACGACATCAGAGGACATGGGAGATCTGGGGACGACGACGTCGACGGCGGAGGACGACAGAGATCCGGGGATGACGACAACGGAGGACGGGGGAGATCTTGGGATGACGACAACGGAGGACGGGGGAGATCTGGTCGGAGATATATATATATATATATATATATATATATATATATATATAGTGTACGGATCATTTGTTCACAAGCCTTAGGGTGTACCTTGTACACAAATATTATTC
The DNA here is from genome assembly GCA_037127255.1 of Persicaria tinctoria. NCBI lineage: Eukaryota > Viridiplantae > Streptophyta > Magnoliopsida > Caryophyllales > Polygonaceae > Persicaria > Persicaria tinctoria. Next base: position 66,792,679 of record JBANSL010000006.1, read on the forward strand.
GGTGAAATGTGAAGCATTATTCGGTGAAATTTGAAGCATTATTCGGTGAAATTTGAAGCATTATTCGGTGAAATGTGAGTATTGTTTAGGGGAATGTGAAACATTATTTAGTGAAATGTGAAGCATTATTCATATAAATTGTAAGTATTGTTTAAGTAATTGAGGTTTCTTTTATTTGAAATAGATGAATAAAAAAACTAAACATTATTCGGTAGAATGTTACAAATTATTCAGTGGAATTGGAACATTTTCATCTAAAGTGAACTGAAAAAGAAAACATAACAGCATTCGGTAGAATGTTTCACATTTCACCGAATAATGTTTCAAATTTCACCGAATTAATGGAATAATGTTTCACATTTCACCGAATAATATTTGTGAACAAGGTACACCGTAAGGGGTGTGTACACCAGAACCACACCCTATATATATATATATATATATATATATATATATATATAGAGAGAGAGAGAGAGAGAGAGAGAGAGAGAGAGAGAGAGAGAGATGACCAGATCTGGATTCGACGGTGTTCCAAGTCGGTGATGGCCGACAATGGAAGACGACGACAACGGTGGAAGGAGGCCGTGACGGAGGACACACAGAGAGAGAGAGTGAGAGAGAGAGAGAGAGAGTTTGGATTCGACTGGGGAGGACGACGGCGACGATGGTGGCTTTAGATCTAGACGACGATAGTTGCGGCGGTGGCGGCACTAGACGGCGTAAGGGACACCCCTGGAGGCGGAAATACAAGGAGGCGATGGTGGTAGGTTTGTGGAAATTGGGAATGAACGATTACCTAGTATTCTGGGAGGAATGAAAATGGGTAGAAAATGGGGATGAGGAGATCACCGGGAATGATTTCGATTCCTGATTTTGACATACCAAACACCAAAATGGTAATCACCCATTCCTAATTTCACTGGATACCAAACAAGCCCTAAGATAACCCAATGAAACCCTCTTACTACATATAGGTGAGGAAAATATATGGAACAATGGACTCACAGCTTTGAGCAAATATGTTTTCCATAATTATTTACCAGGATTCATCATCAAACCAATTTCTAAATCCTTGCTATGATTTCTAAATTCAAGATTTAAATTTTGAATTTCTTTCAATAAACATGAAACTTACGAAAGCTATCATTCTATATGGCAGGTGAAACAGCCGCTTCTTGAGCTCGCACCTTATCTCGCTTGAATGTCACCATCTTCTGAAATGTCGAACAAGAAAGTTTAGAATGAAGCAATACGGGGCAGATCAAGGAGTAAGTCCCCATAGGAATCCTTTCTTGACATGGTTTTGGATTGCGAGAGGAGAACTCCATGGACTGATCTCCTTTAGAGCCAAATATATGAACAAATTAATCTATTCATACAATTCCCAAATATAAGAGCAAATTAATTTTAGTTTTTTTGATAAACAACCAACACTCTATTCAACTTCCAAGTCTTTAAAGACAATATCAAATAAACTGAATGGGAAATCAAACTCAGAATAGACTACGTAACTTGACTTTGGCCGTATTTGTGCTAGGTAATGATCTGCCTGATATTGACCATTCTCTTGACCCAGCTCCACCTGCAACACTGGAAATTCTGAGTTAATCCACACACCTTGTGCACCAATCTGCCAACCACACCCCTAAATGATTTCTTGCCACCTAGCAGATGATATGCTTGTGCACAATCTGTCTCCACACCAACGTAATCAGCTCCCTTCCTTCCTTAAATGCAGGACTTATGCAGGCAAACGAAATGAAGCCTCTATTAAGGTACTTGACAAGAAAGGAATGCATTCTACACCAGTATCTTATGGCATCAGTTCAAGTTATGAGATGAACTATAACTTTGCACCAAAAATATCCAAAAAGCGCCCACACAATCGTGAATTTCAGGAAACAAAATTTAAAAATGATAATGATCAATTGGGGAAATATAAAAGATAGAAACTCTTAAAACAACTTCCGGTTATGTATTGACTATTCAATCCGAGTGTAAAAAGCAATTACAAGAAACATTTTTTTTGATCGTACGAGAAACAAATTTTTTGTTAAGCTATTAAATGAAAAGAATCGAAACGAAGTTAGTCCATAAAAAAAAAATGAACTACTCAGTAACTGTTTTAATTTTCTCCATCGCAAATGGGTGATTCTCCAAGTACCTCCCCTTCTTATCCCTCATTCACTGGGTTTTTCTCTCCTCCCATGCCAATGCCGACATTTCCTCGCTAATGTTCTCCCTCTCATCCTCGCAGCTCCCGACGTCGATCATAGCGCCACCAAGCTTCGAACTTTGTAGCTCCATTAGCCTCTTCAGACGCCCCCCTCTCCCGAGATCTCTCCCACCATGTTTGAATGCATGATGGTATAGTCAAGAGTTGCATTCAGAGGTGAGGATGTTTTTTATGATCATAACAAGGACTTCACCAATTGTACATATTTTCAACAATATAAATTAAGGTTCGGCTCTACCTTTAAGATATAACAGGAAGGCAAGTGGAAGAGCTTAACTTGAAACTACCAAGTCAATGCAAATCACGCATGCATAGTTGATGAACGGTTTTTAGTCGCGCAAACCGTATCAAAATAAAACTCAAACCTACAAACTGGTATAGCAAGCAAGTAAGAGGTCGATCCCACAGAGAATCAAGTATTTCTCCGCAATGTGTATTTACCAATTAGTAGAAAGGGGGGTTTTGGTGATTGAAACAAGAAAGAAAGCAAAATAAACTATAAACAGATTGATGCAAAACAATTTAGAGAAGATCACTCTGCCTACAACTATCCACTTTATTTGGTTGAATTGATATTTTAACTTTCTCTTGTCCTTTTACTCTTCCTATGAGTGCCCTTGTCCCGACCTAATATAGTTACTAGTCCAATCAGTCCTAGAAACCCTTATCAATCGAACAGTCCCTAAAGAAGGATTTAACCCAATTGATAGCTTTAAGTTCAGAGATTAACCAAGGTATTTGCAGCCCCTAAAGAGGGATTTAACAACACATCCAACTTCCTACCTATCCAATTAGTTCAATCAGCCCTAAAGGGACAAGTTTGCTACTTGGGTTAAGGTTCGCAATCAGGAATCTACAAAACCCTAGCAATTGATTTGATCTAACAAGTTGGCTAGAAAAGATAGAACAAAACAATAAACAATCAAGCACAAAGAAGTTGAAGCATTCAATCTAGGAAATAAGGAATAAGATTCAAAAACTCACAATCAATCCAAATAAAGCTTCAAATTGCAAGTAGAAGTTGTCTGATAGAACATCGCTCTCTCTCTCTAATTGTCTGATAGAACGTTGAATAGAATAGAAGTTGTGTAAAAATAACATAAATTGTCCTTTTAAACAATCCATGTCGGCCACAAGAAACAATAACATAAACTAGGGTTTTAAAAAACGAAATGGCGTCGCTGACGACCCGGCGGCCACAACATCTTCCAAACTCGCAGCATCGGTTCTGGCGGCGGCCGCAGCAAGCATGCTGCGGCCGCGGCATACTGTCTTTCACGGAAAATATGTTTCGAGTTTGATCTTGTTGTCAACAAGAAAGTTGTAACTCTCTGAAAGAGCTTTCCAACGCATGGTCATAATAATTGATCGGACAACTGAGGCCTCCAGAAAGTGCAAAACAAGTTCAGCATGTCTGGCGCCAACTTCTGCAGACTTGTTCTTCATTTAGGCTTGCTTCTTCTTCTTAGGACCTCTTGAGATCTTCATGTAAGCTTCTTCGATCAAATAGACATTCTCATATAATGCGTCACCAACCCATGTCTCATCCTCGGATCCACAGTTACCTGAAATAATCAATAAAAATGTGTAGATTCCGACTCCACTAACATAGAGAGCAAATATGCAAATTATACTTAATCCATGCATGAAATGCATCTTAATTAAGCTAAATGCAACCTATTATGCCTACCTAAATGCATGCTATCAAACTCCCCCACACTTAAGCTTTTGCTTGTCCTCAAGCAATGAAAAACAAATATAGAATTAATCATCCCACAAATAAGATTTTCATGCTATAATTTTATAAAAGCAACATCAAGCAATAGGAAACATGAATAAGGGAACAAATATCCTAGCAAATATGTGAGCGATCCAATAGTAAAGGAAAATTTAATCCAACCTCACCGGGATAATGTGTTTCACTCAAGCTCTCATGTGTTTAGGTTTTAAAGTCCAACTCTCAACTCAATCCAAAATGCTCTATACATCTTGAAAGTCATCACTTGCAAACAATATCATGAGGACTTTTATATGGTTGTAATGGGGCGTTGGTAGGAACATAAGACATAAGAAATATTTAGGCTTGTGGTGCTAAAAATCCGAGAAAAAAGAAACAACAACCAACCAGAACAACACCAAAACTTCCATACTTCGCAAACCATTCCAATAACATAAACTCCAATACACATCAATAAATACTCTTTGATTTTAATAGCCATACAACTCATGCATTTTTTTTCATTATGTCAACTTCTTTTCTTTTCTTTTATGCTTACTTTTGCCCCTAGGTGAATTTTATCCTCCCTAGGTCCAAGCTTACTAGACTTTTACTCCTATGTTAATTTTATCCTCCTTAGGCCCCTAGTAATAAGTCATCTCTATTATGCAAGAAGGGTTACCTTATTTTGGCTATGCCTCTCACAATGCACAACCATACATACATCATCTCCACTCAAAGCAACCCCAACATATATATTTTTCACCAATTCTCCTCCTTATTCCCGGATGGGGTCAGGCTAATCATTGGCTATGATATATTTTTGTGGAGCTATAAAAAAAAGGCTTTAAGGCTCAGCTGGGCTTTAAGCAAAGGATAATGCAAAGGGTAGATAAGGTATAATATGGCTAAAGAAACATGTGTAATACGGTAGTGAAATAAGAAGCATATGGAGAGTATAATCACACAATAAAAGCAAAAGGGAAATAATTATGAGTAGTCCTTATAAGGCGAAAACAAACACACAAGGGTTTTATTTTTGCTAGATTTCAATTAAACCTCAACTATGAACCATACTTGCTCAATTATATTCTCAAATCATGCTCCAAAAATCATTTTCAAGCAATTCAATCAAATCATGGGATTTATGCAATAAGATCATAAAAATAAATTAGAGGACAAACTAAACCAAGATGGGTATCTTTAATAACACCTAAATGCAATGCATGCTATTTTTGTGAATTTTTTTTCCAAATGTGATATATGAGTAAAAATAAATATGAAAACATAAATAAACATTATATGCAAACTCTATCAATATGCAATGTAATCCCTCCCCCACACTTAAACCTTTCATTGTCCTCAATGAAACATAAAAGACAACAAAAAATAAAATCATAAAGGAAGAGATGAATGTAATACTCACAATGTGGTGGATGGGTCTCTATAGGTCGGATTTGAGCATTGCGGCGGGTTAAAGGCGGCGACCTTTCCTGAAAGGTTAGTCTATCCAAAAACTAAAAACAACTATCTAATGCTTAATGGAAAACCTAATTTATTGAAAAGAAAACTAGCTAACTAGAATTGAAATAACTAAAACTTACCTCGGGTTGCCTCCCGAGAAGCGCCTTTCTTTAATGTCATTGGCTTGACTTATTTTCAATCTCAAGATCTTATCTCTCAGACATCGTCAAGGCCCTCAGTAGCCTATCATATTCATGTACACACATCTTACAAAAGACATCATAGCACGATAAATTGAAAGTATAAAATATAAAATTCAAAAACCCTTTCAATCTATCGAAGAGTCTAGCATGACTCTCTCCTGAAGGAATATGATACCACCAACACAGTTCCGCTAGTGGCTTATCAAAATAGCAATCAAAAGGATCAACATAATCACCATTACCTTCCAAATTGCAAAAGTTTACCTATATTACCTCTTGAGCCTCAGCTGATGGCTCTGGACCTGGTTCATTAATGGACGAGCGCAGAATGGATGATGCAGATGGAGTAGGAGACACATCACATGTAACCTCATGCGTCGAGTCATTAGATTCCAAGTCAGAAAGCACTAGAACCTTTTCTCCATCATCGAAGAAACTATCGTTGTCATCAAATAATTCCTCCTCTTCTTCTTCGAGGCTCCTTTCTTTCTCACCTTTTGCACTTAGAATTTGAATGAGTTGGCTCATCTGATTCTCCAAGTTTTTACAACGGCTCATTAATTCCTCCAATTTTTCGATTCGGCTCATTTTTCCTTCATCTAACTGCTGCACCACTTGAGTAAGAGTGTGCAATGGGTCCTCCAGGTGTGTGATAGAGTCCTCCATCGGTAGAGAAGACGTATAGAGTAAGACTTCATGTGAAACATGGTGATCCATATAACAGAAAAAATCCCACAACCCCGACAATCCTCCTAACCGTTTCAGTCCTCCGTTACTCATGTACTCAACAAGTGCTTGCGTCTCAACAGTCATCCCATCAAGTATGCAAATAATCATATCTCGGATGATGAATTGATAACCCCATGAAAAAAGGTCGTCAACATACTCATGCAATCTAGTGAAGTATTGGTGAAAGTTCTCACCTTCAAATTGCGCTAATCTCAACATCTTGAAAAAGTTAGTAGCAAAGGTGTTGTGAACCGTAAGATAGGTTCACAACAAAGTTAGATATATAAACAAAAATTAATAAATACACAAAACAAATAAATAAACTTGATTCCCCGGCAACGGCGCCAATTTGATGAACGGTTTTTAGTCGCGTAAACCGTATCAAAATAAAACTCAAACCTACAAACTGGTATGGCAAGTAAGTAAGAGGTTGATCCCACAGAGAATCAAGTATTTCTCCGCAATGTCTATTTACCAATTAGTAGAAAGGGGGGTTTTGGTGATTGAAATAGGAAAGAAAGCAAAATAAACTATAAACAGATTGATGCAAAACAATTTAGAGAAGATCGCTCTGCCTACAACTATCCACTTTATTTGGTTGAATTGATATTGTAACTTCCTCTTGTCCTTTTACTCTTCCTATGAATGCCCTTGTCCCGACCTAATATAGTTACTAGTCCAATCAGTCCTAGAAACCCTTATCAATCAAACAGTCCCTAAAGAAGGATTTAACCCAATTGATAGCTTTAAGTTCAGAGATTAACCAAGGTATTTGCAGCCCCTAAAGAGGGATTTAACAACACATCCAACTTCCTACCTATCCAATTAGTTCAATCAGCCCTAAAGGGACAAGTTTGCTACTTGAGTCATGGTTCGCGATCAGGAATCTACAAAACCCTAGCAATTGATTTGATCTAACAAGTTGGCCAGACAAGATAGAACAAAACAATAAACAATCAAGCACAAAGAAGTTGAAGCATTCAATATAGGAAATAAGGAACAAGATTCAGAAAATCACAATCAATCCAAATAAAGCTTCAAATTGCAAGTAGAACGAAGAGAGTTTAGTCGCCCATGGCGATCATCGCTCTCTCTCTAATTGTCTGATAGAACGTGGAATAGAATAGAAGCTATGTAAAAATAACATAAATTGGCCTTTGAAACAATCCATATCGGCCACAAGAAACAATAACATAAACTAGGGTTTTTAAAACCGAAATGGCGTCGCTGACGACCCGAGCTACGGCCGCAGCATCTTCCAAACTCGCAACATCGGTTTTGGCGGCGGCCGCGGCAAGCATGCTGCGGCCGCGGAATACTGTCTTCACGGAAAATATGTTTCGAATTTGATCTTATTGTCAACGGGAAAGTTGTAGCTCTCTGAAAGAGCTTTCCAGCGCATGGTCATAATAATCGATCGAACAACTGAGGCCTCCAGAAAGTGCAAAACAAGTTCAGCATGTCTGGCGACAACTTCTGCAGACTTGTTCTTCATTTAGGCTTGCTTCTTCTTCTTAGGACCTCTTGAGATCTTCATGTAAGCTTCTTCGATCAACTAGACATTCTCATATAATGCGTCACCAACCCATGTCTCATCCTCGGATCCACAGTTACCTGAAATAATCAATAAAAATGTGTAGATTCCGACTCCACTAACATAGAGAGCAAATATGCAAATTGTACTTAATCCATGCATGAAATGCATCTTAATTAAGCTAAATGCAACCTATTATGCCTACCTAAATGCATGCTATTAATAGTACTACAATACAAATAGAAACACTTTTGAGTTCCAAATTTGACAAATTTATTTTTATGATCAAGGGATTATTAACCACTTAACAGGGTTATCACAGGGTTTCGAAAATCAGTACAACAAAGGCCAACAATATATATTGTGGACATTTCACAAATTTATCCCAAAATGTGGACATTTCACCAATTAGAACAAGTTTTTTGGACATTTCACAAATTCCCCCCAAAAAATATATTTCAAATACTCCTTCCGTTTCTAAATAAGTGAAATTTTAAAGTTAAAATCGTATTTTTAGGAGGATAAAATATATATAATATTAAATATTTTAATAATATTTTAATAATATTATACTTATTATTAATAAGTATAAGTTTGTCAAAAAATTATTAAAAAATTAATATTTTTTTATTATTTTTATCACTTATTTAAAAATAAAGGGAGTATATTTATTAAATTCAATGAGGGGGTACATTTTTACTACTTCATCAACTAATCATATTTGAATTTGCCTTTGACTCAACAAATTCAATTTTTGGGTTTTGTTAGAATTTTTGTCAATTTTATTTTTGCAGCTGGGCAGTATGATTGTATGAACCTTATTCGGAATTCTTACTAACCTCAATCTTTTAGTCATATTAATTAAAACTCGTTGTTTAGTGTTCATGTACCTTTTTTTAATGATAAAAACTATGTAAAATATTAACATTTTTTTAATATTTATTTTTATAAATTTATAATTAATTATATTACGTATGAAATTATTAAAAATATTTATTAAAAAAGTTATTATTTTATATATATATAATAACATCTAAAAAAGTGTGCGTGAACAGTAAAACGTCAAGTTTTAATTAACGAATGGAGTATTATATACAGAAAAAACATTTTTTTTTCCGTCAAAATAAAAAAAGCAGTACGTAAGGAGTATTAGTTTGACTAAACGTACGCTAATTAGTAATTAAGAAGTTATTGTCACATCGGAGTTTGGAAACTTGATACGCAAGGCCTACTTGTTAAAATATGAGTGCATACATAAGCCGAATGACATACATACTCCATAATTTTTTTTTAAAAATAGAGGTAACATTTTGAATGTTTGACCCTCCTTTACCACAGTTCAATAGTAACATGTGGGTAGATACAAATACAAAGTTTTCTATCCCGGAGAGGAGAGGGATCAGTGCGGCATATGCTTCTCTCTCTCTCTCTCTTTTTTTTTTTTTTTAATGAAACAATTCGAGCGAGCTCACTTTACTCGGCAGCAACCTTGTGGATGATGTCAAGAAGACTATAATTAATATAAATATTAACATCTCAGACAGAGTGAGAAATGTATTCAACCTTATCCGCCACTCTATTGCTCAAACAGAGAACATAAAAGAAAGATATTTGTTTCAAAGTCGATAGTAAAAGTTTCACGTCGAACAATACCAGTTCGATTTCTCACGGACATGCAGTATTTTTGTTGAAATAATTTAGAAAGTATTTGGCCCAGAGGCCAATTACATTAATCTATTTAAAATTCGTCCTCCCTAATCTCACTTGAAGGTAATTGTCCAAAATGAAAGTAATTGTCCAAAATATTTTCGTAATACCCTAACTACCCCTCTTCTTATTTTTCACCAAATCTCTTTCATCGATCTCCTGTTCCGTGGCTTCTTCATCCTCGGATCTCCATGGCGCCGATCGCTCCCTCTGCTGCAACCGAACGACCTCAAGCTCCTGTTCCGTGGCTTCTTCATCCCCGGATCTTCGTGGCACTTGGTGGGAGCAGCCATGGCCGTCTTTTTCGGCATCGCCGTCATCATATTCGCCCTCAAGCTCCAGAAATCTCTCCTCACCACTGCTTCCGCATCCGAACGCCAGATTCGAGCCCAGAAGCCCGCCTCCTCGCCCCTGCATCTCTTCGAGTAATTTCCCAAATTGCATCTTCAATTTATACAATTAACTAATCCATTGGTCAAAATAAAAAAGCAAATTTGCCTCGGTGAAGCGATGGGAGAGCATCAGCTTCGACGGTCTCTTCTTTCTAATGGATACTTTAATGCTCTAATTCTAATTCACCCCGAATGTTCCTTCGTTCAATCACTACTAGAATCCTGTTATTTAACATCGGCGGATTAACTTCAATCAGAAAAACACATGATGTTAAATAGATTTTTAACATCAGTTCTTAAAGTTGAGATGTATAAAATAAAAAAGACACCACCATAGTTTTTTCGACCGATGTTAAAAAACATTTTTCCAAAAAAAAATCGCAAAGCGCGAAATTGAAATATTGAATTAATTTAAAAACCCACCTAAGTAAATCCAACCATCTAGAAAATACTACTCCTATTCAACAATATAGGTCGTTTTAGATTTTGCATGTTTTTTAAGAACCTAAAAATTATTGTAAAATATTAACATACCTTTTTTTTTTTATCAATTTTTGTAATAAATTCGTACTTCATACTAATAAGTATCAAATTATTTTAAAAAAATTAATATTTTATCATCTTTTTTAGGTTCTTAAAAAATGTGCAAAATCTAAAAGGACCTGTATTTTTTAGCGAAGGTAGTAAAAGAAAAACCAAGATAACCCTAGGCCTTTGTCTTTCTCTCGCTTCCACTGGGTTCCATTTCCATCCCCCCCCCAGGAGCGGAAATACTTCCTGGTAATGGTCAAAACTATGCACCTTGAGAACAAAATTCAAATCGGGGCTCATTTGGTTGGTGGGCAACGAAAAATATATCAAATTTTGGAAAGATATCTGGATAACAACAAAACCTCTTATTGAAATAATGGATCTTCAAAACATAATAAATATGGACGAAACTGTCAGTGAATATATAATGGATGGACAATGGTGGAGGGTGAAACTGGATTATGTTCTCACCACTACCAAAAAAGGCTGTTTTAGCCACGGCAAATAGCCACTGATTTAGCCACCAATGTCCGTCACTAAACAAGATAGCGACGGATGTTGCCACGAAATACAAAAACGTGGCTAAACACAGCGCAACTATATAGAGACAATGAACAGCGATGATATTAGCCACCAAATATAAATTTGTCACTGCAGGCGTCCCTAACTCGTGTGACCCTTTAGCCCGTGAAAGCATAGCTATTTTGTGGCAAAATCCGTAGCTAAGTAGGTGTGTCTAGTTCATAGCCAAATCAGTGGACAAATGGGTGGTTAATTGTGTGACTCAATCCGTAGCCCAAATCGTCTCTAATTCATGGCTACATATGTACCAAAACTTGCTATAGTTGATGACCAAATCTATGCAGAAATGGTGGCTAATATAATAGACAATTTTGTAACTAAAAGGCGTGGCTAATTCGTGGCTGAATTCGTTCCAAAATCATGGCAAAATTTGTAGCTACTAGCATATCTAAGTTTGTAACTAATTCGTGGCTGAATTCGCGCCAAAATCATGGCAAAATCTATGGCTACTAGCATATCTAAGTTTGTAGCAAATTTGTGGCTGAAATCGTTTTTATACGTGACCAAATTAGTGGACAAATAAATAACTATTTCGCGGTTGATTAATTGGTGGGTAAATTCGTATCTAGTCACGACGAAATTCGTACCTAATTTATGGCTAAATACAATGTCAATCATGGTGAAACCCGCATCTAAATCATGGGAAAACATTAGGACAAAAAACCTTGCTGCAATTTATAAATGACTTCTTAAAAGTTAACATATATACTATATTGTCTAAGATCTAAAACAAAACATAATAATAGAAAGTTCTAAAATAGAACATAACAACCCAATGAAAAACATCCAAAGTCACCATCCAAAAATCACTTAAACTAAACACTAGAAAGATCATTTAGTAGAAGTAAAGAAGGAACCAATCTTAAACATGAGCTCGTCAAGCTTTTTACCCCATTCATTATTGTTGAGTCTAGATTCCTCATGAAGGGCCTCAACGGAATTGTTCACATGTTCTTCCAAGTTAGTTAGATCTTCTCTTACCTGCTGCTGGTGTTGCTGAAGATTTCCCCCAAGGTTGGTCACTTCTTGTCTGATCTCTTGTTGGCTTTTCTCCACATTCGCCCCCAAGTGTGCCCTCTTCTCAGACAAATCAGTCATTCCTTGCATCAATTGTGACTGGATGGTTGTTATTTCTTCCTTCACTTCCATTCTCAAAGAGCCAGCTTCATATGGTTCACTAGCAACATGGGGTGTGGCATTGTGCGAAGACCGAGTCATCTGCAACATATTGTCTGATTCAGAACCCATGCCTACAACTCTTCCTTTATGTACACCGGCAGCCTCGATCCACAACTCGTTCTCGTCAACTAAAAGAGGTTGTTCGGTTTCATGAGCCTTTTGGGTTGCTTGTTCAACCAATACATCAAACTTTTCCTACAAATTAAAAAATTGTATACAAAAAGATAAAAACAAATAAGATGTCTATAACTAGAGTTTAAATGTAATAGTATGAATTCGGAAGGAAGAAAATGATGATTCATCCATATTGTTCACCTTTTCAGACTAAACAACAACCAGTGATATACACATCTATCCTATCGTCTAAATTCCTTCTAACAACTTGCTGTTAGAATTATAAGCCATTCATCTCAGCAATGCGGTTTGTCAAGGTCAAATTGTGTCCATGATTTAAACAATATATGACTCCAACTATACAATTAGAGACAGAAACAGGAAGGAAAAAAATAACAGTAATATTTTGCATATCATCAGTAAACCTAGACTATGTTTTGCATATATGATCACTTTTTTCCAGGTCAAGTTCAGCACTTCAATTCAATGGGAAACCAAAAAACGGATATAAATAAACTGCTGAATTTTGATAACAAACGGATCGATGAAGCACAAAAAAAAACTATATGGTTTTGATGAGACCTAATTAATATATTATCAATTTAACCTCGTAAGCACAATGGATTCTAGCATTTCAAAGAGAATCTAACTACCATTGATAACAGAATTTATATAGATACAAGCACAATGGATTCAATGCAAACTTACCACAATTTCTGGACCTACAGCCGTGCTCCAAGTACCATTCTTTTTCTTGTGACATCTCTCGTATGTTTCTTTTGGTGATGGTACCTTTCCAAGCAAATCAGTCTGCAAAAATATATAATTTTTTAATGTTATGAAGTTGAAAAAATAAACCAAAGTGCATAGAAGTGAATGTTGATCATAAGAGCAACCCCAAACTGTTGGATTTTTTTTCCTCAAATCATTTTGTAATCAATGTGAATAAATAAGTGTGAATAAATAAACATGTTTCCAAGCAAAATCAGTGTGAATAAATAAAATAAAAAAGGCCTAGAAGCAAATCAATGTGAATAAATAAATAAATAAGTGTGAATGCTAATCAGAAGTGAATGATGATGGTACCTTTCCAAGCAAATCAGTGTGAATAAATAAAATAAAAAAGGCCTAGAAAGAATATAGAGATAGAGTAGGAAACCTCTCCAAACAGCCCCCAAACACAAGAAAAAAGAACTGAAATGACCATCAAAATCAACCCATAAACTTCAGCCTAACATAGACGTACACCAACGTCATCAGCCAGAAAGGTTGAACAGTTGTAAATGATTAAAAAAAATAGCCCCTAGGTGCAACAGTTACCAGGGAATTCAGCACCCATATCGGACCAAAACAGACCAAAAAACAAAGGCCAAAAAAGCCTTCGGGCAAACACCTATCAAGAGCTAGCACAGAGCACAAAGAAACAATGGGATATATGCATAAACAAAAAAAAATACAGCTCCCAAACTCAAGAAAGTACAGTTGAAATAAAGATCAAAATCAACCCTAAACTTTAACATGACTTAGGCATACACCAACATCAAAACTCAGCTATGCCACAACTACCATTTTTCAAAAATTGAAAGTGAAGGGAGTTCCGAACTCATAACTTGGTACAAAGGAAAAGAAAAATACCAATTTTCGCTTGTGAACAGTCACGGATACCGATCCACCCCTGTAAGGAGGGATGCCCTTTTCAATTGCAACTGCTCGATTGCGCTTTCCAGCCTCTGATTGGCGCTTATAAGCATCATCCTTTTCCCATATAACCAGCATCTCCTCCCAAATCTCTTGCTTAATCCACATAGGTTTCTTCATTTTATGGTGTGCCTTTTGTAATATGCCCCTAAGGTGTTTGCCTCCTACATGATTGAATGCCTTGCGAACAAATAATTCCGAGTATCGAGCTTCGTCCCATCTACATCGTTTCTGTAATATATAGTAATTAGAATCGTATATTAGTTTAACCAAATATTTATACATATATACTATTTAATTATTGATAATAAGGAATATTCTACCTTAAACATTTTCCACCATAAATCAACTGTTGTACCAGGAACTCTACCCCAACTAATATATGGCCCGTCAAAATGAGAATAAACAACATGCATTATGTTGTTTAATGCAACATCTGGTGGTTCAAAACTGCATTGAATGAATTGGCAGAAAGATCAGTTAGTAATATATATACACACACACACAAGATTAAAATGAACATCTAATATAGCAAAATGAACTTGCCTTTTGGATTTCACTTGTATGAGAAGCGCCCTTGTGTCTAATCGAAATGTTGCAGCAGCAGATGAATCACCTTCATTGTTCTGGGACGGTGTAGGTGGAGAGGCTCCTGTTGGGGATCCCGAGACGGGAGGAATGAGTGGGGACGTATTATTCTGAGATGGTGTAGGTTGAAAGCCTCCTGGTGAGGATCCTATGACTTGAGGAATAAGTGGAGCTGTATTGTTAATATTCTGAGATAATGCAGTAGGAGAGGCTCCTAATGGGGTTCTTGAGTCTTGAGAAATGTGTGGAGTTGATCGAATAGGCTGCTCAGCTAATAAGGGTGAATCTAACAGAGGGGAGGACTCTTGTGGAGTGAGGGGGTGTTCTTGTAGAGTGGGTGAAACGGTTGCAGTAGTCAAAGGATTGGAGGCAACAGGTTGGGAGGATCCACCAGCAGCGTTCACTTGTACACGTGGAGACTTTCTAACTGGAGCTCCACGAGTAACATGACCACCGCGAGTACCATAACCTCCACGCATGTTGCTGAAAATAAATAAAAAAATATTCAATTTCTTAATAAGCATTTAGGCTATCACTAGTTTAAGCACAAAATTAGTAAGCTATGATAAACCATCAATAGGACTACATACTAAAAGCAAAATCAGTGTTTGTCCAAACTTGTACTCAATATTGACATAACTATCCTCCCTTTCCTATAAAATTACAAGTAACCAAAATCAGTGTTTATCCAGTAACTTACATTCTTAAAACATATGCACTACCCGACAAAAAATTAATGACAGCTAAAAGATGCTAAAAGAATGCTAAAAGAATTACCTAGTAATGGCCCATCAAAAGATGCTAAAAGAATTACCCATGTAAACCCAGTTTGTCTAGTAACTTGTACTCCTAGTAATGGCCCATCAAAAGATGCTAAAAAAATTACCCATGTAAACCCAATTTTCAGCTCATTCACTACCCGACAAAAAATTAATGACAGCTAATTCTACTACTTGGAAAAACACTGATGGCTTTACTATTTAGAAAGGGGCAAAAAAACAAACATACACTCCCATCTTAATTCATAAATAAAGAGAACAAACATAGTATTTGAAAGGCAACTTTAACAATTGATTCACAAAGATTGAATGGTAGCTAACGATCATCAAGCATTTAACGCATGTTCAGATACAAGCTAATATTAACATGATCATTGAAACACGCAGCCGAAGATTGGCGCTGCATGAAGCAAACACACTTTAGCTTCTAAAAAGAGACTTAGCCGGTACCAAATTACTAAGCAGTAATCACCAATGCTTTAATATATAACAATCAATTGAAAATAACACAGCATTATACTTGGTAGTTCCAAAATTTTAAGCAAACGACAAAAGTTATGACAGAAACAACATAAAGAAATTCTTCATCATACTCAAATCAGATCACAAAACTGTCCAAATTGAGTAAGTAGTACTGTTATTAGTAAGTATAACTAAGCTCTCACAATCTATTGTTTTTCCAAAATTTTCATGTTTCTAGAAAGTGTTTGAAGTATTGCAAATTTGTAATGATTCGAGGAAAACACTGATTGGCTAATCATGGGAACTTCGTATATTTAAATGACCCATCAGACCATACAAATTGAAACACAAAATTGATTAAACCCTAGAAATCGAACTACATAAGCGATTGAGACTATAATTAACAAAATTTTGAATCCTTCAAAATTCAATAACAAATCAAACAAGTAACAAGTAAAGCTAACCAAAATACACAAACAATTAGAGTGAAATAATCAAACAAGTAGCAAGTACGAGGGACAAAACATCCGAGCTTTGAGAGCCCTAAATGCTACCTCTCGAAGAAGGGGGAACCATTGAACCAGAGAGCGATGCTGAGCGAGACGAGTGAAAGCAAGACGAGCGAAGAGACGAACTAAACAGTGGAGAGCGCCACCGGCTTCGATTGGATCCAAGTAGCCAAGTGGAACGCCGGAGATGACAACGATGAACCTGGACACCGAAGAGTGTCGGCCGATTAGATCCAAACAAAATGACGATAGAAGAGAAGGATAGAGGAGGAGAAAGATGAACCTGGACAGCAGAGATCGGCAGTCGTTCAAATCCAAGCAGCCAAGCACACTAGGAGCTTCGATGAGAGAACGGAGAAGGAGAAGAGCACAAGTGCTGAGAAGAACCGCTCGAGCCCTAGCCCCAAATTGAGCCCCAAATTAGCAGAGAGAACTGAGAGGTGTAATTTATTCCTCCTAAAATTTTCATTTTTTTTAGTTCCCTCCCGAAATGACATTTGCTTTTATTTTAGGCAAAATTACAGAAAACCACCCATTAAATATGGGTGTTTTCACTTAACCACCCCTTAAATTCAAAATTACAGAAAACCACCCTTTAAATGGTATTTGCTTACAACTCACCACCCATTCAACTATTTTCTTTAATTTATCATTAAATATATTATATTTTAATATTTTTAAACTCAAATTTGATTGTAAATATATTCATATCTTGAATATAAGGGCTCGGTCATATTTTAGGGATTATTTTATTTATTTTTAAAAAATAATAATAAATATAGCCTAGAATTATTATCTTAATTTATGGTTGAAAATGTTTATAAAATTTTAAAATATTATGGAAATTACTCTCATTTATTTATATTTTGAATAAGGGTAATTTACATAATGTTTTAAAAATTTATAAACATTTTCAAACATAAATTAAGATAATAATTCTAGGATTTATTGATTATTATTTTTAAAAATAAATACAAAATTCCCTAAAATATAATTGGATCCTTAAATTCAAAATTTGAATATATTTATAATCAAATTTGAGTTTAAAAATATTAAAATATAATATATTTAATGATAAAGTAACGAAAATAGTTAAATGGGTGGTGAGTTGTAAACAAATAACATTTAAAGGGTGGTTTTCTGTAATTTTGAATTTAAGGGGTGGTTAAGTGAAAACACCCATATTTAATGGGTGGTTTTCTGTAATTTTCCCTTTATTTTATTTCCCTCCCAAATTTTCGGTTTCTCTTTTATTTAATTTATATCTTTTTGTCTTTTATTTAGTTTAATCAAAAATTTATATAGTACTCCATTCTTGAATTTTTTTATATTATGTAACTTTCAAATATTAAGTTATAGTCATAAATAATTTTAAATTTATTTCATCTTTTTTCTATTAATTCTCTTACTTATGTGGTATATATATTTTTCTATTTTATAATTTTTATTCTTTTTTAAAACTTAAATATTTTAAAATATTTAAGTTTTTTAGTTGTTATAGATTATATATTCTATAATCGGTGAAAAAACATACTCCTTAACAACATATTTATAAGTATTCTTTTTAAAACGATATATTGGAAAATATAAGTTAAAACTACTTAGTGGACTTTTTTTTTCCATTTATCTAGGAAGTCATTCTTTAGCAATAATATTTTTCATCTAACCATTCAAAATATACTATAGTTATTGAAATCTTAATTATTAAATTAGATGATATGAAGTTTGGATAAATCTTACTTTGGAGCAATATCATAACATTTGATCATTCTCATTTAGATGGTGCCATTATCATATATGAAAAGGGTAGATAGGTGATTGACAGATCAAATGGAGTAGAATAACAAACAAATTGGTTGATGAATTATGTTTATGTATAGGAGATATTTATCTTTTGTATAAAAAGATAAATATCTCCTATACAAGTTATTATTATTATTATTATTATAAATATGAATAAAAGTCTAAAATCTCTCTATTAATGATGAGTTACAACTTATAACGCAAATTTTGAATCAAATTAAAATTTCAATAAAATTAAAGTTCGGTTTGACTAGAATTTATTTCATTTATCCAATTTGAGTCATATAGTCTGATTTAATATAAACTTGATTCAAGTGAAACTCAATTCAAGTGAAACTCAATTTCATAGAAACTCCCTAATTAATATTACTAATTCTGCTAGCATTTTGCTGACGTGTCACACTAACAACTATCTAATCATTACAACGGTAATTTCGTAAACTAGATGATAAAATATCTAAAATGAAAAGTTTTTCTTAACAAGATTTACTTTCTAAAACGATAAGTTTTAATTAACGGAGAGAGTATTTTTTTTATATGTGAAATGGGATCGGACAACACACTATCTCACCTCGAGAGGCTGATTGATCGACAAACTGACTAACCGTCATGATACAATACAAGCCAATAACAGGGTCGTGCCAATCTTTTACGAGGCTCTGTCCTAAAAGAATTAAGTTTTATAATATTAATAGTTTTATATTTTTTTATAGCCAATTGATAAACTACCTTCCCATTGTAACACCAAATCAACTATTTTTTCAATTAATTTTTTTTACCATAAATCCATCTATACTTACAAAAATTTTAAATTATAAAATAATTGTTGTATTAAAATTTAAAATACTATATTTTTTTTTATCAAATTCACTTTTGTTTTAAATTAATTCAATTCAAATATTTTTGTTAGAGAGCAATGATTTTATATTTTTTTAGCATAATTTTTTTTTGCATTAAAATACTATGTATTTAAAAAATCCACCTTCTTCAAATTAAATTAATTAAAGTAAAATTATATCCGAAATACCGGCCATTGTTGGAGACTTGGAGAGAATGACTTTGGCGAATCTACCCTTTCCCTTCATTCCCTCTCGACCTAAACCCCCAACAGTCTCTCCCACAATCAATTTCCCAAACAACCTCGTCGCCGGCGTCAACCGCAGCTAACACCCGCTCGCAACCCATCGCAGCGTCGCCGAGCCTTCACCTCCGGCGATACCAGCCACTTCCGTCACCACGCATCTTGGCATTTCGATTGCTGTCGGACTGAATCTCGATCGCCGTAGTTTTCCTTCGTTCTCGATTTGGCATGATTTGGTACTGATTTCTACACCTCGATATTCATGATTTAAATTAGGATTTGGTTGATTATCTGAATCTTTTGAGTCTAGTTGCTGATTGGCCACTGGGTTTGGTATCACAAACATGCGATTGAGAGTCTTTTTTGCTGAAATTTTCGTTTTAAGTTTCTAAGCTCAAATTTGCAAAGCCTTGGGTTGGTGATTTAATATAGCCTTGGGTTGGTGATATATTTGCAAATCCTTGAGTATTTCATTTATCCAATTTGAGCCAAAGAGAACTCACAAAGCCTAAACCACCAAAATTTATTTTTTAAGGAACTTGTTCAGTTAAAGTCTATTTTAAGAGCTTCCTGGCAATACTCTTTTTTAACCAGTAGTAGGTATTTCAAAGTACTGTTGTTATATATTTTATAAATCAACCACCAAGTGCATTGAGAGGCTTTTATTTGAATGCCCTTTTGTATTTCTTTCTTCAACTTCATTGAACTGTGATGATTCTTATCCCACACACAGCAGCTGCGGAGGGGAAGGAGTTAGTGGAAGCTGTCAAGATATTGGCTACTGACATGGTTACTGGCTTTAGAAGCTGCTACTTTTTCGGTAAGATTTCATCATAAATGCTTCTTGCAAGGCGAAAAGTAGTTGCTGTGTGTGGGATGCAGCATATGCATAAATGAGCTTCCACTGCTAGTAGTAAATTGTTTCTCTCATACCTGTATGAAATTTCCTATTCTATGGTGATGTTGCCTTCTATTTTAGTCTTGAGTTTCTCTTGCTATCTATATGTCTATTGGATAAATAAGGTAAATTCCCAGAGAAGTAAGACACAAATAGACTAGGATATTTCATCAACTAAAATGTTCTGCAACCTGAAGTCAACTGTTAAGTTACAGTAGAGTGTCAGCTGCTCAAAATGAGCTACCAAGACCTTGCAGGCAGTATTGAAACACATGGTTACCATTAAGGTCGAGAATGATAAATTTTGTTTCCAGTACTATTATGTGGTCAGTCCTTCAATCAATTTCTGCACCTTACTTGAGAAATTTCAGTTGTGATTATGCTTTGGAAAACCTTCTAGATCTTTAACAACTGAAAAGTGCCCTTCTGTTGTTTTTATAAGAGAAATTTATTAGATTAGATAGGGCATTGTGCTTGAGCTTCACTTGCTTGCTTGGTTTTTTAGGTATCATTCTAACTTTTTGGCATCCCAACGGTTAGAAATGGAATGATGACCCTCTTTAATCCATTCCTTAATTTGATTTAACATATTTAGGTCATGACTCATAACCCCCTTCATTTACCTTTGCCTACCATTAAGGCATTAATATCAATCATTCCCTTTATTACTGAAGCTTTGACTCAAACTAAATGTCCCCATAGATTGTGAAGATAGGATAATTATTATCTTAAGAGTTATTAATGCAGAGATTGTTTTCGATCTGTGTGTAGAGTATACTTCTCTTTTTTGATTTTTTTGTATAGACAACTTTATTACTGAAGCTTTCTGATGGATGTACTGCACGTTTCAGTTTTCGCATATTATGTATGTATCCATCAATACTAAAAGATTTGATCTCTTTCTTCAGTTTTCGCATATAATGGTTGGCTGAATTCGCATATATTGGCTGTTCTTTTTATGCTTGATTTCTTGGCTGAATAATCGTTGATAATGGTTGGATTACTGGCTGAATTACTGTTTCTTCAGTCTTCCTTTAGTGCATATACTGGCTGAATTACTCTTCACATAAAAAATTACACTTACCAGAAGAAAAGCACATTCTTTGTCTAGCTTATTGGATTAATATTAGTTTTAATAGCTTTGGACTGTGGATTACAAAATATGAGGTTGTGTCCTTAATGTTCTGGCTGATTTTTTTTTAATAAAATATAAGAATATGAGAGGGATCAACAAACCAAAATTATTTGTGAATTTTCATCTTTATATGTATGTTTTGTTAATGCAGTTCACTGATTTAGCCTATGGTTGTGATGAAAATTTAAAAACCTAACAGTGTACCAAATATGAAAATTTAAAAACCTAACAGTTCACTGATTTTGCCTATGTTTTGTTAATGCAGTTCACTGTTTTGTGAATTCTCCTTAGTACTAAGTAATGAGTGCAAAAACTCTCCATCCCAAATACAATGACTAAGGAATTTGCGTAACCTCTTGAATAAAAAATAAACTTGAACTGTGATGATGTAGAAGCAAAATAAACATGAATTGAGAGGCTTTTATTTAAATGCTTTGTTGTATCTGCAATTTAAGGCCAGCAGTTGATTGCAAAATGATCGGAGGAAAAAAAAACAGTAAGCCAGAAATTTGATAACTATCATAAGCCTATTAGCTCAAAAGGTAGAGCAATGTGTTTAATACACAATGGTGTAGGTTCAAATCCTACATAGGCTAATTGCAAAGTAATGAAACTTTATAATCCTACAATGGCTAAAAATTGAAGATGGCAATTCTTCTGAAAAGTATCTTCTCATGATTCAAACTATAGAATCCGACAATGGCTAAAAAATATAAATGGCTAAAAAATCCGACAATGGCTAAAGTATAATGCTAGGGATTTATTCTGATTCAAACTATAGAATCCGACAATGGCTAAAAAATATAAATGACACTTATAAAAACAATAGAATGCTATGGATTTACTCTGAACTCTCAGATTCAGCATCTCCTTCATGAGTAGCATCAGATTCATACTCGCCTCAAGTAGTAGTAGTAGTTTCTGATGTCGTCAACAATTCCCCCTCCTCGTCACCACTTTCACTCGCTTCCACAATGTTATCCTCGTCAGATATATCATCCATCCTTAATGGATCATGCAAATCCGTTGGCATATTGTCAATTGGTATTTGCTCAAACAATTCAGGAGTAACAACTTCATCAGCTTGATACGCAGTTGGTGCAGTGGATGTCCATCGTTCCGCTATTCGACATCGAGGCACTGTCTTGCATACATACCACCAATCTGCCCGTTCCCGCCTCGCTCCTGGATAGTCTGCATAGTAAACTTGCACAGCCTGTTGGGCTAATATGAATGGCTCATACTTTCGATATAGTCTCTTGTGATTGACTTCAACAAAACGGTATTGTGGATGAATTCTTGTGCCTCTTTCAGTTGGATCAAACCAGAGACACCTGAACAAGACAACCTTTTTTGGATTATCTACTGAACTAGGATATTCAAGCTCGATAATTTCTTGCAGAAGCCCATAAAAGTCTGATTCGGCATTCTCATAATTTGAGCCTCGAACACAACCCCCGCTATTCATTGTTGATTTGCCAATACCATGCTCTTGAGTGTGAAATTTGTATCCGTTAACCTTGTATGTATGCCAAGTCTTAGCTTTAACACTCGGACCACAAGCACAACTCCACAGAAGCTCATCCGTATCGATTCCATTTGATGTATTTAATACCTGCATACATACAGTTACAATCTATATTAACATTTATGTATTTGATGAATAATCAAACTTTACAAATAAATAAAAATATAACACCTACGTATGTTTTAAACCATTTTGCAAATTCTGCAGCAATTGTATCATCATCTGCGATACCCCCTTCAAATTCAAATATCCTACAAACCATAGATTAATAAGAACACTAAAACTTATAACATTGATGCAATCATGCAAGATAAGTGTAAATAAACATGAATGTACCCAATGTATGGTTGCACTTCTGGGCAGTTGATCAAAACATAAGTATGTGCATCATTCCACTCTTTGTCTACCGTCATCCACCTTATCTTTGCTTTGCCGCCACTTTGACCAGGGTAATTAAAAATAGAAACAGCACTGTCAATATCCTGGAATGTATCATTCCTAGACAACTTTCTCAACTTAGAAGGAACATGAGATGGGAAGTAATGTACTGAAAAATTAGCAACTTCTTCCCTCAAGTAAGCCATGCATATCGACCCTTCAACTTGATTCTTCTGCAGAATTTTTCGCTTCAAATGATACAGATTTCTCTCAAATGGATACATCCATCGATATTGTACCGGTCCACCTATTTGAGCTTCATATGCCAAGTGCACAACGAGATGCTCCATAGAATCAAAGAATGAAGGTGGGAAGATACGTTCCAACTTACACAATAGTAAAGGCACCGTGGAATTGAAATACACCATTTGATCAACCGACAACGAGGATGAACAAATTGATTGAAAAAACATACTCAACTCTGTCAAAGGACCCCAAACTGTTGGAGGCAGCAATTCTTTGAAAGCAATTGGAAGAAGTCTTTCCATAAACACATGACAATCATGACTCTTCATCCCCGCGAGACTACAATCATCTTTTTGAACACATCTACCCACATTAGATGCATAACCATCCGGAAACTTCACGGACCTCAACCATTGAAAAACCTTTTTCTTCTCTTCCCTTGTTAAAGTGTAAATTGCCTTCGGTTTCGCCCCTCTATGATCATCTTCTACGTGAAGCTCTGGCCGACGACAGTGTATTCGAAGATCCTTCCGTGAATTCAAGTTATCCTTTGTCTTTCCAGGAATATCCATCACGGTGTTAAAAACATTATCAAACACGTTTTTCTCTATGTGCATAACATCAAGGTTGTGCCGAATCAAAAGATCTTTCCAATACGGAAGCCTCCAAAAAATGCTTTGCTTCGTCCATTTATGGGAGTTCCCATAGTCAGGTGGGTTGTTCAGTGGGTCATTAATGGCCGTAGAAAAGTGACACACACGTCCCCATATTTCATCACCTGATAGCCTAGGGGGTGGGGGCGATGTTCTCACTTGGTTTTTACGAAAGTCACTCTTATTCTTTCGAAAGGGATGATCCGCTTCTAAAAATGGCCTGTGACAATCGAACCAACAAGCCTTTTTGCCGTGATGCAATCGAAAAGATTCTGTTTTCTCCATACATATTGGACAAGCTAGCTCTCCCGCAGTACTCCATCCTGACAACATCGCATATGCCGAAAAGTCACTGATCGTCCAAAGTAGAGCTGCCCTCATAACAAAATTTGTCTTCCTTGACACATCATAAGTAGTAACACCGATGTCCCAAAGTTGCATTAACTCATCAATCAAAGGCTCCAAGCACACATCAAGTAACTTTTTGGGATTTCGCGGGCCTGGCACTATCAATGTTAGAAACATATACTCAGTTCTCATGCACATATCTGGCGGAAGATTGTATGGAGTAACAATAACTGGCCAGCAAGAATAGTTTTCTCCCGATTTAGTAAAAGGTGCAAAGCCATCGGTGCACAGACCCAAACGAACATTTCGTGGCTCAGAAGAAAAATTAGGATATACGTCATTCAACCTCTTCCATGCCTCTCCATCCGAAGGATGAGACATTATCCCCTCTTCTGCCACATGATCCGCATGCCAAGTCATATTGCCAGCTGTAACCTCAGATGCATATAATCTTTGCAGCCGAGGGGTTAGAGGCAAGTAGAATAGTTCTTTATACGGAGTGCCTTTATTCTGATTACTTCCATAATCAAACCTAGCATGCCCGCAGAACTTACAAGATTCTTCATTGCAATTATCCTTCTAGAATAACATACAACCATTAGGGCACATGTCTATTCTCTCAACCGGTAAACCTAAATTACGAACCACCTTCTCTGTTTGGTAGTAATTAGTGGGAATCTTGTGACCAGGAGGTAAAACCTCATCATATAGCTGAACAAAACCATTGAAGACACTTTGAGGCACGTTATATTCGCACTTCAAACTCATAAGCCTAGCCACAAAAGACAGTTGTGTGTGTGATGTACACCCTGGCCACACTGGTTCATCAGCTGCTTTTAACACATCCCAAAAACATCGGGACAACCTATCCACGTCTCCTGGTTCTACATCTCTCATTTCAGTGTCCTCATTGATAGTCTCAAGATGTTCCATTCCCTGACTGTCTTGGTGATCATCTCCCATTCCACTATTAGAAGCAACATCAACATTATTGGCATCAAACCATGGAGGAGGAACAAAATTAGGTCCTGCCATGTCGAATACCATTCTCTGTTCAGAATTCAATTGGTCGTAGAAGTCCCGTTGGCTATTCTCTGATTGAGGAAGAGATGACTCAATCGACTCACCATGTGCCGTCCACTGGTAATAATCAAGCAAGAATCCACGTTGATATAAGTGTTCCTTGACATCATCTGGTAGGTAAAATGGACGATTACGACATTTCTTACAGGGACATTTGATCATATTCCCATCCATGTAACGTTCTTGAGCCGTTGCGAATTCTACAAACTTATCAACCCCATCCAAATATTCAGGCTTTAATCCTCCACGATCTGGCAAGTACATATCATACATCCAAGCACGATTGTTCATTTTCGCTGCACATGTTTGCAAGTAGATTGGTCATATTAACACGTACTGGGTTTTTTCAACAAAATACACCTATTGAACTCTCTTAAGAAAGGATAGGTGAACGAATTAACAATCTATCATATATAAAACACCAATTGCAAAAAACACGTATTTTCTGCAATAATTCATCTTCTAAAGTGAAAATTTAGAAGTTGTAGATAATTAAATACTCACCTCAATTGATTGCAATGTATTGATGAAAAGGAGAGGGTTGGAGTTGACGGAAATCGGATTAGGGTTGAAGACGATATGTAACATATTTATGGTTACAAATTATAATGCTTTCCGTTTATTATAGTTTCGCTGTCAGCCACGGATCCGGCCACGGATCCAGCCACGGATTCAGCCACGGGTTCCGCCACAGAATCTGTTATGCTAAAACCACGGATTCAATCGTGAAGTGCTAGCGACGATAATAGCCTTAAGACATTGTGCGTCATATTTATTTTTTTTCTCGCACTAGCTACATAATGTACTTCGTCGCTAATTTCATCACTAATTAGCCACGAATTCAGCCATGGCTTTTTCTTGTGACAAGGTTCGTAACTCATTTAGCTTTGACTTTTGGCACACCACTTAATTTCTTTGGAAAATCAGTGACAATGTTAAAATTGTTGGTATTTTTGTCTCTAAATAGCCACTGATGTGGGGACAATTGTTGTTCGAGTCAATATTCGTGGCTATTTTGCCACCAATTTACCTAAAGTCTAGAATTCCATGACTAATAGTGACGTAAATAGCAACGATTTATTCGGCGTCACTAATATTGCATCTATCGGTGACACTCCGCCTTTTCCTCGTGAAATTTAGCAACCGATGTTGTATTCCATCTCTAATACCGTGGCTATTTGTCACAATCGTAGAGACGGATTTTAGTCGTCGCTATTTGCCGTGGCTAAAACAGCCTTTTTTAGTAGTGCCCTGAACCAATTGTAAGTGATATTGTCAAGATCCCTTTGCCTGTCAACACCTTTGAAGATAGACTTTACTGGTGGCCTGACAAAAAGGGATGGGTTGCAACATCTAGTGCCTATAATCTAATCACAACTTTCAATTGAGCAGAATGGGCCTAAAATTTCCCAAGAAGCTGGATTTATAAAATTTCACGCTCTCTTTCATTAGGATTTAGGCACCGCCTAATCTGAAAAAAAAAAACCCAACTCTTGTTATAATATTATTATGTGGATGTACAAAGATACCACTTTACTTAGATAGAATTTGCCTTTTATAGATAGATTTATCTTATACTTAGAGCCCAAGAATATGACTCCTATATATTATATTGGTGGATACTCCACAAGCAATCAATTGAATACAACCTCATATTCTCCCATCTTTTCTTTGCCCTAGTTTATAACACGATAGTTTCTTAGAAAGCTAAAACCCTAGTTTTTAGGTTATGCCATCAACCCCAATTTGTCCGATCAGCCGCCATGGCTCTACCCCAAAGTATGAAGTCGTAACCCTTGGATTTCCCCGTTGCCTTATCAGTGACCACCTTGCAAACCTCGATTTTGCCGTACTGTACAAAGGCATCCTTTAGGGTTTCGGTGGCGGTGTCCTATCCAAGGACGTGGACGAATATCTTCCGGTGAATGGGATCCTCGTCTGCGATTTGCTTCACACATGCCGCGATCTGTGAGTGCTTCTCAGTGGCCTCGGCGAGGATGCTGATCAGCTGCTTCTTGCTGAACGACTCTAGGAGCTTATGGATTGGCTCGACGTCGTCACCGTTTTCCTCCTCCTTGACATCTTCATCCACCTCCTAAAATTCATCCTCTTCGAATTCAAAATCTCACTAAAGATGAGTTTTCTATTACTTTTATTTGAAATTTTATTATCGTGTTATTTGATTTGATTGTATTTATATCAAAATTATACCAATTAAACCATAAAGAACTTAGGAAAGAGTATTCACATTTCATATAATTGATTGATTATAAAGTGATGAGTTTTTAATTGAGTTTAACTGTTCATCTCGGTCGATCCCAGCCGATGACGGAGAAGCCCTGGTTGTGCGAGCAGTGGCCAGCCGCAGCGCCTGCTCACAACCATTGAGCCGCCGTGAATGACATTGTCAGCCTGCATCTATGGCTCGTTGTCCTTGATGCTGCGTTCTCCTCCGGATAGCCGATACCTCCGGTCACATCCTCGCCTCCGCACAGCACCTCTGCGCTCCCTCCACATCGGCGACCCTGTCTCCTCTGTGAAGTTGCAAATTTCCAAATCCCATCTACGAAGAAGATGAGATTAATTCATTGAAATTTGGTTTAATTACGAAACCAGCCCATAGTTTTTAAAAATTGCAGATCAGCTCATATCTTTTATATAACTGCATAAAACGAGTTAAAACTTCCAGAGTTTCATACTTTGCTCTTGTGAGGTATATGAACACATCCCTGAAGATGATGTGTAGCCATAAGTTATATGAACTCTCGAAGAGGATGTATACATAAATTATACCAATCCCCGAAGTGTGTCGTCATGAAGGTAAGTGGAGGTAAGTGCAATTTGATTTTTCTAATTTATTATTTTGTTTATAAATAATTTAATTGGTCTCCTGAAGTAGAAAATATTAAATCCCTCAAAGTGGATGAAAGTAAAGAAATTGATATTACAAATCCCTTGATGTGATCAATAAAATTTATCCCTGTAGTGATGAAACAACAAATATCATCCATGTAACGATGATCAATGATTATTATTTTGTTTGTTTGTTTGTATATTATATTTTTATCATCATCTTCTGAAGTAGAAGAAAAGTCATATCTCTCGAAGTA